>JAIOJX010000024.1:146963773-148287107 GCA_022376925.1 Tragulus kanchil
AAAAAAAACGCATCTCTGTGCTGATGATTTCCCAATTTATAACTTCAGCCAATACCTATGTCCTTAAGTCCAGGAACATATACCCTAACTACTGGCTAGCAATTATAAATAGTGTAAAATGAACACTTCAGGATTGAATATTCTCTCCCAAAGCCTCCCTCAAATGTTTCTCATCTAGAAACTACCGATGGAACTCCCTTCTTTCATTTACTCATGTCAAAAATCTTGGAATCACCTTAACACCTCTCTCCTATATTGTGTATCCAAGCTATCAAGAGCTCTAAACCCACACAGTTACATATTATATTTTCAGTTCATTTTTTCTACCAATCTGTTAGATAATTATTTCGCATATTCTTCCTTAATCTCACAATATTCCTGGCCCCATTCTTTTGGTCTTGGATACTGCTTTCTACTTTGAGAAAACCGAAGCAACAAAATGAGAACTTCAGATTTCTCACCATAACTTCTCATCTATCAGCTTCTAAATCCACATACTCTACCTTCTGTTTTCACAGATGAATGATCCATGTTTTTACTTAAATCTAGTTCACTTGTATACTAAATCCCAGACTGTCTTCTTATGTGTTCCTACCCGCATCGTTAATTTTCTGTCCTCTACTGAATCATTCACATCAGCATACAGTCTGTTTTCTCCCATCCTAAAAAATGTTTTTTCTTCATCTATCGATCCCATTTATCACTATTCCCCCCACTCCCTCCCTTCTTTAATTATTCTTGCAGTGAAGCTCCTCAGGAATTACCTATGCCCTCTGTCTAAAATTCCTCTCCTTCATTCAGTCTCAAATTCACTCCAATCAGGTTTATGCCTTAATCAGTCCACTGACACTGTCATACACAACAAATTCTATACTGCCACACCAGTGGTCAACTCTCAATCTTCATTTATTCCATTTAACACAATCACTCCCTCCTTGATACAAGTTCTTCACTTGGAGTCTAGGCACCATAATTTTCCTACAATTTTCTTCCCAGCTTATGGGTTTTTCCTCCTCAATCACCTTGCCTTATGCTATCTCAAACTCTTAATATTGGTATACTCCAGAGGTCTACTTTTGGTTCTATCTAGCTTCCTAAATTAAAAAAAACGCATCTCTGTGCTGATGATTTCCCAATTTATAACTTCAGCCAATACCTATGTCCTTAAGTCCAGGAACATATACCCTAACTACTGGCTAGCAATTATAAATAGTGTAAAATGAACACTTCAGGATTGAATATTCTCTCCCAAAGCCTCCCTCAAATGTTTCTCATCTAGAAACTACCGATGGAACTCCCTTCTTTCATTTACTCATGTCAAAAATCTTGGAATCACCTTAACACCTCTCTCCTATATTGTGTATCCAAGCTATCAAGAGCTCCAATTTATTTCTACATCCAAACTAATCTAGAATCTGACTGCTCCTTAATACTGCCACTGCTACCAAACAAGCATCATCTCTGGACCAAACTTACAGTATAACCTTTCAACACATTTCCCTGTTTCTATTCTTCCCTGCCTTTCATCTACTCTCAGCACAAAGTGATACTTTTAAATATAAGTTGAATTATGGTGCTTCTTTGCTTACAATACTACAATGGCTCCCTAATTAACTCAGTAAAACCCAGTATTCTTATAATACCTATATGTTATGGCCCTAACTTCTCTGACCTCAAATTCAATTTCTCTCTCATTTGTGCCTTGGTCACAAGCTTGTGCATTCCACTTATTCCTCTTCCTAGAATGTACTTCCCTAGATATTTCCTTAGCTAACTTCCTTCACTTTCAAAATGTTGCTCAAACATGATTGTACACTGTAGTTTAACACTCCCAACTAAGCACTCCTGATCCCATTATTTTTTTAAAATAGCATTTATCATTTTCTAAAATACTAAACAACTTATTAAGTTTATTATTTATGGTTTGTCATCCCTGGTGACTCAGACTGTAAAGAGTCTGCCTGCAAAACAGGAGACCCAGGTTCAATCCCTGGGTTGGGAAGATCCCCTGGAGAAGGAAATGGCAAGCCAGTCCTGTATTCTTGCCTGGAGAATCCCATGGACAAGGAACCTGGCAGGCTACAGTCCATAGGGTCGGAAAGGACATGATCAAAGGACAACACCCCTCCACTTCCTTTTGAAAACATGAGCTCCACCTTGGCTTATGCTATCTCAAACTCTTAATATTGGTATACTCCAGAGGTCTACTTTTGGTTCTATCTAGCTTCCTAAATTAAAAAAAACGCATCTCTGTGCTGATGATTTCCCAATTTATAACTTCAGCCAATACCTATGTCCTTAAGTCCAGGAACATATACCCTAACTACTGGCTAGCAATTATAAATAGTGTAAAATGAACACTTCAGGATTGAATATTCTCTCCCAAAGCCTCCCTCAAATGTTTCTCATCTAGAAACTACCGATGGAACTCCCTTCTTTCATTTACTCATGTCAAAAATCTTGGAATCACCTTAACACCTCTCTCCTATATTGTGTATCCAAGCTATCAAGAGCTCCAATTTATTTCTACATCCAAACTAATCTAGAATCTGACTGCTCCTTAATACTGCCACTGCTACCAAACAAGCATCATCTCTGGACCAAACTTACAGTATAACCTTTCAACACATTTCCCTGTTTCTATTCTTCCCTGCCTTTCATCTACTCTCAGCACAAAGTGATACTTTTAAATATAAGTTGAATTATGGTGCTTCTTTGCTTACAATACTACAATGGCTCCCTAATTAACTCAGTAAAACCCAGTATTCTTATAATACCTATATGTTATGGCCCTAACTTCTCTGACCTCAAATTCAATTTCTCTCTCATTTGTGCCTTGGTCACAAGCTTGTGCATTCCACTTATTCCTCTTCCTAGAATGTACTTCCCTAGATATTTCCTTAGCTAACTTCCTTCACTTTCAAAATGTTGCTCAAACATGATTGTACACTGTAGTTTAACACTCCCAACTAAGCACTCCTGATCCCATTATTTTTTTAAAATAGCATTTATCATTTTCTAAAATACTAAACAACTTATTAAGTTTATTATTTATGGTTTGTCATCCCTGGTGACTCAGACTGTAAAGAGTCTGCCTGCAAAACAGGAGACCCAGGTTCAATCCCTGGGTTGGGAAGATCCCCTGGAGAAGGAAATGGCAAGCCAGTCCTGTATTCTTGCCTGGAGAATCCCATGGACAAGGAACCTGGCAGGCTACAGTCCATAGGGTCGGAAAGACTCAGACATGATCAAAGGACAACACACTCCACTTCACACTTTCCTTTTGAAAACATGAGCTCCAATGAGGGCATAAATCTATGTCTTATTCACCAACAGATCCCAAGATCTAAAGCAGCATCTAGTACATAGCAAGCACTGAAAATTTTTTGAACAAATGGAACTTTCGGTCTTAACTGGAACTATAATTTTATTTGACCATATTTTACTTTATGCATCCTTATTTGACTTCATTATACAAACCAAGTTTCTAAGTGTTTCAGTAATATTCAAGTCCTTAAATCAATCTAGACCTCTTCACTGTCAATGAACCTTTGTTTATCTGAAATACAGCTGAATTACTTTAAGTTTCTCCCTCTCAAAAATGTGTCACAAATTCTCTTTCTGAAGTTAGAATGTTTAATTTATAGTGTTAACTAATGCCCATAGCTCAGCTATTTACTGTAAACATTTTTCTGTTTTAAAAATCTAACAATCAAGTCCACTAGCGTAAAAACTGTATTACTGCTATTACCTTCTTATTCTTTCTCTTCAATACAAACATTTCCCAAAGATAATGACTGGTTCCATTCCCTCTCCTCCAAGTTAATCCAGACTCTAAATAATGTGGTTCATTACTACATTTTACTAACAACTCTTTAATACTGTATTTCAAAAGATCTTTTCTGACAAAAAAAAAAAAAAAAATTCCTATACTTTTATTCAATGTGAAAGTCTTTGGTAATCTCACCACGAAAGAAAGACATTACTTGCTGTATAACTCTGCTACATTTTGTTCTATGCATACACTAACATACACAGTGAAGTGAAAGTTGCTTAGTTGTGTCTGACTCTGCGATCCCATGGACTATCGTCTGCCAGGCTCCTGTGTCCATGAAATTCTCCAGGCAAGAATACTGGAGTGGGTTGATATTCCCTTTTCCAGGGGATCTTCCCAATCCAGGGATCAAACGCAGGTCTCCCGCACTATAGGTGGATTTTTTACCATCTGAGCCACTACTGTAGTAGTTTTCAAAAACTGCAAAATTACACCATGTATAATATTTCCCAACTTCATTCATGTACTTTGAGTTACATTCCTTATTAATACATATTCATTTGACTTCATTATCTAAGGGTTGTAGTCCAGTGTAGGGATACACTACAAGTTCAAGTGTCCTTTCCCCTATTAAGAATTTAGGTCATGTCTACCATTTCACAATAAAAAATACTTTACTAACAGACTGTTCATTTTTCACCTGTGTCATCACAGAATCATATTTTCTTAAAACTTCCTCCTTTTTACATCTATGAGAACTTCTTTTCTAGTTCTCCTTTAACTTCTCCCTCCTAGTCTTCTTTTCTGGCTTTTCTCACTTTGAGCAACCATTTCCATTCACCTCACCCCATTTTTAACCCTACCTCAATTCTAAACCTACATTTTTAGTTGCTTTTTAAAATATTTCCATAGAAGTACCCCACTGACTCCTCAAAGCTAACAGGTAACATATGAGTTCATTATCTACCTTTGCAAACATCCTTCAAATCTTGCCCTTATGTAAATTATTGCAATAACCCAAGAACTCAATACAAAAATCTCTAAGTATTCCCTTTCTCTCAATCACTACTTCTATAGGGATCATAAGACCTACAAACAAAATCTCTACCAAATGTATTATGTACTTTGTCTTCTTACTGCCTTATTCAGTTTCGTTCTCCTGCCGTAGCCATTATAACATTTCTCGTCTTGGCTTTCCGTTAGATCTTTCTACCTCTAATTTTTTTCATAGCCAATCCATTACAGGAACTCTACAAGGTATCTTACAAACATGTTGCTGGTCAGCTCAAATTTCTCAGGGTACTTAAGAATAACTACTAAACAAAATTCAATCCCTTCCTCCCTCCAACCCAAATTTAGACTCAACCTATCTTCCAAGTCCTGTTTGGAATACAACCCTGTTTTTGATCCACAGCTTTTTTTTTTTTTTTTGCCTCTAAGTAATCATATATTTTTTAGCCATCTTTTACTCTTTGGGATGTGGGGGCCTCCCATCTCTGTGACCTCTCTCGGTTGCAAAGCATCGGCTCTGGGCGTGGTAACTGGACACACCGGCCCAGCTGCTCTGTGGCACGTGGGATCTTCCCGGGTCAGGGATTGAAGGGATGCCCCTTGCACTACAAGGCGGACTCTTCACCCACTGGACCAACCAGGAAACCCTACTCCACAGCTTTATTTAGTGGTCTTCAAACATGGAAAGCCCACCCCCTCTTTGTTTTCTTCATCAAGATCCAACTAATTATATCTCTACCTTAAAGTTCAAGTGTCCTTTCCCCTATTAAGAATTTAGGTCATGTCTACCATTTCACAATAAAAAATACTTTACTAACAGACTGTTCATTTTTCACCTGTGTCATCACAGAATCATATTTTCTTAAAACTTCCTCCTTTTTACATCTATGAGAACTTCTTTTCTAGTTCTCCTTTAACTTCTCCCTCCTAGTCTTCTTTTCTGGCTTTTCTCACTTTGAGCAACCATTTCCATTCACCTCACCCCATTTTTAACCCTACCTCAATTCTAAACCTACATTTTTAGTTGCTTTTTAAAATATTTCCATAGAAGTACCCCACTGACTCCTCAAAGCTAACAGGTAACATATGAGTTCATTATCTACCTTTGCAAACATCCTTCAAATCTTGCCCTTATGTAAATTATTGCAATAACCCAAGAACTCAATACAAAAATCTCTAAGTATTCCCTTTCTCTCAATCACTACTTCTATAGGGATCATAAGACCTACAAACAAAATCTCTACCAAATGTATTATGTACTTTGTCTTCTTACTGCCTTATTCAGTTTCGTTCTCCTGCCGTAGCCATTATAACATTTCTCGTCTTGGCTTTCCGTTAGATCTTTCTACCTCTAATTTTTTTCATAGCCAATCCATTACAGGAACTCTACAAGGTATCTTACAAACATGTTGCTGGTCAGCTCAAATTTCTCAGGGTACTTAAGAATAACTACTAAACAAAATTCAATCCCTTCCTCCCTCCAACCCAAATTTAGACTCAACCTATCTTCCAAGTCCTGTTTGGAATACAACCCTGTTTTTGATCCACAGCTTTTTTTTTTTTTTTTGCCTCTAAGTAATCATATATTTTTTAGCCATCTTTTACTCTTTGGGATGTGGGGGCCTCCCATCTCTGTGACCTCTCTCGGTTGCAAAGCATCGGCTCTGGGCGTGGTAACTGGACACACCGGCCCAGCTGCTCTGTGGCACGTGGGATCTTCCCGGGTCAGGGATTGAAGGGATGCCCCTTGCACTACAAGGCGGACTCTTCACCCACTGGACCAACCAGGAAACCCTACTCCACAGCTTTATTTAGTGGTCTTCAAACATGGAAAGCCCACCCCCTCTTTGTTTTCTTCATCAAGATCCAACTAATTATATCTCTACCTTAAAGGTCACCTCCTCCTTTCTGGATGATCTCCTAGGACTTTTTTTGGGGGGGCCTCTTTTATTGGTTTTTTATTTATTGATTTTCATCCATCTTTATTCTTTGGCCTGTGTGGGCCTCCCATCGCAGTGGCCTCTCTCGTTGAAGTGGACTGGCTCTGGGTGCGCTTCGGAGTGCTGGCTAGCAATTGGACACACCTGTCCAGCCACTCCATGGCACATGGGATCTTCCCAGGTCAGGGATCAAACCAGTGTCCCTTTCCCTGCAAGATGGACTCTTTTTTTTTTTTTTTTTTTTTTTAAAGATTTATCTATTTTGGGCGGGGGTCTGGTTGGGGAGGGAGGGGAGCAGGCGGGCCACTTCTATTGCTCTTTCATTTCTCTATTTTCATCCGTCTTTGTTCTTTGGCTCCTGTGGGCCTCCCGTGGGCCTCCCATCGCGGTGGCGTCTGTCGTTGCAGAGCGCCGGCTCTGGGCGCATGCGCTCCAGAGCTCCGGCTCGGTGATTGGACACATCAGTCCAGCCGCTCCGCAGCACGTGGGATCTTCCCAGGCCAGGGATGGAACCGGCGCCCCTTGCACTGCAAGGCGGTGTCCTTACCCACTGGACCACCAGGGGAAGCCCCAAGATGGACTCTTTATCCACTGGACTACCAGGGAAGACCCAGCCCTGGGATTTTTAAAAATATATATTGTCTATTTAATGCTTAAAACACTTTTGTCTTGCAACAGTTACACTGAAAGTATCTTTGCATCCATCAGAGCTTGTCATTTTTAATTACATATGAGATTACAATTCAATTTTAATTCATACTCCTATTAATCTATGTCATAAGGAAAAAGCTTAAATATTTTGGCCAACTCATAGCAGTTTTATGTCTACATATCTAAACATTGGGCAAAATCTGCCAACTGACAAACCAAATGTAGCCAGGCAAACTCTGGAAACACAAACCTGTATGCTTTTAAAAACTATAGTTTAACCTTACGTTTCATTTTTGAACTAAGAAGGGATAACAGAAAAATGATAATAAGCAATGAAAACGTCATACCTTTATAGCTGCTTTTTCACTAGAGAAAGTAGCAAAAGCTGTGTGTTTCTGAAAAACAATTAAGGTGGAAGTTAGTTCAAATATAATTTCAATTTCTCAGGAATTCTGGTATTTTACCAGGTAACAGCGATCTGACACACTGATAAAATCACGGAAAAGTACAGGAAATCCAGATCATTTAACTGATTATTAATTGCAGGACAGTGTTTTTGAATGTTTAGGATCAGATTTCTTTGAGATAAGAATCTTTTTCGTAAACCCGTGTGCACACTGAAACACACACACAGAATGTTTCAAATGCATTTTCAAGTGTTTCAACAAGTCTGTTAAGTTTAAAAACCCCTACTATACACAGAGGACCATCCTTAAACCACGCGAAATTATAAAATATGTTCCATGTATAATGCATCTAAAGATCTAAACTTTCCTCTATATAGCCAAATGCTAGGTTTACAATCGATTTTCTTCTAACTCAGTTAATTCACACCTCTGTCTGCATTTTAGAACCACCTGGGGAGAGTAACCACTGATGTCCCACCCCGTCACAGATCCGGCAGAAACTTATTAATAACATGACCACGCCTATTTTAATGAAGAACAATCCTCTAAGGCACCTTCAGATATAATGGAAAATAAAGTAATTGTGTATATTCCTGTGATGGGCTTTTAATAGTCTTAAATTATTGCTCCCTGAAGGATTCCGTCGCAAAATTTTTATGAACATCTTCGCCAAAATTCCAGTAGAAATGATATAACTATCTTACTCAAGTTACCGACCGATGTAGTTTCCTCCTCTATTTTGATGAATGCCTTAGAGCTGGCTTATAAGCAAACCAAGATGAAGCAGCCCTTTGTTACACATTTCTGAATCTATTTTTAAAAAAAGACCCAAATTCCGAGGGGTCGCGAGAGTCCCAAATTTTTAATTACATATGAGATTACAATTCAATTTTAATTCATACTCCTATTAATCTATGTCATAAGGAAAAAGCTTAAATATTTTGGCCAACTCATAGCAGTTTTATGTCTACATATCTAAACATTGGGCAAAATCTGCCAACTGACAAACCAAATGTAGCCAGGCAAACTCTGGAAACACAAACCTGTATGCTTTTAAAAACTATAGTTTAACCTTACGTTTCATTTTTGAACTAAGAAGGGATAACAGAAAAATGATAATAAGCAATGAAAACGTCATACCTTTATAGCTGCTTTTTCACTAGAGAAAGTAGCAAAAGCTGTGTGTTTCTGAAAAACAATTAAGGTGGAAGTTAGTTCAAATATAATTTCAATTTCTCAGGAATTCTGGTATTTTACCAGGTAACAGCGATCTGACACACTGATAAAATCACGGAAAAGTACAGGAAATCCAGATCATTTAACTGATTATTAATTGCAGGACAGTGTTTTTGAATGTTTAGGATCAGATTTCTTTGAGATAAGAATCTTTTTCGTAAACCCGTGTGCACACTGAAACACACACACAGAATGTTTCAAATGCATTTTCAAGTGTTTCAACAAGTCTGTTAAGTTTAAAAACCCCTACTATACACAGAGGACCATCCTTAAACCACGCGAAATTATAAAATATGTTCCATGTATAATGCATCTAAAGATCTAAACTTTCCTCTATATAGCCAAATGCTAGGTTTACAATCGATTTTCTTCTAACTCAGTTAATTCACACCTCTGTCTGCATTTTAGAACCACCTGGGGAGAGTAACCACTGATGTCCCACCCCGTCACAGATCCGGCAGAAACTTATTAATAACATGACCACGCCTATTTTAATGAAGAACAATCCTCTAAGGCACCTTCAGATATAATGGAAAATAAAGTAATTGTGTATATTCCTGTGATGGGCTTTTAATAGTCTTAAATTATTGCTCCCTGAAGGATTCCGTCGCAAAATTTTTATGAACATCTTCGCCAAAATTCCAGTAGAAATGATATAACTATCTTACTCAAGTTACCGACCGATGTAGTTTCCTCCTCTATTTTGATGAATGCCTTAGAGCTGGCTTATAAGCAAACCAAGATGAAGCAGCCCTTTGTTACACATTTCTGAATCTATTTTTAAAAAAAGACCCAAATTCCGAGGGGTCGCGAGAGTCCCAGGGAGGGTAAGAAACAGAATGTAACAAAGCTTATTTTTCACTCTTTCTGCTGTGCCTTTCTCAACTTTCCTTGTCCGCAGCACGACGATTAACCGAGGCAGGAGCCAATGAAAACTTGATTTCGGCGCAATATATTTCGCTATCAAAGAGGAAAGGCGGGGGAGGGGAAGAGGAGGCCCCAACTCGCACTTTTTCTTTTTCCCTTAGAACGTCCCCTCCCCAGGTCCCCGGCCAAAGGCCTTTCCGGGAAATTCGGGACTTGAGCGCCCTTACCAGTCGCCCCTTATCAGACAGAACACGCACGGACTGCGCCCCGAAATACTTCAGCAAGTCCTCTTTCTCCTCAGCGGTGAGCTCGGCTGGCAGGTGCCTCACTAGAAGGGTTCGGTCGCCTCGCGGCGGAGAAAGAGAAGCAGAGCTCTGGTTTCCCCTCGACATGGGCAGCGGCTGTTCAGGGGCCGCCATTTCTCACTGGGACGGCAACCGGGAAGCCGCTGAGGAAACCGCAGGAATCAAACAACAAGCTGAGCTAAAAGAATCTTCTTACACTTCGCGCTAAGGATTCTGGAAACGAGGAAATAACGCGAGAGATGCTCGCCTTCTCGCGAGACCTAGACCACGAATGGGTGACACCTTTTCGGAGAGACGTTCCTCGGCGCTACAGGCGAAGTTCCACGGTGATGGGAAAGCAGAATGATTCCAATTCCAGGTAGCTGCCCATGATATTTCAAACAAATATCACCCCTGAGAGAGGTGTGAAGATTAAAATATTAAAAGTATAAGGGACTTCAGCCGCCTTTACGGAGGCGGAAGTACCAAAAGCACAGAGGAAGTTACTGCTGCGCTTGTACTAGCGGGGCGCCGGTCGGGGGGCGGGGCGCCGGTCGGGGGCGGGCGCCGGGCGGGGCAGGGCGCCGGTCGGGGGCGGGGCGCCAGTCGGGGCGGGGGCGCGGGCGGGGCGGGGCGCCGGGCGGGGCAATCTGTATTTGCGCTTGCTAGGTTTCTGACCCTGGCTGATTGCGTAGCGCTTTTGATTGTTTGGCGGGAACTTGGCGTAGGAATACCGGGTGTTTGTCCACAGCTTTGGATGGTAATGCCAAAAGATTGCAAGTTCTTTTTTTTTTTTCTTCCCTTGCTCAGTAGCCTTCACATAGCCAGGATAACTCATTTTTAAGGAAGAAAAAGTTGAGACAGAAAACGTGTTTTGTTTTCTTGAATCGTGGGGTACGTAGCAGCCTGATAAAGTCTGGCCATGGTTCCCCGTTATGAAATTACCGGCCTCTAGGGCTCACTGGTAAAAGAATCCGCCTGCCAGTGCAGGAAACACTGGTTGGATACCTGGGTAAGAAAGATGCCCTGGAGGAGGAAATGGCAAGCTCTTCAGAGTTCTTGCTTGGAGAATCCAATGAACAGATGGGCTACAGTCCATAGGATCGCAAAGAGAAGTGAAGTGAAAATCACTCAGCGGAGTCCCTGACCCCATGGACGAGCCATTGAATTTTGTAGGCAAGGAATACTGGAGGGAGTAGCCATTTTCTTCTGCAGGGAGTCTTCCCAACCCAGGATCGAACCCAGACCTCCTGCACTGCAGACGGATTCTTTACCAGCTGAGCTATCAGGTAAGTCCAGAATCAGAGTCCAACATGCCTGGCATGCAGGGAGAGATACCCTAAGTTCCATCAACTATTCTAAGGGGTAGGTACTCCTCCCCATTTTAGAGTTGAGGACACTGATGTGTACAGGGACGTGTGAGTCACACAGCTAGTGGAGATAGCTGGGATTTGACTCATCTAGTGTGACTGGGCTCCACCCTATTCTGCCCTGTTTTGGAGTGGAGTGAGGCAGAGGTGTCCTTATTCTGTACAATGAGGGTCCTGAGTATTCTAGATAGAGGTGCTATTTTAGGTGCAGCTACTACAGTCTGGAGGCCTAAGCTGCCTCTTACTGGGTTTTTTTATTTGATATTTATTTAGGTGGTAACTATATAGCAGTAAACATTATATCAAAGTTTGGCTCCATTGGAAAACAGATTGGGGATCAGGGAAGGGAAAGCAGGGACATGAATAAAACCTAGAAAAACCATGAGGAATCACTCCACAAAATGTCATGTATGGAAATCCAGACCACGAGGGCCTTGTGAGTTACTCTGAAATCTTAATTATCTGAAGAACAATTGGAAACTGACAGAATTTTTTAGTTAACACTCTGTATGTATGTATGCACGTGTAATGATTAAATTTTAGAGATGAAAATTTCTCTGATTGCAGTGTGAAAAATGGAGAAGTAGGAAGATGAGTTGGGCTGCTACAGTAACCTAAGCAAAAGACACTGTTAGAAATAGTTGGTAACAGTTTAACCACCAAGTCGTGTCTGACTCCAAATCATGTCTGACTCTTTTGCAGTCCCATGGACTATGGCCTTCCAGGCTCCTCTTCCCACGGGATTTCTGAAGCAAAAATACTGGAGTGGGTTGTGATTTCCTGTTGCAGGGGATCTTCCCAACCAAGAGATCGAACCTACAGTTCCTGCATTGGCAAGCAGGTTCTTTATCACTGAGACAACAGGAAAGCCTTTGGTAACAGTAGACATGGAGAAAATGAACAGGAATGAGATGTATTTTGGAAGTAAAATTGATAGACTTGCACATGAAGAGTAATTATGGATAAATTTGGGGGTTTTGGCTTGAGCCCCAACTATTCACCATCTAGATGAATGATAATGTCATTTACTCAGCAAGAGAAGAGTTTCCAAAGTGTAGCTAGATTAGTGACTGTAGGGGAGGAAGGAACACATTAAAGTACCTATTCATATCCATATTTCAAGTAGGTAGTTGAATGTGCAAGTATGGCATTCTGGAGAAACAGCAACACTGGATACATATGTAGCATTGACACATAAAATATATCCAAGGTTTAATAGTGTAGGTGAAAAGAAAGGGGACCAGGTTTGATCCATGGGACTTGCCAGTGTTGAGAAATTGAAATGAGGGAAAAAAAGAGGCAATTCTTTCTCTCTTGGCACATACATTCTAGTAGTAAAGATGGACTAAATCATGTGGATTAGTGTGTAAATGGGTTCCTTTTGGAGAATAAATAAATGCTATGAGGAAGTACATGAATAAAACCTAGAAAAACCATGAGGAATCACTCCACAAAATGTCATGTATGGAAATCCAGACCACGAGGGCCTTGTGAGTTACTCTGAAATCTTAATTATCTGAAGAACAATTGGAAACTGACAGAATTTTTTAGTTAACACTCTGTATGTATGTATGCACGTGTAATGATTAAATTTTAGAGATGAAAATTTCTCTGATTGCAGTGTGAAAAATGGAGAAGTAGGAAGATGAGTTGGGCTGCTACAGTAACCTAAGCAAAAGACACTGTTAGAAATAGTTGGTAACAGTTTAACCACCAAGTCGTGTCTGACTCCAAATCATGTCTGACTCTTTTGCAGTCCCATGGACTATGGCCTTCCAGGCTCCTCTTCCCACGGGATTTCTGAAGCAAAAATACTGGAGTGGGTTGTGATTTCCTGTTGCAGGGGATCTTCCCAACCAAGAGATCGAACCTACAGTTCCTGCATTGGCAAGCAGGTTCTTTATCACTGAGACAACAGGAAAGCCTTTGGTAACAGTAGACATGGAGAAAATGAACAGGAATGAGATGTATTTTGGAAGTAAAATTGATAGACTTGCACATGAAGAGTAATTATGGAAAAATTTTGGGGGGTTTTGGCTTGAGCCCCAACTATTCACCATCTAGATGAATGATAATGTCATTTACTCAGCAAGAGAAGAGTTTCCAAAGTGTAGCTAGATTAGTGACTGTAGGGGAGGAAGGAACACATTAAAGTACCTATTCATATCCATATTTCAAGTAGGTAGTTGAATGTGCAAGTATGGCATTCTGGAGAAACAGCAACACTGGATACATATGTAGCATTGACACATAAAATATATCCAAGGTTTAATAGTGTAGGTGAAAAGAAAGGGGACCAGGTTTGATCCATGGGACTTGCCAGTGTTGAGAAATTGAAATGAGGGAAAAAAAGAGGCAATTCTTTCTCTCTTGGCACATACATTCTAGTAGTAAAGATGGACTAAATCATGTGGATTAGTGTGTAAATGGGTTCCTTTTGGAGAATAAATAAATGCTATGAGGGAGAAAGAAAAAAATAATAAAGCCAAAGTATAGAGATAAACTGATTAGAGAGGGCATGCTACTTTAAACACTATCCTTTGCAGGCTTTTCTCTGCATCTCTTATAATTATATTATCATATATGATTAACATATAGTATGCATATATAAATATTTGTTCAATAAGTGAATCCATGAATGGATTAACATAACTTCCTTCTGTGATCAAGAATAGCTATATGGATTATCAAGATGAGTTTAATGATCTTGACTATAGTTGAACTATGTCAATTCAGTGAGATAGGAACATGACAGAATTTTATTTTATTTATTTATTTATTTTAAAAGATTTGTTTATTTATTTATTTTGGGCGGGGGTCGGGTTGGGGAGGGAGGGCAGCAGGCGGGCTACTTTTATTGGTCCTTCATTTCTCTATTTTCATCCGTCTTTGTTCTTTGGCTCCTGTGGGCCTCCCATCGCGGTGGCGTCTGTCGTTGCAGAGCGCCGGCTCTGGACGCATGCTCGGCTCGGTAATTGGGCTCCGCGGCACGTGGGATCTTCCCAGGCCAGGGCTCGAACCGGCGCCCCTTGCACTGTAAGGCAATGTCCTTACCCGCTGGACCACCAGGGGAAGCCCAGAATTTTATTTTAATTGCTTTTAGTGATACTCAATTGAATCCACCTTATTCTTCCCTTGATAATGGCTCAGACAGGTTTCGTAATGTCCTGGTCACTTTCAGTTACTAACAGTCCAAGTTGGTTTGAAATATCAACTTCAAACACTAATAAAGTCCCTTACCCTCCCTTCATAAAAGGACTTTGGAATCTCACAAGTGTAGGTGGACGGGAAGGAACATATTAAAGTACCTATTCATATCCATATTTCAAGTAGGTAGTTGAATGTGCAAGTATGGCATTCTGGAGAAACAGCAACACTGGATACATATGTAGCATTGACACATAAAATATATCCAAGGTTTAATAGTGTAGGTGAAAAGAAAGGGGACCAGGTTTGATCCATGGGACTTGCCAGTGTTGAGAAATTGAAATGAGGGAAAAAAAGAGGCAATTCTTTCTCTCTTGGCACATACATTCTAGTAGTAAAGATGGACTAAATCATGTGGATTAGTGTGTAAATGGGTTCCTTTTGGAGAATAAATAAATGCTATGAGGGAGAAAGAAAAAAATAATAAAGCCAAAGTATAGAGATAAACTGATTAGAGAGGGCATACTACTTTAAACACTATCCTTTGCAGGCTTTTCTCTGCATCTCTTATAATTATATTATCATATATGATTAACATATAGTATGCATATATAAATATTTGTTCAATAAGTGAATCCATGAATGGATTAACATAACTTCCTTCTGTGATCAAGAATAGCTATATGGATTATCAAGATGAGTTTAATGATCTTGACTATAGTTGAACTATGTCAATTCAGTGAGATAGGAACATGACAGAATTTTATTTTATTTATTTATTTATTTTAAAAGATTTGTTTATTTATTTATTTTGGGCGGGGGTCGGGTTGGGGAGGGAGGGCAGCAGGCGGGCTACTTTTATTGGTCCTTCATTTCTCTATTTTCATCCGTCTTTGTTCTTTGGCTCCTGTGGGCCTCCCATCGCGGTGGCGTCTGTCGTTGCAGAGCGCCGGCTCTGGACGCATGCTCGGCTCGGTAATTGGGCTCCGCAGCACGTGGGATCTTCCCAGGCCAGGGCTCGAACCGGCGCCCCTTGCACTGTAAGGCAATGTCCTTACCCGCTGGACCACCAGGGGAAGCCCAGAATTTTATTTTAATTGCTTTTAGTGATACTCAATTGAATCCACCTTATTCTTCCCTTGATAATGGCTCAGACAGGTTTCGTAATGTCCTGGTCACTTTCAGTTACTAACAGTCCAAGTTGGTTTGAAATATCAACTTCAAACACTAATAAAGTCACACTTCTTACCCTCCCTTCATAAAAGGCTTGACCTTAGGGATAGCAGGAAGATGTAATTTGCTTTCATCTCTCCCATGTTTAAGTGGAAGAGGCTGTAGTCTGCTTTGGGTTGAGATTTTCTCATTTCCTTTTCTTTGTATAGCCAAGAGTTTCCCAAACTTTTCTCAGCTCATGGTACCCTTATTTTCTAAATAATTTTTCTCAACATCCCTCAGTGCCACCTTGTTGCTTGATACCCCTCAATTATTTTTGACTGTGCCACATCTTAGTTACATGTGGCTTCTTAGTTGAGGCATGTGGCCCTCTGCATTGGAAGAGCAGAGTCTTAGCCACCAGACCACCAAGGAAGTCCCACCCTTTTATTTTTAAGACACACTGCCACCTGGGTAGAAATGAATAAGGCTCAGCAATTATTCCACATATTTCTCTACATTTTCCAACTTCCTTGTTAGGTGGAGCTGTTCAATCCATTCTGGTCAGCTGGCTGTCAGTGAAAGCAACATGTGTCAATTCCGAACTATAGTACAAAAGAAGGGATACGAAAGCAGTGATTGTGGAGGCCACATGTTAAGGTCAGAGAGCCGTAAGGTAAACACTGCATAGAATACCTGGTCACCACATCAACGACAATTGCCCTGGAAAGCTGCTTGACTCCCTCCAAGCTTTGTATAAGTAAGAAATAGTTTTTATTAACTTTTATTGAATAAATACACTGATAATTAGGGTTAGTTAATTGTATTTTTAGTTTTTTTCCTTAACCATAGAAAAGCCTATTCTTTCACCATTAAAAATACACTTCATGATGGTTCTTTTTTTTTTGTCTAAGGTTGACAAGGAACCCAGATTAGAAGTTATTTCTGGATATGCCACTGAGGGTTTTCTGGATGAGATTAACATTTGCATTGGTGAACTCAGGAAAGTAGGTTACCCTTCCCTATGTGGGTGGGCATCATAAAATACACTAAAGGCCAGAATACTACAAAAAGCGGAGAAAAGAAGAACCATACCATTTTCCTGCCTCAGTGATTAGTCTGAGACATCTTATCTTCAATAATCAGACTAGATTCTCCACCAAAAGCTACTGTTGGTTCTTAGACTTTCCAACTTAGATTGAGTCATACCACCAGCTTTCCTAGATCTCTAGCTTGCAGATAACACATCATGGAACTTTTTAGCCTACATAGTCACGAGTCACTTCCTCAGAATAAATATATATAGTCATATCTTAAAATATATAAACATATATTTTAAGGTATAAATATATAAACATGTATTTTAAGGTATAAATATATGGCATTTGATTTATTTATATAAAATATAAATATATATTAGGTCAGCCAAAAAGTCTGTTTGTGTGTTCCGTATGATGCTACAGAGAAATCTGAACTTTTGGCCAACCCAATAATGAATATAAGATATACTTTTATTTTTACTTATTCATGTATCAAAATTGTATAAATCATATATGTAATTTTATGTATTTTATTTTGATTTTTTGAATTTGTTATACATGTGTATTATTATATATAATATATTCCTCGATATGCTTTTTTCACTGGAGCCACAGTGATTCTGTTATGCCCTCAGAACTCTCCGGTGGCTCTTCCTCTCACTTAGACTAAAAGATAAAGTTCTTCTTTGGTTCATAAGAGCTTATGTGATCTGGTTCTCCTAGAGTAGTATTTAATACTTTTCTGACTTCATCTGTTTTTTTTCCCTTTCTTCACACTCTGCTCTAGATATACAAAGCTTCTGGCTGCTCTTATTCAGATCTTTGTACTAGGTAAAACTTTCAGAAATGTTTTTCCCACAGAGATCTGCATTTTGGCTCCCTAACTTCAAGCGCTCAAAGGTTACATTTTCGCTATATTGTTCTTTGTCCACACCTTCTCTGCACTTTCTGTTTTCTCCTTTGTGTTGCAGTGGCTGAAACACAGGAAACTAGATTTTTCAATACTTTTGTTGCTTGTTGCTGTGTAATAAACCACACCAAAACTTTGTAGTTTAATACAGCCACCACCAAAGACTTTTTTTTTTTTTTTTTCTTTTGGGTTCTTTATCATCTGAACCACCAGGAAAGCCCAAGAATACTGGAGTAGATAGCCTACCCCTTCTCTAGAGGAACTTCCTGATCCAGGTATTGGGTCTCCTGGTTGCAAGTGGATTTTTTTACCAGCTGAGCTACCGGGGATGTGGCACATTGGTGCACCTTTAAGGGGTGAGATTTCTGCCATGCAGTGTCGTGATCTTGTTGGTTCCCTGGAGGCTCAGATGATAAAGAATCTGCCAGCAATGCAGGAGACCTGGGTTCTATCCCTAGGTCAGGAAGATCCCCTGGAGAAGGAATGGAAATTCACTCTAGGATTCTTGCCTGGAGAATTCCATGGACAGATGAGCCTGGTGGGCTAATTCATGGAATCATAAAGAGTCAGACATGACCGAGCAACTAACACACCACTTCCAGCTGACTACTTATGATTCCCTTTCAGTTACTGCTTCTAATCACTTGGAGCCATTCACTAGAGCAAATGACTCTCTTGGGTAAACCCTATACACAAAGAGTCCAGCTATCTCCTAAAGTGATTTGCTAGCCTGAACGTCAGATAGTTCCCAGGAAGGCTCAGCATTCTTATGACTAGCTCACGAATCACCTGAGCAAATGACAGATTGTCTCCAATCACCTCTAAGCTGCTCTGCTCTACTCTCATTCATTCACTCACAAGACAGACATGTGCCTGCTTCATAGCCTTCTTAAATTGAACTTCAACATTTTAGGCAAAAGTAGCATTTTAAAACTGTACTCTCCTAAATTAAATAATAATGTCAAAAGCTATACACTGTGGTGGTGGTGGTGGTAGTTTAGTTACTCAGTTGTTTCTGATTCTTGTGACCCAATAGAATATTGCCTGCCAGGCTCCTCTGTCCATTGAATTTCCCAGGCCAGAATACTGGAATGGGTTGCCATGTCCTCCGTTGCCATTTCCTTCTTCAACAAGAATATTGGAGTTGGAGTTGCCTTTGCCTTCTCCAGGGGATCTTCCCAACCCAGGGATCAAACTCAGGTCTTCCTCATTGCAGAGAGATTCTTTATCTTCTCAGCCACCAAGGAAGCCCAATACTGGATTGGGTAGCCTGTCTCTTTTCCAGGGGAACATCCTGACTCAGGAATTGAACTAGGGTCTCCTGCGTTGGAGGCAAATTCTTAATCAGCTGATCAGGAGAACTGAATTTTGTGGTTACTTTGACACAGAGAAGTAGCCTTGATTTCCTACCCTAGAGCAAAGCTTCAGATAATGTGCTTTCAGACACAATATTCCACATTCATTTTTTTTTAATTGTTTATTTATTTGTCTCCACTTGGTCTTAGTTGCAGCATGTGGAATCTAGTTCCCTGACCAGGGATCAAACCCAGGCCCCCTGCATTGGGAACACAGAGTCTTAACCACTGGACCACCAGGGAAATCCCATCCATATTCATTTTCTTTATATTTCCAAGGAAACCTGACCTTAAACCCACTTCTCAATCCAGCGCTGATCCTTTGCTTTCAGTCTATAAAGAACTAGTCACTTAAATTTTACTTAAACTCCATCTTGCCCCCAAACCAATGAGAACATTGGCTTTTTCTTCCTTAGTATTGATGAAATGCTCCATCGGTTCTGCTGATGTGGAATCACTAACTGCAGCAAATTAATAAACATAACTTTGTCAGACTACGGATGTGTCACAGGTCAATGGTCTTTGAGCAGTTTTATTAGTCATTTCCAAACACCATTTTTTGTGCTCAACACTCCTAAGGACATTTAAAAAGACATAAACCAATCACCTTGACAGATGCAAATCAGCAAGGTACTGAATTGTCATAAGACCTCCTAGAAGCTGTGTTAAGAAAGCATACAGTAGAAAAAAAGTAGATATTAAGATTTATTTCCTAATTCTTTGAGTCCCTGTGTTACTTAACTCTCATGTTTTCTTGAACCTCATTCAGATGTGACTTTTCCTTTGATCCCCTATACCTTTTTACCTTCTTTTATGACATTTATAGTTTCTTTAGAATTATAGTTATGAATTTGATGTTCCATTGTTAGACTCCTTCATCATTATCTCTTTTAATGTAGCACTAGCTTCCTGATCAGTTTCCTTACTTTCTACCTTATATACTTAAAGTCTACTCTCTTCACAGTAGCTAATGTGAATTTTAAAAAAAATTTGATCGTGTTACATCCCTATTTGAAACTTCAAATTGGTTTCCCATTATGCTTGGAATAGAGTTGGTAAATATTTGTTGGATTAATGGATGTTGTCAAATCATAGATTTATCTTGCTTGCATAGATCACAGTTTCAGTTTTACATTCACAGACAGTTTAAAAACACAGATTTGAGGGTGAAACAGTCTGAGTCATAATCCTGCTCTGCTTTGAGACCTAGGAAAATTTCTTAATTTCTCTTGTTCAGTTTTCTGATCTTTAAGAAGATTTATCTTTATCTTAGGATTTCTATAAGTATTAAATGAATTATTCCGGCACAGTGTTGGTAGTATAGAAGTGCTTGTTTTTGTTATTTTTACATTTAATTGGTGATTATTTGAATATCTGTTTTTCCCACTAAGCTTTTAGGAATCATATTAATTTTTTCCAACCACTGTATTTTCACATTCCAACTCATAATATGAAGTCTGTGAATATTTGTTGGAAAAAAAAAAAAAGGGTCGTTTTGAGGCAATGCACGCATGTTTGTATGCACTCAATGCATTACCATATTCTGTAGTTACAAGTCATTGTCACTAGGTGGCCATCTTGCCCTAGACAAGACAAATGTTGCTGGTATTAAGTCCTCAAGACTGAAGAATGAGAATGCAAAATAGGGGCAAACGTCATGTATCTGTTTCTTAGTTTGGTAGGATGATAGTAATCTGAAGGTTTAAGCATAAAATAAGAATTTCCTGTATTTTGGAGAAGGAAATGGCAATCCATTCCAGTATTATAGGCTGGGAAATCCCATGAATGGAAAGTCCTAGTAGATTATAGTCCATGGAGTCACAAACATATATATAGGAACTCCCCAGACAACTCAGTGGTAAAGAATCTGCCTGCAATGTAGGAGCCCTGGATTTGATCCCTGGGTTGAGAAGATCCCCTGGAGAAGGATATGGCAACCCACTCCAGTATTCTTGTTTGGAGAATCCCATGAACAGAGGAACTACGCCCTGGGGACGTCTGTAGCACTAGCTTCCTGATCAGTTTCCTTACTTTCTACCTTATATACTTAAAGTCTACTCTCTTCACAGTAGCTAATGTGAATTTTAAAAAAAATTTGATCGTGTTACATCCCTATTTGAAACTTCAAATTGGTTTCCCATTATGCTTGGAATAGAGTTGGTAAATATTTGTTGGATTAATGGATGTTGTCAAATCATAGATTTATCTTGCTTGCATAGATCACAGTTTCAGTTTTACATTCACAGACAGTTTAAAAACACAGATTTGAGGGTGAAACAGTCTGAGTCATAATCCTGCTCTGCTTTGAGACCTAGGGAAAGTTACTTAATTTCTCTTGTTCAGTTTTCTGATCTTTAAGAAGATTTATCTTTATCTTAGGATTTCTATAAGTATTAAATGAATTATTCCGGCACAGTGTTGGTAGTATAGAAGTGCTTGTTTTTGTTATTTTTACATTTAATTGGTGATTATTTGAATATCTGTTTTTCCCACTAAGCTTTTAGGAATCATATTAATTTTTTCCAACCACTGTATTTTCACATTCCAACTCATAATATGAAGTCTGTGAATATTTGTTGGAAAAAAAAAAAAAGGGTCGTTTTGAGGCAATGCACGCATGTTTGTATGCACTCAATGCATTACCATATTCTGTAGTTACAAGTCATTGTCACTAGGTGGCCATCTTGCCCTAGACAAGACAAATGTTGCTGGTATTAAGTCCTCAAGACTGAAGAATGAGAATGCAAAATAGGGGCAAACGTCATGTATCTGTTTCTTAGTTTGGTAGGATGATAGTAATCTGAAGGTTTAAGCATAAAATAAGAATTTCCTGTATTTTGGAGAAGGAAATGGCAATCCATTCCAGTATTATAGGCTGGGAAATCCCATGAATGGAAAGTCCTAGTAGATTATAGTCCATGGAGTCACAAACATATATATAGGAACTCCCCAGACAACTCAGTGGTAAAGAATCTGCCTGCAATGTAGGAGCCCTGGATTTGATCCCTGGGTTGAGAAGATCCCCTGGAGAAGGATATGGCAACCCACTCCAGTATTCTTGTTTGGAGAATCCCATGAACAGAGGAACCTGCTAGGCTGCAGTCCATGGGGTCGCTCAGAGTCAGACATGACTGAGTGACTAAGCGGCAGCAGCAGCCTGTGTTTTGTTCTGTTTCATTTCATTGTGTGCTTTATCCTCTGACTAGCTCATCTTTTGCATAAATGCATTTTAGCATTTCTGTTATTTCACCAAGCTCTTATTATTATATTTATAATTTTTGTTTAAAGAACAGTGTTTAAAAAGATCTTTTACTATTCATAATTAACAAGAGTTTTCTAATTCTTTCAATATCAAGCCCTGTACCTGCTGTCTCCAAAATCTATTATAATTTGGACTGGGACATGTTTCTCTATATTTTGTATCCTCTATTCCTGATTCTTCAACAAGTGCTGTATTTTTTTTCCTGATTATGGGTCATTCAACAGTGATGTGAAGCATCTGTCATTTTTAAAGTATGTAAATTTATTTTTTCTCCCAGTTTTATGGCGATATAACTGACATACAGTACTGTATAAATTGGGTTTCCCAGGTGGTACTGCTAGTGGTAAAGAACCCACCTGCTAGTGTAGGAGGTGCCAGAGACGTGGGTTCAATCCCTGGATTGGGAAGATCTCCTGGAGAAGGAAATGGCAACCGGATCCAGTATTCTTGACTGGAGAATCTCATGGGCAGAGGAGACTGGAGGGCTGCCATCCATAGGGTCTTACAGAGTTGAACACGACTGAAGTGACTTAGCATCCACACACATTCACACTGTATAACTTTAAGGTATGTAATATCTAGCATCTCATATAGGTACAAGTTAAAAAAAAAAAGAAAAAAACTTTCTCTTGTGTGATTAAAAACTGTTAGAATTTACTCTCTTAGCACCATTCATATGTAACATATATCAATGTCAATTATATTAGTCATGTTGCACATTACATCCCTAGTACTTCTGTATCTTGGAATTGGAAGACTGTGTCTTTTGACCACTTTCATTCAGTTCCCTCTCTCTCATCACCATGCTGCTGGTAACCAAAAATCTGATGTCTTTCTCTATGGGTTTGTTGTTGTTGTTGTTGTTGAAGTATAATTGATTGTACCTCCATTACCATGTTAGTTCCTGTATGTTCCTATACAACATAGTGATTCAATATTTCTATACAATATAAAATGATCACCACAATAAGTCCAGTTGCCGTCTGTCACCATACAAAGGTATTATGTCATTATTAGCTGTATTCCCAACAAAGTTACCTTTCATCCCCATGACACATTTGTTTTGTAACTGGAACTTTATGCCTCTTAATTTTCCTCACCTATTTCATTCATCTCACTGCTCACACCTCTCTGATAACTATGTATTTGTTGTCTGTATCCTTGACTCTGCTTCTATTTTGTTATATTTTGCTTTTTAGAATCCGCAGATAAGTAAAATTTTATAGCATTTGTCTTTCCCTATGTGATTTATTTCACTCCACATAGTACCCTCAAGATCTATCCATGTGTTGAAAATTGCAAGACTTTTAAAAAATTTTTATTTATTTTTGGCTATTCTGGGTTTTCACTGCTGCTACAGTCTTTTCTCTAGTTGCAGGGAGTGGGGGCTACTGTTCTAGTTGAGATGAGCAGGCTTCTTGTTGCAGTGACTTCTCTTGTTTTGGAACTTGGGCTCTAGGGCACACGTGCTTCAGCAGTTGCAGCACATGGGCTCGATAGTTACAGCTCCGAGGCTCCAGAGCACAGGCTCAATAGTTGTGGCTCACGGGCCTCGTTATTCTATAGCATGTGGGATCTTCCCAGATCAAGGATCGAACCCGTGTCTCCTGCATTGGCAGGCAAACTCTTCACCACTGAGCTACCAGGGAAGCCCAGACTGCAAGACTGCATTCTTTAATTGCTGAATAATATTCCATTGAGTGTGTGTGTGTCACATCTTCTTTACTTTATTCTTTCCTCTGTTGATCAGCCCTTCAGGTTGTTCCTATATCTCAGCTATTGTGAAATATTACACAACAAACAACATCTTTTTAAGTTAATGTTTACTTTTTCTATAGGTAACTACCCAGAAGTAGAGCTACTGAATCATAGAGTAGTTCTATTTTTAATTTTTTGAGTGTTCTTTATCCTCTTTTCCAAGATGTCTGCACCAGTTTGCATTTCACCAACTGTGTTCAAGGGTTCCCTTTTCTCTGTATTCTAGCCAACAATTGGTATTTATTGTCTTTTTGGTAATGACCTTTTTGACAGGTATGAGGTGATACCTCATCGTGGTTTTGGTTTGTATTTCCCTGATAATTTGTGATGTTGAACATTTTTTCATATGTCTGTTGGTCATCTGTATGCCTTCTCATGATTATTGTCCCCCTTTTTAAAAAAATTTTGACCTCTTTTATTGGATTTTTATTTATTGCTTTTCATCCATCTTTATTTTTTTGGCCTGTGTGGGCTTCCCTTTGCAGTGGCCTCTCTCATTGCAGAGCACCAGCTCTGGGCACATGCACTCCAGAGCGCTGGCTCGTAATTGAACACATTGGTCCAGCCTCTCTGGCATGTGGAATCTTCCCCAGCCAGGGATCGAACCAGTGCCCCTTGCACTGCAAGGTAGACTCTCTGCCCACTGGACCACCAGGGAAGCCCCTGTTGCCCATTTTTTAATTGAATTGTTTTGGTTTTTGAAGTTAAAGTTTTTTGGTTTTTTTTTTTTTTTTGGTATGTCTTATATATTAATCCCTGATTAGGTATATAGTTTGTAAATGTCTTTTCCCATTGTGTAGTTTGTCTTTCCATTTTGTTAACAGCTTCCTTTGCTGTGCAAAAGCTTAGTTTGATCTAGTTCAGCTGTTTATTTTTGCTTATGTTACCCTTACCTGAGAAGACATTTCCAGAAAATATTCCTAAGACATGTCAAAGTGTTAGTGAGTCCAGGCTCACTCTGTTTGCCTCAGGACAGGCCAATGAATCCAAGAGACAAGGTGTTGAGGCAAGGAAAATGACTTTATTCAGAAAGCAGCTGACTGAGTAGATAGTAGGCTAGTGCTAGTGCTTCAAAATAACCCTTTCACCTAGGTCTGGATGCCAGGTTATTTTATACAGGAGAGATGGGGGGCGGGGGGGGTGAGGAAGCAAGGCAAAAAGGCCATTAATCTTACAAACATTTCCTAGAATGGAAGCTTCAGTATGAGGACGTGTTAATTTCTCCCTTTCCGCCATCCTCAGGTGAACAGGGTTCTGAACAAAGGTAGTTTAGTTTAACAGTCAGGCAGAGGTGCAGGGTCCTCCAGGCAAGTCATTGCATTGATTATAATAAGAAAAGCAATGGAAAGCAAGTTAAAGAAACAGTTTGCAACTTGGGATCAGAATTTGTTTCCTCCCTGCAACAAAAGAGCAGAATGTTTTTTTTCTGGGAGTTTTATGGTCTTATCTTCAAGTTTTCAGAGATAATTGTTTAAATTAGAATTTAGCAGAGATCCATTTTCATGAAGGAAACAATAAACAGTAATGCAGCTCCTCTCTTTAAGCTTTTCATTCCAGAATAAGGACCTTGCTTTATATTTTTATAATCAAAAGACCTGGTAAAGTAATTGTTCTCCACTTCTAGAAAAAAAAGAAAGGCTATCTTAAAGATTTCTTCTCCCTCTATTTTCTCAAGTTTTAAAAAGATTTATCTCTTTTTAGAAAGATGCTTTAAGATAGTTTTAGCTATATTGTTTATTATAGAATATGAAGTCAGTGAAAATGTATATATTTTAAAATAAAAAACAATATCTTATTCTCTTCTGGGTAATTTTATACTATATCTAACTAATAGAAATCTGACATTTAGTCAACATTTGCTAAATGAGTGATTGTAGTCAGTAAGATTATTCAGTAACACCTCAACTGAAGCAAATGAGCAAGCTTCTATTTAAAATAAAGCTATGTTCTATCCCCTAGGTCAGGAAGATCCTATGAAAAATGGAATAGCTATCCATACCAATATTCTTGCCTAGAGAATCCTGTGAACATAGGCGCCCGGCTTGAGGGGGAGGGGATACAAAGTCCATGGGGTTACAAAGAAAGAAGCATGACTTGTTTTAGTCCATGTGTGGGTTGGAAAGAATTGCCAGGTATGAGGCAGAATGAGAGGAGAATAAAAGTTTATTAGAATGGCAGATGCTGATAGAACAGTGAGCAGGCTCAAGGGAGAGCCAAATGCTTTTTGCAGGCTTGTAGCCAATTTTTATAGCCTCAAGACAGAAAATTCCTTCTGGCATGGTGGTACTACGTAGTTGGTTAGGATCCAATAGGGTGGATAGTAGGGTGATTATTTTACATAATATGGAATCCAGGAACCGGCTAGTTTAGATCCTGAGACTCATGGCAACAGCTATGGTGACCTTCATACAGGGCTCCACATGTGTGACCTTGGTATAGGGCTCCACATAACTGAGCAACTAATACTGTCATGTAAACTATGTAAAATAAAGCTAGTTATTTAGGATATGTAAGCATGTTAAGATTCTATGTAAGATAAAGCTTGTTGTTATTTAGTTGCTAAGACTTCTCACACTCCATTACAACCCCATCGACTGTAGCCCACCAGGCTCTTCTGTCTTTGGGGTTCTCCAGGCAAGAATACTGGAGTGGGTTGCCATTTCCTCCTCCAGGGGATCTTCACAACCCATGATGGAACCTGCATCTCCTGCATTGCAGGCAGATTCTTTATCACTAAGCCACCTGGGAAACCCCAAAATAAAGCTTAGCCACCATTCAAAAAACATTTACAAAAGTCTCTTAACACTCATATGGGGAACTTTCTCCCCAATCTGTCATTTCTCAACCATGAGATTTCAGTTTAGTTGCCCCTCTATACTTCAGGGCTAAACACATTGACTTGAAGCAATCCTGATCTAGTCACTGAGCTTGTTTCCGGGGAGAGATTAAAGTTAAAGTACACGTGAAGACTTTTGCTGTGAATGACATGGCAGATTCTGTCTTCAACAGTTAACTCAATGATATGCCTGTGAGTAACCTGGAAATAGCAATACATTTTATTAATTGGATAGGCATAGCCTAAGATCAAGGCCTCCAAATGGAGTAGAACCTGAAACTTGATCCTGGTGCAGTTTGACCTGAAAATAGTTCTACCACTACATCTTTTCTATATGTAACCAGTATCCCCTCCTCTTTTCTGATATCCAACTTCACTGTATTTCCTGATTATTAAAGGAATTCTGATTATAGGTATTTTCTTTAGTTCTCTTTTTTCAGATGCATATCTTTAGTTTATGAACAATTTGAAAAATACCCATTTTGTGGTTTTTCAGGCAGATAATAAGAGAAACCAAAATTTGATGGGGAAAGGTAGGCATGCCCACTGTCATTAGTTGGTCATTCAATCATCCAGAGCATGTTTATTAAACCTTTCAGGCTAAAAGATTCATAAAGGTAATGTCTCTGCTCCACATCCTATGATAATTTCTTGTATGTTGTAACTACTCAATTAACATCTAATGAATAATTGAATCAAATAATTAATAGCATTATAATTTAGTATGAAAAATTCTGAATTGTTATTGCTTGAAACATTGGATAATTAAAGATCAGCAGATGTATGTTTAAGATATTAAAATACGGATAGGCATGAATGGGAAAGGAAGAACTTTATTTTTGACTTTTTCAGTAAAATAATCATAATATCAAACTCAAGCATTTCTGTGAAAATTTAATCAATTAAGGTATATGAAGTACCTGTAAGAACTCAACAGATGTTAGCTGTTAATGGTCACTGTGTAAGGTTGGTCCCTGCCGGGTGTTTTAAAATGAGAGAGGAAGAGGGCTTCCCCTGGTGGTCCAGTGGGTAAGGACACCGCCTTGCAATGCAAGGGGTGCTGGTTCGATCCCTGGCCTGGGAAGATCCCACGTGCCGCGGAGCGGCTGGACCGATGTGCCCAATTACTGAGCCGGAGCTCTGGAGCGCGTGTGCCCAGAGCCGGCACTCCTGATCTAGTCACTGAGCTTGTTTCCGGGGAGAGATTAAAGTTAAAGTACACGTGAAGACTTTTGCTGTGAATGACATGGCAGATTCTGTCTTCAACAGTTAACTCAATGATATGCCTGTGAGTAACCTGGAAATAGCAATACATTTTATTAATTGGATAGGCATAGCCTAAGATCAAGGCCTCCAAATGGAGTAGAACCTGAAACTTGATCCTGGTGCAGTTTGACCTGAAAATAGTTCTACCACTACATCTTTTCTATATGTAACCAGTATCCCCTCCTCTTTTCTGATATCCAACTTCACTGTATTTCCTGATTATTAAAGGAATTCTGATTATAGGTATTTTCTTTAGTTCTCTTTTTTCAGATGCATATCTTTAGTTTATGAACAATTTAAAAAATACCCATTTTGTTGTTTTTCAGGCAGATAATAAGAGAAACCAAAATTTGATGGGGAAAGGTAGGCATGCCCACTGTCATTAGTTGGTCATTCAATCATCCAGAGCATGTTTATTAAACCTTTCAGGCTAAAAGATTCATAAAGGTAATGTCTCTGCTCCACATCCTATGATAATTTCTTGTATGTTGTAACTACTCAATTAACATCTAATGAATAATTGAATCAAATAATTAATAGCATTATAATTTAGTATGAAAAATTCTGAATTGTTATTGCTTGAAACATTGGATAATTAAAGATCAGCAGATGTATGTTTAAGATATTAAAATACGGATAGGCATGAATGGGAAAGGAAGAACTTTATTTTTGACTTTTTCAGTAAAATAATCATAATATCAAACTCAAGCATTTCTGTGAAAATTTAATCAATTAAGGTATATGAAGTACCTGTAAGAACTCAACAGATGTTAGCTGTTAATGGTCACTGTGTAAGGTTGGTCCCTGCCGGGTGTTTTAAAATGAGAGAGGAAGAGGGCTTCCCCTGGTGGTCCAGTGGGTAAGGACACCGCCTTGCAATGCAAGGGGTGCTGGTTCGATCCCTGGCCTGGGAAGATCCCACGTGCCGCGGAGCGGCTGGACCGATGTGCCCAATTACTGAGCCGGAGCTCTGGAGCGCGTGTGCCCAGAGCCGGCACTCTGCAATGATAGACGCCACCGTGATGGGAGGCCCACACGGGCCAAAGAACAAAGACGGATGAAAATAGAGAAATGAAAGAGCAATAGAAGTGGCCCGCCTGCTCCCCTCCCTCCCCAACCCGACCTCCACCCAAAAGTAAATAAATAAATAAATTAGTTAATTAAAAAGAGTGGAAGATCGGAATTGGTGAGGTAGAGTAGGCTTTATTGGACGGGCGCTCTCGGGCATCCCTCACAGGGAGAAGAGGAGAGAGGGAGTGAGGGAAAGCACACACAAAGGCTGGGAAGGGCCCCCTTTATAGGTAAGGTGACGTGGTCAGAGCTCCTGGCCAAAGATGGCCAGGTTGGGGTACCGTCGACCTGATTGGTTGAGGCCAGGTGTTGGGGCATTCGCAAATTGGGCAGTTTGATCTTTCCTTTGTCCAGCTAGAACTTTTGGCGGGGGCAGGGTGGTCCTCCGTTGGTGTCATGACTGTTTTTCATTGGCCTTGTTCAATCTGGTGTGAGGGGCATTCTAGTTAAGGTCTTTCTTGCGTCGGGGAGGTAGGAAGTTGGGGAAGGGGCCTCCGGACCAGACCTTACACACTGTATTTCACTTTAATAAAGCCAATTTACAAAATTGAGTTCCATGTTCCCATGTTTACCAAAAATAAAAGTATAACCAACCAAAACTAGCTCTTGGTTGTAATTGATATATCTGCATATCTATCTTAGAAATTGATTCTGTAAACATATAGGCAGACGATATAAAAATATAACTAGGGCTTCCCTGGTGGTCCAGTGGGTAAAGAGTCCACCTTGCAGTGCAAGGGGCGCCGGTTCGAGCCCTGGCCTGGGAAGATCCCACGTGCCACAGAGTGGCTGGACCTATGTGTCCAATTACAAGCAAGCACTCTGGAGCTTATGTGCCCAGAGCCGGCGCTCTGCAATGAAAGAGGCCACTGCAATGGGAGGCCCACACAGGCCAAAGAAGAAAGATGGATGAAAAAAAAAAAAGAGGACAAAAAAAAAAACAACAAACTAAATACTAAATAAGTGTTATCATTGTTATCATTATGAACTGTGGAATCAATGAGAATTCCCAATGCTGTAGAAATTAGTGTGGTCTATATTAATAATATATACTTATTAATGTCCAAACATATGTCATAGTGCCTATCACATGATGTGGGATAAATCACATAATATGGACTAAGTACCTATTTTATGTGTTTATATATTTTTTACTTTATTATTAGATCAGTATTTGTAGGAAATTGGATTTTTAATGATTTTTCTTTTTTACTTGTAGGTTGAATTATTTGCTTCAATTCTTTCCCCCTTCACAGTAGTCATTTGCCATGCAATCTCTCAATTCTGTCCACACACACAAAGGAGGTGTACTCATAAGTGTACTCACTTCCCTATTCCTTGTTGTTGAGCTTAACCATGTGACTTGTCTTAGACAATGGGATTTTAGAAGGTAGAACATCATATGTTTATACTTTTTTGGCTGTCCTCTAGCTCTTTGCCATCACCATGAAAAGAATACACTCTGGCTAGCTACTGGCTCCAAGAGGAGAATGAAGAAGACCTGAAGCGGAACCACCCTTGCAGACCCAAAGACATGTGAGTAAAATTCCTCTGAGAATTTTGATACATAGGAAAATAACTAAAGGAATTTAATTCCCTTTCTTCCACAGGGTATTTTAAGACATTTGAGGGCATTCTAGTTAAGGTCTTTCTTGCGTCGGGGAGGTAGGAAGTTGGGGAAGGGGCCTCCGGACCAGACCTTACACACTGTATTTCACTTTAATAAAGCCAATTTACAAAATTGAGTTCCATGTTCCCATGTTTACCAAAAATAAAAGTATAACCAACCAAAACTAGCTCTTGGTTGTAATTGATATATCTGCATATCTATCTTAGAAATTGATTCTGTAAACATATAGGCAGACGATATAAAAATATAACTAGGGCTTCCCTGGTGGTCCAGTGGGTAAAGAGTCCACCTTGCAGTGCAAGGGGCACCAGTTCTATCCCTGGCCTGGAAAGATCCCACGTGCCACAGAGTGGCTGGACCTATGTGTCCAATTACAAGCAAGCACTCTGGAGCTTATGTGCCCAGAGCCGGCGCTCTGCAATGAAAGAGGCCACTGCAATGGGAGGCCCACACAGGCCAAAGAAGAAAGATGGATGAAAAAAAAAAAAGAGGACAAAAAAAAAAACAACAAACTAAATACTAAATAAGTGTTATCATTGTTATCATTATGAACTGTGGAATCAATGAGAATTCCCAATGCTGTAGAAATTAGTGTGGTCTATATTAATAATATATACTTATTAATGTCCAAACATATGTCATAGTGCCTATCACATGATGTGGGATAAATCACATAATATGGACTAAGTACCTATTTTTATGTGTTTATATATTTTTTACTTTATTATTAGATCAGTATTTGTAGGAAATTGGATTTTTAATGATTTTTCTTTTTTACTTGTAGGTTGAATTATTTGCTTCAATTCTTTCCCCCTTCACAGTAGTCATTTGCCATGCAATCTCTCAATTCTGTCCACACACACAAAGGAGGTGTACTCATAAGTGTACTCACTTCCCTATTCCTTGTTGTTGAGCTTAACCATGTGACTTGTCTTAGACAATGGGATTTTAGAAGGTAGAACATCATATGTTTATACTTTTTTGGCTGTCCCTCTAGCTCTTTGCCATCACCATGAAAAGAATACACTCTGGCTAGCTACTGGCTCCAAGAGGAGAATGAAGAAGACCTGAAGCGGAACCACCCTTGCAGACCCAAAGACATGTGAGTAAAATTCCTCTGAGAATTTTGATACATAGGAAAATAACTAAAGGAATTTAATTCCCTTTCTTCCACAGGGTATTTTAAGACATTTAGAGTATTTTCTGAACACTATTCCCTTTTCTCTAAGCTGAGATAGATACCTCTCATCATATCTGTGTATTGTTCTCTCCATATTTTTATCACAGAATTTACCATAATATAATTCTTTAGATTTTGTTATAATCTTTCACCAAACTGATTTTTCTATAAAGCAAGAGATATATCAGCACTTTTTTTCTTTTATTTTTAACTAGGCTGAAACACATTTTTATTAATCAAAATAGGAACCTTTACAATCAATACATTTTGGCCAATGAGAGATAAGTTTGTTTATTCCTGTAACATAAAAATCAATACTTTGGGATTCGAAGAACTCTTGGAAAGCATTTTCTGCCTCCTGCTGGTTGTGGAAGCATCTTCCCTGCAAAAAATTGTCAAGATGTTTGAAGAAGTGGCAATCAGATGGCAAGAGGTCAGGGGAATATGGCAGATGAGGCAAAACTTTGCAGCCCAATTCGTTCAACTTCTGAAGCGATAGTTGTGTGACAACGTGCAATCAGGTGTTGTGGTGGAGACCTGGGCCCATTCTGTTGACCAATGATGGCTGTAGGCAGTTCAGTTTTCAGTGCATCTCATCGATTTGCTGAACATACTTCTCAGATGTAATGGTTTTGCCAGGATTCAGAAAGCTGTAGTGCAGCAGATCAGATGTGCAGCAGATCACCAAACAGTGACCATGACCTTTTGTTTGGGGTACAAGTTTGGCTGTGGGAAGTGCTCTGGAGCTTCTCAGTCCAGCTACTGAGCTGGTCATCACTAGCTGTTATATAAAATCTACTCTTCACTGTACATCACAATCCAACTGAAAGATGGCTTGTTGTTGCTCGACGATGCGGGCGCACTGGCTCCCCTTTCAGGCGCCAGGACCGCCGAGGACGAACATGACCTGCGGCTTCATGAGTCGGTGCAGGCAGAGGAATAGTGGCCGGCCGGTCAGCCACAGAAAGCTAAGGCCTAGGACGTGTAGCAGCCGGCAGCCGCAGCAACTGAGCATGCACGGCGACAGCAGCGGGGCCAGAGTCGACGTGGGGCGGGGCGCAGGGAAGGGGGCGGGCCGAGCCGGGGCCTACCTTGGGCCCACCACCGTGGCTCATATCATCACTTTTTTTGACCAAAAAAAAAAATCTGTTCTTCATCTATAATAGCAGTCAAGTAAGAATTTAATAAATGAATTGGTTTACAGAAATAAGTCTAATACAGAGTGAAATTACATTCACTTTGGAATGCTACAAAATAACATCTATGATGTATTTAGTTAGTAGCCTCAATTTTTGCTTCCTTAAAATGGTAATATATATCCATACCCTTGCCATGTCTCAAAGTGGGCAGGAGGAATGTCATCAAGCCTTAACTTTGGGCATGATCATTTGACTGGCAATGCCTATGAATTGTTAACACAGTTGACACAAAAAATATGGTAGAAAATAAAAATAATGCAGGAGTTAAATTTATCCTCTTGTGCTGCTTTTATTGTCATGTGAAAAACATGTCCTAAGTAGCTCACTAGACCAACTGATACAAGGAAGACCTAACCTGTACCTGATACATTTGGACCTAACCTGTAGCTTGAAACCAAGTTAAGTTTAAATCAGCTCCAGCACACAGATGTGTGAGCAAGAGTAAATTGTTGTTACTTTGTAGCTCAGAGCTGTGGGGTGGTTTGTTACAAGTACAATTGTAGCAACAGTTGGTACACATCTATGAAGAGATTTTTTTCATGTAAATAGTTTATAAATAACCTCACAGTTTATTTTATATTCACAGAGAAAGTTTTTAGTTCTTACAGATTTTCAAAATTAATCAAAATGAATCTAGTAAACCTCATGACATGAAGCAAATTCTTTTTTCTTTATTGTTATCATTATTATTATTTGCCTTCAAGTCATCATTTATTTTTCATCCATCTTTATTCTTTTGGCATGTGTGGGCCCCCCATCGCAGTGGCCTCTCTCCTTGCAGAGCACTGGCTCTGGGCACATGTATTCCGGAGTGCCGGCTCCTAATTGTAGAAACCGGCCCAGCCATTCCTCAGCATGTGGTATCTTCCTGGGCCAGGGATCGAACCGGTGCCCTTTTCACTGCAAAGTGAACTCTTTACCCACTGGACCACCAGGGAAGCCATGGAGCAAATTCTTATGGTTAGACTTATATCACCATGTCAGATATCCATTTATAATTTAATTAATTTCAAGCTACAAATCATACTATCTACTTTTTCCTCTAGATACATATACAAATACACACATGTATATTTTATATATATATGTATATATGTATATGTATATATAAAATGCATGTGTACCAAGTCGCTTCAGTCATGTCTGAATCTTTGTGAGCCTATAAACTGTATGTAGCCCACCAGGCTTCTCTGTTCATGAGATTCTCCAGGCAAGAATACTGGAGTGGGTTGCCATGACCTTCTCCAGGGGATTTTCCTGACTCAAGGACTGAACCTTTGTCTCTTGCATCTCCTGCCTTGCGGGTGAATTCTATACCCCTGAGCCACTGAGGAAGCCCATATAATGAATGTAAAATTATGCATAAATAATATAAATAACATAATTATATTTGTATTTAATTATTGTTAAGCTGGGCTGCCCTCAGCTGGGCTTCGATTATTAGCTCAGTTGGTAAACAATCTGCCTACAGTGCAGAATACCTGGGTTCAATACCTGGATCAGGAAGATCCCCTGAAGAAGGAAATGGCAACCCATTCCAGTATTCTTGCCTGGAGAATCCCATGGACAGAGGAGCCTGGCAGGCTATAGTCCATGGGGTCACAAGAGTCAGACACAATTTAACAACTAAATCACTACATTATTCAGCTAAAGTTTAGATATGTGGTCAACACTGCTGGTTATTTATGCCCCATTATCCATTTTCCCTCCTCTTACAGTAATATATCATAGCTAAAGAAGACTTCTTACAGATTTTCAAAATTAATCAAAATGAATCTAGTAAACCTCATGACATGAAGCAAATTCTTTTTTCTTTATTGTTATCATTATTATTATTTGCCTTCAAGTCATCATTTATTTTTCATCCATCTTTATTCTTTTGGCATGTGTGGGCCCCCCATCGCAGTGGCCTCTCTCCTTGCAGAGCACTGGCTCTGGGCACATGTATTCCGGAGTGCCGGCTCTAATTGTAGAAACCGGCCCAGCCATTCCTCAGCATGTGGTATCTTCCTGGGCCAGGGATCGAACCGGTGCCCTTTTCACTGCAAAGTGAACTCTTTACCCACTGGACCACCAGGGAAGCCATGGAGCAAATTCTTATGGTTAGACTTATATCACCATGTCAGATATCCATTTATAATTTAATTAATTTCAAGCTACAAATCATACTATCTACTTTTTCCTCTAGATACATATACAAATACACACATGTATATTTTATATATATATGTATATATGTATATGTATATATAAAATGCATGTGTACCAAGTCGCTTCAGTCATGTCTGAATCTTTGTGAGCCTATAAACTGTATGTAGCCCACCAGGCTTCTCTGTTCATGAGATTCTCCAGGCAAGAATACTGGAGTGGGTTGCCATGACCTTCTCCAGGGGATTTTCCTGACTCAAGGACTGAACCTTTGTCTCTTGCATCTCCTGCCTTGCGGGTGAATTCTATACCCCTGAGCCACTGAGGAAGCCCATATAATGAATGTAAAATTATGCATAAATAATATAAATAACATAATTATATTTGTATTTAATTATTGTTAAGCTGGGCTGCCCTCAGCTGGGCTTCGATTATTAGCTCAGTTGGTAAACAATCTGCCTACAGTGCAGAATACCTGGGTTCAATACCTGGATCAGGAAGATCCCCTGAAGAAGGAAATGGCAACCCATTCCAGTATTCTTGCCTGGAGAATCCCATGGACAGAGGAGCCTGGCAGGCTATAGTCCATGGGGTCACAAGAGTCAGACACAATTTAACAACTAAATCACTACATTATTCAGCTAAAGTTTAGATATGTGGTCAACACTGCTGGTTATTTATGCCCCATTATCCATTTTCCCTCCTCTTACAGTAATATTAAGTCATCTAGGCTAAAGAAGACTTCCAGTCTCCCTTCAAGCTAGCCACTTGCTGAACGGTGGCATATAAGCAGACATACTCTGTCTCCTGTAAATAATACCCTTAAAGAAAAGGGAAATGTCTTTCTCACTCTCATTTCTCTTTACTTTTGAATAGGTGGCAATGAGACATGTAGGAACCTATAGGTGGACAAACCACAGGATAGATGGTGGCTGATGCTGTGATTAATTTGTGTAGCACAACTGCCATACCAGCATGGGCCTTTACCTTATGTGAGAATAAATTTCTGTCTTGTTTGTGCCATTGATAATGCTATCTTTGAAATGTGTATTGTGTAAATGCATATCCTATTCATGTAAGTTACTCCAATTAGGTGACCTCATTTTTTACATATTTTTTAAAAATTACAAAATGTATGTATGTAAGTAGGCTTATGCATAGAGTGAGAAATCAGAAATCTTACCCTCTGCACTCTCCTGTCTAGGAATGGCTGTCTTAAGAGTTTGAGGGCTATCATTGCCCTTGTCTGACTAGGCCATTGTCATGACAGGTGTCAATGTCAAACACACTTCTCCAAAGCCAGAAGTACCTGGGCTTAGAGGTTTCCAAAAAGAAGATAGGAGAGGCAGAAGCAGAGGAGAGGAGAAGGAGAGCGATAGGAAGGAACATAGGCAGGAACATCCCGCTTCCTGCCTGCTTGCATTTTTTAATAAAGCTAATGCAAGACCAATGTTGGGGCTTCCATGGTGACTCAGTGGTAAAGAATCTGCCAGCCAATGCAGGAGATGCAGGTTCCATCCCTGGGCTGGGAAGATCCCCTGGAGAAGGAAATGGCAACTCACTCTAGTGTTCTTGCCTGGGAAATCCCGTGTACAAAGGAGCCTGGTGGGCTACAGTTCATGATATTGCAAAGAGTTGGACATGAGTTAGCAACTAAAACAACAAAAAGACTAATGTTGATGGCTCTACCTAGTAGGTATAAGGGTTACGAAGTAGGGGATAGAGATAAAAGAAAGTTGGGGTGAAGTGCTGTGCTGACAGTTTGTCTGTCCAGAATAGCAGAAGTGATCGAGGTAAGTATGGGCATCTGACAGCTTTCTCCCTGGTAGTGATTTAGTGTAGCCAATTCTATTTCTGACATTTATGCATTCCAGGTCAGTTTCAAAAGTTGCATTAAATTTGAATTATTAGTACAAAGCATGGAAAAAAAGGGAAATGTCTTTCTCACTCTCATTTCTCTTTACTTTTGAATAGGTGGCAATGAGACATGTAGGAACCTATAGGTGGACAAACCACAGGATAGATGGTGGCTGATGCTGTGATTAATTTGTGTAGCACAACTGCCATACCAGCATGGGCCTTTACCTTATGTGAGAATAAATTTCTGTCTTGTTTGTGCCATTGATAATGCTATCTTTGAAATGTGTATTGTGTAAATGCATATCCTATTCATGTAAGTTACTCCAATTAGGTGACCTCATTTTTTACATATTTTTTAAAAATTACAAAATGTATGTATGTAAGTAGGCTTATGCATAGAGTGAGAAATCAGAAATCTTACCCTCTGCACTCTCCTGTCTAGGAATGGCTGTCTTAAGAGTTTGAGGGCTATCATTGCCCTTGTCTGACTAGGCCATTGTCATGACAGGTGTCAATGTCAAACACACTTCTCCAAAGCCAGAAGTACCTGGGCTTAGAGGTTTCCAAAAAGAAGATAGGAGAGGCAGAAGCAGAGGAGAGGAGAAGGAGAGCGATAGGAAGGAACATAGGCAGGAACATCCCGCTTCCTGCCTGCTTGCATTTTTTAATAAAGCTAATGCAAGACCAATGTTGGGGCTTCCATGGTGACTCAGTGGTAAAGAATCTGCCAGCCAATGCAGGAGATGCAGGTTCCATCCCTGGGCTGGGAAGATCCCCTGGAGAAGGAAATGGCAACTCACTCTAGTGTTCTTGCCTGGGAAATCCCGTGTACAAAGGAGCCTGGTGGGCTACAGTTCATGATATTGCAAAGAGTTGGACATGAGTTAGCAACTAAAACAACAAAAAGACTAATGTTGATGGCTCTACCTAGTAGGTATAAGGGTTACGAAGTAGGGGATAGAGATAAAAGAAAGTTGGGGTGAAGTGCTGTGCTGACAGTTTGTCTGTCCAGAATAGCAGAAGTGATCGAGGTAAGTATGGGCATCTGACAGCTTTCTCCCTGGTAGTGATTTAGTGTAGCCAATTCTATTTCTGACATTTATGCATTCCAGGTCAGTTTCAAAAGTTGCATTAAATTTGATTACAATTAAGAATGGACACAAGGACTAATTTTATCTGTCAGTTTGCTGGGCTATGATGCCAAATACATGGTTAAATATTATTTTAGGTATTTCTGTGAGGGTGTTTTCAGATGAGATTAATATTCAAATTGGTGAACTTTGAATAAAATGGATTACCCTTCGTAATGTGGATGGGACTCATCCAATCCATTTAAGGCTTAAATAAAACAAAAGACAGACCTCCAAAAGGAATTCAGCCTTTGACTTGAACTGCAACTTTGCTCCTTCCCTGAGGCTCCAGCCTCCTTGCCTGCAAATCGTGAAGATTTTGGACTTGTTAACCTCCATAGTCAGGTAAGCCAATTTCTTAAAACAAGTATCTTCATATATTCTGAGAGAACCCTGACCAATCCAAAGGCATAACCAAAATAGTTACTGAATATGAATTATGTTCATATTCATTTTGTCAGAGAAACTTCAACTCCACATGAAAGTAAAATGATGGTCATGATAACTGTGATATAGCTATACAAATTATATTATTATTCACTTTATTTAAAACTTCACGGTGTTATGTTGTCTTTAATATATTACCAGCCATCTAGCTTGAACCCTTTATGTTATTTATTAATTTACCGAGCAAAACTATCGTCTCTAGCAAACTAGTTCAACTATAAATCAAATAATTTGCCATGACGAATAAACAGAAATGTTTACCCTATAAGCCTTACCTTAGATTTGGTCTGCAACTAATGGAAAATGTTCCCTTGCACTAATGAATAGATTCAGTGAAGTTAGCCAAAGCACCTGTCAAAAATACCTTAAAAACTTTCCTTTTACAGACCCCCAAAATTGATGTGTTCAGAATGTTAATTAAGGGTACTAAGGGAACAAACACATACCTTGTGTAAACCAGTGTTTATATGAAGTGGAAATTTAAATTACTGAAGCTTAATGTTTAAAGATATCTGAAATCTAGCAATAATTTGGGGGTAAGGTATTTGTATAAGACACTACTCAAGTAAGTAAATATATTTCTTTCATTTTTTTTTACTCAATAAAATACCTTTCTGAATTTCCTTTTCTTTTGTAGAGGAAGGGGTGTTTTTATGATATTATATCACAGAGAACAAGACAGTTATTATTAGTAGTAGTAGTAGTATCACGTTCAAACTTGTGGGGTCAGAAGTGAATATTCTTCAAGCTTCAGGTAGAAGTCCACTCAATCTGAAACGTACCAAGAATATTTTTTCCCAGATTTGAGTTCTGTGTATTGATCTCCATCCTTACCTTTTGCCTCACAGGAAATAACATTGAGTAAATAATAAATAAATGCCTTCCCATGCATTAGAGCCCATCTACTTCCATTTCTTCAATAATATTGTTTCATAACTTAATCATCAGTTCTTTTTTCATAGCTCCATCTTTTTTTAAAAAAACTTTTATTTTACTTTTAAGTTTTACAGAGTTTTGTTGTTTACAGATATGTATGTTCCCAGATTATTCATATGTATATCCCCCACATCATAGCTCCATCTTATCACCCTTCATTATTTCCTTCTCTCCTGAAAATAAACATCTATATTTGATTTCTCCTGTCTCGAAGCGCTCTTTAGCTCTGTGTATCTTGATCACACTCAGTTCTTTATTTCACAGGCAAACTTTTTGTAAGAGATGTTACAGGCTTGCTCTCTTTTTACTTCTTAAATAATTTATTTTTTATATTTAAATTTCAATTGGAATATAGTTGATTTACAATGTTGTGTTAGTTTCAGGTGTACAGAAAAGTGAATCAGTTATGCATATATATATATGTATGTATGTGTGTGTGTGTGTATATATATATATATATATATATATATATATATATATATATATATATATTTGTGTGGGCCTTCCACAGAAAGGAAGGCAGCGGGATTGCCCCCGACTGAACCGGGAGATCTCGGAGAGAGGTGGGTCTTGCTGCCGTGCCCCCCCCAGCCCCCCAGCACACGCAGGGGACAATCAAACACGACAGGGGTTCTGTTGAGGCAGTTCTGCTTTATTAGTGCAGATCCACAGCTTTTATAGGCAAGGGGGCAGGATTTGTATAAGACACTACTCAAGTAAGTAAATATATTTCTTTCATTTTTTTTTACTCAATAAAATACCTTTCTGAATTTCCTTTTCTTTTGTAGAGGAAGGGGTGTTTTTATGATATTATATCACAGAGAACAAGACAGTTATTATTAGTAGTAGTAGTAGTATCACGTTCAAACTTGTGGGGTCAGAAGTGAATATTCTTCAAGCTTCAGGTAGAAGTCCACTCAATCTGAAACGTACCAAGAATATTTTTTCCCAGATTTGAGTTCTGTGTATTGATCTCCATCCTTACCTTTTGCCTCACAGGAAATAACATTGAGTAAATAATAAATAAATGCCTTCCCATGCATTAGAGCCCATCTACTTCCATTTCTTCAATAATATTGTTTCATAACTTAATCATCAGTTCTTTTTTCATAGCTCCATCTTTTTTTAAAAAAACTTTTATTTTACTTTTAAGTTTTACAGAGTTTTGTTGTTTACAGATATGTATGTTCCCAGATTATTCATATGTATATCCCCCACATCATAGCTCCATCTTATCACCCTTCATTATTTCCTTCTCTCCTGAAAATAAACATCTATATTTGATTTCTCCTGTCTCGAAGCGCTCTTTAGCTCTGTGTATCTTGATCACACTCAGTTCTTTATTTCACAGGCAAACTTTTTGTAAGAGATGTTACAGGCTTGCTCTCTTTTTACTTCTTAAATAATTTATTTTTTATATTTAAATTTCAATTGGAATATAGTTGATTTACAATGTTGTGTTAGTTTCAGGTGTACAGAAAAGTGAATCAGTTATGCATATATATATATGTATGTATGTGTGTGTGTGTGTGTATATATATATATATATATATATATATATATATATATATATATATATATTTGTGTGGGCCTTCCACAGAAAGGAAGGCAGCGGGATTGCCCCCGACTGAACCGGGAGATCTCGGAGAGAGGTGGGTCTTGCTGCCGTGCCCCCCCCAGCCCCCCAGCACACGCAGGGGACAATCAAACACGACAGGGGTTCTGTTGAGGCAGTTCTGCTTTATTAGTGCAGATCCACAGCTTTTATAGGCAAGTGAAGGGGGTTTTGCACAGGACTTCGTATAGACTACACCAATCAAGCTAAAGGTCAAGCAATCATCCATGAGCGTAGAAACCAGGGGAACCAATCAGAAATTTTGACCATCACTTAACAATTTAGATCACGCCCTCGTCTCTTCCAGTAGGCGCCATCTTAGCTCCAAACTGCAAACATGTGCTTAAGCTTCTTTAAACAATGTGCTTAAGCTTCCTTTCACTCCCACGTCCCTTCCTGTAGGCTCCGTCTTAGCTCCAAACTGAAACAATGTGCTTAAGCTTGCTTATGCTTGCAACGGTCCTCTTTCAATTCAGAGCCCCACATATATTTAGATTATTTTCTCATTTAGGCCATTAGAGAGTAGTGAGTAGAGTTCCCTATGCTATATAGTAGGTCCTTATTAGTTGTCTGTTTTATATGTAGTAGTGTGTGTATGTCAATCCCAATTTCCCAATTTGCCCCGACCCTCGTGACCATAAAATTGGTTTCTACATCTTTAACTCTGTTTCTGTTTTGTAGAAAGTTCATTTGTACCTTTTTTTTTTAGATTTTACATTAAGTGTTGTCATTTGATATTTGTCTTTCTGTGTCTTCAATCAGTATGACAGTCACTAGGTCCACCCATGTAGCTGCACATGGTATTATTTCATTCTCCTTTATGGCTGAGTAATATTCCATTAGGGTTTCCCTGATGACTCACTGATAAAGAATCCAGTGGCCAATGTAGGAGACACAGGTTTGATCCCTAGGTTAGGAAGATTCCCTGTAGAAGGAAATGGCAACCCACTCCAGTATTCTTTTTTTTTTTTTAACTTAAATTTATAGAGAGTTTTGTTGTTCACAGACATGCATGTTCCTAGATCCTAGTATTCTTGCCTGGGAAATCCCACAGACAGAGGAGCCTGGTGGGCTGTAGTCCATGCGGTGGGAAAAGAGTCAGGCACAAGCTCTTGACTGAACCACAACTGCATCTTGTTTACCCATTCCTCTTTTGATAAATGAAATAGCTTTTTAAATTGTAAACAATATATTAAATGCAAGATCAAGTGAATACTTTTTTCCTTTTTGTTTATTTCTCTGTGGCATTTCAGTGCTTTTTGGACAGAAAGCTATCTTCATTAGTGTTAAAAGTGGAAAAAATCCTTGGCTTAAATAGATTTTTAATAGGGAAAATTGGGAAATATCAATAAAAAGAAGAAAAATAAACAGTAATCATATTATTCAGAGATGATCACCATTACCATTTCAGTGTATATACTTATAGATTTCTTGTTCTTATAGACACACATATTAACATACTCTTAACAACTTTCTGGCCCCTTCAAAATTATCAGTTTGCTTAAATAACTCTTTCCTAGTCCTCTGCCTGTTCCTTCAGATACTACCTGTCAATCTCCTTTACTGATAGCCTTTTTCTCTCTGAATACCTTAAATGTTTCTATTTCCCAGGAATCTAACTATGCCCTTCTCACTGTCTATACTCTTACTGAAATATATTATCCAGGCATGTGGTTCCTACCTATAGCCTCCTATCACAGTATCATCACCATATTTTCAGCCTTAATAATGTACTCTCTACTTTTCAAAGCTCTATCCTTCACCTAGACTCCAAGACAGTGACATTTGCTTTGAATTTTAATACTGCAGATCCCAATTATCAGTGCTTATATCTGTATCAATTATTTACTACCTAACAGATCACCTGCATATTTGGAAGTTTAAAACATCAAACACTTCTGTGGGTCAGCAATTGGCCAATGCTCATACTGTGATTCTTGAATTACTTTAGCTAATTGGGGAATTTTGTTTTTTTGGGTTTTTTTGTACATATCAGAATCAGCATCAGTGTTTTGAATCCTTCTCATGCTTGGAATCTCTTGGACTTTCCCTTCCTACCATCTCTCTGAGTCATTCTTCTGCTTTTAAATGAAATTTCAGCTAATCATAAAAGAAAATGTGTTAACTCCAGAACTCAAAATAACAGCAGAATTTTGTCTTCACAGGGATACAATTGAAACTTGTACTTTTCAGTTGATATTCGTATTCCTTTTTTTTTTTTTTTTTCATAAGAAGGGAAGTATATTAAGTTGTTCTGCTACATTTTCTTTTATTTATGCTGTCAAATTCTTTTGGTTTCAAGGTACAGAAAACAAGCTCTTGAAAATGAATTTTTAAGCTTTTTAAATTGTAAACAATATATTAAATGCAAGATCAAGTGAATACTTTTTTCCTTTTTGTTTATTTCTCTGTGGCATTTCAGTGCTTTTTGGACAGAAAGCTATCTTCATTAGTGTTAAAAGTGGAAAAAATCCTTGGCTTAAATAGATTTTTAATAGGGAAAATTGGGAAATATCAATAAAAAGAAGAAAAATAAACAGTAATCATATTATTCAGAGATGATCACCATTACCATTTCAGTGTATATACTTATAGATTTCTTGTTCTTATAGACACACATATTAACATACTCTTAACAACTTTCTGGCCCCTTCAAAATTATCAGTTTGCTTAAATAACTCTTTCCTAGTCCTCTGCCTGTTCCTTCAGATACTACCTGTCAATCTCCTTTACTGATAGCCTTTTTCTCTCTGAATACCTTAAATGTTTCTATTTCCCAGGAATCTAACTATGCCCTTCTCACTGTCTATACTCTTACTGAAATATATTATCCAGGCATGTGGTTCCTACCTATAGCCTCCTATCACAGTATCATCACCATATTTTCAGCCTTAATAATGTACTCTCTACTTTTCAAAGCTCTATCCTTCACCTAGACTCCAAGACAGTGACATTTGCTTTGAATTTTAATACTGCAGATCCCAATTATCAGTGCTTATATCTGTATCAATTATTTACTACCTAACAGATCACCTGCATATTTGGAAGTTTAAAACATCAAACACTTCTGTGGGTCAGCAATTGGCCAATGCTCATACTGTGATTCTTGAATTACTTTAGCTAATTGGGGAATTTTGTTTTTTTGGGTTTTTTTGTACATATCAGAATCAGCATCAGTGTTTTGAATCCTTCTCATGCTTGGAATCTCTTGGACTTTCCCTTCCTACCATCTCTCTGAGTCATTCTTCTGCTTTTAAATGAAATTTCAGCTAATCATAAAAGAAAATGTGTTAACTCCAGAACTCAAAATAACAGCAGAATTTTGTCTTCACAGGGATACAATTGAAACTTGTACTTTTCAGTTGATATTCGTATTCCTTTTTTTTTTTTTTTTTCATAAGAAGGGAAGTATATTAAGTTGTTCTGCTACATTTTCTTTTATTTATGCTGTCAAATTCTTTTGGTTTCAAGGTACAGAAAACAGCTTAAACTAGGTCAAGTAAAAAATTGTTTTTTGTAAAGTCACAGATGTCTCAGGATTCCAAACAATGAAAATAATTAACGTTGGGCTTTATAGAATCTGGATTTGGGATGTCAGAAGCTGAGACCACTCTCTGATATCTTCAGAACTCCTATGAGCTCTAAATCACTGTGGATGATGACTGCAGCCATGAAATCAGAAGATTATTGCTTCTTGGCAGGAAAGCTATGACAAACTTAGACTGTATTGAAAAACAGAGACATCACTCTGCTAACAAAAGTTCATATAGTTAAGGCTATGGTTTTCCCAGTGGTCATGTAGAGCTGTGAGAAGTGAACCTTAAAGAAGCTTGATGCCTTTGAACTGTAGTGCTGGGGAAGACTCTTGAGAGTTCCTTCAAATCAGTCAGTCTTAAAGGAAATAAACCCTGAATACTCATTGGAAGACTGATGATAAACCTGAAGCTCCAGGATTTTGGCCACCTGATGCAAATAGTTGACTCATTGAGAAAGTCCCTGATACTGGGAAAGATTGAGGGCAGAATGAGAAGGAGGAGTCAGAGGATGAGATGGCTGGATGGAATCACTGATGCAATGGACATGAACTTGTGCAAACTACAGGTGAGGGACAGAGTCCTGGCAAGCTGCAGTCCATGGGGTCACAAACGGTTGGATATGACTGAGCATCTGAACAACAGCAAATGAGCTCTAAAACCTTTTTATCTTTCTAACTACTGCAGCATTACTCTGTTTCTCTTTTTCTTTTACCACCTTCTTACTCCTAATGCTCCTTTGATCACCAGCAACTAATCTAAATTAAGAATGTTCTACATCTATTCTTTTCAGTAATTGATATGATCTTTCTATTTTAGTTCATTTCTTGAAATATTTAACATTGGGCTGCCAGTGCCTTGACTAGCTTTGGGATAGATGATTATCCAAGACTGGACATGAGGAAGTGAGTGAAAAGGTTGTAAGGTCTGTCTTTCAAGGGCTTATGTTTATAGTAGATTCTGGAAAATGAGTATTTAGGAAAGGAAATGACAGAAATGTCTACTTGTCAAAATTTGGAAAGTAGAATTTTAAGGAATATTTAATAATATATCATAATATTCTTAAATATTCATAAAGAACATACTATGTTTCTCTTCATTCTCTGTATATACATTTATATAGTTATTATCATGATTGTGTATAGACTTTCATTTTGCTTTTTTGTTATTCTTGGCATAGCATAAAGCTTTCACTACATCATTAGAAATATAAAAGATAAATTATAAATTTCTGCATTATATTAAATTATTTGGATATGTGTTCACTTGGCAAATGATATTGCAAATTTTGTGTGTTTCCAACATTCTAAATTTTTTTTTTCTATTTTTTTTTTAAACCTTTATTTTACTTTTAACTTTTACAGAGTTTTGTTGTTTACAGATATGTATGTTCTCAGATTAGTCATATGTATATCCCCCCCTTCCCTCCCCTCCCGACCATCACACAGCACCCCTGAAGGATCCCCTTTTCTCACAGAGCAATGACTAGAGCTATTTTCTTCACTTATGATAGTACAGGCCTTCATGCTACTTCCTTTACGCCTCTCACCCACTGTTCCTTCCCCACAATGTCCATATGTCCACTGTCCATGTCTGTCTTTCTGTCGCTTCACTGCATGTGCCATCATCACCATCCTACTAGATTCCATATATATGTGTTAATATACTGTATTTGTCCTTCTCTTTCTGACTGACTTCACTTTTTAGGATACGTTCTAGATCCAGCCACCTCATGAGGGCTGATTCTTCTGCATTTCTCTTTACAGCTGTGTAGTATTCCATTGTATATATGTACCAGAGCTTTTGGATCCATTCGTTCGTCGATGGGCATCTAGGTTCCTTCCATGTTCTAGCTATTGTATAGAGAGCTGCAATGAACATTGGGGTACAGGTGCTTCTTTCAGTTTTGATTTCGTCAGGGTATAAGCCTAAGAGTGGGATTGCTGGGCCATATGGTGCTTCTATTTTTAGTTTTTTAAGAAATCTCTAGACTGTCTTCCATAGAGGCTGTATCAATTTACACTCCCACCAGCAATGCAGGAGTGTTCCCTTTTCTCCGCAGCCTCTCCAGCATTTATTGTCTGTCGATTTGTGGATGATGGCCATTCTGACGGGTGTGAGGTGATATCTCATTGCAGTTTTGATTTGCATTTCTCTAATTATTAGTGAAGTTGAGCATCGTTTCATGTGTTTTTGGGCCATCTGTATGTCATCATTGGAGAGGTGTCTGTTTAGGTCCTTTTCCCATTTTTTGATTGGGTTGTTCGTTTTTCCAGTGCTGAGTTGTCTGAGTTGCTTGTAGATTTTGGAGATTAATTCTTTGTCTGTTGTTTCATTTGCTATGATTTTCTCCCACTCTGTGGGCTGTCTGTTCAGCTTTTTGTAATTTCTTTAGCTGTACAAAAGCTTTTAAGTTTCATGAGGTCCCACATGTTCATTTGTCTTTTTAGTTCCACTATTCTAGTAGGTGGGTCAGAAAAGATCTTGCTTTGATTGATGTCCTTGAGGGTTTTGCCTATATTCTCCTCTAAGAGTTTGATGGTTTCTGGCCTTACATTTAAGTCTTTAATCCATTTTGAGTTGATCTTTGTGTATGGTGTCAGGGTATGTTCCAACTTCATTTTCTTGCATGTAGCTGTCCAATTTTCCCAGCACCATTTGTTGAAGAGACTGTCTTTGTCCCATTTTATAGTTTTGCCTCCTTTGTCAAAAATGAGGTACCCATAGGTGCGTGGGTTTATCTCTGGGTTCTCTATCTTGTTCCATTGGTCTATAGTTCTGTTTTTGTGCCAGTACCATACTGTCTTGATGACTGTTGCTTTGTAGTAGAGTCTGAAGTTGGGGAGGCTGATTTCCCCCAGTCTCTGTGTAGTATTCCATTGTATATATGTACCAGAGCTTTTGGATCCATTCGTTCGTCGATGGGCATCTAGGTTCCTTCCATGTTCTAGCTATTGTATAGAGAGCTGCAATGAACATTGGGGTACAGGTGCTTCTTTCAGTTTTGATTTCGTCAGGGTATAAGCCTAAGAGTGGGATTGCTGGGCCATATGGTGCTTCTATTTTTAGTTTTTTAAGAAATCTCTAGACTGTCTTCCATAGAGGCTGTATCAATTTACACTCCCACCAGCAATGCAGGAGTGTTCCCTTTTCTCCGCAGCCTCTCCAGCATTTATTGTCTGTCGATTTGTGGATGATGGCCATTCTGACGGGTGTGAGGTGATATCTCATTGCAGTTTTGATTTGCATTTCTCTAATTATTAGTGAAGTTGAGCATCGTTTCATGTGTTTTTGGGCCATCTGTATGTCATCATTGGAGAGGTGTCTGTTTAGGTCCTTTTCCCATTTTTTGATTGGGTTGTTCGTTTTTCCAGTGCTGAGTTGTCTGAGTTGCTTGTAGATTTTGGAGATTAATTCTTTGTCTGTTGTTTCATTTGCTATGATTTTCTCCCACTCTGTGGGCTGTCTGTTCAGCTTTTTTGTAATTTCTTTTGCTGTACAAAAGCTTTTAAGTTTCATGAGGTCCCACATGTTCATTTGTCTTTTTAGTTCCACTATTCTAGTAGGTGGGTCAGAAAAGATCTTGCTTTGATTGATGTCCTTGAGGGTTTTGCCTATATTCTCCTCTAAGAGTTTGATGGTTTCTGGCCTTACATTTAAGTCTTTAATCCATTTTGAGTTGATCTTTGTGTATGGTGTCAGGGTATGTTCCAACTTCATTTTCTTGCATGTAGCTGTCCAATTTTCCCAGCACCATTTGTTGAAGAGACTGTCTTTGTCCCATTTTATAGTTTTGCCTCCTTTGTCAAAAATGAGGTACCCATAGGTGCGTGGGTTTATCTCTGGGTTCTCGATCTTGTTCCATTGGTCTATATTTCTGTTTTTGTGCCAGTACCATACTGTCTTGATGACTGTTGCTTTGTAGTAGAGTCTGAAGTTGGGGAGGCTGATCCCCCCAGCTCCATTCTTCTTCCTGAGGATTGCTTTGGCTATTCGAGGTCTTTTGTGTTTCCATATGAACTGTGTTATTCGTTGGTCTAGTTCTGCGAAGGATGTTATTGGAAGTTTGATAGGGATTGCATTGAATCTATAGATGACATTTGGTAGTATGGTCATTTTCACAATATTGATTCTCCCGACCCAGGAACATGGAATATTTCTCCATCTGTTTAAGTCTTCTTTAATGTCTCTCATGAGTGTCTTGTAATTTTCTGTGTACAATTCTTTTGTTTCTTTGGGTAGGTTTATTCCTAGATATTTGATTCTTTTGGTTGCGATGGTGAAGGGGATTGCCTCTTTGATTTCATTTTCTGATTTTTCATTGTTTGTGTATAGGAGTGCCAGTGATTTCTGTGTATTGATTTTGTATCCTGCGACTTTGCTGAATTCGCTGATTAACTCTAGTAGTTTTGTAATAGTGTTTTTGGGATTTTCTATGTATAATATCATGTCATCAGCAAATAGAGAGAGTTTGACTTCTTCTTTTCCAATCTGGATTCCTTTGATTTCTTTCTCTTCTCTTATTGCTGTTGCTAGAACTTCCAGGACTATGTTGAATAAGAGTGGTGAAAGTGGACACCCTTGTCTTGTTCCTGATCTTAGAGGGAATGCTTTCAGTTTTTCACCATTGAGGATAATGTTCGCTGTGGGCTTCTCATATATGGCTTTCACTATGTTAAGATAAGTTCCTTCTATGTCCATTTTTTGCAGAGTTTTTATCATAAATGGATGCTGTACTTTGTCAAAGGCTTTTTCTGCATCTATTGAGATGATCATGTGATTTTTGTCTCTCAATTTGTTGATATGGTGTATCACATTGATTGATTTGCGGATATTGAAGAATCCTTGCATGCCTGGGATGAACCCAACTTGATCGTGATGAATGAATGAGCTTTTTGATGTGTTGCTGAATTCTGTTTGCTAGGATTTTGTTGAGGATTTTGGCATCTAGATTCATCAGTGAAATTGGCCTATAATTTTCTTTTTTTGTGATGTCTTTACCTGGCTTTGGTATCAGGGTGATGGTGGCCTCGTAGAATGTGTTCGGAAGTGTTCCTTCCTGGGCAATTTTTTGGAAGAGTTTTAGAAGGACAGGCATTAGCTCTTCTTTAAATGTTTGGTAGAATTCACTTGTGAAACCATCTGGCCCTGGGCTTTTAGTTTTGGGTTGATTTTTGATCACAAGGTCGATTTCTGAGCTTGTGATTGGCTTGTTCATAGTTTCTATTTCTTCCTGGTTGAGTCTTGGGCGATTAATCTTCTCTAAGAAACTGTCCATTTCTTCCAGGTTGTCCAGTTTGTTGCCATAGAGTTGTTCATAATAGTTTCTTATAATCCTTTGGATTTCTGCATTATCCATTGTAATCTCTCCTTTTTCATTTTCTGATTTTTCATTGTTTGTGTATAGGAGTGCCAGTGATTTCTGTGTATTGATTTTGTATCCTGCGACTTTGCTGAATTCGCTGATTAACTCTAGTAGTTTTGTAATAGTGTTTTTGGGATTTTCTATGTATAATATCATGTCATCAGCAAATAGAGAGAGTTTGACTTCTTCTTTTCCAATCTGGATTCCTTTGATTTCTTTCTCTTCTCTTATTGCTGTTGCTAGAACTTCCAGGACTATGTTGAATAAGAGTGGTGAAAGTGGACACCCTTGTCTTGTTCCTGATCTTAGAGGGAATGCTTTCAGTTTTTCACCATTGAGGATAATGTTCGCTGTGGGCTTCTCATATATGGCTTTCACTATGTTAAGATAAGTTCCTTCTATGTCCATTTTTTGCAGAGTTTTTATCATAAATGGATGCTGTACTTTGTCAAAGGCTTTTTCTGCATCTATTGAGATGATCATGTGATTTTTGTCTCTCAATTTGTTGATATGGTGTATCACATTGATTGATTTGCGGATATTGAAGAATCCTTGCATGCCTGGGATGAACCCAACTTGATCGTGATGAATGAATGAGCTTTTTGATGTGTTGCTGAATTCTGTTTGCTAGGATTTTGTTGAGGATTTTGGCATCTAGATTCATCAGTGAAATTGGCCTATAATTTTCTTTTTTTGTGATGTCTTTACCTGGCTTTGGTATCAGGGTGATGGTGGCCTCGTAGAATGTGTTCGGAAGTGTTCCTTCCTGGGCAATTTTTCGGAAGAGTTTTAGAAGGACAGGCATTAGCTCTTCTTTAAATGTTTGGTAGAATTCACTTGTGAAACCATCTGGCCCTGGGCTTTTAGTTTTGGGTTGATTTTTGATCACAAGGTCGATTTCTGAGCTTGTGATTGGCTTGTTCATAGTTTCTATTTCTTCCTGGTTGAGTCTTGGGCGATTAATCTTCTCTAAGAAACTGTCCATTTCTTCCAGGTTGTCCAGTTTGTTGCCATAGAGTTGTTCATAATAGTTTCTTATAATCCTTTGGATTTCTGCATTATCCATTGTAATCTCTCCTTTTTCATTTTTGATTTTGGTGATCTGGTTCTTCTCTCTCTTTTTCTTGATGAGTCTGGCCAGTGGTGTGTTGATTTTATTGACTTTTTCGAAGAACCAGCTTTTTGTTTTATTTATCTTTACTATTGTTTCTTTTGTTTCTTTTTCATTTATTTCTGCTCTGATCTTTATGATTTCTCTTCTTCTGCTGGCTTTGGGGTGTTTTTGTTCTTCTTTCTCCAATTGTTTTAAGCGTAAGGTAAGGTCGTCTGTTTGAGATTTTCCTAGTTTCTTGAGGTGGGATTGAATTGCTATAAACTTCCCTCTTAGAACTGCTTTTGCAGTATCCCATAGGTTTTGCACTGTCGTGTGTCCATTGTCATTTTCTTCTAGGAATTTTTTAATTTCTCCTTTGATTTCCTCAATGATCAGTTGGTTTTTTAGGTATGTGTTGTTTAATCTCCATGTGTTTGTGTTTTTAGCGTTTTTTTTCCTGTAGTTGATCTCTAGTCTCATTGCATTGTGGTCCGAGAAGATGGTTGATATAATTTCAGTTTTCTTGAATTGACTGAGGATTGATTTGTGGCCCAAGATGTGGTCTATCCTGGAGAATGTTCCGTGAGCACTTGAGAAGAAAGTGTATTCTTCTGCTTTTGGATGGAAAGTCCTAAAGATATCAATGAGGTCCATTTCTTCTAGTGTGGCATTTAAGGCTTGTGTTTCCTTATTAATTTTCTGTTTTGTTGATCTGTCCATTGGTGTGAGAGGAGTGTTAAAGTCTCCTACTATGATTGTGTTGCTGTCAATGTCTTCTTTTATGTCTGAAAGTGTTTGTCTTATGTATTGGGGTGCTCCTGCGTTGGGAGCATAGATATTTATGACTATTATGTCTTCTTCTTGGATGGATCCCTCAATCATGATGTAGTGACCTGCCTTGTTTCTTAGGATCTTCTTTACTTTAAAATCTCTTGTCCATTTCTTCCAGGTTGTCCAGTTTGTTGCCATAGAGTTGTTCATAATAGTTTCTTATAATCCTTTGGATTTCTGCATTATCCATTGTAATCTCTCCTTTTTCATTTTTGATTTTGGTGATCTGGTTCTTCTCTCTCTTTTTCTTGATGAGTCTGGCCAGTGGTGTGTTGATTTTATTGACTTTTTCAAAGAACCAACTTTTTTTTTATTTATCTTTACTATTGTTTCTTTTGTTTCTTTTTCATTTATTTCTGCTCTGATCTTTATGATTTCTCTTCTTCTGCTGGCTTTGGGGTGTTTTTGTTCTTCTTTCTCCAATTGTTTTAAGCGTAAGGTAAGGTCGTCTGTTTGAGATTTTCCTAGTTTCTTGAGGTGGGATTGAATTGCTATAAACTTCCCTCTTAGAACTGCTTTTGCAGTATCCCATAGGTTTTGCACTGTCGTGTGTCCATTGTCATTTTCTTCTAGGAATTTTTTAATTTCTCCTTTGATTTCCTCAATGATCAGTTGGTTTTTTAGGTATGTGTTGTTTAATCTCCATGTGTTTGTGTTTTTAGCGTTTTTTTTCCTGTAGTTGATCTCTAGTCTCATTGCATTGTGGTCCGAGAAGATGGTTGATATAATTTCAGTTTTCTTGAATTGACTGAGGATTGATTTGTGGCCCAAGATGTGGTCTATCCTGGAGAATGTTCCGTGAGCACTTGAGAAGAAAGTGTATTCTTCTGCTTTTGGATGGAAAGTCCTAAAGATATCAATGAGGTCCATTTCTTCTAGTGTGGCATTTAAGGCTTGTGTTTCCTTATTAATTTTCTGTTTTGTTGATCTGTCCATTGGTGTGAGAGGAGTGTTAAAGTCTCCTACTATGATTGTGTTGCTGTCAATGTCTTCTTTTATGTCTGAAAGTGTTTGTCTTATGTATTGGGGTGCTCCTGCGTTGGGAGCATAGATATTTATGACTATTATGTCTTCTTCTTGGATGGATCCCTCAATCATGATGTAGTGACCTGCCTTGTTTCTTAGGATCTTCTTTACTTTAAAATCTATTTTATCTGATATGAGGATTGCTACTCCAGCTTTCTTTTGATTTCCATTTGCATGGAATATCTTTTTCCAGCCTCTCACTTTCTGTCTATGAGTGTCTCTAGGTCTGAAATGAGTTTCCTGGAGGCAGCATATGTATGGGTCGTGTTTTTGGATCCATTCAGCCACTCTGTGTCTTTTGGTTGGGGCATTTAGTCCATTGACATTCAAAGTAATTATTGATACAGATGATCCTATTGTCATCTTCTTAGATGTTATGATGGGTTTGTTTCGTGGATCTTCTCCTTTTATACTTGTTTTCTATATAAGTCCCTTTAACACTTGTTTTAAGGCTGGTTTGGTGTGACCAAATTCTTTTAATTTTTGCTTGTCTGTAAAGCTTTTGGTTTCTCCATCAATTTTGAATGAGATCCTTGCAGGGTAGAGGATTCTTGGTTCTTAGCTCCTTTGTTGTAATTTAGTTGACCATATGCGCATGGCCTTATTTCTGGTCTTTTCTTTTTGGTTCCATTGAGCTATATATTTTTTAACCAATACCACATTGTGTTGATTACTATACCTTTATAATCTAGTCTGAAATCAAGAAGTGTGATACCCCCAGCTTTGTTTTTCTTTCTTCCATATTACTTTGACTCTTTGGGGTTTGTTTTGGTTTCATACAAATTTTGGGATTTTTTGTTCTATTTCTGTGAAAAATGCCATTGGAATTTTCATAAGAGATTGCACTGAATCTGTGGAGCACTTTGGGTATGGACATTTTAACAGTATTAATTCGTCTAATCCACGAAGCGTAGAATGTCCATTTATTTGTCTCTTCTTCAATTTCTTTAATCAGTGTCTTATAGGTTTCAGTATAAACCTTGGTTAAATTCATCTCCTAGTTATTTGTTCTTTTGTTGATCTGTCCATTGGTGTGAGAGGAGTGTTAAAGTCTCCTACTATGATTGTGTTGCTGTCAATGTCTTCTTTTATGTCTGAAAGTGTTTGTCTTATGTATTGGGGTGCTCCTGCGTTGGGAGCATAGATATTTATGACTATTATGTCTTCTTCTTGGATGGATCCCTCAATCATGATGTAGTGACCTGCCTTGTTTCTTAGGATCTTCTTTACTTTAAAATCTATTTTATCTGATATGAGGATTGCTACTCCAGCTTTCTTTTGATTTCCATTTGCATGGAATATCTTTTTCCAGCCTCTCACTTTCTGTCTATGAGTGTCTCTAGGTCTGAAATGAGTTTCCTGGAGGCAGCATATGTATGGGTCGTGTTTTTGGATCCATTCAGCCACTCTGTGTCTTTTGGTTGGGGCATTTAGTCCATTGACATTCAAAGTAATTATTGATACAGATGATCCTATTGTCATCTTCTTAGATGTTATGATGGGTTTGTTTCGTGGATCTTCTCCTTTTATACTTGTTTTCTATATAAGTCCCTTTAACACTTGTTTTAAGGCTGGTTTGGTGTGACCAAATTCTTTTAATTTTTGCTTGTCTGTAAAGCTTTTGGTTTCTCCATCAATTTTGAATGAGATCCTTGCAGGGTAGAGGATTCTTGGTTCTTAGCTCCTTTGTTGTAATTTAGTTGACCATATGCGCATGGCCTTATTTCTGGTCTTTTCTTTTTGGTTCCATTGAGCTATATATTTTTTAACCAATACCACATTGTGTTGATTACTATACCTTTATAATCTAGTCTGAAATCAAGAAGTGTGATACCCCCAGCTTTGTTTTTCTTTCTTCCATATTACTTTGACTCTTTGGGGTTTGTTTTGGTTTCATACAAATTTTGGGATTTTTTGTTCTATTTCTGTGAAAAATGCCATTGGAATTTTCATAAGAGATTGCACTGAATCTGTGGAGCACTTTGGGTATGGACATTTTAACAGTATTAATTCGTCTAATCCACGAAGCGTAGAATGTCCATTTATTTGTCTCTTCTTCAATTTCTTTAATCAGTGTCTTATAGGTTTCAGTATAAACCTTGGTTAAATTCATCTCCTAGTTATTTGTTCTTTTTGATGATCTAAATGAAATTGTTTTCTTATGTTCTCTTTTTGATAGTACATTATTAGTGTATATAAATGCAACTGAGTTTTGTATATTGCTTTTGTATCCTAGAACTTACTGAACGTACTAGTTACAACAGGTTTTTTGGTGGAATTTTTAGGATTTTCTATGTATGATAGCATATCATCTGCAAATATTGACAGTGTTACTTCCTTTCCAGTTTGGAAGTCTTGCATTTCTTTTTTTGCCTAATTTCTATGACTAGGACCCCCAAACCTACTTTTAGTAATTTTATTTTATCCTAGATTTCAGAAGCTTATTTTTCAAAGTAATAATTCTCCTTCATCCAACCATATCTTATTGTTTTCAAGAGATTCTGCCTAGTTTTATTTGGGACTATTTATAGATCACAAAATATTCTTAAATTGCTAAACTTCTCTGCTTGAGAGTAGGCCTACAGGTGGCAGACATGTAGGTATTATTCAAGGTTGTTAGCCTTGAAATGGCATACAGCCAATGAGTGTAGAATGTTGACAAGAGAGTGCTTGAAGTGTTGGGTTGTATAGATAGGGACAATAAGCAGATGTCAGTGTAGTTGAGGACCCAGTGAGGTAAAAGATAGTGGAAGTAGATGGAAGGTCAAAAGGTTGGAGTCAGAAAGTTGCAATACATTAATTTATAGTATTCAGGTTTTCACTAGAACATTTAGTTTTGTTGTTTTGGCTTTGTTTTTGTTTTGGGTTTTTTTTTTTTTTTTTTGACTGTGCCATTTGGCTTGTGGGATTTTTAATTCCCCAAACAAGGATCAAACCTGTCCCCCCATGCAGTAGGAGAATGGAGTCCTAACCACTGGATTTCTGGGAATTCCCTAGAACAACTTATTTAGAGAAAAATAACTAAAACCAAGAAGTCCAGTTATTGGATTGATTTAATTTAGACTGACTTAAACATAGAGAGTTTTTCCTTGAAAATTCAAAATGGTGAAAATTAGAATGATGTAAATTAAGCAGTATTAAGATACTTCCCAGTTTATGCATATTGAAATGTCAAGTTCAATGCAGCCAACCGGGATATTCTCTATACTGTGGGATAATAGAGTGTATTGCCATTTAAAAACCAGTGAATTAATAACATGTTGATAAAATAAAACTATATTCCTGAAATAAGAAAATTTTAAAGGTGCTTATTTTCACTGTTGGTTCAAAAAGAAAGTTCATGGTAAACAAGAAAAAAAAATAATGTCAATCAACAAAACCAAAAACAAAAAAAAGAGAGATTACAACAGATAATGCAGAAATCCAAAGGATTCTAAGAGACTATTATGAACAACTATATGGCAACAAACTGGACAACCTGGAAGAAATGGACAGTTTCTTCGGGAAGGTTAATCTCCCAAGACTTAACCAGGAAGAAACAGAAACTTTGAACAACCCAATCACAAGCTCAGAAATCGACCTTGTGATCAAAAATCTACCCAAAACTAAAAGCCCCTGGTCACAGCCGAATTCTACCAAACATTTAAAGAGCTAGTGCCTGTCCTAAAACTCTTCCAAAAAATTTCACAGGAAGGAAAACTTCCAAACACATTCTACGAGGCCACCATCACCCTGATACCAAAACAAGGCAAAGACAACACAAAAAAGGAAAACTATAGGCCAGTTTCACTGATAACTTAGATGCCAAGATCCTCAACCAAATCCTAGCAAACAGAATTCAACGACACATCAAAAAACTCACACATGTCAAGTCAAGGATTCTTCAATATCCGCAAATCAATCAATTGAGGACCCGGTAAAAGATAGTGGAAGTAGATGGAAGGTCAAGGTTAGTCAGAAAGTTGCAATACATTAATTTATAGTATTCAGGTTTTCACTAGAACATTTAGTTTTGTTGTTTTGGCTTTGTTTTTGTTTTGGGTTTTTTTTTTTTTGACTGTGCCATTTGGCTTGTGGGATTTTTAATTCCCCAAACAAGGATCAAACCTGTCCCCCCATGCAGTAGGAGAATGGAGTCCTAACCACTGGATTTCTGGGAATTCCCTAGAACAACTTATTTAGAGAAAAATAACTAAAACCAAGAAGTCCAGTTATTGGATTGATTTAATTTAGACTGACTTAAACATAGAGAGTTTTTCCTTGAAAATTCAAAATGGTGAAAATTAGAATGATGTAAATTAAGCAGTATTAAGATACTTCCCAGTTTATGCATATTGAAATGTCAAGTTCAATGCAGCCAACCGGGATATTCTCTATACTGTGGGATAATAGAGTGTATTGCCATTTAAAAACCAGTGAATTAATAACATGTTGATAAAATAAAACTATATTCCTGAAATAAGAAAATTTTAAAGGTGCTTATTTTCACTGTTGGTTCAAAAAGAAAGTTCATGGTAAACAAGAAAAAAAAATAATGTCAATCAACAAAACCAAAAACAAAAAAAAGAGAGATTACAACAGATAATGCAGAAATCCAAAGGATTCTAAGAGACTATTATGAACAACTATATGGCAACAAACTGGACAACCTGGAAGAAATGGACAGTTTCTTCGGGAAGGTTAATCTCCCAAGACTTAACCAGGAAGAAACAGAAACTTTGAACAACCCAATCACAAGCTCAGAAATCGACCTTGTGATCAAAAATCTACCCAAAACTAAAAGCCCCTGGTCACAGCCGAATTCTACCAAACATTTAAAGAGCTAGTGCCTGTCCTAAAACTCTTCCAAAAAATTTCACAGGAAGGAAAACTTCCAAACACATTCTACGAGGCCACCATCACCCTGATACCAAAACAAGGCAAAGACAACACAAAAAAGGAAAACTATAGGCCAGTTTCACTGATAACTTAGATGCCAAGATCCTCAACCAAATCCTAGCAAACAGAATTCAACGACACATCAAAAAACTCATACATCACGATCAAGTCCGGTTCATCCCAGGCATGCAAGGATTCTTCAATATCCGCAAATCAATCAATGTGATACACCATATCAACAAATTGAGAGACAAAAATCACATGATCATCTCAATAGATGCAGAAAAAGCCTTTGACAAAGTACAACATCCATTTATGATAAAAATTCTTCAGAAAATGGGTATAGAAGGAACCTATCTCAACATAATAAAATCCATATATGAGAAGCCTACAGCGAACATTATCCTCAACGGTGAAAAACTCAAAGCATTCCCTCTAAGATCAGGAACAAGACAGGGGTGCCCACTTTCACCACTACTATTCAACATAGTCCTGGAAGTTCTAGCAAGAGCAATAAGAGAAGAGAAATAAATAAAGGGAACCCAGATTGGAAAGGAAGAAGTAAAGCTCTCTCTTTTTGCAAATGGCATGATATTATACATAGAAAACCCCAAAGACTCTATTACAAAGCTACTAGAGCTAATCAATAAATTCAGCAATGTCGCAGGAAACAAAGTCAATACACAGAAATCTCTGGCATTCCTATACACAAACAATGAAAAATCAGAAAACGAAATCAAAGAGGCAATCCCCTTCACCATTGCAACCAAAAGAATCAAATATCTAGGAATAAACCTACCCAAAGAAACAAAAGAATTGTACACAGAAAATTACAAGACACTCATGAGAGACATTAAAGAAGACTTAAACAGATGGAGAGATATTCCATGTTCCTGGATCGGAAGAATCAATATTGTGAAAATGACCATACTACCAAATATCATCTACAGATTCAGTGCAATATCTATTCAACTACCACTGACATTTTTCACAGAACTAGACCAAACAATAACACAGTTCATATGGAAACACAAAAGACCTCGAATAGCCAAAGCAATCCTGAGAAAGAAAAATGGAGTTGGAGAGATCAGCCTCCCTAACTTCTGACTCTACTACAAAGCAACAGTCATCAAGACCATATGGTACTGGCAGAAAAACAGAACTATAGATCAATGGAACAAGATTGAGAACCCAGAGATAAACCCACGCACCTATGGGTACCTTATTTTTGACAAAGAAGGCGAAACTATGAAATGGGACAAAGACAGCCTCTTCAAAAAGTGGTGCTGGGAAAATTGGACAGCTACACATTCCCTGACACCATACACAAAGATCAACTCAAAATGAATTAAAGACCTAAATGTAAACCATCAGACTCTTAGAGGAGAATATAGGCAAAATCCTCAAGGACATCAATCAAAGCAAGATCTTCTATGACCCACCTACTAGAATAGCGGAACTCAAAAGACAAATGAACATGTGGGACCTCATGAGACTTAAAAGCTTTTGTACAGCAAAAGAAATTACAAAAAAGCTGAACAGACCCCCCACGGAGTGGGAGAAAATCATAGCAAATAAAATAACAGACAAAGAATTAATCTCCAAAATCTACAAGCAACTCAGACAACTCAGCACCAGAAAAACAAACAACCCAATCCAAAAATGGGGAAAAGACCTAAAGAGATGCCTCTCCAAAGAGGACATACAGATGGCCCAAAATCACATGAAATGATGCTCAACCTCGCTTATTATTAGAGAAATGCAAATCAAAACTACAGTGAGATATCACCTCACACCTGTCAGAATGGCCATCATCAAAAAATCTGCAGACAAGAAATATGGAGAGGGTGCGGAGAAAAGGGAACCCTCTTGCATTGCTGGTGGGAATGTATATTGATATAGCCTCTATGGAAGACAGTATGGAGATTCCTTAAAAAACTAAAAATAGAAGCACCCTATGACCCAGCAATCCCACTAATAGGCTTTTATCCTGATGAAATCAAAACTGATAGAAGCACTTGTACCCACAATGTTTATTGAAGCTCTCTATACAATATAGAACATGGAAGCAACCTAGATGTCCATCGACGAATGAATGGATACAGAAGCCCTGGTACATATATACAATGGAATGCTACTCAGCTGTTAAAAGAAATGCAGAAGACTCAGTCCTAATGATGGCTGGCTCTAGAACCAGCATGAAAGAAAATGGAGTTGGAGAGATCAGCCTCTAACTTCTGACTCTACTACAAAGCAACAGTCATCAAGACCATATGGTACTGGCAGAAAAACAGAACTATAGATCAATGGAACAAGATTGAGAACCCAGAGATAAACCCACGCACCTATGGGTACCTTATTTTTGACAAAGAAGGCGAAACTATGAAATGGGACAAAGACAGCCTCTTCAAAAAGTGGTGCTGGGAAAATTGGACAGCTACACATTCCCTGACACCATACACAAAGATCAACTCAAAATGAATTAAAGACCTAAATGTAAACCATCAGACTCTTAGAGGAGAATATAGGCAAAATCCTCAAGGACATCAATCAAAGCAAGATCTTCTATGACCCACCTACTAGAATAGCGGAACTCAAAAGACAAATGAACATGTGGGACCTCATGAGACTTAAAAGCTTTTGTACAGCAAAAGAAATTACAAAAAAGCTGAACAGACCCCCCACGGAGTGGGAGAAAATCATAGCAAATAAAATAACAGACAAAGAATTAATCTCCAAAATCTACAAGCAACTCAGACAACTCAGCACCAGAAAAACAAACAACCCAATCCAAAAATGGGGAAAAGACCTAAAGAGATGCCTCTCCAAAGAGGACATACAGATGGCCCAAAATCACATGAAATGATGCTCAACCTCGCTTATTATTAGAGAAATGCAAATCAAAACTACAGTGAGATATCACCTCACACCTGTCAGAATGGCCATCATCAAAAAATCTGCAGACAAGAAATATGGAGAGGGTGCGGAGAAAAGGGAACCCTCTTGCATTGCTGGTGGGAATGTATATTGATATAGCCTCTATGGAAGACAGTATGGAGATTCCTTAAAAAACTAAAAATAGAAGCACCCTATGACCCAGCAATCCCACTAATAGGCTTTTATCCTGATGAAATCAAAACTGATAGAAGCACTTGTACCCACAATGTTTATTGAAGCTCTCTATACAATATAGAACATGGAAGCAACCTAGATGTCCATCGACGAATGAATGGATACAGAAGCCCTGGTACATATATACAATGGAATGCTACTCAGCTGTTAAAAGAAATGCAGAAGACTCAGTCCTAATGAAGTGGCTGGCTCTAGAACCTATCATAAAAAGTGAAATCAGTCAAAAAGAGAAAGACAAATACAGTATACTAACACACATATATGGAATCTAGTAGGATGGTCTTGATAACACACACAGTGAACTCATGGAAAAACAGAGCATAGACATAGGGACATTGTGGGGAAAAAATAAGGAGGGGGAGGCATGGAGGGAGTAAAATAGAAACCTATACTGTCATGTGTGGAAAAGATAGCTACTGTCATTGTGCTAAGGGAATAGGAGTGCTTGCAATGGGTTGGGGCGATGGTCCGGAGGGGTGGGAAGGGGGTAATTTGGGGGTGTGGGGACCAGGGATATGCATATGACTGATCTGGGAACATACATGTCAGTGAACAACAAAGCTCTGTAAAACCTTTAAAATAAAAAATTCAAAAAAAAAATAATAATTTCAAATGTTCTGAGGTAAGACAGAGCTATTCTTTTATAACTGCTTTAATGTTCTCACACTTCTAGGAAAAAACAGCCATAATATAATGCTTTCTTCTTAATTTCCCATAACCAGGAGATTTATGTTAATATACATTTTAGGGCTTTTTTTTTTTGCTCCTAAGATATCAAAGTTTATTTTTCTTAAAGAATCTAAGACTTTGTCAGGTTTTACTTTGTTTTTAATTAGATTCCACAGATATTTATGAGACCAATTAATTCTATGGGATTGAAATATTTAAAATATAAATTGGCATCATGGGTCTAATGTATATTAAATTTATTATTGCAGTTATACCACTGTTCTTCATTGAGTAAACCTTTGACTCCAGAGCACTTACTTGGGTGTTATGCTGTTATTACACTTGACCTGTAGAGGTCACTATTAACAGGCAAATGAAAAACCTTTTAGAATTTACAGGTTAATATAGTTAAAACTTAAAATCTGTTTGTCCCAAATCACTTAGAAAGACCATGGCACTACTTCATACTAAGACATTACAGAAATATAAGAGAACTTTAAAATCAGCACAGATAATTATATGATATAACAATGGAATGCTACTCAGCTGTTAAAAGAAATGCAGAAGACTCAGTCCTAATGAAGTGGCTGGCTCTAGAACCTATCATAAAAAGTGAAATCAGTCAAAAAGAGAAAGACAAATACAGTATACTAACACACATATATGGAATCTAGTAGGATGGTCTTGATAACACACACAGTGAACTCATGGAAAAACAGAGCATAGACATAGGGACATTGTGGGGAAGAAATAGCGAAGGGGAGGCATGGAGGGAGTAAAATAGAAACCTATACTGTCATGTGTGGAAAAGATAGCTACTGTCATTGTGCTAAGGGAATAGGAGTGCTTGCAATGGGTTGGGGCGATGGTCCGGAGGGGTGGGAAGGGGGTAATTTGGGGGTGTGGGGACCAGGGATATGCATATGACTGATCTGGGAACATACATGTCAGTGAACAACAAAGCTCTGTAAAACCTTTAAAATAAAAAATTCAAAAAAAAAATAATAATTTCAAATGTTCTGAGGTAAGACAGAGCTATTCTTTTATAACTGCTTTAATGTTCTCACACTTCTAGGAAAAAACAGCCATAATATAATGCTTTCTTCTTAATTTCCCATAACCAGGAGATTTATGTTAATATACATTTTAGGGCTTTTTTTTTTTGCTCCTAAGATATCAAAGTTTATTTTTCTTAAAGAATCTAAGACTTTGTCAGGTTTTACTTTGTTTTTAATTAGATTCCACAGATATTTATGAGACCAATTAATTCTATGGGATTGAAATATTTAAAATATAAATTGGCATCATGGGTCTAATGTATATTAAATTTATTATTGCAGTTATACCACTGTTCTTCATTGAGTAAACCTTTGACTCCAGAGCACTTACTTGGGTGTTATGCTGTTATTACACTTGACCTGTAGAGGTCACTATTAACAGGCAAATGAAAAACCTTTTAGAATTTACAGGTTAATATAGTTAAAACTTAAAATCTGTTTGTCCCAAATCACTTAGAAAGACCATGGCACTACTTCATACTAAGACATTACAGAAATATAAGAGAACTTTAAAATCAGCACAGATAATTATATGATAAAAACAGATGTCACTACTTGGATCAGTTAGCCACATCTCATGATTTAAAATTTTCCATCTCTGCAATTACATACACAAGTTGAAAACCCAAAGGAACAACACTAAATTAAGTTCTCATGATTTCCTATTATTTACTTATTTTCTCTAATATTTATTATCAGAATATATGGTAAAGAGACAGAAACTGGATTTTATGTAGATTCAAACTAAACATGAGCTGTATGTTAGTATAAATTTTACTCTCTTTAAAAAAATACCTGAGGAGATAGTCCTAAGAAAAAGTCACATAAAGTAGCCATTTTTTAACATTTATTTAGTTGGCAGTGATCAAGTGGATATATCTAGGGAAAGATAGCAGGGTTACCCAATAGAGAAACCACCCTTAGGATGCAAATGCCAGTAAAACCTCCTTAAAATGAAGGGAATCTGTCATTCTGTGTAAATTCTCTTCTGCTTCCATAAACACAGCCGTAATCAATTAAAGGCCCACTTGTGAAGGAGCCATTGTTTGCAGTTCCATTCAGATATTGCTGAGTTGTCTTTTAGACTGCCCATGCGGAAAACCTTGTAAGGTGATGAGAAAGTTCAAAGCACCTAACTTTTCAGTGTGGATTTTGTTATTGACACTTCTCTGTGTCTTTTTTATTCATTTTAAACATTGGAGTGTAGTATGTGTTGATTGTTGATTCTAGGAAAGGGACAGGGCTTAATGTAGCAAAGAGTGAAAATGATCTAATGACGTTATTCCGTGTGACTTTCAGATTGCTATGCCTCATAGATGAATTCCAGAGGAATCAGCATTGAAAATGTTTGATGAGATAAATCATATTACTTTATCATAAGTCTCTTAGAAATAAAGAGTGTTTTCTCCTAGACACATTGATTTTTGTCAGTAAGTCAGTCTTATTAACATTGACCTGTAGAGGTCACTATTAACAGGCAAATGAAAAACCTTTTAGAATTTACAGGTTAATATAGTTAAAACTTAAAATCTGTTTGTCCCAAATCACTTAGAAAGACCATGGCACTACTTCATACTAAGACATTACAGAAATATAAGAGAACTTTAAAATCAGCACAGATAATTATATGATAAAAACAGATGTCACTACTTGGATCAGTTAGCCACATCTCATGATTTAAAATTTTCCATCTCTGCAATTACATACACAAGTTGAAAACCCAAAGGAACAACACTAAATTAAGTTCTCATGATTTCCTATTATTTACTTATTTTCTCTAATATTTATTATCAGAATATATGGTAAAGAGACAGAAACTGGATTTTATGTAGATTCAAACTAAACATGAGCTGTATGTTAGTATAAATTTTACTCTCTTTAAAAAAATACCTGAGGAGATAGTCCTAAGAAAAAGTCACATAAAGTAGCCATTTTTTAACATTTATTTAGTTGGCAGTGATCAAGTGGATATATCTAGGGAAAGATAGCAGGGTTACCCAATAGAGAAACCACCCTTAGGATGCAAATGCCAGTAAAACCTCCTTAAAATGAAGGGAATCTGTCATTCTGTGTAAATTCTCTTCTGCTTCCATAAACACAGCCGTAATCAATTAAAGGCCCACTTGTGAAGGAGCCATTGTTTGCAGTTCCATTCAGATATTGCTGAGTTGTCTTTTAGACTGCCCATGCGGAAAACCTTGTAAGGTGATGAGAAAGTTCAAAGCACCTAACTTTTCAGTGTGGATTTTGTTATTGACACTTCTCTGTGTCTTTTTTATTCATTTTAAACATTGGAGTGTAGTATGTGTTGATTGTTGATTCTAGGAAAGGGACAGGGCTTAATGTAGCAAAGAGTGAAAATGATCTAATGACGTTATTCCGTGTGACTTTCAGATTGCTATGCCTCATAGATGAATTCCAGAGGAATCAGCATTGAAAATGTTTGATGAGATAAATCATATTACTTTATCATAAGTCTCTTAGAAATAAAGAGTGTTTTCTCCAACACTAAGGAGTCATTCATTGATTTTTGTCACTGTCAGCATTTTTCTTGTTCTCAACCTTTCTCTTAATATTTCAGAGAGAATTTAGCATAAATGATTTAAAGAATTAAGGATGTCAGGAGTGACTCAATACTAATTACCTAATGCTATTGGAATGTACTGAACAAGAGGGAGTGAAGAAATTACCCTTCTCAGGTTTAGGAATACGAGTGACTGTATACCTTAAAGTCAATCCTCATTCAGCAAGCCTGCAGGCTAAGAAAGAAAGGCCATAAGGTTAGTTTCAGGATCTCACCTTATCAGAGTGGGAATCTAACTTCTGGGTCAATTTTGATTCTTTGCTTTCTGGGCAGAAAGGGGCAGATTTTCTTACCTGACTGCATAAAGACTGCTCTGGCATAAGTCTAGAGAAAGTCACATTGAACCATATTTACCTGGATAGTTAAACTGAATTTAAAAGATTTTGGAATGGAAATTAAGGAATGGAGAGATCTAACAAGAATATGCTTCCTTTCCTAAGACTCCTTTGCTTTTTTCAATCAGATGGAGGGAGCAGCTTTCCTTAGGACTACAATTTAATAAAACTACCAAGTCTGTTACTGTTATGCAGGCACATAGCCTCTCTTTCCTTGAGTGATAAATCTGGGAGGTTATAAGGAAGAGCCTCAGTGCCCAGACCAGCGACTCTTCAGATGACTCAGGACTACACCTTCACTAAATCCATTCATTACAGTGACCCTAGTGGGAGTTTGCAGTTCCATTCAGATATTGCTGAGTTGTCTTTTAGACTGCCCATGCGGAAAACCTTGTAAGGTGATGAGAAAGTTCAAAGCACCTAACTTTTCAGTGTGGATTTTGTTATTGACACTTCTCTGTGTCTTTTTTATTCATTTTAAACATTGGAGTGTAGTATGTGTTGATTGTTGATTCTAGGAAAGGGACAGGGCTTAATGTAGCAAAGAGTGAAAATGATCTAATGACGTTATTCCGTGTGACTTTCAGATTGCTATGCCTCATAGATGAATTCCAGAGGAATCAGCATTGAAAATGTTTGATGAGATAAATCATATTACTTTATCATAAGTCTCTTAGAAATAAAGAGTGTTTTCTCCAACACTAAGGAGTCATTCATTGATTTTTGTCACTGTCAGCATTTTTCTTGTTCTCAACCTTTCTCTTAATATTTCAGAGAGAATTTAGCATAAATGATTTAAAGAATTAAGGATGTCAGGAGTGACTCAATACTAATTACCTAATGCTATTGGAATGTACTGAACAAGAGGGAGTGAAGAAATTACCCTTCTCAGGTTTAGGAATACGAGTGACTGTATACCTTAAAGTCAATCCTCATTCAGCAAGCCTGCAGGCTAAGAAAGAAAGGCCATAAGGTTAGTTTCAGGATCTCACCTTATCAGAGTGGGAATCTAACTTCTGGGTCAATTTTGATTCTTTGCTTTCTGGGCAGAAAGGGGCAGATTTTCTTACCTGACTGCATAAAGACTGCTCTGGCATAAGTCTAGAGAAAGTCACATTGAACCATATTTACCTGGATAGTTAAACTGAATTTAAAAGATTTTGGAATGGAAATTAAGGAATGGAGAGATCTAACAAGAATATGCTTCCTTTCCTAAGACTCCTTTGCTTTTTTCAATCAGATGGAGGGAGCAGCTTTCCTTAGGACTACAATTTAATAAAACTACCAAGTCTGTCACTGTTATGCAGGCACATAGCCTCTCTTTTCCTTGAGTGATAAATCTGGGGAGGTTATAAGGAAGAGCCTCAGTGCCCAGACCAGCGACTCTTCAGATGACTCAGGACTACACCTTCACTAAATCCATTCATTACAGTGACCCTAGTGGGAGTTAGAAGTGAAGCCTGCCAATTAGACGTTGGTAATGTGGACTCTACTTTAGGGAATTGGGCAAGACTGCCAGAATTCATTCCTGAACTTTAGCAGCCACAAAAGAGTATTTTTCTGTCGTCTGTAACTGATTCAAAACCGGGTCTCAAAAAGACAAGCTTCCTTTTGTGCACCATCTTTCCTAAAGTCCAACGACTAATAATGTTACCACATCAGGTTTTTTACAAGATCACAGGAAACATCTGATGAAGGTGAAGGGAAGGGAAAAATGTCATCTTTTGCTTTGATTAGTCTCTGTTTCACTGTTTTCTAATTTTAGAATAGTCTCTTTGGAAAATTATTATGTGGTTAGTTACTACAAATTAATGGTACTTATTTTTTAGATGAAATAATAAATTATGATGTATCAAAGATCATAAAAAAGCTTCCCAAATTTTTAGATATTGATTAAAGTAATTCATGTCAGTGTCAGTTCATATTCACAACTAGCACTTGCCTTGAAAATGTATTTCCAAAATTCTATCCTGAAGCTGTGTTGGCATCATTACTTCCTTCTCTGCTAATAATCATATGAAAAGGTGAATGCTTTGCTTTCAAGTTCATTTATATTATTAGATTTTGTATTTTTATATATTAGTCAATTTGAATGTTTGGGGATCTTTGAAAGGCAACGGTAGATTTTTCTTAACAAAGATTCTGTGAAGTTAAGTATCTTAATAGAATAAACAAATCTCAGAAAATTTCCAGGTCATTTTGTAGAAAATATCAGAGAGCTCTAAACATAGAAACATTAGATAGTAAAGCTCATATAGTTGGTTCCTGTAGACTTTAAAAAGAAAGATTGGACTCCATACCTTTGAGTCAAGTTGGGTTTTTCTTTTTTAAAACAATGTACTCTTTTGGCGTCTAGTCCTAATTTTACTTCAGAAATTATTTTTAATGTGCTTCAGACAAGGGCCTTCTGTCCAGGTCTTGAATGCAAGTACTGTATCTTTGTTTTGTATTCTTGTACAAATATATTTTATTGGGAACCTACTTTAAAATGCTTGTTAAACATATGAGCTTATTCACATGAATGCACTCAAGTACTGTAAATGTTGGGGCAGAGGTTGGAACAGAGAACCCTATGTCTCATACTCATGGCTGCAGCTCACTGTTTGAGGTGAAAGAGTATTTTTCTGTCGTCTGTAACTGATTCAAAACCGGGTCTCAAAAGACAAGCTTCCTTTTGTGCACCATCTTTCCTAAAGTCCAACGACTAATAATGTTACCACATCAGGTTTTTTACAAGATCACAGGAAACATCTGATGAAGGTGAAGGAAGGGAAAATGTCATCTTTTGCTTTGATTAGTCTCTGTTTCACTGTTTTCTAATTTTAGAATAGTCTCTTTGGAAAATTATTATGTGGTTAGTTACTACAAATTAATGGTACTTATTTTTTAGATGAAATAATAAATTATGATGTATCAAAGATCATAAAAAAGCTTCCCAAATTTTTAGATATTGATTAAAGTAATTCATGTCAGTGTCAGTTCATATTCACAACTAGCACTTGCCTTGAAAATGTATTTCCAAAATTCTATCCTGAAGCTGTGTTGGCATCATTACTTCCTTCTCTGCTAATAATCATATGAAAAGGTGAATGCTTTGCTTTCAAGTTCATTTATATTATTAGATTTTGTATTTTTATATATTAGTCAATTTGAATGTTTGGGGGATCTTTTGAAAGGCAACGGTAGATTTTTCTTAACAAAGATTCTGTGAAGTTAAGTATCTTAATAGAATAAACAAATCTCAGAAAATTTCCAGGTCATTTTGTAGAAAATATCAGAGAGCTCTAAACATAGAAACATTAGATAGTAAAGCTCATATAGTTGGTTCCTGTAGACTTTAAAAAGAAAGATTGGACTCCATACCTTTGAGTCAAGTTGGGTTTTTCTTTTTAAAGCAATGTACTCTTTTGGCTTCTAGTCCTAATTTTACTTCAGAAATTATTTTTAATGTGCTTCAGACAAGGGCCTTCTGTCCAGGTCTTGAATGCAAGTACTGTATCTTTGTTTTGTATTCTTGTACAAATATATTTTATTGGGAACCTACTTTAAAATGCTTGTTAAACATATGAGCTTATTCACATGAATGCACTCAAGTACTGTAAATGTTGGGGCAGAGGTTGGAACAGAGAACCCTATGTCTCATACTCATGGCTGCAGCTCACTGTTTGAGGTGAGAGGTTTCCTTCATCAGATCACTGCCAGTGCACATGCTGTACTATGTACATACTTTTTGCTGCTGTGACACACACACACAGATGCGCATGCACACACACACACGCACACCTATGATTTAAGGAAAAAACCACATTAGTCATAAAGCTCAGGAGCTGAAAGTAAGAGAGTAAGTCTGGGATGTAACTGTTCAGAACTTGAATGAATTGCCAGTTTTCACCAAGTAACTGGCTGGCCTTCTCAGGCAGGCTCCAAATTCCTGTTGAAATGAAGACTTTCTTTCCTGGACTAGGCCTGGCATTCCTGGGAAACAATGGCCCTTTTCAAATAGGCTCTGAAATTTCACAGGTGAAGGGAGAGGGGCAGTCATTTGATCCCACCCACAAGAAGCCTGTTAGTATTTTAAAAAGTGAAGACAGAGCCTATCGTGGAAACGCAGGCAAAGCTGGCTAGTGGCTAAGAGCTGCAATCTCGCTCCACAGTTCTGCAGATCTCTGTGAAATATGAATAAATTTCAATGATCTGTCTTTGACTCACAGTAAAACTCTTTTTTTAGATTTTCCTAAGAGCAGACTACAGAACCACCAAAATAAATAGGATTTTATTTCATGTCTTGTGTTTTGGAAGAACAATATTCAGGTTTGTGTTTAATTAGAAATTGATATTAGAACTATAAAATAAAGGATTCAGTTGCTGATGTGTATGTGTGTGTTTGATTTTGAAAGATCTGCAAGGTAAATATATTGCATAGATATATAAACATATATGTGTATATATATATATATATATATATAACTACATACATATATTATAATGATTTTACCTTGCATTACTTCCAAAATGATTTTAGGTTGGATATAATTATGTTGTAATTCAATAATTTTAAAAGTTCAAGAATGTTCAGATAAGTTTAGAAATAATTTATGCAAGTATAGACCAGGGATCCCCAACTTCTGAGATCTAATGACTGATGATCTGAGGTGGAGCTGATATAATAATAATAGAAATAAAGTGTACAGTAAATGTAATGCATTTGAATCATCCCTAATTCAACACCCCTCCCTTCATTCCATGTAAAAATTGTCTTGCAAAAAACCAGTCCTTGATGCCAAAAAGACTGGGAACTGATGATATAGACAGTATCAATTTGAAAGAATTTACCTATACTGATCACCACACTTACATGTACAATTAATGTCAAGTTCTTCTCATAGAGTTTATGAAAACTTATCTTTAAGCAGATCTTTCATTCATTGAATGAAATAAGCTGAGGGTGTTACTACTCAATTTCATGAATGAGAAAACTAATGAAAGTTCAGATATATCATTAGTAAATTGACAATCTTATGCATCCATTCAGCAAGAGACTGAGTCTTTGTCTTTTATTCTTTTTAACAATTCCAGTAACTTCCCCTAGATTGATGATGCACCCAGTATGTAACCTAACTTGAAGACTTATTTTGCACATAGACTACCAAAGACTCAAAAGTACAAGCAGATAATTAAAAATGATTATTTATTATTATTAAATAAATAATTAAAAATAAATAATAGAACTATTTATTATACTGTCACTCTAAATTATATAGACTTTCTCTAAGAAATCCAATTATATGATCACTATGTAGCAATATAATATTAAAATTTTTTTCAGATGTTTGGTTATTACATGGTATTCTTTTCCTTACCCTCCCTGGTCTCAGTTCTAGCAATAACCACAATATTTTGAACTTGTGTGAAGACATAAAAAATTGTCAGAATATAGAAAATGGTCAATGTTTTGAGAGGAGTTTCTTTCAAGAAAGTGATGCAGTAAACCTCACCTTCTCTTTTCAGAAATGTAATGTGGTTCTTCATGTTAAAAAGAGTGAGCCTCACTTAGATGACTCAGAGAACTTCATATGTGTTTCCTGATGGTAGTGGGGGTCTTGCAACCTGGAGCCAGATGTTCACCTGGTCTATTAGAGGATGAAAAAAGATTGATTTGCTGCCTGGTGTAGAGCCAGGAGAGTCTTGCTGTTTCTTTGAGACTAGCCTGTTCTCCTTGAGCTTGTAGCAAAAGATGTGTGAGTAGATAAGCTATGGGCCATGTGGGCAACAGAGCTGGGTGGAATCCATGTAAGGACTTCCCAAGATGATCAGTAGGAATTATTTAAGGTTCTTCACTAGCTGGAGATTACATGGGGAGAGGGCTTCCTTGGTGTCTCAGGTGGTAAAGGATCTGTCTATCATGCAGGAGACCTGGGTTTGATCCTGGCATCAGGAAGATTCCCTGGAGAAGGGAAAGGCTACCCACTCCAGTATTCTTGTCTGGAGAATTCAATGGACAGAGGATTCTGATGGCTACAGTCCACGGAGGTCACAAAGAATTGGACACTAACACTTGAACAACTAACACTTACACTTTTCGTTTTCATATGAAGGAGACCTCCAGGGAAATTAGAGACTGACTGGGCCCAGCCAGTAAAATGAAATCCATGGCTATGAAAACCTCCAAAATCCACAAATCATCCCATAAGAGAGGACGTTTGGGGCATATGTCAGGTAGTGAATATGGCACAGTCAAAGAAAAATAATTTTACTCTCTCATTTTTCCTGCTTTCTTTGACCCTGGAAGAAAATGAGAAATCTGATAACCTGTTAATGAAGAGGGAGACACAGGAGGAAAAGAGCACAGGACCACCAACCATTCTCATAGGCCTTGGGAAGAAGAGAAATCTCAGTTTGAATGCCTATTGAAACATTAATCAATAACTTGGAATATATATAATTATTGAATTGGCACAATGCTTTGGGACTTAAGGAATCAGAGATCTGCTTATTACCTAAGAACAAGCTGGAAAGTAATGAGACCTAGCTGATATTCTATCAAAGGGCAGGAAAAATTACCCACATTGAATAAATTCTATGGGATACATATATATGTATGGCACTGTTCACCTGAAACTGGAGCTTCAAAATGTTCACCTGGTAATGTGGTTCTTCATGTTAAAAGAGGACTCAGAGAAAATTTGTGTTTCCTGATGGTAGTGGGTCTTGCAACCTGGAGCCAGATGTTCACCTGGTCTATTAGAGGATGAAAAAAGATTGATTTGCTGCCTGGTGTAGAGCCAGGAGAGTCTTGCTGTTTCTTTGAGACTAGCCTGTTCTCCTTGAGCTTGTAGCAAAAGATGTGTGAGTAGATAAGCTATGGGCCATGTGGGCAACAGAGCTGGGTGGAATCCATGTAAGGACTTCCCAAGATGATCAGTAGGAATTATTTAAGGTTCTTCACTAGCTGGAGATTACATGGGGAGAGGGCTTCCTTGGTGTCTCAGGTGGTAAAGGATCTGTCTATCATGCAGGAGACCTGGGTTTGATCCTGGCATCAGGAAGATTCCCTGGAGAAGGGAAAGGCTACCCACTCCAGTATTCTTGTCTGGAGAATTCAATGGACAGAGGATTCTGATGGCTACAGTCCACGGAGGTCACAAAGAATTGGACACTAACACTTGAACAACTAACACTTACACTTTTTCGTTTTCATATGAAGGAGACCTCCAGGGAAATTAGAGACTGACTGGGCCCAGCCAGTAAAATGAAATCCATGGCTATGAAAACCTCCAAAATCCACAAATCATCCCATAAGAGAGGACGTTTGGGGCATATGTCAGGTAGTGAATATGGCACAGTCAAAGAAAAATAATTTTACTCTCTCATTTTTCCTGCTTTCTTTGACCCTGGAAGAAAATGAGAAATCTGATAACCTGTTAATGAAGAGGGAGACACAGGAGGAAAAGAGCACAGGACCACCAACCATTCTCATAGGCCTTGGGAAGAAGAGAAATCTCAGTTTGAATGCCTATTGAAACATTAATCAATAACTTGGAATATATATAATTATTGAATTGGCACAATGCTTTGGGACTTAAGGAATCAGAGATCTGCTTATTACCTAAGAACAAGCTGGAAAGTAATGAGACCTAGCTGATATTCTATCAAAGGGCAGGAAAAATTACCCACATTGAATAAATTCTATGGGATACATATATATGTATGGCTTCACTGTTCACCTGAAACTATAACAATATTATTAATCTACTATACTCCAATACAAAATAAAAAGTTAAAAAAATTAATAAGCAGAGGATTATTCCTCTGAAAAATAAAAAAGGACATTGGAGGTAAAGTAGAATTGTGATTTTTGGCTCATCCTACAAATTTTGTGTTCAATATACTAATTGTATATCTTTTAAAATATGCACACAATTCTGTACAGCCACATATAGTGGATAGACTATTTCTGTATCTGGGTTAGGGAGCAATGTCTTATAGTATAAGGATCACTGGAAAAGAACATGATGAGGCATTGTTTTATTCTTAGCTCTACCTTCTTTCTACTGGGCCACCTTATGTATTGTGTCTCACAATGTTTCTTAATTTCAAATTCTTCCCATGTAAGAGTGAGTAAAAATGTAATAATGCCATGTGAAATGCCTTTTCCTTTTTTCTTCAAATGAGATAATTTAGATCAAATGTGATTATATAATGAATATATTTCAGTATTAAATACAATACATATGTAATATTGTATAGTCAAAATCATATACTTAATCTCTTCGGGGAAATTATGAACTCAGACTACTTTGTTAAAGAAGACTTTAGTTTTTATTATTTTTAAAGTTTGTATTAATATGCATTTCAGTTATTTTTGAAACATACAGCACACATATTTGACATGATTCATCATATTAATTCATACTTCTTGATGGCATCTTAAAATGAGATTTTCATCTCAAATTTAAATTGTACAATGATTGAGAACAAAATAGTAGGTTACAAGAACATATAGTATTTATTAGTGACTATGAATACATATGCAAGTTTACACAGCTATATATATGTAATTCTATACACAACCATATATTGATATAGACTTATATGTGATATATAGCATATATATTCTTAGCTGTGTATGTATTTGCATTTGTGTATATACAGTTGCATGTATATACAAGATTGTATATAGGCATGTGTATATAGTTAATTTAATTTGCATAATAACACTATGTAATGTATGCCATTATTCTGTATTTTAGAGATCTGCTTATTACCTAAGAACAAGCTGGAAAGTAATGAGACCTAGCTGATATTCTATCAAAGGGCAGGAAAAATTACCCACATTGAATAAATTCTATGGGATACATATATATGTATGGCTTCACTGTTCACCTGAAACTATAACAATATTATTAATCTACTATACTCCAATACAAAATAAAAAGTTAAAAAAATTAATAAGCAGAGGATTATTCCTCTGAAAAATAAAAAAGGACATTGGAGGTAAAGTAGAATTGTGATTTTTGGCTCATCCTACAAATTTTGTGTTCAATATACTAATTGTATATCTTTTAAAATATGCACACAATTCTGTACAGCCACATATAGTGGATAGACTATTTCTGTATCTGGGTTAGGGAGCAATGTCTTATAGTATAAGGATCACTGGAAAAGAACATGATGAGGCATTGTTTTATTCTTAGCTCTACCTTCTTTCTACTGGGCCACCTTATGTATTGTGTCTCACAATGTTTCTTAATTTCAAATTCTTCCCATGTAAGAGTGAGTAAAAATGTAATAATGCCATGTGAAATGCCTTTTCCTTTTTTCTTCAAATGAGATAATTTAGATCAAATGTGATTATATAATGAATATATTTCAGTATTAAATACAATACATATGTAATATTGTATAGTCAAAATCATATACTTAATCTCTTCGGGGAAATTATGAACTCAGACTACTTTGTTAAAGAAGACTTTAGTTTTTATTATTTTTAAAGTTTGTATTAATATGCATTTCAGTTATTTTTGAAACATACAGCACACATATTTGACATGATTCATCATATTAATTCATACTTCTTGATGGCATCTTAAAATGAGATTTTCATCTCAAATTTAAATTGTACAATGATTGAGAACAAAATAGTAGGTTACAAGAACATATAGTATTTATTAGTGACTATGAATACATATGCAAGTTTACACAGCTATATATATGTAATTCTATACACAACCATATATTGATATAGACTTATATGTGATATATAGCATATATATTCTTAGCTGTGTATGTATTTGCATTTGTGTATATACAGTTGCATGTATATACAAGATTGTATATAGGCATGTGTATATAGTTAATTTAATTTGCATAATAACCCTATGAAATGTATGCCATTATTCTGTATTTTACAGATCAAAGAACCAGGACACAGAATGCTTAGCCAAAGTTATGGTGAATGATAAAGCCAGAAGTTATACCCCAACAAAATAGCACCAGAATTTGTTCTCTTAGGTATACATTTTATTCCCACTGTGTAAGCGGAGGTACAGTACAACTCTTTGAGGAATTAGAAGGCAAATGAGTAAAGATCAGATTTTGAAAGGTCAGTGCTTATGTAAGTGAAGATTAATAATTCAGCTAGAAACTAGGAAAGTGATAAGAATTGTCAGAGTTCTATTATTCTCCCATAAAATGGGGATAGATAACTTCTCGCTTACCTCATGTCAAGTAAGAGGAACATCAAGAAGAATACATATAGAACTCAATAGATACCTTCTGCAGCTTAGAATAGAGACATTCACAGTGTCTGATTCATCTCTAAGAAATCTAAACAACAAAATCTGGCTGAATCTGCTTATGGCTAAATATAAGATACTATCCTAGAAAAAATGCTTTAATAATAAAAGTTTCAGGAAAAAAATAATTGAAAAATTTCACTTTTATTTAGTAAATTCTGTTTTTAATACTTATTTTTATAATGAAAACAAAAATACATTTTGTCTTATTTGTTTCTTTTCATTGATTTTTACCCTTTGTTTTAAATATAGATAGGTAAGCTGAAGAAATCAGAGATTTAGATTTAGATTTAGATTTGCCAATGCCAGTGAAAAATAGTCATGCCTGGAGCCCCGAACCTACCACTATAAGAATTTTGGCAATGTCTCCCACTATGAGACCACATTCCTTTCATGTCCTGTGCTATACCATATTGCTTCTTTGCAAATATGACAGATTCACTTTTTTGAGAAGGACTAATATAAGATCTATGTAATCCTAAACACAAAGTTGAATTTACATTGTTTCAATGCCATCATCAAATAACTGGCAATAAATATCTCTTTAATATTATACAAATAATCTACAGGTGGCCTAAAATAGGTTTGGAGCCTCTGAAAAATATTGGACAGAAACAGTCCAGGTAAAAATATGCACAAGGAATTTGGATATGTACTTTAGAAGCACCCTGAGGGATTCCCTCCCATCCCATTTTGAATTACCTTGCTGGTTATTTGTACTGACTTCTACTGTCTTATTAGACCTGACAATTAATCTTTGTAAAATACTTTTGAAAGCTTAGAAGTTATTTTCTTGTTCTTTTGGATATAGTGGTGAGTCTAGAAAAGTAGAGATTGATAACTGAAAGAAAAGTGATTTCAAGTTCTCTCTATGGGTGACAACATAGTGATAACTGATAATTGTGACTTTTCCCATCCCATTATTGACTTATCCTTGAATCAGATTGTTTGGGAAGGAAATAGTTGGTCTTCCCTAGTGGCTAAGATGGCAGAGAATTTGCCTGCAATGCAGGAGACCTAGGTTCAATCCCTGGGTTGGGACGATCCCCTAGAGAAGTGAATGCAATCCACTCCAGTATTCTTGCCTGGAGAATCCCAAATTTTCAGGGCTTATAGTCCATGGGATCACATAGAGTCACACAGGCTACTTTTATTTAGTAATGATTCTGTTTTGGCTAATACTTATAAGATACTATCCTAGAAAAATGCTTTAATAATAAAAGTTTCAGGAAAAATAATTGAAAAATTTCACTTTTATTTAGTAAATTCTGTTTTTAATACTTTTTTTTATAATGAAAACAAAAATACATTTTGTCTTATTTGTTTCTTTTCATTGATTTTTACCCTTTGTTTTAAATATAGATAGGTAAGCTGAAGAAATCAGAGATTTAGATTTAGATTTAGATTTGCCAATGCCAGTGAAAAATAGTCATGCCTGGAGCCCCGAACCTACCACTATAAGAATTTTGGCAATGTCTCCCACTATGAGACCACATTCCTTTCATGTCCTGTGCTATACCATATTGCTTCTTTGCAAATATGACAGATTCACTTTTTTGAGAAGGACTAATATAAGATCTATGTAATCCTAAACACAAAGTTGAATTTACATTGTTTCAATGCCATCATCAAATAACTGGCAATAAATATCTCTTTAATATTATACAAATAATCTACAGGTGGCCTAAAATAGGTTTGGAGCCTCTGAAAAATATTGGACAGAAACAGTCCAGGTAAAAATATGCACAAGGAATTTGGATATGTACTTTAGAAGCACCCTGAGGGATTCCCTCCCATCCCATTTTGAATTACCTTGCTGGTTATTTGTACTGACTTCTACTGTCTTATTAGACCTGACAATTAATCTTTGTAAAATACTTTTGAAAGCTTAGAAGTTATTTTCTTGTTCTTTTTGGATATAGTGGTGAGTCTAGAAAAGTAGAGATTGATAACTGAAAGAAAAGTGATTTCAAGTTCTCTCTATGGGTGACAACATAGTGATAACTGATAATTGTGACTTTTCCCATCCCATTATTGACTTATCCTTGAATCAGATTGTTTGGGAAGGAAATAGTTGGTCTTCCCTAGTGGCTAAGATGGCAGAGAATTTGCCTGCAATGCAGGAGACCTAGGTTCAATCCCTGGGTTGGGACGATCCCCTAGAGAAGTGAATGCAATCCACTCCAGTATTCTTGCCTGGAGAATCCCATGGGCAGAAGATCTCGGTGGGCTACAGGGCTTATAGTCCATGGGATCACATAGAGTCACACAGGACTAACACTTTCACTTTCAGGCAACAGTTGTTCCTAGTTATTTGATTAGGTTATCTTCTACAGAAGTTAAGGAAGAGATTGTCATTGTGGTTTCTGGTTATTATATTAATGTAGATTGTGAGTCCCAACAAGTTTAAGAGGTCTTTTTCAAGTGAGTTATAATCTAAAAAGAGATTAGATCCTACTTGGTATTTTATCATTTTAACAAAAATTGAGCTGGAGGAATTTGATATTTACAACTATATATGTGAAGTGGGTCAGTTTGGAGATCAGATTCTTCATGCTAGTTAAGGAACCAAATAAAGCATTTCAAGCATATAAATTCCTGGAAGAATAGAGTTGAAATCTTAATTAAGTTTCTCCATTGCATAGTTCTAGGTTTTGTTCTACAGCCACTGTTTCTTGTTAATAGTTATGAAAAGAGAAAAACAAGACTTAGAATCTACCAGACTCCTTCATTTGTATTTGTGGAACGAGTTCTTGTTCTTTTGTTGGAACTCAGCCTCACCAAACTGGCATTTTACTTGGCCTGGTGACATTTTCATTTAAATAAATGCAGAAATTTAAGAAACATAAGGCACAAGGTTCACCCTATCCTATACAATTCAAGAAAAAAAAATAAGTATCTAGCCAAATCTATTCCAAATATTAGCTAAAAGCTATATATGTTTTTATATAGTCAAGTAAGTAGAATAATACTGACAAAATATTCTCTTGAGTTTTTTAAATTTAAGGTAATAAAATTTTCTAGAAAAGTAGAGATTGATAACTGAAAGAAAAGTGATTTCAAGTTCTCTCTATGGGTGACAACATAGTGATAACTGATAATTGTGACTTTTCCCATCCCATTATTGACTTATCCTTGAATCAGATTGTTTGGGAAGGAAATAGTTGGTCTTCCCTAGTGGCTAAGATGGCAGAGAATTTGCCTGCAATGCAGGAGACCTAGGTTCAATCCCTGGGTTGGGACGATCCCCTAGAGAAGTGAATGCAATCCACTCCAGTATTCTTGCCTGGAGAATCCCATGGGCAGAAGATCTCGGTGGGCTACAGGGCTTATAGTCCATGGGATCACATAGAGTCACACAGGACTAACACTTTCACTTTCAGGCAACAGTTGTTCCTAGTTATTTGATTAGGTTATCTTCTACAGAAGTTAAGGAAGAGATTGTCATTGTGGTTTCTGGTTATTATATTAATGTAGATTGTGAGTCCCAACAAGTTTAAGAGGTCTTTTTCAAGTGAGTTATAATCTAAAAAGAGATTAGATCCTACTTGGTATTTTATCATTTTAACAAAAATTGAGCTGGAGGAATTTGATATTTACAACTATATATGTGAAGTGGGTCAGTTTGGAGATCAGATTCTTCATGCTAGTTAAGGAACCAAATAAAGCATTTCAAGCATATAAATTCCTGGAAGAATAGAGTTGAAATCTTAATTAAGTTTCTCCATTGCATAGTTCTAGGTTTTGTTCTACAGCCACTGTTTCTTGTTAATAGTTATGAAAAGAGAAAAACAAGACTTAGAATCTACCAGACTCCTTCATTTGTATTTGTGGAACGAGTTCTTGTTCTTTTGTTGGAACTCAGCCTCACCAAACTGGCATTTTACTTGGCCTGGTGACATTTTCATTTAAATAAATGCAGAAATTTAAGAAACATAAGGCACAAGGTTCACCCTATCCTATACAATTCAAGAAAAAAAAATAAGTATCTAGCCAAATCTATTCCAAATATTAGCTAAAAGCTATATATGTTTTTATATAGTCAAGTAAGTAGAATAATACTGACAAAATATTCTCTTGAGATTTTATCTTATACCAGTTTTTAAATGGGAAAAATATAAGCATTACAAGATTTTAGAGAAATATTTTGCAAATCTCATCTCTAGTATAAACATCTCTAGTATACACTATAAAATATATTAAAAAGTGAATGGCTTAATAAAGTTATCAAAGCAATTCAAATATAATAAATACAAATTGTGTCTTGGAAAAAAAGAGAACTGTATACTTTATTTCTTCATCTTAGAAAGGGTAAGTAAAGACTATTGGACTTCAAAAAATTATGCTAAAATGTAGAAGTAATAGATACTATCAGTATTTGACATGTAAAATATTGTATACTTACTCATCAAAGAAAAGCTACTATCTCTGAGTACATATCTTTGATAGTTCTTTTTCTTTCTTTTCTTTGATTATTTTTACCACGTATGTATGGTTTGGGGAAGAGGTTTAACAGAATAGATTACACAGTACACCATTTGGAGTTAGAGGTACCTAGATTTGAGTTTTACATACCCTACTTACCAACTGTGTGACTAACAAAAAAGGGAGGATAAAAGAGACTTCCCTGGCAGTTCAGTGGTTAAGACTTTGCCTTTCAATGCACGGGGTGCCAGTTTGATCCCTGGTTAGGGAGCTAAGAGCCTACATGACTTGGGGCCAAAACCCAAAACATTAAGGACCAAAAAAAAAAAAAAAAAACCAGAATCAATTTTGTAGCAAATTTAATAAAGGCTTTAAAAATAACCCACGTCAAAAAAATCTTTAAAAAAGAAGTGAATAATAATGCTACTTTTTCATAGTGCCATTGTGGATAGTTTATCTTCATTCAAAATATTTTGAAGATCTCTTTGTGAATAGTTTATCTTCATTCAATATATTGTAAAGATCCCTTTTCTCTTTTTCTCATTCATTGCAGGGAGCAATAATGACAGATGGGCTAAAATGATAATAAATATCAACTACAACATGCTTACATATGTAACCTAACCCTTTTAAAATATTATTTTAAAATGTAAGACTATAAATACATATTTAACAACTTACAATTTTAGAACAATTTTTGGTTTACAAAATTATTGCAAAGGTTCTGGTATCCTCTATACCCTGTTTCATCGATTATTAGCATCTTATATTGGTGTCAAATTTTTATCATAATTAATCAACACTGATACATTTTTAGTGACTAAATTGCATTCAGATTCCTGTTTTCCCCTAATGTTCTTTTTCTGATCCAGGATCCTATCTAGGATATCACATTACATGTACTTGTCATATCTCCTTAGGCTCCTCTTGGTTGGTACAGTTTCTCTTTGTTTTTAATTATCTTGACAGTTTGAGGAATGCTGGTAAAGTATTTTGTAAATAGAGTGTCTCTCAGTTCTAATGTTCTAATATTTTACTCCTCTTTACACTGGGATAATGTTTTTTGGAGAAATCCACAGAGGCAAAGTGTCATTCTTGTTACATCATATTTAGAGCTACATACTATCAATACAATCTACCACTGTTGATGTTAACCTTTATCACCTGTTTTAAGCTAGTGTTTTTCAGTTTCTCCACTACAAAGTTAGTCTTTTGCCCTCTCCTTTTCCATGCTAGATTTTTTTGAAAGAGTCACTATGCACAACTCATACATAAGGAGTGAGGGGTCATATGCCTACTCCTTGAAGACAGGGTGTCTAAAAATAATTTTGCATTTGATAATACACATAAATGCATACATATACAGACACACATATATATGCTATTATGTATTTTTATATTTCTATATATTTATAGAAATTACTACACATATTAGTATGTCATATATTGAAATGCATAGTAAGTATTCTATATGACAGATTTGTTTCTTCGTCATTATTTTTTAGTCATTTGTTTTTATTGACACGAACTTACAGATTCTATTTTTACTTTGGTTTTAGTCTAATGATATTTTATTTTATTCAAATTGTTATAGGATTTAGCCCTTGGGGCCTCTTCATTTGGCTCCTGTATCTGCTCTAGCATGACACCCATCATTCTGAGGTTTTGTTTTTTAAGTATGTTTTTACTTTGTACACAACAAAGGTGATATACATTACAGGCTCATCTTATATATTTCCTGTCCCAGTCCTAGAATCAGTCATTTCTCTAAGGATCCCAGGTTCCTTTTCCTGGAAAATAGTGTTAGAAGCCGAGTTCTGGGCATTTAGAGTGGTCATTGCCATTGGGGTATCTAGACCCTCTCAGGTGGCAGAGTGGGATATATGTGCATAAATATGTTTGTGTGTGTATGTGTGTGTGTGTGTGTGTGTGCATATGCATCTATATTAAAGAAAACATGAGTTTATACTAGAGTCTTCAACTCTAGTCCATTATCATATGGATCACTGTAGTCTCCTCCCCTTGCCTATCTATAATTTCCCTTGACTCTCATTATCTGCTTTGTTGTTAGTTGCTTGATAGCAGTATACATGTGTTGTGATTTCAGAATTTTTAACGTGTAGCCTTATCAGGAATAACTTCATCAAGTAGAATATAGCACTCGTGTACAGTTCATTTTGGCTTTAAGACAAAGTCTCCACTCTTTCTAAAGTCTTAAGTCAATACCTCTTTCTCTCACATCCTTCAGTGAGGTTGGTTTGTACATCTATAATCCATTAGATCCTTCCATAAATTCTGTTTCCTATACTGAGATTCCCAGATCCCCTAAATCATTTTTTTAAATTTGCATCCATTGGGATTTCTTTTTGTTGCATATTTCACCTAATTCATAAGTTGATGATTTTTAGTATATTTACAGAGTTTTTCAACCATCAGGACTTATACTTTTACTATAGCAGCAGTGGTAAACATGGCAAAGTTTCCCTGCATTGTGAGAATATCTGATGCTTTATTAACCTGATCTGCATGTACCCAATTTCTACTTAATGAATAAAGGCATTTACAGATGCTGAACTTTATGTTTTGGTGCCTCATAGGTTCCCCAATTTTGATGAATAGCTCAAATTACATAGTTACTTGTTCCATGGTCAACTATTCAATCTCACCCATATTTCAGTAATAAACCAAGAACTGTTTCTTAAAGGGAGAATAGTTGCTTAGTAAAGAAGATGCTGTTTCAAAGTCCATGAGACTGAACTAAGATTTTCTTAATGAGAATTACCAAAGGCTCCAATGACCCAGAGACATTTATGTATCACTTAATTTGCCTCACCATGATGGTAATGTGATACAGCAATTTTCTCTGCATCTTGAACAGCTGGAGAGAGCACATTTGATTTGGTATATAATACCTCCCCCCAAAACAAACCCCCAAATAGCTTGTCATGTATTTCACATGTTTAATAATGTTAGAATATCTATGGTGCAAGTACCTTTCACTAAAAGAGAACCACTAGAATTACTGGATCAGTATGGGAAATGCTGCTAGGTGGCTCTGAATTATATAAAGATGTGACACATGCTCAGCAACATTAACCAAAGTCACAGTGAAGGTAGAATGTAGCTTTTGATGAGGTCAAGAAGTTCGTGGAGCAGTGTCTGAGAAAAGGCTACTAGACAAATGTCTTTGGTGGAAGGAAAATGTCTTCAAGCTGGACTAACGTAATTTTTTTTCAAGGGAGTTTCAGAGACTAATATTTAGGATGAGATTCAAGAGCTAAAGGTGTGTAGAAACCTTGTCCTTAATTTCCTGGAGTGCATGGAATATTTTAATAAGAGAAATAATTTTTAAATGTTCCTATATGATCATAAAAATATTCCTCAAAAAACCTCTCCTTCACATTAGAGTATTAATTGCAGATACTGTTATATACCAGTTGATTTAGTGACTCTATTTGCAATTTGTATCCTTTTTTTTTCCCAGGTCAAAATCTTAGCTTTGTGATTTTTCTGATAAAAACAAGGATCCAAGTTCCACCAATGTTTACTAAGTAGATAAGGAAATCTCTAAATCTTATTATTGGTTCTATTGTGGAGAACATAGGGCCATGGCAAAGTTCCTGCAAAATTTGCTTTATTAACCTGATCTGCATGTACCCAATTTCTACTTAATGAATAAAGGCATTTACAGATGCTGAACTTTATGTTTTGGTGCCTCATAGGTTCCCCAATTTTGATGAATAGCTCAAATTACATAGTTACTTGTTCCATGGTCAACTATTCAATCTCACCCATATTTCAGTAATAAACCAAGAACTGTTTCTTAAAGGGAGAATAGTTGCTTAGTAAAGAAGATGCTGTTTCAAAGTCCATGAGACTGAACTAAGATTTTCTTAATGAGAATTACCAAAGGCTCCAATGACCCAGAGACATTTATGTATCACTTAATTTGCCTCACCATGATGGTAATGTGATACAGCAATTTTCTCTGCATCTTGAACAGCTGGAGAGAGCACATTTGATTTGGTATATAATACCTCCCCCCAAAACAAACCCCCAAATAGCTTGTCATGTATTTCACATGTTTAATAATGTTAGAATATCTATGGTGCAAGTACCTTTCACTAAAAGAGAACCACTAGAATTACTGGATCAGTATGGGAAATGCTGCTAGGTGGCTCTGAATTATATAAAGATGTGACACATGCTCAGCAACATTAACCAAAGTCACAGTGAAGGTAGAATGTAGCTTTTGATGAGGTCAAGAAGTTCGTGGAGCAGTGTCTGAGAAAAGGCTACTAGACAAATGTCTTTGGTGGAAGGAAAATGTCTTCAAGCTGGACTAACGTAATTTTTTTTCAAGGGAGTTTCAGAGACTAATATTTAGGATGAGATTCAAGAGCTAAAGGTGTGTAGAAACCTTGTCCTTAATTTCCTGGAGTGCATGGAATATTTTAATAAGAGAAATAATTTTTAAATGTTCCTATATGATCATAAAAATATTCCTCAAAAAACCTCTCCTTCACATTAGAGTATTAATTGCAGATACTGTTATATACCAGTTGATTTAGTGACTCTATTTGCAATTTGTATCCTTTTTTTTTCCCAGGTCAAAATCTTAGCTTTGTGATTTTTCTGATAAAAACAAGGATCCAAGTTCCACCAATGTTTACTAAGTAGATAAGGAAATCTCTCTAAATCTTATTATTGGTTCTATTGTGGAGAACCAAATGTGGCCATGTAGAAATACATAGAGAAGGTAGAAAGGAAACAGGTAATGGAGTCATAATAGCCAATAATATATGATTTGTTTGATTTTAGGTAAAGAAGAAGACTAATTTAGCCAGACTGAATTTGTCTGGTAAAGAACATTTTTGCCAGAGCAAAGAGAAGAGAGTAACCTTTTTTTTTTCTATCTTGAAAAGTCATTTTTTTATTCATGTTCTAGTCAACCTGTTAAGCCAGTCCATGACATGCTAACACTTCTATGCATTTTAAAAGGGTCTTTCTGTTTTGTCTCTAAAGATGAGAATCCCAGGAATGTCCCTAAATGAAGATATATTTGGCAGATGGAGCTCTTTGGTATTTCTCAGATCATACCACCTACTCATGACCAGTATTAGGTGCCACTGGAATCTAACAGAGATGTTTTTTTCTAAGATGTGACACTGGAGTTAAAGGGAAAACAAGCCACTGATAGTCAAAGTCTTCTCTCTTAAAATTGCTTTTCCTTGATGACTTGAGCAAGGCTCTCTTTGTTGTCCTTCAAATCAAAATCTATTTTATGTGAACATATTTGGGGTGAAGCTGAGATAAAGATAAGAGCCAAGAATACAATTCAGTAATTGTAATCCTACATATTTAATTAGTCTAGTACTTCCACCTTTCAGGCAGCTTGTTAAAAATGGTAATAATATCATGATGATTAATTTTGTGTGTCAGCTTGGCCTGCTGGGCTATGGAATGCCCAGATATTTTGGTTAAAAATTATTCTGGGTGTTATATAGGGTATCTGTGTGGGTAATACTGTGCTATTGTGCTCAATCGTTCAGTCATGTTCAACTGTTTGCAACCCAGTGGATTGTAGCTTCCAGGCTCCTTACCTGGGAATTTTCCTGGTCAGAATATTGGAGTGGGGTTGCTATTTCTTCCTCCAGGGAATTTTCCCAATCCAGGGATCCAACCCAAGTGTCTTGCATTGCAGGCAGATTCATTTACTTCTGAGGCACTGGGGAAACCCTTGGGGTAGTATTAGTTGAGGTAAACATTTAAATCAGTAAACTTTGAGTAAAGCAATTGACCTCCATAATGGGAGTGGTCTGAATGAAACAAAAAGACCATCCTCTCCTGAGCAGTAAAGAATTCTATGGCAGATGAGCTTTGGACTTTAATTGAAGCATCAGCTCTCACTTACCTACCTACCTATTCTATAGATAATAGATTTGCCAACACCCATAATCTTGTAAGCCAATTCATTATAATAAATACCTTTTTTATCATATATAATATTGATATAATAAATTTCCTTATATATAAGGTATATTATATATAATACATTTCTATATATAATATATATGAAATTCTTGCTTGTGTATCACTTCACAGTTAAGTCGACAGTAGTTTCTAAAGTGCCTTCCTTACAGCGTTTCGTTTAATCTGCACAAAATCCCTATAAAAGATGGGGGAGGAGAGGGAAGCTCAATACAGGGGCATATGTGTACAATTATGGCTGATTCAAATTGCTGTGTGGCAGAAACCAACAGAATATTGTGAAAAATAAATTTAAAAGATGAGAGAAATGTATTACCAATATTCCTGCTTTTACAGTTAGGAAAGAAAGACTTGCGAGAAGTCATTTGTGTTGCTCAAGACTACAGTTCATAGGCAAAACAAAAACAAAACTGGATTTGAACTCAGGATTTCAGACTTCTAGTGTAGTTTTGATTTTACTAGAGTAGCTATTTACCTGGAGAGTTAATAATCCCAGTGCTCAGACTGTACTTCATGCAAATTAAATAAGGATGTAAAGGTAGCAATCAGATGTCAGTACTATTTAGATTCCAGATGATTCCAATATTGAACAAAGTTTAGAAACTACCTGTCCTTTTTTTTTTTTTTTAAACATTTATTTATTTATTTATTTGGCATGGGTGGGGAGGGAGGGGGGTGGGCGGGCCACTTCCACTGGTCTTTCATTTGTCTAGTTTCATCCATCTTTGTTCTTTGGCCCGTGTGGGCCTCCCATCGCGGTGGCCTCTGTTGTCACAGAGCACCGGCTCTGGGCGCATGCGCTCCAGAGCTCCGGCTCGGTAGTTGGACACATCAGTCCAGCCGCTCCACGGCACGTGGGATCTTCCCAGGCCAGGGATCGAACTGGCGCCCCTTGCACTGCAAGGCGGTGTCTTTACCCACTGGACCACCAGGGAAGCCCTACCTGTCTTTTTAATCAATATTTTGCCTGAAAAATTATTTATTCATTTTCAGAATATATTTCCAAGGGATCATTAACTCATATTCTCACTGATTTCTTGCCCTGAATTTTATTCATGCAAATGGTAAATGATATCCCTAAACATAGACACATAAATTTAATGTGATTAGTAGGTTTTTATCAGTGAAATCTCATATGATAGAAAATACATGAAAAAATAAATTGGCATTCATGAGTACTCTGAGAACTGATTAAGTTCTTAGCTTGCTAATTGTGTCAATCTAGTTATCAAGAAAAATAAAAATTAAAACAAAAATACAATTCCTGAGAAAACTTTATCTTTCTAAGCCAAAATTTCTGTTTATTTATTTTTTGGAAACTGCTTTCAAAGTTAATTTCTTATCTCATGCTCTTATTACCGTCTCTACTCCGTTTCTGTTTTTTTTTTCCAAAGGATTTTGCTAATAAGTTCAGAGGAAAACAAGCAACTTTTGCTATCAGTGGATATGAAAGAAGGCCATGGATATCAAATATACCACTCTGTGCTTTTTTGTAAATCAGGAGTCCAGGAATTCAGGCCTAATTTGGCAGGATTTTCTGTGCCCAGTAGGCCAAGAGAATTCAATTCAGAATACTCCAGGAAGTCTGCTACTTATTTACCTGGAGAGTTAATAATCCCAGTGCTCAGACTGTACTTCATGCAAATTAAATAAGGATGTAAAGGTAGCAATCAGATGTCAGTACTATTTAGATTCCAGATGATTCCAATATTGAACAAAGTTTAGAAACTACCTGTCCTTTTTTTTTTTTTTTAAACATTTATTTATTTATTTATTTGGCATGGGTGGGGAGGGAGGGGGGTGGGCGGGCCACTTCCACTGGTCTTTCATTTGTCTAGTTTCATCCATCTTTGTTCTTTGGCCCGTGTGGGCCTCCCATCGCGGTGGCCTCTGTTGTCACAGAGCACCGGCTCTGGGCGCATGCGCTCCAGAGCTCCGGCTCGGTAGTTGGACACATCAGTCCAGCCGCTCCACGGCACGTGGGATCTTCCCAGGCCAGGGATCGAACTGGCGCCCCTTGCACTGCAAGGCGGTGTCTTTACCCACTGGACCACCAGGGAAGCCCTACCTGTCTTTTTAATCAATATTTTGCCTGAAAAATTATTTATTCATTTTCAGAATATATTTCCAAGGGATCATTAACTCATATTCTCACTGATTTCTTGCCCTGAATTTTATTCATGCAAATGGTAAATGATATCCCTAAACATAGACACATAAATTTAATGTGATTAGTAGGTTTTTATCAGTGAAATCTCATATGATAGAAAATACATGAAAAAATAAATTGGCATTCATGAGTACTCTGAGAACTGATTAAGTTCTTAGCTTGCTAATTGTGTCAATCTAGTTATCAAGAAAAATAAAAATTAAAACAAAAATACAATTCCTGAGAAAACTTTATCTTTCTAAGCCAAAATTTCTGTTTATTTATTTTTTGGAAACTGCTTTCAAAGTTAATTTCTTATCTCATGCTCTTATTACCGTCTCTACTCCGTTTCTGTTTTTTTTTTCCAAAGGATTTTGCTAATAAGTTCAGAGGAAAACAAGCAACTTTTGCTATCAGTGGATATGAAAGAAGGCCATGGATATCAAATATACCACTCTGTGCTTTTTTGTAAATCAGGAGTCCAGGAATTCAGGCCTAATTTGGCAGGATTTTCTGTGCCCAGTAGGCCAAGAGAATTCAATTCAGAATACTCCAGGAAGTCTGTCCTTATTGGAACCAGAGACTGGCATGATAATGCTTTTGAGGTAGTCCAAGTGGAAAATTCAGCCAAAGGTCCAGATTGCCCATCAGGTAGAAGTTTGTTATCAACAACAAACTTCAAAGCTTCTGGTTCTAGTCAAAGGATTAGGTGGGTTTTTTGTTTGTTTGTTTGCTTAAATAATAAAAATAAAAAACCTTCTTAATGGTTCTGGACAAGTAGTCCCTCAGAAAGAGCCAGAAGTTGGTAGCAAGGAAGATAGAATTCTGTGAGTGCAGCTAAAGCAAGTTAGTATCTAACAAACAACAAATCAGAGAGTAATCCCTTAGACCAAGAATATAATTGAGTCCTTACTCATTTCTGGTGGAGTCAGTCTTCGAGTATTTGGCCACAGAAGTTCTAAAAAGTAAGAAGATAGCAGTGAGAACTCCCAGATGATTTATAAAAAATGGCTCCCTGGCATATTAACTACTCTCAATGAGGTTTGGGAAGAGGGGTGCATTTTTATTCTTTCTCTTTGTTTGTTCAAGTGAATTTGGGCAGGTCAGTTTCATTCTTTTAAGTACAATCAGTAACATTTCAGCATTAAGAAAAACACATCTGTGTCTGTAGCAGATATCACTTTGCAAACTTGATATGTGGAAACTTACTATACTATAAAAATTCAGAGAATAGTTAGGATGACCTATAAGGGTAAGTCTGATTTTTTTTTTTTTTTTTCAGTATGGGTACAACAAAATTCTCTTAAATATGATCCAAGATAAATTAGTTTTATAGTATATTCAACTCAAGGGTGACTAGGGATTATAGAATTGGTATTGGATTCAGAGTCACAACACATTTTCTCTTCTTGGCTCTACTGCTGATTAACTGTGTGCTTTCAGTTCTCTATGTCTCAATTTCCTAATCTATTTATAAATGGACACGGATATACTTTCTCTGCCATACTGCCATGAGTTGATGTAAGGATCAAATATGAAAGTTCTTTGCCAAAAATAAAATCTGAGGTATCATTTTTCATGCAGTCTTTCTAAGCATACACTTTCACTTCTGTGTAAGAATGTAAAAATATCCACCGATTGCCTATGCCACCCTTCTGAAGCAATGGTGTGCATGTTTCAGAAGATACATTGTGACATGCTTTCACACCCCAGGAAAAACCCAGCATACTTTTACACATTGGCAATATCACAAGAATATTTAGGCAGTAGTTTGATGCTTTGATGAATAATAAACGTGTCCCATATAACTAGTTTCCCTGATGCTTATATTCCACCTTACTGTAGTATGGTGTCAAAACCAGTAAATTGAAATTGGTATAATGCTCTTATTTTAGTTACAGGTCTTATTCAGATTTACCAGTGTTTACATGCACTCATGTGTATGTGTGTATAGTCCTATACAATTTTAGTTTACATATAACTGCAGCAATACAGAAATCTTTCATTACCACTAAGAAATTAACTTCTCATAACTTTTATGCCATCACTGTCTTCTGGCAAACACTAATCTGTTTTCTTCTTGAAGTATTTGTCATTTTCAAGACATTACATTTTGCCAAGAATGTTATATAAATTGGATAATATATAATCTTTTGATATTGGCTTCTTATCCACATTGTTGGGTGTATAGGTAGATTTCACTGTATTTCTGAATAGTATTCCATTTTATAAATGCTCCATAGTTTGTTTACCCATTCATTCATGGTAGGATTTTTATCTTCCCAGCTGTTGGTTGTTTTCAGTATCTGCTATGAGCATTTATGTATAGGACTTTATGTGAAAATAAATTTTAATTTCCTTGGAATAAATGTGCAGGAGAGCAAGTGTTGTGTTATATGACAAGTTTACATAGTTTTACATAGCTGTGTCAGAGTCACAACACATTTTCTCTTCTTGGCTCTACTGCTGATTAACTGTGTGCTTTCAGTTCTCTATGTCTCAATTTCCTAATCTATTTATAAATGGACACGGATATACTTTCTCTGCCATACTGCCATGAGTTGATGTAAGGATCAAATATGAAAGTTCTTTGCCAAAAATAAAATCTGAGGTATCATTTTTCATGCAGTCTTTCTAAGCATACACTTTCACTTCTGTGTAAGAATGTAAAAATATCCACCGATTGCCTATGCCACCCTTCTGAAGCAATGGTGTGCATGTTTCAGAAGATACATTGTGACATGCTTTCACACCCCAGGAAAAACCCAGCATACTTTTACACATTGGCAATATCACAAGAATATTTAGGCAGTAGTTTGATGCTTTGATGAATAATAAACGTGTCCCATATAACTAGTTTCCCTGATGCTTATATTCCACCTTACTGTAGTATGGTGTCAAAACCAGTAAATTGAAATTGGTATAATGCTCTTATTTTAGTTACAGGTCTTATTCAGATTTACCAGTGTTTACATGCACTCATGTGTATGTGTGTATAGTCCTATACAATTTTAGTTTACATATAACTGCAGCAATACAGAAATCTTTCATTACCACTAAGAAATTAACTTCTCATAACTTTTATGCCATCACTGTCTTCTGGCAAACACTAATCTGTTTTCTTCTTGAAGTATTTGTCATTTTCAAGACATTACATTTTGCCAAGAATGTTATATAAATTGGATAATATATAATCTTTTGATATTGGCTTCTTATCCACATTGTTGGGTGTATAGGTAGATTTCACTGTATTTCTGAATAGTATTCCATTTTATAAATGCTCCATAGTTTGTTTACCCATTCATTCATGGTAGGATTTTTATCTTCCCAGCTGTTGGTTGTTTTCAGTATCTGCTATGAGCATTTATGTATAGGACTTTATGTGAAAATAAATTTTAATTTCCTTGGAATAAATGTGCAGGAGAGCAAGTGTTGTGTTATATGACAAGTTTACATAGTTTTACATAGCTGTACGATTTTACATCCCACCAACAATGTATTACAAATCTAGTTCCTTTGCATCCTTACCTGTATTTGACATTTATCACTTTTAAAAATTTAACCATTTTTGAAGGTTTATAGTGATAGGTCATTGTGTTTTAATTTTTGTCTCCATAATGGCTAAAGAACATCTTTTTTTTGTCGTTATTAAGAACTCTCTTTTGTTTTTCCTTCTCTCTCTTTTTTTATTTTACTTTTTACTTTTACAGTGTTTTGTTGTTTACAGGTATGTATAATCCCATATTAGTCATATATATATCCTTGGCCCCCAACCCTCCTCCACCCCCCGCCCCCAGCGCCCCCACCCTGCCCCCATCCCATCCCTCTAGGCCATCTCGCAGCACCCTTGCAGGATCTCCTATTCCTACAGCGCAATGACAATAGCTATCTTTTACATATGATAGTATAGGGTTCCACGTTACTCCCTCTATGCCTCCCACCTCCTGTTCATTCCCCACAATGTCCATAAGTCAGTTCCCTGTCTGTTTTTCCCTCACTTCACTGCATGTGTTATCATTTCCATTTTACTAGATTTCATATATATGTGTTAGTGTACTCATCTTTCTCTTCTTGACTTGCTTCACTTTTTATGATAGGTTCTAGATCCATCCATCTCATTAGGACTGATTCTTCTGCATTTGTTTTTACAGCTGTGTAGTACTCCATTGTATATATGTACCAGAGCTTCTTTATCCATTCATTCGTCAATGGACATCTAGGTTGCTTCATATTCTAGCTATTGTATAGAGAGCTGCAATGAGCATTGGGGTACAGGTGTCTCTTTCAGTTTTGATTTCATCAGGGTATAAGCCTAAGAGTGGGATTGCTGGGTCATAGGTTGCTTCTATTTTTAGTTTTTCAAGGAATCTCCATACTGTCTTCCATAGAGGCTGTATCAATTTACATTCCCATCAGCAGTGCCAGAGTGTTCCCTTTTCTCTGCACCCTCTCCAACATTTATTGTCTGTTGATTTGTTGATGATGGCCATTCTGATGGGTGTGAGGTGATATCTCATTGTAGTTTTTGATTCACATTTCTCTAATAATAAGTGAGGTTGAGCATTGTTTCATGTGTTTTTTTGGTCATCTGTATGTCCTCTCTGGACAGGTGTCTGTTTAGGTCCCTTTCCCATTTTTTTGATTGAGTTGTTCACTTTTCTGGTGCTGAGTTGTCTGAGTTGCTTGTAGATTTTGGAGATTAATTCTTTGTCTGTTGTTTCATTTGCTATGATTTTCTCCCATTCTGTGGCATGTCTGTTCAGCTTTTTTTGTAATTTATTTTGCTGTACAAAAGCTTTTAAGTTTCATGAGGTCCCACATGTTCATTTTTCTTTTAAGTTCCGCTATTCTAATAAGTGGGTCATGGAAGATCTTGCTTTGATGTATGTCCTTGAGGGTTTTGCCTATATTCTCCTCTAAGAGTTTTATGGCTTCTGGTCTTACATTTAGGTCTTTAATTCATTTTGAGTTGATCTTTGTGTGTGGTGTCAGGGAATGTTCCAATTTCATTTGTTTGCATGTAGCTTTCCAATTTTCGGAGCACCATTTGTTGAAGAGGCTATCTTTGTCCCATTCTATAGTTTCGCCTCCTTTGTCAAAAATAAGGTACCCATAGGTGCATGGGCTTATCTCTGGGTTCTCTATCTTGTTCCATTGATCTATAGTTCTGTTTTTGTGCCAGTACCATACTGTTTTGATGACTGTGCTTGTAGTAGAGTCTGAAGTTAGGAAGGCTGATCCCTCCAGCTCCATTTTTCTTTCTAAGGATTGCTTTGGCTATTCGAAGTCTTTTGTGTTTCCATATGAACTGTGTTATTCTTTGGTCTAGTTCTGTGAAGAACGTAATTTTTAATTTGATAGGGATTGCATTGAATCTGTAGATGATATTTGGTAGTATGGTCATTTTTACAATATTGATTCTTCTGACCCAGGAGCATGGACTATGTTTCCATTTGTTTAACTCTTCTTTTATTTCTTTCATGAGTGTCTTGTAATTTTCCATGTATAGTTCTTTTACAACATCTTTTAATGTGCTGTTTGCCATCTGTATATTTTCTTTCTGTTTATGTCTTTTGCCTATTTTCTAATTGAATTCTTTGAATCTTCTTGCCTATTTTTTGATACCTTATATATTCTAGATATATGGTTTGCAGATTTTTCTTTTAATTTTTAACTTGTCTCTCATACACTCAACAGAGTCATTTGCACAGAAGAAAAGTATTTAATTTTAATGAAGTCCAGTTTATTGATTATATTCTTTTAGAGAATTGTATTTTTACTGTTCTATTCAAGAATTCCTTGCCTATTATTAGTTCCCAAAAATGTTTTTCTTCATATTTTTTCAAAATGTTTTAATTTTACATCTTTCAGTTAAATCTGTGATCCATTTTGGGCTAATTTTCATATAATGTGTTGTTTTATATCAAGGTTTATTTATTTATTTTGGCTATGGACATCTAATTACAGAAGCATAATCAGTTAAACTGAGATAGGAAATGGCAACCCACTTCATTACTCTTTCCTGGAAAATTCCATGAACAGAGGATCTCAGCAGGCTACAGTCCATGGGATCACAGAGTCAGACACAACTGAGCATGCATGATTAGTTGCTTCCTGGTTCATAAACAGCCATCTTTTTGCTATCTCATCACATAGACTACAGCATGAAAGAACTCTTTAGGATCATTATAAGGCCACTAATCACTTTTATCAGGGCTCCATCTTCATGACTTAATCACTCCAACGCCCCACATACAAATACCATCACAGTGGGGGTTAGGATTTCGATATATGAATTTTTTTGAAGGGGGTGCAAACTGTCTAGTTTCTAGGAGAAGTTGGATATAAATCTTCTCTTTCCTCCTCTATAGATAAGGCATTTTTTTCTCCCTGGCTTCTTTAGGATTTTTTTCAGTTTTTATTTTCTTTAGTTTGAAAATAATATGCCTATCTGTGAATTTTCTTTGGCGTATATTCTGCTTGTATTCACAGATTCTTCCTGGATCTGTGGCTTGGTGTCTGACATTAACTTGGAGAAAATCCTCATTTTTAACTATTTTGGTATTTCTCTCTTCTGCTTCTGAGATTTCCATTACTTATATTTACACCTTTTGTAATATGTACTACAGTTCTTCATTGTCAATTAGATCATTGAAATTGCTATGGCAAGCAAGAAAAGCTTTAATCTCATTAGTTGTATAAGTGTTCAATTTTGCTTTCTCTTTCATCTCAATTCTTTTGGTTGCTTAAGACGAGTGTGTATTTCTTAGACATGCTGAGAACATAGGACCGATTGCCATCCTATTTACTACTGTAGTTATATTCATCTAGACAAGGTCTATTTTTTAAGTTTCAAAAAAGCAAAATCAGCTAAATCTCAAATGCTATTTTTCTTCAAAAGATATAAACAGCATTTTATTTCTGGGGTAATATAAAGCAAAATTATGTAATTGTCTTGATATTAATTTATATACTCTGTTATATTGTTTTTAACCTCACGCATTCAATAGGACATGCAATTTTAGAAATTAAAGTCATAAATAATAATTTCTAATCTCATAACTAGTGAACCAAGTAGAAAATAAAATGTAAAGGTTTTCTGTAGCTTTTTTCCCTGGTGCTTTATTAAACTTCTCCTACTGTTCAAAAATGGCAATTTTAAAGTGCTTAAGTGAATTTGTAATAAGTGCTTCCTTTTTTTCCTTCCCTATTTCCCTCTCCCTTTCTCTTTCCCACCACACTGTCTGCACTGTCTACCATATTCTTGCTCCCTCATCCCTCCCTCTCTCTCTCTTCCACACACACACACACACACACACATACACTCACCTGGTATCCTAGGTTTCCCTGCTGTTGTGGAAACCTGGGAGAAAAATATAAAGCATCTTCTTCCTCATGTTCACCCCATTCCCTAAAAGTCAGAAGTCTTCCTATTTTTAAAAGTCTGAGTTTACACAAATAACATATTCAAGAGGGAAATGAATAATATTTTTTTAGACTGGCTTTTTCCTGAAAAGTAAGCAATGAAAGTAAGTTTTCAGTGGAAGTTAAAGGTGTGGTTATGCCAAGAGTGTAAAATTCTATGCAAATGAAAAAAAGACTTTGGCATTTCTGCTTACTATGGAAACCTGTGTCCAGATAGTCTGTATTACTCCATGTTGGGAATGGGATTGACGATTGTTGTGTGCTGCCACTTACAGGCCAATGGAGAGGATAGGGTGACAGGAACATCTCAGTTTGGTTAAAGTCAGAGAGAACCAATTCCTGAGGGACAGTCAACCTCATTGCTGAATTGCAGCTAATGGACTGATAAATTGAAAATAGTGATGGACTATTTTTCAGACATCATAGAAATAAAGTATTTTAAAAAATATTTCATGAGGAAGAATTCCAATATTGACTGAATTGAATTTATTTTTCCAGAAAGTTGTGTAGAGGTATGGAGAATATTTGATACAGAAAGATAAATCAATGTAATTTCTTAGATTTGAATATTACAGGATAAAATTTATACCAATTGCATATGGGGAAAATCAGGAATTTTCAAAAAAGTTTTGTACAGGATGTATTTATACAGCAAACTAATTATAATACTTAGAATTGGGAATAGCTAATTTTGAGATAGTAGATATGGAGAATCCTATGACCAGAGGAGCCTGGCAGTCTGCAGTCCACATGGCTGCACACTGTTGAGCACAACTGAAGTTAATTAGCATGCATGCACACATACATACCATGTTGGAGAGTTAACAGATAGTGGGCACTCTCATAAAGACGTGTGGATTGTGCTTGCTAAGTCACTTCAATTGTGTCCATCTCTTTGCAACCCTATAGACTGTAGCCCTCCAGGTTACTCTCTCCATGGAATTCTCCAGGCAAGAATACGGTAGTGGGTGTCATGCCCTCCTCCGGGAGATCTGGCCTACCCAGGGATCGAACTTGCATCTTCTGAAACTCCTGCATTGCAGGTGGATTCTTTACCACTGAGCTGAGATGAGAGTAAATGTGAAGTGAGTTTATAGAATATTTTAAGAACTGTGAACAGATATGTAGTGATTGGCAGATGATCAGTAAGGGAAGATAAATTAACCTTTTAAATTAATTTATCTGTGATTTCCAAAAGACTACAGAGAAGTGGGGGGCATAAAAGAGAAATTTAAGTTCCCTATCTCAGACTCTACATTTTCAGAAATCACCATTTCCATCTGAGAGGGGAATACACACTACCCAATGTCCTTAGTGTCCTAGGGAAATGTTTTTCAAATTGTCTTTTGGGATTCATTAGTAAATTATGAAACCAGTTTGGAGAATAACAATAATCATTGTTTAAAGCATGAAATGAAGTACAATAGAATAAAATGGAAAAATGTTATATCACATATAGTAAGAGTCTATTGTTTTATTTTTATTATATGTATTTTATATTCCTGTAAATACATATATTCATATAATGGCTCACAATGAAAGCTGTATTTCTGACTATGGTTCAGATCAAATGAATTTGAGTCTCTGTCATATTTTGTGGAAATTTTCATATTCCTCAGACTTGAATATCATTTACATATGGGCTGGAATGTTATGACTAGAAGTAGAGAAGACTGCTCTTCCAATGCAGATGATAAACTCTCCCAAACTGAAGATTTTTGTGGAGACTAAAACTTATGGGTTGACTGAGAAGACACTGGAAAGAATCAACTACTAGAGTAATGGAAATTATCTGAGGTCATGGAACACTAACAATGATAAAATAGAGTGAGAGTCTCGGAGTTTGAGGCTATTCAGTTACCAAAAGTATTCAGTGCCATGGCTGACTATGAGTAGTTTAGAGCAAGCTTCTGATCCGGTCAGCTTTTTAAATGCCAACCAAAGGGCTGGTTAAAGGTTTCTACATGTTGGTTTTGAGGCTAGACAGTTTGGAGACTTGGTCTTAGTCAGAGGAGACATAGACCCATGGAATATGGCTCAGGCCCAGCATGAACAGACACGGAGAGGGCCTGCTCTGAGTAAACTCTCCACTGTGAGCTCCACCTGGTATAAACTGAACCCTTCCCTTCAGCTGTTTTCAATGTTAAAAGCTAATTAAAGAGGAAGAAGAGGGGGACGTGGTGGTGGTTCACTCCAGAAGAGAGGGAAGTCATAAGAGATGATTTTAGTGACCTAATTTTGTACTCTACTAGTTAGGACTGATAGGAACTGAATGTCACAACTGAAAACTTGATTATTTTATCTTTCTTTAAGTCACCTGGAAGGTGTGCTTCCACAAGCCCCTTGAGATACCAGTACTTTGCTATCTGGACAACTCCTTTGTCCACTGTTTTGGGGTGCCCTAACCTATAACCCAACATCGAAGACTCAAGAGTAATATGAATCTAAGACTCTACTGCTCAACTGTACAGAAGAGGAATCTTTCTGACAATAGTCCAGGATTTCAAGGAAACGTGATAGGTTTGCTTTGCAGGTAGGGAAGCTGGACTGGGAAATCCCATGGAGAGAGGTACCCTGGAGGGCTACAGTCTGTGGGGTAGCAGAGAGTCAGACACAACGAAGTATGCACAACAATGACAATGAAGCTGGACTTTTCATACAAATTTCTCTTGCACTTGTGAGTGCTAAAACCTTAACAGCAGTAGGAGAAACTTGGAGGGCTGAGCCTGAGATGAGTGAAGAGGCATTTAAGACCTACTTCTAGGTTGGTCTGAAGCCTCAGGGCAAACCAGATAGATGGTAGTTTTCATAATTCTAAACTAGCATTCATGTGGATAAAAGAATAGTAAAGATGATAAACATCACAGAGTATGAACTTGGCATTTTTCCAGGTTTTCTGTCACCCCAGAAACCTGGAAGTTTTGTATGATTTCACTGAGCTATTTCACTGAGATGGGTGGCAGTACACAGCAGATTAGATCTGATTTTAAATAATAGAGCATGAAAGTTTCTAAGCCTTAGTGCTATGGTATGAGATCATACACACACACACACACACACCCCTACACACACACAAACATATACAAGAAACGTGTAAGCTTAAAATAAAATTTTAAATGTATTTAGTTCTCACTTCAAGTATATTCATACACATTAGGTTCAATGTAAAGTTTATGTGTATGAATTCTTGAGCCAGAGAGCCAAATCTTTGGTCTCATCTCTACCATGTTTACCTTTCTGAATTTCAGTTTTTCACATAAAATGCGAAAAACGTGGTGGTGGTTCACTCCAGAAGAGAGGGAAGTCATAAGAGATGATTTTAGTGACCTAATTTTGTACTCTACTAGTTAGGACTGATAGGAACTGAATGTCACAACTGAAAACTTGATTATTTTATCTTTCTTTAAGTCACCTGGAAGGTGTGCTTCCACAAGCCCCTTGAGATACCAGTACTTTGCTATCTGGACAACTCCTTTGTCCACTGTTTTGGGGTGCCCTAACCTATAACCCAACATCGAAGACTCAAGAGTAATATGAATCTAAGACTCTACTGCTCAACTGTACAGAAGAGGAATCTTTCTGACAATAGTCCAGGATTTCAAGGAAACGTGATAGGTTTGCTTTGCAGGTAGGGAAGCTGGACTGGGAAATCCCATGGAGAGAGGTACCCTGGAGGGCTACAGTCTGTGGGGTAGCAGAGAGTCAGACACAACGAAGTATGCACAACAATGACAATGAAGCTGGACTTTTCATACAAATTTCTCTTGCACTTGTGAGTGCTAAAACCTTAACAGCAGTAGGAGAAACTTGGAGGGCTGAGCCTGAGATGAGTGAAGAGGCATTTAAGACCTACTTCTAGGTTGGTCTGAAGCCTCAGGGCAAACCAGATAGATGGTAGTTTTCATAATTCTAAACTAGCATTCATGTGGATAAAAGAATAGTAAAGATGATAAACATCACAGAGTATGAACTTGGCATTTTTCCAGGTTTTCTGTCACCCCAGAAACCTGGAAGTTTTGTATGATTTCACTGAGCTATTTCACTGAGATGGGTGGCAGTACACAGCAGATTAGATCTGATTTTAAATAATAGAGCATGAAAGTTTCTAAGCCTTAGTGCTATGGTATGAGATCATACACACACACACACACACCCCTACACACACACAAACATATACAAGAAACGTGTAAGCTTAAAATAAAATTTTAAATGTATTTAGTTCTCACTTCAAGTATATTCATACACATTAGGTTCAATGTAAAGTTTATGTGTATGAATTCTTGAGCCAGAGAGCCAAATCTTTGGTCTCATCTCTACCATGTTTACCTTTCTGAATTTCAGTTTTTCACATAAAATGCGAATGATAACATTACCAATCTAACTGAGATGTTGTTGGCTTCTAAATTTCTTAGCAAGTTCTCTGGAACATGGCACTTAATAAATACTAGGTCTTTAAATGATTATTCATTATTAAAACTAGAGCTATTTTCTTGATTGATAACATGTGTTTGATCACTTAAAAGTAATTTTTGTAAGTATTTTTTATAAATTTGGTTTTCTCTCCCAATTGTACTTTGCTCCTGCCACTTCATGAATCTAGTTTTCAACCTTGATGTCTGTAGACTTGTCTCTTCTACCCATTCCTACACACCCTCTCATCACCACCAATTTTATGTCCCAAACCTGACTGAAGGCATATCTAGTATTATCTCCTCTTCTGATCCTGGTTTTGTGTTTCTTTTGAGGTATGGGAAATTTGGGACACGATTTTACTTCTTACCTTACGATTGAAACTTAGAATCAAGTTTATACCTTATCTACCACTTCATCCTTGACACTGAGGCCAAGGTGCTTAATTTATTCACCTAATTAAACAAATAATCACCTGTCCTCTTCTCTGTGCCATGGTCTGTAACAATCACTAGAGACCTTCAGAGAATGAAGAATCTCTCATTTCCATTGTGTGTGTGCTAAGTTGCTTCAGTTGTATATGACTCTGTTATTCCATGGACTGTAGCCTACCAGGCTCCTCTGTCCATGGCATTTTCCAGGCAAGAGTACTTGAATGGGTTGCCATGCCCTCCTTCAGAGGCTCTTCCTGACCCCAGGATCAAACCTGTGTCTCTTATGTCTCCTGCATTGGTGGACATGTTCTTCACTATTAGTGCCACCTAGGAAGCCCTCATTTCCTTTGACCTGGCTAGAAATTGTGCATTTCCAAGGTATGATACTATTAGAAAAAAAAAAAAAAAAAATCCCCCTTTTACTTGGACCAGTTTGAGTTTGGTTTCCTTCACTCATAATTTGAAATATTCTAATATGGGCCCAAATTTTCATACACTAAATCCTTATATGCACTAGAGTCCTGTTCTCTACTATTATATCCTACTCCATTGATATACATGCATGCCAGTGCTTTAACTATGTTGTTTTAATTACTACAGTTTCATGATATGTTTAAAAATGTCACTGGAAGAGTTTTCCAGCATCACACTTTCAAATTAAATTATTATGGCATATTTTATATCTATGTTGATTTTTCCAAATAAACTTTGGATTTAAGTTTTAAAAAAGCATAAAACAGGAACAAGAACAGTCAAATATATGTTGGTGTTTTATTGAGATTATATTGATTTATATGTTAACTTTTAAAGAGTGACTCTTTACAATATTGAATCTGACAATACAAGAAAAGACGTTTCTTCTCATTTATCCAAATCTTTATAATACTTGTGAATTTTGATGTTACTTCTATGCAGTTATATTTGTTACTAGGTTAATTTATAATTAAATGTTATTTCCGCTCTTATACAGAAAGCCTTTTCTTTTGTTATACTTCTAACTGGTTTTTATTTGTCTAAATAAACGGTCTTGATGTTTGTGCTATTCCATATTAAAGAATTCTCATTTAAATTTCTGTTAATTAATTAAAACTAATAAGTTTATACCTTATCTACCACTTCATCCTTGACACTGAGGCCAAGGTGCTTAATTTATTCACCTAATTAAACAAATAATCACCTGTCCTCTTCTCTGTGCCATGGTCTGTAACAATCACTAGAGACCTTCAGAGAATGAAGAATCTCTCATTTCCATTGTGTGTGTGCTAAGTTGCTTCAGTTGTATATGACTCTGTTATTCCATGGACTGTAGCCTACCAGGCTCCTCTGTCCATGGCATTTTCCAGGCAAGAGTACTTGAATGGGTTGCCATGCCCTCCTTCAGAGGCTCTTCCTGACCCCAGGATCAAACCTGTGTCTCTTATGTCTCCTGCATTGGTGGACATGTTCTTCACTATTAGTGCCACCTAGGAAGCCCTCATTTCCTTTGACCTGGCTAGAAATTGTGCATTTCCAAGGTATGATACTATTAGAAAAAAAAAAATCCCCCTTTTACTTGGACCAGTTTGAGTTTGGTTTCCTTCACTCATAATTTGAAATATTCTAATATGGGCCCAAATTTTCATACACTAAATCCTTATATGCACTAGAGTCCTGTTCTCTACTATTATATCCTACTCCATTGATATACATGCATGCCAGTGCTTTAACTATGTTGTTTTAATTACTACAGTTTCATGATATGTTTAAAAATGTCACTGGAAGAGTTTTCCAGCATCACACTTTCAAATTAAATTATTATGGCATATTTTATATCTATGTTGATTTTTCCAAATAAACTTTGGATTTAAGTTTTAAAAAAGCATAAAACAGGAACAAGAACAGTCAAATATATGTTGGTGTTTTATTGAGATTATATTGATTTATATGTTAACTTTTAAAGAGTGACTCTTTACAATATTGAATCTGACAATACAAGAAAAAGACGTTTCTTCTCATTTATCCAAATCTTTATAATACTTCGGTGAATTTTGATGTTACTTCTATGCAGTTATATTTGTTACTAGGTTAATTTATAATTAAATGTTATTTCCGCTCTTATACAGAAAGCCTTTTCTTTTGTTATACTTCTAACTGGTTTTTATTTGTCTAAATAAACGGTCTTGATGTTTGTGCTATTCCATATTAAAGAATTCTCATTTAAATTTCTGTTTTCAATTTCTAAATTTACAAACTATCACTAAAAATAATAAAAACTATACCTCCCACTTTATTTTATTGTATAATTACATTTATTGCACTTCTGAAATAATTTAAAAAGTACTGTGATGACTATCTTACTCTTAACTTTAATTTAAAAGCTCATAATATTATACTATTGAGCATATAATATTTCTACTTTTAAAGAAGTACATATAAATGTATAAATTTAAATTGCCTGTGGTATTATATGGAGAGGATTTTTGTTTATTTGACTTATTATATGAATTATTATTGATGTAGTTTTTCTTTATTTCCATTTAATGCTCATTGAATTTTTAAAATTATTTTTACATTAAGAATGATAGGAATAGTCTACAATTTTATCCTGAATAACAAATAACTTGAAAGTGTTTTTTTTTTTTTTTCTCTATATTATAGAATGTGTTAGTTGCAGAAAAATGACTTTCTTCAAATAAAAACACTTCATGAAGATAGTAACAAAAGCTTTTCCCCAATTATTTTAGAAAGAAAATATTATTCTACATTACATATACCTTAAGACTAAACAAACTTTCCTAATTATAACTAAAATATGAACCCATGGAAGAGTAATCAACTATATTATTGGGATAGTATGTCTACAACGCTAATTTCTGATCTCCAAGCATTTCTATGACTGTTAATAATTAGTTGCTTTTATGCAGAAAAAGTATTTTCTTCCATTTTAATCACTTTTCTCACTTAAATTGCTAAATTCTATACAATTGTCTTTGACATTTTCTCAAAAAGTTTGTATACTAATTGCAGAACATTAGACAAAAGCATGGTCATGTTTAAAGCATCGTGGAGCACAAGACAGAATAACAGAGAAAGGGTGACATGGTGTAATGACGCTATGTGGCTGCTCTGAGTACCAAACATGTCTACATGTGTTTCTGAGAGTTTACCAATTGCATTTGCACTGCAACTTGCATCTTTTCCTGCACATCATTTTAATAAAAGTGTTTTATAGAGTTTGGGGGATGAAAATATAAATTTGTCTTCCATATAGCCATCAGTTTTTTTCTATTAAGAGAGAAATACATCCTCTGAAATTTGGATTTAAAACCATGAGGTTTCATATTAGGAATATATTAAATAAAAAGTTTTTTGAGTATTATTTATTTGTTTACTTATGATTGATTGCATATTACCTTTCCTAAAGAATTCTCATTGCTATAGATGATTTCAGAATTTTTATTACTGAAAATCTTAAGATATTTCACACTATTTCATGTGCTGACAAACATAAAATCTTCAGCAACTATATAGTAATCATCAGAGTCTTTAATAACTAACAAATTTCAACTTAAGAAATAAATACTTGGGCTTCCCTAGTGGCTCAATGGTGAAGAATCTACCTGTCAACAAAGGAGATGTGGGTTTTATCCCTGGGTTGTGAAGATCCACTGGAGAAGGAAATGGCAACCCATTCCAGTACTCTTGACTGTGAAATCCCATGGACAGAGGAACCTGGTGGGCTAAAGAGTCAGACATGACTTAGCAACTGAACAACAAGAAATACTTAAATGTTAGGAGTGAAAAGCCAATGATAAGATCAAACCTTTATATTTTAGTTGGAATTAGTCAAAAGTAACAGAAACCAAGATCAAAGTGGAATTTATTGAGACCATACTGACAAGCCTTAGGGAAGTTGATAAGAAACCCCAGTGAAGATCTTGGCACTTCCCTTTGGAGCTGAAATTTTAACATGACCTACCGCAACAAACTGTCTTTCTGTTTCTCATTTCAAAATTGTGAGTTCCTAGTTGGTGAATCTGGACTTCTAGTGTCAGTTTTCTGCTATTGTTTTGATATTTGATAGGATTGTGAATTGGTCATCTGATAGAAGTATGACCACTATGAACCTGTTCTTGTGCCTGAAAGACTTTAGACATAATAAAGGGGATTTTTAGCAGCACTAATGTCTCTAAAGCTATCATGTTACAATTCCAGTCTTTTTAGAATTATTTGGTACATTCACTTTTCCCAATACTAAAATGATTTTTAAGATTTATATTTATTAAATTTTAATTCTACATTAGCCATAGGTTTTGCCATGAGAAATATCCTATTTGAGAATTCCTTATCTCTTGAGAAAATCAATTACAAAAGTGTAAAATCAACCACTGGAACTTTTTCATAAGAAAGTACCTTAAAAATCTAATGTTAATAACTGTAAGTGAAAAAATCAATTCAAAGTCGACATCTGAAAATATCAAAAAGCTATTTATACAGTCTGTTTACAAAGCTTTAGTTTGTGTGATACTCTAACTGCATCATCACTGTTGACTTAAAAAATGCACAATATGAGAGTTGCAAGTTAAGTTTTATTTGGACAAAATGAGGACTGCATCCTGGGAAATAGCACCTTAGATAGCTCTGAGAAACAGCTCCAAAGGGGTGGAGGTGGGAAGGTCAATGTATGTGATTTTGGTGAAGTGAAAGTTCATGTAATCAGCACTTAAAAAAAGGTTTTCTGCTAGCCAAAAGGAGTTGATGTTACCATTAAGGGATTTAGTGCTTTTCTAGATATGAGGATAAACAAGAATCATATGGATCACAGCCTTGGGTAACTCAATGAAGCTATCGGCCATGTTGTGCAGGGCCACCCAACATAAATGGGTCATGGCAGACAGTTCTAACAAAACGTGGTCCACTGGAAAAGGAAATGGCAAACCACATTTACATTCTTGCCTCAAGAACCTCATGAACAGTAAGAAAGGGCAAAAGGATATGACACCAGAGTATGAGCCCCCCAGATGAGTCGGTGTCCAGTATGCTACTGTGACAGAGGCGAGAAATAGCTCCAGGAAGAATGAAGAGCCTGAATGGACCAAAGCAGAAATGACATTTAGTTTTGGATGTGTCTGGAAGTGAAAGTAAAGCCTGATGCTGTAAAGAACAATACTGCATAGGAATGTGGAATTTTAGGTCTATGAATCAAGCTAAATTGGACATGGTCAGGCAGGAGATGGCAAGAGGAAGCTTGCCATTTTAGGAATCAGTGAGCTAAAATAGATGGGAATGTGTGAATTTAATTCAGATGACTATTATCTATCTACATATATATATATATATATATATATATATATATATATATGTATATGTATACTACTGTGTGCAAGAATCCCTTCAAAGAAAATGGAGTTGCCCTCATAGTCAGCAAGAGTCAAAAATTCAGTCTGACTGTTTGCAGCCCCCATGGAGAGCAGCACACAAGGTTTCCCTGTCCTTCACCATCTACTGGAGTCTCCTCAAACTCATGTCCATTGATTCAGTGATGCCATCCAACCATCTCATCCTCTGTCATTCCCTTCTCCTGCCTTCATCTTAGGAGCATCAGAGTCTTTTCCAATGTGTTGGCTCTTTACGTCAGGTGACTTAAGTATTGGAGTTTCAGCTTCAGCATCAGTTCTTGCAATGAATATTCACGGTTGATTTCCTTTGGGATTGACTGGTTTGATCTCCTTGCTGTCCCAGGGGATCTCAAGAGTCTTCTTCAGCATCACAGTTCAAAGGCATCAATTCTTCGATGCTCAGCCTTTTTCTAGTCCACCTGTCACATCCATACATGCCTACTGGAAAAACCATAGCTTTGACTATATGGACTTTTGTAAGCAAAGTAATATCTCTGCTTTTTAATACACTGTCTAGGTTTGTCATAGCTTTTCTTTCAAGGAGCAAGCATCTTTTAATTTCATGGCTTCAGTCACCATCCACAGTGCTTTTGGAGACCAACAAAATAGTCTGCCACTGTTGAAATTGTTTGTCCATCTATTTGCCATGAATTGATGGTAACCAGATGCCATGATCTTCACTTTTTGAATGTTGAGTTTTAGGCCAGCTTTTTCACTCTTCTCTTTCAGGTTCATCAAGAGGCTCTATAGTTCCTCTTCACTTTCTGTCATAAGGGCATTTTCATCTGCATACTTGAGGTTATTGATATTTTTCCCGGCAATCTTTATTCCAGCTTGTGCTTCATCCAGATTGGCATTTCACATAATGTACTCTGCATACAAGTTAAATAAGCAAGTTGAAAATATACAGCCTTGATGTACTCATTTCCCATTTTTGAACCAGTCCATTTTTCCATGTCCAATTCTGTTACTTTTTGACCTTCATACAGATTTCTCAGGAGGCAGGAAAAGTGGTCTGGTATTCCCATCCTCTTCAGAATTTTCCAGTTTGTTGTGATGCACATGGTCAAAGGCTTTAGTGTGTCAGTGAAGCAGAAGTAAATGTTTTTATGGAATTCTCTAGCTTTATTCTATGATCCAACAGATGTTGGTAGTTTGACCTCTGTGTGGTTCCTCTGCCTCTTCTAAATACAGCTTGTAAATCTGGAAGGTCATGGTTCACATGCTGTTGAAGCCTAGATTGAAAGATTTTGAACATTATTTTGCTAGCATGTGAAATGAATGCAATGGTACAGTAGTTTGACATTCTTTGACATTGCCCTTCTTTGGGATTGAAATGAAATATGACCATTTCCAGCCCTGTGGCCACTGCTGAGTCTTCGAAATTTGTTAGTGTACTGAGTGTGGCATTTTAACAGCATCATCTTTTAAGATTTGAAATAGCTCAGCTGGAATTCTATCACATCTACTCCCTTGTTTTTAGTGATGCTTCCTAGGGCTGCTTGACAATACACTACAGGATTTCTGGCTCTAGGTAAGTGGTCACACCTTTGATTGGGTGGAGTCTTCTTTTGACTTCACTGTTGCTTTAAGATATGCAAAAAGGAATTAGTGAGGAAAGAAGAATATGTCTAGTTTACATTATATATTAATTAATCCAGGTGATTATTTAGGGTGTCTGAGTGGATACTAAATTTACTTCTCATGTTTTTGATTAGAATAGATTATTGACATCTTCATTTAACATTTGACACTTTAATTACTGATGAAGACCCAAAATACTTGCCATGGAATCATCTTTATTGCCGATGGAAAAACCTACAGCATTAAAAAAAATCATTGTGTTTTTAAATTATGTAAATACACACACACACACATATATATATAGGGCTTCCCTGGTGGTTCAGACAGTAAAGAATCCCCCTCCAATGCAGAAGTCCCAGGTTCAATCCTTGGGTCAGGAAGACCCCCTGGGGAAAGGGAATGGCAAGCCATTTTAGTATTCTTGCCTGGGAAATTGCATGGACAGGGGAGCCTTGTGGGCTACAGTCTGTGGGATGACAAAGAGTTGGACAATACTGAGACACTAACATACATACAATAAATATAAAGGGCTTTATGTGAATTTCAGTTACCTCAATTGTGAAAGATTTAAGCAGTTGCTGAGGACTGCTATTTACATTTTGATTACTATATTGGTAAATTTGATATGTAAAAATAATTTGATAGCTTGTAGGAAAATATTATCTGTAGTAATTTGCTTCTTAAATGGAAGTTATGAAAAAATTATTTTGAGCAGTGTATCTTATCTTACAAACTGTATAGGGAAGCAGTGTATAAAATAGCACTGAGTTCTTTTTAGTTTGTGTTAAAAGGTACAGGGACTAGCATGGTGGTTTAGTTATTTCTGACCCTTGTGACCCCACGAGCTGTGGCCTGGCAAGGTTCTCAGTCCATGGGATTTCCCAGGCAAGAATACTGGATTGGGTTGCCATTTCCTTCTCCAGGGTATCTTCCTAACCCAGTAATTGAACAACGGTCTCCTGCATTACAGGCAGATTTTTCACAATGAAAACTCACTTCAAGTTCTTCACAATTTATTCTTTTTTGCAGTTCCCTGAAGATTGTCACAAGTCCCTCTTTTCCTACTTATCTTGAGGAAGATATCAGAGTTCAGTTGTTTCTTCTGCAGGAAGTGACTCATTTACCAAATTATATCTTATATTTATTAAGGTTTGTTTGTAACCTATTTTTTCTATATCATTTTCGGGGCTACAAACTACAGTAATTTATCTAAACTTTAAATTTTAATTTATCTTCTCTATGAATTTATCTATTTAATCATAATTTATAGCCTATCAGCTATATGTCACAATTGAAATGAATTGAGAGAAACTTAAACTAAATAAAGAAGAAATAACATTTCCAAAGAAAGACCCTCATTATCTTTATGTGGGTCATATGCTGAACCAACTATTGTTGCCAGATGAATGTGATGCTATGACAATTCTTGACTGGGCAATTTGCCATATTTGGAAAAGAGGTGGTGGTTTGTAGCAAGAGTAAGATGTTCCATTTAGTGCTCCCTGAAGTATCATGGAACTTCCTAACAAGGCTCTGTCATAGAAATAGTGCTTTCTTGTGCATTTTTCTTCAAACACCAAGACTGCAACTAGCGGTTAAACAGGCATGGATAGGAGGACACTGGAGTACACCAAGAAAAGATACCCCAGATCCAAAGACAAAGGAGAAGTCATAGTGTAATCCTATGCCTGCTGTGTGGGCAATTCACAAGCTGCAGAAAAATATCACCAAAGGACTTCTTTTGCTAGTGTGAGGGTTCTAGGTTCCCACATCAGGCTCCCCAGCCTGGGGATTTGGCAAAAGGACTGGAATCCCCTAGAGAACCTAACTTTGAAGATCAGTGGAATTTTATTCCAGAGATTCCATAAAACTGGGGGAATCAGAGAATCCTGGAAGGCACAAACAGGATCTGTTGCACACCAGGAACCAGGGGAAAGGAGCAATGATCCCACAGCAGACTGAGCCAGCCCTACCTGTGAGTGTTTGAGGGTCTCCTGCAGAGGTGTGAGTTGGCAGTGGCCTGCCACAGGGACAGAGGCACTGACAGCAACAGTACTGGGATCTGTGCCATGGATGGGCCCTTTTGGAAGTCACCCAAATATAGAAGCCTATAGATTCCAAGACTAAGTTGCCTCAGGTCAAACAACTAACCCAGAGGGAGCACAGCCCCACCCATCACCAGATAACTGGATTAGAGTTTTGCTGAGCATAGTCCTGCCCACCACAGCAAGACCCAGTTTCCCCTACATCTAGCCCCTCCCATTAGGAAACCTGCAGAAACCTCTTATCCTCACCAGAAGGTAGACAGAAGAAATAAGAACTATAGTCCCATCATTCTCCAGAACGAATGCCACAATCATAGAAAGCTACCCAAAAGAAAAGAAATACGATTATGTCCCAGATGAAGGAAAAAGATAAATTCCTATGAAAGCAACTAAATGAAGTAGAGATAGGCAATCTGCAGAATAATGATAGTGAAGCTGATGCAGGGTATTAGAAACAGAATGGAAAAAATGAAAGAACTGTTCTCCAAGGACCTAGAAGAACTAAACAACAAGCAAACAGTGATGAACAATATACTATAAGGGAATCAATAGCAGAATATATGAAGAAGAATGGGTAAGTGACCTGGAAGACAGAATGGTGCAAATCAGTGCTGCAAACAGAATATAGAAAAAAGAATGAAAAGAAATTAAGACAGTCTGAGAGACCTCTGGGATAACATTAAATGCACCAATATTTATATTATAGGGGTCCCAGAAGGAGAAGGAAGAAAGATGGGGCCCAAGAAAGTATTTGAAGAGATAAAAACTGAAAACTTCCCTAACATGGGAAAGGTAGTAGTCAACCATGTCTAGGAAGCACAGAGTCCCAGGCAATATAAATCCAATGAGCAACACACAGAGACACAGGGTAATCAAACTGACAAAAATTAAAGACAAATATAAATTATTAAAATCAACAAGGGAAAAAAGATAAATAACATACAAGGGAAAATCCATAAGGTTATCAGGCAATTTCTCAACAGAAACTCTCAACAGAATGGCATGATATATTCCCAAGTGATGAAAGGGAAGAACTTACAACCAAGAATACTCTACCCAGAAAGACTGTCATTCAGATTTGATAGTGAAATCAAAAGCTTTATAGACAAGCAAAAGTTAAGAGAATTCAGTACCATTAAACCAATTTTACAACAAATGTTAAAGGAACTTCTCTAGGCAGGGAACACAGGAGAAGGACCATATCTACTAAAAATAAACCCGAAACAATTAACAAAATCTTATCACCATAGGAACATGCATATTGATAATTACTTTAAATGTAAATGGATCAAATTCATGAACCAAAAGACATAGAATGACTGAGTGGATACAGAAATAAGACCTATATATATGTTGTCTACAAGAGATCCACTTCATACCAAGAGACACAGATTGAAAGTAAGGGGGTGGAAGGAGGTATTTCACACAAATGGAAATCATAAGAAAGCTAGAGTAGCAATACTTTTATCAGACAAAATAGACTTTAAAACAAAGACTGTTATGAGACAAAGAAGGACACTACATAATGATCAAGGATTCAATCCCAGAATAAGATATAACAATTGTAAATATATATGCACGTGGCATAGGAGCACCTCAATATGTAAGGCAAATACTAACAAATATAAAAGGAGAAATTGACAGTAACAACCATAATAATGGGGGATTTTAATATCCCACTTTCATCAATGGACAGATCATCCAGACAGGTAATCAATAAGGAAACCCAGACCTTAAATGACACTTTAGATGAGTTGGACTTAATTGATATTTATAGAGCATTCCATCCAAAAGCAGCAGACTACACATTTTTCTCAAGTGCACACAGAACATTCTCTAGGACTGACCACATGCAGGGCCACAAAGTGAGACTTGGTAAATTTAAGAAAATGGAAATAATATCAAGCATCTTCTCTGATCACAATGCTATGAGATTAGAAATAACTACAAGAAAAAACTCAAAGAAACACAAGTATGTGTGGCTAAATAATATGCTACTAAACAACTGTTAGACCACTGAAGGAAAAAAAACAAAGCTCTAGAGACAAGTGAAAATGAAAGCACAATGGTCCAAAACTTGTGGGATCCAGCAAAAGCAGGTCTAAGAGAAAAGTTTATAGCAATACAATATTGCCTCAATAAACAAGAAAAATCTCAAATAACCTAACCTTACACCTAAAACAATAAAAGAAAGAAGCACAAACAAAACATAAAGTTAGTAGAATGAAGGAAATCATAAAGACCAGAGCAGAAATCAGTGAAATAGAGACAAAATAATTGCAAAGATCAATGAAACTAAAAGATAGTTTTTTGAAAAGATAAACAAGACTGATAAACCTTTATCCATACTCATCAAGAAAAAAATGGGGGAGAACTCAAATCAGTAAAATTAGAAATGAAAAAGGAGAATTTACAATTGACTCCACAGAAATGCCAAGAATTGTTAAGGGAATACTATGAACAACAGTATAATGGACAACCTGGAAGAAATGATCAGTCACTTAGAAATGTAGCCTCCCTCAGGTGAATGAGGATGAAATAGAAAATATAAGCAGATCAATCACAAGCACTGAAACTGAAACCATAATTTAAATCCTCCCAGCATACAAAAGTTCAGGACCTGATAACCTCACAGGTGAATTTTGTCAAACGTTTAGAGAAGAATTAACACCTATCCTGAATCTGTTTCAAAAAGTTGCAGAGGAAGGAAAACTTCCCAGCTCTTTCTATGAAGGCACCACCATCTTGATACCAAAACCAGACAAAGATACCACACACACACACACACACACACACACACACAAATTAAAGGCCAATATCACTGATGAACATAGATGCAAAAATCCTCAACAAAATACTAGCAATCTGTATCCAATAATACATTAAAAAGATCATACACCACAATTCATTGGGATTTATCCCAGGGATGCAAGGTTTTTCAACATCTGCAGATCAATCAGTGTGATACACCATACTGACAAATTAAAGAATAAAGAACATATGATCATCTCAATAGATGCAGAAAAGCCTTTTGACAAAATTCGGCACCCATTTATAATAAAAACTCTGCAGAAAGTGAGCATATAGGCTATGTACCTCATCACGATAAAGGCCATATATGACAAACCTACAGCTAGCAATATACTAAATGGCAAAAAACTGAAAGCATTTCCTCTAAGATCAGGAACAAGACAGGATGCCCACTCTCACCACATTTTTTCAAGATAGTTCTGGAAGTTCTAGATAACAGCAATCAGAGAAGAAAAAGCAGTAAAGAGAATCCACATTGGAAAAGAATTTAATCTGTCACTGTTTGTGAATGACATGATACTATATATAGAAGATGCTGCCCGAAAACTACTAAAACTCATCAATGAATTTAGTAAAGTTGTAGGTTGCAAAATTAATACACAGAAGTCTGTTGCATTTCTATACACTAATAACACAATATCGGAAAGAAATTCAAGGAGAAATTATATTTACCATTGCATCAAAATAGTAAAACACCTAGGAATAAACCTACCTAGGGGGACAAAAGTCCTGTACTCCAAAAACTATAAGGTGCTGATGAAAGAAATCAAAGATATAAACATATGGAAAGATATACCATGCTCATGGATTGGAAGCATCAATATTGTCAAAATGACTATACCTACCCAAGGCAATCTATAGATTCATCACAATCCTTATCAAATTATCAATGGCATTTTTCACAAATCTAGAACAAAAAAAAACTCAAAATTTGTATGGAGACACAAAAGATCCTGAATAGCCAAAGCAATCTTGAAAAAGAGAAACAGAGCTAGAGGAATCAGGCTCCCTGACTTCAGAATATATTACAATGCTATAGTCATTAAGATGGTATGGTACTGGCATAAAAATAGAAATATACATCTATGAGACAGGGTAGAAAACCTAGAAACAAGCCCATGCACCTATTGTCAATTAATCTATGACAAAGGAGGTAAGATTACACAATGTTGGAAAGACAGTCTCTTCAACAAATGGTGCTGGGAAAACTGAACAGCCACATGTACAAAAATGAAGTTAGCTCATTCCTTAACACCATACACAATAAACTCAAAATGGATTAGAGACCTAAATGTCAGACCAGATGCTATAAAATTCTTAGAAGAAAATATAGGCAGAATACTCTCTGACATAAATCACAGCAAGATATTTTTTAATCCATCTCCTAGAATAATGGAAATAAAAATGAAAATAAACAAAATGGAACCTACTTAAACTCAAAAGCTTTTGATCAACAAAGGAAATGATAAACAAAACAAAAAGACAGCCCACCGACTGGGAGAAATTATTTGCAAATGATGTGACTGATAAGGGATTAATCTACAAAATGTACAAATAGCTATGGAACTCATAAGCATCAAAACAAATAAACCTGAATAGACATTTCTTTAAAGAGGATATAGAGATGGCCAACAGGCACATGAAAAGATGTTCAAAATCGCTAGTTATTAGAGAAATGCAAATTAAAAGTACAATGAGACACCACCTCACACTGGTCAGAATGGCTATCATCAAAAACCCACAAGCAGCAAATTCTGGGGAGAGTATGGAGAGAAGGGAACCCTCCTGCACTATTGGTGGGAATGTAAACTGATACAGCCACTATGGAGAACTGTATGCATATTCCTTAAAAAACTAAACATAGAGCTACCATATGACCCTGCAATCCCACCCCTGGGCATATATCCAGAGAAAAACACGGCTCAAAGTAATACATGCAACCCAATATAAATTGTAGCACTGCTTATAATGGCCAAGATATGGAAACAGCCTAAATGTCTATTGACAGAGGAATTAATAAAAGATGTGGTATATATTTACTAAACCCTTAAAAAAAAAAACTCAAAATTTGTATGGAGACACAAAAGATCCTGAATAGCCAAAGCAATCTTGAAAAAGAGAAACAGAGCTAGAGGAATCAGGCTCCCTGACTTCAGAATATATTACAATGCTATAGTCATTAAGATGGTATGGTACTGGCATAAAAATAGAAATATACATCTATGAGACAGGGTAGAAAACCTAGAAACAAGCCCATGCACCTATTGTCAATTAATCTATGACAAAGGAGGTAAGATTACACAATGTTGGAAAGACAGTCTCTTCAACAAATGGTGCTGGGAAAACTGAACAGCCACATGTACAAAAATGAAGTTAGCTCATTCCTTAACACCATACACAATAAACTCAAAATGGATTAGAGACCTAAATGTCAGACCAGATGCTATAAAATTCTTAGAAGAAAATATAGGCAGAATACTCTCTGACATAAATCACAGCAAGATATTTTTTAATCCATCTCCTAGAATAATGGAAATAAAAATGAAAATAAACAAAATGGAACCTACTTAAACTCAAAAGCTTTTGATCAACAAAGGAAATGATAAACAAAACAAAAAGACAGCCCACCGACTGGGAGAAATTATTTGCAAATGATGTGACTGATAAGGGATTAATCTACAAAATGTACAAATAGCTATGGAACTCATAAGCATCAAAACAAATAAACCTGAATAGACATTTCTTTAAAGAGGATATAGAGATGGCCAACAGGCACATGAAAAGATGTTCAAAATCGCTAGTTATTAGAGAAATGCAAATTAAAAGTACAATGAGACACCACCTCACACTGGTCAGAATGGCTATCATCAAAAACCCACAAGCAGCAAATTCTGGAGAGAGTATGGAGAGAAGGGAACCCTCCTGCACTATTGGTGGGAATGTAAACTGATACAGCCACTATGGAGAACTGTATGCATATTCCTTAAAAAACTAAACATAGAGCTACCATATGACCCTGCAATCCCACCCCTGGGCATATATCCAGAGAAAAACACGGCTCAAAGTAATACATGCAACCCAATATAAATTGTAGCACTGCTTATAATGGCCAAGATATGGAAACAGCCTAAATGTCTATTGACAGAGGAATTAATAAAAGATGTGGTATATATTTACAATGGAATACTACTCGGTCATTAAAAAGAATGAAATAAGGCCATCTGCAGCAATATGGATGGACCTAGGGCAGTGTCTGAGTGAAGTCAGATAGAGGAGACATATCATATGACATCCCTCTTATGTGGATTCTAAAAAGAAATGATACAAATGTACCTATTAATGAAACAGAAAGAGACTCACAGACTTAGAAAACAAAGTCATGATGCAGAGGGGAGGGGATGGTAGAGGACTTTGGAAAAGTCATGTATACACTGCAGTGTTTGAAATGGGTAACCAACAAAAGTCTATTGTATAGAACATGGAACTCTGCTCAGTGTTATGTACTAGCCTGGATGAGATTGGTTGGGGGAGAATGAATACATGTATATGTATGGCAGAACCCCTTCACTGTTCACCTGAAACTATGATAGAATTGTTAATTAGCTATACCCAAATACAAAATGTTTTTGGTGTTAAAAAAAAATTTTAAAAAGAGAAGAGGTGATGAGGGGGAGGCTGAAGATGTATATATGAGAAAAAGGAGTTTGGTGAAATTCTAGTCCTGGTAAAGCTATATGTTTGTAGGATCTGATATACTCAGTTTCAAATTACTTTATTATGTTTATTAAATTCACCTTGTAAGTTATTTATTCTGTAAGATCTAAAGATGTGAGAGTGAACTTAAGTGAAATTTCCAAAATTACAGGACCCTTACATAAAACTTCTGTTTTCGTGAGTGAAAATTTTTATTAGATTGTCTAAATGATTATAGCATATACTTTAAAACTACAGGTGTTCAAACATTTTTTCAGCATCTATGTTCTTTGAGAGTGAATTGTAGTCTATAAGATATGTGCTCCTTTTTCAATACTTCCTCTTACTTTCATCTAACCTCAAGTAAATGAATATTCAGGTGATACAACTTCTATTTATGATGTTTGTTGTTGTTTAGTTGCTAAGTCCTGTCTGACTCTTTTGTGACCCCATGGACTATAACCCACCCAGCTCCTCTGTCTATGGGATTTCCCAGGCAAGAAAACTGGAGTGGGTTGCCATTTCCTTCTCTAGGGAATCTTCCCAACCTAGGGCTTGAAATTGCATCTCCTGTATTGACAAGTGGATTCTTTACCACCTGGGAAGCCCATTTATGATGTAACTATAAATTAATTATACATGTGGAAATTAAGTTTTGAGAGAATTTCTTCAACATTTTTGTGCTTCGATAATTTTCTTTCCAGTAATATTTTACTATTCTATTTTTTAGATTATTTTTATGGTACTAAGATATGGCATAACATTGTTGCTAATTAATGGTTACATTGCAGGGCACTAGGTGTAATTTTAAACTCTTATTTTCATTTAAAATATACTGCTTTGATTAAAAATATTTTCCTAATATTATGAATATTTTATTATTGAAAAAATGGAGTAGCCTGTTTATAAATGGAAATCAGAATCTTTGGGAGGGAGGCCTTTGGCAAGGCAATTATTTTATACAAACAGCTGAATCTGTGGGAGGGGACCACACGAAGCTTGCGTTCCCTTTTGAACCCTCAGTAGCATCCTCCAGGGAAAGTCACTGACTGAAGATTGTTTAAATGACAGCAGTAGGGTGCAAGTAACACTGCTCCTCAAAGGAAGCATCACCTTATCTGACCTAGTCCTAGAGTAAATCAGGCGCCTGCTTCAGCCCGTTGATGATAATGTCTCCAACCATTTCCATTTTTTAGCATTTAGAGCCATTTGAGGACATCTTTTGCTTGTTTATTAGATCTTCACAGGATATATTTTGTTGAAAACTTAATATGAACTTGGTATTCAGTTGGACCTTAGTGTTTGACAAAATATGGCTCTAAGGATTCCTACAATTCTGTGATGTGTTGGTTCTTGTGGCATACTTCAGTTATCCTGAAGATGAGATCTCACTATGTACTCTTATCTGCCTGAGCCATTTGGTAGAGTAAAAGTTATCTTTTGACTTTACAATAAGTATTTCAAGGACCATCCTATTCAGTTAATTTTTGTAAGACATTAATATTTATGCTTTTATTTTTGTTGTTGTAGCTTCTTAATTTAAAATAAAGTCCCATTTGTGAAGGAGAGCTGTTATGTAGCTCGAAACCAATAACTTTGTTTAGTTTGTGCAAAATGATCCTCTTCGTGAAGTGTTCCAAATGTAAAGAGCTATGAAGAACATTGGGTTTGTTTTGATCATACAGCATGTTCTGCTGTGATTCTGTTCATCTCTTCACTGAAAGATCAGTGGTTAAGCATATGCTGTTAGCTGCCAGAGTCAACACTCATATTTTTCTTTCCATTTTGTGAGAAGAACTTCAAACGTTATTATTCATAAAAGCTTTTACTGCAGCCTGTTGGTCTGGACTAAAAACACATTATTCCATGTCCTATTAAGAATTCCAGCTTGGAAAGGTCAACAGTTAGGTTTATCACAGTGTTTATGGAGGTGCTGATTATTTACTTAGCACTGTAGAGTAACTGAGATATTTTTTAATTCATAAATTAAAATATATTATTGTTACATTAATTAGCCATAAAATCATTATGATTTATTCAATACACTGTATATTTTTCACTCTTTTTATTCTTTCTTATATATATATAAAAGCAAACTGTTGTTCTAGAAAAGTTACTATTATACATAAATGGTACTATTGATTTTCCACATTTATTTTCAGTTTTACTTCAAAACATCTGCTTATATCATATTGAAAGCAACTTCTAAGTCAAAAAATAAAGTAAATAATTTCAAAAAGAAAGAAAAACTTCTAATTAACTGTTAATCAGGAAATTCCAGGAGCAAGGTGGACTGCAGTCCATGGGGTCACAAAGCGTTGAACACAACTGAGTGACTAAGCACAACATAGCACATGAAATTCCTACAGAACATGAAGTTCTTGTTTTACAGGAATACCTGTCCTCTCCTACATTCATTGGATTCTTGCTCTGAGAAGTAGTTCATATTCTGTAATTGGGCAAGGATAATCATTTTACTGGAGAAGTTTCAGCCCTATGTTCATTCATCCTTATTTTCTTTTATTTTTGTTGTTGTAGCTTCTTAATTTAAAATAAAGTCCCATTTGTGAAGGAGAGCTGTTATGTAGCTCGAAACCAATAACTTTGTTTAGTTTGTGCAAAATGATCCTCTTCGTGAAGTGTTCCAAATGTAAAGAGCTATGAAGAACATTGGGTTTGTTTTGATCATACAGCATGTTCTGCTGTGATTCTGTTCATCTCTTCACTGAAAGATCAGTGGTTAAGCATATGCTGTTAGCTGCCAGAGTCAACACTCATATTTTTCTTTCCATTTTGTGAGAAGAACTTCAAACGTTATTATTCATAAAAGCTTTTACTGCAGCCTGTTGGTCTGGACTAAAAACACATTATTCCATGTCCTATTAAGAATTCCAGCTTGGAAAGGTCAACAGTTAGGTTTATCACAGTGTTTATGGAGGTGCTGATTATTTACTTAGCACTGTAGAGTAACTGAGATATTTTTTAATTCATAAATTAAAATATATTATTGTTACATTAATTAGCCATAAAATCATTATGATTTATTCAATACACTGTATATTTTTCACTCTTTTTATTCTTTCTTATATATATATAAAAGCAAACTGTTGTTCTAGAAAAGTTACTATTATACATAAATGGTACTATTGATTTTCCACATTTATTTTCAGTTTTACTTCAAAACATCTGCTTATATCATATTGAAAGCAACTTCTAAGTCAAAAAATAAAGTAAATAATTTCAAAAAGAAAGAAAAACTTCTAATTAACTGTTAATCAGGAAATTCCAGGAGCAAGGTGGACTGCAGTCCATGGGGTCACAAAGCGTTGAACACAACTGAGTGACTAAGCACAACATAGCACATGAAATTCCTACAGAACATGAAGTTCTTGTTTTACAGGAATACCTGTCCTCTCCTACATTCATTGGATTCTTGCTCTGAGAAGTAGTTCATATTCTGTAATTGGGCAAGGATAATCATTTTACTGGAGAAGTTTCAGCCCTATGTTCATTCATCCTTATTTTCTTTTCTTTTTTAGGTTGTATAAACTAAGCAATACACTTTTTCGCTCTTCATCTGTCTTGTATCTAGGAACATGTGGTTCTGAATCAGACTTTCCAGCTATTCATAATAAATATGCTCATCCTGCCTTTTTTTTTCTTTCTTTATTTTAAAGGTTTTACAGAGTTTTGTTGTTCACCAACATGTATGTTCCCAGATCAGTCATATGCATATCCCTGGTCCCCCCCGCCCCAGGTCCCCCCATCCCACCCCTCCGGACCATCACACCAAGCTACTGTAAGCACTCCTATTCCCTTGGCACAATGACAGTAGCTATCTTTTCCACACATGACAGTATAGGTTTCCATTTTACTCCCTCCGTACCTCTCACCCACTGTTCCTTCCCAACAATGTCCATATGTCTATTTTCTGTCTGTTTTCCGTGAGTTCACTGCATGTGTTATCATTACCATCCTACTAGATTCCATATATATGTGTTAGTATACTGTATTTGTCTTTCTCTTTTTGATTTACTTCACTTTTCATGATAGGTTCTAGCTCCAGCCACCTCATTAAAACTGAGTCTTCTGCATTTCTTTAACAGCTGAGTAGTATTCCATTGTATATATGTACCAGGGCTTCTGTATCCATTCATTTGTCGATGGACATCTAGGTTGCTTCCATGTTCTGGCTATTGTATAGAGAGCTTCAATAAACATTGTGGTACAGGTGCATCTTTCAGTTTTGATTTCATTTGGGCATAAGCCTATTAGTGGGATTTCTGGGTCATAGGTTGCTTCTATTTTTAGTTTTTGTAAGAAATCTCCATACTGTCTTCCATAGAGGCTGTATCAATTTACATTCCCACCAGCAATGCAAGAGGGTTCCCTTTTCTCCGCACCCTCTCCATATTTCTTGTCTGCAGATTTTTTGATGATGGCCGTTCTGACAAGTGTGAGGTGATATCTCACTATAGTTTTGATTTGCATTTCTCTAATAATAAGCGAGGTTGAGCATCATTTCGTGTGATTTTGGGCCATCTGTATGTCCTCTTTGGAGAGGCATCTCTTTAGATCTTTTTCCCATTTTTTGATTGGGTTGTTCATTTTTCTGATGCTGAGTTGTCTGAGTTGCTTGTAGATTTTGGAGATTAATTCTTTGTCTGTTGTTTCATTTGCTATGATTTTCTCTCCGTGGGGGTCTGTTCCCACCATGATCGTTCCCAAAAATGCTATCCTGCCTTTTTTTCTTTCTTTAAGGTTTTACAGAGTTTTGTTGTTCACCAACATGTATGTTCCCAGATCAGTCATATGCATATCCCTGGTCCCCCGCCCCAGGTCCCCCCATCCCACCCCTCCGGACCATCACACCAAGCTACTGTAAGCACTCCTATTCCCTTGGCACAATGACAGTAGCTATCTTTTCCACACATGACAGTATAGGTTTCCATTTTACTCCCTCCGTACCTCTCACCCACTGTTCCTTCCCAACAATGTCCATATGTCTATTTTCTGTCTGTTTTCCGTGAGTTCACTGCATGTGTTATCATTACCATCCTACTAGATTCCATATATATGTGTTAGTATACTGTATTTGTCTTTCTCTTTTTGATTTACTTCACTTTTCATGATAGGTTCTAGCTCCAGCCACCTCATTAAAACTGAGTCTTCTGCATTTCTTTAACAGCTGAGTAGTATTCCATTGTATATATGTACCAGGGCTTCTGTATCCATTCATTTGTCGATGGACATCTAGGTTGCTTCCATGTTCTGGCTATTGTATAGAGAGCTTCAATAAACATTGTGGTACAGGTGCATCTTTCAGTTTTGATTTCATTTGGGCATAAGCCTATTAGTGGGATTGCTGGGTCATAGGTTGCTTCTATTTTTAGTTTTTGTAAGAAATCTCCATACTGTCTTCCATAGAGGCTGTATCAATTTACATTCCCACCAGCAATGCAAGAGGGTTCCCTTTTCTCCGCACCCTCTCCATATTTCTTGTCTGCAGATTTTTTGATGATGGCCGTTCTGACAAGTGTGAGGTGATATCTCACTATAGTTTTGATTTGCATTTCTCTAATAATAAGCGAGGTTGAGCATCATTTCGTGTGATTTTGGGCCATCTGTATGTCCTCTTTGGAGAGGCATCTCTTTAGATCTTTTTCCCATTTTTTTGACTGGGTCGTTCATTTTTCTGATGCTGAGTTGTCTGAGTTGCTTGTAGATTTTGGAGATTAATTCTTTGTCTGTTGTTTCATTTGCTATGATTTTCTCCCACTCCGTGGGGGGTCTGTTCAGCTTTTTTGTAATTTCTTTTGCTGTACAAAAGCTTTTAAGTCTCATGAGGTCCTACATGTTCATTTGTCTTTTGAGTTCCGCTATTCTAGTAGGTGGGTCATAGAAGATCTTGCTTTGATTGATGTCCTTGAGGATTTTGCCTATATTCTTCTCTAAGAGTCTGATGGTTTACATTTAGGTCTTTAATTCATTTTGAGTTGATCTTTGTGTATGGTGTCAGGGAATGTGTAGCTGTCCAATTTTCCCAGCACCACTTGTTGAAGAGGCTGTCTTTGTCCCATTTCATAGTTTCACCTCCTTTGTCAAAAATAAGGTACCCATAGGTGCGTGGGTTTATCTCTGGGTTCTCAATCTTGTTCCATTGATCTATAGTTCTGTTTTTCTGCCAGTACCATATGGTCTTGATGACTGTTGCTTTGTAGTAGAGTCTAAAGTTGAGAAAGCTGATTACTCCAGCTCCATTTTTCTTTCTCAGGATTACTTTGACTATTCGAGGTCTTTCGTGTTTCCATATGAACTGTGTTATTGTTTGGTCTAGTTCTGTGAAAAATGTCAGTGGTAGTTGGATAGGTATTGCATTGAATCTGTAGATGATATTTGGTAGTATGGTCATTTTCACAATATTGATTCTCCCGACCCAGGAACATGGAATATCTTTCCATCTGTTTAAGTCTTTTTTAATGTCTCTCATGAGTGTCTTGTAATTTTCTGTGTACAATTCTTTTGTTTCTTTGGGTAGGTTTATTCCTAGATATTTGATTCTTTTGGTTGCAATGGTGAAGGGGATTGCCTCTTTGATTTCATTTTTTGATTTTTCATTGTTTGTGTATAGGAATGCCAGCGATTTCTGTGTATTGACTTTGTATCCTGCGACTTTGCTGAATTTATTGATTAGCTCTAGTAACATTGTAATAGAGTCTTTGGGATTTTCTTTGTATAATATCATGTTGTCTGCAAAAAGAGAGAGCTTTACTTCTTCCTTTCCAATCTGGATTCCTTTGATTTCTTTCTCTTCTCTTATTGCTGTTGCTAGAACTTCCAGGACTATGTTGAGTAATAGTGGTGAAAGAGGACATCCCTGTCTTGTTCCTGATCTTAGAGGGAATGCTTTCAGTTTTTCATCATTGAGGATAATGTTTGCTGTGGGCTTCTCATATATGGATTTTATTATGTTGAGATAGGTTCCTTGTATACCCATTTTCTGAAGAGTTTTTGTCATAAATGGATGTTGTACTTTGTCGAAGGCTTTTTCTGCATCTATTGAGATGATCATGTGATTTCTGTCTCTCAATTTGTTGATATGGTGTATCACATTGATTGATTTGCGGATATTGAAGAATCCTTGTATGCCTGGGATGAACCAGACTTGATCGTGATGTATGAGTTTTTTGATGTGTCGTTGAATTCTGTTTGCTAGGATTTTGTTGAGGACCTTGGCATCTAAGTTATCAGTGAAATTGGCCTATAATTTTCTTTTTGTGTGTGTTGTCTTTGCCTGGTTTTGGTATCAGGGTGATGGTGGCCTCATAGAATGTGTTTAGAAGTTTTCCTTCCTGTGCAATTGTTCGAAAGAGTTTTAGAAGGACAGGCATTATCTCTTCTTTAAATGTTTGGTAGAATTTGGCTGTGAAGCCATCTGGCCCTGGGCTTTTATTTTTGGGTAGATTTTTAATCATAAATTCGATTTCTGAGTTTGTGATTGGATTGTTCAAAGTTTCTGTTTCTTCCTGGTTAAGTCTTGGGAGATTAATCTTCCCCAAGAAACTGTCCATTTCTTCCAGGTTGTCCAGTTTGTTGCCATAGAGTTGTTCATAGTAGTCTTTTAGAATCCTTTGGATTTCTGCATGATCTGTTGTAATCTCTCCTTTCTCGTTTTTGATTTTGTTGATCTGGTTCTTCTCTCTGTTTTTCTTGATGAGTCTGGCCAGTGGCTTGTCCATTTTGTTTCCCTTTTCGAAGAACCAGCTTTTTGTTTTATTTATCCGTACTATAGTTTCTTTCATTTCTTTCTCATTTATTTCTGCTCTGATCGCTATGATTTCTCTTCTTCTTCCAGCTTTGGGGTGTTTTTGTTCTTCTTTCTCCAATTGTTTTAAGCTTCGGGTTAGGTCATCTGCTTCATATTTTCCTAGTTTCTTGAGGTAGGATTGTATTGCTATAAATTTCCCTCTTAGAGCTGCTTTTGCGGTATCCCATAGGTTTTGCACTGTCGTGTGTTCATTGTCATTTCCTCTAGGAATTTTTAAATTTCTCCTTTGATTTGCTCAGTAATCAGTTGGTTTTTTAGGTATGTGTTGTTTAATCTCAATGTGTTTGTGGTTTTAACGGGTTTGTTTCCTGTAGTTGATTTCTAGTCTCATTGCATTGTGGTCTGAGAAGATGGCTGATATAATTTCAGTTTTCTTGAATTGACTGAGGATTGATTTGTGGCCCAAGATGTGGTCTATCCTGGAGAATGTTCCATGCACACTTGAGAAGAAAGTCTATTCTTCTGCTTTTGGATGAAAAGTCCTAAATACATTGATGAGGTCCATTTTTTCTATTGTGGCATTTAAGGCTTGTGTTTCTTTATTAATTTTCTGTGTTTTTTATGATCTGTCCATTGGTGTGAGAGGAGTGTTAAAGTCTCCTACTGTTTTTGTGTTATTGTCAAATTCTTTTATGTCTGAAAGTGTTTGTCTTATGTATTAGGGTGCTCCTGTGTTGGGTGCATAGATACTCCTGATTGTTATGTCTTCCTCTTGGATAGATCCCTTAATCATGCTGTAGTGACCTGCCTTGTCTCTTATAATCTTCTTTCTTTAAAATCTATTTTGTCTGATATGAGGATTGCTACTCCAGCTTTCTTTTGATTTCCACCTACTCTTGTATTTATTGGCTATATCAGGCACTTTAATACTTGTTGTAGGGCTGGTTTTGTGGTGCAAAATTCTTTTAGTTTTTGCTTGTCTGTGAAGCTTTTGACTTCGTCATCAATTCTGAATGAGATTCTTGCTGGGTAGAGAATTCTTGATTGGAAGTTATTCTCTTTTAGCCGTTTAAATGTGTCTTTCCATTCTCTTCTGGCCTGCAGGGTTTCTGTTGAAAGATCCTCAGTTAGACATATGGGGTTTCCTTTATATGTTATTTGTTGTTTGCTTCTAGCTGCTTTTAGTAATCTGTCTGTATATTTAGTCTGTGTTAGTTTGATTAGAATGTGCCTTGGTGTGTTTCTTCTGAGGTTCTCCTGTATGGAACTCTTTGTGCTTCTTGGACGTGGTTGACTATTTCCTTTCCCATGCTGGGGAAGTTTTCAACTATAACCTCTTCAAGAATTTTTTCATAACCTTTCTTCCCCTCTTCTTCTTCTGGAACTCCTATAATTCTAATGTTGGTGCATTTGATATTGTCCGATAGGTCTCTGAGGCTATCCTCAGTTCTTTTCATTCATTGTGGTCTGAGAAGATGGCTGATATAATTTCAGTTTTCTTGAATTGACTGAGGATTGATTTGTGGCCCAAGATGTGGTCTATCCTGGAGAATGTTCCATGCACACTTGAGAAGAAAGTCTATTCTTCTGCTTTTGGATGAAAAGTCCTAAATACATTGATGAGGTCCATTTTTTCTATTGTGGCATTTAAGGCTTGTGTTTCTTTATTAATTTTCTGTGTTTTTTATGATCTGTCCATTGGTGTGAGAGGAGTGTTAAAGTCTCCTACTGTTTTTGTGTTATTGTCAAATTCTTTTATGTCTGAAAGTGTTTGTCTTATGTATTAGGGTGCTCCTGTGTTGGGTGCATAGATACTCCTGATTGTTATGTCTTCCTCTTGGATAGATCCCTTAATCATGCTGTAGTGACCTGCCTTGTCTCTTATAATCTTCTTTCTTTAAAATCTATTTTGTCTGATATGAGGATTGCTACTCCAGCTTTCTTTTGATTTCCACCTACTCTTGTATTTATTGGCTATATCAGGCACTTTAATACTTGTTGTAGGGCTGGTTTTGTGGTGCAAAATTCTTTTAGTTTTTGCTTGTCTGTGAAGCTTTTGACTTCGTCATCAATTCTGAATGAGATTCTTGCTGGGTAGAGAATTCTTGATTGGAAGTTATTCTCTTTTAGCCGTTTAAATGTGTCTTTCCATTCTCTTCTGGCCTGCAGGGTTTCTGTTGAAAGATCCTCAGTTAGACATATGGGGTTTCCTTTATATGTTATTTGTTGTTTGCTTCTAGCTGCTTTTAGTAATCTGTCTGTATATTTAGTCTGTGTTAGTTTGATTAGAATGTGCCTTGGTGTGTTTCTTCTGAGGTTCTCCTGTATGGAACTCTTTGTGCTTCTTGGACGTGGTTGACTATTTCCTTTCCCATGCTGGGGAAGTTTTCAACTATAACCTCTTCAAGAATTTTTTCATAACCTTTCTTCCCCTCTTCTTCTTCTGGAACTCCTATAATTCTAATGTTGGTGCATTTGATATTGTCCGATAGGTCTCTGAGGCTATCCTCAGTTCTTTTCATTCTTTGTGCTTTGTTCTGTTCTTCAGCACTTATTTCCACCATTCTGTCTTCCAGCTCACTTATCCATTCTTCTGCCTCTGATACTCTACTCTTGAGACCTTCTATAGTATTTTTCAGTTCAGCAATTGAGTTGGTGGTCTCTATTTGCTTATTTTTCATTTCTTGCATGTCTCTTCTCAGTGCACTAATTTCCTCTAATATTCTGTTTTCAGTGTTTTGGTTCCTCATTAGTTTTGCTTTTCTGAATTCTCTTTCAGATAATTTATCTCTTCCTCTGTCATTTGAAGCTGTATTTCTCTAGCTTATTCCTTCATTTGTGCAGTGTTTCTCTGTTATTTTATTATTAGGTTAATTTTTGTTTCTTTGTGTGTGTCTGTGTGTGTGGAGTTCTTTTTCCCCCACCAGGCTTCTTGGTTGACTTCTCCCTTCCTTTAGGTTTCTGTCCTTGTATAAGGGTTCAGTGGTTTGTGTCTTAGGTGGTGTTAGGTCTTGTTTACAGGTGAATAATCTCTAGTGTTGTATGTTCTTTGATAATGTGGGCTCTTGGAATTAGGGCTTCCACTCCAAGGATCCTTGATTTGATGTCTGGTCAGGGGGTGTAGGCTCTATGTCTGGTTTGCTATAGTGTTCTGTGATATTAGTTCAGATACTAGCATATGAGGAACAATAGGTGCATCCCTAATGGGTGACAGTCATAACAGCATGTAGATGTTTTCTAACATAGTCATAAGATATACATACATACACAGCAATAACCACATCCAACCAGTCTTACAGAGATAAAGCACAGGAAATTTTTCTGAAAAATGATGCAATCAAAGATGATATCTGCCCGTTAAGCTCTGAGTTAATTAAAATAGTGCCTGGAAAAATGGATCCAGGGTAAAGTCCTGGCTTGGACTATTACAATGGTAGCAATTTTTAACTAAGACATGTGTTGGGGGTGAGGAGGAGGAGAGTGTATGGGTAATCAGAAGGAATAGATTCGTCTTGGAAGGATTTTATAAGGTTAGGTAGCAAAGATTAATGTGTTGTATTGGTTAGTGCAGCTGGAAGACAGTGCAGACAGTAAGATACAAAATATTTATCTAGAGGATAGTGGTAGATAGGAAAAGATTTTACATTTAGAACATAGAGGGAGGAAGCAGTGGCAAAGAGGAAAGAAAATTAAAAGTTTCCAAAAATTAAAATTTAAAAAAGGGAAAAAAAATTGAAAATTAAAAATTAAAAAAGGGGAGAAAAAATTAACAAGAAGAGACCAAAAAAAAAAAAAAAAATCCCAATCCAGACCAATTAATCAAATAATTAAAACAGTCCACAACAAATAAACAAAAAAAGCTAAGTACTGTCCCTGGTTTTTATCATCTGCCTGGTGGAAACCAATATGCTCTCGATGGCGTTGTCTTGATGATGTAGTCTTTCCCTTACAGTGCCGGTTGCTATGGTTTCTGTTTTTGTTTTCAGCAAAACAAAGGCTTTGCTGCAAGTTCAGGTGCTGGCCCAGGCTGCGGGCTGATCCCATTCCGTCGGGCAGGGGCCATGGTGCATGCAGTCCGGTGCTGGAGGGGTTCGCCCGGGCTTCACTGCACACCTGTTGGTAGCCACCACTCTGTGCTCTTCTCCCAGCTTCCTCCGCTGCTGCTGCAGCTCTGGGGGTACACGGGCTCCTCACTGACTGGTGAATAATCTCTAGTTGTATGTCATAAGGGGAATTAGGGCTTACACTCCAAGGATCCTTGATTTGATGTCTGGTCAGGGGGTGTAGGCTCTATGTCTGGTTTGCTATAGTGTTCTGTGATATTAGTTCAGATACTAGCATATGAGGAACAATAGGTGCATCCCTAATGGGTGACAGTCATAACAGCATGTAGATGTTTTCTAACATAGTCATAAGATATACATACATACACAGCAATAACCACATCCAACCAGTCTTACAGAGATAAAGCACAGGAAATTTTTCTGAAAAATGATGCAATCAAAGATGATATCTGCCCGTTAAGCTCTGAGTTAATTAAAATAGTGCCTGGAAAAATGGATCCAGGGTAAAGTCCTGGCTTGGACTATTACAATGGTAGCAATTTTTAACTAAGACATGTGTTGGGGGTGAGGAGGAGGAGAGTGTATGGGTAATCAGAAGGAATAGATTCGTCTTGGAAGGATTTTATAAGGTTAGGTAGCAAAGATTAATGTGTTGTATTGGTTAGTGCAGCTGGAAGACAGTGCAGACAGTAAGATACAAAATATTTATCTAGAGGATAGTGGTAGATAGGAAAAGATTTTACATTTAGAACATAGAGGGAGGAAGCAGTGGCAAAGAGGAAAGAAAATTAAAAGTTTCCAAAAATTAAAATTTAAAAAAGGGAAAAAAAATTGAAAATTAAAAATTAAAAAAGGGGAGAAAAAATTAACAAGAAGAGACCAAAAAAAAAAAAAAAAATCCCAATCCAGACCAATTAATCAAATAATTAAAACAGTCCACAACAAATAAACAAAAAAAGCTAAGTACTGTCCCTGGTTTTTATCATCTGCCTGGTGGAAACCAATATGCTCTCGATGGCGTTGTCTTGATGATGTAGTCTTTCCCTTACAGTGCCGGTTGCTATGGTTTCTGTTTTTGTTTTCAGCAAAACAAAGGCTTTGCTGCAAGTTCAGGTGCTGGCCCAGGCTGCGGGCTGATCCCATTCCGTCGGGCAGGGGCCATGGTGCATGCAGTCCGGTGCTGGAGGGGTTCGCCCGGGCTTCACTGCACACCTGTTGGTAGCCACCACTCTGTGCTCTTCTCCCAGCTTCCTCCGCTGCTGCTGCAGCTCTGGGGGTACACGGGCTCCTCAGGCTGCTGGGACGCGTGCACTGCCGGATATGCGACCAAGTCCCAAAGGTGGGCATGAGCTTTCCCGTACAGCTCCAGCCCAGTCCCTGGTCAGCAACCTGTGGGCGACTTCCCCTCTCCATTCAGCAAGCCCTCCACTAGGAGTGTTTGAACTTACCCAGCGCCAGGCGGAGTGGTGTGATTTTCGCCAGGTGAAATGGCGTGATTTTCAAGCTGGGTACTTCCTGTCTGGCTCTATCCATGTCTCTAGGCAGCACTCTGCAGGGGACTTCCCAGCGGCGTTCCTCACGCCCCCGGAGTATCTTATCTTCGCAGTGTCTTAACTCTGCCAGCGATCCCGCAGGATTTTCGGAATTTTCTCACTGAGCGCCACCTTCTCTCCCCCCGACGCTTTTCACAGGCTCTCTCCTAGGGCACTTCCTAGCGCTCTTTTGGCTGGTCCGGCGTGGGGTTTGAGGTAGAGGGTTCTCAGAACAGGAGCTCCAGGAAAGTTCTGGCTGTTCACTCTTCGACTCTTGCAGACCTAAGGAGTTCTTCTGTCGTCTAGCGGCTGGTTTGTTGGTGGTGTTTCATTTCTTGATTAATTCTGGTGATTCTGTTGGTGAGCTGGTGAAATCTTCCTCTCATTCCTCTGCCATCTTGGCCCCCTCCCATCGCTCATCCTGCTTTTGACCATTTGTCAATATCACCTGAACTTGATTATTATTATTATTTTTTAAAGATTTATTTATTTATTTATTTTGGGCGGGGGTCGGGTTGCGGAGGGAGGGGAGCGGGCGGGCCACTTCTATTGGTCCTTCATTTCTCCATTTTCATCCGTCTTTGTTCTCTGGCTCGTGTGGGCCTCCCATTGCGGTGGCCTCGGCTTCAGAGCACTGGCTCTGGGCGCATGCGCTCCAGAGCTCCGGCTAGGTGATTGGACACATTGGTCCAGCCGCTCCGAGGCACGTGGGATCTTCCCAGGCCAGGGCTCCAACCGGCGCCCCTTGCACTGCAAGGCGGTGTCCTTATCCACTGGACCACCAGGGGAAGCCCTGAACTTGATTATTTAAAAAATCATATCATCTTTATTGATGCTAGAATTTTAGGTCTATAGCAAGCCTGGCTATAAATGGCAGCTGCCACTCTCAACAATGGAAATGCCTTCTCACTTTTATCATTTCAATAAATGGAATTCTTTCATGAAGCACAGCTTCATCAATTTGGCAAGTTTCTGGTTTCATGAATCTTCTTGTCCACTTTAGCATAGCCAATTTTCTTGAGTCTTTTGATCCTTTCTTCCACTGTCTGCTAGGATAGTTCTAGTATTTCTACATCATTTAATATGGCCCTTGGGCTTTCCAGGCAGTGCAGTGGTAAAGAACCTGCCTACCAGTGAGGGACAGACACGGATTCAATCCTTGCATTGGAAAGATCCCCTGGAGGAAAGCTTGGCAACCCATTCTGGTATTTTTGCCTGGAAAATCCCATGGATTAAGGAGACTGGTGGGCTATGGTCCATAGAATCACAAAGAGTAAGACGCAACTGACGCGACTTAGCATGTAAGCATGTGGTAGGCTCCTTAATTTTTTCTAAGCTTCAAAGAACCATCTAAGCAATGTGTTAGCATAATCTCCTAGAGTTCTTACCCAAGTATTTTATCCTGCATCTCAGGAAATTGCTTTTTCTCATTAAAAAAAAAAAATCTATATTTATTCAATTATGTATTGTTTCCTTGATCCAGCACACGCAGTATCCATTACACATATTTGCTTATTGTTCTCTTCCTCTCTTAGCAGGCCTAGTGCTCCCCACTATTTCCACACCTCCCCTAGGTGACGTGACGAAAATCATTGATCTAATGGGCAAAAGGAAAGATGTGCAAGACAGATGCTTCTGTAGACAAAGTTTACTGTATCATCCTTAATGTAGAAGATACTAGACGTTGATTTGGAAGAGTGGGTTATTTCTGTAGGATGTCTCAGGGGAATTTGAAGATTCAGTGTATTCACCGCATCAGTCCGGAATGGTCAGTCTACATCTCAGTGTCCTACATCTTTGTAATTAAGAACCTGGCCTTGGCATAACATACTAGCTGGACATGACAGTACAAACTTCTCTTGAACTCTGCTACCCTACAATTAAGTTCTCGCCAAATTTACAGCATTTTCTGTATTCCCATGATAGAGAATTAGAGGCTCTTATTTATATAATGCCAAAAGGACCTCAGTTCACACTCTGACTTCAATGGGTATTTAATAAGCCTTAGTTTTATCATTTCAATAAATGGAATTCTTTCATGAAGCACAGCTTCATCAATTTGGCAAGTTTCTGGTTTCATGAATCTTCTTGTCCACTTTAGCATAGCCAATTTTCTTGAGTCTTTTGATCCTTTCTTCCACTGTCTGCTAGGATAGTTCTAGTATTTCTACATCATTTAATATGGCCCTTGGGCTTTCCAGGCAGTGCAGTGGTAAAGAACCTGCCTACCAGTGAGGGACAGACACGGATTCAATCCTTGCATTGGAAAGATCCCCTGGAGGAAAGCTTGGCAACCCATTCTGGTATTTTTGCCTGGAAAATCCCATGGATTAAGGAGACTGGTGGGCTATGGTCCATAGAATCACAAAGAGTAAGACGCAACTGACGCGACTTAGCATGTAAGCATGTGGTAGGCTCCTTAATTTTTTCTAAGCTTCAAAGAACCATCTAAGCAATGTGTTAGCATAATCTCCTAGAGTTCTTACCCAAGTATTTTATCCTGCATCTCAGGAAATTGCTTTTCTCATTAAAAAAAAATCTATATTTATTCAATTATGTATTGTTTCCTTGATCCAGCACACGCAGTATCCATTACACATATTTGCTTATTGTTCTCTTCCTCTCTTAGCAGGCCTAGTGCTCCCCACTATTTCCACACCTCCCCTAGGTGACGTGACGAAAATCATTGATCTAATGGGCAAAAGGAAAGATGTGCAAGACAGATGCTTCTGTAGACAAAGTTTACTGTATCATCCTTAATGTAGAAGATACTAGACGTTGATTTGGAAGAGTGGGTTATTTCTGTAGGATGTCTCAGGGGAATTTGAAGATTCAGTGTATTCACCGCATCAGTCCGGAATGGTCAGTCTACATCTCAGTGTCCTACATCTTTGTAATTAAGAACCTGGCCTTGGCATAACATACTAGCTGGACATGACAGTACAAACTTCTCTTGAACTCTGCTACCCTACAATTAAGTTCTCGGCCAAATTTACAGCATTTTCTGTATTCCCATGATAGAGAATTAGAGGCTCTTATTTATATAATGCCAAAAAGGACCTCAGTTCACACTCTGACTTCAATGGGTATTTAATAAGCCTTAGTTTTTTTTACCATCTTTCACTAGTGTGTCGATATTGCCCAGCAATACTCATCTGATTCTATACTCCTTGTACTTACTACTCCCACTGCACTTCTCAGACACCTACAATAGTGAAGTTGCTGTGTACCCTTTCGTTTGGTGCTCCATCCCAGACCATCACTGGTAGAGAAGATGTGAGGTTCTCCAGGAGCAACAGGATTCTGTAAAGGCCAACATGAAAGTAAGTCTGTGGGATCAGGGGAGGACAAAACAGTAACTTAAAAAACAAGGGTCAGGGCTTCCCCTGGTGGTCCAGTGGGTAAGGACACCGCCTTGCACTGCAAGGGGCGCCGGTTCGATCCCTGGCCTGGGAAGATCCCACGTGCCGCGGAGCGGCTGGACTGATGTGTCCAATCACCGAGCCGGAGCTCTGGAGCGCATGCGCCCAGAGCTGGCGCTCTGCGACAACAGACGCCACCGCGATGGGAGGCCCACAGGAGCCAAAGAACGAAGACGAATGAAAATAGAGAAATGAAAGACCAATAGAAATGGCCCGCCCACTCCCCTCCCTCCCCAAACTGACCCCCGCCCAAAGTAAATAAATAAATAAATCTAAAAAAAAAAAAAAACAAGGGTCAAAGAGCATAAAAGAAATGTAGAGAAGGAATTCCCAAGTGGTCTAGTCATTAGGACTTGCTCTTTTCATTGCCCAGGCCTGTATTCAATCCCTGACTGGGAAACAGGTCCCACAAGCCTCATGGTACTGCCAAAAAAGAAAAAAAAGAGAAATATATAGAATAAATAATGGGTTATTTCTGTAGGATGTCTCAGAATTTGAAGATTCAGTGTATTCACCGCATCAGTCCGGAATGGTCAGTCTACATCTCAGTGTCCTACATCTTTGTAATTAAGAACCTGGCCTTGGCATAACATACTAGCTGGACATGACAGTACAAACTTCTCTTGAACTCTGCTACCCTACAATTAAGTTCTCGCCAAATTTACAGCATTTTCTGTATTCCCATGATAGAGAATTAGAGGCTCTTATTTATATAATGCCAAAAAGGACCTCAGTTCACACTCTGACTTCAATGGGTATTTAATAAGCCTTAGTTTTTTTTACCATCTTTCACTAGTGTGTCGATATTGCCCAGCAATACTCATCTGATTCTATACTCCTTGTACTTACTACTCCCACTGCACTTCTCAGACACCTACAATAGTGAAGTTGCTGTGTACCCTTTCGTTTGGTGCTCCATCCCAGACCATCACTGGTAGAGAAGATGTGAGGTTCTCCAGGAGCAACAGGATTCTGTAAAGGCCAACATGAAAGTAAGTCTGTGGGATCAGGGGAGGACAAAACAGTAACTTAAAAAACAAGGGTCAGGGCTTCCCCTGGTGGTCCAGTGGGTAAGGACACCGCCTTGCACTGCAAGGGGCGCCGGTTCGATCCCTGGCCTGGGAAGATCCCACGTGCCGCGGAGCGGCTGGACTGATGTGTCCAATCACCGAGCCGGAGCTCTGGAGCGCATGCGCCCAGAGCTGGCGCTCTGCGACAACAGACGCCACCGCGATGGGAGGCCCACAGGAGCCAAAGAACGAAGACGAATGAAAATAGAGAAATGAAAGACCAATAGAAATGGCCCGCCCACTCCTCTCCCTCCCCAAACTGACCCCGCCCAGAATAAATAAATAAATAAATCTAAAAAAAAAAAAAAACAAGGGTCAAAGAGCATAAAAGAAATGTAGAGAAGGAATTCCCAAGTGGTCTAGTCATTAGGACTTGCTCTTTTCATTGCCCAGGCCTGTATTCAATCCCTGACTGGGAAACAGGTCCCACAAGCCTCATGGTACTGCCAAAAAAGAAAAAAAAGAGAAATATATAGAATAAATAATGGATAAGCGGTGGTATGTCTTCGAAAATCCAGTGAAAAATACTCTCTAGAGGAATATTTGCAGGGCTAAACAAATAACAATCTAGCTTTTTCCATAATAAGAAGTAAAGCTGGAGTTGCCCCAGCATTGATACAAAACTACCAGATGAAATAAAGTGGGAAAGACTTCTCACAAAATAAGAAAGAATAGATGAAAATTTTGATTAATACTTTATCATGAACTATTAATGAAAAGTAAAAAAATAAAAACTACTTCCGTGAAGGTAAACCCCAAAGTGAAAACTCAACACTTTGGGGAAAATATAGTGAAAAGACCAGAAATGATGAAATGTGCATAAGCAATCTAAGGAAAAAAGTAGGAACCACAACAACAACAAAAGCACAAAGAAAGTCAAAATTGACAGTAAGGTAAAGTAACATAATCATGAGGATAATACAGAAAGAGATCTAGAGTAGAATGAGAAAAATGACCAAAATAAAATAAAAATAGGGCTTCCCTGGTGGTCCAGTGGGTAAGGACACCGCCTTGCAGTGCAAGGGGCGCCAGTTTGATTCCTGGCCTGGGAAGATCCCACGTGCCGCGGAGTGGCTGGACCAATGTGTGCAATTACCGAGCCGGAGTTCTGGAGCGCGTGTGCCCAGAGCTCTGCAGTGAGGGAGGCCACCGCAATGGGAGGCTCACATGGGCCAAAGAACAAAGAAGGATGGAAATAGATAAATGAAAGACCAATAGAAGTGGCCCTCCTGCCCCGTCTCACCCCACCCCACCCCGCAAAAAAGGTGGAACTCAGAGTTTCATTTTCACAATGATTGTTATTGTTTTAGAGATGCAATAAACACTATTTGTTTATATTTTTATATTTCTTATTAAAACAAGATGATTTTGATAAGAATCATAAGATGTAAGTTGGGCATGAAGGTATGCTTTTATGTTTTCTTTAATCTTAAAAAGTAGCATGACACACCAGTATTGTAGAGTGAGACAAAAATACATTAAATCCCTGCAGGGTCAACATTAAATTTTATCAGATCTTGAAAATTTTTCCATATTTGCTCGTTACAATTTGTTAAGTAGTTACAGATACAATTGAAACATGTGGAAATATCTACTGAACACATTTTTCTCTATTACATCCCTAGATAGACTACTATCCTGACTTTGGTGTTTAAGATGTCTGGGAATTTATATATATATATATATATATATATATATATATATATATATATATATGTATGTATGTATGTAAAAGAACATATGGATGTTCATCTATTTCTATAATGTTGTTTTATGTTATTTCACACTTTATGTATGTGATATCATAGTTCAGGTCATATTCAATTTGTTTTGGTCCCCTTGCCATAATTCTGTGAACAGTATATTTATCTGTTAATGCTAAGAGCTTTAGTTAGTTAATTTTAATTGCTATGCAGTATTTAATGATATAATTATGCTAAACTATATTTATTTATTCTCCTATTGATAAACATTTATTTTCTCTCTGATTGTTATTGTTATATACTACTATGATTAATTTTTTGCAACTCCATCATTGTGACCATGTGTCAAAATTTCTCCAGTGTACCTAAAAATTTAAATTTTAAATCAACACTTTCATACATTTGTAGCTTCATTACATACTACTAAATTTTTCTCCGAAGTCATTATATTGATGAGTACCCAGAAAAATGAGCTTTTTTCTCCAGATTCTTTCACTAGCTGTTATTGTGAGACATGAAATTTTCTAATTTGAAATGTGTGAAATAGTGTCTAATATTTGCTTTATTTGCATGTTCCTGCTAAGTCGTGTGCTTTTCTTTTTTGATTGACTATATGTTGTCTCTTCAATGAATTAATTGCTGAATAGCCTTTAATCATTATCTTTTAGAATAGTTAGTCTTTCTTATAGACTTGTAAATGTTCTTCATAGATTTTGTATATAAAATTTTTGGAAGTTTTATAGAGTAACCATTCAAACCAGACCATTTTTAATAATGCAAGTGAAAGAGCTAATTTTGGGGCAGGTTGATAGGATGGCTAGGGGATCCCCAAGAAAGAGGGGGAAAAGGGGGAACAAATTTTTTTAGTCAAGGTGCCTTCAACTTGGTTGCCACACCTATAATCTATTTTGCCTAAGACTTCCTTTAAACCCAGAGCTGGCATTTATAACAACAATGTTTCTTGCTGGAGGATGTGCTTTCCCTTCCTAACCTGTAACTATGTTATCTAAAGATACGTGTTGTGGGTATGCCTCTGGTAAGACTTTTACAGCTGTAAAATTTTCTTTTGATCTATTGTTAATAACCAACTGCAAAAGTACATAATGTCGAGCCTAAACGAGGTTCATATTTCACTGAACAGATGTCTTTAATTAGAAGGTAATCAAATTCACCAGTTTTAAACTAGTCACAAAAAAGATAAATGCTATATGGTTAAATGTACATGAGATACCTAGAATACTCAAACTCATAAAACAGAAAGTAGACTGGTTTCACAATCATTAAGAATTTCATCTGTGGTTAATTGGTGAAAGGTAACATTGGGACATACAGTATCTAGTGGACTAAATAGTAGAGAAGCAGTGAAAATTATAAAGATCTTAGCTTCTGCTACTATGGAGGGGAGTGGGAGTTGAGAGGAGAGAGAGAGAAGCAGAGATTATACCAAAAATAAGGCCTAGTCTTTAACTGTAAGGGTGTCAGAGCTGCATACAGATTTAATGTGAAGCTTTAAAACCTTTTAGATAAAAGTAAGACATTGGTAAGATAAGAGAAAGACCTTAAGTCTGGGATGGGGATATTTGAATGAATGAGCTTGAGTGTATTGTACATACAAATTCCTCTGAAACTTCTAAGCCAGCAGAAGGATATCCCTCCTGCTCGCCAGAAGAGAACTTCTTGGAGGTTATGCTATGACTTTACCTGAAAGCAAGTAGTTATTAGATGATACTTACACCTCATAACCTTTATGGCTTCCAGGCTGATAACAAGGATCAGGTCTTATCATAGTCTGAATAAGCTTGGGTATATGTTAGCTACATAATTCTTATCTCTAATTCCTTGCCCTAGCTAACAAAGTGGAGGCATATAATGTAAAAAAAAAACAAACATTTTTTTTCATCGGGTTTGCTTTATGGGGAAATCAGGTTAAGATAAGTTGCTGGATACTTTGTCATTAATTTGTAAAAATTCTTTATATTATGGATTTATATTTTGTATTTATATTATATGTATGGATTTTAATGTATGTAGCATATGCATACTATATACATGTCTGTAAACTTTTGCTATATATGATGCAAATATTCAAAGTTGATTCCTTTAGGATTCACTTTAGGATTCCTGTTGATCTCCTTGTTGTCTGAGGGACTCAAGAGTGTTCTCCTACACTACAGTTCAAAAGCATCAATTCTTTGGTGTTCAACCATTTCTATGGTCCAACTCTCACATCCATATGTGACTACTGGGAAAACCATAATCTAAACTAGATGAACTTTTGTGGGCAAAGTTATATCTCTGCTTTTTAATACACTGTCTAGGTCTGTCATACCCTTTCTTCCAATGAGCAAGCTTCTTATAATTTTGTGACTGCAGTCACCATCTACAGTGATTCTGGAGCCCGAGAAAATAAAGTCTGTCACCATTTCACTTTTCCCCCTTCTATTTGCGATGAAGTGGTGGAACTGGATGCCATGATCTTTATTTTTTCAATATTGAGTTTTAAGCCAGCTTTTTTGCTCTTCTCTTTTACCCTCATCGAGAGGCTCTTTAGTTCATCTTTCTTTTCTACTGTTAAAGTGGTGGCCTCTGCATGTCTGAGGTTGTTGATATTTCTCCCAACAATCTTTTTTTTTTTCCTCCCTGGCAATCTTAATTCCAGCTTGTGAATCATCCAGCATGGCTAAATAAGCAGGGTAACAATATACAGGCTTGACATACTCCTTTCCCAATTTTGAACGAGGCCATTGTTCCATATCTGGTTCTAACTGTTGTTTTTTTGATTTGTGTACAGGTTTCTAAGGAGACAGGTAAGGTGGTTTGATTTTCCCATTTTTTTAGGAATTTTCCAAAATTTGTTGTGATCCATAGTCATAGGTTTTTACATAGTCAATGAAGCAGAAGTAAATCGTTTGGGGAATTTCCTTGCTTTTTCTGTGATCCAAAGGATGTTTGCAATTTGATCTCTGGTTACTCTTGCCTTTTCTAAATCCAGTTTACACATCTGGAAGTTCTTGGTTTATATACTGCTGAAGCCTAGCTTGAAGGATTTTGAGCATAATCTTGCTAGTATGGGAAATAAATAAATTACAGTAGTTAACAAATTTTTTTGGATTTATATTTTGTATTTATATTATATGTATGGATTTTAATGTATGTAGCATATGCATACTATATACATGTCTGTAAACTTTTGCTATATATGATGCAAATATTCAAAGTTGATTCCTTTAGGATTCACTTTAGGATTCCTGTTGATCTCCTTGTTGTCTGAGGGACTCAAGAGTGTTCTCCTACACTACAGTTCAAAAGCATCAATTCTTTGGTGTTCAACCATTTCTATGGTCCAACTCTCACATCCATATGTGACTACTGGGAAAACCATAATCTAAACTAGATGAACTTTTGTGGGCAAAGTTATATCTCTGCTTTTTAATACACTGTCTAGGTCTGTCATACCCTTTCTTCCAATGAGCAAGCTTCTTATAATTTTGTGACTGCAGTCACCATCTACAGTGATTCTGGAGCCCGAGAAAATAAAGTCTGTCACCATTTCACTTTTCCCCCTTCTATTTGCGATGAAGTGGTGGAACTGGATGCCATGATCTTTATTTTTTCAATATTGAGTTTTAAGCCAGCTTTTTTGCTCTTCTCTTTTACCCTCATCGAGAGGCTCTTTAGTTCATCTTTCTTTTCTACTGTTAAAGTGGTGGCCTCTGCATGTCTGAGGTTGTTGATATTTCTCCCAACAATCTTTTTTTTTTTTCCTCCCTGGCAATCTTAATTCCAGCTTGTGAATCATCCAGCATGGCTAAATAAGCAGGGTAACAATATACAGGCTTGACATACTCCTTTCCCAATTTTGAACGAGGCCATTGTTCCATATCTGGTTCTAACTGTTGTTTTTTTGATTTGTGTACAGGTTTCTAAGGAGACAGGTAAGGTGGTTTGATTTTCCCATTTTTTTAGGAATTTTCCAAAATTTGTTGTGATCCATAGTCATAGGTTTTTACATAGTCAATGAAGCAGAAGTAAATCGTTTGGGGAATTTCCTTGCTTTTTCTGTGATCCAAAGGATGTTTGCAATTTGATCTCTGGTTACTCTTGCCTTTTCTAAATCCAGTTTACACATCTGGAAGTTCTTGGTTTATATACTGCTGAAGCCTAGCTTGAAGGATTTTGAGCATAATCTTGCTAGTATGGGAAATAAATATAATTGTACAGTAGTTTGAACATTCCCTTTCTTTGCCATTCCCTTTCTTTGGATTGGAATGAAAACTGACCTGTGACTGCTGAGTGTTCCATATTTCCTGGCACATTGAGTGTAGTGTTTTCTTTATATAGCTATTGGAATAATCTGTTATATATTATTTCACTAAGTTTTTAGAAATGTTTCTTAATCTCTAGGCTCACCTTAATTTGCTCATAGTGACAATTTTTCCACATATAGTTTAAGATAGAGGTTTATATAATGTCATTCTTGCACTTACGGAAGTTTTCTCAGAGGCATATTGCATAATACATTTCCTATAAATTCTGTAAGTACATGAAAAGAAGTTTCTTTTTTTGTCTTTAAAAAAACTCTTTTATGAGTTTTTCTTTAATTATTGACCTGAGATTGATAATGGAATTAGAAAAGTGTCACTGCAAAAGTTGTTGAAATGGCAATGTGAGAATTTGAACTCAAACTCGTATATCTCCTAATCCAGATTTTAATCACTATCTTCTATTGTCTCCCAAATAATTTTACAGTATGTTTTCCCATTGAGGTTTAAGCTGTTTAATAGTAAGAGCTGTATTTCTTACTCAGACTCTGGTGCCTGGTCCACAGAGATTAAGTAAACATTAAAATAAACTAAACTTAGATTTGAAGAAAAAAAATTTTCATTTTACTCAGCTGAGCATAGTCCCTTAGAATGAAATGACTGGCTCTTTAGTGTTTAAATACTCAGAGGGACAGGACGACCCACTAGAGACAGAAATGGTAACCCACTCCAGTATTCTTGCCTGGGAAATCACATGGGCAGAAGGGCCTTCCAGCCTCTCCTTGGCATGTGGGATCTTCCTGGGTCAGGGATCAAACTGGTGCCCCTTGCACTGCAAGGTGGACTCTTAACCTATTGGACCACCAGGGAAGCCCTAATCTCCAATTTCTTTATGTGATATATCTCACTTATAGATTTGAGCAACTTGGACCATCCTTGCATTCCAGGGATAAACCACTGTTCACAGCGTATAATATTTTTAATGTGCTGCTGAATTCAGTTCAGTTTGGTTATATTTTCTTGAGGAATTTTATTTGTATAAATATATATATCAGGGATATTTATCTTATTGTGGTAATCTTGACTGACTTCGGTATCAGTGTAAGACTGAACTCTCAAATGAGTTTGAAAATATTCCCTCTTGTTCAGTATTTTGAAAGATTTTGAGAAGAAAATGTGACTCCATCTTGTCATGGGATTTTCTTTTTTGGGAGATTTTTGATTACTAATTCAATCATTTATTAGTTGTTGACCTGTTAAAATTATTTCTTTCTTCACAATTCAGCCTTGGTAGATTGTGTTTTTCACAATGTATCCATTTCTTCTATCCAATTTTTTCTTCTTATCTAATTTTTTAACATGTAATTGTTCACAGCAGTTTCTTTATGATCCTTAGCATTTCTGTGGTATCAGTTGAAACTTTTATTTAACTAACATAAAAAAAGAGAGAGAAAACTCAAAAAGAGAATTTTTTTTCCTGTTTAGTAATTTTTTGTGTGCTTATTCTCAGCTTTTCAGGTTTCTTGTCTAGGTATTATATATCATAATTGTCAAGCTTAGTAACTAATCTGTCAGTAACAGATTTTTATTTTTTTATAATTTTATTCTTTGTAAAACTCCCTCTAAAGGAAACCACTAATTCACTTTTCTACAGTGTCAATTCTGCTTCTCTTATTTCCATATGGATCTTAATTAAGCTATGTAATTAATATGTAATTTTTAATTAGCTATGCAATTTAATTAGCTGTTAATTTTGTCAAGTCCACTTCCTCTCTTTATCTAAATTAGTTTTTCTCCATAAATTCCAGTATCTCACAGAGGCATATTCTTGTCATATTTTTCAATGGACATGTAAACATTTTCTAGAATAATTTGTGTTTCCTATAGGCTATGTTTTTTGGAAATAAACATTTATTTAGAATGTTTAGAACATTTCCTTTCAATTATGCTACAAAAACTTGTACAAGGCCTTGTTTTTTTTTTCTTTATTTTAATTCAGACTTTATAAAGAAAGATGCATCCAAAGAAATGAGCCTATTTGCTCAATATAATCTGTCCTAGCAAGTCTTTGTGATAGATGATTTTTGTTTTTAATGTGTTTTTATTTTTTTTTTTACAACTGCAGCAAGTTGCCCAAGTTATATGTCCCACTTCAATAACTAATTTATATCATGGATTTTTCTAAGTGACTCTGCACTGAGATGAAATGGTTTCCTTTGTTAAATATAGAGTTTCTTGCTTATGATATAATTTTGCATAGAATAGTATTTCTTCATGTAAGTGGTAAAAATACAACTAATATAAATTTTTTACCCTAAAACTTTCCCCTCATCCCTACTCATTTCAGTAAATGACAGTTGCCTGAGCCAACCATCTGGAAGCTGTCAATGATTCTTTCCTTTACCTCACAGTCAATCTACTCTCTTCGTTCATTCTGCGAGAACTTCCTTGGCATTCTTTCTGTACCTTGACTTGGCTAAGACTATTGCTTAGAACAACAGGGAGGGAATATTAATGTCTTGCCACCAAAACAGATTTTATGAAATGTAGTTTGTATCACAAATAGAATAATCTGAGAAAGATTTTAGAGAAAAGGTCACATCTTTATTATTTAATATCCATTAAATTATATAGTCAAAGACAAGAGAAAGTAATTAGCAGGCCAATTTACTATTATCACATAGCAGTAATTTCCAAGCCAATGAAAGTATAAAACTATGAAAACATATGGTATGTATATTATAAGGTAGCCTGTTCCATTCTTTTGAGCTGCTATTACTGTTTTTCAAACAGCTACAGGAAATAAAAAAGCTACTGGAATGCAGACTAGGAAAAAGTATTCCCACAAGGCATTGCAAAATGAAACTTGGAATCCCTAAGTGGAAACATATTTCTAAAACATATTTCTGTTCTCTATAGCTAAGATAATTCTGTTAAAAATGAATATATTTTATGCATTTGATCACATTTTGTGTTATTTTAAAAATATGTTAGAGAAAATGAACATTGGCACAGAAATTATAATGCACGACCTGAAGTTCAATGTGAAAAACAGTACTATTATAACATGAGATTGTTCAATTATATTGGTAATATACCATTCATTTATATTGCTCTTGAGGTACATCATACTAGCTTCCTTTTCATTATTAAGAGGGGTAAACATGATTATCCTGGTTATCTGTTGCTGTGTGCCACACTACCCTAAAATATAGTGGCTTGAAACAAAACCCATTTTATTCGTGCAAGTTTCTGTGAGTCAGGAATTCAGACCCAGAATAGTAGGGAAAGTGTGTTTTTGCCCCATGTTTAGCTGTAGGAGTTAGAATATCAAAGATGGCTTCTCCAGTCGCATGTCTTAACTTCATCTAGGGAAAACTTAAAGAGTTGGACTGTCTAAAACAATTCAATAAAGGGTTAAATGTCTAGGCTGTTTGTACTGGCTGTCATCTGGATTTCTTGGTTCATTCCTATGTAATTTCAAGGCCTTTTCCTTTCCACATGACCTCTCTATGACCCCATTATCTCTCCAGCAGGCAGGTCATGATAGATGCAAAAGCAAAAGCTACAATGCCTAAAGTTAGGCATGAAACACATAGCATCACTTCCACTGAATTATATTGGCTAAGGCAATAAAAATATCATAGAGTCCAGATTTAAAGACAGAGGACTACACAAGGCTATTAATCCCAAGAGGTATATTTTTCCTATGATAATCGAAAGAATAGTCTTCTAAACTCTCACTCCTAACAGTTCACAGTCAACACACAACCAGTATACACTCTCCCAAGATGCCAAGAGATGCCCAGAGATGACCACACTTACCCAATTATGGCATCAGGTTTAATCTAGTCCAAGATCTTGTGTTTTAAACCAGGTCCAGATGCAGATGAAAGGCCGTTGTCATAGCTTTTCTCACTCTAAAGACCTGTGAATTGAAAACACAAGTTATCCACCTCATCCAAGCAATAGGAACATCTCACTCCCAATAGATTGTGAAGAGTTTGTAGTTGTAAATTGCAGTATTCACTTGTTTGAAACATTGGTTGAATTGAGTAAAAATTATAAGTAAGAATGAGAGTGTAGCGAATGCTAAAGTGCTTCTTTGACATCCTTTTTACTGAGATAGTGCTTCCATCATTAAATTGCTTGTGAAGGTTGACCTACAGCTATCCAACAACATTGGAATGGCATCTTGAAATGGCACAATATATATGGGACCCAGTAGATCCACAGTCATGTGTTTTTTGGAATTTGTGTTTCCCGTGCCTGAAACCATAGGCTTTATAATTTTAAGCTCAGTTCCTATAAGAGGGACAGTTTTGCCAGGGACACAGTAAAAATACCACTGTACTTAAAACGTTTTTACCATGACTTTGGGCTCCTGATTCCAATAGAATAAAAGAAACAAAAAGAAATTATTACTGACAGGAATAATTGAAACTGATCTTTATAAGAGGGAGGAGTAGGACTTTTACAAAATAATGGGGACATTGAGGAATGTATTTGATATTTAAGTAATCTTTTTGGCATTGATTCCCAGATTTAATTATTAATAGATGAATATAGCAACCAAGAATAAATAAGGGCATGGATTAATAGACGAATATAGAAATCAAGGTCTAAGATCCCTCAGAAAGGAGAGAAGGTCAGTGTTACTGTTATGGTTCACTTAGCTTGTGACTACTCTTTGAGATCCCATGGACTATAGCCTTCCAGGCTCCTCTGTCCATAGGATCTCCCAGAGAAGAAAACTGGAGTAGGTTGCCCTTTCCCTCTCCAGGAGATCTTGCTGGACCAAGGATCAAGCCCAAGTATCTTGTGTCTTCTGTACTGGCAGGCAGATTGTTTACCACTGAACCACCAGGAAAGCCCCAGGGTTGCTGTAGTAGATGCTATTATTGTCTCTTCCAGATTCTGTTCTTCTCATCTGTGCTTCTATGAGCATCCCATTCTCAGGCTCTATTTTTAAGGCAAATAAGCCAAGACACAGGCAAATCTTAATTGAAGACCAGTTTTACCCATTAGTGGTTGGATATTTTGTATAATTCACTACAATTCTTTAAGCCTTTTCTCCTCAATATCAGAAGTAATAGAGTTTGGGGAAGATTAATAAAATTAATTAAAATAATTTTACTGGCAAAATGGTATAGTTGGAAAAATGGTGGTGGAATAATTACTCAGAATTTTTACCTAATATTATCATTTCTTTTTCTTTTCCTAGCAAATGTCAGGCCATCCTTTTTACTGAGATAGTGCTTCCATCATTAAATTGCTTGTGAAGGTTGACCTACAGCTATCCAACAACATTGGAATGGCATCTTGAAATGGCACAATATATATGGGACCCAGTAGATCCACAGTCATGTGTTTTTTGGAATTTGTGTTTCCCGTGCCTGAAACCATAGGCTTTATAATTTTAAGCTCAGTTCCTATAAGAGGGACAGTTTTGCCAGGGACACAGTAAAAATACCACTGTACTTAAAACGTTTTTACCATGACTTTGGGCTCCTGATTCCAATAGAATAAAAGAAACAAAAAGAAATTATTACTGACAGGAATAATTGAAACTGATCTTTATAAGAGGGAGGAGTAGGACTTTTACAAAATAATGGGGACATTGAGGAATGTATTTGATATTTAAGTAATCTTTTTGGCATTGATTCCCAGATTTAATTATTAATAGATGAATATAGCAACCAAGAATAAATAAGGGCATGGATTAATAGACGAATATAGAAATCAAGGTCTAAGATCCCTCAGAAAGGAGAGAAGGTCAGTGTTACTGTTATGGTTCACTTAGCTTGTGACTACTCTTTGAGATCCCATGGACTATAGCCTTCCAGGCTCCTCTGTCCATAGGATCTCCCAGAGAAGAAAACTGGAGTAGGTTGCCCTTTCCTCTCCAGGAGATCTTGCTGGACCAAGGATCAAGCCCAAGTATCCTGTGTCTTCTGTACTGGCAGGCAGATTGTTTACCACTGAACCACCAGGAAAGCCCCAGGGTTGCTGTAGTAGATGCTATTATTGTCTCTTCCAGATTCTGTTCTTCTCATCTGTGCTTCTATGAGCATCCCATTCTCAGGCTCTATTTTTAAGGCAAATAAGCCAAGACACAGGCAAATCTTAATTGAAGACCAGTTTTACCCATTAGTGGTTGGATATTTTGTATAATTCACTACAATTCTTTAAGCCTTTTCTCCTCAATATCAGAAGTAATAGAGTTTGGGGAAGATTAATAAAATTAATTAAAATAATTTTACTGGCAAAATGGTATAGTTGGAAAAATGGTGGTGGAATAATTACTCAGAATTTTTACCTAATATTATCATTTCTTTTTTCTTTTCCCTAGCAAATGTCAGGCCATACCTCTTTGGGGGTTTGCACATCAATTATTAGTTTCACGTAAAATTGTTTCTGTAAAGACTTATGCTGAAGTTGATTCTCTTTTTTAAAAACAATTCTTTTTATTATTTATTTATTTTCAGCTACTCTGGGTTTTCACTGCTGCCACAGGCTCTTCTAAAGTTGCAGGGGTAGGAGCTACTTTAGTTGAGGTGAGCAGGCTACTTGTTGTGGTGACTCCTCTTGTGGAACTTGGGCTCTAGGGCACATGGGCTTCAGTAGTTGTGGCCCCTGGGCTCAATAGTTGTGGCTCCGAGGCTCTAGAGCACAGATTCAATACTTGTGGCTCACAGGCTTTGTTGCTTTGCAGCATGTGGGATCTTCCTAGATCAGGGGATGAACCCGTGTCTCCTGCACTGGCAAGCAAACTCTTTACCACTGAGCTACTGAGGAAGCCCCTGATTCTCTTTCTTTACACACCAAAATACTAATCAACAAGTGAAAGTTATAGGAGAGTATTTATTCTTGAGAAATATAATTTTATTGTTACTGATATATGTATCTGTCTTTTTTATCAGACCCTTGGTAAAGGGCCATGTGTTATTGACACATGTTATTTAGCTTTAGTGTGTGTATTTGAAATAAAATGTTTCACATAAGTCAGATTTAGTATTTTTAATTTGATTCTCATGTGTGTCTCTCTAGTTATATATTTATATATAGTTGTAGGTTCTATAGATTAGCTTGCTTATTGAATTATATGATTACTTTTGCATTATTCATTAGAAATTTAGTGTCTCTCTAGTTATATATTTATATATAGTTGTAGGTTCTATAGATTAGCTTGCTTATTGAATTATATGATTACTTTTGCATTATTCATTAGAAATTTAGGTAACTGAATCAATCTATTTGATTGAATCGATCTGTTTATCTGACAATCTACGTAAAGGAAAACTCATACTTTTACATCTCAAAAGTCTCATTCTTGAAAAACCTGACACTGATTTGATATGTGTCTCATATGAAACATTCCTATTTGGGTAACTTCTGGGCATAAATAGTTTTGTAGATTACTCTGAAATCAAATGAAAAGTTAAAAACAAATTCTTAGCTAAATAATGGAAACATAACATAACTATATTCAGCTCATACCCACCACAAGGCAGAATTTGGAAAAATATTATTCTGATTAATTTAGCCTTGACTCCTACATTCCAGCTAAATGAAAATATTTTTTCAAAGAAATAGGTAAATCTTGCACTTATAATATGCTGAATGAATCACAAGCTATTAAAACTACCTACTAGAAATATGGTAGTTTATATAGAATGATCAGTTTTTCCCAATATCTAAGCCAGTTCTTGAGAGTGTCATTAGATTGTTTTGGAAGCTGTAGTACACTTAATATTAAATCATCTCTTTACTGCAGCAAATGGCATTTGCTGTGGAGATTTAAAAAATTATATCAAGACTCTCATCTCATTTATTTGTAGAGAAGTAGCATATAAACCAGAAGAAATTATTCAGTAATAAATATTTGTTGATTACATAAATATACAGTGTTACATACAGTATATATTTGCTTATAATTCATTTGTTGAATAAATATGCATGAATACAATTAGGTGAAATGTTATGTATCATAAACTAAATATATATTTTGACAATTTTAAGATAATAGAATACTCAAAATAAAATTGAATTGTTATAAAGCAATTGGAATCCTGAAAATGGATGATTAAAATATAAACTCAATATAGAAGGGGCAAAGTATGCAAACAGGTAATAAGAAGGTATTGAAAAGGGTAACAAAAAAAGATATTTCAGTTTTTAAGAAATAATTAGAATAAAATAACATTTTTGCATATTGATCTTGTAAAAAAAGGATAAATTATCTTTATGACTAGAGACTTTTTAGAAAAATAACATTGCTGATGGGAATATGAATTGATTTATTTGGAACTAAATTAAACGTAGCATCTATTAAAACTAAAATCACTGCGCTTTCACTCCCAACTGATACAGCAATTAATACAGGACTAGACCTCCACCATAAACTATAAACTGGACATATATATTAGGCAACAATTTATAGACATTGTGAAACAAAGAGCCTAATACTTTATTCTCTGAAGAGAAACATAGAGACTATGCCGATAGGATCTCTGTCTAGAAGTAGCTTTTTAGACCATGATGCACAAAAGTAGAACCCATGTAAAGTGCAGAGGTTTTATGGGAACAGTGATTGTATTTCTGATCTTCTGAGAAGTTGGAATTTGTGGGGTAGAAGAAAGAGATCTTTAAAGAGAAGAATTTCCCAAAATACTACATAAGTGTTTGACTGAATGCTAAAACAAACATGACGATAGAGATGTTGAAACTCACAGAGTTTAAAACATATATTAAAAATATGGTTAAGGATTTAAAGAAAAATGGACATAATGTGTGGAAGGTTGAGAAATGCTAGTAAAGAAATGGAATCTACACACAAAAAACAATGGAATTCTGGAACTGAAAAATATATGATATCTGTAATGAAAAAGATATGAGTGGATTAAAAATGCTTTGGAGTTTGCAAAAACCAAAATCAAAACAGTGACTTTAAAATAAGTTAAGCCTCAGTGACATGGAACTATAACAAGTGGTATGCTATGTGAGTTCCAAGTTCCAGAAGAAAAGATAGAAATAATCACTATTTCTACTTGATAGAGTAGGTATCAATTACTTACAAAAAATCTTACCTGAAAAATTAACTGTATTTACATTCTAGAAAAATAAGAGGATAAAAATTCTCTTAGTTGTGTGGAAAATAAAATAGTTTGTGAAACTGAATTCTACTTTTACATGCACCAAGGACTCTAATCATACAAAATATTTGTGGTTTCAAAATACTCTCTCAAAATACCTTTTACCATTTCACATTTTCCCCTTGTTTTATCAGAAGAAACTTATTTGTGTTTCAAGATACAGTTCTAAAATATTGGGGCTTCCTTGGTGACTCAGACAGTTAAGAATCTGCCTAAAATGCAGGAGAACCAGGTTCAGTCTCTGGATTGGGAAGATCCTCTGGAGAAGAGAATGGCTACCCACTCCAGTACTTTTGCCTGGAGAATTCCATGGACAGAGGACATTCTAAATATTAAACACAAGCGATGTTTGACAAATAAATGTGTTTTGCTAAAATCACTGCGCTTTCACTCCCAACTGATACAGCAATTAATACAGGACTAGACCTCCACCATAAACTATAAACTGGACATATATATTAGGCAACAATTTATAGACATTGTGAAACAAAGAGCCTAATACTTTATTCTCTGAAGAGAAACATAGAGACTATGCCGATAGGATCTCTGTCTAGAAGTAGCTTTTTAGACCATGATGCACAAAAGTAGAACCCATGTAAAGTGCAGAGGTTTTATGGGAACAGTGATTGTATTTCTGATCTTCTGAGAAGTTGGAATTTGTGGGGTAGAAGAAAGAGATCTTTAAAGAGAAGAATTTCCCAAAATACTACATAAGTGTTTGACTGAATGCTAAAACAAACATGACGATAGAGATGTTGAAACTCACAGAGTTTAAAACATATATTAAAAATATGGTTAAGGATTTAAAGAAAATGGACATAATGTGTGGAAGGTTGAGAAATGCTAGTAAAGAAATGGAATCTACACACAAAAAACAATGGAATTCTGGAACTGAAAAATATATGATATCTGTAATGAAAAAGATATGAGTGGATTAAAAATGCTTTGGAGTTTGCAAAAACCAAAATCAAAACAGTGACTTTAAAATAAGTTAAGCCTCAGTGACATGGAACTATAACAAGTGGTATGCTATGTGAGTTCCAAGTTCCAGAAGAAAAGATAGAAATAATCACTATTTCTACTTGATAGAGTAGGTATCAATTACTTACAAAAAATCTTACCTGAAAAATTAACTGTATTTACATTCTAGAAAAATAAGAGGATAAAAATTCTCTTAGTTGTGTGGAAAATAAAATAGTTTGTGAAACTGAATTCTACTTTTACATGCACCAAGGACTCTAATCATACAAAATATTTGTGGTTTCAAAATACTCTCTCAAAATACCTTTTACCATTTCACATTTTCCCCTTGTTTTATCAGAAGAAACTTATTTGTGTTTCAAGATACAGTTCTAAAATATTGGGGCTTCCTTGGTGACTCAGACAGTTAAGAATCTGCCTAAAATGCAGGAGAACCAGGTTCAGTCTCTGGATTGGGAAGATCCTCTGGAGAAGAGAATGGCTACCCACTCCAGTACTTTTGCCTGGAGAATTCCATGGACAGAGGACATTCTAAATATTAAACACAAGCGATGTTTGACAAATAAATGTGTTTTGATCAATTGCATTATGGAGATGAAGTTTGTTAAAATATAATCCATAAAGATCAATAGTTGGCATTTTGTAGATGAACTATTAGGTGGTCATTAACATTGGATCTTTGGAAGGTTCAGAAAAAAGGTTATAGTGGGATGGGGAAATCCATAGACCCATTGGAAGCAATTACTTCTAAATTTTTAAACCCAACATACCTGGATTGTTTATTTGCTGTGTTAGGGAATGGCAACCCACTCCAGTATTCTTGCCTGGAGAATTCCATAGATAGAGTAGCCTGATGGAGCTACAGTCCGTGGGGTAGTAAAACGTCAGACAACGACTGAGAGACTGATGTACACATACAAGGGTTATTTACTCAAAATGTCTAAAAAAGAAAAAGAAAAAAAAAACAGAAAATGATAAAGTTAAATGTACGGGAGAGACCTCAGCCTACAGCTTTCACTTCCTTTTAAAAAATGATTATAAACCCACTTAAGAAACACTTACATGTACTTAAGTAAGAGTCCCTTAAAAAAAAATGTCACTTCAGGTCTTAAAATCATTTCACAACACATACTGAATCATACTGAAGTTATCCAGCTTTTAGAAAAAAATTGTGAGAATCTCGTGGCATTGTTGTACTATTGTATATGACATTCCCTGACATTTTGCAAAAATTCCAGAATATTGACAACAAATGTATTTTCACAAGAAAGATTACCCGGTCCAGTTTTAAAAGTCTGAAATGCACATAGTCAAATGAACAAATTATGAATTCAACTTTCAACTCTCAATTGCTGCTTTTAGTTTGTCTGGGAGTGTGCTGACTGTGGTGTTTATTTTCCTAAGAAGGGCAAGCTAAATATTCAAACTACTATCATTTCTCAGAAAATGAATATGAAATGGTGAGTAATGAATCGAGTCTAAATGCAGTAAACCCTAAGACAGAAACTTATTTGTGTTTCAAGATACAGTTCGGGGCTTCCTTGGTGACTCAGACAGTTAAGAATCTGCCTAAAATGCAGGAGAACCAGGTTCAGTCTCTGGATTGGGAAGATCCTCTGGAGAAGAGAATGGCTACCCACTCCAGTACTTTTGCCTGGAGAATTCCATGGACAGAGGACATTCTAAATATTAAACACAAGCGATGTTTGACAAATAAATGTGTTTTGATCAATTGCATTATGGAGATGAAGTTTGTTAAAATATAATCCATAAAGATCAATAGTTGGCATTTTGTAGATGAACTATTAGGTGGTCATTAACATTGGATCTTTGGAAGGTTCAGAAAAAAGGTTATAGTGGGATGGGGAAATCCATAGACCCATTGGAAGCAATTACTTCTAAATTTTTAAACCCAACATACCTGGATTGTTTATTTGCTGTGTTAGGGAATGGCAACCCACTCCAGTATTCTTGCCTGGAGAATTCCATAGATAGAGTAGCCTGATGGAGCTACAGTCCGTGGGGTAGTAAAACGTCAGACAACGACTGAGAGACTGATGTACACATACAAGGGTTATTTACTCAAAATGTCTAAAAAAGAAAAAGAAAAAAAAAAACAGAAAATGATAAAGTTAAATGTACGGGAGAGACCTCAGCCTACAGCTTTCACTTCCTTTTAAAAAATGATTATAAACCCACTTAAGAAACACTTACATGTACTTAAGTAAGAGTCCCTTAAAAAAAAATGTCACTTCAGGTCTTAAAATCATTTCACAACACATACTGAATCATACTGAAGTTATCCAGCTTTTAGAAAAAAATTGTGAGAATCTCGTGGCATTGTTGTACTATTGTATATGACATTCCCTGACATTTTGCAAAAATTCCAGAATATTGACAACAAATGTATTTTCACAAGAAAGATTACCCGGTCCAGTTTTAAAAGTCTGAAATGCACATAGTCAAATGAACAAATTATGAATTCAACTTTCAACTCTCAATTGCTGCTTTTAGTTTGTCTGGGAGTGTGCTGACTGTGGTGTTTATTTTCCTAAGAAGGGCAAGCTAAATATTCAAACTACTATCATTTCTCAGAAAAAAATGAATATGAAATGGTGAGTAATGAATACGAGTCTAAATGCAGTAAACCCTAAGACAGAAACATTTGGTCTCTACAAATAAAGACGGTAAATGTGGTAGAATATGTATATATGGAACAACAGTTCTTTCAAAGTTTGCACAGGTCCCTCTCTCTACTTCCATGAATAGGTCTATTCATCTCAGTGTGACCCGTTTGTGTGAGTGAGTGTGTGTGTGTGTGTGTGTGTGTGTGTGCGTGAGTTCTGGAAAGCTATGCTGTTCTACCCGTGTCCAGCTGCATGTAGCAAATGTTTGGCGATGTCTAAATTTGTATAATTCCATTCAGTACTTTGTAATGAAATAATTCAGGCCAATGTGTGAAAACAGGAATAGAGGAGGGAAAAGAGCAAATAAATTATGATAGGATTTCTATTCAAAGTACAATATAAAATGCCAAGTTAGAAATACATTGATTAGTATTTTGTTATCATTCTAATGAAAACTTAAAACATCACACTTTAACACTTTAGATTAGAAAAGAAAGTCTTAGAGAAGTGAACAGATCAACCAGCTATTTCTCAGCTCAGATATTTCTATCCTGAAATTAAAGCTCATGTTTGAGCAACCTGTTTTTCTTCTTTACACTGAACGCCATTAGTCATCATATTAAGCTTTGAAATTACAATTTAATTTTATACTTTGATGAAAAAAGGCAAACTATAAAAATTAACAGTAAAATAGATTAGATAAATTGTGTGCTTTAGTATAAATAATATTTTAGTTATTTATAATCTTGTTAGATTACCTAACAATAATAATTTTAAAAATTAAATCTATAAATAAGAATTCTTTTTGAATTGGATATCAGAATTTTGAAGCTGAAATTTGGATATTTAGAAACTTTTGAAGTGGTCTGTATTGACAACAAATGTATTTTCACAAGAAAGATTACCCGGTCCAGTTTTAAAAGTCTGAAATGCACATAGTCAAATGAACAAATTATGAATTCAACTTTCAACTCTCAATTGCTGCTTTTAGTTTGTCTGGGAGTGTGCTGACTGTGGTGTTTATTTTCCTAAGAAGGGCAAGCTAAATATTCAAACTACTATCATTTCTCAGAAAAAAATGAATATGAAATGGTGAGTAATGAATACGAGTCTAAATGCAGTAAACCCTAAGACAGAAACATTTGGTCTCTACAAATAAAGACGGTAAATGTGGTAGAATATGTATATATGGAACAACAGTTCTTTCAAAGTTTGCACAGGTCCCTCTCTCTACTTCCATGAATAGGTCTATTCATCTCAGTGTGACCCGTTTGTGTGAGTGAGTGTGTGTGTGTGTGTGTGTGTGTGTGCGTGAGTTCTGGAAAGCTATGCTGTTCTACCCGTGTCCAGCTGCATGTAGCAAATGTTTGGCGATGTCTAAATTTGTATAATTCCATTCAGTACTTTGTAATGAAATAATTCAGGCCAATGTGTGAAAACAGGAATAGAGGAGGGAAAAGAGCAAATAAATTATGATAGGATTTCTATTCAAAGTACAATATAAAATGCCAAGTTAGAAATACATTGATTAGTATTTTGTTATCATTCTAATGAAAAACTTAAAACATCACACTTTAACACTTTAGATTAGAAAAGAAAGTCTTAGAGAAGTGAACAGATCAACCAGCTATTTCTCAGCTCAGATATTTCTATCCTGAAATTAAAGCTCATGTTTGAGCAACCTGTTTTTTTTTCTTCTTTACACTGAACGCCATTAGTCATCATATTAAGCTTTGAAATTACAATTTAATTTTATACTTTGATGAAAAAAGGCAAACTATAAAAATTAACAGTAAAATAGATTAGATAAATTGTGTGCTTTAGTATAAATAATATTTTAGTTATTTATAATCTTGTTAGATTACCTAACAATAATAATTTTAAAAATTAAATCTATAAATAAGAATTCTTTTTGAATTGGATATCAGAATTTTGAAGCTGAAATTGGTAGAACTACGAGCCAGGTCCCCAATGTTCTAGTCATAACAGCTACTTATTGTCATAGTGGTCTCTGGTGAGACATTTCTTGTGGTCAGAACTAAGCTTTCTATTTGTAAGTTGAAGTTACTCGCACATTTTATTTAAAGGTGTTTCATTTTTGGTCTTTTATGTACCATGGTTTATTTCTAATTATCTTAAGAGAAATGTGCAAAAAATAATTCAAGAGTAGATTTTCAAAGAAAAGGTCAAAGTTTCGAGTCTTAGTTCATTTAGGTTATGAGATATTTTTCCCACAAAATCTTAAGGATAATTCTGTTCTTCCAGATGTTCCAAATTATTTGATAAAGTTTCTATCTGATGTTTAACTTGGATGCTAATTTGAGAAAATGGAAACATAAAGTTGAATAGATAATGCAAATTGGAAAATGCATATAGCATTAAAGTTAATGCCTTAATGATATTCTCTGGAATTTATATACATCATATTTGTGTAGGTGTGGTGAAGTACGTAGGTGCTAAACTTTATGGGGAATAAATAGTATAAAGCTGTTAGAACTTATTGTAAGGGAAGCAAAATTAGGATCAGATGGGTTGCTGTCATTCTTTTTTTTACTTGGACCCACAGTAAGAAATATATTTTACATTACAATGCAGCTTACACATATTGTATGTATATTTATATTTGTGTGTCTGTTTCTTCTCCATCTATCTATACATGAAGTACCTTTTCCCACTAATTCTAATATGCACTTTTAGAAAACATTTTTTAACAGCTCTAAAATCCGGTTATCCTTTACAATATAGGCCATGCAGCATAGACATTGTTGTCATTGTCAAATAATGGGTATCAAAGCCTATCAATTGTGTATACACATATATTTAGATGTATAATTAAGTCATTTCACTGTGTACCTGAAATGAATGCATTTTTTAAATCGACTATACTCCAATTTAAAAAAACAAAAATCATGCTGATGATATCAGTGGTGTGGAGGAGCATCCTAGAGACAATAGTGCAGGGTTCTTTACATAATGCTCCATTTTAACAATTGTCTTGAAGGCGTACAAGATGATGTGTGTGTGTGTGTGTGTGTGTGTGTGTGAGAGAGAGAGAGAGAGAAAATAGAGACTTCAATTGCTCTCAGTTGAGAACTAATTCAAAATTAGAGGAGTTTGCAATTATATCTCCTTAATTCTTAGAATGTAAAGACAATACAATCAATAGAGTAGCCAGTAGCCACATGTGATCGTCAGTTCAGTTCATTCGCTCAGTTGTGTCTGACTCCTTGTGACCCCATGGACTGCAGCATGCCAGGTTTCCCTGTCCTTCACGATCACCCAGAGTTTTCTCAGACTCATGTCCATTGACTCAGTGATGCCATTCAACCGTCTCATCCTCTGTCTTTTCCTTCTTCTGTCTTCTATTTTTTCCAGCATCAGTCTTGTGACTATAGAGCTCTTGAAATGTGATTAACATGAATTAAAATGTGCTCTAAGTGTAAATTATAAACTAAGCTAATAATAAGCTAAGCTAAATTATAAGCTAATAATAAGTTCCAAAATTTAGTATTGTTTTCAAAACTAGTATTTTTGACACAGTATTATGTTTAAAAATGCAAAATATTTAATTAACTTTAAATTGATTTCATATGAAAATGCTAAATATTTGCATTGCCCCAAATATATTAGTAAAATTAAAGCTAATTTCATTTAATTGTTTCAATGTGGCTACTATAGTTTTTTAGATTACATATATAGCTTGCATTACATTGCTTTGCATGGTGCTGGCTTAGATGTTTGGATTACAGCAATCAGAGGGGCTCATAGACTATATGTGTATCTCAATATGTCTGGTCTTCCCTTGAGATAATAACTATAGATGAGAATCTACATTTTGGGGGAAAAGAACAGGAAAAAAATAGATTAATTGTCTCAAAGTCATTATTCCCTACTACTAGTCACATATCTGTATCCAATGCTAATGTGACCATTGCTACAGTGAAAGCAGGCCTATGTAGAGAGGCTAAGTGAAGAGAAATGAGCCTGGAATCTTGGAGGGCAGTGCTTGCTTACCTATAATTGAGAGCTGATATTGGAAATGAATGACAAACTTGTGCTGGCAATTCAACAATATTAGGAAAACAAACTCGATAGGTGGTGTGGGTGCTAAGATCTAATTGGTCCCATTTTACATAGGTGTTTAGAAAACATTTTTGGAATTACTTTATGAAATAGTTCTTATCCTAAACAAGTACTGATAAATGAGTAACTCCTGAAAAATATTTTTTTTTTTTGATTCTAAAGTGTTAAATTTTAAAAAATATTTTGGACCAAAGAAGGAAATAGACCCCAAAAAAAAAAAAAAAAAATGGTGATATAGAGAATTCCTTCAGAGGGAAAAGTATACTTCAGGTTTAGCAAAATGGAACCTTCAAAATGAATATCCTACAGTTATTCCTGAGGGTTTGTATATGTTGATATATGCCTAGCCAGTGATAAGAAGCCCAAATTGTACTGTACAGACCCATGGTTAAGATAAATGGACTTTAAGTGACTTTGTTGCTAATTTTTTGTCATAATCGTAGAGCATAATGAAACTAGAGGCAGGGCTTCCCAGATGGTTTCAGTGGTAAAGAACCTGCCTGCTAATGCAGAAGATGAAAAAGATGTGGGTTCGATCCCTAGGTCGGAAAGATCCCCTGGAAGATGAAATGACAACCCACTCCAATATTCTTGTCTGGAGAATCCCATGGACAGAGGAGCCTGGCGGGCGCCAGTCCACAGAGTTGCAAAGAGTCAGACGCTTCTAAAGTGAATGAGTCTATGCATGTAGAAACAACCACAAGGAAAAACAGCCCCCCTTTTTTTTCATGCTATTGATTATTTAAATTACTTTAATCATTTAAATCTGTATTGCTTTGCATGGTGCTGGCTTAGATGTTTGGATTACAGCAATCAGAGGGCTCATAGACTATATGTGTATCTCAATATGTCTGGTCTTCCCTTGAGATAATAACTATAGATGAGAATCTACATTTTGGGGGAAAAGAACAGGAAAAAAATAGATTAATTGTCTCAAAGTCATTATTCCCTACTACTAGTCACATATCTGTATCCAATGCTAATGTGACCATTGCTACAGTGAAAGCAGGCCTATGTAGAGAGGCTAAGTGAAGAGAAATGAGCCTGGAATCTTGGAGGGCAGTGCTTGCTTACCTATAATTGAGAGCTGATATTGGAAATGAATGACAAACTTGTGCTGGCAATTCAACAATATTAGGAAAACAAACTCGATAGGTGGTGTGGGTGCTAAGATCTAATTGGTCCCATTTTACATAGGTGTTTAGAAAACATTTTTGGAATTACTTTATGAAATAGTTCTTATCCTAAACAAGTACTGATAAATGAGTAACTCCTGAAAAATATTTTTTCTTTATGATTCTAAAGTGTTAAATTTTAGAAACTATTTTGGACCATAGAAGGAAATAGACTCCAAAAAAAAAAAAAAAAATGGTGATATAGAGAATTCCTTCAGAGGGAAAAGTATACTTCAGGTTTAGCAAAATGGAACCTTCAAAATGAATATCCTACAGTTATTCCTGAGGGTTTGTATATGTTGATATATGCCTAGCCAGTGATAAGAAGCCCAAATTGTACTGTACAGACCCATGGTTAAGATAAATGGACTTTAAGTGACTTTGTTGCTAATTTTTTGTCATAATCGTAGAGCATAATGAAACTAGAGGCAGGGCTTCCCAGATGGTTTCAGTGGTAAAGAACCTGCCTGCTAATGCAGAAGATGAAAAAGATGTGGGTTCGATCCCTAGGTCGGAAAGATCCCCTGGAAGATGAAATGACAACCCACTCCAATATTCTTGTCTGGAGAATCCCATGGACAGAGGAGCCTGGCGGGCGCCAGTCCACAGAGTTGCAAAGAGTCAGACGCTTCTAAAGTGAATGAGTCTATGCATGTAGAAACAACCACAAGGAAAAACAGCTCCATCAATTTCCCATTCTCTTCTGCAAAATCAGTAGTCTATTATATGACATTTCAATTTGAATAATTACTTTAATCATTTAAATTAATTTTAATGATTATTTCAGTTATCGTGACACTTTTTTCCCCAGTGTACATGGAAGTTCTTAAAAACAAATGAACAGAATTGTTGCATTCGTGAGTGGAATCTCCTACACCACACTGTACTTCTTTATTTTACCTTTACTCCATAAATATCCTTCACAGAAAGTGCAAAGCTTTCTCTATTCCTTACTATTGAAATAGCAAAATCTTCTCTCCTTAGGAATGTCAACTTTCCTGAATCAGATAAATATATAACATATCCAGAGGAGAAGAGACTATTTGGAGACAATGAAGAACTGAGCTCATGTTTTTATATATAATGGACATTGACATACCTTTTTCTATCTTTAATTTCCCTGGCAAGTTATTTAAATATTTCTCCTAAAAAGAAAGCATTTCGTTTTATGACTCTACTGAATGTGAAATCACACTCACACTCTAGATAAAGAAATGTACTTTAAAAGTTCAGTAAGTCTAAAAAAGTAATGAAATTCTTTGATATTTTCCACAGTATGCGTACATTTCATTCTAATGAAATGATGATAAATCAAAGCCTAGTAATTATTTACTAAAATAATGCATATTTTAAAAATATGAAAATGTACAAAGGCTATGATAAAATATAAACTTTATATATCATCTATAATTTTTATTATTTAGTGAAATATTTATTCATCATATTTGCCTTTTGGAAGACAAAATTGTCATTTTATACATGAAAAACAGAAACCTAGATGACAGCTCATCACAAATTATACAGATGCTTATGGAAAAATCCAGAATTTTATCAGATTTTGTGTTGAGATTTTTCAATGTATGCTACAAAATGTTGGTTTTTGTATCTTTATACTATATGACTATCAAAATAGCATTCAGTGAAATAAAAAGTAATCACTTTTAATTAAATCATCATTTTACAGAATATGATGGGCTATTTAACTTACTACATAGAAATTAATTTAAGTACCTCATACTGAGTATACAAATATTTGTAACTGTTAGAAAATACAGATTTGCTGAATTTGCAGAAGATATCTTCTTAACAGTGAATGCTGTTACAATAAAATTGTATTAATCATAAATAGACATATAAACTACTGAAAATGAAATGAGGCTTTGCTTGAATTTATGAACTATCTAAAATTATGAGGTTATTTTCAGAACATTGGGATATTAAACTTTAAGAAGGTTTCATTTCAAGCAATATAAACAATAGAAAATTATTTTCACAGCTAATAACTATGAATCCCTTTTTAAAAATTCACCAAGGTCATTTATATAACTGTTGTTAAAGTCAATACAAAGATTTTGCTCAAAAATCTTAGTTCCTCAGAAATAAAATGATGGAAGCAATCTCTTTTAACTTCCATTTCATTTCCCCCAGTCTATTACGGGCCTTTTTTTTTTTTTCCACAGAAAAGTTTATTCAATAATCAGAATTAGAAAGTACATTAGGATGTTTTATTTATGTCTCAGTTCATATCTGTCTCATAGCATAACTGTGCAACTTAAAGGAAAAACTTAGGCCAAGGAGACCAGCACATTTTTTGGTACATAGTCAAATGTTTAATAAACATATACCAGATAGTGTATTAGGCTTTAGGAGTGAAAAATGATATGGTATAAATTTCAATGCATCAAAGATCTTTTCTTCTTCAATTATACTATAGTCTCAAAGCCCAGCAAAATACCTGGTATATGGTAGAAGCTCTGTAGTAATTTATTAAATGAGTAAGAAAAGAAATAAGTAAATGTATATTAAAAGGTATAAAATCAGTTTCCCAATATTAAATGAGATAATCTATTTAAAAGATTTAGAAGAGTGCCTGCAGCATAACATAAATATGCTATAATTGTTACTCATTATGATTACTCTTACTTTCATTCTCTTGTGTAAATGACCCTTCCTCACATTTTCCTCTGACTTCCCTGGTGACACAGTGGTGAAGAATCTGCCTGGAATGCAGATGTGGGTTCAATCCTGGGTCGGACAGATCCACTGGAGAAGGAAATGACAACCCATTTCAGAACCCTGCACAAGTTTTGCTTATTTAACTATCAAAATAGACATATAAAGTACTAAAATGGGCTATTTAACACTCAAAAAAACTTGAGTATACAAATATTTGTAACTGTTAGAAAATACAGATTTGCTGAATTTGCAGAAGATATCTTCTTAACAGTGAATGCTGTTACAATAAAATTGTATTAATCATAAATAGACATATAAACTACTGAAAATGAAATGAGGCTTTGCTTGAATTTATGAACTATCTAAAATTATGAGGTTATTTTCAGAACATTGGGATATTAAACTTTAAGAAGGTTTCATTTCAAGCAATATAAACAATAGAAAATTATTTTCACAGCTAATAACTATGAATCCCTTTTTAAAAATTCACCAAGGTCATTTATATAACTGTTGTTAAAGTCAATACAAAGATTTTGCTCAAAAATCTTAGTTCCTCAGAAATAAAATGATGGAAGCAATCTCTTTTAACTTCCATTTCATTTCCCCCAGTCTATTACGGGCCTTTTTTTTTTTTTCCACAGAAAAGTTTATTCAATAATCAGAATTAGAAAGTACATTAGGATGTTTTATTTATGTCTCAGTTCATATCTGTCTCATAGCATAACTGTGCAACTTAAAGGAAAAACTTAGGCCAAGGAGACCAGCACATTTTTTGGTACATAGTCAAATGTTTAATAAACATATACCAGATAGTGTATTAGGCTTTAGGAGTGAAAAATGATATGGTATAAATTTCAATGCATCAAAGATCTTTTCTTCTTCAATTATACTATAGTCTCAAAGCCCAGCAAAATACCTGGTATATGGTAGAAGCTCTGTAGTAATTTATTAAATGAGTAAGAAAAGAAATAAGTAAATGTATATTAAAAGGTATAAAATCAGTTTCCCAATATTAAATGAGATAATCTATTTAAAAGATTTAGAAGAGTGCCTGCAGCATAACATAAATATGCTATAATTGTTACTCATTATGATTACTCTTACTTTCATTCTCTTGTGTAAATGACCCTTCCTCACATTTTCCTCTGACTTCCCTGGTGACACAGTGGTGAAGAATCTGCCTGGAATGCAGATGTGGGTTCAATCCTGGGTCGGACAGATCCACTGGAGAAGGAAATGACAACCCATTTCAGTATTCTTGTCTGGAAAATCCCATGCACAGGGGAGCTTTGTGAGCTGTAGTTAGTGGGATTGTAAAGAATTGAACATGACTTACCAACTAAACAACAAGCAACGACTTTCTATTTACTGCTTAGTTTCTGTCCACTCACAATTTCTTTCCTGACTGTCATAACTCCAGTTGCCTCCGAAACCCTGTATATATCTTTGCAGCTCTAGCTCTTGTAGTGACATGTTTATTCATTTATATTTTTCAATTCAAATTCCTCCAAAGAGACTATTACAGGCTAGGCCATTTGACCAAAGTTCCCCATTCCAGGCCATCTCAAGACTGACCTTAAGAAAGATGCCCATCCTTATCTAATTAGCATTATGTGAGTTGTATGATATAGAATATGCTATTTTTATCTATGACATAGATTTCCTCCATGTCAGTTATAGTCCATGGAATGCATGAAAAAGCAGAAATATTCCCAGAAAACTTGAGTTTGTATGATCCTCATAACCTCAAAAAACTCACAACTAACAGTGTTAGTAAAAGAAAGGCTTTTATTTCTCGTGCACCCAACTGAAATTTCAGGGAGGCTTTGATTGAACAGCATTGATTTACTGCCCATTCCTGATTCAATGAGTAATTGAGACTTGGATGGGAGAGGGGATGGAGTACTTAATTAGAACCTTTCTATAGGGCAGCAGTGGAGAAGCAGACATAGTTTTAAAACCTATACATTACCATATGTAAAACTAGATAGCCAGTGGAAATTTGCTGTGTGATGCAGGGAGCTCAAATCTGGTGCTCTGTGAGACCCTAGCAGGGTGGGATGGGGTGGGAGATGGGAGGAATGTTCAAGAAGAAGAGATCCTATGTGTGTCTATGGTTGATTCATGTTGATCTATGGCATAAACAAACACAACATTATGGAACAATTATCCTCCAAATAAAAATGAATAAATTTTTAAAAGAGAAAAAGACCTGGGTCTTGTACTCAATGTCTGAGTCGAAAGACTGAATCAGATCTACTTGAGCCACATAGACTAGAATGGAATAGGAGCTGTCCTTCAAAGAGCCACTGGCAAGATTAATACTGGATTTACTTAATTTCACCATAGAAAAGCATACACTTGTTAGAGAAATATTGTTTGTTACACTGAAAAACATAATCTTACTGACACTTGGTTTACTGATCTTTGGTATAGTCTACAAAATAATTACTCATTGTTTATCATTGCAAACAACCCTCCTGAGGTAATTTGACTTTGATAAACTTTTCATCCAAAGGCTACTAAATGACTTTAATTCTACTGCTTATGGTGTGAAGGATACGAAAATGAGTAGTGTACAGGCTCAAACTTCAAATAACATACAGACTAGAAGAAACATGGAATGACAAGATAAATTTAATACAGTATGGTGAATTCAATTATAAGACCCATTTACACTCGGGGAGATAAACAGTACAATGGACTGCATGGAACAAAGACAGACCCAGAGAGATCTGTAGTTGGGAGCATTGAAATTAGGTCAGGGAAGAGTTTAAGACAAAAATAACTCTGTGATTTAGAGAGGTGGACAGGACTCTATGATGCATTCTGTACTAAAAAAAAACGGTATTTTATTCATATATATCCTTGGAATATTTTAAAGGACTTTTCACAGGGCAATATAACTTCTTTAATTTACTTGAGCTGAAAAACAGTTATGATGATCAAGGAAATCAGTTTCTTAGGGCTTGTTAGAGAAGAAAATTTGGATAAGAAAATTTTACTATATTAAAAACTAATAGATCAATTATAGACTATTAGACTATTCAGTGTTATGTAACTTAACCATGTGATTAAAAAAATGAGATAAACATACAACAAATATGTAAAACTAGATAGCCAGTGGAAATTTGCTGTGTGATGCAGGGAGCTCAAATCTGGTGCTCTGTGAGACCCTAGCAGGGTGGGATGGGGTGGGAGATGGGAGGAATGTTCAAGAAGAAGAGATCCTATGTGTGTCTATGGTTGATTCATGTTGATCTATGGCATAAACAAACACAACATTATGGAACAATTATCCTCCAAATAAAAATGAATAAATTTTTAAAAGAGAAAAAGACCTGGGTCTTGTACTCAATGTCTGAGTCGAAAGACTGAATCAGATCTACTTGAGCCACATAGACTAGAATGGAATAGGAGCTGTCCTTCAAAGAGCCACTGGCAAGATTAATACTGGATTTACTTAATTTCACCATAGAAAAGCATACACTTGTTAGAGAAATATTGTTTGTTACACTGAAAAACATAATCTTACTGACACTTGGTTTACTGATCTTTGGTATAGTCTACAAAATAATTACTCATTGTTTATCATTGCAAACAACCCTCCTGAGGTAATTTGACTTTGATAAACTTTTCATCCAAAGGCTACTAAATGACTTTAATTCTACTGCTTATGGTGTGAAGGATACGAAAATGAGTAGTGTACAGGCTCAAACTTCAAATAACATACAGACTAGAAGAAACATGGAATGACAAGATAAATTTAATACAGTATGGTGAATTCAATTATAAGACCCATTTACACTCGGGGAGATAAACAGTACAATGGACTGCATGGAACAAAGACAGACCCAGAGAGATCTGTAGTTGGGAGCATTGAAATTAGGTCAGGGAAGAGTTTAAGACAAAAATAACTCTGTGATTTAGAGAGGTGGACAGGACTCTATGATGCATTCTGTACTAAAAAAAAACGGTATTTTATTCATATATATCCTTGGAATATTTTAAAGGACTTTTCACAGGGCAATATAACTTCTTTAATTTACTTGAGCTGAAAAACAGTTATGATGATCAAGGAAATCAGTTTCTTAGGGCTTGTTAGAGAAGAAAATTTGGATAAGAAAATTTTACTATATTAAAAACTAATAGATCAATTATAGACTATTAGACTATTCAGTGTTATGTAACTTAACCATGTGATTAAAAGTGAGATAAACATACAACAAATAAGTAGCGGGTTCTAGATGATAGTATAAGAAAGTCCTGAACTCTTCTCCAGTGAACACAACAGATTTACAAATGTGGGATAATTCCCTTGAAAAGGCACCAGAACACCGGATGAACAGAGCCCCATAACAAAAAGTAAAAGCACAGCATTGAGACAGCTAGGACAGGCAGAGTTTTGTCAAGAACAATCCTCCACACAAGCCACAGTGATCTAAAACTGAGAAAGATCACAAAAGACTAGATCTTTTCCATGAAGAACAAGGAATTTGAACTCCATGTCAGGCACTAGGAGAAACCCTGGTGTGAACTAGGTTCCAGTTTCTCTCTCCCTCACTCCAGACAAGGCAGCAGCTCCTGGCTTACTCCAACTCCAACTCCAACCCACATTACCAAGGCAGCAGCCCCAGAGTGCCCTGGAAAAAATTCTGGCCTGTGCTTACTTCAGCTCCAGACCTCCCACTAAAGTCACCAGACACATGCAGCCTATATGGAGAAGATGCTCCCACAACATGGACACACCTTCAAGACCAAGAGATGGACCTGTTTCACCTAATTCATACAGACAAACACAGAAAGTCAAACAAAATGAGAAGACAGAGGAATACAGTCCAAATGAAAGAACAAAATAAAATTCCAGGAAAAATCCCTAATGAAATGGAGATAAGTAATTTACTTGACAAAATGTTCAAAGCAATGGTCATAAAAATGCTCACAACTTGAGAGAACAGAAGAACCGAGTAAGAGCTTCAGAGAAGAAATAGAAAAGAAAATTTAATGAACCAATTAGAGTGGAAGAATACAATACCAGAAATGAAAAATGCACTAGAGGGAATCAACATAAACTTAGATGATACAAAAGAATGCATACATAACATAGAAGAGAGAATGGTAGAAATCACCCAATCAGGACACAAAAAAGAATTTTAAAAAATAAGATTAAGGCACCTCTGGGACAACATCAAGCATAGTAACATTCACAATAACATTCACAGTGTAGGAGATCCAGGAAGAGAAGAGAGAAAGAAAGGGGGAAGAAAACATATCTGATAAAAGAGGGATGCAAACTTCTCTAACCTCGGGGAAAAAAAAATACAATAAAAAAGCCAAAGAAAGTTCAAATAGTTCAAATTTCAAGTCATCTCTAGGACATTTTTCTTTTGTCTATTAAATACTTAGCATGTATTTGTTGTTGTGAATTCATCCCCTTTTTTTTATTTTCCCCATCAAAAGATTTACAAATGTGGGATAATTCCCTTGAAAAGGCACCAGAACACCGGATGAACAGAGCCCCATAACAAAAAGTAAAAGCACAGCATTGAGACAGCTAGGACAGGCAGAGTTTTGTCAAGAACAATCCTCCACACAAGCCACAGTGATCTAAAACTGAGAAAGATCACAAAAGACTAGATCTTTTCCATGAAGAACAAGGAATTTGAACTCCATGTCAGGCACTAGGAGAAACCCTGGTGTGAACTAGGTTCCAGTTTCTCTCCCTCACTCCAGACAAGGCAGCAGCTCCTGGCTTACTCCAACTCCAACTCCAACCCACATTACCAAGGCAGCAGCCCCAGAGTGCCCTGGAAAAAATTCTGGCCTGTGCTTACTTCAGCTCCAGACCTCCCACTAAAGTCACCAGACACATGCAGCCTATATGGAGAAGATGCTCCCACAACATGGACACACCTTCAAGACCAAGAGATGGACCTGTTTCACCTAATTCATACAGACAAACACAGAAAGTCAAACAAAATGAGAAGACAGAGGAATACAGTCCAAATGAAAGAACAAAATAAAATTCCAGGAAAAATCCCTAATGAAATGGAGATAAGTAATTTACTTGACAAAATGTTCAAAGCAATGGTCATAAAAATGCTCACAACTTGAGAGAACAGAAGAACCGAGTAAGAGCTTCAGAGAAGAAATAGAAAAGAAAATTTAATGAACCAATTAGAGTGGAAGAATACAATACCAGAAATGAAAAATGCACTAGAGGGAATCAACATAAACTTAGATGATACAAAAGAATGCATACATAACATAGAAGAGAGAATGGTAGAAATCACCCAATCAGGACACAAAAAAGAATTTTAAAAAATAAGATTAAGGCACCTCTGGGACAACATCAAGCATAGTAACATTCACAATAACATTCACAGTGTAGGAGATCCAGGAAGAGAAGAGAGAAAGAAAGGGGGAAGAAAACATATCTGATAAAAGAGGGATGCAAACTTCTCTAACCTCGGGGAAAAAAAAATACAATAAAAAAGCCAAAGAAAGTTCAAATAGTTCAAATTTCAAGTCATCTCTAGGACATTTTTCTTTTGTCTATTAAATACTTAGCATGTATTTGTTGTTGTGAATTTACTTTTTTGTGTGTGCACAGTTTTTTTCTAATAAGGCTATAAACTCCTTGGAGATGGAGACTTATACCTCATTCTATTATGCTAGGTTTACAAATAGAAAAATTATCTTTTTAAACTGAATGTATTGCATAGAATATGTTCTAAGACAAGTATGAAAGTTAGATTCATCACTTTTATCCTTTTTAAAATAGTTGGATTTATGGACATTAGACAAAACGTAGATGTTAAATGCCATCTAGGCAAAGGGAACTAGTCATCTAGTTTAGGATGTACTGAAGAGAAGGAACAGTTGAAGCTAGAAGACCTAGTAAGATACTTAAGAAATACTGAAGTGATATGGGAGCAAGGATCCACCAGGGACTTTGGTAGTCAATTGCAAGTGGAGGGAAATGAGGATACAGTCACAGAAGGAAGACCCCCAAATTCTAGAAACTAGTTCCTTGAGAAATTATGCTACAATTAGTTAAAAACAAAGAACAAAAAGTCTTTGAGATGCCGTGTCTTTGACCTCTGTTTGGAAACTTCTTTTTTTTTTTAGCCACATGCTGAGCAGCTTCCATAGTATGCTTTATGTATTTACAGACTACTGCACACTGTTGTGACAATTCACTTTGAAGTTACTCTCAGTGGTATACGGGTTGATGAAAGAAAGTCCTGTAATCTTTCTGAGCAGGGCTGGGATATGGTAAAGCAAAAAGGAATCATGGGGACCAGGTCTTCAAAAGATCTTTTCTCTCCCTGTTAAAAAGTGTTCATTCTTAGTTACCACCCTCCCAGAAAAACTGTGACCCTCAGTAGTTTTATTTGGAGCAACATGAATAGTTTTACTTTCAATAGTCACAGGGCAAATGACAGGTTGTATTTAATTTTTTATATATCTTTATTTACATAGACTTTGGTGATATCCCTGCTTACTGTATAATTTGATTTATTTTGGGACATCAGAAAGAATCCATTGAAGCTGCACATGGCAACTGCCTACTTAGGCAGTGAGACATGTAGCACAGAATAGTAAATAAAATTCAGTTTAAAAGTCACAGAGTATTTTAAAAGTGAATTTTGAGCATTTTCATAAACGCATACTTTTATCCAAAAACAAGAATATTAGCTGAAGAATAAACAAGTCAGTGTTTGATGATATGCTATCCCTAATTTACATAAAATACCTATAAAATATGCAGTGGATTTAAATTCTTCATATTTTCTGATGATAGGTACAGGAATATATGAACATGAGATGAATCGTGCAAATTACTTTTTTTAAACCAAAAACATTTTTATTGGGGTATAGCCAATTAAAAATTTTGTGATAGTTTCAGGTGAACAGTGAAGGGGTTTGACCATATATATACATGTATCCATTCTCCCCCAACCTCCCTCCCGCCCCGCCCCAAACCAGGCTGGTACATAACATTAAGCAGAGTTCTAATAGATTGTTGTTGGTTATCCATTTCAAACATGGCAGTGCACACAAATTATTTTAAAATGTAACCATAGAATTTAGAATAGAGTATAATAGAAGACCCCAAATTCTAGAAACTAGTTCCTTGAGAAATTATGCTACAATTAGTTAAAACAAAGAACAAAAGTCTTTGAGATGCCGTGTCTTTGACCTCTGTTTGGAAACTTCTTTTTTTAGCCACATGCTGAGCAGCTTCCATAGTATGCTTTATGTATTTACAGACTACTGCACACTGTTGTGACAATTCACTTTGAAGTTACTCTCAGTGGTATACGGGTTGATGAAAGAAAGTCCTGTAATCTTTCTGAGCAGGGCTGGGATATGGTAAAGCAAAAAGGAATCATGGGGACCAGGTCTTCAAAAGATCTTTTCTCTCCCTGTTAAAAAGTGTTCATTCTTAGTTACCACCCTCCCAGAAAAACTGTGACCCTCAGTAGTTTTATTTGGAGCAACATGAATAGTTTTACTTTCAATAGTCACAGGGCAAATGACAGGTTGTATTTAATTTTTTATATATCTTTATTTACATAGACTTTGGTGATATCCCTGCTTACTGTATAATTTGATTTATTTTGGGACATCAGAAAGAATCCATTGAAGCTGCACATGGCAACTGCCTACTTAGGCAGTGAGACATGTAGCACAGAATAGTAAATAAAATTCAGTTTAAAAGTCACAGAGTATTTTAAAAGTGAATTTTGAGCATTTTCATAAACGCATACTTTTATCCAAAAACAAGAATATTAGCTGAAGAATAAACAAGTCAGTGTTTGATGATATGCTATCCCTAATTTACATAAAATACCTATAAAATATGCAGTGGATTTAAATTCTTCATATTTTCTGATGATAGGTACAGGAATATATGAACATGAGATGAATCGTGCAAATTACTTTTTTTAAACCAAAAACATTTTTATTGGGGTATAGCCAATTAAAAATTTTGTGATAGTTTCAGGTGAACAGTGAAGGGGTTTGACCATATATATACATGTATCCATTCTCCCCCAACCTCCCTCCGCCCGCCCCAAACCAGGCTGGTACATAACATTAAGCAGAGTTCTAATAGATTGTTGTTGGTTATCCATTTCAAACATGGCAGTGCACACAAATTATTTTAAAATGTAACCATAGAATTTAGAATAGAGTATAATAGAACATAGAATAGGCTATAATAGAATATAGCCTTTTGTTTTGCCTGTTTGGATAATTTACTTAATTCAATGTTTAAAATATTTTAAAATTTTAAATAATTCAAATAATACATTAAATAATACATTGGTACAAATACATTAATTAATACAAATACATTAAATACTAATGTATCTGAATCATGTATATTACCATATGTACAATAGATAGCCAGTGGGAAATTGTTGAATGACCTGGAGCGCTCAGCCTAGTGTCTTCTGACAAGCAAAGGCTCATGATGGTGTGAAAGGTGGCAGGGAGGTTCACAAGGGAGGATATAGGAACACCTATGACTGATTCATGTTGATGTATGTCAGAAACAAATACAATATTGTGAAGCAATATCCTCTAATTAAAAATAAATAAATTTATGAAAAAATAATGTTCTTTTCCTAATGTTGAGTCTGTGGCACAAAAGGTATTGAATGAAATGCACTTGAGTTCAAATTCTGGTTCTGTCACCTACATAACATCCCTGAGCCTCAAGCTGCTAATCTAAAAAATGAGGACACTAACAGCAATGAGGATGCCTGTTCAACATAGCGGTTAAAGCTTACATTCTGAATCCTGAATTCTGATCCTGATATTACATTCTAGCTGTGAGACCGTGGAGAATCTACTTAACCTGACTGCAGTGCCGCAGTCTCCTCAGCTATAGAATGAAAGTAATGATACTAGTATTTGCTCCATAGAGTTGTGAAGCTTATGCTTTAGTTTGTGCAAAAATCTCCTAGATGAGGGTTTAGCAAATATTAAATGTGATGGATATTACTGCTATTTTCTGTCTCCAGCTATGTCTTTGAGAATAATGTAATAAATGTAAGTGCCTGGAATACTCTAAGTGCCTAAAATTAATAGTTAAGAAAATGGAAGTATAGCCAATTAAAATTTTGTGATAGTTTCAGGTGAACAGTGAAGGGTTTGACCATATATATACATGTATCCATTCTCCCCAACCTCCCTCCGCCCGCCCCAAACCAGGCTGGTACATAACATTAAGCAGAGTTCTAATAGATTGTTGTTGGTTATCCATTTCAAACATGGCAGTGCACACAAATTATTTTAAAATGTAACCATAGAATTTAGAATAGAGTATAATAGAACATAGAATAGGCTATAATAGAATATAGCCTTTTGTTTTGCCTGTTTGGATAATTTACTTAATTCAATGTTTAAAATATTTTAAAATTTTAAATAATTCAAATAATACATTAAATAATACATTGGTACAAATACATTAATTAATACAAATACATTAAATACTAATGTATCTGAATCATGTATATTACCATATGTACAATAGATAGCCAGTGGGAAATTGTTGAATGACCTGGAGCGCTCAGCCTAGTGTCTTCTGACAAGCAAAGGCTCATGATGGTGTGAAAGGTGGCAGGGAGGTTCACAAGGGAGGATATAGGAACACCTATGACTGATTCATGTTGATGTATGTCAGAAACAAATACAATATTGTGAAGCAATATCCTCTAATTAAAAATAAATAAATTTATGAAAAAATAATGTTCTTTTCCTAATGTTGAGTCTGTGGCACAAAAGGTATTGAATGAAATGCACTTGAGTTCAAATTCTGGTTCTGTCACCTACATAACATCCCTGAGCCTCAAGCTGCTAATCTAAAAAATGAGGACACTAACAGCAATGAGGATGCCTGTTCAACATAGCGGTTAAAGCTTACATTCTGAATCCTGAATTCTGATCCTGATATTACATTCTAGCTGTGAGACCGTGGAGAATCTACTTAACCTGACTGCAGTGCCGCAGTCTCCTCAGCTATAGAATGAAAGTAATGATACTAGTATTTGCTCCATAGAGTTGTGAAGCTTATGCTTTAGTTTGTGCAAAAATCTCCTAGATGAGGGTTTAGCAAATATTAAATGTGATGGATATTACTGCTATTTTCTGTCTCCAGCTATGTCTTTGAGAATAATGTAATAAATGTAAGTGCCTGGAATACTCTAAGTGCCTAAAAATTAATAGTTAAGAAAATGGAAGTATAAATATCTAATAATTTACTAAGAAGAAACCATTGCCATCACCAATTAAAACAGATCATCAATCATTTTACTTTAAGTGACTTTTATTATTTCCATAGACTAATAATGACTGAAGACTGCTCTTTATTGTTTTCTCAGAGATTCTAACAAAAAATAAACCTGTAACTAATGATATATGATCAAAGTTATGACTTATTATATACCATCTCCATGACTATTTTGTGCTTATACATGCAGCTTTAAAAGAGCATTTTATTCCATAACTTTGACTGAAAAACCACCAGATGAAAAAAACAAAATAAAATATCCAGATAAAAGCAATTAAACCCTCAATTTTTATTTTTTTCTCTTAATCAAGATACATGTGGTTTAAGTCATTTAAACTGGTGATAAATACATTGATGGCAATGTAATACTATTTATCTTAAAAATAGCGAATCGCCTGTCAAATTTCAATTTAATTCAACGCAGCCACGAAAACACTAACATTTATTTGAATGCTTTCTTAGTTAATACAAGGGGAGCAAAAATAAGTTACACAGCCTTAATATTTAAGCAGCTTAGAGTGAGATGAATATAAAAAAATATGAGATAAGATAAAGTAAACACAGTAAGAGTTCAATTAGGATCACAGGAGAAAGAATTCACGGGTTAAAAGGGATACAGGAAATTGGCCTGTTCAACACAAAAGCCTCAAGCTGCTAATCTAAAAAATGAGGACACTAACAGCAATGAGGATGCCTGTTCAACATAGCGGTTAAAGCTTACATTCTGAATCCTGAATTCTGATCCTGATATTACATTCTAGCTGTGAGACCGTGGAGAATCTACTTAACCTGACTGCAGTGCCGCAGTCTCCTCAGCTATAGAATGAAAGTAATGATACTAGTATTTGCTCCATAGAGTTGTGAAGCTTATGCTTTAGTTTGTGCAAAAATCTCCTAGATGAGGGTTTAGCAAATATTAAATGTGATGGATATTACTGCTATTTTCTGTCTCCAGCTATGTCTTTGAGAATAATGTAATAAATGTAAGTGCCTGGAATACTCTAAGTGCCTAAAAATTAATAGTTAAGAAAATGGAAGTATAAATATCTAATAATTTACTAAGAAGAAACCATTGCCATCACCAATTAAAACAGATCATCAATCATTTTACTTTAAGTGACTTTTATTATTTCCATAGACTAATAATGACTGAAGACTGCTCTTTATTGTTTTCTCAGAGATTCTAACAAAAAATAAACCTGTAACTAATGATATATGATCAAAGTTATGACTTATTATATACCATCTCCATGACTATTTTGTGCTTATACATGCAGCTTTAAAAGAGCATTTTATTCCATAACTTTGACTGAAAAAAACCACCAGATGAAAAAAACAAAATAAAATATCCAGATAAAAGCAATTAAACCCTCAATTTTTATTTTTTTCTCTTAATCAAGATACATGTGGTTTAAGTCATTTAAACTGGTGATAAATACATTGATGGCAATGTAATACTATTTATCTTAAAAATAGCGAATCGCCTGTCAAATTTCAATTTAATTCAACGCAGCCACGAAAACACTAACATTTATTTGAATGCTTTCTTAGTTAATACAAGGGGAGCAAAAATAAGTTACACAGCCTTAATATTTAAGCAGCTTAGAGTGAGATGAATATAAAAAAATATGAGATAAGATAAAGTAAACACAGTAAGAGTTCAATTAGGATCACAGGAGAAAGAATTCACGTGGATGAGGATCAGAAAGGAAAATGTAAAGCCTAGAGACAATATCTGAAAGACTGCTAGATTTTAACCAATGGAGATGGAGAGGAATGATTTTATGGTAGGGATGCAGGGCATCTTTGAGTAGGGCAAATAGTCTAATGTGTTTGCATAACAGGGGAGGGTCTTTTTTGAAACTAGTAGATATGATTGTAAACATGGTTTGAGACAGTTTTTAAGGTCTAGCATCAAGATAAAGCATTTTCTCTCTATTATACAGGTTTTTTCCCCTTCTTATCCTTTTAAACTCTTTAGAACATTATGATTCACAAAAGCTTTGACACTGTTCCTTCACTCTTTTTAATTAAATCTTAATTTAAGTAGTATATTTGAATAGTTAAGTCAGATATCAACAACCTCAGATATATTGATACCTGAGGTGATACCACTCTAATGGCAGAAAATGAAGAAAAGCTAAAGACCCTCTTGATGAGGGTGAAAGAGGAGAGTGAAAAGCTGGCTCAAAGTTCAGAAAACTGACATCATGGCATCCAGTCCCATCACTTCATGACAAGCAGGGGTAAATGTGGAAGTGGTGATTGATTTTATTTTCTTGGGCTCCAAAATCACCATGGATAGTGACTGCTGCCACAAAATTAAAAGATGCTCCTTGGAAGGAAAGCTATGACAAACCTAGACAGTGAATTAAAAAGCAGAGATATCACTTTGCCAACCAAGGTCCATATTGTACCCTAATGAAGGCTGCGCTCTGAAGAATTGATGTTTTTGAATTGTGGTGCTGGAGAAGACTCTTGAGGGTTCCTTGAACTGAAAGGAGATCAAACCAGTAATTTCTAAAGGAAATCCACCCTGAATACTCATTGGAAGGATTCCTGCTGAAGCTGAAGCCCCAATACTTTGGCCACCTGATGTGAATAGTCAACTCTCTGGAAAAGACCCTGACACTAAGAAAAACTGAGGATAGGAGAAGAAGGGAGCAGAGGATGAGGTGGTTGGATTGCATCAATAACTCAATGGACATGAATTTGAGCAAATTCCTGGAGATAATGAAGGACAAGGAGCGCATAGATGTGCATAAAGAGGGATAATAGTAAACACAGTAAGAGTTCAATTAGGATCACAGGAGAAAGAATTCACGTGGATGAGGATCAGAAAGGAAAATGTAAAGCCTAGAGACAATATCTGAAAGACTGCTAGATTTTAACCAATGGAGATGGAGAGGAATGATTTTATGGTAGGGATGCAGGGCATCTTTGAGTAGGGCAAATAGTCTAATGTGTTTGCATAACAGGGGAGGGTCTTTTTTGAAACTAGTAGATATGATTGTAAACATGGTTTGAGACAGTTTTTAAGGTCTAGCATCAAGATAAAGCATTTTCTCTCTATTATACAGGTTTTTTCCCCTTCTTATCCTTTTAAACTCTTTAGAACATTATGATTCACAAAAGCTTTGACACTGTTCCTTCACTCTTTTTAATTAAATCTTAATTTAAGTAGTATATTTGAATAGTTAAGTCAGATATCAACAACCTCAGATATATTGATACCTGAGGTGATACCACTCTAATGGCAGAAAATGAAGAAAAGCTAAAGACCCTCTTGATGAGGGTGAAAGAGGAGAGTGAAAAGCTGGCTCAAAGTTCAGAAAACTGACATCATGGCATCCAGTCCCATCACTTCATGACAAGCAGGGGTAAATGTGGAAGTGGTGATTGATTTTATTTTCTTGGGCTCCAAAATCACCATGGATAGTGACTGCTGCCACAAAATTAAAAGATGCTCCTTGGAAGGAAAGCTATGACAAACCTAGACAGTGAATTAAAAAGCAGAGATATCACTTTGCCAACCAAGGTCCATATTGTACCCTAATGAAGGCTGCGCTCTGAAGAATTGATGTTTTTGAATTGTGGTGCTGGAGAAGACTCTTGAGGGTTCCTTGAACTGAAAGGAGATCAAACCAGTAATTTCTAAAGGAAATCCACCCTGAATACTCATTGGAAGGATTCCTGCTGAAGCTGAAGCCCCAATACTTTGGCCACCTGATGTGAATAGTCAACTCTCTGGAAAAGACCCTGACACTAAGAAAAACTGAGGATAGGAGAAGAAGGGAGCAGAGGATGAGGTGGTTGGATTGCATCAATAACTCAATGGACATGAATTTGAGCAAATTCCGGGAGATAATGAAGGACAAGGGAGCCTGGCATGGTGCAGTCCATGGTGGCATAAAGAGCGGGACATGACTTAGCAGCTGAACAACAGCAAAAACAACAAAAACAACAACGTGGCAGCTAATGGCTTATAAGATAATAGTTCCTTCTGTTTCTAGCATCCATTTTTTTCTTTAATCTGTAATGTCAATGCTCTTAGAGACCCTAACCCTCCTATTCTATCCAGATTTATTTCTCTCTAAAACCATGTGCTAATGTCCTGGAGTTTCTCTTCATCATCATTTTGAGAATCCTGTCTATTGGTCTCCTATGATAAAGTTGTTTCCTTGATCACTTTACTGCATTTTCATTCTATTTGCCCTTTCATTAAAATAACCTTTTATTTCTCTAAAGGAATTTTAGTGGGACTTTTGCAAGGAGGAAAGATTGAGCTCCTGGGTTCTTTTCACCATGTTTAACTGAAAGTCCCTTTAATTATAACAGGTGGTCTTCTAATTCACAGAGAAAAGAGATGCTATTCATGTACATTGGCACCAAATCTCTCTTTTTCCTTCCTATTTGAAAAATGATTAATTTCCATCTTGATTGCCTTCCTTCCCAGATCTAGTTTCTACTTCCTTCATAGTGACACTTATAGAAAATTTGCTACCTTTGCTAGCTCCGTCACCACAACTCATTCCATAATTCCTGACAACCAGGTTTTCAGCCCTATCACTTCCCTGGCATGGTTTGTACTTGTGTTACTCATGGCCAAAAATGACACATTTTTAAACATTCTGTCTTCTTCTGATACTGCTTTTTTTTGATACCCATACTGCTTTTGATGCATTTAGCACTTTTAATCTCTCCTTTTTAAAGACCCTCACCTTGGGTTGTTTCAATAGCACTCTCCTGTTTTGCAATTGCATATTATAATTACAGATGTTTAAGTGTGGGTAAATTAAACAAAGCAAAATACAAGATTGTTTATTTAGTTAGTTTTTATTGTTGTTGTTATTTTTGTCCTCTTATTGTTTAACAAGATGGTGAGAAAACAGAAGGGCAATTGCTCCAAGGCTCATTTTCTCTAATAATAAGTCAGAAAGGATTGACAGTATTCTGTCATCACAGTCACTTATAGTGGATGAAATCCATGATGGATTTGACTGCGATTTTTACAATAATAAGTTTTAATTCTGTTTCTCGAGGACAAGGGTATATCAAATTAAAGTTATCTCATGGCATTTACTTTCAGAGAAGTCTGGTATCATTTGATGGTTCATTATTTCCCTTCTGCATATCTGCATTGAGTTTATAGCATGTTTTATATAGGTTATCTGAAAATTGCTGCATATTTTTCATAACTAAAATCAACTGTTTCTTGTATAACCCTCAGGCATTTTGTTTGATTTGCTGTATTTTTATGTTAAAAGTGGGGCTTGCCTCTTCTAATTATTCTACTTCTTAGGCTGGAGATTTGTACATTAAATTGTTAGTTACTATGTATTAAGTCTGGAACAAGATATGACACTTCAGATATTAAATTATGGGTTAAAAGTGGGCTGCTTCTAATATTCGTGCTCTTTTTCACTTTTAACGCCTTTAATTATAACAGGTGGTCTTCTAATTCACAGAGAAAAGAGATGCTATTCATGTACATTGGCACCAAATCTCTCTTTTTCCTTCCTATTTGAAAAATGATTAATTTCCATCTTGATTGCCTTCCTTCCCAGATCTAGTTTCTACTTCCTTCATAGTGACACTTATAGAAAATTTGCTACCTTTGCTAGCTCCGTCACCACAACTCATTCCATAATTCCTGACAACCAGGTTTTCAGCCCTATCACTTCCCTGGCATGGTTTGTACTTGTGTTACTCATGGCCAAAAATGACACATTTTTAAACATTCTGTCTTCTTCTGATACTGCTTTTTTTTGATACCCATACTGCTTTTGATGCATTTAGCACTTTTAATCTCTCCTTTTTAAAGACCCTCACCTTGGGTTGTTTCAATAGCACTCTCCTGTTTTGCAATTGCATATTATAATTACAGATGTTTAAGTGTGGGTAAATTAAACAAAGCAAAATACAAGATTGTTTATTTAGTTAGTTTTTATTGTTGTTGTTATTTTTGTCCTCTTATTGTTTAACAAGATGGTGAGAAAACAGAAGGGCAATTGCTCCAAGGCTCATTTTTCTCTAAGCATAAGTCAGAAAGGATTGACAGTATTCTGTCATCACAGTCACTTATAGTGGATGAAATCCATGATGGATTTGACTGCGATTTTTACAATAATAAGTTTTAATTCTGTTTCTCGAGGACAAGGGTATATCAAATTAAAGTTATCTCATGGCATTTACTTTCAGAGAAGTCTGGTATCATTTGATGGTTCATTATTTCCCTTCTGCATATCTGCATTGAGTTTATAGCATGTTTTATATAGGTTATCTGAAAATTGCTGCATATTTTTCATAACTAAAAATCAACTGTTTCTTGTATAACCCTCAGGCATTTTGTTTGATTTGCTGTATTTTTTATGTTAAAAAGTGGGGCTTGCCTCTTCTAATTATTCTACTTCTTAGGCTGGAGATTTGTACATTAAATTGTTAGTTACTATGTATTAAGTCTGGAACAAGATATGACACTTCAGATATAGCAAAGGTAAATTATGGCATGCAGCACTATTATAAGGTGTGCTACTATTTTTGTAGAAACTTTACCCGCTCTATAACCACAAATAAGTATTTGTCTAGTATGTATGTCGTTTTAAGGAAATTATGTTGCAGCTTGTAATTACTTGCACTGACATCCATCTGCTCAAACCTGGACCTTGCACTGCCTCAAATGTACTTGAGTCCGGGGGAGGAGAAGAGAGCCTGTTTTCTTAGAGCTGAGGAAAACCATGGTATTTACTTTAGTCCTTTAAGAATAAATTTGCTTCACTGTGGGATCAATGAGTCTAGTTGTGTTTCCTTTAAGAGTAATTTAGAGAAAGAAAAGAGAAAATGTCAGCAGGCTCTTGCATTTCCCTCAGGGATGATTCCATGTGTACAATGGCTGCTAACTCTACACACACACACATTTGTAAAATAGGATTAATTGCCTGAACTGTTAGGAAAGTTGTTTTCTTGTTTTCTTTTTTTCCTCATTAAATAGATTTCTCAGTAAATTAACAGGACTAAACAATAACAGTATATTAAAACTATCTTTTTGTACATATTCCTCTTTTTTACCCTGTATCCTCTTCACGCATTTCTGCTTTTCAACCACCTGTTCTTTCCTAAACCATGCCCTTAGATTATTTATCTGCTTGGAATGCCTGTAAATTTTTCCTTATTACTCAAAATCCTGGTTATCCCTAAAATTCATATATCGTCTACTTTGAAAAATATTATCTCCTATCCCACTAAAAAGTAAATCTTTCCTTTCTCTTTGCTTCCAAACATATTGTTGAATTTTTCTGAATAATATGTGTCACAGTGGTTATACATAATGATGAAATGTTTTGTCTCTTTCCACCTGGGCTGTACAATCCGTAAACTCCTTTCCATACCTTACTTATATATTGGGAATGCACATAGCTGCAGCTGCCCATCACCAACTACTGAATGCATGTGTATTAGCTCACACGGTTCATGCTGTTATTCTTTAGGGAGTACTTTCATCTTATTTCTCTGCTTATAGAAATTTTCTGTCCTTCAGAAATCAGCTCTTCCTTATCGTTTCTAGCGACCTCCTCTCTCAGTAATGTCTCTTTTTTCTAATTGTAAAGTTGTTTGGAGGATCCAATATGCTGGCATACGAGGAGTGTCTGGCACAGCATTAGCACAATGTGAGCATTAGTCCTATGGGTTTCGTTTATAGAAACTCGGAATGCCTGTAATACACAGAAAGGTGATATGCTCAGGGGTACCTGGTGGGTAAGTGGCAAAGCAGAATGGAGACTTGAGGCCTTTAACTGTTCATCAGAATTTGTAACAGAGCTCTCTAAATAGTAACATCTGTCCTGAGGCCCCTGAGACCCTGGCTTCCAGCTAAAGAAAATGCACAAAGACACACAAGAAAAATAAACTGTTTACTGTTAGCTAGAGTCCAGTTCTACTCTTTGAGAAAAACAATGACCTTCTAGCTTAAATTCTAATTGAAATTAGATAAGCCAGTTTCTTTGTCCTTTACATTGATTCCCCAGCCACATTCCCACACGTCTTTTAAAAGGGTAGAGACATATCTCATAAGAATTGGACTTGCTTGAAACATCTCATTACTACAACTGTCATATGAGAACTAAAATGTTATTTTAATTTAATTTGCTTATTATTTGCAAAGAAAATCATGCTTATTATTTTTCAGGAAAATATTATATTTTCAATATTACAACTATTTACCTGGCAAATAAAACAAATATTATCTCTGCTTCTTGCCATAACAATGTATTAGAAGCATTGATATCCCTTTTAACTGAAGACATTAAAGAAGCTCATAAACTGTATATGACTTTCTCAAAAGTTCTCAGAAAAAGAAGCATGGTAGAGTATTAAAAATCTCTGGTACTAGTCTTAAATAAGATGAGCTCAAATTCTGAATTTATTAGTATCAATTATGTGATCTTGCTAAATTTTATTTTGTCATGTGTAAATAGACTGATAATATTATACACTGTATATTATTGATGTAAAAAACGTTAAAAACTCCTATTTCAGAAGAGGTAAAATAATTTGGTTCCAAATCTATGGTTTAGCTTCTATAGGTATTATGGAATATTCATTCAATTCATTCAAAAATATTTTTTTTCATTATTTTTTGGGGGGGTGGAGTGGGGAGATGGGGTGTGGAGGGAGTGGGGTGGGCGGGCCACTTCTATTGGTCCTTCATTTGTCTATTTTCATCCATCTTTGTTATTTGGCCCATGTGGGCCTCCCATCGCGGTGGCCTCTGTTGTCTTAGAGCACCGGCTCTGGGTGCATGCGTTCCAGAGCTCCGGCTGCGTAGTTGGACACATCGGTCTGGCCGCTCCGCGGTACGTGGGATCTTCCCAGGCCAGGGATTGAACTGGCGCCCCTTGCACTGCAAGGCAGTGTCCTTACCCATTGCACCACCAGGGAAGCCCCATTCAAAAATATTTATTCAGCATCTGTTTTAAGTGCTTGGAATAAGTCAATAAAAATAACAGACCAGTTTTCTTGCTCTTGTGGAGCTTATGTTAGAGCAGGGAGGAGACAGTCAGTAAAAGTAATACACAGGTAGACCATATAGTATTAAAAAAAAAAAAAGGTGACAAGTGCTATGTAAAAATGAAACAGGGAAGCATGGGTTTAAACAGCTGGAGGTGTCATTTTAAGTGGATGATCAGAGTATACTTTACTAAATAGATCACAAGAAAAGATGTGGAGAAATGAGGCAGATTGGGAACTTTTCAGCAAGAGAGAAGCTTTGCACAAAGTTCCTAATATTAGTTGTTACCTGATATGTGTGAGCAACAGCAAAGTGGCCACTGTGGTCAGGGAGAGAATAGAAAGCAGGTGAGGACAGAGCAGAGCCTTGTAAGTGCTCATGAGCACTTTGATTTTTACTGTGCAGAGAAGTGAAATTATCTGATGTATTTTAAAAGGATAACTCTGGTACTAGTCTTAAATAAGATGAGCTCAAATTCTGAATTTATTAGTATCAATTATGTGATCTTGCTAAATTTTATTTTGTCATGTGTAAATAGACTGATAATATTATACACTGTATATTATTGATGTAAAAAACGTTAAAAACTCCTATTTCAGAAGAGGTAAAATAATTTGGTTCCAAATCTATGGTTTAGCTTCTATAGGTATTATGGAATATTCATTCAATTCATTCAAAAATATTTTTTTTCATTATTTTTTGGGGGGGTGGAGTGGGGAGATGGGGTGTGGAGGGAGTGGGGTGGGCGGGCCACTTCTATTGGTCCTTCATTTGTCTATTTTCATCCATCTTTGTTATTTGGCCCATGTGGGCCTCCCATCGCGGTGGCCTCTGTTGTCTTAGAGCACCGGCTCTGGGTGCATGCGTTCCAGAGCTCCGGCTGCGTAGTTGGACACATCGGTCTGGCCGCTCCGCGGTACGTGGGATCTTCCCAGGCCAGGGATTGAACTGGCGCCCCTTGCACTGCAAGGCAGTGTCCTTACCCATTGCACCACCAGGGAAGCCCCATTCAAAAATATTTATTCAGCATCTGTTTTAAGTGCTTGGAATAAGTCAATAAAAATAACAGACCAGTTTTCTTGCTCTTGTGGAGCTTATGTTAGAGCAGGGAGGAGACAGTCAGTAAAAGTAATACACAGGTAGACCATATAGTAATAAAAAAAAAAAGGTGACAAGTGCTATGTAAAAATGAAACAGGGAAGCATGGGTTTAAACAGCTGGAGGTGTCATTTTAAGTGGATGATCAGAGTATACTTTACTAAATAGATCACAAGAAAAGATGTGGAGAAATGAGGCAGATTGGGAACTTTTCAGCAAGAGAGAAGCTTTGCACAAAGTTCCTAATATTAGTTGTTACCTGATATGTGTGAGCAACAGCAAAGTGGCCACTGTGGTCAGGGAGAGAATAGAAAGCAGGTGAGGACAGAGCAGAGCCTTGTAAGTGCTCATGAGCACTTTGATTTTTACTGTGCAGAGAAGTGAAATTATCTGATGTATTTTAAAAGGATAACTCTGGCTACTACATTGAGAACAGACCATAAGGAAATGACAGAAGAAACAAAATGGCCAGTTAGGAGGTGACTTCAGTGACGCATATGAAGGATGTGACAGCTCAGATTGCAGTGGGAGCAAAAGTGGTGAGGAGTGAGTAAAGTCTGTAGATAATTTGAGGAATTTTCTTTAAGATCAGTGGTGGATGTTAGAGAAAGAATGAATTTAAAAATTAAACATATTTGATTGCCAATAAATATTAAGCAAGAAAACATAATTAATTAAAAGAATATCAATAATTTCTAGAAAATGAAAGAAAAGATCATTTTTGGAAAGGACAGGAACCAGTCATTTTAGTAAAAAAAAAAAAAAAATGTAGAGTTTGGTTTTACTTTTCAGAGAAAGCATCAAATTAAGCATACCATATGTGCTGAGGATATGTTACCAAGCATTCATCTTCATACTCTTGATTCCTGGGTTTCATTCTCTGGAATTCTAATAGAAAAGGCAGGGCACAAATGAAGACATGGCAGTCTTTGCAAATGCCAAAACTCCAAAGATGGAATATACTATTACCCTTCCAATAGTAATTTGTGGGTTTATGAAAGAACACATGTCAAAGAATGACCTGCTTATAGATTCAGAGGGAGATTACAATATAAAATAAATATAATGATATAGTTCAGTACATGCACATGCCCACAGAACTATGACATGTACTTAAAGAGATGAGAAAAAACTGAAAAAAAAAGAAGCTCAACAGATGTTTACCTTTGAAAAGATGGCATATGTGTATTTTTCTTCCCATAAAATATAGGAGTTTCAATTTCTAGGATGCTCTTATTTTCTTCCTTTCTTTAATCTTTCATTTCATTTTCCTTTATTTCTCTCTCTTTTTTAATGTCTTTTTTTCCTCTCTCTTTCTCTGCCTGATTTGTTCCATTTTGATATATTGCCTTTATGGAGCAATTGTCATAGCTTTTGAAATCATCAAACATGAAGAGTTTACTTAGCTTGTTTAAGGCTAAAGAGTCTTTGTTGTCTCATATACTGAAAATGTAGAAGACTTGAATTAGGGTTCAAGGAGGTCTTCAGGAACCAGGCTTTCTCCATTTATGGCTTATCTTCATTCTCACCAGTCACACCATGCTAACTGCTGGGAAAGCAAGTGGAAAAAACAATCGTTTCTTGTCTCCAGCTGGGTCATGTATGCCTCTGAATTAATCACTGGGTCCAAGGAAGTGCAATGCTTTAAAACTGGAGGCCCATCCTGAGGCTGAAAGAGGAGTCAGCTGAGAATGAAGGTGCACTAGCTTGCCAAAGGAAAGTGTCTTTGATGTTACCAGATAAATGGCAAACAAAGGCAGAACATATTCCCAGTTCAGAAATAGTTACTGTATTGAAGATGGAACACACATAATTCCTTCTCAGGAAATTCTTCTTCTTCAACAAATTTACTTCTCTTAATTTCTCATTCTGATTGTAGTATGTATCACTATTCTCCAGAGCCATAACCTCAAAATAGTTTTCACATATTCCCTTTCCCTTGGCTCAATCAAATTCTGTGAATTTATCTTCCATAATGTCTTTTGCATCTGCAGTTTTCTTTCCATTTTCACTGCCACTATTCAAATTTGGGTCATTATTAATTCTTGTCTAGATAGTTGCTTTAGCCTCCTAATTGATCTTAAGATGGAATATACTATTACCCTTCCAATAGTAATTTGTGGGTTTATGAAAGAACACATGTCAAAGAATGACCTGCTTATAGATTCAGAGGGAGATTACAATATAAAATAAATATAATGATATAGTTCAGTACATGCACATGCCCACAGAACTATGACATGTACTTAAAGAGATGAGAAAAAACTGAAAAAAAAAGAAGCTCAACAGATGTTTACCTTTGAAAAGATGGCATATGTGTATTTTTCTTCCCATAAAATATAGGAGTTTCAATTTCTAGGATGCTCTTATTTTCTTCCTTTCTTTAATCTTTCATTTCATTTTCCTTTATTTCTCTCTCTTTTTTAATGTCTTTTTTTCCTCTCTCTTTCTCTGCCTGATTTGTTCCATTTTGATATATTGCCTTTATGGAGCAATTGTCATAGCTTTTGAAATCATCAAACATGAAGAGTTTACTTAGCTTGTTTAAGGCTAAAGAGTCTTTGTTGTCTCATATACTGAAAATGTAGAAGACTTGAATTAGGGTTCAAGGAGGTCTTCAGGAACCAGGCTTTCTCCATTTATGGCTTATCTTCATTCTCACCAGTCACACCATGCTAACTGCTGGGAAAGCAAGTGGAAAAAACAATCGTTTCTTGTCTCCAGCTGGGTCATGTATGCCTCTGAATTAATCACTGGGTCCAAGGAAGTGCAATGCTTTAAAACTGGAGGCCCATCCTGAGGCTGAAAGAGGAGTCAGCTGAGAATGAAGGTGCACTAGCTTGCCAAAGGAAAGTGTCTTTGATGTTACCAGATAAATGGCAAACAAAGGCAGAACATATTCCCAGTTCAGAAATAGTTACTGTATTGAAGATGGAACACACATAATTCCTTCTCAGGAAATTCTTCTTCTTCAACAAATTTACTTCTCTTAATTTCTCATTCTGATTGTAGTATGTATCACTATTCTCCAGAGCCATAACCTCAAAATAGTTTTCACATATTCCCTTTCCCTTGGCTCAATCAAATTCTGTGAATTTATCTTCCATAATGTCTTTTGCATCTGCAGTTTTCTTTCCATTTTCACTGCCACTATTCAAATTTGGGTCATTATTAATTCTTGTCTAGATAGTTGCTTTAGCCTCCTAATTGATCTTCCAGGCTTCAATTTCCCAACTTTTTACTTACATATACCAATTTTATTTCATTTTATTTTTCATATTTCTATGATTACTAATTTTTAAAACTTCATTCAGTGCTGCAACAGAAAAATCACTAATCTTCCTAATTTCTATATAGCAACCAGCAATTTTATCTTCAGCTATTTTTGATTATTAATTATTTGTGAGTAAAGGTTATTCAAAATTGAATTGAATTCAGTGCAAGCTCTGTAAGCTTCCCCACAGCTCTATGATTCTGTCTGTAAATAAGCATCAGCCTATTGAAATTTTTTAGCCATGGAGTATTTTTTGTTAAGAAAACCAATATGGTACAAAAGTTATTTTAGAAAAGTCAGTTTGGCAGGTGTTAGTTGAAGAAACACTAGAGGCAGAAAAACAAATCTCAAGGCTACTACCATGATATAAGCATGATGTGATAAAGTCTGGAGCAAGTGAGGGGAACATAGAAATGAAAAATGAAGGCAGTTTGAAAGGGAGAACTTTGTGTTGCATTACCCAAAAATTTCATTCAGATATTTCCATAAGATATTATGGAAAAACTTGAATTAATTTTTTTGGTTAACCCAATATTTACTTCGCAATTTAACTATAAAGCTCTTCAGAGTTAGAATTGTGTGCTCATCTTTCTCCTTGAATTGACTAACAACCAGCAGACTTCAGTAAAGTCTATGAATGTTATTGAGCCTAATTTTGTGACTGATGATTTGTTGAAGAAGTTTCAGTCGGAGTAATTATGATAGGGACAGAATAGAATAGTTAGGTATTTGTAAAATGCTAGTAGGGAACTGTAGATAGAAAGGTAAAACCTAAGGAAAGTTGGAATGCTAGTAAGTTAACAATAATTCAAGAAAGCTGCTCCTTATTCAATAAAGCAGGCTTGACTAAGTATAGATAGTTAATGAAAGGAGACCTAGGGAAGGTGGAACTAATGATGTATGCCTTAAGTCTGCATCTAGGTCTACTTGAAGAAGGCAGTCTTCTACCCTCCTATATATATATATATATATTGCTGCCCACCCAATGGGAGTAGCAGAGCTTTCCTGCCTGCCCATTTGCACCTCTTACAAGTATCCTATCCCAATAAATCCACTTCTTGCCTATCACTCTGCCTCTCGCTGAATTCCTTCTGCGTTGAGACACAAAGAACCTGAGCCTCAGTGGGTCAAGACATTGGGTGAGTGATTTTAATTCAAAAATTGCTCAAGACTAGGGTTTTGGCTAGATTAAGTCCCGGCAATGTGGGTTCAAGTCCCAGACTAGGGTTTTGCTGGATTGAGTCCTAGCCTCGTGGGTTTAAGTCCCAAGTAGGGTTTAATCAGGTCTGAGCCCTTGCCACATGGGTTCAAGCCTCAAGCAGGGTTTTAGCTAGATTGAGTTCCAGCCACGTGAGTTTAAGTCACAAGCAGGGTTTGATCAGGTCTGGGCCCCAGGTTTAAGTCTCAATCTGAGGTAGAACACTTTCAATTACAAGTATAGGAATCAAGTCTAAAATATTTATCTTTTCTTTATTCTTTTCTCTTCCCTTTTCTCCTCTTTCCTTCCTCTTTTTTCCTTTCTTTCTCCTTTCTCTTCATTTTTTCAGAAGAAAATAATTATTTATATAGCTTGCTAGAGATTATTTTAAAAGACACTATATCTGCTTATTAGTCAATGCTCTGATGATTTTTCTAACCACTAGGATAATGTGCCTAATGTAAAAATAATGGTGAGGAAAATAGTTGCTCCCCACTGATATCACAGTTAAAGATTCACCTGTCTTAGAAAGAAGACTGGATGCTACCAATATTTATGTTTTTCAATTTGTCAAGGAAAGTATATCTGGGTTAGTTTTGTTTTGTTTAATTATTTATTTATTGGCTGTGCTGGGTCTTAGTTGTGGCATGTGGGATCCAGTTCCCTGGCCCGGGATCAAACCCAGGCCCCCTGCATTGGGAACACAGTTTTAACCACAGGACCACCAGGGAAGTCCCTATCTGAGTTTTATAAACAAAATCTATGATGGAAGATTCTAGGGTCTTGCTTGCTTCTTAGTTCACCTTGTACTTATTGGTAATATAAAAACATTGTAGATGAACAAGTATCAGAGAAGATTCAACATTCTGTGGGACTGTCTTGCAAGGTTCACTAACAGAAGTTTGATATTATCATATTTAATACTTGAAACATTTTTGTGAAACAAATGTGACAAATATTTTGGACTGCATTATAATAATGAGAAAACTAAAGTCCATGTGACATAAACAAGCCCATGTTTTGATCAGATAACCTTATTTTTTTCTGGGAATTGGCCTTTTACTTCTGGGAAATTATTCTGCCATTATCTTACATGATCTCATCTATCTGGCCACAAAGATCCTGTTAGATGATTGCATATGCCATACTGGACCAATGTAATACCTCATTCTCCTGCTATTAGTACAGTAATTCTAGAACCAGTATATATCAATCCTGGCCAATTAGAGGTCTTCTCTGCCGTTTAAGGTTATTAATAGAACCATGGGGAAAGGAGGGTAAAATTGTGAGGTAAAATTGTGATGTCAAGAGTCAACAGAGGTTTGCCACCTACTGTATGGAAGAAACTGAATCTAGCACACAAATGTAGAGCTGAGAGAAGAACGAGTACTGGTTAATATCTAACCTCTGGTTCTACTGATTCAAAAGGCAAAATTCTATCCTCAGCTAATTTAGTGATTTAATTATAGGAGCTGATAAATTACCCATTTGGGGGGCTAATCTGGTTTGTGTTGGCTTTCTGTCTTACTCAAAAGAGTTCTAATACAACTGGGAATATAAATGCAATGTCCAATATTATTTAGTTAATTAAGTGACAAATGGTAGAATAGATACTGATTTTCCGATAGTTCAAAGCATGTTTTTAAATACTTGACGGTGATTACGTGTATGATGTAAACACTGTCAATACTCCATTCATGTCCCCTTGCTGCTTTCATGCGCACAGGCTCCCAGGTGGGCTTTCCCTCTTGGCCAGCAAGCCTCAGCATCTCTTTTTTGGAGATTGTTAGAACCAGCTCAACCTGTGCTACATGAAGACCACAACTGGCTAGGAATTACCACCCCTGGGAGCAGCCCTCAAAAGGATTAGCAAGTAGTAGATCTTTTTTTCTCCATCTCTAGTAAGAAAAGCTCTGAGAAGGGATTGGCTTTTGCTCTTTCTGAAGGTTCCCTGAAATACTGTGTCAAAAACACCTTTCATAGGGCTTGTTTGATATTGTACCTTTACATGGCCTCCTTCCATCTTCATCAATCTAGAGGGTTTTTAGTTTTCTTTTTTAAATCCCTTGCCTCCATGGAACCTGTCAGGGTATCATTCTAGGGAACCTCATCTAAGACAATAGACTACCTAAACTAAACAGGCAACCCAAGAATTTAAGGATTAAGAATGAGAGGCCTCAGGTCAAGAATCTGCATGTAGGGCTTCCCCTGGTGGTACAGTGGATAAGGACACCGCCTTGCAGTGCAAGGGGCGCCGGTTGGATCCCTGGCCTGGGAAGATCCCACGTGCAGCAAAGCGGCTGGACTAATGTGTCCAACTACCGAGCTGGAGCTCTGGAGCGCATGCGCCCAGAGCTGGCGCTCTGCGACAACAGATGCCACCGCGATGGGGGGCCCGCAGGAGCCAAAGAACAAAGACAGATGAAAACAGAGAAATGAAAGACGGATAGAAGTGGCCCGCCCGCTCCCCCCCCCCCCCCACCCCCCCCCCCCCCCCCCAAAAAAAAAAAAAAAAAAAAAACTTAAAAAAAAAAAAAGAATCTGCGTGTAAAATATCAAACGCAGATAGAAGAAAATTGCTTGGGAGACAGACATGAAAGAACGGGTACTAATATAAACAATAATAGTTGTGTTATTCCTCACCTGGAAATGAGAATTAACCAGAAAATGACCCAAAAATGTGCTTCAGCTCTATTTCCAGTGAATTGAAAGGGTACACCTTCTTTACATGAGCCAAACATTACAGAGCAGTATTTTACTCCATTCATGTCCCCTTGCTGCTTTCATGCGCACAGGCTCCCAGGTGGGCTTTCCCTCTTGGCCAGCAAGCCTCAGCATCTCTTTTTTGGAGATTGTTAGAACCAGCTCAACCTGTGCTACATGAAGACCACAACTGGCTAGGAATTACCACCCCTGGGAGCAGCCCTCAAAAGGATTAGCAAGTAGTAGATCTTTTTTTCTCCATCTCTAGTAAGAAAAGCTCTGAGAAGGGATTGGCTTTTGCTCTTTCTGAAGGTTCCCTGAAATACTGTGTCAAAACACCTTTCATAGGGCTTGTTTGATATTGTACCTTTACATGGCCTCCTTCCATCTTCATCAATCTAGAGGGTTTTAGTTTTCTTTTATAAGCCCTTGCCTCCATGGAACCTGTCAGGGTATCATTCTAGGGAACCTCATCTAAGACAATAGACTACCTAAACTAAACAGGCAACCCAAGAATTTAAGGATTAAGAATGAGAGGCCTCAGGTCAAGAATCTGCATGTAGGGCTTCCCCTGGTGGTACAGTGGATAAGGACACCGCCTTGCAGTGCAAGGGGCGCCGGTTGGATCCCTGGCCTGGGAAGATCCCACGTGCAGCAAAGCGGCTGGACTAATGTGTCCAACTACCGAGCTGGAGCTCTGGAGCGCATGCGCCCAGAGCTGGCGCTCTGCGACAACAGATGCCACCGCGATGGGGGGCCCGCAGGAGCCAAAGAACAAAGACAGATGAAAACAGAGAAATGAAAGACGGATAGAAGTGGCCCGCCCGCTCCCCTCCCTCCCCAACCCGACCCCCGCCCCCAAAAAGTAAACAAATAAATAAATCTTAAAAAAAAAAAAAGAATCTGCGTGTAAAATATCAAACGCAGATAGAAGAAAATTGCTTGGGAGACAGACATGAAAGAACGGGTACTAATATAAACAATAATAGTTGTGTTATTCCTCACCTGGAAATGAGAATTAACCAGAAAATGACCCAAAAATGTGCTTCAGCTCTATTTCCAGTGAATTGAAAGGGTACACCTTCTTTACATGAGCCAAACATTACAGAGCAGTATTTTACACTGGTGTGTACTTTGGCATACAATTAAGGTTATAATTTATTCTTCTTGGTTTATTTCCCAGTGTTCACAGCAAATGTCCAGCATACCTGACTGAAGAGTATTATTGGCCAGAATTTCAGGAAGAAATCTTTACTGAAACTGTTAAAAAACTTTATGATCCTTTCCAAAAACTGATTTGTTGATCTCTGAAAAGTGTTCAATCTCTTCTCCCCAAAACAAATACACCAACAAAAACCTTTTATACATTTACCGGCTAACTCCTACCCTAGTCGCCTGTTGAAGCTTTATTCCAATGAATGGAGAATAGAAATATGGATAATTCACTGATGTGAAATTAACCATAATTCTGACATCTAAAGTAGAAATGGGCAACTAAGGAAAGTAGCCTTTGAGTAATTATTTAGACATTTCAGTTGTCTATTTTGTTTTCAAAATATTTCTGAAGCCCTGGTCCAAACTTTATCTTAAAAACTTGTTAGAAAGATAAATGTCTGTTCATCACTAATCATATTGGTTTATGCTATTCTGTATGTCACATATTTTGTAGAACAGGTCTAAAATCTTTCAGATGTCTTAAATAAAAGCTTTCATGAGCATAAACTTTTAACTCCTCAATATATTCTTTGTTTCCTGACTTTGCTCTCATACTGAATGTAGAGGTGCTGTGTCTTTGTGTATATGTGTCTATTTGTATATTACTAATTCTTACTGGTCTCTTCATAGCATTTCCATGCCCCTGGTTCTAATAGATAGATGTGCTTCTCTGTCTTGACAGTTCCTAAAGCAGTGGTCTACTCCAAAGAGTATTGTAGACAGTAGTCATAGAAACAACTCAAAAATAGTAGTTTTATATAAAAAAAAATTCTGTTAGACTGTGAGCTACTTGATGTCAGGAACCATGACTTACCCATCTTTGTATTTCCTGGCTAGAACGTGGCATGTAGAAGACACTCAACAAATATTTGTGGAATGAATGAATAAACAGCTTATGTGTAGAAAGTCCCAAATAGCTAGTCTTCCCCCTGGGCTACCCCACAACATATGACACTCCCAGGAGCAAAGATAGTTGGGTCAGGACAGTGGGTTCTAAGAAACTAACTTCTCCGTGTTGGACTTGTCTTCTCCCCGGGGATATTAGCAATATATCAAAGAGGGTGAAAAAAATGTGTCAGCAAGAGCAAATCTGGATAAAAGTATATCAAGATCAACATTAATGATGCATCCTTGGTAAGACTCTACAAATTCTTCAGTCTTCCCCATGTTCAGTTTTCTTTTCAAACTGCACTAAGTGAAGACCCTAATATCTGTTAATAGGATAGGTTTCCTGTACTTTTTCTTCTCTTACAAATTAGATGACTGTACATATCATGCTATACTATTTTGACTGATTTTTTCACTTTCTTCTCCACTGGAATGTGAGTTCCTTCCTTAAGGCCAGCAACTGTATCAGATCCTGTTCTAAAACTCCAGCAACTTAATTTAAAAATGCTTTGCTACTCTGCTCATTGTTACATGGCCGCCGCGGTGATCTTTGTTCCCCGGCAGAAAACTTTCTTGGGCAGGATTCCTTTTCAAATAATGCCAGGTTGATACTCATATTCTGGGATACATACATACACTTCTGACCTGCTCCTCCTCCTCCGTCTAGTCTCTCCCTCCTGGCCACCGGCGCGGCCCAGCCAGCGACGCGCTGATGCTGTGCCCCCTATTTATTTCTTAAAAGGTAATATACTTACAATACACATACAGAGTTCTTTGATTAAAGTATAAATAATATCATATATTAGAAAATTTCAACACAATAAAAGATATTTTTTTGCCATTTTGAGAATCTTGAACATGCTATGATAATTGTACTTTGTTACACAAATACTAGTTCTTTTGCTTCAGGTGCTAGGGACTGTCCCTCTGGGTAGAAATACAACTTATTTAATTAGTTCTTGTGCCCCATGAATAAGGAGATTTTGATAGAGCTTAAACAGGTTTTAGAATCCTTTACCAACTTATAGAAATTTGAACTTTTCTCAGACTCTCTCTATTAGTAGCAAATGTGTCAAAAATCATTTCAGGTTTAGTTTAAGATGTTTTCTCTTCCTAATAGAAAAAAAAATCCCCATCAAAAGCTTTTTCTGTTCTATAGGGATTGCTGACCATGTTGATGAAGGCGGATATAGTGCAAGTACTTTTCAAATCAGAATGCCCAGCACCCCACTTTAAACTTCTTCAATGTCTCCAGTCCCACATTGAACTTAAGCACTCATTAAAATTTCACTTTGTTCTACCTCATTTCTATTTCTACTTGGAAAAAATTCCTTATTATTACTATACCACTAAATTTCAGTATCAGCCTTAGGCTCAGGTTTTCCAGAACATATGCTAGTGCATATTTGGACAACTCTCCTGTCTGTGAACATTCTGTCATGCCACTTCCATTCTTTTCTCTGACTAGCAGCATTAGTTTACTGCTTCCTTTTTATTACCCAACTCTTTGGTCCAACTAAGCAAACTCTACGTCAAGATCAAGATGCTTTTCTGCTTTGATAAATGTTCCTTTAGAATTTTGTGAGCACAACATCCACTTGCACTCTCTCTCAATTGTCCTCTTTACGGGAAGATATGGTAACAGGTGAGATGGTCCTCTGCCTTGAATTTGACAAGCACAGGAGCTGAAAATATGCTTTATTTTATTGTTGGTATTTATCATATAAAGTATCAGTGATAAAAATTACATGCAATATAACATAATGCTGTATGTATTGGGGTTCTCCTGTGTTGGGTGCAAAAATATTTATAATTGTTATATCCTCATCTTGGATTGAGCCCATAATCATTACGTAGTGTCCTTATCTCTTATAACAATTTTTATTTTAAAGTCTATTTTGTCTGATATGAGTATTGCTGCTCCAGTTTCCCTTTGATTTCCATTTGCATGGAACATCTTTATCCATCTCCTCACTTTAAGTCTGTATGTGTCCCTAGGTCTGAAGTGGGTGTCTTTTAGACATATATGCTTTGTTATACAGAACGAAGTAAGTCAGAAAGAGAAAAAACATTCCACATTAACACACACACACACACACACATATAAATGGTACTGATGAACCTATTTTCAGAGGTGAAACAGAGACATATACAACAGACTCATGGACACAGCAGGGGAAGAAGAGAGTAAGATGAAATGAGAAAGGAGCGTTCCAATATATACTATCGTGTATAATATAGCTAGCTAGTGGGAAGTGTATGTATAGTACAGAGACCTGAGCCTGGTGCTCAGTGACGACCTAGAAGTTTGGAATAGAAGGTGGGAGGGAGGCTTAAGAGAGATGGGATATATGTATACTTATGGCTGATTCACTTTAGTGTAGGGCAGAAATCAACACAATATTGTAAAGCAATTATCTTCCAATTAAAAAAGTAGAATAGTGCAGTTAAGGCAGGTTTTAAGACATTTTTTATGGAAAATAAAAACATAAAATATTGAAAATATAAAAACTAGATAATTGGTTCAGTTTTAGAATCTCTTAATATTGGATTTAGGGTACAGGAAGGTGTATACTTAGAAATGTAGACAGGTTCACATTCTATTCCTGTCATGTGCTAGCTATTTGGCCTAGTGTGGAGGCCCTTTGTTAACTGGACATCTACCTTATCGCCTCCATTTTTCTGTCAAAGTCCATAACTTTATTTTGGCCTTTCATCTCTCCTCTACTCTCTTCTCACGTGTTTGGATTGGGCCCTATCCTTGATCAAGTTAGAGAAGTGAGCTTGTTCAGAGTTAATTGGTACTTCACATAGCTTCAGATTCCAAAGCCTGGCTCAGGCATAAGCATGAGGCATAATCCTAACATAGCTGTGGGGGGGCAAAAATATTTATAATTGTTATATCCTCATCTTGGATTGAGCCCATAATCATTACGTAGTGTCCTTATCTCTTATAACAATTTTTATTTTAAAGTCTATTTTGTCTGATATGAGTATTGCTGCTCCAGTTTCCCTTTGATTTCCATTTGCATGGAACATCTTTATCCATCTCCTCACTTTAAGTCTGTATGTGTCCCTAGGTCTGAAGTGGGTGTCTTTTAGACATATATGCTTTGTTATACAGAACGAAGTAAGTCAGAAAGAGAAAAAACATTCCACATTAACACACACACACACACACACATATAAATGGTACTGATGAACCTATTTTCAGAGGTGAAACAGAGACATATACAACAGACTCATGGACACAGCAGGGGAAGAAGAGAGTAAGATGAAATGAGAAAGGAGCGTTCCAATATATACTATCGTGTATAATATAGCTAGCTAGTGGGAAGTGTATGTATAGTACAGAGACCTGAGCCTGGTGCTCAGTGACGACCTAGAAGTTTGGAATAGAAGGTGGGAGGGAGGCTTAAGAGAGATGGGATATATGTATACTTATGGCTGATTCACTTTAGTGTAGGGCAGAAATCAACACAATATTGTAAAGCAATTATCTTCCAATTAAAAAAAAAGTAGAATAGTGCAGTTAAGGCAGGTTTTAAGACATTTTTTATGGAAAATAAAAACATAAAATATTGAAAATATAAAAACTAGATAATTGGTTCAGTTTTAGAATCTCTTAATATTGGATTTAGGGTACAGGAAGGTGTATACTTAGAAATGTAGACAGGTTCACATTCTATTCCTGTCATGTGCTAGCTATTTGGCCTAGTGTGGAGGCCCTTTGTTAACTGGACATCTACCTTATCGCCTCCATTTTTCTGTCAAAGTCCATAACTTTATTTTGGCCTTTCATCTCTCCTCTACTCTCTTCTCACGTGTTTGGATTGGGCCCTATCCTTGATCAAGTTAGAGAAGTGAGCTTGTTCAGAGTTAATTGGTACTTCACATAGCTTCAGATTCCAAAGCCTGGCTCAGGCATAAGCATGAGGCATGATTAAGGCAAGTAAAAAGCAGTGAACCTTCTCTGGGAATTGCCAGAGCAGGGGTGGTGTCCTATCACCAGGCTTTCACTTGAGAGATTCCAGGCTTGATGTTGCCGCTGCTACCTCCTTACTGCCTATACCACCTACAGTCTAAAATGGAAGTCCACTCAGAGGAAGCACTGCTGAGAAACAGTGTGGGACTCAGTCCTGACTGCTGCTGTGCTCTCCTGTGCCAGTGGTAGAGCTATTTCTAGAATTCTCAGTTACCTAAACCAACATACTCCCTTTTGGCTGAAACCATTTGAGACCAGTGTTTATGCTTATATTTATACTTAGTATTAGTACTAAATAATTTTCACTGACTCAGATTTTGATATCATATTGTGATCATGTTATAAGTGCTAGTTTTTCAAAGTTTGAAATTGGATACATAGAAATAGTGGTGAAGTGCTGTGTATCCTAGGTTGGGAGCCCAGCAATTCTTATTCTTCATAGTGAAACAATTGATTAGAATGTTGCCTGTGGATCATAGAATTTAGACAATGAGCCTATTAAGGCTGACAGTAAGAGACTTGATAGGAAAATTTAGATCGCTGGAATATGTTGGTTACATTTCTCACTTGGTAAGGACCCGTAAGAAGCTGAAAAGATTAGCTAAAACTGGCCTATTTGGAACCAGAGAAAGAGAAAATAAAATTTTTCTACAGAAGCCAATTTTGTTTAGGACTTTCTGTCTACATGTTTGAGAAAGTAGAAATCTGATGACTTGTGTGACAGAAATTCTACTCAAGCTAACAATCAGAGGCAAAGTGGCAGATAATAATAAAAAACCTCATGTTTTGTACTTCCTGCGTCACAAAGGGACAACTGCTTCTGCAGAGCTGAGGCAGAAAAGAGAAGATTATATAGGGTTTTGTCTACCAGGCTTTCAAATTACCCACTGAGCTAGAAACAGAGATCTGAATTCCAGAGCTAAGCCAGCACCATGTTTCTTAATAAAGTTGGAAACAGAAGGTGGCATGGGAAAGTTTTTAGTTTTATTCATTTGATACCTTGAATGTGATACCTTAGCTGTTAAGGACATAATAGATCCTTGGTTTCTTCCATGTAAAATAGAAATGACAAAAATTTTCCTCCGGAATGATTTTAAGGATTAAGTTAGACCATACAAGTTGAAGTATCAAGCACAGTGCCTCATACCTAGTTAATACTTGACATGATAACAAATACTATTAATATGGATAGTTCACAGTTCTAGAAAGAAAGCTGAGAAAATTTAGGCAAAATATAAAAGTTCATATAGTGAATATTAAACTAGAAGAATTCATTATTCTAAGAGTTCTGATGGTTAACACATTAAAAAATAGCAAACTCATAATTATGTAATTAATGAAGCTAAAATATTTTTACATACATTGATAGTAACATATGATTCTGAACTGTCATCACTATTTTATTGTATTGCAAATATTTGTTTATATTTGTTTGTCTCCTACCTTTGTATCATTTATGTTTAACATACTACTTAGATCACAGTAGGCTACTAATTTATGTTTGTTGATTTTATCTATGTATGAATTATTTAATTAAAAACAATCTTCTTCTGCAACCATCAAAACAGAATCATATTTGGATCACAAATCTAATCAAAGTATTTTTTTGTTCAATGCCCACTTAAATCTGTACATAAAACATGGCCTTAATTTCTGATTTTTCCTGGAAAATTTTTACCATGATGCAGAGTGTTAGTTATTTGTCTTTCTAGGGCTCTCTTACACTGGGTCTCCTTGTGCTACTTCTCCAGTCTACTGAATTATTTATAGTGTCCCCAGTCTTGGGCCCAGGCCCAACTAACTCTACTAAGTAGAATTACAAATTTTTGCTGAAGGAAATTGATAAATAAGAGCAGGGCTGAATCATAGAAGTGAAAAGTGGAAGTAGTTGTAAAAGGACTAAAAAGTTAAAGTGAAACAAAGCCAGAAGTGTTTAGTTTAGTAGATTGAATTTAATTTCAGAATGGAAAAAGTTAGGAACATGTAGAAAATAGCCAATATAATTTACTATAATATAGCTCTGTTGTGAACATATTCCATATTTCCCTGAAAGAGCCAATTTTATTAGTTTCAATATGGTATACAAAAATGCAATTTAAGTATTCTTTTTTTGTGAAATGTCTTATAAAACTCAATATACATAAGCAGTTTCTTATTGGACTTTATATTTCAATTTTGCATTAAAAAATAGGCATATACGCATAATATATTTAAAAGTTTTATTGAGTATTCTTTGTTCTCTGGGTAGTGTGTTTGTTCAGAGGACTCAGAGCCCTTGCCTCAAGAAGCTTACAGCCAATAATCAAAAAATTAATAATTAATAAGTACATAATGACCATTGAAAATGTGAAGTGTTATAAAGGTGAAGACAGAAAGAAAGACATCTAAGCCAAGAAGAAAATTTGGAAGCACTTAGAGAGTCTTCTAACCTGAATCTTGAAGGAGTTAGGTCTAGTGGGGCCAGGTTTGGCATTGAGATATGGGTAAAAATTGTTGTCTACAAAAAAAAGGGGGCAAATAATTAAGTGTGCTTGGGGAAAAAAAGGGTATCATTTATGTTTAACATACTACTTAGATCACAGTAGGCTACTAATTTATGTTTGTTGATTTTATCTATGTATGAATTATTTAATTAAAAACAATCTTCTTCTGCAACCATCAAAACAGAATCATATTTGGATCACAAATCTAATCAAAGTATTTTTTTGTTCAATGCCCACTTAAATCTGTACATAAAACATGGCCTTAATTTCTGATTTTTCCTGGAAAATTTTTACCATGATGCAGAGTGTTAGTTATTTGTCTTTCTAGGGCTCTCTTACACTGGGTCTCCTTGTGCTACTTCTCCAGTCTACTGAATTATTTATAGTGTCCCCAGTCTTGGGCCCAGGCCCAACTAACTCTACTAAGTAGAATTACAAATTTTTGCTGAAGGAAATTGATAAATAAGAGCAGGGCTGAATCATAGAAGTGAAAAGTGGAAGTAGTTGTAAAAGGACTAAAAAGTTAAAGTGAAACAAAGCCAGAAGTGTTTAGTTTAGTAGATTGAATTTAATTTCAGAATGGAAAAAGTTAGGAACATGTAGAAAATAGCCAATATAATTTACTATAATATAGCTCTGTTGTGAACATATTCCATATTTCCCTGAAAGAGCCAATTTTATTAGTTTCAATATGGTATACAAAAATGCAATTTAAGTATTCTTTTTTTGTGAAATGTCTTATAAAACTCAATATACATAAGCAGTTTCTTATTGGACTTTATATTTCAATTTTGCATTAAAAAATAGGCATATCGCATAATATATTTAAAAGTTTTATTGAGTATTCTTTGTTCTCTGGGTAGTGTGTTTGTTCAGAGGACTCAGAGCCCTTGCCTCAAGAAGCTTACAGCCAATAATCAAAAAATTAATAATTAATAAGTACATAATGACCATTGAAAATGTGAAGTGTTATAAAGGTGAAGACAGAAAGAAAGACATCTAAGCCAAGAAGAAAATTTGGAAGCACTTAGAGAGTCTTCTAACCTGAATCTTGAAGGAGTTAGGTCTAGTGGGGCCAGGTTTGGCATTGAGATATGGGTAATTGTTGTCTACAAAGAAACTGCAGTTCATGAACGTCTAGTATCACTAGATTGCTGAGAATGAGAAAAGGTATGAGCACTGGAGAACTACAAATAATTAAGTGTGCTTGGAGTCACATTAGAAGAATTATGAAGTGGGAGATTTTTAAAGTGTCCAAATTCTAAAGAGCCTCATATACCTTCTGGCCTTTGCACTTAATTATAAGGCAGCCAGTATCCACTGAAGACTCTCATGGGTGAGTATGAAATGACCTACTTTGTCCTTTAAAAGAATTTCTTTGGGTTTGAGGAGAATGTCTAAGAAGGGAAGATGATAATCAAGATATCAATTAAGCAAGGGGTAATAACCCAACCAGCAGGGCTTTCCTGTTGGCTCAGCTGGAAAAGAATCTGCCTGCAGTGCAGAAGTCCCAGGTTGAATTCCTGGGTGGGTAAGGCCCTTTGGAGAAGGAAATGGCAGCCCACTGTGTTATTCTTGCCTGGAACATCCCATGGATAGAGGAGCCTGGTTTGGTTACGTAGGACTGCAAAACATCAGACACAACTTAGTCACTTCACTCCAATAATCCGACCAAGATATGATACTTCCCCAATGAAATTAATGGCATTAGGATGAAAAGAAGTGGATGAAATGAAATGTTGAGAACATCAAATCTTCACAATTTTGTATCCAATTGAATATTGGTAGTGAAGTACAAAATTTTAATCTCTGGAAATAAACATATGTAGGTGCCACTCATTGAGACAGAGACCATAAAAGAAGAGATCTAGTTTATATTTAAATTTTTTTTTTGCATTAAAAATAGGCATATCGCATAATATATTTAAAAGTTTTATTGAGTATTCTTTGTTCTCTGGGTAGTGTGTTTGTTCAGAGGACTCAGAGCCCTTGCCTCAAGAAGCTTACAGCCAATAATCAAAAAATTAATAATTAATAAGTACATAATGACCATTGAAAATGTGAAGTGTTATAAAGGTGAAGACAGAAAGAAAGACATCTAAGCCAAGAAGAAAATTTGGAAGCACTTAGAGAGTCTTCTAACCTGAATCTTGAAGGAGTTAGGTCTAGTGGGGCCAGGTTTGGCATTGAGATATGGGTAATTGTTGTCTACAAAGAAACTGCAGTTCATGAACGTCTAGTATCACTAGATTGCTGAGAATGAGAAAAGGTATGAGCACTGGAGAACTACAAATAATTAAGTGTGCTTGGAGTCACATTAGAAGAATTATGAAGTGGGAGATTTTTAAAGTGTCCAAATTCTAAAGAGCCTCATATACCTTCTGGCCTTTGCACTTAATTATAAGGCAGCCAGTATCCACTGAAGACTCTCATGGGTGAGTATGAAATGACCTACTTTGTCCTTTAAAAGAATTTCTTTGGGTTTGAGGAGAATGTCTAAGAAGGGAAGATGATAATCAAGATATCAATTAAGCAAGGGGTAATAACCCAACCAGCAGGGCTTTCCTGTTGGCTCAGCTGGAAAAGAATCTGCCTGCAGTGCAGAAGTCCCAGGTTGAATTCCTGGGTGGGTAAGGCCCTTTGGAGAAGGAAATGGCAGCCCACTGTGTTATTCTTGCCTGGAACATCCCATGGATAGAGGAGCCTGGTTTGGTTACGTAGGACTGCAAAACATCAGACACAACTTAGTCACTTCACTCCAATAATCCGACCAAGATATGATACTTCCCCAATGAAATTAATGGCATTAGGATGAAAAGAAGTGGATGAAATGAAATGTTGAGAACATCAAATCTTCACAATTTTGTATCCAATTGAATATTGGTAGTGAAGTACAAAATTTTAATCTCTGGAAATAAACATATGTAGGTGCCACTCATTGAGACAGAGACCATATAGAGAGATCAAGTGTAAAATGAGTTTATTTTTTTACCTATGTTAAGTTTGAAAGGACTTTTTCACTATTTAAGTGAAGATATCAGGTAAGCCACTAGTTTTACTGGAAAGATTCAGATTATCTTATTTTCTTTTTAAGATGATTGACTTAGGATAGAATATGTAACCAAGTTCTTATCAATTATATGTAATAGTAAGTTTGCTGAGATCTTCTGAGAGTCACTTCTTTGATAAAAAATCAAAAGCCTTTGGATAAGGCTTGCACTTTCTTTTCTGTCTGAACACTGATTTTTAAGGACCTGATACTTGGAACCACAGATAAATTCTTTTGACCATGAGGCAAAAGCAAGTAAAATCACAAAGAAGTAGAATCAGATCCCTGGTATTCCTAAGCTACTGAATTTACCAGTTCTAGAACTGTCCGACTTTGGATTTATTTTAGATGAGATAATAAGCACACTTGCCACATGAGCAACTTTTCTTTTTCTGTTATTTGTACCTGAGAGATTTCTAAGTTGAAGATTAAGAAATGATCTGAAGATTATTCAGCAGAGTCACTATTATAGGCAACTCTTTAAAAAGCTGAATTGTGAGTAATGGGGAGAGAGGTATTATTTAAATAGAGGAGTGGTATCAAGGAAAAGTGTTCTTTCTCTTTTTAATAGGAGAGGCTTAAGAATATCTAAATACTAACTTTACCAGGAACGTTATAATTGACAGAGAAATTTAAGGCAAGAGAGTTCAGTGTATAGAGGTGATCAAGTATGAAAAGTCTTTGGAGGGAGGAGACTTTTTCTGATAACAGGCAAGATGGCACAGGTGGATGAGCATAAAATTCAAATGGTAGAGAAACATCATTGCTTTTATTCCATTTCCCTCACAACTTGCTGTTTAGTGTTTTAGTTTAATGTTTTAGATCATCACTGGTTGAGACTATTAGGGCGATTTTCTCTTTCATTCATTTTTTCCTTCTAGGAAAAAAAGTATATTAATATGTAAATACCCAAGTGAGGGAGAGCCTGTGTGCTTGGAATAAGACAGGCAGCAGCTAGTTGTGTCAGTAAATTGTCAAAGTCAGATTTCTTGTGACCAGTTGGCTTACTGAAGCACAAACTGTTCTGGAGAACCCAGAAGTCAAATTGGTACCAGCTGAGGAGACATATATTGAACCAAAAGCCAAGCTAAATAAAAAGATATAAGAAAAAGGATAAGTTCTGTGTCAAAGAGAAAAAATGTAGCATACCAAAGAGTTATTTGATAGTTGTTTTTAAAGATACAACTGAAGAAGTTTGCATTTGCAGCCTCAAAAAGTATTCTCTCATTACACTCAAGGGAGGAATGGAAGCATTTCAGCTGGCTATAGTAGGAACATACCAAGAAACCACAGTCTGTTATGTACAGGATTTCCATAAACTGACATTTTGTGTTTAGCTCTTTCTTAACTGGATGGTACCAAGAAGTGAAATCTAAGATCTATCACTGTAATTGAGTACACAATGGCAGCAGCATTGACCTACACCAAAGTTAGAACTGATGCTAAACTATTAGTGGAATACTGAAAAGTTAGAATTAATCTTAAATAGAACAACAGTAGATTGAAGGTCTGTTTTTTTTTATTTAAAAAATACATCTCTCCTATAAGATTCTGTACATAGAAATCCATGCCATTAACATGGTTTCCAGATGTACTTTTGGCAAACTTTTCATTTTTTATTTAGCCAAACCTGTTTTCTTAAATAATGTGAATGATTATACATCATAGAATAGCACCATTTTGAGGCTGAAGGTTGAAATAGAAGATCCTAGTTGATTACATATGTAAGTGATTTCTGGTTCTCAAATGATATGGAGTGCAAGAATAATAATGACTCCACCCATGGCTTAATTTATTTACATAAATGCCAAAAAATTCAAAAATCAAATCAATCATCCTGTGATTTCCATTATCTGAAAACAATGAGAAGCCATTAATGAAGTTGTACATCTTTCAAAAAGCAACTAGCCAGGTAGAGAGGAACTGGCAAGTGTTTAAAAAATATTTAATGTTCGGGCCAAAACTGTAAATTATTTTCAAATTATTTTCAGTGCATTAATACATGTAAATGTTCCAATAAACTAGGAGGAATTCTATTTGTTCAGCTGGAAGATGTTCCTTTTGGCATAATTCAAAATTTACAAAAGCAATGAGAGAAAGTGAAAACATTTTTATTATCTTGAGCGTAAGAAAGAAATAGGCTTCTCTGTCCACGGGATTTTCCCAGCAAGGACACTGGGGTGTGTAGCCATTTTCTTCTCCAAGGGACCGTCCAGACCCAGGGATGGAACCCTAGTCTCCCACATTGCAAGCAGATTCTTTACCATCTGAGCTACCAGGGAAGCTTTAAAACATAATACAGAGTATATATTTTTTTATACTTTAAGATTTCTGAGAATGGTGTTCAAATTTGCCATTTAGCAGAATATTTGAAAAGTATTTGACTTTGCTATAAGTGAGGCATTTGTATTTATACTGGGAATTGTAATGTGTAATTGTAATTGCCTTTCCTACCACTGCTCTTTTTTCCCCTTCCTCTTCTATTTCTGTATTTTAGCCTAGTATTGTAAAGTTAACTTGTCATTTATAATTCAGTGACACCAAGCTGCAAAATAAATATACAAATAAAAACTTGTGGGATACACATTGGCATTAAAAATAAAGAGCAAAGTTTTTAGACGAGTTTTGAACCTCTTTCTGTATATTTTAATTTTATAAAAGTCATAGATATTAAAGAAAAGTGCAAAAGTGCAAAATGTAGGATGAGATAATGAAAAAGTAAAACAATATCTCCTATTACCTTACTACCTAAAGATAACCAATAATAGTCTTAATTTTTCCAGCATTTAATTTTATAAGTAGGCTTTGAAAAATTAAAATTTTGGTGTAATACTTTTTGTTAATTTATATCACACTATTTCAGTAAAAAATATATGAAAATATTATATATATTTATCTGCCTACCTATATATATATATACATATATACTTCTTTATAATGACTATGTAATAGTCTGCACAGTGAACATTTAGAATGATTATAGACTTTTACCGTCATAGGTATTATTGGTGATGTTTTATAATAGTGGTACATTACTTATAATATTTCCCTCAAATTACTTAAATATGTATTGAACAGTTACTTTGTGCTAAAAACAAGAGGTGTTAAAACACAATCTTTACCTTGAGAAGAATATGACAAAGTGAAAAAATGTACAAAATAAACAGAAAATGCATATAAGTTGTTGAAAGACTGATATGATAGTGGACTAGGGCATTAATGATGCCAGAAAGCTCAGACTCCTCACTACAAAATCCACCTTTATAGAGAAACTTGCACCAGGGCTGAGGGCCATGTTTTGGTTACAAGACAGACTTTACGCTTCTGTCAAACTCTACTTTTTCTCTATATGAGAATAAGCTTGGTCAGAATTAAGAAGAAGCTCTTGTATTTTTGGAAGTTAACCACATGAGCAATATTCAGTCAAACATTTTGAGAAAGTTCTTCAAAAAGAAAGCAGTGTTAGAGAAGTGAGGTTGAACTGCTACTTGCTTGCTCCATAGCTCTAGATGCCATTGATGATCCTGATAAGACTGTCTAGTTTGGAGAATTTTCCTAATTGTAATATCTACTCTTAAAATACAACTTCCATGAGATCAAGAATGTCCGTACAGAACCCTGAACAATTCCTTGCACAAAGCTGTTTAATATATGTTGACTATAGAAAAAAATCAAATCAGTCAATCCTAAAGGAAATCAACCCTTGGTATTCATGGAAAGGACTGTTGCTGAAGCTGAAGCTCCAACTATTTGATTACCTGATGCCAAGAGCTGACTCATTGGAGAAGATCCCAATGTTGGGAAAGACTGAAGGTAAAAGCAGAACTAGCAGAAGAGGATGCGATGATTAGATAATATCAAGAACTCAGTGGGCATGAATTTGAGCAAACTCCAGGAGATAGCCAGGGACAGAGGGGCCTGTCATGGGGTCACAAAGAGTCAGCCATAACTTAGCCACTGAATGACAGCAGCAGCAATAATGGGGAAAAAAATCAGTACTTATTCCAGTAAGTCATTCCACACTTTAAACCTCTGGACTTGATACTTAAATCTCCCTTAGTATTGCCTATAGGGCATATGCTATAATGAACTAAATATAACAATCCTGTGTATTTAGGACCTTATAAAAGTAAAGAAACATAAATTAAGTAAATGTGTCATTTAAATAGAATAATCTTTTCCTCAATCACCCCAAAACTTAAAAAATGTAGGATTGTATGCATGGGTCTTTTCAACTTTCTCCAGAAGAGTAGAGCATCCTAATGAAAGTCCGTCCAGGTGTTCTGCCTGCTTACGTGGAAGACTAGCCCTAAAGCTATCCTTTTCTTTCCTGAGTGCCTTTTCTTCTGCTGTTAAAAGGACTACAAATCCTGATAAGTATTTAGCCTTAAATTAGATTATCGATTAAAAGGAATGGTAGGTAAATAGGACATTTACCTGAAGGTTAATTCTGAGGGTCACTTATAGAATTCTGATGCATAGTTAAAAGAGTATACTTAGTGTCTAGGTTTATTGGTGCTCTGAAGCTTTTCATTCTGATATTTTACTGCTTGGAGTTGGTTCACTCCAAAAGTGAACATATACAAGGATATAATTTAAATGTTATTATTCCGTCCTTGTGTTGGGGTGAAAATATCTTATACCTGTCACATAACTCAATTAAACAGAAATACTAGTTTTGTTAGTGGGTATGTATCAGTGGTGCCATTAAAAATGTGCTTGCAAGATCTGTCAGCTCTACAATAATCAAAACCCTCCACTTTTACTATCCAGGGTACAATAAAGCTAAAAAGAATAAAATGGTCTTCTCCAATGTGTCTTATACTCCAGTGATTCTCTGAAGAGGCTGTATTTCTCATACTTCTGCATTTCTGTTAATACTATATTCTCACCCATCTTTTCAAGACTGATAAATATCTTCCTGTCTTTAAGACTCAGCCAAGTGACACATCTTTGGAAAATCCACGTGCTAAAAAACATCTCTATCAAAACATTGATGTCATTTTGTCATAATTAGTACATGTTGCCCTAATTAGAACATGCGTTCCTCAAAAACAAGTTCTGATAGGAAGTTGATGAATAATAACACTTAATCTGCATGTCGAAAATCTGATGTTTTGAATATGCATTGATATATTAACCAGTCCAGACTTCCATTTGATCATATGTTTAAAGTACATTTCAACTTAAATATCTCACGCATATATGAAGGACCATTGGTCACGACATGTCAACCATTAATCTGAAATAGCAGAAATCACACTATTGGTTAATCTCTCCTAACCCTTTACCTCACATTATATTTGAAATAGGAAACGGAATTGTGTTTCTTTTCATTGAAGTAGATAATACTCATAAAGGATTTTTTTCTTGTTTTATCCTGTGCAGCTTTACTTTTTGGTATGTCATTTTTTACCCAAATTTTTTAAATTATATTCCAACATGATCAGATATTTCCATTTACTATCATTAGTTAGCCTACATTCCCTACTCATCTTTAAAAAGATATCTAATTGCATTACTTAATACTTAGAAAATGTGAATGTGGTTACTGTGCTCAGAGTTCTACTTTCCTCCCTTTATTTCAAACAAACATTTTTCAGTTTCTCAAAGGCCTTTCTATAGACATAAAAGCTTATCTTTATGGGTTTTTGTTTGGTATGTTGCTTTACTCTAAATATTTCTGAAAACTCATTTTCCTGACTTGACCTGAAGTTCTACAAGTCTGAATCATAAAGAAAGCAAATGCAGCAAAACTCAACTGTATTTGCAAAAGAACATTGAGCTGTTTAAGATGCTAACTTACTGAGACATGTGTAAATGCCACGGTAGTTGGCAATGCTTAATTAAAGCATTAATAGTAAATGGAAGCATTAAGATTTATTTATCATTTGAGGAAATTAGTAACTCAGTAATCATTGAATAAAATTCATAAATAACAGCTTAATTAAATTTTCCTCAGAAATGGAACAAATAGCTTATTTAAAATTTTAAATCCCACTGAGATTTCAGTCTATGAAACTGATGAATTTATATTATTCTGTATCCATGCATGCTATGTTGCTTCAGTTGTGTCTGACTCTTGTGACCCTGTGGACTGGTGCCCACCAGGCTACTCTGTCCATGGGATTCTCCAGGCAAGAATACTGGAATGGGTTGCCATGCCCTCCTTCAGGGGATCTTCCCAACCCAGGGATCGAGCCCATGTCTCTTATGTCTCTAGCACCACCTGGGAAGCCCTGTTCATACAAGAGGAATTCATCCAAAGCAATAGCAGTGATGCTATGTTGATAGAATCACCAATGGATAAAATTAATTAAAAGATAAAAGTTAGAATATAAGTAATATTGGATAAATTATCTACTGTAAAAAAACCACATCCTCTTTTCCTTTAAAGAATATGAAAAGAGACAACCTTTAAGTACACTTAATTCATTTTTCTAGGGTTTTATCTGTAATGTTGTATATTCATAATATTAGCAAAATATTAAGTTTTAATAAAATCATATTTGTCCATGATACTTTAAATACAACTTTATCGTGCTTCCTAGAATGCTGTTCTCTTTGTGTATGCCTTAAACACATATTCTTTAAGAATAATCTTGAAAAAGCTACCTCTGAAAATGCTTTTTGACTTCTTCAAGAATAATTGAACAGGGTTTTAATTTTTCAATTTAATTAAGACCAAAATATCATAAACTTGGTATTGATTTATATTAATAGTCTTATCCAAAAGATAGAACAAATATGAAACTGAAATAAGCATCTGAAGTATTTTTTTAATAAGTTAGAATCTTTTAATACTTGCTTGATTAATAATGAACAATTTAATCTCTCTGAATTTCTCTTTCTTCATCTTGATTTAGAAACTAAGATTATTATAGTTACTTCTTAGAGTCCTTGTGATGATTAAGTGAGTTAATCTTATCTCTTGAACAGAAAAAAGGGATAGGCTAAACTTACTTATATCTGATCTAATCTGAAATTGGTTAAATTTATATTCAGTACTAGTTAGTAGAGTCTCATATACCCCTCCCTCTTACCATTTAACTAGGTCTTACTATGGGGATCTTCTGAAATCACCTGCATATTCAGCTTGGTACTCAAAAGTTTCTATTACAAAGCCATCTCATCCCTCTCTATAGAAGATCCATGATGGGCTAACTTATTTTCAATTCTCAGATATATCTCTGTTTTATGGTGTGGTTCATGGGGAATTTTAGATTGCTCCTATGTCATATACAATCAATGGGGAACTTGATTTGGAAGGTTTCCTTCCTCACCCCTACACAAAATTTCTAATTTTCTTTTAGAAACACTATTTTTTAAATAGCTAAAAATGACTGGATTTTTAGTCAAAATAGGTTAAGATACAAATCGCTGGACTTAGTTTATTGAATTTATATTTAGAGTAGCATTCCTTTTGGGATTCATTACTTTAATAGTTATTGTATTCTCCAAAATATTACTTGCATGTGCTGATCAGTCAGTCATGTCCAACTCTTTGCGGCCCCAAAGTCGCAAGGGCCCCAAAGACCCTACAGTCTGGACTGTAGCCTCCCAGACTCCTCTGTCCAGAGAATTTTACAGGCAAGAATACTGGAGTGAGTTTCCATTTCCGACTCCAGGGGATCGTCCTGATCCCATGCAGGGATCGAACCTGCATCTCAGGTCTCTTGCATTGGCAAGTGGTTTCTTTACCACTAGCACTACTTGGGAAACCGAAATGTTACTTAAAACACTAATAATTTTGAGAGATAAAACAACAAAATGTCCTCCTTGTCACTTTTCTGCATAACTGTAAGACATACTAACAGCCTTAGTGACATTAGACAACCTCTTAAATATTATTGTTTAATAAAGATATTAATCTTAGCAATGTTTCTTATTTATTGAGTAATAGAATGCAAGGTTCAATACTTAATATCCAATAAACATTAGATATCCCTGAGTCTTGTCCAACATTCATATACCTTTATGAACTGAATGTTTTAATCTCTCTGAATTTCTCTTTCTTCATCTTGATTTAGAAACTAAGATTATTATAGTTACTTCTTAGAGTCCTTGTGATGATTAAGTGAGTTAATCTTATCTCTTGAACAGAAAAAAGGGATAGGCTAAACTTACTTATATCTGATCTAATCTGAAATTGGTTAAATTTATATTCAGTACTAGTTAGTAGAGTCTCATATACCCCTCCCTCTTACCATTTAACTAGGTCTTACTATGGGGATCTTCTGAAATCACCTGCATATTCAGCTTGGTACTCAAAAGTTTCTATTACAAAGCCATCTCATCCCTCTCTATAGAAGATCCATGATGGGCTAACTTATTTTCAATTCTCAGATATATCTCTGTTTTATGGTGTGGTTCATGGGGAATTTTAGATTGCTCCTATGTCATATACAATCAATGGGGAACTTGATTTGGAAGGTTTCCTTCCTCACCCCTACACAAAATTTCTAATTTTCTTTTAGAAACACTATTTTTTAAATAGCTAAAAATGACTGGATTTTTAGTCAAAATAGGTTAAGATACAAATCGCTGGACTTAGTTTATTGAATTTATATTTAGAGTAGCATTCCTTTTGGGATTCATTACTTTAATAGTTATTGTATTCTCCAAAATATTACTTGCATGTGCTGATCAGTCAGTCATGTCCAACTCTTTGCGGCCCCAAAGTCGCAAGGGCCCCAAAGACCCTACAGTCTGGACTGTAGCCTCCCAGACTCCTCTGTCCAGAGAATTTTACAGGCAAGAATACTGGAGTGAGTTTCCATTTCCGACTCCAGGGGATCGTCCTGATCCCATGCAGGGATCGAACCTGCATCTCAGGTCTCTTGCATTGGCAAGTGGTTTCTTTACCACTAGCACTACTTGGGAAACCGAAATGTTACTTAAAACACTAATAATTTTGAGAGATAAAACAACAAAATGTCCTCCTTGTCACTTTTCTGCATAACTGTAAGACATACTAACAGCCTTAGTGACATTAGACAACCTCTTAAATATTATTGTTTAATAAAGATATTAATCTTAGCAATGTTTCTTATTTATTGAGTAATAGAATGCAAGGTTCAATACTTAATATCCAATAAACATTAGATATCCCTGAGTCTTGTCCAACATTCATATACCTTTATGAACTGAATGTTTTCATCCCTCCAAAATTTATACTTTGAAATCCTAACTTGCTGATGTGTAACAATATTTGGATATAGGGCCTTTCTGGAAATGGAGGTAACTAAGGTTAAATGGAAGTCTGTGCATGCATACTAAGTTGCATCAGTCTTGTCCTACTCTTTGTGACCCTATGTGTTGTATTCCACCAGGCTCTCCAGGCAATAATACTGGAGAAGGTTGCCATGCCTTTCTCCAGGGAGTCATCCAGATGCTGGGATGGAATTTGTGTCTCTTATGTCTCCTGCACTGGTGAGCAGGTTCTTTACCACTAGTGTTCCCTGGGAAGCCCCAAGGTTAAATGGAAGTAGCTAAAGTTAAATGAAGGCTTCCCTTGTGGTTCAGTGAAACAAAACCAAGTGCAATGCAGGAGATGCAGGTGATGTTAGTTCAATCCCTGGTTAAGGAAGATCCCCTGGAGAAGGGCTTGGAAACCCACTCCAGTATTCTTGCTGGGAAAATCCCATGGATAGAGGAGCCCAGTAGGCTATGATCCATGGGGTCACAAAGAATTGGACATGACTGAAGCAACTGAGGATGAATACATAAAGTTAAATGGAGCTTCTCAGTTGGTGCAGTGCTAAAGAGTCTGCCTACCAATGCAGGAGAAGCAGGCAGATCCCCTAGAGAAAGAAATGGTAGCCCACTCCAGTGTTCTTGACTAGAAAATCCCACAGACAGAGGAAACTGATGCACTACAGTCCATGGAGTTGAGTAAGGTCATAAGGATGGGACCCTGTTCTAGTAGGGTTGCTGCCTTTCAGGAAGAAGGATTACTGTACTTCTAAGTTTACACCAGGTATCAGAGAGGAACTTATATGTCTCTTTCTCTGTCCCTCTCTCTCTCACTTTCTCTCACACATATCACACTTACACACACACACACACACACACACACACACACAGAAAAAGGGACATAAAGAAGCAACAAAAAGGTGGCTGTCTGGAAGCCAGAAAAAAAAAAGATTCACATCAGAAACTGCGTTGGTCATAGAACATGACTTGGGATTTCTAACCCATAAAACTGTGAAAAATAGTTGGCACCCAGTAGAGTAAGACACATACCAATGATAATTTTTAATACAATTCAAGCATTACTATGTTATTATGTATCCAATTATTTATAATATTTTATTAGTCATATTGTGGAAAACTGAAAATAAGCAAAAAAGTTTTTAAAATGATAAGCGCATATTTGGGATTCCTCTATGCCTATATACCTATAGTTAAATCGCTCAGTCGTGTCCTGCTCTTTGTGACTCCATGGACTGTAACCCACCAGATTTCTTTGTCCATAGAATTCTCCAGATAAGAATATTGGAGTGGTTTGCCATTTTCTTCTCCAAGGGATCTTCCTGAAGTGAGGATTGAATCCAGGTCTCCTGCATTTCAGGCAGCCACCAGAATATTATAGAAGCAATATTTGGTTACAGTAGTTTTTCCCTTACAGAAAATTGCAGCTTTGTTAGGCACAAAAGACATACAGAAGTTGAAACTACAGACCAGTGTAAAACTAAAATTAACACTTGGAAAATTTTGATGTAGGTAGTCTGCCATAGGTATACATGAACCCATTTCTATTTTTTATCCACTAGTTCAAAGTTTTTAATCTTTATTCTTTATAGCTAAATGTTCCCAGGCTAACAAATCCCTTAAAATTATGTGGTTCTTTAATTGCTCTTACTGTTATTGAGGAAAACAACTTTATTTAACAGTGGCAGAAGTTTCTGAAAGAATTAACCTTCTGGGTATTTGCATTTTAATTGAACTGCTGGGATAAAATAATGCTTATTCCAATGGAGAACATTAATATCAGCAAAATTTCATCACTGTGGCCAATCATTTGTAGCAGATAAGTAGTCCCTGCCTTCCCCTTACATGAAGTGCTATTTAATGATATAATACAAAGGGAGAAATTCATTGCCTTAATCACAAAATTTACATGTTAAGAGAAAAATCCAAGTGGTCTAGGAGAGCTTCATGCAAGGAAATTTTGTCCTAGTTTGAAAGAGAGGTAAAACATAGCTAATCAAGGAAAAATAAAGGCAACAAAAGATGAACGATCAAGACAAATCTGGAGAAAGCCTTCAAAGATAATTTTTAAAAGGTGGATTAATTTTAATAGTATCTTTTATTTGCCCCCATGCATCTACCCCTTCCCCAAGTGGTCATTAATTTTTAAATACAAATGAGAATGTTTGTTTCTTGTATCTTTGTTAAAATCTACCCAGTGCCCAAAGTGAGTCTGAATACTTAAGTGTAAAAACTGTTGCTTTTGTTTCCAAATACAATTATTTGTTTCATTGGAATATAATTAAAAACTTGGCTTTTAAATATAGAAAATTCATTCCTAACCATGGTCTTAATTAAGTGAGTGTGTTATTGATGTGTGTCTGAAAACCTATAAGCTCAATAAGATGAAAAATAGTGCCTGATGCTCTAATCATCTTCCTTTGTAACCAATTTCCTTTGTTTTGGGCTCAGATCAGTTCCATTTTGATTAACTTCTGGGATTCCTTGCTAGTTCTACTTCATTATAAAGAATATCTGTAGTTTTATAACTAGAGTAACAGTATAAAAGTTAAGAGCAATATTTTGACATTTTTGTTTCTAAGATTTCTATCTTGCTTCTGTTTTTTATATAGTTGCCTATTAGTGTTTAACTCTTAGCATCTCAGTTCATATTTAAATGTAAGAATTCATTTTCCTCTTTGTTTATTAATCAACTGCTTTATCCATCAGACTTTAGGTGTTCATTCATCCTGGCCTTTTTATTTCATGATTTTGGTTTTATAAAGTCTCTTGATTCTTAGCTGACTATTCAAATTTGGGTATAAGGAATGATGCTGATCAGAATAGGAAGATTTTGTGAGTTTCCAGTGCAGCTGTGCAAGTCACTCACTGCTTGCTCTTTGGCCTTCTTGCTGATCCTTGTATACATTGATTCCACTCTTGCTTCAGAGCTTCTGCACTAATAGTTTGCCTTTGACTAAAATGTTCTTCTTCTTCATGGCTCTCTCCTATTTTTGTAGATTTCTGTTCAAAATCATCTCCTTGGAAGGCCTTTCCTGGCCACACTCCCTCCCAATCATTACAACATCATTTCTTTGTAGGCTCCCTCTTGTTTTTATTTTAATTTAATCTTAATTCTCTCTCACTTATATCAATTGAATTTCTTTGTTTCATGCATTTTTCCAGTAAAAATGTAAGATCCATGGGGCCAAGAAGTTTTCATTATTCATTATCATATTCCTGTGTTTAGCATATGATGCTTATTAGGCATTTATTGTCATTCATTTGCTAAGTCATGTGACATCATGGACTGTAGCTCTCCAGGCTCCTCTGTGCTTCAGTTAAATTTCCCAGAGTTTGCTCAAATTCATGTCCATTGAGTCAGTGACACTGTCTAACTATCTCATCCTCTGCCCTCCCCTTTTCCTTTTGCCTTAAATCTTAGCATCAGAGTGTTTTCCAGTGAGTTGGCTCCTCACATCGGGTGGCAAAACCTATAAGCTCAATAAGATGAAAAATAGTGCCTGATGCTCTAATCATCTTCCTTTGTAACCAATTTCCTTTGTTTTGGGCTCAGATCAGTTCCATTTTGATTAACTTCTGGGATTCCTTGCTAGTTCTACTTCATTATAAAGAATATCTGTAGTTTTATAACTAGAGTAACAGTATAAAAGTTAAGAGCAATATTTTGACATTCTTGTTTCTAAGATTTCTATCTTGCTTCTGTTTTTTATATAGTTGCCTATTAGTGTTTAACTCTTAGCATCTCAGTTCATATTTAAATGTAAGAATTCATTTTCCTCTTTGTTTATTAATCAACTGCTTTATCCATCAGACTTTAGGTGTTCATTCATCCTGGCCTTTTTATTTCATGATTTTGGTTTTATAAAGTCTCTTGATTCTTAGCTGACTATTCAAATTTGGGTATAAGGAATGATGCTGATCAGAATAGGAAGATTTTGTGAGTTTCCAGTGCAGCTGTGCAAGTCACTCACTGCTTGCTCTTTGGCCTTCTTGCTGATCCTTGTATACATTGATTCCACTCTTGCTTCAGAGCTTCTGCACTAATAGTTTGCCTTTGACTAAAATGTTCTTCTTCTTCATGGCTCTCTCCTATTTTTGTAGATTTCTGTTCAAAATCATCTCCTTGGAAGGCCTTTCCTGGCCACACTCCCTCCCAATCATTACAACATCATTTCTTTGTAGGCTCCCTCTTGTTTTTATTTTAATTTAATCTTAATTCTCTCTCACTTATATCAATTGAATTTCTTTGTTTCATGCATTTTTCCAGTAAAAATGTAAGATCCATGGGGCCAAGAAGTTTTCATTATTCATTATCATATTCCTGTGTTTAGCATATGATGCTTATTAGGCATTTATTGTCATTCATTTGCTAAGTCATGTGACATCATGGACTGTAGCTCTCCAGGCTCCTCTGTGCTTCAGTTAAATTTCCCAGAGTTTGCTCAAATTCATGTCCATTGAGTCAGTGACACTGTCTAACTATCTCATCCTCTGCCCTCCCCTTTTCCTTTTGCCTTAAATCTTAGCATCAGAGTGTTTTCCAGTGAGTTGGCTCCTCACATCGGGTGGCCAAAGTACTAGAGCTTCAGCTTAGGCATCAGTCCTTCCAATGAATATTCAAGGCTGATTTTCTTAGGATCAACTAGTTTGATCTCCTTGCAATCCAATTAGGCATTTAGGAAATACTTATTTAGAATTTCCCAGGTGGAGTAGTGGTAAAGAATCTGCCTGCCAAATCCGACTCAGACTCAGCTTTGATCCCTTGGTCAATACAAGACTCAGGTTTGATCCTTTCGTCAGGAAGATCCCCTGGATTAGGAAATAACAACTCAATCAAGTATCCTTGAAAATTCCATGGATAACAGTGCTTGGTAGACCGAAGTCCATGGGGTGGCAAAGAGTTGAATATGACTGAGGACACATGCAAATACTTATTTATTGAATAAATCACAAATATATGATGCTGCCTTCCCCTCCTTTCCTCTCCCCAGTCCTGCCCAACGCACACACATTGAATGAGAAAGCTGAACTCTGGGGTCATAAATACATGGATCTAAACAAGAGGCAAGCTTTTCTTTCTGGTCCTTGGTTGGAGAGAGGATAGACTGGCTCAGACTCTCATTTATTAAATGTGAGAGTAAGGAGGGCACAGTTAGAACTCCTGTATCTATTTCTTCCTTTCTTCTCCTTTTGTGCTAGTACAAATCTCCATTCCTTTTAAATCTTCTCCTTCAGTACAAGTCAGCATTTCCTAGGTGGTGGAGTGGTAAAGAATGCACCTGTCAATACAGGAGACCTAAAAGACGTGAGTTTGATCCCTGGTTAGGAAAGATCCCCTGGAGTAGGAAATAGCTACTGACTCCAATATTTTTGCCTGGAAAATTCCATGGAGAGAGCAGCCTGGCAGGTTACAGTCCATTGAATTACAAAGGGGTGGACACAACTGAGCAACTGAACATGCAAGCATTACTATAAGTCAGGAAGACCTCTTCTTTTGGTTGGAAAGCAATTTTCAAGTTTATGCTGGGGGCAGATGCTGCAACCGGCTTTCTGATACACATGAATAGGGAAAGAGGTTGTCCCATTTGTTTTGTAAACAATCCTTCAGTTAATTACTGTAAATACATGATCCAACATTCCTCTGAGACTCTCTGAGACTGCTCCAAGGAGGTGCTCCTATGTAGTCTTCTGTCAGTGCCTTGAGAAATAAAAATTAAATAAAAATGAACGATTCCATAATTATTGTTTACATATCGATTTCTGGGCACTTTAAAGAGCTTTGGTAGAGAGAGGGAAATAGGTATGCTCAATCCGCCATCTAGGTCTTGAAATATTTCAATTAGGAGACTTTCAAGAGCTTATGTTTGCACATAATTTCTCCTCTGAATTTTTGTTGTTTAGTCCTAAGTCTTGTCCAATTATTTTGCAGCCCCGTGGACTATAGCCTGCTGGTCTCTTCTGTTCATGGGATTTCCCATGCAAGAATATTGGAGTGAGTTGCCATCTCCTTCTCCAGGGGATCTTCCCAACCAAGGGATTGAATGCATGTTTCTTGTGTCTCCTGCAATGTTGGGTATGTTCTTTACCACTGAGCCACCAGGGCAGCCCTCTCTTATGGATCCTTGGAAACTATTTCAGAATTAATAGAATCATTGAGATTCCTCTACTTCACCTATCAGATTTCCAAATTCTTTCTGTATTAGGTTAACAAGACTGGCTCAGACTCTCTTTATTAAATGTGAGAGTAAGGAGGGCACAGTTAGAACTCCTGTATCTATTTCTTCCTTTCTTCTCCTTTTGTGCTAGTACAAATCTCCATTCCTTTTAAATCTTCTCCTTCAGTACAAGTCAGCATTTCCTAGGTGGTGGAGTGGTAAAGAATGCACCTGTCAATACAGGAGACCTAAAAGACGTGAGTTTGATCCCTGGTTAGGAAAGATCCCCTGGAGTAGGAAATAGCTACTGACTCCAATATTTTTGCCTGGAAAATTCCATGGAGAGAGCAGCCTGGCAGGTTACAGTCCATTGAATTACAAAGGGGTGGACACAACTGAGCAACTGAACATGCAAGCATTACTATAAGTCAGGAAGACCTCTTCTTTTGGTTGGAAAGCAATTTTCAAGTTTATGCTGGGGGCAGATGCTGCAACCGGCTTTCTGATACACATGAATAGGGAAAGAGGTTGTCCCATTTGTTTTGTAAACAATCCTTCAGTTAATTACTGTAAATACATGATCCAACATTCCTCTGAGACTCTCTGAGACTGCTCCAAGGAGGTGCTCCTATGTAGTCTTCTGTCAGTGCCTTGAGAAATAAAAATTAAATAAAAATGAACGATTCCATAATTATTGTTTACATATCGATTTCTGGGCACTTTAAAGAGCTTTGGTAGAGAGAGGGAAATAGGTATGCTCAATCCGCCATCTAGGTCTTGAAATATTTCAATTAGGAGACTTTCAAGAGCTTATGTTTGCACATAATTTCTCCTCTGAATTTTTGTTGTTTAGTCCTAAGTCTTGTCCAATTATTTTGCAGCCCCGTGGACTATAGCCTGCTGGTCTCTTCTGTTCATGGGATTTCCCATGCAAGAATATTGGAGTGAGTTGCCATCTCCTTCTCCAGGGGATCTTCCCAACCAAGGGATTGAATGCATGTTTCTTGTGTCTCCTGCAATGTTGGGTATGTTCTTTACCACTGAGCCACCAGGGCAGCCCTCTCTTATGGATCCTTGGAAACTATTTCAGAATTAATAGAATCATTGAGATTCCTCTACTTCACCTATCAGATTTCCAAATTCTTTCTGTATTAGGTTAACAAGAGACAGACTGAAAGAAAAATTCAAATTAACCTCTAAAAATAAATTGCAACTTCTAGGCTGTGAAGAATCTGCCTGCAATGCCAGAGATCTGGGTTTGGTCCCCGGATCAGGAAGATCCTCTGGAGAAGGGAAAGGCTACCCACTTCAGTATTCTTGTTGGGAGAATTTTAGAGGCAGAGGAACCTGATAGGCTACAGTTCATGGGGTCACATAGAGTGGCACACGACTGAGCAACTAACACACACACACACACACACACACACACACTGAACAAACAAGTAAAAAAGGAAAAAAAAAATAATCCAGAAGAGAAACGAAAGTAAACAATACTCAAACTCTTAAACATCTTCACAGCTTGGCCTTTCCCTCAAAATCCAAAAATCCAACACATGCATTTAAGAGGCACAAAGACCTCCTTAAGTTCTTTGTGGGCCCTTCCAACAAAGCATAGGAAATTTCTCTGCAGGCATAAATACAACCAAATTTGTGAGCCATGCTAGCTACCAAGGGGAGGAAAAATGCATTTTGTCTCTTCCAACCCAGATTGAAATATGTTGTCTGTCTTCCTATAATGATCCAATTAATCTGTAAACTTGATTCAACAATAAGTTCAGTGGGATCAATTGTTCAGGTTGCCTTTCTTCTTAGTTTTGGTAATGCTTTCCTCGCTCTATTGTACTTCTGTAGTCATTGAAGAAGTCAAGGTATCCAGCACGGTAGACATGGTGACAACAACACTCTTCAAATTAAAGTAACTGCCCTGAACAAAAAAATACCCATATATGAGAGACAGTAGAAAATATGCTACTTATCAGGTCCATTCCACAGTGATTCACTCTCCTAGGGTTGGGCTATAACGGACGTGCTTGTGGAGATGAGGAATGTGGCATTTACCTAGGCACTGGTGAGTTGCCATCTCCTTCTCCAGGGGATCTTCCCAACCAAGGGATTGAATGCATGTTTCTTGTGTCTCCTGCAATGTTGGGTATGTTCTTTACCACTGAGCCACCAGGGCAGCCCTCTCTTATGGATCCTTGGAAACTATTTCAGAATTAATAGAATCATTGAGATTCCTCTACTTCACCTATCAGATTTCCAAATTCTTTCTGTATTAGGTTAACAAGAGACAGACTGAAAGAAAAATTCAAATTAACCTCTAAAAATAAATTGCAACTTCTAGGCTGTGAAGAATCTGCCTGCAATGCCAGAGATCTGGGTTTGGTCCCCGGATCAGGAAGATCCTCTGGAGAAGGGAAAGGCTACCCACTTCAGTATTCTTGTTGGGAGAATTTTAGAGGCAGAGGAACCTGATAGGCTACAGTTCATGGGGTCACATAGAGTGGCACACGACTGAGCAACTAACACACACACACACACACACACACACACTGAACAAACAAGTAAAAAAGGAAAAAAAAAAATAATCCAGAAGAGAAACGAAAGTAAACAATACTCAAACTCTTAAACATCTTCACAGCTTGGCCTTTCCCTCAAAATCCAAAAATCCAACACATGCATTTAAGAGGCACAAAGACCTCCTTAAGTTCTTTGTGGGCCCTTCCAACAAAGCATAGGAAATTTCTCTGCAGGCATAAATACAACCAAATTTGTGAGCCATGCTAGCTACCAAGGGGAGGAAAAATGCATTTTGTCTCTTCCAACCCAGATTGAAATATGTTGTCTGTCTTCCTATAATGATCCAATTAATCTGTAAACTTGATTCAACAATAAGTTCAGTGGGATCAATTGTTCAGGTTGCCTTTCTTCTTAGTTTTGGTAATGCTTTCCTCGCTCTATTGTACTTCTGTAGTCATTGAAGAAGTCAAGGTATCCAGCACGGTAGACATGGTGACAACAACACTCTTCAAATTAAAGTAACTGCCCTGAACAAAAAAATACCCATATATGAGAGACAGTAGAAAATATGCTACTTATCAGGTCCATTCCCACAGTGATTCACTCTCCTAGGGTTGGGCTATAACGGACGTGCCCCTTGTGTGGGAGATGAGGAATGTGGCATTTACCTAATTTGGGGGCATCTGCTCAAATGTAGGTATTGTTTAGACAGCATGCTCTAAGATGGGCTCTCTTATAAAAGCCTTTTCTGCCTCATTTTCCCCTGTGGGATAAAATAAAGCTGAAAAAACATAAAAATTTAAGAGGTCAGGAACTACCAGCTGTGAAGCCAGCCACAGAATTCTTATAGCAATGAGCAACACAATATCTGTTTTCAGGTTTATTAGTTCAATACTATTTTCATAATTGAAAAGAAAAAAAAAATGATTACAAATACCTAGAGAATTAAAGGCCATAGAAAGTAACATACTTATTATCTTTATCACATTTCTAAAACTTGAGTGCCCTCAGCTCCCAGATCAAGTCAGTCATAAACAAGGCCTCATGGATTAGCAATAAACATTGCGTAATAAAATATGATTAATCAATGTAATAGCAAAATATAAGTTGGAGAGTTGGCTCCTATATAATGAGATTTTTAAAAAAATATATTTGCAGGACATATGACAGACAAGGCTTTATTTAATACCAAATTAAGCATGGGCTTAGTTGCCCCAGGGAAAGTGGAATCTTCCTGAACCAGGGATGAACCTATGTCACCTGCATTGGCAGGTGAATTCTTATCCACTGGACCACCAGAAAGTCCCTATCATGAGAATTTTTTAACCTTAGAACCAAATGATCAAATCATCCAGACAAATCCCAAATTGGATTAGTTTTTTTTTTTTTCTTTTTAACTTTCAAAAGTAAGTTCTTCAGTGTTTTATTATATTTGATAGCAGATTTTTTATTAGTTACAAAACCTAAGGCCATATACAAAATTAGGAACACATTTAAACGCCTCTTTTGAAAGACCCTGTTAGTTTTTATTAACTGAGTTTAAAGAAAATAAAAACAAGGCAATTTTTCAACACTGTTTCAAAAACTTAAAAGTGCAGCAATATACTTATTTTCCTTTATCTACAAAATGGTGCAATTCCAATTCCAAACTGTTAGGTCACAACAAGTTGGATCAAGCCAACACACATGTACGTATGAACTACTTGATGCCAATGTTTCACTTAGGTTAGTTTGCACTTAAAACACAAGAGGAAATAGGAATCTGCACAGTAGAAGCCCAATTCAGTCTCATTGTGTGCAGAATTTAAAAGATAACTCTTAGTAAGTGTTCAGAGTCCAGAAGAAAGTAAACTGGAAGGGGTATAATTCACAGTATCAAGAAGATTTGGACTTTAAGGGTTTCTCTGAAGTTTGAGACCTTAATTAGCGTTGCCTGTGTTATTCCTACTTTTAGTGAAAACTTTTTACTTTTAGTTTCAAAAAACTTAGACTATGATGTCTGAACAGGATGCAGTTACCATATGAAGCTTTAACTCAAAATTTGGATAAAGAAAAAAGGCACAATGAACTCTGACTCAATTTTATGTGCACAAGAGTTGAAAAATCTGAGCCACCTTAATGAGAAATTGATTCTAAAATTTATAAAACCTATAAATAATCAGAGGCCAAGTCACTATATTAAAACAGAGTCTCTAGCAAGTACCAAACTGGATTAGTATTTGAAATTTGAAAGAGCTGCTTTGATTCCCAAGTTGATACCTTATTGAGTTATATCATCTCTATGTTTTAATTTTCTTATTAAAAATGTAATTATAAAACTTACCTCAGAGAGTATTATCAGAATGAGATAATGTATGCACATTATACAGCAATAGCTAAAACACCTGTTATACAGTGTCGAGGGTCACAAATAAGTTTCAAAAGACCTCAGTCTGAAAATCAACTGAGCTACTTAATCATTTTGAGACTTTCTAAGTTTATTGACTCTGACCTTTAACACCTCTAATATTTTATTCTTCATAAAATTAATGCTAAAATTGTACTTATTTTATGAGGATTAAGTTAATAAAGTCAATTCATTTACTTAAACATTTTTTTTGATTTGGAATAAAACAGTGGGCCCCAAACACACCTGTCCACATTAAACTGAGTCCAGTTATTTTACCAAATGTGTGTGTTATTTTACAAACAGCAGTAATCTTCATAAACAAAGATTGTGTGTACTAAGTAACTTTATTTGTGTTCCACTCTTTGGGACCCTATGGACTATAACCCACCAGGTTCCTCAGTCCATGGGATTCTCCAGGCAAGAATGCTGAAGTGGGTTGCCATCCCCTCCTCCAGGGGATCTTCCTGACCCAGGGATCAGACCTGGGTCTCTTGTGGCTCCTGCATTTCAGGCAGATTCTTTACTGCTGAGCCACCAGGGAAACTCATATGAAGATCAGTTCTATCCAAAGATAAAATTATAACTTTCTACTCTCTGAGTATTATTAAAGAGGGGACGGAATCACCAGAAAGATTCTCTTTCTGGTTCCAAGTCTTGTATTTAGCTTAAATATAGGTTGACACATTTTATGAAAGATTTTTTTTTAAAAAGAAGCAATAGAGACAAATTATATGATTAAGAAAAAAGACATAGAAGAAATGTAACTCATTGGCACTGGTTTTGGTAGTTGTAGTATGCCCACTGCTTTCAAAAGAGATTGCTTCTGGAAAATGTGACTCTAAGTTCCAAAAGAATTCATTGTTTTTATTTATTTTAGTGTTTTGCAGCAGGTTGGAGAGGTTTGTTTAAAATAGAGTTTCCTGGGCTTCCCCTGGTGGTCCAGTGGGTAAGGACACCGCCTTGCACTGCAAGGGGCGCCGGTTTGATCCCCGGCCTGGGAAGATCCCACGTGCTGCGGAGCGGCTGGACCGATGTGTCCAATCACCGAGCCGGAGCTCTGGAGCGCATGCGCCCAGAGCCGGTGCTCTGCAACGACAGACGCCACCGCAATGGGAGGCCCACAGGAGCCAAAGAACAAAGACGGATGCAAATAGATAAATGAAAGACCTATAGAAGTGGCCCGCCCGCTCCCCTCCCTCCCCAACACGACCCCCGCCCAAAAATAAATAAATAAATACATCTTTAAAAAAAAATAGAGTTTCCTTATTTTTCTCTTTTTTCAAAGTCTGCTTGCAGAATCTGAGATTACTACAGAAAAAAATACATCATTAGTCATATTTTGACTACTTTTTTTTACTGACATAGTTAATAAAATACCATTCTATTTTCTTACAATCAAATGAATATATCTTGACAGTAGATATAATTATTCAAGTATGCATATTAATTAAAAACCAAATAAAAATCCCAAGGATTATACTTGATTGAAGTTTGTTTTTCATATTTACAATCCCAGTTTTAACTGGCTTGCCATGTTTTATTTCTCACTTCGTATTAAAAGTTCCATTTGCATATTTTTCACATTAAGAAGAAATCCAAATTATTTTGAATTGGCTGTTGTGTTGTAGGTTGGTGAATATACTATTTATTAGCAAAACCACAGTATAAACAAGCCTAAAGGAAAGTAGAAAACATTCAATGGGACTTTAGCCAAATAAATTTTATCAGGAGAAAAGGAATGAAGTGAGATTAAGGACAAGTATTTTGCTTTAAGACTGCATGCTTAGTCACTCAGTAGTGTTTGACTCTGAGACACCATGGACTGCAACCTGCAGGCTCCTCTGCCCATAGGCATTCTCCAGGCAAGAGCACTGGTGTGGGCTGTCATGCTCTCCTCCAGGGGATCTTCCCAACCCAGAGATCGAACTCAGGCCTCCCATATTGCAGGAGGATTCTTTATCATCTGGGTTACCAGGGAAACCTTTGCTTTAAGATTGCATGAAATTAAAATGAGTAGCAAGTAAGTTGGAAAAGAGTATTTTAAAACCTATAGAAATTCTTATACCATGTTCACTTTCCCTAGTGAATCATTGATCTAGAAATAAAGTGTATTGCCTGTGAATGGGTGCATGAGCTTTTTTAGGAGAGGCATTTATTTTATTTTGATTCCCTGAATTAGTCAGCTTATCCCTTCTCATCTTTTTCTGTACTGCTGTTCTAGATAGAACTGGTATTTCATACATATTAATTCTGACAGCTGTGATGTTTTTCTCACTGGGAATGTATAGAAACTGTCACTCTGAGTTTAGCTTCATTTTATATATTTGGTAAAAATAATTTACTTTCCCTAAGCTTAATTTCAATCATTGTGTTTCAACATTTCAGACTAATAGTGTCTAGTTTCGCTAGTCTTTCTCATTTCTATATTTTAAATTCTACATTCAAACTTAGGTTCATTCCCCAGACATTAAAACAGCTGAAGGAGATTCTATTCTAAAAAATATCAGACATACATGCACATACACACATGCCCATTTTTGATACCTCATAGTTCTCTTCTTCACAGCCATATTTCTAAAGTGTAATCTACAGTCTCTTTTCACACCCTTAGTTTTCACTTTTTTTCTTGACCCAAGACCATTGACTTCCCTGTCTATCATGTGATTAAAATTTATCTCATTAAGGAAATGATTTGTTACTAAAATCAGTGTATCTCTTACTTCTTTATTCTTATTCACTTTATAGGTGTATTTAAAAAGGCAATCATTTCTTTCTTAAATTATTTTTTCCAATTTAGCAAGGTTGTCTACCATATATCCTACCTCTGTGGTTGTTGTCTTCGTTTCCTTTACGTTACCTTTGAGTTTGTGTTGGGCTTCTTGGATTGTATCTCCAGTCCCCTTCCCCATCTCCTCTACATTGTTCCTTGAAAGGTTGAAACAATTCACACGACTTAAAAGGCACAACATCTGATTCTCCTGGTGCCTCCATATCCATACGCCAGCCCAGATGTATGTAATGAAATACCTTCTGACATTTCTGCTTTAATGTCTTACAAGCACTTTAGCTTAACATGTTCCAAATTGAACTTTTCACTTTCTTCTCCCTCTTCCATGCACCAAATGACTGTTATATTTTCTTTATCTCTGCAAATAATATCAACAGCTAGCATTTCCAAAGCCAGAAATAAGCATATAATTTTAATTGCTTATCTTCTTTTATTCTCAAATTCAAATAATTGACAAATCTTGCCATTCTGATTCTTCATTTTCATTGCTGCTATATTAGTCCCAACAACCATCTCCTCTCCCCTGGATATTCGAATGATCTCCTAACTAGTCTCATTAACTCCTGTCTTGTCTTCAACAGCTAATTTTTACAGCACAGTTGCACCATTCTTTACAAATGAAGATCTGATTATTTCATTTTTCTAAGAAAATTAAAACCTGTTCTTCAATTCTCATTGTAGTTATAACTAAATCCAAACATAAGAGAGTGATTTTCAAGGTCCTTCATTATCTAGGCCTTGATTATATTACTGGCTTCATATCTTGCCCTTCATAGTTGCACATATATGGCCAGGGCCTCTTGCACCTAAAAAGACATGTACATTCAGTGCTAGCCACGTTAAATTGAGTTTAATTTCTTCTTTTTTTTTTTAAATTTTGGCCGCTTTTATTGGTTTTCCATTTATTTGTTTATTTTCATCCATCTTTATTTTTTGGCATGTGTGGGCCTCCCATTGCAGTGGCCTCTCTAGTTGCAGAGTACAGCTCTGGGCACATGTGCTCCAGAGCGCTGGCTCGTAATTGGACACACCAGTCCAGCTACTCCACAGCACATGGGATCTTCTGGGGCTAGGGAACAAACCCGTGCCCCTTACACTGCAAGGCGGACTCTTTACCCACTGGACCACAAGGGAAGCCCTGATTTTAGTTTCTTAAAGCACCCTATTGGTATCTTCATTTCCATTTCACCTGACTTTCATCTACTAATTGTTAGACTTTCAACTAAGTCGCTTCTGCTTTCTAAAAATATTCCCTAGTTCCTCTGTTTGAATTGGAGTCCTTTTTTTAATGTTTCTGGACATCCTAGTTTACGTCGCCTTTCTGACTAAATTGTAGCTGCTTGTTTTAATTGCCCATATTCCACCACTGGAATGTAAGCTCTGTAACTGTGACAGTCCTATTCACTACTCTATCCATGAACCAAGCATAAATCTAGGAATTCAGCACTTCTCAATAAATATTGATTTATTGGATACATAATATATAATTAATCAAGCAAATGGACTTATATTACTAATAAAATATCATTTTATTTCAAAGGATATAAGTGTTCATTGTGAAAAATGTGATAAATACAAATATAATGCTATGTTTATCCCTAATTACCTCACATAGTAATCATAGAATTTTCTGAAATTCCATCAACTATTTTTATACAATTCATAAAGTTAGTCTTCATAATTGCTTTTTAAATATTTAATAAGATTAAATATTATTGAATAATGTTGTTTAATATGCATACTATTGTGTTTATATTTATAATTTGCATAAATGTGATTTAGTTTTAGAATCAACAATACTAATATGTATACTTTTTCTGATATAGGCTTACAAGCAATAAATTCAGTGAGGTACTATTTTAAAATGGGCATAATATGTACAAAATATATTTCAGATATTTTTCAAAAAAGAGGACTTCCCTGGTGATCCAGTGATTAAGAATCCACCTGCCAATGCAGGAGACTCTGGTTCAGTCTCTGGTCCCAGAAGATTCCACATACCACAGGGCAGCTAAGCCCTTGAGCCACAACTCCTGAGTCTGTGTTCTAGAGCCCTCAATTCATGACTACCGTAGCCAGCTCACCCTAGAGCCCACGCTCTGCAATAAGAGAATCAACCCCAATGAGAATCCTGTGCACCATGACTAGACAGTACCCCTGCTCACCATAACTAGAGAAAGCCTCCACAGAGCAAGGAAGAGCCAGCACAGTCAAAAATAAATAAATAAAAATGTTTCAAAATGAAGTTGGCTTTTCTAAAAGTAGTTTTTCCAAAACTAGCAATTAAATACTAACAAAAGTTCCATTTGCAATGAAATCGTTGCTATATGCTCAAAACACATGGGCCAGGATGGTTATTAATTGTAGTCATCTCTGTAGTAGCATGTAAGTACAGTGTTCAAGTGACTTTATAAGAATCTCTCTGGTCTCTTTGATTTTCTTTTCCAAATAGCCTGCCCTAGCACAGAAAATATGTTCAAATAAGCATATGGGGCAGTTAAATCAGGAATCTCTAAGGTCAGTAAGTTGTAAATTTAGAGTCTGTAAGAATAACCTGAATCAACAGTGTTAAAATACAAATCTCTCCATTCCATTCTTAGAGACTCTATACTGACAGGTCTGTGGTGAGGGCCAGTAATATTCATTAGATTAATAGCAAAGGCTTTCAGTGGTGCTAGTGTAAGAGAAACTTGGGCCACACTTTAAGAAATACTGCCTTGGGATTTTGGGCCTAAGCCACCTAGAGTTTTCATGAGCTTTTTACAACTTGTGATCCTCTTTTAAAAAATAACAGAAGTATAAGATTTAAAAATGCAAACATTTAAACATTTGTATTGAAATGCATTTTTTAAATTGAAAGGGTATTTTATCTTAAGAAATATTGTCTAATAAGATCTTTAATGTTTCTTTACTTATAAAAAATTTAGTTTTTTAACCCATACTGCTTTTGTACCGTGAGGGCTTCCTATAAAGAGTCCTTTATTATTTTTCCATTGTAAAACTACTTTCTATAAAATGAAATGAGACTTTGGTACATTAAAAAATGTTAATATAACTCCAGTAATAAAATGTAGTCATTTTATTTCCATGTGTTAATTTATTTCTTAGGGAGTTTCCATTGAAATATATCACTTAGGTAAATTCAGATGTCTTATTCATAAAGAGATTTATTCAGAACAACTCTGATTTTCTAGTACTACAATATGAAGCTTGCTTAAGCTTTGCTTTAATATTGCTCTTTTTAAATCATTTATAAATTATAGTCATAGATTATTATTAATCTTCAAAATAGGGAAAAGTGCTAAAATAGAAAGCACACATTTGAAAACAGAAACTTCATTTCTAGGTTCACACCTCATGTGACTTTGTTACATTCTCCTTCTCCCAGATTCCATTACTTATCATCATCACCAAACATATTCTTACTGCTAAGAATAGTGGATTTAAAGATGAAAACACAGACCCCTTACCTCTGCTGTGCTTTCCTCTTAGTATTTACGTGAAGATCAAGTTTCATTCTTTTTATGGCTAAGTAGTATTCCATTGTATTTATATACCATGTATTCTTTATACATTCATTTCTCAATGAAAATCTGTGTGTTGGCTATTGTCAATCATGCTGCTGTGAGCATAGGGATGCTTGTTCAAATGACACTTTTCATCTTTTCTGGATACATGCCCATTAGTGGGGTTTCTGGGTCATATGGCAGCTCTCTTTTTAGTTTTATGAGGAACCGCCATACTGTTTTCCATAGTGCCTGTACCAACTTACATTCCCACCAACAATGTAGGAGAATCCTATTTTTCATACCCTCTCCAGCATTTGTTATTTGTACACTTTTTAATGATAGCTCTTCTGACCAGTAGGAGGTTGTACCTCATTGTAGTTTTGATTTGCATTTGTCTAACAAATAGCAGTGTTAAGCATCTTTTCATGTACCTGTTGGTCATCTGTATGTCTTCTTTGAAGAAATGTCTATTTAGGTCTTCTGCCTGCTTTTTATATATTTTTTTGTTTGTTTGTTATTGAGTTATATGACCTGTTTGCATATTTTGGAAATTAGACCCTTGTCAGTCTCATCATTTGCAAATATTTTCTCCCACTCTGGAGGTTGCCTTTTGGTTTGCTATGGTTTCCTTAGCCATACAAAAGTTTGTAAGTTTGACTAGGTACCAACGATTTATTTCTGGTTTTAATTCTATTGCCTTGAAAATATTGCTAAGAAAATATTGCTATGATTTATGTCACCTACAGTCAATTACTTGCTTCCTTTGTCCTTTGACAAAGGAGGCAAGAATATACAGTGGAGAAAAACCGATCTCCTCAGCAAGTGTTGTTGGGAAAGTTGGACAGCCACATGTAAATCAGTGCAGTTAGAACACACCACACATAGAAAAAAACTCTGAGTTAAAGACTTATATATAAGGAACAAAACCATAAAACTTCTTATGTTTTGGAAGAGATACTCTGGCGGGGTTCAAGAGCACAGTCAAGAATAATTTATCTGTTGTACAAAAACTCATAATTCCAATACAGTAAATATTGCAAGATGAATTATCCTCACACTATCCAAAATATTTATTTTGGTCTTTTCCAGATGAAATTCACTGGAATTGCAAGTGATTGATCAGTACCAAATCCAGGGAGAAGTTTATGCTTTAAGCCATTTAAAGTCATTTGTTTGTTGTTTTATCTCTAAGAAATGTCTGACTCTTTTGTGACTCCATGGATTGTATTCCACCAGGTGCCTCTGTCCATGGGATTCCCCAGACAAGCATACTGCCATTTCCTTCTCCAGGTGTTCTTCTCAACCCAGGAATTGAACTCACGTCTCTTGCATTGACAAGTGGATTTTTTTTTTTACCATTGAGTCATCTAGGAACTCCATTTTAAGTCAGAACTATATATAATTTTTATATAAAACAGGAGGTATATATTTTGTATTTTTATTGCAAAAGTAGAAACACATGTTGTAGAGAGATGTCCATAATGTACTGGTAAGTGAGAACAAGTGGCATGCATTTGTATAAGTTTTATAAATGGAAATGGCATCAAAATCTTTAGATGTGTGTGTATTTGTATATATTTGCAGGTGAAGACAGAATACACAGGAATAAACATCAATAACTATAGGGTAAGACTAATAGGAGGGGACGTTTAGCAGGAGTGTGACTATAGTGGATTTAAGAGAACCATTATTCTTCCATATTATTGCGATGTGTTTGTTTTGTTTTCTTCCTGGTTGAGGTTAAGAGAAGTGAAGTTTGTAGTTTGGGATGAGGCACTTAAGATTTTAAATGGAATAAAACAATGTCTTTAATCTAAAAAACAGACTACAGAGAACCAATTCTGAATGTAATTTTTTTTCCATTGTAATGTGATTCCAGTTAGTATTTATATTACTGAAAGAATGACTCCAAGATTGCAATGGAGTCTACTGTAAACAAATACAATGGTTTCAAAGAACTGCAGTAAGAATAAACAAGACTGAATTACAATTGATGACAGAATTTTAAAAATTTTCTTTCCCCACAAATGCTATATTACCAATGACTAAAAAGTGCTTTCTTTACTCCAAACTGCTTTAAAGAAGTAGCATAAGTAGAGCATGTCGTGTTTAAAAACCTTCAAAATTCCCCTAAACTTTCAAGAAGAATTTCAAACTTGTTAAAATGAAATGTAAGTCTCATATACAGTTTCTTCTTACCTCTTGAACTTCATCTTCCCCATCTCTCCCTTGACAAGCTTTGCTTCAGTCTTCATGTTGTGGCAGGCCATCAAAGTCATCTGCCTCTCTGTCTTTGCGCATTTTGGTTCCTTATGCTGGAAAATTCTCCCACCAAGTTCCACTTTCCCAGATAAGTTTTATTCCTTCTTCACTGTTAAATCAAGATGTCTCCTCAAGGTAGTATTTTTATGCCTCTGAGCATGAGCTTGGCTTAGGCACTTTCCCAGCACATCCCCAAATATCTTTGCTTTCTCATGGCATTCATCCCAGTTGAATTCATTTTTTAGCTTTGTTGAAGTTTAATTGATATACAATAAACAGCACATTTTAAAGTGTACAATTTAATGAGCTTTGACACATGTATACAGCCATGAAACCATCACTTCAAATCAAGATAATGAACTTTTTCCATCATGCACAAAAATTTTGTCTCTTCATATTTCCTCCTATCCCTTTCTACCCTCCTTGTGTATCCCTAAGCTACCCATGATGTGTTTTCCATCACAATAGATTAGTTGGGATGGTTTGGAATTTTATATAAATAGAACCTTACAATATGTACTCTTTTATTTTTGGCTTTTTTTCTTTCAGCATAATTAGTTAAGATTTGTCAATGTTGCATGTATTAATAATTCATTCATTTTTATTTCTGAGTAATACTCATTGTATGATTATACTATGATTTGTTTATCCATTCACCTGTTGATATATATTTGTCTTGCTTCCAGTTTGGGGCTATTACAAACAACATTGCTATGCACATTTGTATACAAATCTTTCTGTAAACATGTAGTTTAATTGTCCATTGTGTGTGCTCAGTTATTCAGTTGTGTCTTGCAATCCCATGGACTGTAGCCAACCAGGCTCCTCTGTCCATGGAATTTTCCAGGGAAGAACACAGGAGTGGGTTGCCCGTTCCTTCTCCAGGGGACTTTCCCCACCCTAGGGACTGAACATCTCTTGTGTTTCCTGCACTGTCAGGTGGATTCTTTATTATTGTACCATTTGGGAAATCCTTTAGTTTCTCCTATGAAAATACCTAGGAGTATGTGTTAGTTATGGAGTTGCTGTAACAAAGCACTACAAACCGAGTGGCTTAAAACAATAGAAATTGTTTTTTTCCGTTTTGGAGGCTAAGAGTCCAAAATTGTTGACAGAGTCATGCTCTTTGCAAAGGCTGTAAGGACAACTCCTTCTTTGCCTCTTCTACATTCTGTTTGATATTCCTTGGCTTGAATGTGGATTATTCAACTCTTTGCCTGTGCCTTCATATGGCCTTCTGTCCCATGTTTGTGTCTTAGGGACCAAGCTTCCCTCTTCTTATTGAATACCAGTAATATTATATTTAGGTTGACTTTAATCAAATATGATCACCTCTTAAGTAGATTATATCTGCAAAAAATCTATTTCCAAACATGATAACTTTCACAGGTTTTGATTAGATGTAAGTTTGGCAAGGGGACACTACTAACCCAGGACAGTGCCTAACATTGTTTCTGGCAAGATTGATTTTGTAATGGACACATATATTTTGCACGAGAATGAACAATATTTTGTTCATTCCCTGAGTTGGAAAAATCCCCTGGAGAAGGAAATGGCAACCCACTCCAGTGTTCTTATCTTATAGTTTAGTTTATTTCAGTCACTCAGTCGTTTCTGACACTTTGAAACCCCATGTACTGCATGCAGCATGCTAGGCTTCACTGCCCTTAAACATTTTACAAACATTGTATGATTATACTATGATTTGTTTATCCATTCACCTGTTGATATATATTTGTCTTGCTTCCAGTTTGGGGCTATTACAAACAACATTGCTATGCACATTTGTATACAAATCTTTCTGTAAACATGTAGTTTAATTGTCCATTGTGTGTGCTCAGTTATTCAGTTGTGTCTTGCAATCCCATGGACTGTAGCCAACCAGGCTCCTCTGTCCATGGAATTTTCCAGGGAAGAACACAGGAGTGGGTTGCCCGTTCCTTCTCCAGGGGACTTTCCCCACCCTAGGGACTGAACATCTCTTGTGTTTCCTGCACTGTCAGGTGGATTCTTTATTATTGTACCATTTGGGAAATCCTTTAGTTTCTCCTATGAAAATACCTAGGAGTATGTGTTAGTTATGGAGTTGCTGTAACAAAGCACTACAAACCGAGTGGCTTAAAACAATAGAAATTGTTTTTTTCCGTTTTGGAGGCTAAGAGTCCAAAATTGTTGACAGAGTCATGCTCTTTGCAAAGGCTGTAAGGACAACTCCTTCTTTGCCTCTTCTACATTCTGTTTGATATTCCTTGGCTTGAATGTGGATTATTCAACTCTTTGCCTGTGCCTTCATATGGCCTTCTGTCCCATGTTTGTGTCTTAGGGACCAAGCTTCCCTCTTCTTATTGAATACCAGTAATATTATATTTAGGTTGACTTTAATCAAATATGATCACCTCTTAAGTAGATTATATCTGCAAAAAATCTATTTCCAAACATGATAACTTTCACAGGTTTTGATTAGATGTAAGTTTGGCAAGGGGACACTACTAACCCAGGACAGTGCCTAACATTGTTTCTGGCAAGATTGATTTTGTAATGGACACATATATTTTGCACGAGAATGAACAATATTTTGTTCATTCCCTGAGTTGGAAAAATCCCCTGGAGAAGGAAATGGCAACCCACTCCAGTGTTCTTATCTTATAGTTTAGTTTATTTCAGTCACTCAGTCGTTTCTGACACTTTGAAACCCCATGTACTGCATGCAGCATGCTAGGCTTCACTGCCCTTAACCATTTCTCAGAACTTGCTCAGATTTATGTCCATTGACTCAGGGATGCTATCCAACCATCTCGTCCTCTGTCTTCCTCTTCTGCTTCTGCCTTGTACGTTTCCCAGCATCAGGATCTTTTCCACTGATTCAGCTCGTTGCATCAGTGGCCAAAGTACTGGAGCTTCATCTTCAGCATCAGTCCTTCCAATGAATATTCAGGGTTGATTTCCTTTAGGATTGACTTGTTTGATCTCCTTGCAGTCCAAGGGGCTCTCAAGAGTCTTCTCCAACACTACAGTTCAAAGGTATCAGTTGTTTGGCACTCAGCCTTCTTTATTGTCTAATTCTCACATCGATACATGACTCCTAGAAAAACCATGGCTTGGACTATACGGACTCTGGTGGGCAAAGTGATGCCTCTGCTTTTTAATATGCTATTTAGATTTGTTATATCTTATCTTAGTCTATGTAAATTTTTATTCCTTTAAAATATAAGCTCTACCATTCTACTCCATATTTCCATGAACTTGATTATTTTAGATACACAAAAGGAAAGAGTCAATGAGAAATTGCTGTTTATCAGGTATAAAGTTTTAGTTGTACAAGTTGAACATGCTCTAGGAATCTGCTGTAAAATATTGTGTCTATTCTGTGCACTATTGTTAATAACAAGGTAGATCTCTAGTTGTTAATTATTTTATTCCAATAAAATTGAAATTAATTAAAATAAAATATCAGGATCATGTTTAATATCAATATATATTTAAATATCCAGTAGGTGCTTATAGTAGTAGAATATTCAATAAATGCCTGCTGATTGACAAAGTATGCATTCATACAGTTGTATCTGTTAAAATTCTGTGGAACAGATCTTCCCAGATAACCTTGTGAGTGGAATTTATTGCAATACACATGTAATTTTGTTGTCCAGTGTGTACCATGGTGAATAATGTATCCTACAAATTCGTGTCCACCTGGAATCCAGAATGTGACTTTTGTTAGAAACAGGGTATTCACAGATGTTCTCAGGTTAAAATTAGGACACACCCTAACTAGGTGTCCCTCTTTTTTTCTCTTCGTTTCTGACGCCATTTGCCCAGCATCAGGAACTTGCTCATTTGCCAAACTCAGGGATGCTATCCAACCATCTCGTCCTCTGTCTTCCTCTTCTGCTTCTGCCTTGTACGTTTCCCAGCATCAGGATCTTTTCCACTGATTCAGCTCGTTGCATCAGTGGCCAAAGTACTGGAGCTTCATCTTCAGCATCAGTCCTTCCAATGAATATTCAGGGTTGATTTCCTTTAGGATTGACTTGTTTGATCTCCTTGCAGTCCAAGGGGCTCTCAAGAGTCTTCTCCAACACTACAGTTCAAAGGTATCAGTTGTTTGGCACTCAGCCTTCTTTATTGTCTAATTCTCACATCGATACATGACTCCTAGAAAAACCATGGCTTGGACTATACGGACTCTGGTGGGCAAAGTGATGCCTCTGCTTTTTAATATGCTATTTAGATTTGTTATATCTTATCTTAGTCTATGTAAATTTTTATTCCTTTAAAATATAAGCTCTACCATTCTACTCCATATTTCCATGAACTTGATTATTTTAGATACACAAAAGGAAAGAGTCAATGAGAAATTGCTGTTTATCAGGTATAAAGTTTTAGTTGTACAAGTTGAACATGCTCTAGGAATCTGCTGTAAAATATTGTGTCTATTCTGTGCACTATTGTTAATAACAAGGTAGATCTCTAGTTGTTAATTATTTTATTCCAATAAAATTGAAATTAATTAAAATAAAATATCAGGATCATGTTTAATATCAATATATATTTAAATATCCAGTAGGTGCTTATAGTAGTAGAATATTCAATAAATGCCTGCTGATTGACAAAGTATGCATTCATACAGTTGTATCTGTTAAAATTCTGTGGAACAGATCTTCCCAGATAACCTTGTGAGTGGAATTTATTGCAATACACATGTAATTTTGTTGTCCAGTGTGTACCATGGTGAATAATGTATCCTACAAATTCGTGTCCACCTGGAATCCAGAATGTGACTTTTGTTAGAAACAGGGTATTCACAGATGTTCTCAGGTTAAAATTAGGACACACCCTAACTAGGTGTCCCCTATTCCAATGACTGATGTCTTTTAAGGGGAAGCGACTTTAGACACTAAAATACACAAAGAGGAGAATGCCATGTGAAGATAGAGACAGAGGTTTGAGTGATAAGTCCACAGGTCGAGGAATGGCAAGAAACATCATAGAATGCCGCAAACGTGAGAAGCAAAGAGAGGAATAGAACAGATTCTTCCTCAAAGTCTCCAGAGTTAGTTTCAGACTTCTAGCTTCCAGAACTATGAGAAAACACATTCCTAGTGTTTTATGCTATCCAGTTTGTGGTACTATGTTACCATAGTCCTAGGAAATGGGTGCAGAATATTACAGTTTCAAGTTATTAGCTTTATTCCTGCCTTTGAGTTTTTCAATTAAGTAACTCTCACCCACACACTTTGTGAATTAAGCTAACAGGAGTGGGTATCTGTTGCTTGGCCTAAAGAACTTTAATCAAGGAGAGTTGATGTACAAAACTAGAAAAATCCATCTGCAGCTGATTTTGACAGAATGTAACTGTGGCCTTGTGTTAAATAGATACCTCATTACTTCATGAACATACTAGTCCAGAAACACTAAACACATTGGATATGTGTATCAGTCAGGGTCCATTCAGGAAACAGAAAAACAAAGACATTATTCAAAGTTTTAAAAATAGAGGGAATTTAATGCAGGGTATTGGTTACATGGCTAATGCAAGAGGCTGAGAAACCAACCAGGGAAAAGTGAGGGAACCTAGAGATTAAGAGCAGCAGGAAGTTGCTTTTTACCTATAGCCTATGGGGACAAAAGGAGATGGTAGAGTTGTTACGGCCAAGACTAAGTCCCCAGGCAGAAGCTGGCATTGGAACTGTCCAAGGATGCTGGAACCACAGGAGATAAACAGTTCCTGTTGGTGATACCAGTGAGAAAGTGAAGATTTTCAGCCTTCTGTTGGTTTAACCGTATTAGAAGCCCAATATCAAAGAAGCCTGGGAAATGAATCCTCTGAGGGTTAGTCCCCTGCTTTACAGAGCTGAGCAGGGGAGCTAAAAGAAATAGAGATGGAGGTAAACAGATGTTTCATAGCCATTACTTTCCATTTATCTCATTTTTACCCAGGTCAGTCCCTAATTATCATTCATTTTGGATGTTACAAACTTCTAACAATCTTCTCTGACTCTAATTGGAACCTCTTCTTAGCCATTGTGGACATAGTAAGACTGTTTGTTTACCTTAGGAAGAATAAGTTTCCTTACTTGCTATGGGATAGGATAAAATCTAAACTTATGAAATTGATGACATAGGTCCTAAATCAGGTTCAAAATATCTTTTAAATTGCCCCTCATTATTTGCATATTTAATTGCTCAGCTCTTACTAGATTGTGCTAGCGGAAAAAGAGAATTCATGCGAAATTTCTGAATGATTGTGATTAGTTTGAAAACTGCACGATAGACTAAGTCCTTCAGGACATTGAGATTAGTGAAGGCTGAAGTAGTCTCTGAATCTCAGTTTAAATACTTATCTGTGTCTTATTCAATATTGTATCTTGGCATTAGGATCAGCGCATGGCCATAGTTGATACACAGTACTTACGAAGGATGAGATCATTATGAAGGATGATGGGCCAGTTATCTAAGATGTAAAGTCTTTAGTGAAAACTTAGCCAGATATCAAAACTCAAAAATACAGAAATGTTCTGAGGGTTTTTTTTTTTTTTTTAATTTTGGCCTCTTTTTATTGGTTTTTTAAATTTATTTTTATTTTCCATCCATCTTTATTCTTTGGTCTGGGTGGCCTTCGCATTGCAGTGGCCTCTCTTATTACAGAGTACCGACTCTGGTACACATGCTCCAGAGAGCTGGCTCATAATTGGACACACAGGTCCAACTGCGTCACAGCACATGGGATCTTCCCGGGCCAAGGATTGAACCAGTGCCCCTTGCACTGCAAGGTGAACTCTATACCCACTGAACCACTAGAGAAGCCCTGTTCTGAGATTTTAACAGAAGTTTTTCATTTAAGGGTACACAGTGCATTCTCTACTTTAGTACACAGAGTCAATAAACATTGTTTTCCTAAATTGCTGAAGATAATTATGAGAATTTAAAATACATAGGATACCTTAAAGATATAGCTATAAACAGTTGCATGTATACACATAGAAGCATGCACACACAAATTGAAACAAAGAAGAAAATGTTTTCTGTTATAAAAAAAAATGTGTTTTCTATTCAAATTTGGTTATTTTCAGTGTTCTAAAGAACTATTTATAGCTATATCATTGTCCTCAAGTGGGCATGGAGTATTATTTTTTCACATTTGGGGCTGATGTGTAAAAGTTAGTAATAATATGCTTGTTCAAATTACACATTGTTGACAAGGCAGGAGATGCATGAGATGCAGTTTGATCCTTGGGAGTGGAAGATCCTCTGGAGAAGGCAATGACTGCCCACTCCAATATTCTTACCTGGAAAATTCCCATGGACAGGTGAGTCTGGTGGGTTAGAGTCCATGGGTGGCAAAGAGTCAGGCACGGCTGATCACACACACACGCACACAACTACATATAGCTAACATTTTTTTGAACGAACTTTATTGCAATACTTCAGTGTATCAAGAGCCATTTTGGTGCTATGTTCATTTTTGGCAGTACTCCTCTGTCAAGAGTATTTGAAGCCAGAATTTTACCTAAGAGCCAAAGAGACTTCCAATTATAAGGGAAGTGTAACTGTGGTCTTTCTCTTGACTTTGACTTCAGGAAGATTGTATTTGAACACAGTGAATACTTTATGTTGAAATTTCTTTAGACTTCCTGGCTTTCCTTGTGGCTCAGATCATAATGCAGGAGGCATGGATTCATTCCCTGGATGGTGGAAGATCCCCTGAAGAAGGGAATAGCAGTCTACTCCAGTATTCTTTCCTGGAGAATTCCATGGACAGAGGAGTCTGGGTGGCTACAATCCATGCAGTCACAAAGAGTAGGACACAACTGAGTGACTAACACTTTTCACTTTTCACTCAGATCTACAGTTTTGAATGTACTAAAAAAGAAGAAGAAAAAAAGCAAGCAAGCTGAAAAATATGTTATTAAGAGATATCATAGTAAATTGATATCTTGACAAAGGACCAAAGGCAACACAATGGAGCAAAGATAGTCTCTTCCCCAAGTGGTGCTGGAATAGCAGGACAGCAGCATACAAATCAGTTAATCTAGACATAGACCTTACCTCCTTTGCAAAAGTAAGTCAAAATAGATCGTAGACCTGTAACTGAGCAGGACTCTATGAGACCTTTCCCAGGCACACCTCTCCCACATATCGGCTGCTGTAGCTCCTCTCTGAAGTAGTGAGACAATAGTATCACATGCATATTTCCTGAGTTGTTAAAATGCTAAAACCCACCACCAAATGGAAGAAATTCACTTCCTAATGGTGATGAGCATGGAGCCCCCAGACCTGGTCCCTAAGGATTGATAATATTGACCTCCCTTTATCTCGCTATCAACCAATCGAAGAATTGTGCAGGAGCTGATCACATACCCTATGATCGCACCTCCCTTATCTTTGTGTTAAAAATGCTTTGCTGAAACCTTTAAAGGAATTTGAGGTGTTTGGGAGCAAAAGCTACATATTTCTCTTGTGTGAAATGACAATAAATTTCTGTGCTTCAAACTCCTCTGTCAAGAGTATTTGAAGCCAGAATTTTACCTAAGAGCCAAAGAGACTTCCAATTATAAGGGAAGTGTAACTGTGGTCTTTCTCTTGACTTTGACTTCAGGAAGATTGTATTTGAACACAGTGAATACTTTATGTTGAAATTTCTTTAGACTTCCTGGCTTTCCTTGTGGCTCAGATCATAATGCAGGAGGCATGGATTCATTCCCTGGATGGTGGAAGATCCCCTGAAGAAGGGAATAGCAGTCTACTCCAGTATTCTTTCCTGGAGAATTCCATGGACAGAGGAGTCTGGGTGGCTACAATCCATGCAGTCACAAAGAGTAGGACACAACTGAGTGACTAACACGTTTCACTTTTCACTCAGATCTACAGCTTTGTATGTACGAAAAAAGAAGAAGAAAAAAAGCAAGCAAGCTGAAAAATATGTTATTAAGAGATATCATAGTAAATTGATATCTTGACAAAGGACCAAAGGCAACACAATGGAGCAAAGATAGTCTCTTCCCCAAGTGGTGCTGGAATAGCAGGACAGCAGCATACAAATCAGTTAATCTAGACATAGACCTTACCTCCTTTGCAAAAGTAAGTCAAAATAGATCGTAGACCTGTAACTGAGCAGGACTCTATGAGACCTTTCCCAGGCACACCTCTCCCACATATCGGCTGCTGTAGCTCCTCTCTGAAGTAGTGAGACAATAGTATCACATGCATATTTCCTGAGTTGTTAAAATGCTAAAACCCACCACCAAATGGAAGAAATTCACTTCCTAATGGTGATGAGCATGGAGCCCCCAGACCTGGTCCCTAAGGATTGATAATATTGACCTCCCTTTATCTCGCTATCAACCAATCGAAGAATTGTGCAGGAGCTGATCACATACCCTATGATCGCACCTCCCTTATCTTTGTGTTAAAAATGCTTTGCTGAAACCTTTAAAGGAATTTGAGGTGTTTGGGAGCAAAAGCTACATATTTCTCTTGTGTGAAATGACAATAAATTTTTCTGTGCTTCAAACTCCAAAGTTTCAGTATTGTTTAGTCTCATTGTGCCTGAGGCACACAGACTTGCATTCAGTAAAAGACATAATGCAAAATGGAAAACTATAAAACTCCTGGAAGGTAGTCTAAAAGAAAACCTATGTGACTTTGGATATGGCAATTGCTTTTTAAACAAAACACCAAAGTCATGATCTATAAAAAAAATGATTAACAAGCTGGATTTCTGCAAGAAAATAATGAGTATGAGAAGACGAGCCACATGATGGAAGAAAATATTTGGAAAAGACATCTGGAAAAAGATTATTTCCCAAAATGTACAAAGAATTCTTAGAAATCAGTAATAGGAAAACAAACATCCCCATTAAAAAATAAAACCTTATCAGATACTTTGCCAGAAAAGATATACATATGGCAAATAAATATATCAGAAATGTTCCATATCATATGTCATCAGAGAAATGCAAATTAAAACAACAATGAGCTACTACTACATATCTATTAGAATGGTCAAAACCCAGAGCACAGATAACACCAAATGCTGGTGAGACTATGGAGAAACTGGAACTCTCATTTATTACTGATGGAACTGCTTGGTCCAGACCCTTTGAAAGACAATTTGGCAGTTTCTTAAAAGACTAAACACACTCTTACCATATGAGCCAAGGGTCATGCTCGTCAGTATTTACTCTAAAGAGTTGAAAACTTTTGTCTGCACAGAAACTTGCACATGAGTGTTTATAGCAGCTTCACTCATAGTTACCAAATCTTGGAAGAAACCAAGATGTCCTTCAGTAGGTGAATGGAAAACTAAACTATGATTCATCTATACAATAGAATATTATTCAGCATTAAAAAGAGACGAGCTATCAAGTCATGTACAGACACGAGGCCAATCTGAAAAGTCCACATGTTATATGATTCCAACTCTTCAACACTATTGTTAAGGCCAAATTGTGAAGACAGTGAAAAAAAAAGTCACTGCTTACCCAGGTCTGGGGTGAGGGAAATGAGTGGCACGGAGGACTTGTAGGTCAGTGAAAGCACTCTGTATAATACCATATTGTTGGATCCACGACATTATACATTTATCCAAATCCAAAGAATGTGCAACAGTAAGAATGAACCATAAGGCAGTCTGTGGAGTTTGAATGATAATGATGTGTCAGTGAAGATTCATCAAATGTAACTGTACTACTTGGTGAGTGATGCTGATAATGGCCATGATTATTGGGTGGTAGACAGGGAATAGATGGTAAATCTCAGTAATTTCCACTTACTTTTATTACAAATGTTAAATTGCTCTGAAAAAGAAATCCTAAAAAATAAATAAGCTGTCATAGTTAAGGCTCAAGGTAATTCTTTTTATTGTAAGACCTCCTTAACAAATCTAACACTGGGAGGAATCCTTTTGCAAAGGATGAGCTGTCACACTGAAAAAACCCTTATTACCTCAGAGCCAGAATGACTTCTGAGATCCTTTCATTTCTGCCTAACGCAGAGCCTCTGCTCTGTGGCAAATTTCTATTGCTTATGGCCTTGCACCAGATTGCTGAACTTCTCTGAACTTTTGCCAGGAGAGCAATTTGGTGCTGGAGAACTTTTAACCACAAAGAGAGGCTGTTGAGAAGGCCAACCCTTGCATAAATTTGGGTTAATGAAGTACACCTGCATTCTCAGTCTATGGTCATGTTAGCCAGACCAGCAAAAGAGAGGAAGAATTCAATGAACCAGGGCAAGAAAATGTGGGGTCTTAAGAAATAGTTTAGGATATTGAGGGAAACTGGATTTCCTTAGATGAAGGGGAGATTAGAATCCAGAGTTGTCATAATGTGAAAAATAGATAAATTATGGCATTATTTTATACTCGAAACAGGTAAATATCCATATTTCAAAGATGTGTATTTAACATCTAATTTTGTTTGTTTATTTAAACCCAGTATCCTCAAATTTTGAAGATGTTTCTTTTAACAAGTATATCAGTTCTTATTTGATAACTTGCCATAAAAATTATTTCTTTTTACAGTCAATGTATATGTTGGTAAATGTTTTAATCTAATTTGAACATAAGCAACAAAAATTGACCAAATAAATAATTTGGGGGTGAATACCTTTATATTGACATATTTATCATTATCATTATTATTTTCTGAGTTTTTGGAGAGCTGAACTCCAACAAAGCAAATGTTCAAACTATTATGAAGAAACAAAACCTCTTAGAGCATCAAGAGCTTTGAGCTATTTCTGCCACTAACTATCTGGGTGGGATTCTGGATATATCATGTACTTTCATTTCATTGAAACATTGATTTTTCCTTTTTCAGATAAAGGAATTGTACTGGAAGATTTCCAAAGACTTTTGCAGCTCTAATAGCTCTAAAATTTCTTGCACATGTATTTGTTACAAACACTGATATACATAGCAATTTTCCCAAAATTCTGCACAATCAGAATATGTCCTATACACTAGGAATGAAATCAGTTATTAAAAAACCCATTTCATTCAGAATAAAGACATGTCAAAAACAAAGATACACGTATCAAAAATTTTGACAACTTAAGAATACAAAATATTCTGATTTTACTATTTTTCCCTTATGAAAATAGACTGTTCATATACCATTCAAAGTAAGTACTTTGTAAACTCTTCAAGAAATCATGTTCTTACTCATCGGCAGGATGTGGCTATCAAATGAAAGGTTAAATTAAATCATGACAATATAATGTGGACAATTTTTCAGTGAAAACATACATTTCTCTTTTCAGGACTATTCTGAGAAAATTCTTATGACCTTTATCCATGGTAATTTTCATGTCTTAGAAAACTTTATCTGTCCTTTAGTTCTTTCCTATCATAAATCTGTACCTTCTAAATTTTACATAGTAAATGTATATTTAATAAATATTTGCTATTTCCAAATTACTTTATCAGTATACATACTGAAGATTATATTATCATAAAACATCATCAAAGGGAGGCCGTTAAAGTACATCATTCACAGTAGTTACCCTCTAGAATCTTTGCCACTCAAAAAGTGGATCCTGGGCCATCAGCGTTAGTATCACCTGAGTAAGGCAGACTCTTAGTCTATCCCAGGCCAAGGTTGAATCATAAACACACACAAGTGTGAGAAGCATGCCCCAAAAGGAGGTACTGATGCTTCTGGTCTGAGGACTGTGCTTTAAGTAGCAAGCAAGGAGACAGTCTAGGGAGGTCTTGGTGGTTTTTTCCCCCATTTATGTTTTTTCCTGGGACAGTACTGAGATGATGATGAATGCTTACAGCTTTCTTCCAGAAGAGTGCCCAAAGCTGAAACTTATGAGAGAACTTAGTTATAGAGAAGACTTTCATGTTGACTTTGGATAAAAATTGTTTTCAGAATTAGTGTAGGGCTTCCCTGGTGGTCTAGGAGTTAGAGAGTCCACCTTGCATTGCAAGGGGCACCGGTTTGATCCCTGGTCCAGGCAGATCCCACGTGCTGTGGAGAAGCTGGACCAGTGTGTTCATTTACAATCCTGTGCTCTGGAGGGCATGCGCCCAGAGCCGGTACTCTGCAAGAAGGCCCACTGCGATGGGAGGGCCACACAGGCCAAGGAATGGAGTTGGATGAAAACAAATAAATGGAAAACTAGTAAAAGAGGCCAAATTTTTAAAAAAAGAATGTGTAAATCACATAGATATATGTTAACTATATTTTCATTCCATTTTGAAAGTAAAATGATAATTGACTATTTACAGCGGAAGTAAAAATTGTTCATTTCCATGCAATTGCAAAAGATTTTCATGATAAATCAATTGTTTCAAAGTATTTTATGCTTGGGTACCATTCATTAAAAATTCATAGAGATTGAATGACTACATCTAAGAGACAGATGTTGGCTCGAATTATGCTGAATACAAACCTTACAAAGTATAATATATAATTTTCCTACATCTATTTTCACTTCTGGTTGCCTCCCTCTTCCAAAGATATTTATGCTTTGGATAGAAAATCCTGTGATGTCATTTGAGGGAAAATTACGGTGTGAGTTTTGTTTATAACAATGTAGTGGTCAGAGGAACCCACTCTACCTTGGCACTAGATTACAGTTCTGAAAATGTTCATGTTCATTTGTAATGTGTTCAAAGGACAGTGAGAGAGATAGACTTGAAGTTGGAAAGAGTTCATACAAATCAAACTGAGTGTTTCCTAAAATAAAATATAATATGATATGATGATTTGATATGGCTTAATATAATCCAATATAATAAAGCTTTTGCAGAAAAACTCTGAATCCAAAAGATAAAATTAAGAAAATAAAGAAGGTAGTGAATAGAGAGAAGTTTACCTTTACCCATCTTCCTAATGGGAAGTTACAAAATGGTAGTCAATAATGCTAATTCACCTAATGGAAATATGTCAAATGCTTGCCTATCTGCACCCCCTGTTAGATGCTGCACTGAGGCCTCAAAAAAGGAAGGAAAGAACTAGTTGGTAGGACACTATAAAATATTAATCAAACTGCATGAGTTGTCAATATAATGAAAAGTATATAAAAATTGTAAATTATAAATCAATTTTAAGTTTGAAATGGAGAAACAAGAAGAAGAATGAAAATATAGAGATTAAAGAACATAACTAGAGAGAGATAAGAATGAAAGATTGAAGAGTCTAGAGAAGCCACTGAGATGAAGGAGAATTACATAGATAAATGACCAATATTTGCCAGTACTGAAGGAAACATAGGGATAGGGGAACCTGAAATTTGCAGGGAGAAATAGAAGGATTATTAAGAATTCTTTAAAATGAGATGCCACTACAGGTGTATTCCATTACGCCAGAGAATAAGGAATAATAACAAAAAATAGATACTATTTCTTTATTATTTATATAATTATGGTTCCAAGCACTTTACATATATTAACTCATTCAATGTTCATTACCAATTTTATGGATGAGAAACCAAACTTTACAATCGTTAAGTATCAAATTAAAATTTAAAAAATAATATATGGTCAAATATTGAATTGGTTCAGAGTTTTACAGCAGCAAATCTGGAGTTTAACTTCAAATGTCTGACTTCAGAGTTTTGGTCATTAACCACTATGCTATTAAGAATTCTAGGGTATAACAGTCATCTCCCTTTAAATATTATATTTCTATAATGAAACGATGTTTTTCTTTTTGATGAAGGGGTTGAATTTTCACTGCAAACTGTTAGCTAGTTTTGAAAGGCAGTGCAAGAAAGCTAAAAGGCCTGTTGTTTTTACTAAGACCAAGATTTGAATACTACTCTACCACTTACTACTTTTTATATCTTTGGTCAATTATTGAATCTTTATTGACTTCATTATCTCATTTATAAATATCCATCTCCAGTGTTTGATGTGAGATCAAGAAGATTAAAATTATGGTGCTATGTTTGACAAGGTAGATATTCAAAATGGTAACTAGTATTTGTAAAATTACTGTTTCTCATACAGTTATTCTCAAGTACTATTTACAAATTGTTGTTCATCTCCTACATTTTCCCACTAAATATGAACTCTAAGAGTATGAAATCTAAGGTGTCTCCAGCCTAATGTGATGTTTGGTGCACATAATAGCTATTCAATAAATACATTAAATAAATAAATAAAAACACTGCTGTAGATAATGAGTTAGCTTAGAATTTCCAAAGAAATGAATTTTCTATTTGTCCTTATTTGAAATGACTTTAGAACATGTACTTAAAAATGAGGGACAATTTGAGGGATTAAAAGTTTCTAGCTTTTAGTGCAAAGAAATTATTTTTATATGATTTATTCTTATTTTTAAAGTAGCAAAGTGCTAATGCAGTGATTTCATAGTAATGAAAACTCCATTTATTTTATCTTTACTACATGTTTGCAATTGACTCTTCCCACTCCACCTCAAATATAGTGTGTAATAAAATGGAGTTTCCAGACAGAGCTTAGTTTTTTACTGTTTGAGTTGTATCAGAGAAACTCTGTCTTCTTTACATTCATCGGTAATTATATAATATTGTTTCAAAATATATCTACATCTAAAACATATATTAATTTTTATATTTTCCTCTAAGTTGTTTGTAGATGAAGTCACTAGATAGTAGAGTGCTTTCTTTCTTTCTTTGTCTGTGGTACAGTCAGCATAAAAGCTTTACAGTATGGCAAAAGAGAAGAGTATGCAATGAATGGATCTAATGAGCTTCTGAAAAATAGGTGTTTGAATATATTATAAAATCAGAGTTTCATGTAATGAAAGAGAAGAATATGTTCATGAGTCAAATCTAAGAAAGTCTATACCTCTTTTCCCAGGTTATCTAAATCTCTCTTTTATTTGTCACCCATTAATAAATTCAGTGGATATCCTATGATATGAATGGCCTACTATGGCAACAGAAGATGAGATGATTTGAGGGCATGACTGACTAAATGGACATGAGATGGAGTTTCACAAACTTTGGGAGATTGTGAAGGACAGGGAATCCCGGAATGCTGCATTTTGTGGGGTCACAAAGAGTCAGACACAACTGAGCGACTGAATGTCAAATGTTCAGGGTGCTGCACTGATGGCCATGAGCTCCTAGGCATCTGTTTTTCTTTTAGGCCCCCTCCTTCAGGTAGCTTATGGTCCAACTGCCATGAGATGGCCTCATGATAGGGCCTTGTAGGAAGTACATAGTAACTTTAGATTTCATCCTGCTTCTATAATAAGTAATTGTGTTGCTTCAGACAAGGTCTCTTAGTCTCACTGATTTATTCAATACAAATTTAATAATGGTTTTCTATCTTCCTGTTACCATTCTAGGTTCTAGAAATACAGTAGTGAGCACAGAAGATGAAGAATGTGCCTTTATTTGGTAATTTACATTTCAGTGGGACTGCCTTACAGTCAGTAGGTTTATTTCCCCTTCTCCAAATGTGTGAAACTATGGATATCTCAGGGTGTGTGAGGAGTGAACTGATAACAGATGTGACACCCTTAGAGTAGTAAATACATGATGAATCATAAATGCTCAAGAAATGTTAGTTTGTCTCCCACCAACTTTTGTTCCTAACAAACTTATAAAGTATTTAGGTTTTGTAGGTTAAAAATCAGTGAACAGCTTTTATGGTCATAGAATATTTGAATTTGGTGCACTATAGTGAATATTTTGAGACTTTGTTGTAGATAATATAAAAAATAATTTCAAAGTACTGTTGAAAAATGAATAATTTCGATCTCATGAAAAAAATTTGATTTGAATACCAAAAATATTTTAACTTTAAATTCTTTGGGTGTATACCATAGTATTATGGTGTTGCCCAGTGGCTTATCAGGTAAGGAATCTGCCTGCAATGCAGGAGACACAGGAGATTTAGGTTAGATCTCTGGATTGGGAAGATCCCTGGAGGAGGACATGGCAACCCACCCCAGTGTTCTTGCCCGGAGAATCCCATGGACAGGTTATCTAAATCTCTTTATTTGTCACCCATTAATAAATTCAGTGGATATCCTATGATATGAATGGCCTACTATGGCAACAGAAGATGAGATGATTTGAGGGCATGACTGACTAAATGGACATGAGATGGAGTTTCACAAACTTTGGGAGATTGTGAAGGACAGGGAATCCCGGAATGCTGCATTTTGTGGGGTCACAAAGAGTCAGACACAACTGAGCGACTGAATGTCAAATGTTCAGGGTGCTGCACTGATGGCCATGAGCTCCTAGGCATCTGTTTTTCTTTTAGGCCCCCTCCTTCAGGTAGCTTATGGTCCAACTGCCATGAGATGGCCTCATGATAGGGCCTTGTAGGAAGTACATAGTAACTTTAGATTTCATCCTGCTTCTATAATAAGTAATTGTGTTGCTTCAGACAAGGTCTCTTAGTCTCACTGATTTATTCAATACAAATTTAATAATGGTTTTCTATCTTCCTGTTACCATTCTAGGTTCTAGAAATACAGTAGTGAGCACAGAAGATGAAGAATGTGCCTTTATTTGGTAATTTACATTTCAGTGGGACTGCCTTACAGTCAGTAGGTTTATTTCCCCTTCTCCAAATGTGTGAAACTATGGATATCTCAGGGTGTGTGAGGAGTGAACTGATAACAGATGTGACACCCTTAGAGTAGTAAATACATGATGAATCATAAATGCTCAAGAAATGTTAGTTTGTCTCCCACCAACTTTTGTTCCTAACAAACTTATAAAGTATTTAGGTTTTGTAGGTTAAAAATCAGTGAACAGCTTTTATGGTCATAGAATATTTGAATTTGGTGCACTATAGTGAATATTTTGAGACTTTGTTGTAGATAATATAAAAAATAATTTCAAAGTACTGTTGAAAAATGAATAATTTCGATCTCATGAAAAAAATTTGATTTGAATACCAAAAATATTTTAACTTTAAATTCTTTGGGTGTATACCATAGTATTATGGTGTTGCCCAGTGGCTTATCAGGTAAGGAATCTGCCTGCAATGCAGGAGACACAGGAGATTTAGGTTAGATCTCTGGATTGGGAAGATCCCCTGGAGGAGGACATGGCAACCCACTCCAGTGTTCTTGCCCGGAGAATTCCCTGGACAGAGGAGCCTGACAGGCTATAGTCTATGGGGTCAGAAAGAGTCAGACACCACAGAGCAGTTAATACTTTCACTTTTCAAAGAAACTCTCAGATGATGAGCATTCACAGATTGGTACTAGCTCCAATCACATAGAACCTCAAAATGGTAGTTGAGACGAGGAGAAGAAAGAAGGCTTTTGACAATATAAGAAACAACAATCTGTTCATGGAAAAGTATTCATTGGAGCACATATTTTGTGCCAAGCACTATTCTGGATGAAACAGTGGAAGAAGCCAGATCTCTTCTCTTTCAAAGCTTATATTCTATTAAGAAGAGACAAATAAACCAAACATGTAATTCAGTGTGTTCTGTGCTGCACTGTGATGTGCTGTGCTGTGCTTAGTAGTTTCAGTATGTCTGACTCTTTGTGACCCAATGGATCTCCGTCTGCCAGGCTCGTCTGTCCTTGGGACTCTCCAGGCAAGAGTACTGGGGTGGGTTGCCATGCCCTCCTTCAAAGGATGTTCCTGACCCAAGAGATCAAACCAAGTCTCCTGTATCTCCTGCATGCAGGCAGATTCTTTACTGCTGAGCCACTGGGGAAGCCCAGTTCAGTGGGTATTAAATGCTGAAAGAAAACTAAAGCACTGCTGAGGATAGAGAGTAACAGAGTCTTCAAAGGTAAAGGAAATGAGCTATTCAAAACTTAGGAGAAAGTGTGTTCTAAACAATGGACACAGCTTGTGCAAAGGCACTGAGGTAAAAATGTACTCGTATGCAAGGAAGAGCAAGGGTGTCTGCAGGAGAGGCCCGTGCAGAGCAGGAGTGTGGTAGAGCAAGTGAAATCTGTGAGGGAGAGTGTAGCTCATACAGAGAAGGACTTGCAGCCCAAGTTTGACCCACTAGCTATTTCGATCTCATGAAAAAAATTTGATTTGAATACCAAAAATATTTTAACTTTAAATTCTTTGGGTGTATACCATAGTATTATGGTGTTGCCCAGTGGCTTATCAGGTAAGGAATCTGCCTGCAATGCAGGAGACACAGGAGATTTAGGTTAGATCTCTGGATTGGGAAGATCCCCTGGAGGAGGACATGGCAACCCACTCCAGTGTTCTTGCCCGGAGAATTCCCTGGACAGAGGAGCCTGACAGGCTATAGTCTATGGGGTCAGAAAGAGTCAGACACCACAGAGCAGTTAATACTTTCACTTTTCAAAGAAACTCTCAGATGATGAGCATTCACAGATTGGTACTAGCTCCAATCACATAGAACCTCAAAATGGTAGTTGAGACGAGGAGAAGAAAGAAGGCTTTTGACAATATAAGAAACAACAATCTGTTCATGGAAAAGTATTCATTGGAGCACATATTTTGTGCCAAGCACTATTCTGGATGAAACAGTGGAAGAAGCCAGATCTCTTCTCTTTCAAAGCTTATATTCTATTAAGAAGAGACAAATAAACCAAACATGTAATTCAGTGTGTTCTGTGCTGCACTGTGATGTGCTGTGCTGTGCTTAGTAGTTTCAGTATGTCTGACTCTTTGTGACCCAATGGATCTCCGTCTGCCAGGCTCGTCTGTCCTTGGGACTCTCCAGGCAAGAGTACTGGGGTGGGTTGCCATGCCCTCCTTCAAAGGATGTTCCTGACCCAAGAGATCAAACCAAGTCTCCTGTATCTCCTGCATGCAGGCAGATTCTTTACTGCTGAGCCACTGGGGAAGCCCAGTTCAGTGGGTATTAAATGCTGAAAGAAAACTAAAGCACTGCTGAGGATAGAGAGTAACAGAGTCTTCAAAGGTAAAGGAAATGAGCTATTCAAAACTTAGGAGAAAGTGTGTTCTAAACAATGGACACAGCTTGTGCAAAGGCACTGAGGTAAAAATGTACTCGTATGCAAGGAAGAGCAAGGGTGTCTGCAGGAGAGGCCCGTGCAGAGCAGGAGTGTGGTAGAGCAAGTGAAATCTGTGAGGGAGAGTGTAGCTCATACAGAGAAGGACTTGCAGCCCAAGTTTGACCCACTAGCTATTTCTATATGACTTGTGAACCATTATAAGTGGTTCTTACAATTTTAAATGTTTGGGATAAAATATGAAAAGTAAAACAATATTTTATGATGCTTGGAAATTGTATAAAATTCAAATTTTAGTGTCCATAAAGTTTCATTGGAGTGCAGCCACACTCTTTTGTTTCTGCATTATTTATGACTGTTTTCATGCTACAACAGCCAAGTCTGATAGCTGCTACAGAAAATATTTAATGTCTAGGCTTTTACGAAATAAGTTTGCCAACTCTTGATATAGAGTTTTATAGGCAATAGTAAGAATTTTAGATTTTAAACTGAGAGGGAATAGGAAGCTGCTGCAGCTTTTATAAGAGAGGATTTACTTGATCTAACTCATTTCAAATATTTTATAAGTTAATGGAATCAATAATTTTCAGATATAGTATTGCTGTTTATGATAAAATAATACTTATTTGGTTTTTGCCCTATTTCTGTCAAGGGCTCCTAAAACTCTTGAAATTTCCTAAGAGAAGAACAAAGGTATCTTTTCACATGTTAATGTAAAAAGGAAATAATAAACCCCAAATAGAGTCATCTGCCCCCCAGTGCATCAGAAGTGTTAGAGGCTCAGCTGTGTCTGTCTCTTTGCAGACTCGTGAACTATAGCCCACTAAGCTTCTCTGTCCATGGACTTCCAGGCAAGAATACTAGAGTAGACTCCCATTCCCTTTGCAGATGATCTTCCGAGCCACTGGGAAGCCCAGTTCAGTGGGTATTAAATGCTGAAAGAAAACTAAAGCACTGCTGAGGATAGAGAGTAACAGAGTCTTCAAAGGTAAAGGAAATGAGCTATTCAAAACTTAGGAGAAAGTGTGTTCTAAACAATGGACACAGCTTGTGCAAAGGCACTGAGGTAAAAATGTACTCGTATGCAAGGAAGAGCAAGGGTGTCTGCAGGAGAGGCCCGTGCAGAGCAGGAGTGTGGTAGAGCAAGTGAAATCTGTGAGGGAGAGTGTAGCTCATACAGAGAAGGACTTGCAGCCCAAGTTTGACCCACTAGCTATTTCTATATGACTTGTGAACCATTATAAGTGGTTCTTACAATTTTAAATGTTTGGGATAAAATATGAAAAGTAAAACAATATTTTATGATGCTTGGAAATTGTATAAAATTCAAATTTTAGTGTCCATAAAGTTTCATTGGAGTGCAGCCACACTCTTTTGTTTCTGCATTATTTATGACTGTTTTCATGCTACAACAGCCAAGTCTGATAGCTGCTACAGAAAATATTTAATGTCTAGGCTTTTACGAAATAAGTTTGCCAACTCTTGATATAGAGTTTTATAGGCAATAGTAAGAATTTTAGATTTTAAACTGAGAGGGAATAGGAAGCTGCTGCAGCTTTTATAAGAGAGGATTTACTTGATCTAACTCATTTCAAATATTTTATAAGTTAATGGAATCAATAATTTTCAGATATAGTATTGCTGTTTATGATAAAATAATACTTATTTGGTTTTTGCCCTATTTCTGTCAAGGGCTCCTAAAACTCTTGAAATTTCCTAAGAGAAGAACAAAGGTATCTTTTCACATGTTAATGTAAAAAGGAAATAATAAACCCCAAATAGAGTCATCTGCCCCCCAGTGCATCAGAAGTGTTAGAGGCTCAGCTGTGTCTGTCTCTTTGCAGACTCGTGAACTATAGCCCACTAAGCTTCTCTGTCCATGGACTTCTCCAGGCAAGAATACTAGAGTAGACTCCCATTCCCTTTTGCAGATGATCTTCCCGACCCAGGGGTAGAACCCAGGTTTACAGCATTGGATGCACATTCTTTACCTGCCACCAGGGAAGCCTCAAACTAAGACTTTATTGCAGTTTCAACCTTTCCCAGTAACTGACCTTTAAAGCAGACAATCTGAAATTTCCTTATCTACACTAGTGAGGTAATCTGCATGATAAAGACCCCTTCTGTTTCCTTCTCCCCACCCCACCCCTAAGAAGATGGCCAGGACTAAACTAATCCTCTCTTTCTTTTTTTCTTTTTATTGTTGTTGGCTATCATTCTCATCCCCACCCTCCTTCTGCCTATAAAAGCCTTCCATTTTGTACAGCCTCTCAGAGAGCCCTTCTGTTTAATAGATGGGATGCTGCCTGATTCATGAATCACCTAACAGATCTCCAAATTTACTTGGCTGAATTTGTTTTTCAGTATTTATGAGATGAATTTTGGACTACACCTAAGGATAGGGGCTGGTTGCCGGGAGAATCAACCTGAATAAAATGTTGGAGCTTTCAATCCCAATCCCTGATTTCCTGGGAGTGGGGAGGGGCTGGAGGTTGAATTACTAGCCAATGTTCAATGATTTAATCAACCATAACTATGTAACATAGCCTCCGTAGAACCCCAAAAGGACGTTGAGAGTTTCTGGGTTGGTGATCATGTGGAGATTCATGAAGACTAGCATTTTAGGCAGAGCATGGAGACTACACCCCTTCCCCATACTTTGTCCTTATGCATCTCTTGTATCTGGCTATTCCTGGATTATTAATAGGTTCTTTTATAATAAACCAATAATCTAGTAAGTAAAATGTTTCTTGTGGGCTTTGTGAAACCTTCCAGCAAATTAATTGAATTTCTGGAAAAGAGTCATTGGAACTTCCAACATGTAGTTTGTTGGTAAGGAGTACCGATGACAATCTGGGCTTGCTATCCTCTGAAGTGGGGAGGAGTACAATCTTATTGGACTGAATCCTAACTTAAGGAATCTAATGCTATATCTGTATGGATAGTGTCAGAACTGAATTGAATTGTAGAATATTTGATGTTCAATTATCACCTAATTGTATAGGGAAACCACTCCTCCCTCCATAGTACATCAGAATCTGGTAACCAGGTGGGACTCCAGGGTGCACAATCTCCATATTCTGCCTAAAGTGCTACACTTCATGAACCTCCACATGATCACCAACCCAGAAGCTCTCAACGCTGGTAATTCAGGTGGGACTTTTGTTCACAAATGACCTTGCATCATTTAGAACCTGGTGTTTCAGAAATGTCCTTCCAAGTTATGTATTTTGTTTCTATATATTTTATAAAAAAATATGAAAGTATACATATATACTATAAAATTTAAGGTATGTAAAATATTAATACAAACATTCCTTCAAGAAACCTCAATAAAATGATGTAATTGTTCTATGACTGAAAAAAGAATACAAAAGAACCATGAGAATTCAATTCACTTATTTATAAAATTATAACTTCTAGTTTTAAGGTTACAGAATGTAGAGAATCTTTGTGAGAGCTTCTGTAGGGGCTACTGAAGGACTCAAATTTGGGAACAATGGAGAGAGAATAATTAGAACATTGTTGACCTGAGAAGCAAAGGTTAGTGTTGTGCACCCATTGAGTTGAGTCTGACTCTTTGCAACCCCGTGGAAAAGCCCAAGTATTCACTTTGTACACCTAGAGAAAACAGAAGTGACTCTTCCAGGAAACCAGAAAAGATGGCTTTAGAATACAAACAATCCTCGACTCATCTTCAGCTCACCAACCAAAATAAATTTTATTGTTATTTGCTGCTTTTTGCTGGACTCAATATGAAAAGGCTTGTGTTGTAAAATAAACATTTTCCATGAATCTAGCCTTCAAGCTGTTAGTACAAGACAGTTCAACTGGTCTAGGCACTTTGATTCCTTCTTCATTATGACTTAGGGGTGAGATTCATGCAAAAACTTGAGTCCTTGATAGAAAGGCCAGAGAAAAAGTGGAGTTAAGGTCTCTGGATACAGAGAAATCTTCCTGCAACTGAGAGACAGTTCTTTCAAAAAGTGCATTCAAGTGTCCTCAGACATTTTTCTCAAGTCTTTCACTGAGATAAAATTGACTGTTACTTCACTCAATTTGCATCACATTTTCTTGTTTTTAATATATTCCTTAAGGACTGACAAAAAGAGATATTAGGATATAAGTTAGAATTTGAGTATATTAAATATAGAAAAATAACCAACTTGAATAATGGCTATAATTGATTTCTTATACAGGTAAAAGATTACTCTACTATTTTATATTTATCAAATAGAACCAAATGTTTAGATGGAATTCATATGACTTGTCATGTTCTACCTTCAGCAGTAAAATAGGAAGTCAGTTAAAATGAACACTACAAAATAATTCTGAGCACATGTTGATGTAGGCACCTATTAGTACTCTGTGGAAAAAAATCAAATGTCACTAAAATGCTGCAATGTCAAAAACCATATAGGAAATTAAATACAAAATAAATATGAGAACCATATGAAACTTCAGGATAAGATAAATGAAGTTCAGAAGCTTTTGAAAGTATTTCTATAGAAACTTCTGAGAACTTTGATATAGTAATTGTTCAAATAGATCTTTTACTTTGGAATGCAGGCTTAAGTGGAGAGCGAATCCTTTTAAAAGGCTGTGGTAGGTGCTGGTTAAAACACATGTACTATGCTTTGTTCATTTCATTTGGAAGCTAATGAACTTAAGTGTGGATTCTGAAAAGACTGAAAAATTATATTCATTTGCTGACATCATATCAAGTACTGTCCATTATGGTTTTTTAAAAATATTCTGAAGGTAGTTCAGAAAAACAGATGAAAGATAGATGTAGATGATGGAGTGATATTATTTTGCAAGCTGTCTTTTTAAAATTGTATGCAATGGGAGCCCAATTAAAGTGAGATTAGAGAAGGTTCTAGTGAAAATTACAGGCTGTAAAATTTGATGAGTAATTTTTGCAATACCTTGTTGCAAGACTAAAACAAAATGGGTCTCTAAGTTGTAATCAAGGAAAATCTTATTTGCTTGATTTACATAGTTTATTTACATTGTAGAACAAAAACAAAAACTAGTCTTATAGAAAAATCCAATAGTCTATAAACTGAAAGTTATCAAAATTACTTTATTCAATAAAGAGGTTACAAAATCCTACAGATTAAAAAAAAGAAAACTATCAAGATCCATACCAAATAAGTAAAAGTTAAAAAAATCGATACCAAATAAGTTAAAAGGAGTGGGGAAGAGAGAGTTTCCAGCAAACCACTTCATTTTTGTAGTTTTCTATCTATGCATCTACAAACTGGATGATCTTCAAATAGTTTCCAGTTCTAAAATTAAATTATCCCATTTAAAGTTTTATTTTCGATTGGAAATGAAAATGTTTTATGGAATATGGGAAAGTCTGAAAATGGCATATATTAAGGCAAGTCTTACTTTAAATTAATAACTGTGAAAGTAGATAGCTTCAAATAGGAATTAACTACTGATACATGCTACAATTTGTATGAAACTTGAAAACATTAAGTAAAAGAGGTCACATATGGTATGATTGCACTTATAGGAAATATCCAGAATTGGCAAATCTATCTAGACATAAACTATATTACCAGTTGCCTTAAGCTAAGGGGATGGGAAGGGAAGAGAGTGTCTTCTAATGGGTATTGTGTTTCTTCCAAGGGACGAATACTGGAAATGTTCTAAAATTAAATTGTTTTGACTGTTGAACAAGTCTATAAATATACTGAAAACAGTTGAATTGCCCATTTTACATGGATGAATTGTATGGCATGTGAAATATATCAAAATAAATCTTTGAAAATGCTTACAAACTCAGAAAGATTTAGCCTTATATAAAATAGACTTAAGACAAGCTCAACAGAATGTAAACACTGTGAATACAGCAATTTGTGTCTTTTTTGCTTACTGGTGAATACTCACATTTAAGCACTGTACCTAGCACAAGTTACACACTCACACAGTATTTGTTGACTGAAGTCTTGCATTAAATTAAGAACAGAAAAACAGATACTTTCATACTTGAAATCATTTGAGTCTTTAATGTGTTTAACTAATCTCTTTCTTCATCTGTTGACAATGCAAAAGAAATTGTCTTTATTCCCAGTCTTGTTATACCAGAACTTTGGTTTCCTGTAGAAAGCAATCCAAACCTGTAACTGTAATTGGCATTAAGACAGGAGAGGTTCTATAAAAGAAGGCAAGACCCTAAGGCACCAGAGGCAATTCTGTGTTAGCTGGTTTATGAGTGTGTGCAGAGCCTTTGGTCTGGGGACCCTAATTGAAGTAGTGTCTTAGAGGCCTATCCAAAGTGTGGAGAGTAAGCTGTGCATGTCTATTCTCCTTTTTAATTCAATTCTTTCTGTTTTACCAGATATGAACAGTATACTCTTTTCCTGTCTGAGGTATATGCCTCTTAATTCCACCAAGGGAGCTTTCTCTCATTGGTTTGCCATGTGTGAGAGAGGGACTTTGTATCAAAACTTAATGCTATAGAGTGTCTTAAGAAATCCTTTCATCAAAAATTTCCATTCCCATTGTTGCAGATGCTCATTTACAAGTAAGCTTTGGTTATTTTAGTTGAATATATGATCTTAGTTTTTTCCCCATCGATTCTTTTTTGGTTTGTTTTATTTGTGCTCTTCTCTTATGTTTAATTTTATAGACTGTGCAAACTGGGATTTCCTATTTGGTTTTTTAGCAGGATTAGGGAAGAAAAAAAGTGTCTTCTAATGGGTATTTGTGTTTCTTCCAAGGGACGAATACTGGAAATGTTCTAAAATTAAATTGTTTTGACTGTTGAACAAGTCTATAAATATACTGAAAACAGTTGAATTGCCCATTTTACATGGATGAATTGTATGGCATGTGAAATATATCAAAATAAATCTTTGAAAATGCTTACAAACTCAGAAAGATTTAGCCTTATATAAAATAGACTTAAGACAAGCTCAACAGAATGTAAACACTGTGAATACAGCAATTTGTGTCTTTTTTGCTTACTGGTGAATACTCACATTTAAGCACTGTACCTAGCACAAGTTACACACTCACACAGTATTTGTTGACTGAAGTCTTGCATTAAATTAAGAACAGAAAAACAGATACTTTCATACTTGAAATCATTTGAGTCTTTAATGTGTTTAACTAATCTCTTTCTTCATCTGTTGACAATGCAAAAGAAATTGTCTTTATTCCCAGTCTTGTTATACCAGAACTTTGGTTTCCTGTAGAAAGCAATCCAAACCTGTAACTGTAATTGGCATTAAGACAGGAGAGGTTCTATAAAAGAAGGCAAGACCCTAAGGCACCAGAGGCAATTCTGTGTTAGCTGGTTTATGAGTGTGTGCAGAGCCTTTGGTCTGGGGACCCTAATTGAAGTAGTGTCTTAGAGGCCTATCCAAAGTGTGGAGAGTAAGCTGTGCATGTCTATTCTCCTTTTTAATTCAATTCTTTCTGTTTTACCAGATATGAACAGTATACTCTTTTCCTGTCTGAGGTATATGCCTCTTAATTCCACCAAGGGAGCTTTCTCTCATTGGTTTGCCATGTGTGAGAGAGGGACTTTGTATCAAAACTTAATGCTATAGAGTGTCTTAAGAAATCCTTTCATCAAAAATTTCCATTCCCATTGTTGCAGATGCTCATTTACAAGTAAGCTTTGGTTATTTTAGTTGAATATATGATCTTAGTTTTTTCCCCATCGATTCTTTTTTGGTTTGTTTTATTTGTGCTCTTCTCTTATGTTTAATTTTATAGACTGTGCAAACTGGGATTTCCTATTTGGTTCAGCAGATCTTCATATTCATCCTTTGTCAGAAAGCTTCTCAATTCCAATAAAATGGACTATTTCTTAATTTGTTTTTCCTGCAGGAAATTAGTGTGATGATCCAAAGTTGACTCAGACATACAGCTGACCAATTACTATTTTTTTTAAAAGATTTATTTATTTTATTTATGGGGGGGTGGGGTGGGGAGGGAGGGGAGCTGGCGGGCCACTTCCATTGGTCTTTCATTTGTCTATTTTCATCCATCTTTGTTCTTCGGCCCGCGTGGGCCTCACATCGCGGTGGCCTCTGTTGTTGCAGAGCACCGGCTCTGGGCGCATGCGCTTTAGAGCTCCGGCTCGGTAATCGGACACAAGGGTCCAGCCGCTCTGCGGCACGTGGGATCTTCCCAGGCCAGGGATCGAACAGGCACCTCTTGCACTGCAAGGTGGTGTCCCTACCCACTGGACAACCAGGGAAGCCCCCAGTTACTATTTTTTATCAAAGATCAAGATCTGGGTTTGTTCAGCAATTAGGTATAGGTAATTTAGGGTCTCAGTCTGATAGTTAGAAAATTTTTGAAGACAGACTCAGAAAATAAATTATCATGTTACTAGAAAACAAGTAATGAATTAATCCACTAACACTTCAAAAATCCAAAATTGGACAGTGCTACATTATGGAACACTGTAGATTAATTAAAGCTTAAAGTTGTTTAATTAAATAGGTAAATATTAGGCACTTCTTTTGAAAAGGGAGATGTTATGACTTGACAATATATTTTGCAATACAAGTATTTACTCTATTTTTGACTGAATAAAATATTAGTTATTTTGCTTCTATAATTGGATGTTAAATTATATGTGAATAAAGAAATGTATAAGACTGTTTAGAGAAAGACGCTTCTATCATATAGTACACGTAAATGTTTTTTAGACCTATTTCTTCAAATCAATTCTGGTCAATTTTTCCTTATTTGTTTTATGGGCCATTTAAAGTATCTCAAACCATTCAGTGCATTAGAATGATTTTTTTCTTTATTTTAGTCTTTTAACCTAAATAGTATACTCTTCTAAAAGGGAAGCACATTGTTCTGGTTTGTAGTAAATACAATGAAAAGCTTTCCAAAATATAAACATTTTTCCTAAAAACCCAAGTGAATGAGGAATCGGCTAGTGAAATTTACTATTCTAACTGTGGAATACAATTTCAATGGCTAACTTGATAACAGAAAGAAATTTATGGAATATTCTTTCTATGATTACATTTTATGAATTGTTTATAGTCTGGTTAAAGGCATTTCATATGTATATGCATCATATCCTGTGTTCCTTTGCCCCAATTGCAGTTTTGTGGCAGACCTTGCACTGTCATCAGCGTATTGAGCCATCAATGACTGGGTCTCATGGTTTTGGTTAACTGCATCACAATGATCACATTGATTGAAAATTTAAAACATAACCTTCCTTGTTTAAATAATCTAGTAGGAGTTGAATATAGCAAAAAGTCAACATGTTCAGGCAGTGACTGATGACAGTGAATTAATAGTGAAGTATTAGTTTGGCATACCAAATGTGAAAAAATATTTTACGCAACTCAAGTTCTACTGTCCTTTTGAAACATCAGAATTTAAATGCCTGAGTTGAGAATCTAATATTTGTAAGGGGATGTGGTAAAGTGAAATCAGTTTTAGCTTAAGAGAAACCTTGGTTTGAATTCTGACACTGCTACATTTTGGATTCGTTTTCTGAACATAGGATAAAAATCTAAGTATATATCCTTTCATTTCACAAGTTCATGGGAGAAAAAACTGTACTCTGGAAGTAAACTATTAATAAAATAGATCTTTCATTTGCCAAAATAAGCAACTTCCCTGAAGGCTCAGTAGTATTAAAAAAAGAGAAAGAAAAAAAAAAAAAAAAAAACCACCTGCCAATGCAGGAGACATAGGTTTGATCCCTGGGTTAGGAAGATCCCCTGGAGAAGGAAATGGCAACCCACTCAGGATTCTTGCCTGGGAAACTCCATGTACAGAGAAGACTGGCTGGCTACAAGTCCATGGGGTCACAAAAGACTCCATGTTGTTAGAGACTAAACAACTATATCTATCTATCTGTATATCTATTTATCTATCTATCTATCTATCTATACACATATATAATTAAGCCCCCTAATTAAAATGAAAGCACAAGTTTTTCCCTTAACTGTGTCACTCTCTAGTTTCTAGACTATCTTTCCCTTCATTTTATCGTCAAGTTCCCTGAGTATCTTGACTCATCTAATTGTTTCCATTTCTGTGTCTGTTATTCACTCTTCAGCGGTAAGTGTACTTCTCCCCACCTCTGCTACTGAAGCAATTCTTGCCTTTGTCAAATCCAGTGGATACCTTGTTTTGACCACTTCACTCAGTTTCTGATTGAAGTTTTCTAAACAATTTCTTCTCTTGGTAGGAATTATAATTTGATTCTCATACCTCAAAGTTATGCTATGCTTTTACCATCTGTAAAAAAAATGTGATGATAAATGTTAGTGCATATCACATTGATGTTATTTCATTTGTGTATAGTTCTTTTAGTTTTTAGTATATAGTAATCACTCAAAATAGTATTTTTCAAGCATAATATGTCCTTTCTGCCATAACCCCATTAGTCTCATTTGATTCATTAATATTTAACTTAGGAAGGTAGTGAGATGATTATTTGTGAATGATTACACTAACACTATGGAACTATGGAATAGAATCTATATGTAGCCTGCTATGCATAATTATCAATATTCTAGTAAGATTCTGATAAAGTCTTCCCATTTTCCATCTTCCCATCTAAAAAATTGCTCAAAATCTTTTGCCATATATTTCAATGAAATTTTGCCTCTTCTTATATTGCCTGAATTTTTCCTCAAATTCTCTTTTATGTGTCCCATACACCCTTATGACAAATTCAAAAGATGTAACTATTTTCTATAATGATTTCATAATCTATATATATGCATACCTAATTATAGCTTCACTATATGTAAAAAAAACAGAACTAGAAGGAGAAATAGAGAAATTTTAAAACATCCTTCTATAAATCAGGTAGGCACAAAATCAACAAAAATATTGAATATCAAAGTTGTACATTAGCACAGATCTGTGGGTGTTACCCTCAGGACTGTATCCATGGTGGCCTTCCCTGCCTGTGAGCAGAGCTTCCTGACCACAAATGCACATACTTATCAGTGAAGGGCCTGTGACATAATGCCTTAAAGAGAAACAGACAAAGGAGAAAATTGTCCAAACTTGAACTTATATATTTTAAAAATGAAAAAATATTTATGCGATAATCACTTACTTGATTCTGTTCTATGGTGGATATAGATAGTTATGTTTGAGATTTGTATTTTGTAAGAACCTTAATGAAACAAAGAATTCCAAAGACAAAAAATCAAAAAGTTTCAGAACCTTGAAGATTACATTCTTTTTGAGTTTAAATGAGGTATAAACCTATGTTAAATCTGATGATATTTGGTTTTCCAGGTGGTTCAGTGGTAAAGAATCTGCCTACCAATGTAGGAGTCACAAGAGATACAGGTTCAATCCCTGGGTTGGGAAGATTCCCTGGAAAAGGAAATGGAAACCCATTACAGTATTCTTGCCTGGGAAATCCCATGGACAGAGGATCTTAATGGGCTACAGTCCATAGGGTCACAAAGAGTCAGACACAACTGAGTGACTGAGCACATGCGTGTACCATAAAATAAGTAGCAATAAATATCAAAGCTTTAAAATCACACAGTGTATATTTATCAGTTAACTCAATAAAATAAGTTTTGCAAAAAAAAAAAATTTTTTCAAAGATCTTGTAGCCTGCTATGCATAATTATCAATATTCTAGTAAGATTCTGATAAAGTCTTCCCATTTTCCATCTTCCCATCTAAAAAATTGCTCAAAATCTTTTGCCATATATTTCAATGAAATTTTGCCTCTTCTTATATTGCCTGAATTTTTCCTCAAATTCTCTTTTATGTGTCCCATACACCCTTATGACAAATTCAAAAGATGTAACTATTTTCTATAATGATTTCATAATCTATATATATGCATACCTAATTATAGCTTCACTATATGTAAAAAAAACAGAACTAGAAGGAGAAATAGAGAAATTTTAAAACATCCTTCTATAAATCAGGTAGGCACAAAATCAACAAAAATATTGAATATCAAAGTTGTACATTAGCACAGATCTGTGGGTGTTACCCTCAGGACTGTATCCATGGTGGCCTTCCCTGCCTGTGAGCAGAGCTTCCTGACCACAAATGCACATACTTATCAGTGAAGGGCCTGTGACATAATGCCTTAAAGAGAAACAGACAAAGGAGAAAATTGTCCAAACTTGAACTTATATATTTTAAAAATGAAAAAATATTTATGCGATAATCACTTACTTGATTCTGTTCTATGGTGGATATAGATAGTTATGTTTGAGATTTGTATTTTGTAAGAACCTTAATGAAACAAAGAATTCCAAAGACAAAAAATCAAAAAGTTTCAGAACCTTGAAGATTACATTCTTTTTGAGTTTAAATGAGGTATAAACCTATGTTAAATCTGATGATATTTGGTTTTCCAGGTGGTTCAGTGGTAAAGAATCTGCCTACCAATGTAGGAGTCACAAGAGATACAGGTTCAATCCCTGGGTTGGGAAGATTCCCTGGAAAAGGAAATGGAAACCCATTACAGTATTCTTGCCTGGGAAATCCCATGGACAGAGGATCTTAATGGGCTACAGTCCATAGGGTCACAAAGAGTCAGACACAACTGAGTGACTGAGCACATGCGTGTGTACCATAAAATAAGTAGCAATAAATATCAAAGCTTTAAAATCACACAGTGTATATTTTTTATCAGTTAAGCTCAGATAAATACTTTTTGTAAACCCCTAACAAGATAATCTGGTCCCATCACTTCATGCTGAATAGAAGGGGAAAAAGTAGAAACAGTAACAGATTTTATTTTCTTAGGCTCCAAAATTACTGCATACAGTGACTGTAGCAATGAAATTAAAAGACACTTTCTCCTTGGAAGAAAAGCTATGACAAACCTAGACAGCATATTAACAAAAAACAAAAACAAAAAACAGAAACATCACCTTGGCAATAAAGGTCTGTATAGAGTCAAAGCTATGGTTTTTCCAGTGTTTGTGTATGGATGTAAGAGTCGGACCATAAAGAAAGCTGAGTGCTGAAGAATTGATGCCTTTGAATTGTGGTGCTGGAGAAGACGCTCAAGAGTCCCTTGAACTGCAAGGAGATCAAACCAATCAATCCTAAAGGAAACCAACCCTGCATATTCATTGGAAGGACTGATGCTGAAGCTGAAGCTCCAATACTTTGGCCACCTGATGCAAAGAACCAATTCATTAGAAAAGACCCTGGTGCTGGGAAACATTGAGAGCAGGAAAAGAAGTGGACAAAAGAGGAGGAGATGACTGGATGGCGTCACTGACTCAATGGACATGAATCTGAGCAAGTTCTGAGAGAGAATGAAGAACAAGGAAGGCTGGTATGCTGTAGTCCATAGGGTTGCAAAGAGTTGGACGGACTTAGTGACTGAACAACAGTAAGATAAAGGCCTATACAACCAATATAATGAATAAAAAACTGGTATTGCTGCAAGTTTTATTGGTATTACATAGGTAATAGTAGAAGGTTATAAATACCTTTAAGTCAAAGATTTTGAAAATTTATGTGAACTTGACAAATATCTAGAAAATACAAGATTTACTCTACCTGACATGAAAAATAGAGTGTCATTTCCTCTTAAGCACTCAAATCCTTAATTGAAAATCTTCCCAACAAAAACTCCAAGCCACAGGTGAAATATTTTGAGCACTGAATAATACATAAATACAATTTACTGCTAAAAAGTGTGATGAAGAAGAAGAAACACTTTCCAACTTATGCTACTAAATCAGTTTATCTTGGCATTAAAATTTGAAATGCTACAAATGTGGATAATTTACCTCTTTCACGAACATAGATATACATTACAAAAATGTAAAATCTATGCTTAAACACACAATGTTGGTTTAACAGTGTGAAAAATCAATGTTTACCACGCTAATGAGTAAGCAAAAATACATGAATGCTTTATATAAACAGAAAAATAATTTGAAGTAATTCAATGCTTTTTCATAATAAAAGCTTTTAGCAATTTATGAATTAGACAGAAACATTATTAATCTGGAAAAAACAAAAAGAAAATTACATGATGACTTTATATAGAATGTATACCTGAGAGAGATCCAAAAACTAAGTAACGGACCATAAAGAAAGCTGAGTGCTGAAGAATTGATGCCTTTGAATTGTGGTGCTGGAGAAGACGCTCAAGAGTCCCTTGAACTGCAAGGAGATCAAACCAATCAATCCTAAAGGAAACCAACCCTGCATATTCATTGGAAGGACTGATGCTGAAGCTGAAGCTCCAATACTTTGGCCACCTGATGCAAAGAACCAATTCATTAGAAAAGACCCTGGTGCTGGGAAACATTGAGAGCAGGAAAAGAAGTGGACAAAAGAGGAGGAGATGACTGGATGGCGTCACTGACTCAATGGACATGAATCTGAGCAAGTTCTGAGAGAGAATGAAGAACAAGGAAGGCTGGTATGCTGTAGTCCATAGGGTTGCAAAGAGTTGGACGGACTTAGTGACTGAACAACAGTAAGATAAAGGCCTATACAACCAATATAATGAATAAAAAACTGGTATTGCTGCAAGTTTTATTGGTATTACATAGGTAATAGTAGAAGGTTATAAATACCTTTAAGTCAAAGATTTTGAAAATTTATGTGAACTTGACAAATATCTAGAAAATACAAGATTTACTCTACCTGACATGAAAAAAATAGAGTGTCATTTCCTCTTAAGCACTCAAATCCTTAATTGAAAATCTTCCCAACAAAAACTCCAAGCCACAGGTGAAATATTTTGAGCACTGAATAATACATAAATACAATTTACTGCTAAAAAGTGTGATGAAGAAGAAGAAACACTTTCCAACTTATGCTACTAAATCAGTTTATCTTGGCATTAAAATTTGAAATGCTACAAATGTGGATAATTTACCTCTTTCACGAACATAGATATACATTACAAAAATGTAAAATCTATGCTTAAACACACAATGTTGGTTTAACAGTGTGAAAAATCAATGTTTACCACGCTAATGAGTAAGCAAAAATACATGAATGCTTTATATAAACAGAAAAATAATTTGAAGTAATTCAATGCTTTTTCATAATAAAAGCTTTTAGCAATTTATGAATTAGACAGAAACATTATTAATCTGAAAAAGGACATAGTCAGAGAGAAGGAAAATTCCATCCAGCTTTCTAGGCTCTTCTGGCCAACATAGGACAAGATTAAAAGGAGAAAAATCAGTTTAATAGAATGTATACCTGAGAGAGATCCAAAAAAACTAAGTAACTTGTCAAAATGGCCAAAACCCTCACCTAAAATGTTGTCTTCAACTAAAGACAAAAGAAGACATTGGAAATAGTGGTTTATGAGCTCAAAATGGTGGAAGACAATTGACATGGATATGGAAAAGCATGTTTGGTCAATAAATATTTTCTGAGTCCTGCAGAGACAATGGGACACAGAGAGGTATTTTAACAAACAGACTTTGCTAGATTCCTCCTGGTCTACACACCCAGTTCATACTCCCTACTATTGTTCTGTATGATGATAGTGCTCTTCCATTTAGAAAACAACATTTAAAAATATGTTTAATTCATAATGCCTTCATAAAATAATAAATACAGGGAATAACTCTAACAAAAGATGTGAGACTTTTTTTGGTTGCCTTGGGTCTTTAGTCACAGCAAGTGGGATCTTTGCTTCATCAAGCAGGATCTTTTGTTGCAGAGCACAGACTCTAGTTGCAGTACACAGGCACAATAGCTGTGGCATGTGGTATGTGGCCTGTGGCTTTGTTGCTCTATGGCATGCGGAATCTTAGTTCCTCCACCAGGGATCAGTCAATGACCCCTGCATCGCAAGGCAGAGTCTTCATCACTGGACCACCAGGGAAGTCCTAATGTGAGATTTTTATATAGAAAATTATATACTGTTAAGAAGAAGAAACACTTTCCAACTTATGCTACTAAATCAGTTTATCTTGGCATTAAAATTTGAAATGCTACAAATGTGGATAATTTACCTCTTTCACGAACATAGATATACATTACAAAAATGTAAAATCTATGCTTAAACACACAATGTTGGTTTAACAGTGTGAAAAATCAATGTTTACCACGCTAATGAGTAAGCAAAAATACATGAATGCTTTATATAAACAGAAAAATAATTTGAAGTAATTCAATGCTTTTTCATAATAAAAGCTTTTAGCAATTTATGAATTAGACAGAAACATTATTAATCTGAAAAAGGACATAGTCAGAGAGAAGGAAAATTCCATCCAGCTTTCTAGGCTCTTCTGGCCAACATAGGACAAGATTAAAAGGAGAAAAATCAGTTTAATAGAATGTATACCTGAGAGAGATCCAAAAAAACTAAGTAACTTGTCAAAATGGCCAAAACCCTCACCTAAAATGTTGTCTTCAACTAAAGACAAAAGAAGACATTGGAAATAGTGGTTTATGAGCTCAAAATGGTGGAAGACAATTGACATGGATATGGAAAAGCATGTTTGGTCAATAAATATTTTCTGAGTCCTGCAGAGACAATGGGACACAGAGAGGTATTTTAACAAACAGACTTTGCTAGATTCCTCCTGGTCTACACACCCAGTTCATACTCCCTACTATTGTTCTGTATGATGATAGTGCTCTTCCATTTAGAAAACAACATTTAAAAATATGTTTAATTCATAATGCCTTCATAAAATAATAAATACAGGGAATAACTCTAACAAAAGATGTGAGACTTTTTTTGGTTGCCTTGGGTCTTTAGTCACAGCAAGTGGGATCTTTGCTTCATCAAGCAGGATCTTTTGTTGCAGAGCACAGACTCTAGTTGCAGTACACAGGCACAATAGCTGTGGCATGTGGTATGTGGCCTGTGGCTTTGTTGCTCTATGGCATGCGGAATCTTAGTTCCTCCACCAGGGATCAGTCAATGACCCCTGCATCGCAAGGCAGAGTCTTCATCACTGGACCACCAGGGAAGTCCTAATGTGAGATTTTTATATAGAAAATTATATACTGTTAAGATAAAAAGACTAAAGTCAATAAAAATTTAGCATGTTTATTATTGTAAAACTCAGTATTATAAAGATTCTAACAAAATTGATCTACAGACTCAAAATAATTCCCATTAAAATTCCTACAGGTGGTTTTGTCAATAATTGAGAAGGTGAGCTAAAATGTGTGTGTGTGTGTGTGTGTGTGTGTGTGTGTGTGTGTTAGTTGCTTAGTCATGCCTAATTCTTTGCAGCTCCATGGACTGTAGTTCTCCAGGCTTCTCTGTCCATGGAATTTTCTAGACAAGAATACTGGAGTGATATTTCCTTTATCACTCTCATGGTAAGAGAGTAGCCATTAACTAGCCATTCCCTTCTCCAAGGGATCTTCTCAGAGATCAAACCTAGGTCTCCTGAATTGCCAGCGGATTCTTTACTATCTGAGCCACCCAGGGTAATCCTCTAAAATGTATATACAAATGCAAAGATAACTTATAGAAAAAAATTGAACTACTTATAGTAACAGATAAAAGGTTTTTTACAACATTCTAAAAATTAAGACATGGTATTAATACAAATATGGTAGTGGAATAGAACAAAAAGGGCATTAAAAACCACTTGACAACATAAAAACAGCACTGAAGAATAGTAGGGCTATATAGGCTTTATTAAAAACTAGTCCTAATCCTGAGTGAATTGAATGTATATGTGGAATAGAATGAATCTTTGCTTCTCCATTATGGCCAGCACAAAATCAATTGGTAGGTTATGAGAAAACATATTCAAGATTTCAGGTGTAGACAAAAATTTCTTAAATACTCACATAAAAATGTCTAAGCTTGAAAGCCATGTCAAACAATTTGCTAAAATAATATTTGAAATTTTGTTGATCAAAATCAAGTCACATAATAATGGAAATTTTACATTTAGTACATATAATCAAGAGAAAATGTATATTCAATATACATACAGAGTTCCCACCAAATCAATAAAAATACTGATAGCCCAGTGAAAAAAAAGGCAAAAGAAATGACAAACATTTCAAAACCATTCAATAAATAAATAAACACATTAAGGGGTCTTCATATACCAGGGAAGTCCTAATGTGAGATTTTTATATAGAAAATTATATACTGTTAAGATAAAAAGACTAAAGTCAATAAAAATTTAGCATGTTTATTATTGTAAAACTCAGTATTATAAAGATTCTAACAAAATTGATCTACAGACTCAAAATAATTCCCATTAAAATTCCTACAGGTGGTTTTGTCAATAATTGAGAAGGTGAGCTAAAATGTGTGTGTGTGTGTGTGTGTGTGTGTGTGTGTGTGTGTTAGTTGCTTAGTCATGCCTAATTCTTTGCAGCTCCATGGACTGTAGTTCTCCAGGCTTCTCTGTCCATGGAATTTTCTAGACAAGAATACTGGAGTGATATTTCCTTTATCACTCTCATGGTAAGAGAGTAGCCATTAACTAGCCATTCCCTTCTCCAAGGGATCTTCTCAGAGATCAAACCTAGGTCTCCTGAATTGCCAGCGGATTCTTTACTATCTGAGCCACCCAGGGTAATCCTCTAAAATGTATATACAAATGCAAAGATAACTTATAGAAAAAAATTGAACTACTTATAGTAACAGATAAAAGGTTTTTTACAACATTCTAAAAATTAAGACATGGTATTAATACAAATATGGTAGTGGAATAGAACAAAAAGGGCATTAAAAACCACTTGACAACATAAAAACAGCACTGAAGAATAGTAGGGCTATATAGGCTTTATTAAAAACTAGTCCTAATCCTGAGTGAATTGAATGTATATGTGGAATAGAATGAATCTTTGCTTCTCCATTATGGCCAGCACAAAATCAATTGGTAGGTTATGAGAAAACATATTCAAGATTTCAGGTGTAGACAAAAATTTCTTAAATACTCACATAAAAATGTCTAAGCTTGAAAGCCATGTCAAACAATTTGCTAAAATAATATTTGAAATTTTGTTGATCAAAATCAAGTCACATAATAATGGAAATTTTACATTTAGTACATATAATCAAGAGAAAATGTATATTCAATATACATACAGAGTTCCCACCAAATCAATAAAAATACTGATAGCCCAGTGAAAAAAAAGGCAAAAGAAATGAATAAACACTTTACAAATGAAGCCATTCAATAAATAAATAAACACATTAAGGCTGCTCAACCTCATCAGGGAAATGCAAATTCTAATCCCAGTGAGATGCTATTTCTCATTAGAATGGCTGAAGTGATAAAGACTAACTAGTCTAAATGTTGCTAAAGGCTTGGTATATCTGGGATATCATAGAATGCTTAGGATGTAAATTGGGACAACCATTCTGGAAAGCTTTTTCGTTAGGACACCACATGACCTACCAATTCCATTCATAAGCAAATATCCACAATACATTTTTGCATATGTTTACCAAAAAATAGGGATTCCCTTGTGGCTCAGACAGTAAAGAATCTGTAATGCGAGAGACCTAGGCTTGATCGCTGGGTTGGGAAAATCTGCTGGAGAAGGGAACAGTTATCCACTCCAGTATTTTTGCCTAGAGAATTCCATGGCTTGTCCATGGGGTCACCAAGAGTTGGACATTACTGAGCAGCTTTCACTCACCAAAAAATAAGTGCAAAAAATGTGTTTCTCAAAAAAGGATGAAACTTGGATTTATGGTTTCTGAAACACAATCTTTATCCAAATACTTGTAATTAGTAATTACATTTGCTTCAATTTGAGAGGTCACACTGAAGAGAAAAAAAAAAAAAAAAAGGACTTTAAGAGTCAGCAAAATGCTTCAGCTAGACATTAAAATCAGAAAATTCACACTGGCAACTATAGTTCCCCTTTGCCCAATATATTTCATTCTCACCTCTGAATACTATTAAACAAGCTTAATTCTAGACCTTTCATAATGTTCACCAGCTAGTACCACGTGCCAAAAAGACATGCTAATGACTCTCTAAATACAAGCCTATTTAAGGCACTATTTAATGGACTAGTCAAATTGATTTCTTGGCAGTTCCCAGAGTGTTATGACCAAGGTTATGCCCGTGAAAACAGTCTGCGTTGTAACCTCTCAAAGGAACACATCCTTTACCCGGGTCTCAAATTATTCCCACAAAGATTCAAGGAATGTGAGCNCCCAACTAAAAAAAAAATCACAAAACCTTCTGCACAGGGAACTTGGCCTTGTAGAAATTGCTCCCACAGCCATGACAAAGAGAGAGACCAAATTCAAGTTCAGATTGGGCGGTATGTGGATCTGGGAAAGCCAGAATGTTCAGCTTTTCTGAGGAGAGGTGATCTTGACTCCCACAAAGGCTTATAAGGTAAATAATCACCAAAATATTGCAAATGTCTAATAAAAATGTGATATTTCTCCTGAATCTCTGGTTCTGCCTTTGGTTTACTGCTTTGTCACACATAAGGTCCTTGACAAATTATTGCCAAACCTCTTTTCAATACATAGATTACTTGACATTTGTCCATAAAAACCTTGGAACTGTGGCACACTCTTGTTTCTCTATCTTTTAATCTCTCTTTCTTTGTTAAAAAATCTTCTCGTATTCACCATTTACCCAGTGGGTATGAAAATGAGGCATAATATTTTATTCTATTGATTAGTAGCTATGTAATTGAAAACTTCACTTGGCATGACTCTTACATGCTGTGTAATTGGTGAAAACAAATCTAAAGAAAATGAGCTAGCTAAATTAAACACACAAAAAAATGAAATCAGGCAGGAGAAATTTTTAAGTTATGTGTACAGGAAAATTTTCATCCCTTTTAACAAAAAATTGGAAGTCAAGTATTGATTTAAAACACTTAGAATGTGTTTATTCAGTCTGGCTGCAGCTAATGTGCTGTATCTTTTTGTATGATGGGCTAATTGTCCCATCTTGAGAGGTCACACTGAAGAGAAAAAAAAAAAAAAAAGGACTTTAAGAGTCAGCAAAATGCTTCAGCTAGACATTAAAATCAGAAAATTCACACTGGCAACTATAGTTCCCCTTTGCCCAATATATTTCATTCTCACCTCTGAATACTATTAAACAAGCTTAATTCTAGACCTTTCATAATGTTCACCAGCTAGTACCACGTGCCAAAAAGACATGCTAATGACTCTCTAAATACAAGCCTATTTAAGGCACTATTTAATGGACTAGTCAAATTGATTTCTTGGCAGTTCCCAGAGTGTTATGACCAAGGTTATGCCCGTGAAAACAGTCTGCGTTGTAACCTCTCAAAGGAACACATCCTTTACCCGGGTCTCAAATTATTCCCACAAAGATTCAAGGAATGTGAGCTCCCAACTAAAAAATAAATCACAAAACCTTCTGCACAGGGAACTTGGCCTTGTAGAAATTGCTCCCACAGCCATGACAAAGAGAGAGACCAAATTCAAGTTCAGATTGGGCGGTATGTGGATCTGGGAAAGCCAGAATGTTCAGCTTTTCTGAGGAGAGGTGATCTTGACTCCCACAAAGGCTTATAAGGTAAATAATCACCAAAATATTGCAAATGTCTAATAAAAATGTGATATTTCTCCTGAATCTCTGGTTCTGCCTTTGGTTTACTGCTTTGTCACACATAAGGTCCTTGACAAATTATTGCCAAACCTCTTTTCAATACATAGATTACTTGACATTTGTCCATAAAAACCTTGGAACTGTGGCACACTCTTGTTTCTCTATCTTTTAATCTCTCTTTCTTTGTTAAAAAATCTTCTCGTATTCACCATTTACCCAGTGGGTATGAAAATGAGGCATAATATTTTATTCTATTGATTAGTAGCTATGTAATTGAAAACTTCACTTGGCATGACTCTTACATGCTGTGTAATTGGTGAAAACAAATCTAAAGAAAATGAGCTAGCTAAATTAAACACACAAAAAAATGAAATCAGGCAGGAGAAATTTTTAAGTTATGTGTACAGGAAAATTTTCATCCCTTTTAACAAAAAATTGGAAGTCAAGTATTGATTTAAAACACTTAGAATGTGTTTATTCAGTCTGGCTGCAGCTAATGTGCTGTATCTGTATGAGTAAGTGTGAAATTTCAAAAGCTATGATGGGTGTGAACTAAAACTGCAATTTCAGATCACATTTGCCCTACAAATTTCCTGTGAAATTTAAGGCTGGTTTGGAGTTTTTGTTTGTTTTTAGTTTTCTAGTAAACAGCTTGCACTTTGCTAGGCTGGCTTTAGAGAATCAGATTTCAGGAGTCTAATATTGTTGAGGTGACGTTTAGCACATTTGTCTTCTACATTTTGGTCCAAAGTGTCAAAGTTGTAAAATCATGCCCTTTATAATCTGCTTGTTTATGGTTTCAAAGAACCACAAATAATCATAGTTTCTGCATAATTTCTGTGTTCAAATGGAAGAAAAGTGTATAGAAAGTACATAGAAAGAATGTATTGAAAAATAGAATATAGGGCTTCCCCTGGCGGTCCAGTGGGTAAGGACACCGCCTTGCAGTGCAAGGGGCGCCGGTTCCATCCCTGGCCTGGGAAGATCCCACGTGCCGCGGAGCGGCTGGACCCATGTGTCAGATCACCGAGCCGGAGCTCTGGCGCGCATGCCCCCGGAGCCGACGCTCTGCGACGGCAGATACCACCGCGATGGGAGGCCCGCAGGAGCCAGAGAACAAAGACGGATGAAAACAGAGAAATGGAAGACCAATAGAAGTAGCCTGCCTGCTCCCCTCCCTACCCAACCCGACTCCCGCCCAAAATAAATAAATAAATAAATATTTAAAAAAAATAGAATATATAAACTAAAATATAGAAGTTTTGGATCAGGCCATAGATTGCACTTGAAATTTTGGATCAGACCATAAATTGCACTGATCCAAAGTGAGATGCCATGTAAGCAACAACAGTCAGCAGAATATAAAAATCTGATATTTCTAAACTTTTTTCCTGTACCCAGTTAGGTGGCATAGGTGCTACCAATGGCATATTTTGACAATAGCTTTTTATGTTGAATGAGCAAAATAAGTAAAATTACACACAATGAATGTGTAAATTAATTTATCTACTGTCATTAACTACATGGAAAATATTCAGTTTGGCAAACAGGCAAATCCAAACACCATCTTCTGTTTTTCTTTAAACGGGACTATCATTATACATTTTAACTAGATTTTCATGAGAAATTTATTAAGATGTTGGTATGGAATCTGGTTGGATGAAATGCCAGATTAACCACATTTCCAGAAATACAGAAGAAATTTCCATTCATATATTATTGTTTCAAGAACAGCAGATGTTACCTAATTTCAGAATTTGCAACTCAGCTGATCACTTGCTACTTATTCACTCAAAAATTCATTGATTAGTAGTTTTAATATTTTAGATCAACATATATTGCTGAAGTCTAAAAAGATATTGTATGATGCCCTCTGTAAAAATCTGATTGCTGTTTTCTATTTATACCAGGCAAAATTTGAGAAACTTGCCAATATTTCCTCCTCTAAAAACAGAGTTAAGGTAGAGAGAAGAGAAGAGAAAGTTTGTGGGTCTTCAAAGCTTGTCTTTTGTTTAATCTGTCACAACACCTCTGAGCTAGAACAGAAATCAAGTAGTGACTATTGAAAAAGGCATTGCATCAGGATGGAGAAATCATGGTGTTCTGCTGCTCCTTTGGCTAAGGGTTATTTTTTTGAACCAGTTGGAGACTTTAGAGAGTGAGGTATGGTAGACTCATTAAGGAAGATTGTAGCAATCCAACTTGGAAGATGGAATAGAGCTTTATTGCCAGCTGGAGGTGAAAGATACTTCTAGTTCTTACAGCAATCAAAGTTCAGAAACAGTAAAGCAAACAAAAAAATGTAGAACTGTTAGACTATTTTACCACTGGAAACTAGTAGACAAAGTTTCCTTTTACTGGAGAGGCTACATTTTCTTGATAGTTTAGCAAATGGTTTTCCCCTAAAAATTGTTAACACATCACTGTAGCCCAGGAAAATCTTGATCCAGCTGAAGACCGTCCATATTTCTACACCTTCTTAGCCTGTGTCATTGTAAAGACTTCCATCATCAAAATGGCACACATTCAACTTAAATGCTCCAACATCTGTATTCTTTTTTTTTTTTTAATTTTATTTATTTATCTTTTGGGGGGTGGGGAGGGGAGGGAAGGGGATGGGCGGGCCCCTTCTATTGGTCTTTCATTTATCTATTTTCATCCGTCTTTGTTCTTTGGCTCCTGTGGGCCTCCCATCGCAGTGGCCTCTGTTATCGCAGAGTGCCGGCTCTGGGCACACATGCGCCAGAGCTCCGGCTCGGTAATTGGACACATGAGTCCCGCCACTCCGTAGCACGGGGGATCCTCCCAAGCCAGGGATCGAACCGGCGCCCCTTGCACTGTAAGGCAGTGTCCCCACCCACTGGACCACCAGGGGAAGCCCCAGTCTCTGTATTCTTATACAATCCTCTATGGGTATTATTTTTATCTTTATTATAAAACTTTTTTTCAAGCTTACATGTATTATGCATAAGTATTTGCTTCCTTGTTTTATCAGAACATTTTCCCCCTACAATCCTCCCCCAGATATATAAACATCTTGAATATGAAACGATCCTATTCATATTTCTCTTTTTTTAAAATCACTGAATGTGTTGCTTTTACATAGCAAGTGCTCAGTAAAAGTTTATTGAATAAAATAAGATATGGATACATGCATGAATAAATGAATAGATGAATCTACTCACATGTGTCCTTTTTTGTGTTAAGTGAGGTTCAGATAGATTGCAGATATGGATATCAGTATGTCCACCATGGTAGCATTTGATTGCTACTTAAATCTATTTATTCTTAGTATGTTTAATTTAAATAAAATTATTAATTAGAATGTTCAAGAAAAGTCACTGTTTAGGATTCCCACGTAACTTACCAGGAAAAATAAATGTAAATGCTAAGTCATAAGGTTCTATGAGTTAACATTGATAAAGTGTTTATAAAGTGTCTGACGCATAAGGGCAAGTACTAGATATTAGCTTGTTAAATAAAGTAGATCACTGAGGAATCTGTGCTCACTGAAAAAATAGTCTGTGTATACTCTTGTATAAAGAAAGACACAAACACAAGTCACAGAGTAGATTTCCCATCATGCTAAATAAGAAACATAATTTTACTTTGTGTTCAATAAGTGTATATTGAACTGAATTAATTTTTCCAGTTTGGGTTTTATTTTTTAAACCCCACCATGAGGCATATGAGATCTTAGTTCTTCTACATGAAACCCAACTCATGTCCCTTGCAGTGGATGCTCAGGGTGTTAACCACTGAACCACCAGAGAATTCCCCCAATTTTTTTTTTAATTGATGTATAATTGGTGTACAATATTATGCAAGTTTCAGGTATATAACATACTGAGTTATAATTTCTAAAGGTTATATTTCATTTATAGTTTATTTTTAAATATTTGTTATGTTTCCTATATTGTATGATATATCCTTATAGAGTATTTATTTTATATTTAATATATAGTGGCTTTCTTAATCCCCTACCTTATCTTGCTGTCTTCCCTCCCTTTTCCCCACTGGTAATCACTAATTTGTTCTCTGTATCTGTGACTCTGATTTCTTGTTGTTGTTGTATTCTTTAGTTTGTTTTCTTTTTAGATCCCATACATAATCATTCTGAACTAATTCTGCAAAATTAGTTTTAAAAGATCCAAAACAACAAGAAGGCTTTGAGATCCTAGATCTGAAGCCTAAACTGGAAGCTTCTGCTTTGGTCTGTAATTTTACTTACTTATTAAATCTATTTTTTCCTTCATGGCAGCTATGTATTATAGAATTTGTTCAAACAATTAGATCTTCTGCATACACATATTTTTAGAGAAGGTCACTTATCTTTTGATTCTCTCAATTTCCTGTTCAATTTTGCCTGTTGCTTGACTTGTAGATGTTCTTCACTAGAGAAGGTAATTCCTGACCTTTAAGGAGTCAGATGACTTCTTTTTAGTTCCCTGCTCATTTTTTATCCATGTTGCCAGGTCCAGTATTCATTCATTAGAAGAACTAACTAAGTAGATTGCTTTACCCTGAACTGAGCTTCTGAGAACACTTAGAATCAGACAGAGCAAGAAAAGAAGCAGAACAAGATGCCCATCGAGATCAGTAAAGAAGATATGCTATAATGGTCAAGCTGGAGAGATAATTGTAAACCATTAACAAGAAGCAAATGAGATGTAAGGAACAGGAGAGATGATGAAGACCATGTGAGGAAATGCAAGACAGAATGAAGGAGAAATTTTATTAATTTTCTTATAACAAAATTGATTTTGCTAGAGTTGAAATGGATGTTTCAAATTGCATTACCACTACAAAGTTAATGTAGACTCTTCCCAGACATACAGTATATCTAGAAAATAAAAGGCATTTATTAGAAACAAACATTGTTCAATATCCTTTATGTGCCATACTTTGAATTACGTGTATACAGATGAGCAAAAGGGAGCCCTTAAAAAGTTTACAGTTGGGGCTTCCCCTGGTGGTCCAGTGGGTAAGGACACCGCCTTGCAGTGCAAGGGGCGCTGGTTCGATCCCTGGCCTGGGAAGATCCCACGTGCGGCGGAGCGGCTGGACCTATGTGTCCGATCGCCAAGCTGGAGCTCTGGAGCGCATGCGCCCAGACCCGGCACTTTGCAACGACAGAGGCCACCGCAATGGGAGGCCCACAGGAGCCAAGGAACAAAGACGGATGAAAATAGAGAAATGAAAGACCAATAGAAGTGGCCCGCCTGCTCCCCTCCCTCCCCAACCCGACCCCGTGTCGTCCCCTCCCGCCCGCCAAAAAGAGTTTACACTCTCTCCTGGGAGTCGGACATACAATAAAAATAACTATATAAATGCAAGGCACAATGAAAGCACACAGTAGGGATAATTAAACATATTCTGAGAATTTAATCAGTTAGGATTTACCTAGGGAAGTGATATTTAGAATGAAATCTAACTATCCCCCTCCTCCAACTAGGTCCCCATAGCTACTTTACAGTATTTCTATTATATATTTACTATGTTATATAATTATATTAAATGTATATTAATCTCTAATTATATACTTGCTGCATTTCCTGTGGCAATCACTCATATATGCTTCTCACTCATCCTGTTTCCATCTTTCTCCTCACTTTCTATTCTTATGAAAACCTCTCCCACAATAGTGGTGAATGAAGGAGATCCTTCTGCAAAAGCCTTCATGTCTTCTTTTTAATTTGATCACAATGCAGGGCTATCCTCACTTGCTTCTCCTTACAGCCCAAGACTTCTAAAGGAGTTGATCTCTTTTTTAGTCAATGGTGAAACTTCATATATGTCTTATTCTTTCCTATGTTAATTAGGACCTGGTTCTAGCAATTATTTACTTCCTCTCTTTCCTCATCAATTGCACTCTTCCCTTCATTGACTGCTTCCCCTGTACTATCTCCTGTACTCAGGCCATTTCTATTAAATTTAATAAACTTTCAATCTCTTTTCTTCCTTGGACTGACTTTCAAAGAAAGCAATCCAATTCATTGCATTTGTTTGTGCACTATGAACCTATTTGGTAAGTGGCTTGATGTTGGCATTGCTTCTGTTTATATATTAGATCCTCTCTAGAAAACCACCAATGATCTCTTACTGATTGCCAATCTTCATCTAGATATGTCTATTCGAAGTTGTAGTCCTTGACCTTCAAGTACGTCTGTTCCTCTGAGTTATCTACCTTTGAAACTCATTTCCTCCTGATTTGAATGCTCCTAGGTTGTTTTCTTTCCCCTTATTTGTCTGTCTACTCAATATTCATTTATTTCACTGGGCTTTTAGATAGAGACAACCTGTAACTCATTGCATGGTTCAGTCTGCTTGGTGGTTAGCCTGAGCATATGTATTATTTTATAAAGACATTTTATGTAGTGCTTAACATGCACCATGTCACACTCCAAACACTGATACATTTAACCCTCACAATAATCTTATGAGGTCTGAAAAAGAGGCAGAAATATACAGAGTGTTTAAGTGATTTGCTCAATGTCCTACAGATAGTATTTGGTCTGGTATTCTGACCTGCTGCCTTTGACTTTGCTGCAGGTCCTTCATGGCTCAGACAATAAAGAACCTGCTTGCCAAGCAAGAGACTTGGGTTCAGTCTGTGGGTCTGGAAGATCTCCTAGAGAAGGGAATGGCAACCTACTCCAATAATCTTCCCTGGAGAACTCCATGGAGCCTGATGGGCTGTAGTTGATGGTGTGGCAGAGTCAGACACAACTGAGTCACTAACACTTTCATGTTCACTTTGGCATTGCTGCACATTAACACAATCATAAGCATTCTGGGGAGCTTTCCAGACCAAATTTATTCTACTATGTCTCAAACCAGCTCTTGGAATCTGTCTTCCCACATGCTCTACATATGGATCAGCTCTAAAGAAGCTCTTAATTGTGAACCACTAAGGAGTCACAAGATACGATTAGTGCAAAGTCTGTGAATTTACATAATGAGAAACGACATATAGCCAACTTTAAAACGTAGGTTCAGTATTTCCATAAAATATTAATGTAGTTGCAAGGCATATTGATATTAGCAACATTATGACTTTGACATCACTGGAAAACATAATTTATATCACATTAAAGTTTTTCAGATTCCCTTAAATATTATTTAGACTCATGATTGTATTTGAATTATGGCAGTTATGAGACACCAAATAAATGTAACATATTAATGTATTATCTAATATATTAACATATTATCTAATATATTAATGCATTATCTAGTATATTAATAAATGCAATTTATACTAATATAGAACATCTTAAATTATTTCTTAAATTATTTTGATAGCTCTATTTCAAGCCAATTGGTGTCCATATTAATTTACACATCTTGTTTTATGTGCATAGAGCCATTATTCTAAAAGGATTCACAAAAAAAGTCAGAGCCACAAAGCACAAAACAACTTGAAAACCTCTGCTGCAGCTGTCTCTAAGCTTACATCTACTCTGTCCTCTCTACCTAGCAGAATCATGCCTATAATCTTAAAACTTACACGCGTACCTAGAATTCTACCCTTTCTTAAACCCAGAATCATATTTTAAACATTCTGTCAAACTTTTCCTGACTATGCTACCAACAATTTCAAATAAGAGAATCCCTCATTTACTCTCACTCACTTTTTTCTTTCTCGTGCTCACTCATCAAGAATCTCCCTACTGCTGTTTAGACTGAAAACCACCTCACTTATCTAGAATCTCCCTGCTGCTGTTTGGACTAAAAACCTTGAAAACACTCTTGATTCTTTGCTGTTCAGTTTTAGTCTCAGTTGAGTACTTTTGTTGTTTTCATTCCATTGTCTTCCAATATTCTATGTGTTAGTTCCTTTGTTTTCATTCTAAACATCGCTACCCCCATTTTGTCTCAGACAAGGGTTTCTGTCTCAAACCAGCTCTTGGAATCTGTCTTCCCACATGCTCTACATATGGATCAGCTCTAAAGAAGCTCTTAATTGTGAACCACTAAGGAGTCACAAGATACGATTAGTGCAAAGTCTGTGAATTTACATAATGAGAAACGACATATAGCCAACTTTAAAACGTAGGTTCAGTATTTCCATAAAATATTAATGTAGTTGCAAGGCATATTGATATTAGCAACATTATGACTTTGACATCACTGGAAAACATAATTTATATCACATTAAAGTTTTTCAGATTCCCTTAAATATTATTTAGACTCATGATTGTATTTGAATTATGGCAGTTATGAGACACCAAATAAATGTAACATATTAATGTATTATCTAATATATTAACATATTATCTAATATATTAATGCATTATCTAGTATATTAATAAATGCAATTTATACTAATATAGAACATCTTAAATTATTTCTTAAATTATTTTGATAGCTCTATTTCAAGCCAATTGGTGTCCATATTAATTTACACATCTTGTTTTATGTGCATAGAGCCATTATTCTAAAAGGATTCACAAAAAAAGTCAGAGCCACAAAGCACAAAACAACTTGAAAACCTCTGCTGCAGCTGTCTCTAAGCTTACATCTACTCTGTCCTCTCTACCTAGCAGAATCATGCCTATAATCTTAAAACTTACACGCGTACCTAGAATTCTACCCTTTCTTAAACCCAGAATCATATTTTAAACATTCTGTCAAACTTTTCCTGACTATGCTACCAACAATTTCAAATAAGAGAATCCCTCATTTACTCTCACTCACTTTTTTCTTTCTCGTGCTCACTCATCAAGAATCTCCCTACTGCTGTTTAGACTGAAAACCACCTCACTTATCTAGAATCTCCCTGCTGCTGTTTGGACTAAAAACCTTGAAAACACTCTTGATTCTTTGCTGTTCAGTTTTAGTCTCAGTTGAGTACTTTTGTTGTTTTCATTCCATTGTCTTCCAATATTCTATGTGTTAGTTCCTTTGTTTTCATTCTAAACATCGCTACCCCCATTTTGTCTCAGACAAGTATAGTCGTCTCTTCCTGCTTTCTGTTTTCTCCTCCAAGTCTGGTTCACACCAGATCCAAAACTGTACAAAGTTTCACAGAAATAAAAGCTGTTAACACATCTTTCTATAGACATTATTTTTCTTTTAAAAATTACAAGATATAACTTAAAAATATTTATGTATTTAAAAGAAACAAAATTCTGTAAAGTCTACCTTGCATATTTTTAATCAAGTCTTCTTAAAGGAAATTATATGTATGTTTTATGTTTATATATTATAGTTACAATTGCCTACAAATAGTAAACACACCGTATCTTTGAGCAATTTCTTGGGTCATTAACTGCGTTTAATTACACTAGAATATACAATGTAAAGCCCAGGTAGCTCAATGGTAAAGAATCTGCCTACCGAGGCATCACTGAGTCAATGGACATGAGTCTGAGCAAGTTCTTGGAGATGACGAAGAACAAGGAAGCCTGGCACGCCGGCAGTCCACGGGGTCGCAAAGGGTCGGACATGACTGAGCAGCTGAACTGAACTAAACAGAGAGTTCAGTTGAATTGAATGCAAGAGACACAGGGTATAAAGGTTCAACCCCTGTGTCAGGAAGATTCCCTGAAGGAGGCAATGGCAACACATTCCATATTCTTGCCTGGAAATCCCATGAACAGAGGACCCCTATAGTCCGTGGGATCGCAAAACATCGGACATCACTTAGCAACAGAGCACACTCACATATTATAATGTATAATCAGTACTCTATTTTTGTTTTCATCTAGATTATTTCAAGTTAGTGCTGTCGCAAATAATCATATTGTGGATATTATTAAAATTGTCTTCCCGTGATCCCAGCCTGTGGAAATCAAGCAATTTTTGAAATCCAGCTCAAATGTCTGTCTTCTCTTTCTCCCTCCACATACCTAAACTATATACTAAACATTTCAAGAATATGCCCTACCTTACTTGGTTTCATCTCTCCATGAACAGTGGGAGATTCAAATAAAACATTAAATGTCTGAAACAAAAATTAGAAATCTGTCATGGTCCAATGAGCATCTTGTTTTTTGAATTCTCACACACAGTAAATGTGGTTAATAAGAAATGCCTGAGAGAAAGTTAAAAGCCAAATACTCTGAGTTGAAATAATTACCTGATAAACTCAAAGTTAATATGCTTATGATTCTATAGAAGAAAAAACAACTTCAGAGTACCCTCAACATTAAAATAACATGACTTAACAAGAAAATGGATAAAATACAGGTTTTGCCATCATTCAAGGCATTTGCTATTTATAACATATGCACACATAATTTCACATAGGACATTTCTCAAAAATACAATAATCTGGTAGTAATTATTTTCCTTCTAAAAATGAAGAACATTAAATCTCTTCTAATTATATCAAAAAGAAAGAAGAAGAGATATAAATGCTGGGCGGTGTAAAAACAAGAGATGCTCAGGAGGAACAGAAAACAATAATGTCAGCTTTTAACTGAGAGTTTGAATGAGAAGTAAGAAAATCTCTTCTGATTTTTATATTTCGTACATCTCTATACACATTACATGTTCTTAGATCATAGAATTCATACATACATCTCAAGAAGACTTTTGTTTAAATACTTTCAAATGCAATAAAGGAAACTAACAATTATATTCAACTGTTCAGTTGTACAGAATTATTTCATAATGAATTTTTAATCTTTTTCTAGAGAAATCTAAAACAAAGAGTCCTTTTAGATGTTTTTATAGATAGGGACATTAGAAACTACTAAACACTTTGGTATTCAGGGAGTAAAGGTGAGGCAATGGCTTCCATAATGAAATCAATCATTGGGTTTTGGACTCTATTTTTGTTTTCATCTAGATTATTTCAAGTTAGTGCTGTCGCAAATAATCATATTGTGGATATTATTAAAATTGTCTTCCCGTGATCCCAGCCTGTGGAAATCAAGCAATTTTTGAAATCCAGCTCAAATGTCTGTCTTCTCTTTCTCCCTCCACATACCTAAACTATATACTAAACATTTCAAGAATATGCCCTACCTTACTTGGTTTCATCTCTCCATGAACAGTGGGAGATTCAAATAAAACATTAAATGTCTGAAACAAAAATTAGAAATCTGTCATGGTCCAATGAGCATCTTGTTTTTTGAATTCTCACACACAGTAAATGTGGTTAATAAGAAATGCCTGAGAGAAAGTTAAAAGCCAAATACTCTGAGTTGAAATAATTACCTGATAAACTCAAAGTTAATATGCTTATGATTCTATAGAAGAAAAAACAACTTCAGAGTACCCTCAACATTAAAATAACATGACTTAACAAGAAAATGGATAAAATACAGGTTTTGCCATCATTCAAGGCATTTGCTATTTATAACATATGCACACATAATTTCACATAGGACATTTCTCAAAAATACAATAATCTGGTAGTAATTATTTTCCTTCTAAAAATGAAGAACATTAAATCTCTTCTAATTATATCAAAAAGAAAGAAGAAGAGATATAAATGCTGGGGCGGTGTAAAAACAAGAGATGCTCAGGAGGAACAGAAAACAATAATGTCAGCTTTTAACTGAGAGTTTGAATGAGAAGTAAGAAAATCTCTTCTGATTTTTATATTTCGTACATCTCTATACACATTACATGTTCTTAGATCATAGAATTCATACATACATCTCAAGAAGACTTTTGTTTAAATACTTTCAAATGCAATAAAGGAAACTAACAATTATATTCAACTGTTCAGTTGTACAGAATTATTTCATAATGAATTTTTAATCTTTTTCTAGAGAAATCTAAAACAAAGAGTCCTTTTAGATGTTTTTATAGATAGGGACATTAGAAACTACTAAACACTTTGGTATTCAGTGTAGGTGGAAGGAATAAGCAATACCAAATGCTGCTTAATTAAGGTTTATGACTGTTTGGATCTACTACACATATACAGATGTATTAGAAAGTATATTCCACCATGTATTTAATGTTCATTTCTGCTGAAACTCCTCTGCATAAATATGGATGAGAGTAATGCCACTAAAATAAATCTTGATATATTAATTTCCTATAATATATGATCACTTTTAATTTTTAAACCTAAAATTGTTTTATTATAATTTAATAAAACATTACTGAATTGAGAAGAAATAATTGAATGTGGCCAAATATTTTCTTGGAAGTGCAAAACCTGAATGAGAAAAATTCAACTTCGAAGTCAATTCATAGATGCTAGATTAGAAAAGGAATGTAGGCTCAGATTAAAATCTTTGAGGAGGAATGAAGGTTCTGAGGAGGGAGAATTCAGAAGTATGAAGTATGTGGTGTGTGAGAGATATGGGAGAAGGGCAAAGTGATGGTACTGCCTTGCAAATGGACTTTAATTGAGACCAAACATCACGGAGAAACACTCATGAGGTTCACTTCCTAAGGGACATCCATACCTTTCTAAGAATCTGGTGAGACATTTAGCTTGGACCAGCTAAGAGAAATTTCACTGTATAGGCTTTAGTATGTGTCTTGCTTTTTTCTATTTTGTTGTTTTGTTTGTTTTTTGGTCATAGTATTTTTTCCAAGGAGCAAGAGCCTTATAATTTCATGGCTGCAGTCACCATCCACAGTGATTTTGGAGGCCAAGAAAATAAAGTCTGTCACTTTTTCCATTGCTTACCCATTTATTTGGCATGAAGTGATGGGAACAGATGCCATGATCTTAGTTTTTTGAATGTTGAGTTTTGGGCCAACTTTTTCGCTCTTCTCTTTCACCTTCAGCAAGTGGCTCTTTAGTTCCTCTTTACTTTCTGCTATAAAGATAGTGTCCTCACATATCTAAAGTTATTGATATTTCTCCCAGCAATTTTGATTCCAGTTTATGCTTCATCCAGACTGGCATTTCACATGATGTACTCTGCATAAAAGTTAAATAAACAGGGTGAGAATATACAGCCTTGACGTACCCCTTTCCCAATTGGAACCAGTCCATTTTTTCATGTCTGGTTCTAACTGTTGTTTCTTGACCTGCATACAGATTTCTCAGGAGGCAGACAGGGTGGTCTGGTATTCCGATTTGTTTAAGAATTTTCCACAATTTTTGTGATCCACACAGTCAAAGGCTGTAGCGTTGTCAATAAAACAAAAGTAGAAGGTTTTTTGGAATAACCTTACTCTTTCTATGATCCAGAGCATTACTAAATGACATGGACATTGTATTTGTGTATTAATAAAGCAAGCAAATAAGCACAATCTCTTTATTCATGTGTCATTTATTGTACATAATGTGTGTGCCTGTGTAGTCACTCAGTTGTGTCCTGCTCTTTGCAACTCAATGGATTGTAGCCATCCAGATTAAAATCTTTGAGGAGGAATGAAGGTTCTGAGGAGGGAGAATTCAGAAGTATGAAGTATGTGGTGTGTGAGAGATATGGGAGAAGGGCAAAGTGATGGTACTGCCTTGCAAATGGACTTTAATTGAGACCAAACATCACGGAGAAACACTCATGAGGTTCACTTCCTAAGGGACATCCATACCTTTCTAAGAATCTGGTGAGACATTTAGCTTGGACCAGCTAAGAGAAATTTCACTGTATAGGCTTTAGTATGTGTCTTGCTTTTTTCTATTTTGTTGTTTTGTTTGTTTTTTGGTCATAGTATTTTTTCCAAGGAGCAAGAGCCTTATAATTTCATGGCTGCAGTCACCATCCACAGTGATTTTGGAGGCCAAGAAAATAAAGTCTGTCACTTTTTCCATTGCTTACCCATTTATTTGGCATGAAGTGATGGGAACAGATGCCATGATCTTAGTTTTTTGAATGTTGAGTTTTGGGCCAACTTTTTCGCTCTTCTCTTTCACCTTCAGCAAGTGGCTCTTTAGTTCCTCTTTACTTTCTGCTATAAAGATAGTGTCCTCACATATCTAAAGTTATTGATATTTCTCCCAGCAATTTTGATTCCAGTTTATGCTTCATCCAGACTGGCATTTCACATGATGTACTCTGCATAAAAGTTAAATAAACAGGGTGAGAATATACAGCCTTGACGTACCCCTTTCCCAATTGGAACCAGTCCATTTTTTCATGTCTGGTTCTAACTGTTGTTTCTTGACCTGCATACAGATTTCTCAGGAGGCAGACAGGGTGGTCTGGTATTCCGATTTGTTTAAGAATTTTCCACAATTTTTTTGTGATCCACACAGTCAAAGGCTGTAGCGTTGTCAATAAAACAAAAGTAGAAGGTTTTTTGGAATAACCTTACTCTTTCTATGATCCAGAGCATTACTAAATGACATGGACATTGTATTTGTGTATTAATAAAGCAAGCAAATAAGCACAATCTCTTTATTCATGTGTCATTTATTGTACATAATGTGTGTGCCTGTGTAGTCACTCAGTTGTGTCCTGCTCTTTGCAACTCAATGGATTGTAGCCATCCAGACAAGAATACTAGAGTGGGTAGTCATTCCCTTCTCCAGGGGATCTTCCCAATCAAAGATTGAATCTGGGTTTCCTGCAGTACAGGCAGATTCTTTACAATCTAAACCACCTGTCAAGCCTGGGGTTGGGTTGTGGAGTATAAACCTTGCTATATCTTTTCTAGCGGTAGGAATTCAAAAAGTTCCAAACTGCAAATCCAATGTTCTCCCTAATTCAAACTAACATTAGGAACTAGAAGTATATGACTATAGTTACCTTACTTCTATAGTTATTATGTTTTAACAATTCGTTCAACATTTATCGGTTTTTCTTATAAATGATTTTCCAAAGACCAGAGTCTTCAATTCACTAAGCAAAACCAATGATTCCAGTCTGACTCTGGTTAGCGTACAGCTCATCTTTTGGGGCAAGCATTTCAGGAACATATGTCAATTATTAGTTGAAAAACTATTATAAACCAGAAAGTTTAGAAACTTTAAAAATATTATGGAACTTAACTCTAGTTACTGTAACTAATACAACAACACAAAAGGAAAGAAAACTCTAATTCTTCCAAAAATAAAATTAATGATATAAATCACCCATTTTCTACCTTCTGTATTTGCCATTTTCCTTTCAAATAATCAGATGTAACATGGGCCTTCACAGTGAATTTTTACCAGAACTGCAGACTTCTTTGATACTCTGGTATTTGGGGTGAGCCACAGACGGTTCGTCCACATTGGTGGCAACTGCAGCACCCTAAGTATGTAGCAAGATCATCTCTAGCTCTTTACCAGCATTCTGGGAAAAGTGGCAATGTGAGGAAAGTTTTATCAAGGTGCTTTCTATTTTCTCCCTTCTCAGGTACTGTTCATGAGAACCCATCTGGTCTTATTCCTCCTTTCAAGCCCATGCACATGAGTACAGATTCTCTTAAATGACCTCTTGATTTTGAACATCACCCGACCCCTCAGTGATCCACCCAGGGTCACCTTTTCCAATGTGATTATACTATAAAATTATAAATTACCACACTATGGAGCACCTATTTTTGTTTTTATATATAATATGAAGGTTAATAAAGCAAGCAAATAAGCACAATCTCTTTATTCATGTGTCATTTATTGTACATAATGTGTGTGCCTGTGTAGTCACTCAGTTGTGTCCTGCTCTTTGCAACTCAATGGATTGTAGCCATCCAGACAAGAATACTAGAGTGGGTAGTCATTCCCTTCTCCAGGGGATCTTCCCAATCAAAGATTGAATCTGGGTTTCCTGCAGTACAGGCAGATTCTTTACAATCTAAACCACCTGTCAAGCCTGGGGTTGGGTTGTGGAGTATAAACCTTGCTATATCTTTTCTAGCGGTAGGAATTCAAAAAGTTCCAAACTGCAAATCCAATGTTCTCCCTAATTCAAACTAACATTAGGAACTAGAAGTATATGACTATAGTTACCTTACTTCTATAGTTATTATGTTTTAACAATTCGTTCAACATTTATCGGTTTTTCTTATAAATGATTTTCCAAAGACCAGAGTCTTCAATTCACTAAGCAAAACCAATGATTCCAGTCTGACTCTGGTTAGCGTACAGCTCATCTTTTGGGGCAAGCATTTCAGGAACATATGTCAATTATTAGTTGAAAAACTATTATAAACCAGAAAGTTTAGAAACTTTAAAAATATTATGGAACTTAACTCTAGTTACTGTAACTAATACAACAACACAAAAGGAAAGAAAACTCTAATTCTTCCAAAAATAAAATTAATGATATAAATCACCCATTTTCTACCTTCTGTATTTGCCATTTTCCTTTCAAATAATCAGATGTAACATGGGCCTTCACAGTGAATTTTTACCAGAACTGCAGACTTCTTTGATACTCTGGTATTTGGGGTGAGCCACAGACGGTTCGTCCACATTGGTGGCAACTGCAGCACCCTAAGTATGTAGCAAGATCATCTCTAGCTCTTTACCAGCATTCTGGGAAAAGTGGCAATGTGAGGAAAGTTTTATCAAGGTGCTTTCTATTTTCTCCCTTCTCAGGTACTGTTCATGAGAACCCATCTGGTCTTATTCCTCCTTTCAAGCCCATGCACATGAGTACAGATTCTCTTAAATGACCTCTTGATTTTGAACATCACCCGACCCCTCAGTGATCCACCCAGGGTCACCTTTTCCAATGTGATTATACTATAAAAATTATAAATTACCACACTATGGAGCACCTATTTTTGTTTTTTATATATAATATGAAGGTTAATAAAATCAATGTAGACCTAACTTTCTAATCTAGATCTTAATACACACACTTCCTTTACCCTTCCAATCTGAACTTTGTTCTTTACCTGTCTCATCATTAATGGAAATCATGGATATTATCTATGGTATTTTAATTTTCAATGATAATTTAGAGTTATTATACTTAGGACATCAAAATTATAGCTGTCATTAATAATTTAATGGCTAAGGTATTATAAGCACTTGCTATCTTTCAGGTCACATAGGTAATAAATGTAATAAATAACCCCAGCCATGTGGCTGCTAGCTATTCTTTAATTCTGCCAAGTTTGAAAACCACTCATCCTAACCTCTGTCACATTTCCAGATTCTCATCTTGGTATTGTAAATGATGAGATGTCTTCAAAAATCTCATAATTTAGTCTCTCCCTTGAAATCATCTCTCTTTGCTGCTCTGTTTCCAGTAATGACAACACCATTCACGTGTTCACTCAGCCAAGGGAAGCAAAATGTGTTTCAGTTCCACACTGTCTGTGTTCAGTGTAAACCAGTCAGTGACAACTTCACAGTCATCTTTAAATAATCTCATCCTCCCACGTGAGAGTTTAATGAGTTTTTCTGTGGAAATCATGAAAGTTAAAAATTAACTTAATAATGGAAAATGACAAGTATTGACAAAGATATGGAGAAATAGGACTCTTGTGCATTGTTAATCAGAATGTAACGTGGTGCAGCACCTCTAGAAAAAAAATGGACAGTTTTTTGAAAAGTTAAATGTCACATTTCCCTATATGCAGGGCTTCTACTCCTAGGTGCATACCCAACAGATGAAATATATGTCCAGAGAAAAACTCGTACATAGTTCTTTATACAATGACTATTCATAATGGCCTGAAATTGGAAATAACCCAAATATCCATCAACTAATGAATGGATAAACAAAATGCTATGTATCCACACAATGAACTATTATTCAACTATACAAAGGAATGAAGTAATGATGTATTCTACTAATTGAAAGAAGCCAGACACAAAAGTCTTCACATTGCATGGTTTCATTTGCATGAAATGTTCAGAATTGGCAAGCACATAGAGACAAAAGTAGATTAATATTTGTTAGAAGTTAAAGGTAAGAGAGATGGGGAGTGACTGCTAATGGGCATGAGGTTTCTATATAATATTATAAAAAACATCCTAAAATTAGGGCTTCCTTGGTAGCTCAGTGGTAAAGAGTTTGCCTGCCAATGCAGGAGACATGGGTTCAATCCCTGATCCAGGAAGATCCCACACACTGCAGAGCACCTAGGCCCCTGAGACACAACTATTGAGCCTGTGCTCTAGAGCCTTGGAACTGCAACTATGGAACCCATGTACCACAACTACTGAAGCCCATGTGCTCTAGAGCCCCAGTTCCACAACAAGAGAAGTCACCGCAACAAGAAGCCTGCTCACCTCAACTAAAGAGTAGCCCCCACTCCCTGCAACTAGAGAGGAGCCTGTGGCAACAGTGAAAACCCAGCATGGGCAACAATAACTAAATAAATTAAATTTTTAAAGAATAATTCAATGAAGTTCTTTTAAAAATAAAACTTTCATTATATATATATAATATATATATATATATATCCTAAAAATAATACTGGTGATAGTTGAACAATCTTCTGAATATATTAAAACCACTAAATTATACAGTTTAAAATGGTACATTTTATGGTATGTAAAAATTAGTCAAAGACAGACTTCCCTGGTTGTCTGGTGGCTAAGAATCCACCTGCAGGTACACGGGAGATGGGTTCAGTCCCTGGTTCAGGAAGATCCTACCTACTGCAGAGTCACTAAGCCCAGGTGCCCCAACTACTGAGCCTGCATGCTGTAACTACTGAAGCCCTGTGCTTCAACAAGAGAAGTCACCACAATGAGAAGCCCGTGTACCTCTATGAAGAGTATCTCCTGCTCACTACAAATAGAAAAACCCCACTTGCAGCAATTAAGACACAGTACAGCTAAAAAATAAATTAATTAACTTAAAAATTAATTTGAGAACGTGTATGACAAAATGAAACTATTTCCTTTGTAATTTTTATTTACTTATGAATTTATTTTAAATGAAACAAAGATGATTATTTTTAGTGATAAAAAGTACAATCCACAAAGAAGGCAGACATCATGAACTAATAGACATCTTAACAACAAGGAAACAAAGGTATACAAAACAGATAAGAGAAGAAATATAAGGGAAGGAACCAATATATAATCATAGTGAGACATATTAACATTTCTCTCAGAATATTTTATCAAAAAAAAGAGTAGGAATATCTTGAATAATGCCTACTAATTTAAATATAGTAGGTGTATATTTAATTAATTTATATTAATCATATCCCACACAAATATGTTTAAAATTTTGTATCTTATACATTGTTATTAGATGTCCATAGGAAATTCAGAAAAATTGGCAAAAAGATAAACATTACTAAATTTCAAAAAGTAGAATTTTTTTGGTGTGTGTGATTCAGTTATACATAAACACAGGTATTATTTTTAAAATTATTTTCCATTATATGTTAGCCCAAGATATTGACTATAGTTCCCTGTGCTACAACAGTAAACCTTTGTTGTTTGTTGAGTAGCTATTTTTCTATCATTCTATTGATACTAAGTCAAACAAGTAGAATCAAAATGTCATAAATATTTTAGTTAGGCAACAATTAGTACGTTTTCTAAAATATATATATATTATACATATTATTTATATATATGTATACAAAAGATTTTCTACTACACTTGACTTAGACTTGAGAAAGAACATCAAAAAAAAAAAAAAAGAGGTGGAGAAATTAGAAAAAAAACTAAATGAAATGGGAGAACCAAATATGAAATAGAAAAAATGAAACAAACTAGAAAAAAAAATCCTCATATAGGCCAGTTGTTTTTCAAAATGACTGCTCATTACAAACATATATGGAACTCTGGCCAAAGAAAACCCCTGGGCATTAGGATTTTTCAAAAATTCCAAGATAACCTTTATTTCTATATGGATTTTATAAAGTGATTACAGATTTTTCTACTAAATGGTAGTTTTGGTGATACAGAATTCTATAATGTTTCTGTTGAGCAATCAAGAAATGGTATTGAGTAATAGTTATATAATCACAATAGTAAAATATGTTTATGAGTTTTCACAATCAATATCCAGACCAAAAATCACTAACATACTTTTTTTGAACTAATAGAACTTTTTTCTTAAAAAGGCAACAAAGGCAGACATCATGAACTAATAGACATCTTAACAACAAGGAAACAAAGGTATACAAAACAGATAAGAGAAGAAATATAAGGGAAGGAACCAATATATAATCATAGTGAGACATATTAACATTTCTCTCAGAATATTTTATCAAAAAAAAGAGTAGGAATATCTTGAATAATGCCTACTAATTTAAATATAGTAGGTGTATATTTAATTAATTTATATTAATCATATCCCACACAAATATGTTTAAAATTTTGTATCTTATACATTGTTATTAGATGTCCATAGGAAATTCAGAAAAATTGGCAAAAAGATAAACATTACTAAATTTCAAAAAGTAGAATTTTTTTGGTGTGTGTGATTCAGTTATACATAAACACAGGTATTATTTTTAAAATTATTTTCCATTATATGTTAGCCCAAGATATTGACTATAGTTCCCTGTGCTACAACAGTAAACCTTTGTTGTTTGTTGAGTAGCTATTTTTCTATCATTCTATTGATACTAAGTCAAACAAGTAGAATCAAAATGTCATAAATATTTTAGTTAGGCAACAATTAGTACGTTTTCTAAAATATATATATATTATACATATTATTTATATATATGTATACAAAAGATTTTCTACTACACTTGACTTAGACTTGAGAAAGAACATCAAAAAAAAAAAAAAAGAGGTGGAGAAATTAGAAAAAAAACTAAATGAAATGGGAGAACCAAATATGAAATAGAAAAAATGAAACAAACTAGAAAAAAAAATCCTCATATAGGCCAGTTGTTTTTCAAAATGACTGCTCATTACAAACATATATGGAACTCTGGCCAAAGAAAACCCCTGGGCATTAGGATTTTTCAAAAATTCCAAGATAACCTTTATTTCTATATGGATTTTATAAAGTGATTACAGATTTTTCTACTAAATGGTAGTTTTGGTGATACAGAATTCTATAATGTTTCTGTTGAGCAATCAAGAAATGGTATTGAGTAATAGTTATATAATCACAATAGTAAAATATGTTTATGAGTTTTCACAATCAATATCCAGACCAAAAATACACAATAATTACAATTACAATCCATAATGGGAACATGATTAACCTAACAATATAAAATAATCACATACAATCTGAGGGGTCAAGCAGAGTGATGTGAAGTGGAAGTCCATACATGCACATGTTTTCATATGCTCATCCAGTCTATGCCTTTTGGTTGGTACATTTAATCCATTTACATTTAAAGTAATTACTGATTTGTATGATCCTATTACCATTGTCTTAATTATGTTTGGTTTATTTTCTGTAGGTAGGACTTTTTCTTTTCTTGTTTTCTGCCTAGAGAAGCTCTTTTAGCATTTCTTGTAAAGTTGGTTTGGTGGTGCTGAATTCTCTTAACTTTTGTTTGTCTGGAAAGATTTTTATTTCTCCATCATATCTGAAGGAGAATCTTGCTGGGTAGAGTATTCCTTCATGCCCTTCTGGCTTGTAGAGCTTCTATAGAGAAATCAGCTGAGAGACTGATAGGAGTTCCCTTATATGTTATTTGTTGTTTTTCCCTTATTATTATTTTTTTCTAATTGAAGGTTAATAAATATGCAGAGTTTTATTGTTTACTGTTAAACATCAATAGGAATCAACAATGGGCATACAAATGTCCCCTATTGCTTTTAATATATTAGCTCTGTCTTTAATTTTTCTCAGTTTAATTGCTGTATGTCTCAAGGTGTTCCTCCTTGGGTTTATCCTGCCTGGAGCTCTCTGTGCTTCCTGAACTGGATGATTGCTTCCTTGACCGTGGTAGGGAAGTTTTCAGCTATTATCTCTTCAAACATTTTCTCAGGTCTGTTCTCTCTCTCTTCTCCTTCCGGGACCACTATAAGTGAATGCTTATATATTTAATGTTGTCCCAGAGGTCTCTTAGGCTGTCTTTATTTTGTTTCATTCTTTTTTTATATATTCTGTTCTGCAGCAGTGATTTCCACCATTCTGTCCTCCTGCTCATTAGTCCATGCTTCTGACTCAGTTATTCTGCTATGGATTCCTCCTATGTATTATTCATCTCTGTTTTTGTTGTTGTTGTTTAGTCCTTCTAGGCCTTTGGTAAACATTTCTTTCATCTTCTCAATCTTTGCCTCTATTCTTTCTCTGAGATCTTGAATCATGTTCACTATGACTATTCTGAATTCTTTTTCTGGAAGGTTGCTGATCTCCACTTTAGTTAGCTGTTTCTAGGATTTTATCTTATGCCTTCATCTGGGACATGACTTTCTGCTTCTGCATGCTGATTGATTTTCTGTAATGTAGTTAGCTGTGGGATTCTGGTTCTTGTTTCTTCTGTCTACCCTGAAGGAGGAGGCTAAGAGGCTTGTGTAAGCTTCCTGATGGGAGTGACTAGTGGTGGGAAAAGATGGATCTTGCTCTGGTGGGCAGGGCTTTGCTTCATAAAGCTTTTATCCAGTTATCTACTGATGGGTCCCTTGCAGGTTTTTGACCTGAGACAACCAAGCCGTAACGTCCATAGGCTCTATGGTCGAGTTAATGGTGACCTCCAAGAGGGTTAACACGAAAGGGACCTTTCAGACAGCTGCTGCCAGTGTCCCCAATGGTGATCCTGTGGCTTCTATAGAGAAATCAGCTGAGAGACTGATAGGAGTTCCCTTATATGTTATTTGTTGTTTTTCCCTTATTATTATTTTTTTCTAATTGAAGGTTAATAAATATGCAGAGTTTTATTGTTTACTGTTAAACATCAATAGGAATCAACAATGGGCATACAAATGTCCCCTATTGCTTTTAATATATTAGCTCTGTCTTTAATTTTTCTCAGTTTAATTGCTGTATGTCTCAAGGTGTTCCTCCTTGGGTTTATCCTGCCTGGAGCTCTCTGTGCTTCCTGAACTGGATGATTGCTTCCTTGACCGTGGTAGGGAAGTTTTCAGCTATTATCTCTTCAAACATTTTCTCAGGTCTGTTCTCTCTCTTCTCCTTCCGGGACCACTATAAGTGAATGCTTATATATTTAATGTTGTCCCAGAGGTCTCTTAGGCTGTCTTTATTTTGTTTCATTCTTTTTTTATATATTCTGTTCTGCAGCAGTGATTTCCACCATTCTGTCCTCCTGCTCATTAGTCCATGCTTCTGACTCAGTTATTCTGCTATGGATTCCTCCTATGTATTATTCATCTCTGTTTTTGTTGTTGTTGTTTAGTCCTTCTAGGCCTTTGGTAAACATTTCTTTCATCTTCTCAATCTTTGCCTCTATTCTTTCTCTGAGATCTTGAATCATGTTCACTATGACTATTCTGAATTCTTTTCTGGAAGGTTGCTGATCTCCACTTTAGTTAGCTGTTTCTAGGATTTTATCTTATGCCTTCATCTGGGACATGACTTTCTGCTTCTGCATGCTGATTGATTTTCTGTAATGTAGTTAGCTGTGGGATTCTGGTTCTTGTTTCTTCTGTCTACCCTGAAGGAGGAGGCTAAGAGGCTTGTGTAAGCTTCCTGATGGGAGTGACTAGTGGTGGGAAAAGATGGATCTTGCTCTGGTGGGCAGGGCTTTGCTTCATAAAGCTTTTATCCAGTTATCTACTGATGGGTCCCTTGCAGGTTTTTGACCTGAGACAACCAAGCCGTAACGTCCATAGGCTCTATGGTCGAGTTAATGGTGACCTCCAAGAGGGTTAACACGAAAGGGGACCTTTCAGACAGCTGCTGCCAGTGTCCCCATCCCTATGTGAGTCCCTGCTGACCCAGGAGACCCTCCAACGCTAGCAGGTAGTTTGGGTTCAGTTTCCTATGGAGTCACTGCTCCTTTCCTCTGAGTCTTGGTACACATGAGGTTTTGTTTGTGCCTTCCAAGAATGGAGTCTCTGTTTCCCCCAGCCCTGTGAAAGTTTTGTAATGAAATCCTGCCGGTCTTCAAGGTCAGATTCCATGAGGATTCCCAGTCCCTTTGGGGGTCTCTGGGCTGGGAAGCCTGACGTGGAGTTCTGAATCTTCACAAGAGTAGGAGAGCTTCTTTGGTATTAATGTTCTCCAATTTGTGGGTTATCCTCCAGACAGGATATGGGATTTAATGGGATTTAATTTTATCATGGTTGTACCTCTCCCGCCATCTCACCGTGGCTTCTTCTTTCTCTCTGGACGTAGGCTATATTTTTTCGGTGGGTTCCAGCGTCCTCCTGTTGATGGTTGTTCAACAGCTAGTTGTAACTTTGGTGTCCTTGCTGGAGGAGAAGAGTACACATCCTTCCTCTCCACCATCTTGAGCGGGAACACTCCTTTGTGAGTTTTAAAAGACATGTTTATTAAAATTGTTGAGGGAAATAACTCACCATGTATTTGTTTTTTGAGGGGTGGGCAGGGTTGGAGAGAGGAGGGGCAGGCGGACCACTTCTCTTGGCTTTTCATTTATCTATTTTCATCCATCTTTGGTCTTTGGCCTGTGTAAGCCTCCCATCGCAGTGGCCTCTGTTGTTGCAAAGCACCGGCTCTGGGCGCATGTGTTCCAGAGCTCTGGCTCGGTAATTGGGCACATTGGTCCAGCCGTTCCACGGCACGAGGGATCTTCCCAGGCCAGGGATCAAACCGGTGCCCCTTGCACTGCAAGGAGGTGTCCTTACCCACTGGACCACCAGGGAAGCCCCACCATGTTTATTTATTTATTTATTTTTAAAAGATTTATTTATTTATTTATTTATTTTGGGCGGGGGTCGGGTTGGGGAGGGAGGGGAGCGGCAGGCCACTTCTACTGGTCTTTCATTTCTCTATTTTCATCCGTCTTTGTTCTTTGGCTCCTGTGGGCCTCCCATCGCGGTGGCGTCTGTTGTTGCAAAGCACCGGCTCTGGGCGCATGTGTTCCAGAGCTCTGGCTCGGTAATTGGGCACATTGGTCCAGCCGTTCCACGGCACGAGGGATCTTCCCAGGCCAGGGATCAAACCGGTGCCCCTTGCACTGCAAGGAGGTGTCCTTACCCACTGGACCACCAGGGAAGCCCCACCATGTTTATTTATTTATTTATTTTTAAAAGATTTATTTATTTATTTATTTATTTTGGGCGGGGGTCGGGTTGGGGAGGGAGGGGAGCGGCAGGCCACTTCTACTGGTCTTTCATTTCTCTATTTTCATCCGTCTTTGTTCTTTGGCTCCTGTGGGCCTCCCATCGCGGTGGCCTCTGTTGTCGCAGAGCACTGGCTCGGGGTGCATGCACTCCAGAGCTCCGGCTCGGTAATTGGACACATCAGTCCTGCCGCTCTGTGGCACATGGGATCTTCTCAGTCCAGGGATCGAACCGGCGCCCTTTGCACTACAAGACGGTGTCCTTACCTACTGGACCACCAGGGGAAGCCTCCACCATATATTTTTAAACTACTTTTGCTAAGTAATACAATATAATTTGAGCTAAGTGTTACTATCTATGTGCTAACTAGCTTTTAAAAATAATTTTATAAATTATTTCTTTTAGAGAGTCTACTGACAGACCATTGCTATTAATGTAAAAAGCAATCAATGAAAGTGAATTAGTTAAAACCGCAGAAACATCATTAGTGACGTTAATAGATTATAATCTGTGAAACTACATTTAAATAAAGTGTATTAATTGCTAAATTAGTTAACATTTTCCTCTAGTAACTTGAAAACATAACTTCTTTTTATTACACTATTATTATATTAACTTTGGAGAAAATTCACACTGTCATTAATATCTCTGCCATTATCTCATCTTTCTTGCAGTAGGAAAGTAAAAATCATTTTACAAACTATGTTGATTTCTCTAATTGTCTTGGAAAAACCATAGATTTTCTTTCTTTTGGCCTCTTTTATTGGGTCTCTTATTTATTTATTTTCATCCACTTTTATTCTTTGGCATGTGTGGGCCTCTCATTGCAGTGGCCTCTCTCCTTGCAGAGCACCACCTCTAGGCACATGCACTCCAGAGCACTGGCTCGTAATTGGACACATTGGTCCAGCCTCTCCGCCATGTGGCATGTGGGATCTTCCCAGGCCAGGGATCGAACTGGTGCCGCTTGCACTGTAAGGTGGCCTTTTTACCTGCTGGACCACCAGAGGAGCCTGGTTTTATTTTTTTTCTCCAAAAATTAAGCCAAAATATCTTAGGAAATAGAAGGATAAGCTTGCTGCTGCATAATCATTTTTAAAAAATCAGCTATTGAAAATTAAAGGTTCACTTGATTTACAGAGGATCCTTTAAAGTTTTCTTGGTGTTTATAATTTTATTATTTGTTCAAATGATTGCAAAACTGAGTGTAATACCTAATACATTTAATGGGTGGGTATTTAAACTAGACATTTTAGTTTAATATCAAGGTCCTATTAAGAAAAATGTGAAGAACAATATTAAATCTTTGCTTTAGTTTTTTGAAGTAGACTTTTGCCCCTACTTGACAGTTTGGAGGGCACCAGGGAAGCCTCCACCATATATTTTTAAACTACTTTTGCTAAGTAATACAATATAATTTGAGCTAAGTGTTACTATCTATGTGCTAACTAGCTTTTAAAAATAATTTTATAAATTATTTCTTTTAGAGAGTCTACTGACAGACCATTGCTATTAATGTAAAAAGCAATCAATGAAAGTGAATTAGTTAAAACCGCAGAAACATCATTAGTGACGTTAATAGATTATAATCTGTGAAACTACATTTAAATAAAGTGTATTAATTGCTAAATTAGTTAACATTTTCCTCTAGTAACTTGAAAACATAACTTCTTTTTATTACACTATTATTATATTAACTTTGGAGAAAATTCACACTGTCATTAATATCTCTGCCATTATCTCATCTTTCTTGCAGTAGGAAAGTAAAAATCATTTTACAAACTATGTTGATTTCTCTAATTGTCTTGGAAAAACCATAGATTTTCTTTCTTTTGGCCTCTTTTATTGGGTCTCTTATTTATTTATTTTCATCCACTTTTATTCTTTGGCATGTGTGGGCCTCTCATTGCAGTGGCCTCTCTCCTTGCAGAGCACCACCTCTAGGCACATGCACTCCAGAGCACTGGCTCGTAATTGGACACATTGGTCCAGCCTCTCCGCCATGTGGCATGTGGGATCTTCCCAGGCCAGGGATCGAACTGGTGCCGCTTGCACTGTAAGGTGGCCTTTTTACCTGCTGGACCACCAGAGGAGCCTGGTTTTATTTTTTTTCTCCAAAAATTAAGCCAAAATATCTTAGGAAATAGAAGGATAAGCTTGCTGCTGCATAATCATTTTTAAAAAATCAGCTATTGAAAATTAAAGTTTCACTTGATTTACAGAGGATCCTTTAAAGTTTTCTTGGTGTTTATAATTTTATTATTTGTTCAAATGATTGCAAAACTGAGTGTAATACCTAATACATTTAATGGGTGGGTATTTAAACTAGACATTTTAGTTTAATATCAAGGTCCTATTAAGAAAAATGTGAAGAACAATATTAAATCTTTGCTTTAGTTTTTTGAAGTAGACTTTTGCCCCTACTTGACAGTTAACTTTTCTTGTTCCAGAAGTGTCCTGCCAAGTCCCACGGTATAGGTACAACGACTGCTCAGAACAGAAAGCTTTCTTTGGGGTTTTCATATGGTGCTTGCCTCCTGCTCAGCCAAGGTAAGCAAAAAAGTGTTACACAGTTCTACTCCATGTGTTCAGCCTAAACTGACTGTGCCACTGTGGCTCCTGTATTTGTGGTCAGCTGGCTCCCTGTAGCTGCAGCTGGGCCCACTACTAGCTAATAATAGGAGTCAGGTCAATTCTTTGCTTACTCAGGGAATTATTTTTAAATAATTTCCCTTTCAAGCCAACTGTAATAAGGCCTTACATGCCTACTAAGTCGTTTTAGTCATGTCTGACTCTACAGCCCTAGGGACTGCCACCCGCCAGGCTCCTCTCTCCATGTGATTCTCCAGGCAAGAACACTGGAGTGGGTTGTCATTTCCTACTTTAGGGATCTTCCAGGCCCAGGGATCAAACCTGCATATTTTGTTTCTACCTGCAGGTGTGTTCTTTACCACTAACACCATCTAGGAAACCCAGTGAGACCTTAGTGTCAACTAACATGAAACGTGTACACCTGGAACATTCACACTCAGGGTTCTTCCTTAGACCATAGTGAAAGAATTGATAATGAGGGTACTTCAGCACTGCTTTTTCTTCTCAGAGAAAAAGGCAGGAAAATTCAACAATGCCAAATATGTATAATTGGCATTCTTGAATCATATATATATATGCAAAGATATATCTTGAAGCTAAATCTGTGCTTCCTTCTTCCTCAGAATGGAAATGCTCTGTTTTCTAAAGCACACACACACACACACACACATACACATATATTGTTAAATATGTTCATATATACATATGTATATGTTCTACTTCTCTTCACTCACCTATTGTTGTTGTTCTTTTGTCTGTAAGTCATGTCCGACTCTTTTGCAACCCCATGGGATTTTACAGGCAAGAATACTGTAGTGGGTTGTCATTTCTTCTGCCGGGGATCTTCCTGATCCAGAGACTGAACCCACATCTCTTGTTCGGCTGGTGAATTCTTCACAACTGAGCCACCTATGTACAAATGACTGTTCTGGCCTCTATTTTCTGTGAGAATGTAGAAACTTTCTTTTTCAAATAAGTAATGGGAGTATAAGTCACCATCTAAAAAAAAAAAATCTCAGGCATGAGATCCTCTTTCCAGAGCAATTCAGTCTTTCCAGACCTCGAAGTGGTTCAGGTGGCTTGAGGGGCATGGTTGTCTCTTCTGATAACTGCAGGAAGGGATCAGGAAGATTTTACCAGCTGTCTCATGCCTTGTATCTCTGTAACTTACCCTTATTTGAGTCTACATCCAAGAGTTCTAAGACAAGAGAATCACTTTTTCTGTCTGTTCTAAGTATAGGTAAACTGTTTCTGGAAATAAAATCTCAATAAACAATAACTAAGTTTTGTGTATTTTAAACAATATTTTTTTGAAACAGTGATATGAGATCCTATCCGGCAGAGAAAAAAGAACTGAGCTTGAAGCTTAAAAATAATTTCGTTTTACAATCATGCTGCATACAATTCAGTGATGGTATAGTCACTTAACTTCTCTGACCTTCAGTGTCCTCATATAAAATAGATGTAATAATATGGAACTTAGTATGATTTATAAGTAGGATAATGTGAATTAAAATAGCTTTAAATTTATCTAAATATAAATGTATTGTTATTCTTTCATTCTCTTCCCTGTCTTAAATCATCCAGCCTGTTTCCTTCCACGTTTATCTTTTACACTTTTCTCATATATGGTAAAAGTTGAAACTCACATCTCATGCTCAGTTATAATAATGACATGACTATGAATTTCGTCTTTGTTGGCCTCTTTTTAAAAATGATCTTTTAATATTTTTAGTGAATTTTATTGTATGAAGTTACCTGTTACTCTTTATGTAAATCGTTGATTTCTGAACTAAAACAATGCCATTCAAACTGATTTAACTGATGTCAGAACTATGGTAACATATGGTACCAATTTTATCATTGCTGATAGCTGGAATCATTTTAGTTTGATTTATATGGTGTTTATTTCTTTTATGGTTTTTGTTGTAATTTCTAAAACTAGCCCAGTGTCTTGCACTGAGAAAGTACTAAACAAGTTTTATTAAATGAATATTGAATTTTTTGTACTCAATTTATTCCAAAATATTTGAAGCATTTTATAGAAAGACATAAAATAAGAAACATTTAAACTGTAATGATGTAGTGAGAAAAAAGAAGAAACTCGTTGAAGCTATAAATGAATAACAAATTACAGTGAATTTGCAATTGTCTTGAAAGCCAATTTACAATTGTCCTGAAAGCTTTAAGGATTGTTAACACTAAGTAACTCATTTATGGACTTCCCTAGTGGCTCAGACAGTAAAGAATCCACCTGCAGTGCAGGAAACCCTGGAAGAAGGGAATAGCTTACCACTCCAATTGTCTGGAGAATTCCATGGACGGAGGAGCCTGTAGTCTCCTGGGCTACAGTTTACTGGATCACAAAGAGTTGGACACAGCTGAGTGATTTTCATGTTTTTTTTTCCAACTTTCTGGCCAGCAGAGAAAAAGAACTGAGCTTGAAGCTTAAAAATAATTTCGTTTTACAATCATGCTGCATACAATTCAGTGATGGTATAGTCACTTAACTTCTCTGACCTTCAGTGTCCTCATATAAAATAGATGTAATAATATGGAACTTAGTATGATTTATAAGTAGGATAATGTGAATTAAAATAGCTTTAAATTTATCTAAATATAAATGTATTGTTATTCTTTCATTCTCTTCCCTGTCTTAAATCATCCAGCCTGTTTCCTTCCACGTTTATCTTTTACACTTTTCTCATATATGGTAAAAGTTGAAACTCACATCTCATGCTCAGTTATAATAATGACATGACTATGAATTTCGTCTTTGTTGGCCTCTTTTTAAAAATGATCTTTTAATATTTTTAGTGAATTTTATTGTATGAAGTTACCTGTTACTCTTTATGTAAATCGTTGATTTCTGAACTAAAACAATGCCATTCAAACTGATTTAACTGATGTCAGAACTATGGTAACATATGGTACCAATTTTATCATTGCTGATAGCTGGAATCATTTTAGTTTGATTTATATGGTGTTTATTTCTTTTATGGTTTTTGTTGTAATTTCTAAAACTAGCCCAGTGTCTTGCACTGAGAAAGTACTAAACAAGTTTTATTAAATGAATATTGAATTTTTTGTACTCAATTTATTCCAAAATATTTGAAGCATTTTATAGAAAGACATAAAATAAGAAACATTTAAACTGTAATGATGTAGTGAGAAAAAAGAAGAAACTCGTTGAAGCTATAAATGAATAACAAATTACAGTGAATTTGCAATTGTCTTGAAAGCCAATTTACAATTGTCCTGAAAGCTTTAAGGATTGTTAACACTAAGTAACTCATTTATGGACTTCCCTAGTGGCTCAGACAGTAAAGAATCCACCTGCAGTGCAGGAAACCCTGGAAGAAGGGAATAGCTTACCACTCCAATTGTCTGGAGAATTCCATGGACGGAGGAGCCTGTAGTCTCCTGGGCTACAGTTTACTGGATCACAAAGAGTTGGACACAGCTGAGTGACTAAGATTTTCATGTTTTTCCAATTTACTGACAGCAAAGTAGATACCAAGTCTAAATTAAATCTGAATTCCTGAATCTTTCTCAAAAAAAGAGAAAAATCCTGAAATTATTCTAGTAGCTGTCTGTGACTATACTCAAAGAAGCACATAAATGAAACTTTATAGATCTTTAAACTAGATAGATCAACAATTTGATTCTCAAAATTTCCTTGTAGAAATTTGCTGTCTTATTTATAGAGCTTATTACCAAGAAAATAAAATCATTTTAATTTCTATTATATCGCATATTTCCCTATCTGGAAAGACTTGAGGATTCTTTATCTGGGAGCTGAGTAAGTCATTAGTAGAAATTAAGTATACTCATATATTGAAATATTTATCAAATACATAGATTCAGACAGTCCAAAAGTATTTATTGATCACCACCAAAATGCCAGGTAACTTCCCTGATGGTCCAGTGGTTAAGACTCTGTTGGCTCAGATGGTAAAGAGTCCTCCTGCCATACTGGAGACCTGGGTTTGGTCCCTGGGTTGGGAAGATACCCTGGAAAAGGAAAAGGCTACCCACTCCAGTATTCTTGCCTGGGGAAGTCCATGACTCCTTCATGGGTCATGAAGAGTCTGGACATGACTGAGCAACTTTCACTTTTACTTTACATATGCCAGGACTCTTCTGTGTGCTCAGGGTACAGGAGTGAATGAATACTTCATTCCTCTGAAAAAAATTATTTGCAAAGTGAAAATGAAACACTACAAAGTAGAATGCTTTTGTTTATATACTATCTTTTTCAAAACTAACTTCATTTCTCACCATAGACAATTATAGACTGACTATGGAAAATTCTGAAAGAGTTGGGAATACCAGACCACCTTACCTACCTCCTGATAAACCTGCATGCAGAAGAAGAAGCAACAGTAAGAACTAGATATGGAACAATGGGCTGGTTCCAAACTGGGAAGGGAGTAACTGAAGGCTGTATATTGTCACCCTGCATAGTTAATTTATGTGCAAAGTATGTCATACAAAATGCCATTATGGATGAAGCACAAACTAGATTTCTGGGAGAAATATCAATAAAAATAACCTCAGGTATGCAGATAACTCTACCCTATGGCAGAAAGTGAAGAGGAACTAAAGAGTCTCTTGGTGAAGCTGAAAGAGGACAGTGAAAGAGCTGGCTTAAAACTCAACATTCAAACAATGAAGATCATGGCATCCAATCCCATCACTTCATGACAAATAGATAGGCAAACAAGGGAAGCAGTGACAGGCTTTGTCTTCTTGGGCTCCAAAATCACTACAAATGGTGACTGCAGCTTATTACCAAGAAAATAAAATCATTTTAATTTCTATTATATCGCATATTTCCCTATCTGGAAAGACTTGAGGATTCTTTATCTGGGAGCTGAGTAAGTCATTAGTAGAAATTAAGTATACTCATATATTGAAATATTTATCAAATACATAGATTCAGACAGTCCAAAAGTATTTATTGATCACCACCAAAATGCCAGGTAACTTCCCTGATGGTCCAGTGGTTAAGACTCTGTTGGCTCAGATGGTAAAGAGTCCTCCTGCCATACTGGAGACCTGGGTTTGGTCCCTGGGTTGGGAAGATACCCTGGAAAAGGAAAAGGCTACCCACTCCAGTATTCTTGCCTGGGGAAGTCCATGACTCCTTCATGGGTCATGAAGAGTCTGGACATGACTGAGCAACTTTCACTTTTACTTTACATATGCCAGGACTCTTCTGTGTGCTCAGGGTACAGGAGTGAATGAATACTTCATTCCTCTGAAAAAAATTATTTGCAAAGTGAAAATGAAACACTACAAAGTAGAATGCTTTTGTTTATATACTATCTTTTTCAAAACTAACTTCATTTCTCACCATAGACAATTATAGACTGACTATGGAAAATTCTAAAAGAGAGGGGCATACCAGACCACCTTACCTACCTCCTGATAAACCTGCATGCAGAAGAAGAAGCAACAGTAAGAACTAGATATGGAACAATGGGCTGGTTCCAAACTGGGAAGGGAGTAACTGAAGGCTGTATATTGTCACCCTGCATAGTTAATTTATGTGCAAAGTATGTCATACAAAATGCCATTATGGATGAAGCACAAACTAGATTTCTGGGAGAAATATCAATAAAAATAACCTCAGGTATGCAGATAACTCTACCCTATGGCAGAAAGTGAAGAGGAACTAAAGAGTCTCTTGGTGAAGCTGAAAGAGGACAGTGAAAGAGCTGGCTTAAAACTCAACATTCAAACAATGAAGATCATGGCATCCAATCCCATCACTTCATGACAAATAGATAGGCAAACAAGGGAAGCAGTGACAGGCTTTGTCTTCTTGGGCTCCAAAATCACTACAAATGGTGACTGCAGCCATGAAATTAAAAGATGCTTGCTCCTTGAAAGGAAATCTAAGCAACATATTCAAAAGCAGAGACATCACTTTGCTGACAAAAGCCCATAGAGTCCAAGCTATCATCTTCCCAGTAGTCATGTAAGGATGTGAAAGCTGGACCATAAAGAAGCCTGAATGCTGGAAAATTGATGCCTTTGAACTGTGATGTTGTGGAAGACTCTTGAAAGTTCCTTACGTTGCAGAGAGATCAAACCAGTCAATCCTGAAGGAAATCAACTCTGGGTATTCATTGGAAGGACTGATGCTGTAGCTAAACCTCCAATACTTTGGCCCTGTGATGTGAAGGGACAGCTCACTGGAAAAGACTACGCTGTTGGAGAAAAGAGAAGGCCAAGGAGAAGCGGACAGCAGAAGATAAGATAGTTGAATGGCATCAGTGGATCAATGGACATGAGTTTTAAGCAGGCTCCAGCAGATAGTGAAGGGTTGGGTAACCTGGCGTTCTTTAGTCCATGGGTGTCGCAAAGAGTCAGATATGACTGAGTGACTGAAATGAACTGAAAGTTATTTGCTATTTTATTGTTTTCTCTTAAATCAGCTGAGACTTTTAGTGTTTTTATTATTTTTAATATCCTATTAGCTTAGCTCCCTCATTTCAAGTTCAATCTCCATTTTGCTCATCTACTATTTGGCTGATCTGTCTGAGTCTTTTCTAGATGGTTTCATGATTATAAAAACATAGCTACCACACAATGTGTTTAGCAAAACAAAGAGCCCTTTCTTTTGTGTGTGTGTGTGATGGCCCATTTCAATTTAAAAAAACAAACTGTATATGTCATTATGTTATTTTGAAGTACCATGAAATTATTTCTTCTTTTTATTGCATTACAATATAATGACAGTATTTCTTAATATAATAATTTTAATTTAAATGAATGGCATTATTATCATAAAGAAAAAATTGAAACAGATAGGATCTTTAAGAAATAATTTATAATGTGTTTATTTATTACACTGGGTAATTTGAAGCCATTAAACAAGATATTTACAATATTTTCACTGTTCAATTATTTATTTTTAACATAAATATCAGTGTAAATTGCAGGACACATAACTATATATAAAGTGGTTATATAACATTAGAATAAAATGAACCAAAATATGAATGACACATAAGTACAATTTTGCCTTCACACATTCTGACACATTTTCCAAATTCTCAACAATCATATATTATTATTAATGTATTAAAAAAGATACTTTGGATAATAATAATCCAAAGATCAAATTATAGAAATCATTTCTATAATTAATAGCACTTTCAAATAGTAAGGAGTCCTATTTGGAAGCCAATCTATAACTACTACTATAATTTTTATTTTAAATATCAGTTGAACCCATACAAATATTCATTCATTCAACAGATGCTTATTAAGTCCCCACAATGTGACAGCCACTATTCTAGGTACTAAAAATATGTCAGTAAGCAGAAGATAAGATAGTTGAACGGCATCAGTGGATCAATGGACATGAGTTTTAAGCAGGCTCCAGCAGATAGTGAAGGGTTGGGTAACCTGGCGTTCTTTAGTCCATGGGTGTCAAAGAGTCAGATATGACTGAGTGACTGAAATGAACTGAAAGTTATTTGCTATTTTATTGTTTTCTCTTAAATCAGCTGAGACTTTTAGTGTTTTTATTATTTTTAATATCCTATTAGCTTAGCTCCCTCATTTCAAGTTCAATCTCCATTTTGCTCATCTACTATTTGGCTGATCTGTCTGAGTCTTTTCTAGATGGTTTCATGATTATAAAAACATAGCTACCACACAATGTGTTTAGCAAAACAAAGAGCCCTTTCTTTTGTGTGTGTGTGTGATGGCCCATTTCAATTTAAAAAAACAAACTGTATATGTCATTATGTTATTTTGAAGTACCATGAAATTATTTCTTCTTTTTATTGCATTACAATATAATGACAGTATTTCTTAATATAATAATTTTAATTTAAATGAATGGCATTATTATCATAAAGAAAAAATTGAAACAGATAGGATCTTTAAGAAATAATTTATAATGTGTTTATTTATTACACTGGGTAATTTGAAGCCATTAAACAAGATATTTACAATATTTTCACTGTTCAATTATTTATTTTTAACATAAATATCAGTGTAAATTGCAGGACACATAACTATATATAAAGTGGTTATATAACATTAGAATAAAATGAACCAAAATATGAATGACACATAAGTACAATTTTGCCTTCACACATTCTGACACATTTTCCAAATTCTCAACAATCATATATTATTATTAATGTATTAAAAAAGATACTTTGGATAATAATAATCCAAAGATCAAATTATAGAAATCATTTCTATAATTAATAGCACTTTCAAATAGTAAGGAGTCCTATTTGGAAGCCAATCTATAACTACTACTATAATTTTTATTTTAAATATCAGTTGAACCCATACAAATATTCATTCATTCAACAGATGCTTATTAAGTCCCCACAATGTGACAGCCACTATTCTAGGTACTAAAAATATGTCAGTAAGCAAAATGAATTAAAGTATCTGCCCTCAAAGAACTTTTTTAAGTAAGAAACAAGAAATAAAAAAAACAACTTTAAAATATACAGTGCTATGGAGAAAAGGGTGACAGAGGAAAAATTTTGGAAAATTTAACTGTGGTTTTTAAGGAAAAACTCTACCAAAAGGTAATACGTGATCTAGGACATGCAGTAGATGAGGTGCAAGCTGTAGATATATGCACAAAGTATCCCTTGAGGGAACAAGAACACAAATCCTGTGGCTAGACCTTATCTAGTGTGTTGGCTAGCAGGTTAGTCAATTGTGGAAAGAGCAGAGTGAGGGAAAGTAACATGAATGGATGAAGTAAGAGGTGTAACAAGGGTCAGATAAATTAGGACAACATAGCCAGTATACGGACTTGAATTTTCAGGTTAATTAGAAGTGAGTCCATTGGAAGGTTGAGAGAAGTGATACAATCTGGCTGACTTGTGAAAGAATCACTCTGGCTGCACCATTGAGAAGACACTGAACAGAAAATAAAGGAAATGAAGGAAAATATATTGACTGAATGCCCACAGTTCTCAGCAACATGTATTCAGTAACATGTCTCCATTCTGTCAGGACAAGATCTCAACATCTCTCAGCATGGCACAATCTCTTAGATTATTTCCTAATTCATGGCTGCATATCAGGTCTCCACTAAGTACATGTCTTTAGCCTGTCTTAGGGGCAGTCCTGTCCTGGATCATACATCCATGGTGAATCCCAGTGTAGACTTTTGGGGCCATTGTTCCATTGACTTCTTTTTCATATGATATTCTGCTCTGCAAATTACTGACACATCTAGTTAGTGACAGAGTTTTCCTAAAATCAGGGTCAATGATTCTTCTACTCTGTCACTGTCTTACTAATTCTGCTTTTGGCCATCTATGAGATTAGTACATAATTCAGTGCATAAATAGAAAATGATTCATACTTCCAAATTTATAAGGTATTTTTTTGTTGTTGTTCTTTGGCCCGTGTGGGCCTCCCATCGCAGTGGCCTCTGTTGTGGCAGAGCACTGGCTCTGGGCACATGTGCTCCAGAGCTCCAGCTCAGTAATTTGGACACATTGGTCCAGCCGCTCCGCGGCACATGGGATCTTCCTAAGCCAGGGACCGAACTGGCACCCCTTGCACTGCAAGGCAGTGTCCCTACCCACTGGACCACCAGGGGAAGCCCATATCTTTTCTTATTGTTGTATAAAAATACAGGAAGAGGTCTGCGATGAAGACACAAATTTCAAAGTGGTCATCATATGTTTGAAGATTTAAGGACCCACAGTAAAGAATCTGACCACAATGCAGGAGATCAGGGTTGGATCCCTGGATTGGGAAGATCCTCCAGAGAGGAAAATGGCAACCCACTCCAGTATTCTTGCCTGAAAAATCCCATGGACAGAGGAGCCTGGGGGGCTACAGCCCATGGGGTTGCAAAAAACAAACACAATTGAGCAACTAACACTTTACGTAGGACAATCTTAGTTTTGGTTTATGAGGCCCTTCTTTGTATAGGAATCCATGTGTGCACAGTAAGTTGCTTTACATGTGTCCAACTCTTTGCAACCCTATAGCCTGTAGCCCTCTAGGCTCCCCCGTCCATGGTATCTCCAGGCAAGAATACTGGAGTGGGCTACCATGCCCTCCTCCAGGGGATCTTCCTCAACCCAGGGATCCAAACTGCGTCTCATATCTTCTACTCTGGCTGGTGGGTTCTTTACCACTAGGGTCATCTTGGAAGCCCTTGTATAGAATTACTGGTCTCTAAAAGCTATAAACTGTAGAAATGTTCTATCCCATATGAAGACATATTATCTCTTTGATCTTAATTGCACTGCTCTATGGCTTCTCAGATGGCACTGGTGGTAAAGAACCCACCTAGCAATGCAGGAGATGTTTAACGACTGTAGGTCCAATCCCTGGGTCAAAAAGAATCCCTGGAGGAGGAAAAGACAGCACACTCTAGTGCAAATCAAAAAAATCAGAAGAAATAAAAAGTCAATATTATCTTGATTAGATTAGACTAAACATTTCTTTTATATGTTTATTTTAAAATAAGAAAAATTATATCTACTCTTCCTTACAGTAGAGATATCAATAATCAAATTTTCTTTTAAAAATTTAGAGTAGGAAACCTTTATGATGTTATTCTGAATTCACTTTTGACCCACTTTAGTTATTCCATTTCTAGACAAAAATAGTATAAAATATTTATTCTGCTTAACTTTACCTATGCCAAAAAAGAATTTGTACTTTATCGAAATTGGCAAGAACTGAACACAATGAATCGTTTTGCAAGGAATACTGATCTAAGTGACAAAGGGAAAAAAGAATGACAATTCCTGCAGTTCATATCAGTAAAGCAAAAAACCCTTTGTAATAAGAAATGAGAAACTTGTATTTAATATGTTTTAAATCTCTCTGCCAGCCTCTGTTAACATCTACCACAACTGCTAGGAATTTGTGAAATTTTCATTTGCTTGAGTAAGTTGATAACCGTGTGGTAATGAGTCTGTCAACCGATAATGCTGTGTCAGTCAAGTGGATGAAAAGGCCTCTGCTTTCCAAAACTCAACTACCATGTTTGAATTTCAATGGTTGAATTAGCAGGTGTTTCATTTGCGATTGTTCTCCAGGTCAACTTCATAACCTGTGATACGGCTGTAAAGAAAGACATTGTTCAGAAAGTGCCCCCAAAGGCCTATTTAGAAGCTACAGTACTACATTTCAGACAAGGAGTTGATTTTCATGTCTATGACTGGTGACTGTTGAATGGAAGTCGTTTCTGATCCACTATGGACAGGTCCATTCATCCAACTAATGAGACCGTTAATATGTAGGGTCATCTTGGAAGCCCTTGTATAGAACTGGAAAAGCTATAAACTGTAGAAATGTTCTATCCCATATGAAGACATATTATCTCTTTGATCTTAATTGCACTGCTCTATGGCTTCTCAGATGGCACTGGTGGTAAAGAACCCACCTAGCAATGCAGGAGATGTTTAACGACTGTAGGTCCAATCCCTGGGTCAAAAAGAATCCCTGGAGGAGGAAAAGACAGCACACTCTAGTGCAAATCAAAAAATCAGAAGAAATAAAAAGTCAATATTATCTTGATTAGATTAGACTAAACATTTCTTTTATATGTTTATTTTAAAATAAGAAAAATTATATCTACTCTTCCTTACAGTAGAGATATCAATAATCAAATTTTCTTTTAAAAATTTAGAGTAGGAAACCTTTATGATGTTATTCTGAATTCACTTTTGACCCACTTTAGTTATTCCATTTCTAGACAAAAATAGTATAAAATATTTATTCTGCTTAACTTTACCTATGCCAAAAAAGAATTTGTACTTTATCGAAATTGGCAAGAACTGAACACAATGAATCGTTTTGCAATGAATACTGATCTAAGTAACAAAGGGAAAAAAGAATGACAATTCCTGCAGTTCATATCAGTAAAGCAAAAACCATTTGTAATAAGAAATGAGAAACTTGTATTTAATATGTTTTAAATCTCTCTGCCAGCCTCTGTTAACATCTACCACAACTGCTAGGAATTTGTGAAATTTTCATTTGCTTGAGTAAGTTGATAACCGTGTGGTAATGAGTCTGTCAACCGATAATGCTGTGTCAGTCAAGTGGATGAAAAGGCCTCTGCTTTCCAAAACTCAACTACCATGTTTGAATTTCAATGGTTGAATTAGCAGGTGTTTCATTTGCGATTGTTCTCCAGGTCAACTTCATAACCTGTGATACGGCTGTAAAGAAAGACATTGTTCAGAAAGTGCCCCCAAAGGCCTATTTAGAAGCTACAGTACTACATTTCAGACAAGGAGTTGATTTTCATGTCTATGACTGGTGACTGTTGAATGGAAGTCGTTTCTGATCCACTATGGACAAGTCCATTCATCCAACTTAATGAGACCTTACTATGTACTAGATATTTTGGGATCAGGGTATTAGATGAAGTAAGGAAGGTTCTTCTCTGAAGTAACTTCTTGTATGTTGAGTGAGATAGATAAATCATTTCTGATAGGGAGGCAGAACTTATTTCCGCATGAGCACCCATTGCATCTCAAAGAATCAGTCATTTTGCAAGGAATTTGTATCAGTGCAAACCTCCACTGAAAACAGAATTAAGTCTTACCAGATTTGCAATCAAGACTATTTGCAAAAAAGGAAGTATGAGTGAGAGATCATTAAAAGAACATCTCTTCCAGGGACTGGTGCACTATCCAAATGTTTGTATGTACAATTTTGTTAAATGTGGGTGCCCTGTTACAGTTTCATAGGTGAAATTCAACATTTAAGTTAATAATGTAGTTTTCTTTCTCTGTCTTAAAAACCCACTATATTTATGGGGTGCTCTTTGGATTTTTGTATAAACATCAAATGAGATACTTAGATTCAAAAAAAAAATGCTGTTGCCATTTTTTGTCAGCTAGTCAATGTCTTTCTTTTCTGTCTCCCTTTCCTTTCTTTCCTTTTCACTTTACTCCGTCCAACAAAATGAAGTTTTTCACCATGTTAATAGCAACTTCCCCACCTCTGAATCTTGCTCTGTTACTACTAAAACCCCCTTTCAAAAACTGTAATAGAAGAGTTCTGTTTAGAAAGTCATTTTAAAAAATTTCAGGAACAACCCTTTGCCCTGTCTCCTTGGCATTCTGAGAGTTGCCAGTCCACCTCCCTGTGGTTCCCTACCTAGACCACAGCTTCAGGAACTGAACTGTGGACCTTTGTTCAGTGTCCCCTGCTAAAAATCAGAGTAAACAATTTGGATCAAAATGGGCTTTCTGAACGTACATTTTAGCATGTTGAGCCACCACTATGGAATGTTTGGGATTCTATTAATACAGCTTCATGGCTTTAAAAGAAAGTATTCTTTCAGTACTGAAAAGGTAGCTGCTTTAGTGGCAAAAATGGCAGAAAATTTGATCTAGGCTATAGCTAGTTGGAGTATCATAATTTTGTCTTAAATAAGTTAAGGGTTATTTTACAAGCTATAATTTGAAAATATATATACTTAGGTCAGAAATTATAGGCTGGTAAATTTGAAATACTAAAGTATATCGGAGAGTACATATTTGAATGCGTATGAAATCTACACTATCTAATGATTTCTGACATTCGTTATTCAGTGCTCAAAGAAGAAAAGTACATTTTATGGTGACCCTTATAATTTCATAGCTAATTGTAGTTAAATGTAATCATTGTATTCTATTTACTCTAGCACTATCTAAAATTTTACTACTAAAAATATTTCAGTATTGTGTTTCAGCAATGAAGAGAAAAGCTTCTATTTGTCCTCTAACATACCTTTCCTGAACCACTGCTGGACACCATAGCACCCCTCAATAACTCTCCTGGTAGTGTACTTGTATATCTTTTATTACACTTAATATATATTTTTTGTTACTTTATGCTAATCTTATCTCCCCAGCTATATTGTCAGATTCTTTCTTTTTTTTTTTTTTTTTTAGACAAGAAACCGATTTATTCAGAGTCAGAGAAAGCACACTCCACAGACAGAGTGTGGGCCATCGTAGAGCAAATTCAGCAGCCCCCCAAACATGGCATTCTTAGTTTTAATGGGCTGGGTAGTTCCATATGCTAATGAGTGGGAAGATTATTCCAGCTCTTTTAGGAAAGAGGCAGAACTGTCATGGCACCTCTGGGTGCCTCATTCTATTCAAAAATTGTGCCCTGCCCCTTTCCCTATCCCTTACATTGCCCCCTTAGAGATTTTACTCCCATTTTCTTATGGGAGGCAAAAGGGTGAAGGTTTGTCTTCTGTAATTGCTTCAAGGTTGAGCACGGGCGTTGAACCTACCTATCTGGGAGTAAAAATCTCTTGGCACCTTATCTAGGGGCCCCAGGGGCAGGGCAGCTCCCAGTTTTAGTCCATATGTGTTGAAATCCCTACATAGCCATCATCTTGATGTAGAGCAGTAGTGACTGGGTTCCTTAGCCTTCCTATGGATCCCCTTGATGATTGGGCATGTTTTGTACCAGCACCAGGGCATAAATATATCTGTAAATGACAAAAAACTTAAAAGGCCTGGTCAAACATCTGATTACAGTGTACAATAAAGGTGGGTTACAATAACCAGAATTATAAACAATTACATTTAACAACATATTAAATAATCTTAGTTAACTATTTTTCTTTGCCATATCACAGGGACCCTGTTAAACATACCAAAGTTACTTTTTAAGTTCATAAGTCACTGTGACAATATTTATTTTCTAATTGAAACTACATGAAGATCTCTTAAAGTAAGTACAAATCACTTACAGGCAAAGAAATTTACCACAATTTGTCACACCATAATCTATTTGTCAAAAGCAGCATTTTAAGAATACTTTGGAGGGAGAGACCAAATCTAGTCTGATCTTAACCATCCCTATTGAAATCCATTACCCAACCCAACTAAATCATGATCATGAGTACCTCTTTGTTTATATCAATTACACAGTGAGGGTCGTTCCCTTTCTCCTCCAGAGACAGAGTGGCCCCTAACTTAGTTAATAAATCTCTCCTCATTAAAGGGATAGGACAGTCAGGCACGAACAGAAACAAATGCAAAACCAGCTGTCCATTAGCATTGCACAAAACAGGCTCCAGGAAAGTGTGCCCCTGTTTCTTTCCTGACAATCCCATTACATACTCCTCATGACTGCTAAGGTTTCCAATCCTTTGGGTTAAGACTGAGAAGGCTGTACCAGTGTTTACAAGAAATTCTATCAAATGGCCAGTTGCGAGGGCCTTCCGCAGAAAGGAAGGCAGCGGGATTGCCCCCGGCTGAACCGGGAGATCTCAGAGAGAGGCAAGTCTTTCTGCCGGCCCCTCAGCCCCCCGGCGCACGTGGGGGACAATCAGACACGGCAGGGGTTCTGTCAAAGCAGTTCTGTTTTATTAGTGCAGACTCACAGCTTTTATAGGCAAGTGAAGGGGGTTTTGCATGGGACTTCCTATAGATTACACCAATTAAGCTAAAGGTCAAGCAATCATCCACAAGCGCAGAAACCAGAGAAACCAATCAGAAAATTTGACCATCACTTAACAATTTAGATCACGCCCTCATCTCTTCCTGTAGGTACCATCTTAGCTCCAAACCGCAAACATGTGCTTAAGCTTCCTTATGCTTGCAACGATTTAGATCACGCCCTCGTCTCTTCCTGTAGGCACCATCTTAGCTCCAAACCGCAAACGTGTGCTTAAGCTTCCTTAAACAATGTGCTTAAGCTTCCTTTCATGCCCACGTCCCTTCCTGTAGGCGCCATCCTAGCTCCAAACTGAAACAATGTGCTTAAGCTTCCTTATGCTTGCAATGGTCCTCTTTCAATTCAGAGCCCCACAGCCAGTCACATCAATGACCACCCGAGGTTGGACATTAGTTATATAGATAGTATTTTTAGGCAGAGCCACTTTTGCCTTGGGCCCCGTTGGTCTTCTGATTGCAAAACCATCAATGGCTGAGGGGCCCCCATCACTCTATGGTATCTGGAGAATTCCCTCTGCCAATTCCCTGACTATTTGCAAAAGACACATCAACAGCAGTCTTCTTCCTGTGTCCCTTTTGTCCACAAAGAGTACACCAGCCTTGCATGGGCACCCATGGGCCTCATGGTCTGCCGGGACCAGATTGACCCAGAAAGGCAGCCTCCTAGTTTGTGGTTTTTGAGCAAAGCCATTGTAATCATTTGGGTCTTTTGCATATTTCTCTGGATGCACTAAGCCTTTTCAGCCATATCCCTATTATTAAAAACCAAATAAACCAATTGGAGCAAACCCATTCATCGGGGTCTGAGGACCAGCAGTTGCTTTCTGAATTTTGTGCCTGATGTCTGAGGCAAACTGGACTATGAAATGCATAGCCAAAAGGGCCTGTCCCTCTGGGGTGGAAGGATCCACGTTTGTATATTTCCTAAAAGCCTCCACTAATCTACCATGGAAGCCTGCAGGATTTTCATCCTGTGCCTGTTGGACCTCTTTTACCTTTTCATAATTAACAGGTTTTACCCTAAGTTTTTTCATATCTTCTATTAAACAGTTAATCATGTGAGCCCATCTATCTCTATCAGTAGAGTTCAGCTGGTAATTCCATTTCGGATTTGCCTCAGGAACAGCCTCATTCCCCACCCAGTGCAATGCATGATCCTGCTGGGCTCGGGCTGCCAGTGGATCGGCATGACCTCTGGCCTTTAGCATTACACCCAGTATTATGCCAGTATTACAGCCTTGGGGGTACAGCAGTGGGATAGTACAATCTGTAAGTCTTCCCAGGTGAGATCAAAAGACCTCACTAGTCTGATAAATTCTTTTGTAAAACGTTCAGGATCCTCAGAAAAACTTTCCAACAGAAAACTTTGTCTTCTGCCGTATTTAGATCAGACATTGAGAAAGGTACATAGACTCTTACTGTTTTTTGATTTTTTAATCATGAACTTTTTGCAGAGGCAAAACTGTAGGGGCAGTTGATTAGTAACTTACATTATTGTCAGTGCTAGCTGAACTAAGAATGGGCCCCTTGGGTAATTCAGGGTATAAAGCAGCTCCTGAATATGTGTGGGACCTCTTTTCTAGCTGTGTCATCCCCAGAGACAATGACTCCTCCCAGTAGGCGGGGAGTAGCTCCAGCAGCTCCTAGCAGAGGATTTAACATTTGAATGGTCCCAAGGTCCATCAGTGAAAAGGTCTTTTATGTCTTTCCTAGAATTTTCCCAGGAGCCACACACACCTTAAACTCCTTTTGAATCTCATTGTCTAGATACAAGGCCATGAAAATTTGAAGATATGGAAGTTCCATCCATCTAAACTTCCTTCTACAATATAAATCTAACAGTAATATATCATAATTCAGGCACTCATTTAATGACCATTTTTCTTGGCTTCCTAAGTCATATTGCAGCCAAACATGATTACATAGCCTAATAAGCTTTTGTGTGTGTGTGTGTGTGTGTTTTGATCCCAGTAGTCTGAATGTTTCCCAGTACCGGAAGATATGACCCAGGGGGTGCTGGTTGGGATTGATGCCACATGACCCATTTCAGACCCAAACCTGAGACGTCTCTAATTCCCATTGTATCCCATTTAAATCAAAATCCACCACAAAATTTGGTAAAGATCTGCACTTATGATTTAAGATGCTATCCTTCCAAAGTAAGTCTCCCAACCAGTTGTTAGTGCGCCAAAGTTGTTATTTTTTTTTTAAAAATGTGAGCCCATCTATCTCTATCAGTAGAGTTCAGCTGGTAATTCCATTTGGATTTGCCTCAGGAACAGCCTCATTCCCCACCCAGTGCAATGCATGATCCTGCTGGGCTCGGGCTGCCAGTGGATCGGCATGACCTCTGGCCTTTAGCATTACACCCAGTATTATGCCAGTATTACAGCCTTGGGGGTACAGCAGTGGGATAGTACAATCTGTAAGTCTTCCCAGGTGAGATCAAAAGACCTCACTAGTCTGATAAATTCTTTTGTAAAACGTTCAGGATCCTCAGAAAAACTTTCCAACAGAAAACTTTGTCTTCTGCCGTATTTAGATCAGACATTGAGAAAGGTACATAGACTCTTACTGTTTTTTGATTTTTTAATCATGAACTTTTTGCAGAGGCAAAACTGTAGGGGCAGTTGATTAGTAACTTACATTATTGTCAGTGCTAGCTGAACTAAGAATGGGCCCCTTGGGTAATTCAGGGTATAAAGCAGCTCCTGAATATGTGTGGGACCTCTTTTCTAGCTGTGTCATCCCCAGAGACAATGACTCCTCCCAGTAGGCGGGGAGTAGCTCCAGCAGCTCCTAGCAGAGGATTTAACATTTGAATGGTCCCAAGGTCCATCAGTGAAAAGGTCTTTTATGTCTTTCCTAGAATTTTCCCAGGAGCCACACACACCTTAAACTCCTTTTGAATCTCATTGTCTAGATACAAGGCCATGAAAATTTGAAGATATGGAAGTTCCATCCATCTAAACTTCCTTCTACAATATAAATCTAACAGTAATATATCATAATTCAGGCACTCATTTAATGACCATTTTTCTTGGCTTCCTAAGTCATATTGCAGCCAAACATGATTACATAGCCTAATAAGCTTTTGTGTGTGTGTGTGTGTGTGTTTTGATCCCAGTAGTCTGAATGTTTCCCAGTACCGGAAGATATGACCCAGGGGGTGCTGGTTGGGATTGATGCCACATGACCCATTTCAGACCCAAACCTGAGACGTCTCTAATTCCCATTGTATCCCATTTAAATCAAAATCCACCACAAAATTTGGTAAAGATCTGCACTTATGATTTAAGATGCTATCCCTTCCAAAGTAAGTCTCCCAACCAGTTGTTAGTGCGCCAAAGTTGTCATAAAGAAACTGCACAGATTTTCCCAATTGTGTTGATGATGAGCTAGACCTGGTCTAGTGATAAGTTGGGAATAAAACGCCAGCATTTCTAACAATTAGAGGGAAGAGAATAAAAGCAAAATACACCTTGGTGAACTCACAAGTCTTTTCAGGTTAATAAAAGAGAGAAAGAAACAAAGCAGGAATAAACAAGAATGTAAGAATGTAGGAGGAAAATCTCACAGTCAAAGAGAACAGTATAATTCTGTCTTCTCCAGTCTACCTGGCTCACAGCTTCCCATGGACCTCTTTGGTACAAAGATCTAACTCTAAACCTTTCTTACCTTATCACCCTCCATTCATGGTAGCCATCTGAAAGTGTTAAAACTCAATTTGAGACTTAAACCCAGGGCCCAGACCTAATCAAACCCTGCTTGGGACTTGATCCCACGTGGCCGGGACTTGAATCCAGCTGAAACCCTGTTTGCTACTTGAACCCACATGGCCGAGACTCAAACTCAGCCAAGACCCTAGTAATTAAAATCACTTATCCAATGTCTGGACCCGCTAAGGTTCAGGTTCTTCATGTCTCTTTGCAGAGAAAAATTCAGTGAGAAGCAAAGTGATAGGTAAGAAATAGATTTATTCAGATTCAGAGAAAGCACACTCCACAGACAGAGTGTGGGCCATCGTAGAGTAAATCCAGCAGCCTATTGTCAGATTCTTAAGTGATAAAACCACAGCTCATCAAGGCTCAAACTCTTACAGGGCCTATCATAGCACCTTACTTCCACCTCCCATTGTTGAACAAAGGTTGGGCCTGAATCCAAGGATTACCCCATATTTTAGGCAAGTTAGCAACAGAGATGAGACTAGAGGGCAAGTCTCCACTATGTCCTTTCATGGCAGAGGACCACTCACCCACAGTCTTAAGCTGGCTTGTGCACTCAAATGTATCAAACTAGAAGTACTGGAAAGACAAATGAGGAAAATGCCAAGTAATAGTATTATGGGATAAACATCCCAGTAATATGCATAGTACTCAGGTCTCTATCACACTAAGAAGGAGAATTCAAAAACATGGAACAAAAAATCCTTGAAAATTAACTTTTAGAATCCTTAACAGTGGTCTGAAAAGTGTTAGTCACTCAGTTGTGTCTGACTCTTTGTGGCCCCAAGGACTGTATCCTGCCAGGCTCCTCTATGGCAAGAATACTGGAATGGGTGGCTATTCATTTCTCCAGGGGATCTTCCCAAACTGAGAATCAAACCCAGGTCTCCTTCATTGTAGGTGGATTCTTCACCATCTGAGTCAAAAGGGACAGTGGTCTATTTAATAATAAATACAGATAGCTATTGAAGGATAGTCTTTGCAATGTATTAAATATGCACATACAATATTTTTAGAATAATGCATTGATAGGTTGTTTAATTTGCTAACATTTAATTCAAATAAAATGCTACAAATATCTAAACATTATTCCAAATTTTCCAATGATATAAATCATGTGGACATTAATTGTAGAATAATAATAATGTAATTGAAAATGCATTGTAGATCACTTTGTAAGGAGCTGGATACATATTTTAGACTTAAACCCAGGGCCCAGACCTAATCAAACCCTGCTTGGGACTTGATCCCACGTGGCCGGGACTTGAATCCAGCTGAAACCCTGTTTGCTACTTGAACCCACATGGCCGAGACTCAAACTCAGCCAAGACCCTAGTAATTAAAATCACTTATCCAATGTCTGGACCCGCTAAGGTTCAGGTTCTTCATGTCTCTTTGCAGAGAAAAATTCAGTGAGAAGCAAAGTGATAGGTAAGAAATAGATTTATTCAGATTCAGAGAAAGCACACTCCACAGACAGAGTGTGGGCCATCGTAGAGTAAATCCAGCAGCCTATTGTCAGATTCTTAAGTGATAAAACCACAGCTCATCAAGGCTCAAACTCTTACAGGGCCTATCATAGCACCTTACTTCCACCTCCCATTGTTGAACAAAGGTTGGGCCTGAATCCAAGGATTACCCCATATTTTAGGCAAGTTAGCAACAGAGATGAGACTAGAGGGCAAGTCTCCACTATGTCCTTTCATGGCAGAGGACCACTCACCCACAGTCTTAAGCTGGCTTGTGCACTCAAATGTATCAAACTAGAAGTACTGGAAAGACAAATGAGGAAAATGCCAAGTAATAGTATTATGGGATAAACATCCCAGTAATATGCATAGTACTCAGGTCTCTATCACACTAAGAAGGAGAATTCAAAAACATGGAACAAAAAATCCTTGAAAATTAACTTTTAGAATCCTTAACAGTGGTCTGAAAAGTGTTAGTCACTCAGTTGTGTCTGACTCTTTGTGGCCCCAAGGACTGTATCCTGCCAGGCTCCTCTATGGCAAGAATACTGGAATGGGTGGCTATTCATTTCTCCAGGGGATCTTCCCAAACTGAGAATCAAACCCAGGTCTCCTTCATTGTAGGTGGATTCTTCACCATCTGAGTCAAAAGGGACAGTGGTCTATTTAATAATAAATACAGATAGCTATTGAAGGATAGTCTTTGCAATGTATTAAATATGCACATACAATATTTTTAGAATAATGCATTGATAGGTTGTTTAATTTGCTAACATTTAATTCAAATAAAATGCTACAAATATCTAAACATTATTCCAAATTTTCCAATGATATAAATCATGTGGACATTAATTCGTAGAATAATAATAATGTAATTGAAAATGCATTGTAGATCACTTTGTAAGGAGCTGGATACATACTAACATTTTGATGTGGCATACCCACTGAATTTTCATAGGCCCTGCCTTCATCTTGTACTATTTTCTGTGTTTCTTTGCAGGGGCTTTCACTAGCTACTCTTTTTCTGCCAGCCAATATAGTGCCAGCCAATAAGTGTTAGTTTTCTTTAGAAATTTACTTTTGTTTTTCTTAAAAAGCCAGTTTCTGTATTAGCATAGTTCATTGTAATTGTCCCTTTAATTGTATGTCTTTGCATTGGGCTAGTGAGAACTGGGAGGTTAGTGTGGGAGCCCTGAAGCCTATGTGATTTATTTCAGTATGATCAGTGACTTAAACTGAATTGAGTCATAACCTTAGGGATATGTGAGCTGGGAGAAAGGACCTGGAGTTTGGAGCAACAATCCTAGATTCTCGTGTTAGGTCTTTTCACATTTCTGACTATGCAATTCTGGGCATATTACCTGATATTCCTAAAGCCTAAGAACAGAGGAAGGGCAGTCTACTTTCCTTACCACGGGAATCTAATTTTAGTCAGAATATCCTCTCTGGCTGAACAAATGAAGCAGCAGATAATTTGAAATGTAGATTGATTCATTAGGCTAAATATATCAGACTATCTTTTCATTCCATGACTAATCCATAGACCTAAACCCGATTTGCTAAAAGTGTTAGTCACTCAGTTGTGTCTGACTCTTTGTGGCCCCAAGGACTGTATCCTGCCAGGCTCCTCTATGGCAAGAATACTGGAATGGGTGGCTATTCATTTCTCCAGGGGATCTTCCCAAACTGAGAATCAAACCCAGGTCTCCTTCATTGTAGGTGGATTCTTCACCATCTGAGTCAAAAGGGACAGTGGTCTATTTAATAATAAATACAGATAGCTATTGAAGGATAGTCTTTGCAATGTATTAAATATGCACATACAATATTTTTAGAATAATGCATTGATAGGTTGTTTAATTTGCTAACATTTAATTCAAATAAAATGCTACAAATATCTAAACATTATTCCAAATTTTCCAATGATATAAATCATGTGGACATTAATTCGTAGAATAATAATAATGTAATTGAAAATGCATTGTAGATCACTTTGTAAGGAGCTGGATACATACTAACATTTTGATGTGGCATACCCACTGAATTTTCATAGGCCCTGCCTTCATCTTGTACTATTTTCTGTGTTTCTTTGCAGGGGCTTTCACTAGCTACTCTTTTTCTGCCAGCCAATATAGTGCCAGCCAATAAGTGTTAGTTTTCTTTAGAAATTTACTTTTGTTTTTCTTAAAAAGCCAGTTTCTGTATTAGCATAGTTCATTGTAATTGTCCCTTTAATTGTATGTCTTTGCATTGGGCTAGTGAGAACTGGGAGGTTAGTGTGGGAGCCCTGAAGCCTATGTGATTTATTTCAGTATGATCAGTGACTTAAACTGAATTGAGTCATAACCTTAGGGATATGTGAGCTGGGAGAAAGGACCTGGAGTTTGGAGCAACAATCCTAGATTCTCGTGTTAGGTCTTTTCACATTTCTGACTATGCAATTCTGGGCATATTACCTGATATTCCTAAAGCCTAAGAACAGAGGAAGGGCAGTCTACTTTCCTTACCACGGGAATCTAATTTTAGTCAGAATATCCTCTCTGGCTGAACAAATGAAGCAGCAGATAATTTGAAATGTAGATTGATTCATTAGGCTAAATATATCAGACTATCTTATTTCTCTGATGTGGAATACCATAGACCTCAATGCCCCAGATTTGCTGCCTATCTCTATATACTGCTATCTGGTATACATATGATTTGAGAAACATCGCTGTAGCATGTAACTCATACTTATGAAATGTCATTTATTTTATGCTTCCTAAATTGGTTGTTCTTTTTTAACAGTGGAAGAAATAGCTTTAGATGAAGATTTCTTTTTTAAGAAAACAGTGTTCTTTTTTACACTGTAGCTCATTTGTTTGTTTCAATCATTTATTCTTGCTTGACTACTGTTTGGAATTTTCACATATGTTATTGAATATCCTTCCTTGATTTATTATTGCCACAGACTTTCAGTTTTGTTATTTGACCTAAATTTCCACCCTAAAAAACAGACATAGATCTATGAAAAGTGTCTTTTTTTGGTGCTCTGCCCAATCAAATCAGTCTGTCACCTGAAACTTCCTCCATATTGAAAGCATGTGGAAGCCATTCTTCTGTCATTGCCTGTCACTGCTGCCTGCAGGGTTACTGGTAGGAGACATTCCAACTAGGCTGTTCACATAGGAATGCGAGTTAGTCTGGGCAGGAATTGTAAATGCAAGGGTGCTTTGCTGTTATTAACCACAGCATATACATCCTGGTTTAGTCTCATTATTTGAACAAATGTATGTGTTCACTCACTCTAATTTCCTTTTTCTTTACCAACTAAACTAAAGGGCTGATACCAGAGACTGATAGCTAGACAAAGACAAAGGAAGTTAAACCACATTTCCTTCTGCATCACTTACTTTTGGTGTGTTTGGTCTTACATCACACACCAAACACTTATGTTTAGACCTTGGGAAAGCTGATTCAGTAACCTTAGGGATATGTGAGCTGGGAGAAAGGACCTGGAGTTTGGAGCAACAATCCTAGATTCTCGTGTTAGGTCTTTTCACATTTCTGACTATGCAATTCTGGGCATATTACCTGATATTCCTAAAGCCTAAGAACAGAGGAAGGGCAGTCTACTTTCCTTACCACGGGAATCTAATTTTAGTCAGAATATCCTCTCTGGCTGAACAAATGAAGCAGCAGATAATTTGAAATGTAGATTGATTCATTAGGCTAAATATATCAGACTATCTTATTTCTCTGATGTGGAATACCATAGACCTCAATGCCCCAGATTTGCTGCCTATCTCTATATACTGCTATCTGGTATACATATGATTTGAGAAACATCGCTGTAGCATGTAACTCATACTTATGAAATGTCATTTATTTTATGCTTCCTAAATTGGTTGTTCTTTTTTAACAGTGGAAGAAATAGCTTTAGATGAAGATTTCTTTTTTAAGAAAACAGTGTTCTTTTTACACTGTAGCTCATTTGTTTGTTTCAATCATTTATTCTTGCTTGACTACTGTTTGGAATTTTCACATATGTTATTGAATATCCTTCCTTGATTTATTATTGCCACAGACTTTCAGTTTTGTTATTTGACCTAAATTTCCACCCTAAAAAACAGACATAGATCTATGAAAAGTGTCTTTTTTTGGTGCTCTGCCCAATCAAATCAGTCTGTCACCTGAAACTTCCTCCATATTGAAAGCATGTGGAAGCCATTCTTCTGTCATTGCCTGTCACTGCTGCCTGCAGGGTTACTGGTAGGAGACATTCCAACTAGGCTGTTCACATAGGAATGCGAGTTAGTCTGGGCAGGAATTGTAAATGCAAGGGTGCTTTGCTGTTATTAACCACAGCATATACATCCTGGTTTAGTCTCATTATTTGAACAAATGTATGTGTTCACTCACTCTAATTTCCTTTTTCTTTACCAACTAAACTAAAGGGCTGATACCAGAGACTGATAGCTAGACAAAGACAAAGGAAGTTAAACCACATTTCCTTCTGCATCACTTACTTTTGGTGTGTTTGGTCTTACATCACACACCAAACTTGTTTGTACTTGGGTATGTTTCATACAAGACCTTCCAAGTCCAGTCTTCTTCTAACACAACTCTTCATACAAATTAAACAGATAAACTTATAAATTCAGAACTCTTACGCCTTGCCTATTACTTTAAAATAACCCAGGTTTAACATTCCTTGCCCAGACTAACCCACATTCCTGGCTGCAAAGGCCTAGTTGGAATGTCTAACCTCAGAAATTCACATTTTCTACAGTTATTTCTATCTCATATATTTAACCCACAAACTGAATATAGTTGAAAATAGCAGCAAGTCTGTTTCAGATTAGGTGACCCACTTCGGGTATTTACAAAGACTTTAGGAAAATGCACAGTATAAAGACTCAGAAATACAAAAACAGAATCAGTAAAAAGGAGAAAATTCTTAAATATCCAACTACCATAAATATAAATTTTTCAGAAATTAGTAAATCTTCAAGGCTTTTAAAAAACTCACTTAAAAGTGATATTAAATTCAAAGTAACATTTAATTTATGACATATATTCTGAAATGGTAAATATCAAGAAGTTTTTCTTAGAATTTCTAAGAAGTCAATTTATAATGTGCCTAATGGAGCATATACTGTACTTGTATGATTAGGTACAGACATTACTGTAAAAGCATAACTTTTATTTTACAGAGTACAAATTAAAGTAAAATGATCTGAATCAAAGACAGAGAAATAGGAAGTTCAGGAATCCAATAATATAATTCCCTAAAGTTTTAAATATGATTAGTCAGACAAAAAAACTGTCACTGCTGCCTGCAGGGTTACTGGTAGGAGACATTCCAACTAGGCTGTTCACATAGGAATGCGAGTTAGTCTGGGCAGGAATTGTAAATGCAAGGGTGCTTTGCTGTTATTAACCACAGCATATACATCCTGGTTTAGTCTCATTATTTGAACAAATGTATGTGTTCACTCACTCTAATTTCCTTTTTCTTTACCAACTAAACTAAAGGGCTGATACCAGAGACTGATAGCTAGACAAAGACAAAGGAAGTTAAACCACATTTCCTTCTGCATCACTTACTTTTGGTGTGTTTGGTCTTACATCACACACCAAACTTGTTTGTACTTGGGTATGTTTCATACAAGACCTTCCAAGTCCAGTCTTCTTCTAACACAACTCTTCATACAAATTAAACAGATAAACTTATAAATTCAGAACTCTTACGCCTTGCCTATTACTTTAAAATAACCCAGGTTTAACATTCCTTGCCCAGACTAACCCACATTCCTGGCTGCAAAGGCCTAGTTGGAATGTCTAACCTCAGAAATTCACATTTTCTACAGTTATTTCTATCTCATATATTTAACCCACAAACTGAATATAGTTGAAAATAGCAGCAAGTCTGTTTCAGATTAGGTGACCCACTTCGGGTATTTACAAAGACTTTAGGAAAATGCACAGTATAAAGACTCAGAAATACAAAAACAGAATCAGTAAAAAGGAGAAAATTCTTAAATATCCAACTACCATAAATATAAATTTTTCAGAAATTAGTAAATCTTCAAGGCTTTTAAAAAACTCACTTAAAAGTGATATTAAATTCAAAGTAACATTTAATTTATGACATATATTCTGAAATGGTAAATATCAAGAAGTTTTTCTTAGAATTTCTAAGAAGTCAATTTATAATGTGCCTAATGGAGCATATACTGTACTTGTATGATTAGGTACAGACATTACTGTAAAAAGCATAACTTTTATTTTACAGAGTACAAATTAAAGTAAAATGATCTGAATCAAAGACAGAGAAATAGGAAGTTCAGGAATCCAATAATATAATTCCCTGTCACACAGCATGCCAGTAAATTTAATAACAAATTAAATGGCTACATTTGATGTGAATTGCTATTATTTCTTGGAGAAAACACCAGGGAGTTTTCCATGAATAAGAACCAATGAATCAAGACCAAAGAAAACTGACCACTATTGATTAATAGAGGAATGGGAGCTGGAGCTAGAGACTGAACTACCTAAAGCACGCTGATGGAAATACCACCAGTGACTTCCCATAACCTTCCAACCATCTGCAGGTGGTTCCCTGTACCAGTGCAAATAGAGCTGGCAAGCCTCTCTCTGTGTGCACCCACATTGCTCTAGGAACTGAGCCCAGGGGACATGCATTTGTGTAATGGAATGTGGCTTTTCTCTCTCCTTGTCTGTGGCTTCCTTGTGTCTGTGTTGGCTGCCACTGCGCATAAGTGGCTTATAAGAAATGCAGCACCATTAACAATATACAAATAAGCCACATTTTTGTCTGAACCAATGCAATAAATTTCCAGCCAGAAGAATCTTTTGGGCTATTTGGAAATAATCCAGAGGCCTCTCCTATCTAGGACTTCCTACATTTAGAAAGTAGAACGCTTTTACTTTATTATTTTTTAACCTTTGAAATCTTTTGTCTTACAATTTTCTTCATCAGAGATCAGGATAATTCTTCTGTTGAGTTCCATATGTTTGTTAGAATTGACTCAGTAAGTAGTCAAATGAAAATGACAGATAACAAAATCAACAGAGGTTTATTGCTTTCTATATACAAAACTGTATTGTGGAATTTTTCAGGTTAAAAACAGATCTGCTTTTTTCACTCAAAAGCAGATGATCAGTAATTCAAAGAAATGGTAGTATGCTTTATAAAGTCGTTAATTCATGCATCACTGGTAACAACATATGTATGTGTTGCCTTAAATAATAAATGAGTATTTTTAGAACACATGCAATAGAGTTAATTATTGATTTCTTAAATCCTGGATTTTAATTTTTTTAAGTCCAAACTTGAATAGAATTATTTTTATGGACACTAGAGCAGTTGACTACAGTCACTGATCATGTTCTATTCTGAAATCATTTTCTAAATTGAGAAATTAACAGTAGGATATTAAAGTGCATGTCTGCAAACTAGAAAAAACAAATCATGCTTGCATATTGTTTTGGGTAACTATGTGTAGAAATAATACTGTCAAAATAGATCCCACAAGAATAAACATTTGATTTCAATATGCATTGCAGCTGTCTCTTTTGCTAAAAATCTTCATGAAATTTCAACTAATGTCCACTTTTATATGTTCTCTTCTTTTGTACTAAGAGGTATTCTATAAATATTTATACAAAAATGAAAATAATCAAACCAAAAATTAAAATTGAAAAAAAAATATTGGGCCCATATTTTCAGTCCACAAAGAGATCCTTAAGAAACTATTACAGTAAATATATATTGAAGTCAGCTTTCCTGTATTTCATATAAAACATCTGCCCATACAAATACTTGATAGAATTGTTCTTTCTCTTTTATAAATTCTAAAAGTATACTTAAGCAATTAGCTCAGGAGGAATGTAGTAAATCCATAAGGTGACAATGCTGGAAAGCATTGATTCTCCTGTTGTCTTGAAGTCCAGGAAAGATTTGATCAAATAAGAAAAGTCTAGAAGAGAAATGTGAACCTAGTAAATGGTGATAGTCATAAACTTGGAAATAGATTTTTTAATATTAGATCTGAGGATTATAAAACAAGAATTTTCTTCATCAGAGATCAGGATAATTCTTCTGTTGAGTTCCATATGTTTGTTAGAATTGACTCAGTAAGTAGTCAAATGAAAATGACAGATAACAAAATCAACAGAGGTTTATTGCTTTCTATATACAAAACTGTATTGTGGAATTTTTCAGGTTAAAAACAGATCTGCTTTTTTCACTCAAAAGCAGATGATCAGTAATTCAAAGAAATGGTAGTATGCTTTATAAAGTCGTTAATTCATGCATCACTGGTAACAACATATGTATGTGTTGCCTTAAATAATAAATGAGTATTTTTAGAACACATGCAATAGAGTTAATTATTGATTTCTTAAATCCTGGATTTTAATTTTTTTAAGTCCAAACTTGAATAGAATTATTTTATGGACACTAGAGCAGTTGACTACAGTCACTGATCATGTTCTATTCTGAAATCATTTTCTAAATTGAGAAATTAACAGTAGGATATTAAAGTGCATGTCTGCAAACTAGAAAAAACAAATCATGCTTGCATATTGTTTTGGGTAACTATGTGTAGAAATAATACTGTCAAAATAGATCCCACAAGAATAAACATTTGATTTCAATATGCATTGCAGCTGTCTCTTTTGCTAAAAATCTTCATGAAATTTCAACTAATGTCCACTTTTATATGTTCTCTTCTTTTGTACTAAGAGGTATTCTATAAATATTTATACAAAAATGAAAATAATCAAACCAAAAATTAAAATTGAAAAAAAAATATTGGGCCCATATTTTCAGTCCACAAAGAGATCCTTAAGAAACTATTACAGTAAATATATATTGAAGTCAGCTTTCCTGTATTTCATATAAAACATCTGCCCATACAAATACTTGATAGAATTGTTCTTTCTCTTTTATAAATTCTAAAAGTATACTTAAGCAATTAGCTCAGGAGGAATGTAGTAAATCCATAAGGTGACAATGCTGGAAAGCATTGATTCTCCTGTTGTCTTGAAGTCCAGGAAAGATTTGATCAAATAAGAAAAGTCTAGAAGAGAAATGTGAACCTAGTAAATGGTGATAGTCATAAACTTGGAAATAGATTTTTTTTTAATATTAGATCTGAGGATTACCTTACACTAACATAGGTTCTATTAATGAGTTAAATTATCATAAAGAATAAAACTGGAATTTGACTATACCATTAATTCTGATTAGTTTGTGGTGATTGATCCATAATTATGCTAGAAGACTTGATGTTATCTTACCATTCATTCATGGAGTCATTCATGAATGAGTAAATTCAACACATAAAATATGAGTTCAGTTCCCTCAAGTTACTCAGAAACTAGAGGAAGGAAATAAATTGTACTGTTAAAATAATATAGTGTGATGAAATATATGTTAAAATGCTGAGTAGGACTGACTAAGGGAGCTCAGTGAAGTCTTCATGGAAAAAGTTGCTTTGACCTGCATTTTGAAGGATGTCCCAGATTTTCCTGGCTGGGATGATAGTTTTATGTAGAGAAAATAACATAAACCAGCATTTCTGAGAATTAGACGTCACATTGAAAAACAAAGATGTCCATACCTAATATACTTGGCACACACTGGGCAAACAAAGGTGGTAAAGGTCTCTTTATTCATTTATTTTTTTTAGCATTCTCTGAAACTTGAGCAAGTGTTTCTTAGGTTTTCTGTATTATAAATATATTTTAAAAATATAAAAATTTTGAAAAAATATTGGGCCCATATTTTCAGTCCACAAAGAGATCCTTAAGAAACTATTACAGTAAATATATATTGAAGTCAGCTTTCCTGTATTTCATATAAAACATCTGCCCATACAAATACTTGATAGAATTGTTCTTTCTCTTTTATAAATTCTAAAAGTATACTTAAGCAATTAGCTCAGGAGGAATGTAGTAAATCCATAAGGTGACAATGCTGGAAAGCATTGATTCTCCTGTTGTCTTGAAGTCCAGGAAAGATTTGATCAAATAAGAAAAGTCTAGAAGAGAAATGTGAACCTAGTAAATGGTGATAGTCATAAACTTGGAAATAGATTTTTTTTTAATATTAGATCTGAGGATTACCTTACACTAACATAGGTTCTATTAATGAGTTAAATTATCATAAAGAATAAAACTGGAATTTGACTATACCATTAATTCTGATTAGTTTGTGGTGATTGATCCATAATTATGCTAGAAGACTTGATGTTATCTTACCATTCATTCATGGAGTCATTCATGAATGAGTAAATTCAACACATAAAATATGAGTTCAGTTCCCTCAAGTTACTCAGAAACTAGAGGAAGGAAATAAATTGTACTGTTAAAATAATATAGTGTGATGAAATATATGTTAAAATGCTGAGTAGGACTGACTAAGGGAGCTCAGTGAAGTCTTCATGGAAAAAGTTGCTTTGACCTGCATTTTGAAGGATGTCCCAGATTTTCCTGGCTGGGATGATAGTTTTATGTAGAGAAAATAACATAAACCAGCATTTCTGAGAATTAGACGTCACATTGAAAAACAAAGATGTCCATACCTAATATACTTGGCACACACTGGGCAAACAAAGGTGGTAAAGGTCTCTTTATTCATTTATTTTTTTTAGCATTCTCTGAAACTTGAGCAAGTGTTTCTTAGGTTTTCTGTATTATAAATATATTTTAAAAATACAAATTTGACAAATTCACTGTCTTAGTTCATTCAGGCTGTTAAAACAAAATAGCACATTCTGGATAGTTTACATACAGAAATTTATTCCCCACAGTTCTGGTGGTTGTAAGTGAGAGATCAGGGCAGCACAATAAGTAACCTTTGGGTTGCAGATTTCCCATCATGTCTTCACATGGTGGAGGTAGCCTGGGATCTCAGGCTTCTTCTACACAGGCACTAATCTCATTCATGAGGACTTTGCCTTCATGACCCAAGACCCTCCCAAAAGACACACTTCCTAATACCATCACACTAGGCATTAGGATTTCAACATGTGAACTGAGAGGCAGGGCAGGGACAAGCATTCAGACCACAGTGCTCAACAAAGATATATGATTCAGAACCTTCCTTTAAATATGCCTGAGAAACAAGACTTTAAAAAATCTCTCAGGTAGGGCTTCCCTGGTGGTTCAGTGGGTAAAGAGTCCACCTTGCAATGTAAGGGGCACAGGTTCAATCCCTGGCCCTGGTGGATCCCACTTGCCGTGGAGTGGCTGGACAGGTGTGTCTAATTACAGGTCAGCATTCTGTAGCGCATGTGTCCAGAGCCAGTGCTATGAAGCGAGAGAGGCTGTTGCGATGGGAGGCCCACACAGGCCAAAGAATAAAGATGGATGAAAATAATAAATAACTAAGAAAAAGCTCGTGGCATGAAGTTATATAAAAAGTAAATCTCTCAGGTGATTCTTGAAATTTTTAGGTTTGAAAAATACTATTAATACTTTTATATTTAAGCAATTGTACAGTCAAGGTCTTCAGAAGAAGAATATGGTATACACTGTTTTTCAAATTTACTTGTGAAGGGTCTTCCATGGAAAAAGTTGCTTTGACCTGCATTTGAAGGATGTCCCAGATTTTCCTGGCTGGGATGATAGTTTTATGTAGAGAAAATAACATAAACCAGCATTTCTGAGAATTAGACGTCACATTGAAAAACAAAGATGTCCATACCTAATATACTTGGCACACACTGGGCAAACAAAGGTGGTAAAGGTCTCTTTATTCATTTATTTTTTTTAGCATTCTCTGAAACTTGAGCAAGTGTTTCTTAGGTTTTCTGTATTATAAATATATTTTAAAAATACAAATTTGACAAATTCACTGTCTTAGTTCATTCAGGCTGTTAAAACAAAATAGCACATTCTGGATAGTTTACATACAGAAATTTATTCCCCACAGTTCTGGTGGTTGTAAGTGAGAGATCAGGGCAGCACAATAAGTAACCTTTGGGTTGCAGATTTCCCATCATGTCTTCACATGGTGGAGGTAGCCTGGGATCTCAGGCTTCTTCTACACAGGCACTAATCTCATTCATGAGGACTTTGCCTTCATGACCCAAGACCCTCCCAAAAGACACACTTCCTAATACCATCACACTAGGCATTAGGATTTCAACATGTGAACTGAGAGGCAGGGCAGGGACAAGCATTCAGACCACAGTGCTCAACAAAGATATATGATTCAGAACCTTCCTTTAAATATGCCTGAGAAACAAGACTTTAAAAAATCTCTCAGGTAGGGCTTCCCTGGTGGTTCAGTGGGTAAAGAGTCCACCTTGCAATGTAAGGGGCACAGGTTCAATCCCTGGCCCTGGTGGATCCCACTTGCCGTGGAGTGGCTGGACAGGTGTGTCTAATTACAGGTCAGCATTCTGTAGCGCATGTGTCCAGAGCCAGTGCTATGAAGCGAGAGAGGCTGTTGCGATGGGAGGCCCACACAGGCCAAAGAATAAAGATGGATGAAAATAATAAATAACTAAGAAAAAGCTCGTGGCATGAAGTTATATAAAAAGTAAATCTCTCAGGTGATTCTTGAAATTTTTAGGTTTGAAAAATACTATTAATACTTTTATATTTAAGCAATTGTACAGTCAAGGTCTTCAGAAGAAGAATATGGTATACACTGTTTTTCAAATTTACTTGATATTATAACTTTCATATGAAGAAATTCTTATTTTTCACATTGTGAAATAATTGTGTTCTTCAGAGCATGTTTGAAAATATCATTAAAATACAAAGACATGGTAAGTTGAAAATCTGGGACTTACTAATTAGACAATCTGTGGTCTTGAACACAGGACTTCAGGAGATGATGCTAAAAAAATTTAGCAACCAGACAGTGCAGCCATGCTAAGGTTTTTGTACTTTGTCTGATGAATAGTTAGGACTCCAGAATGATTTTTGAAGTCACCTTGATTAGGTTTGGAAATGTGAATGGATGACTATATACATGCTTCATCTTATGGCACAAATTAATTGATTATGAAGTGACCCAACCCAAGATAAGGATGAAATAGAACAAGTAAATAAGAGAGAATGATATAAAATAGAGCAAGCAATGAAGCTGGTGTGAAAATGCATTCATCAGTGAATTTCCACATCTGTAGTGGGTGAGCTATAAATATGACTCAAACTTTATGATGGGCCACCTAAAAAGGAAAGCACAATCAAATTTCGGCTCAAAAATGGTGTTGTTTGAATATTTCTTGAATGAGAGAATAGAAGAGTGACCAAATGACTGAATGATTGGTGCTTTACTTTATAAGAAGATAAATCTGGTAGCCACACAAAAGATGGAAGGTTAAAGAAAGTTCTGGTGACTAAAGCACGTTTGAATAAGGCGTGATTATGTTTTGACTAAGGTGGAACCAGTACAGAATGATAGGAAAAACCAGATTTAAGAAACAATTTTGAGATTTAATTCCAGTTTTTAGTAATGTATTTGACGTTAGAGAATAACAGCAAAAACATGTGGTATGTTATGGGAGTTGAAGATAACTCATGACATCTAGCTAACAGTACACACTATTAAAAAGATAAGGATTATAGAATGAGGACTAACCTGAGGAAGGGGATTCTTGTTGTGAAGGATAAGCTCAGTGTGTGATGAAGTTTGACCTTTCAATATGATATTAGATACACATTTTGTGAAACTCAGAAAAGAAGGTATAGACCAATGATTTTGAAGTAACAGTCCATGTGTCTTTTCTAAGAGATCAATAATATTGATTAGACTTTTTCTTCTTTACCCAATAATAATATAAAAGTGTGATAAAATGATACTGGAAAATGAGACATTTTCAACAAACCAGAATATGAGTTAGAGAAAAGACATCAATAAATATAATAAGTACTTTAAAGACTCCATGTTTTTCTAACCATGAAAAGAATGGAAAACATTTATTTAATGAATTTTAGACCTAGAACAAAATACCTAACCTTATAATTCAGATCAATACTATCTATATTATTTTCTAATGAAGAAAATAAATCAGGGGTAGGGTTTTAATAGATTTTCTGCTCTACTAAGTAATATTGTCAGAAACCAAGAGATAAGTAAAGCTGTCATTCATAAATAACACAGCAAATGAGCAACCAACCAACCAATATTTTGTTGTGAGATAACACAGAGATTAAAACAAAATCTTGGTTAATCAGTATTAGTTCTCAAGATCCCAGAAAAATCTATCAGAAGATGTATTTAAATTATTTTTGGTGAATTTGTTAAATTAATAAATAACAAGAGAAAATTCATTTATAAGTCTCTTACAGAGATTATTTCATTATACACACAAAAGATGGAAAAGCTCAAACTTTATGATGGGCCACCTAAAGAAAGCACAATCAAATTTCGGCTCAAAAATGGTGTTGTTTGAATATTTCTTGAATGAGAGAATAGAAGAGTGACCAAATGACTGAATGATTGGTGCTTTACTTTATAAGAAGATAAATCTGGTAGCCACACAAAAGATGGAAGGTTAAAGAAAGTTCTGGTGACTAAAGCACGTTTGAATAAGGCGTGATTATGTTTTGACTAAGGTGGAACCAGTACAGAATGATAGGAAAAACCAGATTTAAGAAACAATTTTGAGATTTAATTCCAGTTTTTAGTAATGTATTTGACGTTAGAGAATAACAGCAAAAACATGTGGTATGTTATGGGAGTTGAAGATAACTCATGACATCTAGCTAACAGTACACACTTTTAAAAAAGATAAGGATTATAGAATGAGGACTAACCTGAGGAAGGGGATTCTTGTTGTGAAGGATAAGCTCAGTGTGTGATGAAGTTTGACCTTTCAATATGATATTAGATACACATTTTGTGAAACTCAGAAAAGAAGGTATAGACCAATGATTTTGAAGTAACAGTCCATGTGTCTTTTCTAAGAGATCAATAATATTGATTAGACTTTTCATCTTTACCCAATAATAATATAAAAGTGTGATAAAATGATACTGGAAAATGAGACATTTTCAACAAACCAGAATATGAGTTAGAGAAAAGACATCAATAAATATAATAAGTACTTTAAAGACTCCATGTTTTTCTAACCATGAAAAGAATGGAAAACATTTATTTAATGAATTTTAGACCTAGAACAAAATACCTAACCTTATAATTCAGATCAATACTATCTATATTATTTTCTAATGAAGAAAATAAATCAGGGGTAGGGTTTTAATAGATTTTCTGCTCTACTAAGTAATATTGTCAGAAACCAAGAGATAAGTAAAGCTGTCATTCATAAATAACACAGCAAATGAGCAACCAACCAACCAATATTTTGTTGTGAGATAACACAGAGATTAAAACAAAATCTTGGTTAATCAGTATTAGTTCTCAAGATCCCAGAAAAATCTATCAGAAGATGTATTTAAATTATTTTTGGTGAATTTGTTAAATTAATAAATAACAAGAGAAAATTCATTTATAAGTCTTTTACAGAGATTATTTTTACATGTATAAAAGTGCATCAGGACATGCTGCTACATGATGATTTAGGAATACTTTAGGGACTACAATTTACTGTTAGATTTTAGAAAAAGGAGGAAGTAAATTTTTTTGTCCCCTCGGGCACCATGGGGCACTCTCAAGGGAATTACGGTCTTGGAATAAACCTGTCAGTTTCTTCAATTCCAGGCAGTCTGGACACCTGAGCTGTCTTTCCCTGGGCTATGGCTGGAATAGGACTGAGGAAATGCTGAGTTGGCTTTGCTTGTGCTTCACTGAAATGGGTGTTTCGAGGGGTAATATTCACAAGTAAAACCAAAATCTAAACTCAAATCTGAGTAACATATTCAAGTTGTTTATCAATTTCAAGGCAAAGAAAGAGAAATATTCATGTATGAGGATCCAGGATACGAAAAAGAAAATCAGGTAGGAAGAGGGGTTTTTGAACCAGATGGCACCTGAAGTATTTCTTGGTTTGTTAATATGTTGCTACCTCTGCTTTTCACAGACCTTGAAGAATAGGGCAGAGGGACTGTAGGAACAATTCTCAACTCAGTTATTGAAAATGAACATCAATGATTACTCAGCAAAACTCAGCAAACCAGCTATTGCTAGCACAGGTTCTAAAGCACCCCAAGATTAATTCATTCTATATCACCCACTCCAAGATTAGTTTATTTGGTGCTCACAAAGTGCCAAGACCGGAACAAAATACCTAACCTTATAATTCAGATCAATACTATCTATATTATTTTCTAATGAAGAAAATAAATCAGGGGTAGGGTTTTAATAGATTTTCTGCTCTACTAAGTAATATTGTCAGAAACCAAGAGATAAGTAAAGCTGTCATTCATAAATAACACAGCAAATGAGCAACCAACCAACCAATATTTTGTTGTGAGATAACACAGAGATTAAAACAAAATCTTGGTTAATCAGTATTAGTTCTCAAGATCCCAGAAAAATCTATCAGAAGATGTATTTAAATTATTTTTGGTGAATTTGTTAAATTAATAAATAACAAGAGAAAATTCATTTATAAGTCTTTTACAGAGATTATTTTTACATGTATAAAAGTGCATCAGGACATGCTGCTACATGATGATTTAGGAATACTTTAGGGACTACAATTTACTGTTAGATTTTAGAAAAAGGAGGAAGTAAATTTTTTTGTCCCCTCGGGCACCATGGGGCACTCTCAAGGGAATTACGGTCTTGGAATAAACCTGTCAGTTTCTTCAATTCCAGGCAGTCTGGACACCTGAGCTGTCTTTCCCTGGGCTATGGCTGGAATAGGACTGAGGAAATGCTGAGTTGGCTTTGCTTGTGCTTCACTGAAATGGGTGTTTCGAGGGGTAATATTCACAAGTAAAACCAAAATCTAAACTCAAATCTGAGTAACATATTCAAGTTGTTTATCAATTTCAAGGCAAAGAAAGAGAAATATTCATGTATGAGGATCCAGGATACGAAAAAGAAAATCAGGTAGGAAGAGGGGTTTTTGAACCAGATGGCACCTGAAGTATTTCTTGGTTTGTTAATATGTTGCTACCTCTGCTTTTCACAGACCTTGAAGAATAGGGCAGAGGGACTGTAGGAACAATTCTCAACTCAGTTATTGAAAATGAACATCAATGATTACTCAGCAAAACTCAGCAAACCAGCTATTGCTAGCACAGGTTCTAAAGCACCCCAAGATTAATTCATTCTATATCACCCACTCCAAGATTAGTTTATTTGGTGCTCACAAAGTGCCAAGACCTGAACAAAAAGTAGTGCCTGGATCAACTCCCTACTCTCACAGAATAATTTTGGGGTATTAGAGTCCAAAAACCAATCACAACAAAATTGATTTGAATTCATGTTAAAAGCATATGATTTAATATCATTTGGGGAAGCATAAAAAGAATGTGACAAACCGACTAAATTATTGCAGCAATTTGTAGCTCAGAAGAACATGAGATTATTGAAGTTAGGCTCAAATGCTACTCTTTCTCTGAGGCTTTTCCAAATTAAGCAAGCTTAGTCTCCTTTGGAAAGTTCTTCAGATGCAAGTACTCATTCAGACAATGAGTGTGGTCTCATTTAATGGACTCATTATCTCTGTTTTGCTCCATCCTGGGTTCCCTGCCTTTATTACAGAGTTAATTTAGAAAACTTAGCTGTTTTCAAAGCAGTTGACAGATTTGATTTCTGGCAACATACCAAACACTCTTCATAGGAGTTCATAATATTTAAAACAAAAATCTTTGGAAGTGTAGTAGATCACGTAAGTACTCTCTGCTCTTAACTCCGACCGTCTTCCTCTGGACCACACATTTGAGCAGTTGGTTAACTACTTATTAACCACTCCATAAATACTTGTTGACTCATCAACTATGTGTGAGGTTTCATAGTTTGCTAATTGTTTGCCTTCCATAAATCACATTTCTCCAAATAGAATGTAAGCCATGTGATATTCAAACAATGTTGTTATTTCTGTCTCCATAACATCCCTTAGTTTTTTTCTTCTAAAATATTCAAGAAAGGAGGAAAAAAAAAAATCTATCTTATCTTTCACCATGATTTTTCTCCACAAACTGCAGAGAAATATTGAATTACTCTCAATGGCCTTCCTGAAAGTCAGGCTGTAATTTCAGGAAAAGAAGCTAGTTCCAGATTACATTTGTAATGCATTCTTATGTCTCTTTAAAAGAAAAAAGATGGCTTGAAAAAAGAAAGCATGGTGGTGATAGAATATACACAAGGAAGATTTAGAGGAGTTCACTGAGGACCATCATAAATCAAGACTCTGCAAAATATTCTGGTTGAAATGACAGATGACTGCAAAGCAGCTTTGTATGTATGAGATAGAATTTGACCTGCATTATAAACAAATGCCTTTTATGCTTGCTTGTTATTACTCATTGCCCAGATTGGTAGCAGAACCAGCAGAATTGGTGGCTGAACTCCGGTCTTCTATCATTCAGTTCAATGCATACTTATGATTGTGGTACTGACTTTGACAAAATTATTGCAGCATTTTGAGAAAATTATTGAAGTTAGGCTCAAATGCTACTCTTTCTCTGAGGCTTTTCCAAATTAAGCAAGCTTAGTCTCCTTTGGAAAGTTCTTCAGATGCAAGTACTCATTCAGACAATGAGTGTGGTCTCATTTAATGGACTCATTATCTCTGTTTTGCTCCATCCTGGGTTCCCTGCCTTTATTACAGAGTTAATTTAGAAAACTTAGCTGTTTTCAAAGCAGTTGACAGATTTGATTTCTGGCAACATACCAAACACTCTTCATAGGAGTTCATAATATTTAAAACAAAAATCTTTGGAAGTGTAGTAGATCACGTAAGTACTCTCTGCTCTTAACTCCGACCGTCTTCCTCTGGACCACACATTTGAGCAGTTGGTTAACTACTTATTAACCACTCCATAAATACTTGTTGACTCATCAACTATGTGTGAGGTTTCATAGTTTGCTAATTGTTTGCCTTCCATAAATCACATTTCTCCAAATAGAATGTAAGCCATGTGATATTCAAACAATGTTGTTATTTCTGTCTCCATAACATCCCTTAGTTTTTTTCTTCTAAAATATTCAAGAAAGGAGGAAAAAAAATCTATCTTATCTTTCACCATGATTTTTCTCCACAAACTGCAGAGAAATATTGAATTACTCTCAATGGCCTTCCTGAAAGTCAGGCTGTAATTTCAGGAAAAGAAGCTAGTTCCAGATTACATTTGTAATGCATTCTTATGTCTCTTTAAAAGAAAAAAGATGGCTTGAAAAAAGAAAGCATGGTGGTGATAGAATATACACAAGGAAGATTTAGAGGAGTTCACTGAGGACCATCATAAATCAAGACTCTGCAAAATATTCTGGTTGAAATGACAGATGACTGCAAAGCAGCTTTGTATGTATGAGATAGAATTTGACCTGCATTATAAACAAATGCCTTTTATGCTTGCTTGTTATTACTCATTGCCCAGATTGGTAGCAGAACCAGCAGAATTGGTGGCTGAACTCCGGTCTTCTATCATTCAGTTCAATGCATACTTATGATTTGCTTTCGGTACACAAGAATGACTTTTCATCATGTTGAAATTTACTAAGAAAAAGTAGATTGTGGTGCTTAGCAATAAAACTGGGTGTGTGGCTCTTGGCATACTCCAATCTTATGAAGCATAACCTCGCAAGAAACAGTAGACCAAAAACCTCTCTAATGCTCTTTTTCTATATTTTACTATGATATGAATACTATCAAGAGATTTTAGAGAGTAGCAACTCTTTTGGGAATATTCATCCCTATTTATAAAATTAAAATATTCCCCCAAATAGATACTTTGAATACTGACTTTATTGAAATCACAGAAATGTATAAATAAGGGTAGAATGAAAGATGGATCCTGCTTTTTGAGGCTCTTTAAAACAAAATACATCTCAAAACATTTTAAAATACAAGTATGAAAATCTTTAAAATTTTAAAGGATACAATTTAATATCTTCTAATCCTTAAAATGGTGGTGATCACTTGATGTAAATCTTCCTGGTTCTTATTCTCTGCCTACTTGCAGACTTTGACTTTTCTTCTACCTTCTATCTTTTGGAGGATTTATTCTAGATATATGGTAGCAATATTAACTCATAAGTAAAATATAAAAAGACAATAAAATTCATTTCTCCTCTTGAAATAGGAAAGGACTATATAAAACAGCAGTTAAAGCTTTTCTTTTTCATGCTAATGTCTACCCCATCAGGATTTCCTCTTATTGAATAATAAAGATAATTATAGGTAACATTTGTGTAGCTCATTCTCGCTTACCATTACAGCATTTTCGCAAGCTCTACCTCATTTAATCCCCACAATAAGCCTTTGGGGAGGCTATTATCATCACCATGGTGCAGACAAGGAACCTAAGATTCAAAAGACTAAGCAAATTGTAAATAGTTTTCAGAATTCATTGGACTCATTATACAGCCATTAAAATGAGGATTTTGTTGACAACTTAATAACATGAAAAAGTGCTCATGTAAAAAAGAACTTTTGAAAATAAAACCCAGCAGGTCATAAATTATAGTAAATACACCCAATTTTCTCCTTTCTGCACTTCACATTGTCTATAAAAATCATGTACTAATTTTCATAATGTGATTAGGTCCATAATAATTTTTATTGTCTAGCAAAAACAACGTTAACCCTATAGTATGTTCAATTCCACTCCCAATTTGCCCATAGAAAAACTATTAATGCCTCAGCAATATAATTGTAAACAAATTATTGAAAAGGATGAATGGGTTAATTTGTTAGTTAAGACACAGGATTTGTTCTTCTTATTTCCTCCCAAAGCCAAAAGTCATTGAATTAGGTGTCAAGCAACAGTAGACTAACTAGAGGGTGTTCATTGCAGCCAGGGAATTTTACAGTTTTCCATAATCCTGGGGAATATGCAGGACTCAAAATAGCTAAGATTTATTGAGTAATTATTTTGTCCTAGGTCTTCTGACAACACCTCTATGATCACAGAAATGTATAAATAAGGGTAGAATGAAAGATGGATCCTGCTTTTTGAGGCTCTTTAAAACAAAATACATCTCAAAACATTTTAAAATACAAGTATGAAAATCTTTAAAATTTTAAAGGATACAATTTAATATCTTCTAATCCTTAAAATGGTGGTGATCACTTGATGTAAATCTTCCTGGTTCTTATTCTCTGCCTACTTGCAGACTTTGACTTTTCTTCTACCTTCTATCTTTTGGAGGATTTATTCTAGATATATGGTAGCAATATTAACTCATAAGTAAAATATAAAAAGACAATAAAATTCATTTCTCCTCTTGAAATAGGAAAGGACTATATAAAACAGCAGTTAAAGCTTTTCTTTTTCATGCTAATGTCTACCCCATCAGGATTTCCTCTTATTGAATAATAAAGATAATTATAGGTAACATTTGTGTAGCTCATTCTCGCTTACCATTACAGCATTTTCGCAAGCTCTACCTCATTTAATCCCCACAATAAGCCTTTGGGGAGGCTATTATCATCACCATGGTGCAGACAAGGAACCTAAGATTCAAAAAGACTAAGCAAATTGTAAATAGTTTTCAGAATTCATTGGACTCATTATACAGCCATTAAAAATGAGGATTTTGTTGACAACTTAATAACATGAAAAAGTGCTCATGTAAAAAAGAACTTTTGAAAATAAAACCCAGCAGGTCATAAATTATAGTAAATACACCCAATTTTCTCCTTTCTGCACTTCACATTGTCTATAAAAATCATGTACTAATTTTCATAATGTGATTAGGTCCATAATAATTTTTATTGTCTAGCAAAAACAACGTTAACCCTATAGTATGTTCAATTCCACTCCCAATTTGCCCATAGAAAAACTATTAATGCCTCAGCAATATAATTGTAAACAAATTATTGAAAAGGATGAATGGGTTAATTTGTTAGTTAAGACACAGGATTTGTTCTTCTTATTTCCTCCCAAAGCCAAAAGTCATTGAATTAGGTGTCAAGCAACAGTAGACTAACTAGAGGGTGTTCATTGCAGCCAGGGAATTTTACAGTTTTCCATAATCCTGGGGAATATGCAGGACTCAAAATAGCTAAGATTTATTGAGTAATTATTTTGTCCTAGGTCTTCTGACAACACCTCTATGAATTTGGACTTATTTATCATGCACTTTTACAGCTTGGGAAACTGAGACTTGGAGATGTAACATGAATTATTCACGTTCATGGCATGTGAATGACAGAGATACAACTCAAAGTCAGATATTTCTTTTTCCAAAGCCTGTGTTCTAAAGCTGCTAATCCTGCTCTCCCAAAATTGAAGAATATATGAGTGACCTTAACCCTTGTGACCCAAACCTCAACTAGTAACTTAATTTAGTAGCTCTGCTTGCTAAACTCCTTCATTATTTTAAATTTTGGAGTCATATTTAGTTCTTGGCTCTGTTGGGGGTAATCAAACAAACAAAAATTTTGTCAAGTGATAAATTCACAATTCTCTGGGCTTTAATAAATTTTGAAATGTTAAGAGTCATTGGATTTTTATAGATCAATTAAATTCACACTGTGGAATTTATAAATAGAAAAATATTTCAGACAAAAATATTCTTTTACTCATCAAATACCAGTTACAGATGGCCTTCTTTTTATATCATGAAAGTGGAACTTTCTGAAGTTGCTCTTCAGTTGAGATTTTGGGCTGTCTCAACATTTATCCAAACCATATTTGAAAAACTAAATTATCCTCTTATCTTGTGGCAATAAATCTTGAGTGTACTAAACTCTCTGGAAGGTCATAGGTTTAAACTGTAATATGTCAAGATAAAAAATGCTACAGTTCACATGGGAACTGAAATTAAACCAAAGGGAAATAGCCAGTCTGAGGGGGAGCATTTTCTTGGTCACTGTAAGTTAGTTTGAGCTGTTTTCTATGTAAAAACATATGTGATGACTATTCTTTTCTGTCTTTTGGAGAAATATTGACTTTATATAATGATATATTCTGTTCTGCACTTTCCATTTGGTACAACATGTGATAAGAATCATTTTAAAACTGAAAAAGGTCTTCTAAATATTTTAATTATTTCTTCTGTTTTTCTTCAAGAGGCTGGTCATCATTGTTCCTATTGATTGCTCTGCTTAGTGACTGTGGATCTCAAATTACAAATGTAGATTTACAAGATCTAAAGATTCTTTAAATATGAAAAGTCTCTGGTTACTGAATAACTCACACCAAGTTCCATTAAAGATTATGCTTTTTTAAATTTAAATGGTTTTATTTTACTTTTTGCTTTTACAGAGTTTTCTTGTTTACAGATATGTATAACCCCAGATTAGTAATATGTATATCCATAACCCCTCCCTCCTCCACCCCCTTGCTAGTACCCCCCATCCCACCCTTCCAGGCTGTTGCACAGCCCCCTGCAGCTTCCCCTATTCCCACAGCGCAATGAAATTAGCTCTCTTTTGCATATGATAGTATAGGTTTCCATGTTACTCTTTCCACACCTCCCACCCACCATTCATTCCCTGCAAAGTCCATAAGTCTGTTCTCTGTTTTTCCATCACTTCTCTGTGTATGTTATTCTTACCATCTTACTATATTCCATATATATGAGTTAGTATACTATACTTTCTCTTTTGACTTACTTCACAAAAATTTTGTCAAGTGATAAATTCACAATTTGGGCTTTAATAAATTTTGAAATGTTAAGAGTCATTGGATTTTATAGATCAATTAAATTCACACTGTGGAATTTATAAATAGAAAAATATTTCAGACAAAAATATTCTTTTACTCATCAAATACCAGTTACAGATGGCCTTCTTTTTATATCATGAAAGTGGAACTTTCTGAAGTTGCTCTTCAGTTGAGATTTTGGGCTGTCTCAACATTTATCCAAACCATATTTGAAAAACTAAATTATCCTCTTATCTTGTGGCAATAAATCTTGAGTGTACTAAACTCTCTGGAAGGTCATAGGTTTAAACTGTAATATGTCAAGATAAAAAATGCTACAGTTCACATGGGAACTGAAATTAAACCAAAGGGAAATAGCCAGTCTGAGGGGGAGCATTTTCTTGGTCACTGTAAGTTAGTTTGAGCTGTTTTCTATGTAAAAACATATGTGATGACTATTCTTTTCTGTCTTTTGGAGAAATATTGACTTTATATAATGATATATTCTGTTCTGCACTTTCCATTTGGTACAACATGTGATAAGAATCATTTTAAAACTGAAAAAGGTCTTCTAAATATTTTAATTATTTCTTCTGTTTTTCTTCAAGAGGCTGGTCATCATTGTTCCTATTGATTGCTCTGCTTAGTGACTGTGGATCTCAAATTACAAATGTAGATTTACAAGATCTAAAGATTCTTTAAATATGAAAAGTCTCTGGTTACTGAATAACTCACACCAAGTTCCATTAAAGATTATGCTTTTTTAAATTTAAATGGTTTTATTTTACTTTTTGCTTTTACAGAGTTTTCTTGTTTACAGATATGTATAACCCCAGATTAGTAATATGTATATCCATAACCCCTCCCTCCTCCACCCCCTTGCTAGTACCCCCCATCCCACCCTTCCAGGCTGTTGCACAGCCCCCTGCAGCTTCCCCTATTCCCACAGCGCAATGAAATTAGCTCTCTTTTGCATATGATAGTATAGGTTTCCATGTTACTCTTTCCACACCTCCCACCCACCATTCATTCCCTGCAAAGTCCATAAGTCTGTTCTCTGTTTTTCCATCACTTCTCTGTGTATGTTATTCTTACCATCTTACTATATTCCATATATATATGTGTGTTAGTATACTGTACTTTCTCTTTTTGACTTACTTCACTTTGTATAATAGGTTCTAGATTCATCTACCTCATTAGGACTGATTCTTCTGCATTTCTTTTTACAGCTGAGAAGCTCCATTGTATATATGTACCAGAACTCTTTTATCCATTCATTCATTGATGGACATCTAGGTTGCTTCCATACTCTAGCTATTGTATAGAGGGCTGCAATGAACTTTGGGGTACAGGTGTCTCTTTCAGTTTTGATTTCATCAGGGTATAAGCCTAAGAGTGGGGTTCCTGGGTCATAAGGTGCTTCTATTTTTAGTTTTTTAGGGAATCTAGATAGTGTCTTCCATAGCCACTGGAGCAATTTACATTCCCACCAGCAATGCAAGAGTGTTCCCTTTTCTCCGCACCCGCTCCAGCATTTATTGTGTGTTGATTTTTTGATGATGGCCATTCTGACTGGTATGAGGTGATACCTCATTGTAGTTTTGATTTGCATTTCTCTAATAATAAGCGAGGTTGAGCATCATTTCATGTGCTTTCGGGCCATCTGTATATCTTCTTTGGAGAGGTGTCTTTTTAGGTATTTTTCCCATTGTTTGATCAGATTGTTCATGTTTCTGGTGTTGAGTTGTCTGAGTTGCTTGTAGATTTTGGAGATTAATTCTTTGTCTGTTATTTCATTTGCTATTATTTCCTCCCATTCTGTGGGTTGTCTGATCATCTTTTTTGTAATTTCTTTTGCTGTACAAAAGCTTTTAAGCTACATTAGGTCCCACATGTTTATTTTTGTTTTTCGTTTCGTTATTTCAATAGAGAGGTCATAGAAGATCTTGCTTTGATTTATGATCTTGAGTGTTTTGCCTATATTTTCCTCTAAGAGTTTCACGGTTTCTGGTCTTACATTTAGGTCTCTAATCCATTTTGAGTTTACCTTTGTGTACGGTGTTAAAGAATGTTCCAACTTCATTTTTTTGCATGTAGCTGTCCAATTTTCCCAGCACCATTTGTTGAAGAGACTGTCTTTGTCCTATTTTATATTTTTGAACCCTTTGTCAAAAATAAGGTACTCAGAGGTGCATGGCTTTATGTGAGGTTCATTGTCTTGTTCCATTGGTTGATATTTCTTTTTTTGTGCCAGTCCATACTGTCTTGCTGACTTTGCTTTGTAGTATAGTCTGAAGTTAGGGAGACTGATCTCTCCAGCTCCATACTTCTTTTTCAGGATTGCTGTGGCTATCCAGGGTCTTTTGTGTGTCCATATGAACTGTGTTGTTCTTTGGTCTAGTTCTCTGAAGAATGTCATCGGTAGTTTGATATGGATCACATTGAATCTGTAGATGGCATTTGGTAGTATGGTTATTTTCACATATTGATTCTTTCACCCCAGGAACATGGAGTATCTCTCCATCTGTTTAAGCTTCTTTAATTTCTTTCATTAGTGTCTTGGAATTTTCTGTGTACAGTTTTTTATTTCTTTAGATAGGTTTATTCCTAGATATTTTATTCTTATTTTTTCAGTGGTGAAGGGGATTGCATCTTTGATTTCATTTTCTGATTTTTCATTGTTTGTATATAGGAATGCCAGTGATTTCTGTGTATTGATTTTGTATCCTGCGACTTTGCTGAATTCGCTGATTAACTCTAGTAGTTTTGTAACTGTGTCTTTGGGATTTTCTATGTATAGTATTATCTTGTCTGCAAATAGAGTTTACTTCTTCTTTTGCAATCTGGATTCCTATTATTTCTTTTCCTTGTCTTATTGCTGTTGCTAGAACTTCCAGGACTCTGTTGAATAATAGTGGTGAAAGTGGACACCCCTGTCTTGTTCCTGATCTTAGCGGGAATGTGTTCTATTTTTCACCATTGAGGATAATGTTTGCTGTGGGCTTCTCATATGTGGCTTTCACTGTGTTGAGATTGGGTCCTTCTATGCAATTTTTTTGAAGAGTTTTTATCATAAATGGGTGTTTGATTTTGTCAAAGGCTTTTTCTGCATCTACTGAGATTATTATGTGTTTTTTGTCTCTCAATTTGTTGATATTGTGTAACACATTGATTCATTTGCAGATATTAAAGAATTTTTACATGCCTGGGAGGAACCCAAATTGATCATGATGTATGAGTTTTTTGATGTGTTGTTGAATTATGTTTGCTAGGATTTTGTTGAGGATTTTGGCATCTAAATTCATCAGTGATATTGGTCTACAATTTTCTTTTTTGTGTTATCTTTGCCTGGTTTTGGTATCAGGGTGATGGCAGCCTCGTAGAACATGTTTGGGAGTGTTCCTTCCAGTGCTATTTTTGAAAGCATTTTAGAAGGATAAGCATTAACTTTTCTTTAAATGTTTGCATGTGAAGCCATCTGGCCCTGGGCTTTTATTTTTGGGTAGATTTTTAATCACAAATTCGATTTCTGAGCTTGTGATTGGGTAGTTCATAGTTTCTATTTCTTCCTGGTTCAGTCTTGGAAGATGAATCTTCTCTAAGAAACTATCCATTTCTTCCAGGTTTTCCAGTTATTTGCCATAGAGTTGTTCATAATAGTCTCTTAGAATCCTTTGGATTTCTGCATTATCTGTTGTAATATCTCCTTTTTCATTTTTGATTTTGTTGATCTGGTTCTTCTCTCTGTTTTTCTTGATGAGTCTGGCTAGCGGTTTGTCCATTTTGTTTATCTTTTCAAAGAACAAGCTTTTTGTTTTATTTATCTACTATTGTTTCTTTTTCATTTATTTCTGCTCTGATCTTTATGATTTCTCTTCTGCTAGCCTTGGGTTTTTTTTTTGTTCTTCTTTCTCCAGTTGTTTTAAGTAGATAGTTAAGTTGTCTGTTTGATGTTTCCATTCTTTCTTGAGGTAAGATTGTATTGCAATAAACTTCCCTCTTAGAACTGCTTTTGTGATATCCCATAGGTTTTGCACTACTGTCTGTTCATTGTTGTTTTCTTCTAGGAATTTTTTTTTTATTTCTCCTTTGATTTGTTCAGTGATCACTTTGTTTCTTAGGTATGTGTTGTTTAATCTGCATCTACTGAGATTATTATGTGTTTTTGTCTCTCAATTTGTTGATATTGTGTAACACATTGATTCATTTGCAGATATTAAAGAATTTTACATGCCTGGGAGGAACCCAAATTGATCATGATGTATGAGTTTTTTGATGTGTTGTTGAATTATGTTTGCTAGGATTTTGTTGAGGATTTTGGCATCTAAATTCATCAGTGATATTGGTCTACAATTTTCTTTTTTGTGTTATCTTTGCCTGGTTTTGGTATCAGGGTGATGGCAGCCTCGTAGAACATGTTTGGGAGTGTTCCTTCCAGTGCTATTTTTGAAAGCATTTTAGAAGGATAAGCATTAACTTTTCTTTAAATGTTTGCATGTGAAGCCATCTGGCCCTGGGCTTTTATTTTTGGGTAGATTTTTAATCACAAATTCGATTTCTGAGCTTGTGATTGGGTAGTTCATAGTTTCTATTTCTTCCTGGTTCAGTCTTGGAAGATGAATCTTCTCTAAGAAACTATCCATTTCTTCCAGGTTTTCCAGTTATTTGCCATAGAGTTGTTCATAATAGTCTCTTAGAATCCTTTGGATTTCTGCATTATCTGTTGTAATATCTCCTTTTTCATTTTTGATTTTGTTGATCTGGTTCTTCTCTCTGTTTTTCTTGATGAGTCTGGCTAGCGGTTTGTCCATTTTGTTTATCTTTTCAAAGAACAAGCTTTTTGTTTTATTTATCTACTATTGTTTCTTTTTCATTTATTTCTGCTCTGATCTTTATGATTTCTCTTCTGCTAGCCTTGGGTTTTTTTTTTGTTCTTCTTTCTCCAGTTGTTTTAAGTAGATAGTTAAGTTGTCTGTTTGATGTTTCCATTCTTTCTTGAGGTAAGATTGTATTGCAATAAACTTCCCTCTTAGAACTGCTTTTGTGATATCCCATAGGTTTTGCACTACTGTCTGTTCATTGTTGTTTTCTTCTAGGAATTTTTTTTTTATTTCTCCTTTGATTTGTTCAGTGATCACTTTGTTTCTTAGGTATGTGTTGTTTAATCTCCATGTGCTTGTGTTTTTTGCATTTTTTTTTCTTGTAATTGATATCTAGTCTCATTGCATTGTGCTTAGAGAAGATGGTTGATGTAGTTTCAGTTTTCTTGAATTTAATGAGGTTTAATTTGTGGCTCAAGATGTGTCAATCCTGAGGAATGTTCTATGAGCACTTGAGAAGAAAGTGTATTTTTCTGCTTTTGGATGGAAGGTCCTAAAGGTATCAGTAAGGTCCATCTCTTCTAGTGTGTCACTTAAGGCTTGTGTTTCCTTATTAATTTTCTGTTTTGATGATTTGTCCATTGGTGTAAGAGGGGTGTTAAAGTCTCCTACTATTATTGTGTTGTTGTGAATTACTTGTTTTATGTCTGAAAGTATTTGTCTTATGTATTGGGGTGCTCCTGTGTTGGGTGGATAGATATTTATAATCGCTATGTCTTCCTCTTGGATATCCTTGATCATTATGTAGTGGCCAGCTTTGTCTCTTACAATCTTATTTAGTTTAAGGTGTATTTTATCTGATATGAAGATCACTACTCTGGCTTTCTTTTGACGTACATTTGCACAAAATATATTTTTCCATGCTTTCACTTTCAGTCCATAATCGTCTTTATTCTTTTTCTGTTTTGGCCACTTCTATTGATTTTTCATTCACTTATCTTTTTTATTCGTTGACCTGTGTGGGTCTCCCATCGCAGTGGCCTCCCTCACTGCAGGCGCCAGCTCTGGGCTCAAGCACTCAGAGCTCTTCCTCAGTAGTTGAACAGATTGGTCCAGCCACTCCATGGCACATGGGATCCTCTCAGGCCAGGGATTGAACCGCCACACCTTGCACTGCAAGGCAGTGTCCTTACCAGTGGACCACCATGGAAGCCCTATAATTATCTTTAGATCTGAAGTGAGTTTCTTGTAGGCAGCATATATATGGGTCTTGCTTTTGTATTCATTCAGCCAGTCTGTGCCTTTTGGTTGGGGCATTTAGTCCATTTACAAAAATTTAAGATGATTGTCTTTCTTAGGAATTTTTTTATTTCTCCTTTGATTTGTTCAGTGATCACTTTGTTTCTTAGGTATGTGTTGTTTAATCTCCATGTGCTTGTGTTTTTTGCATTTTTTTTCTTGTAATTGATATCTAGTCTCATTGCATTGTGCTTAGAGAAGATGGTTGATGTAGTTTCAGTTTTCTTGAATTTAATGAGGTTTAATTTGTGGCTCAAGATGTGTCAATCCTGAGGAATGTTCTATGAGCACTTGAGAAGAAAGTGTATTTTTCTGCTTTTGGATGGAAGGTCCTAAAGGTATCAGTAAGGTCCATCTCTTCTAGTGTGTCACTTAAGGCTTGTGTTTCCTTATTAATTTTCTGTTTTGATGATTTGTCCATTGGTGTAAGAGGGGTGTTAAAGTCTCCTACTATTATTGTGTTGTTGTGAATTACTTGTTTTATGTCTGAAAGTATTTGTCTTATGTATTGGGGTGCTCCTGTGTTGGGTGGATAGATATTTATAATCGCTATGTCTTCCTCTTGGATATCCTTGATCATTATGTAGTGGCCAGCTTTGTCTCTTACAATCTTATTTAGTTTAAGGTGTATTTTATCTGATATGAAGATCACTACTCTGGCTTTCTTTTGACGTACATTTGCACAAAATATATTTTTCCATGCTTTCACTTTCAGTCCATAATCGTCTTTATTCTTTTTCTGTTTTGGCCACTTCTATTGATTTTTCATTCACTTATCTTTTTTATTCGTTGACCTGTGTGGGTCTCCCATCGCAGTGGCCTCCCTCACTGCAGAGCGCCAGCTCTGGGCTCAAGCACTCCAGAGCTCTTCCTCAGTAGTTGAACAGATTGGTCCAGCCACTCCATGGCACATGGGATCCTCTCAGGCCAGGGATTGAACCGCCACACCTTGCACTGCAAGGCAGTGTCCTTACCCAGTGGACCACCATGGAAGCCCTATAATTATCTTTAGATCTGAAGTGAGTTTCTTGTAGGCAGCATATATATGGGTCTTGCTTTTGTATTCATTCAGCCAGTCTGTGCCTTTTGGTTGGGGCATTTAGTCCATTTACATTTAAGATGATTATTGATACAAATGTTCCTACTGTCATCTTCTTAAATGGTATGATTGGTTAGTTTTGTAGATCTTGTCTTCTTCTGTATTTGTAGTCTATATAAGTCCCTTTAACACTTCTTGCGAAGCTGGTTTGGTAGTACTGAATTCTCTTAGTTTTTGCTTGTCTGTAAAGCTTTTGATTTCTCCATCAATTTTGAATGAGATCCTTGCTGAGTAGAGTATTCTTGGTTGTAGTGTAGTGTACACTGTAGTGTATCCCCCAGTTCTTTCTACTACTCTCGAAATAACTAGTTAGTGGAAGCTAGCGAAAAAGTGAGTTTATATTTACTTGTCTTTATAATAACAAATAGATAGCCACTTAAATGTGTCTTGCCATTCTCTTCTGGCCTGCAGGGTTTCTCTTGAGAGATCAGCAGTTAAATGCAGAAGATTTCCCTTGTGTGTTACTTGTTGTTCGTCCCTTGCTTGCTGCTCTAAGTATTCTGTCTTTGTGTTTAGTCTGTGCTAGCTTGATTAGTATGTGTCTTAGAGTGTTTTTCCTCGGGTTTATCCTGTATGGAATTCTTTGTGTTTCTTGGGCTTGATTGACTATTTATTTTTCCATGTTGAGGAAGTTTTCAACTATAATCTCATCAAAAAATTTTTCATATCCTTTCTTTTTCTCTTCTTCTTCTGGGATACCTATTATTTGGATGTTGGTGAATTTGATATTATCCCAGAGGTCTCTGAGTCTGTCTTCATTTCTTTTCATTCTCTGCTCTTTTTTCTGTTCTTCAGCCGTTATTTCCACAGTTCTTTCTTGAAGCTCACTTATGCGTTCTTCTGCCTCACTTACGCTACTATTGAGTCCTCCCATAGTATTTTTAAGTTCAACAATTGAGTTGTTTGTCTCTGTTTGTTGTTTTTTAAGTTTGTCAATTGAGTTGTCTCTTTTAGTTGTTTTTAAATTTCCTGCATGTCTTTCTCCAGTTTGTCAATTCTCTCTATTATTTTATTTTTAGAATTTTGAATGATTGTTACTATCACTCTTCAGAATTCTCTTTCTGATAGTTTGTCCATTTCTTCTTCAGTCATTTGGATCTGTATATTTATGGTTTGTTCATTCATTTGTGTGGTGTTTGTCTTTCCATTTTTATGTGTTTTTTGATGTTTTATGTTTGAGTCTTGGTGTTGGTGTTTTCTCTCTGGGATTCCTAGTTTTGATCTTTGGCCAGTGTGTAGAGATCCCACCTCTGGTTTGTTATGGCATTCAGTGGTATTAGTCCAAATATGAACGTATGAGAGACAAAAGGCATATCCCCGGTATCAGGCAATTATAAAATCATGCCCCTATTATCAAACATAGTGGAAAGACATACATACATACATATCCATAACCAAATTCGGACAGTCTAAAAGGGATAATATATAGAATTATTATTCTGGCAAATGACATAACCAAAGCTGATATCCAACTGTTAAGATCTAATCTAACTGAAATACTTCCTGGCCAACAGAACTAGAAAAATGTCCTTGAAATGTTAGTTAAACTTTAACTAAATGTTAATTAAATGTAAAACAGTTATTCACTAGCAAATATGGTAGGGAAAGGAAGGCAGAGAATGGATAGGTAATGAGGAGAAATGAGGTTGTGCTGCAGGGTTATGCAGGGAAAGTGAAGATTTGTATATAGTAAGATTTAATATAGCAGGGAGTAAAAAGTAGAGAAATCAAGGCAAGGGATAGTTATAAAGAGATTAGCAGTAGATTATAGTTTATAAGAGTTAAGGGGAAGAGAGGGAATTGTGGTAAATAAAAAAAAAGAAAAAATAAGTAGAAAACAGGACAAAGGCAACAACAACAAAAAAGAAAACATATCAAAGCAAAGCAAAAAATGAAAAAAAAGAAAAAACCGTTCCTGGTTCTCAGTTGTGACCTTATCTTCTCCTTTGTGTGTGGATCACCTCAGGCACTCACCCCATCTCTTCACAGGCTGCTTAGGTCACTCGCTCTACCTTCCTGTGCTGGTCCACTTCATGGGTATCTCACCCCTTTAAAGATTATGCTTTTTATTACAGTTGTAGTTTTGAAAATTAAAACATACAAATCCTAAGAATTATAAATTTAGGAACATGTATAAATAATTCATTGTAAATATATTACTGGAATTTTGGTAAGTTTGCAAAAACCTGTAAGTGAATCTGGTGATCAGCAATGTCCTTTCTGCATTCTGTTTTCCAAATTATTAAAATGATTTTGTCTCTTCATTTACTTACGTTTTCTTTGTTTCCTTTTACCAGTGCTTTCCAGCTTTCAGTATACAATCACTGTGTATGTTTTGTTAAATTTATACTTATATATTTTAGTTTTGAGTGGCTGTAAATGGTATTGTTTTTAATTTTGGTCTCCATTATTTTATTGTTACAGGATGGAAATTCAATTGATTGGTAGATGCTTCAATTTTCTTTGTAGATTACAATGCCATCTGCAAAAAAAGTTTTGTAATTTCTTTTCCTATTTATATGCCTTTTCTTTTCTTTCCTCATTGACTGTTATGATGAATGAATAATGAGAACTGACATCTTTGCCTTACCCTCATTTTATGAGGAATGCAGTCTTTCATTATAAAGCATGATGTTAGCTATATTCTTTTTCATTCTTAAAATTAGTTTTGAATGATCAATTATTACCTTAGCGTAAGCAACTTTTCCTCTAGGAAAAAAATAGACTGAGAATGACTAGAGATCTCTTCAAGAAAATTGAAGATATTAAAGGAACATTTCATGCAAAGATGGGCATAATAAGGGACAGAAATGGCAAGGACCTAACAGAAGTAGAGATTAAGAAGAGGTTGCAAGAATACACAGAAGAACTGAACAAAAAAAGGTCTTAAACCCAGATTACCACAATGGTATGGTCATTCACCTAGAGCCAGACATCCTGGAGTGTGAAGTCATGAGGGCCTTAAGAAGTATTACTATAAACAAAGCTAGTAGAAGTGATGGAATTCCAGCTAAACTATTAAAAATCCTAAAAGGTGATGCTGTTAACATGCTGCATTCAATAAGCCAGCAAATTTGAAAAACACTCCAGTGGTCACAGAACTGGAAAAAATCAGTTTTCATTTCAATCCCAAAGAAAGGTAATGCCAAAGAGTTTTCATTACCATGCAATTGTACTCATTTCACATGTTAGCAAAGTAATGCTCAAAATTCTTCAAGTTACACTTTAGCAATACGTGAACAAAGAACTTCCAGTTGTACAAGCTGGATTTAGAAAAGGCAGAAAAACCAATGAACACATTGCCAGCATCTGCTGGATCATAGAAAAAGCAAAGAAATTCAAAAAAAAAAAAAAAGCATTTACTTTTGCTTCATTGATTACACTAAAGTCTTTGACTGTGGATCACAACAAACTGTGGAAAATTCTTACAGAAATGAGAGTATCAGGCCACCTTACCTACCTCCTGAGAAACGTGCATGCAATTCAAGAAGCAACAGTTAGAATTGGACATGGAAAAGTGGCAAAAAAGTTTTGAGTGGCTGTAAATGGTATTGTTTTTAATTTTGGTCTCCATTATTTTATTGTTACAGGATGGAAATTCAATTGATTGGTAGATGCTTCAATTTTCTTTGTAGATTACAATGCCATCTGCAAAAAAAGTTTTGTAATTTCTTTTCCTATTTATATGCCTTTTCTTTTCTTTCCTCATTGACTGTTATGATGAATGAATAATGAGAACTGACATCTTTGCCTTACCCTCATTTTATGAGGAATGCAGTCTTTCATTATAAAGCATGATGTTAGCTATATTCTTTTTCATTCTTAAAATTAGTTTTGAATGATCAATTATTACCTTAGCGTAAGCAACTTTTCCTCTAGGAAAAAAATAGACTGAGAATGACTAGAGATCTCTTCAAGAAAATTGAAGATATTAAAGGAACATTTCATGCAAAGATGGGCATAATAAGGGACAGAAATGGCAAGGACCTAACAGAAGTAGAGATTAAGAAGAGGTTGCAAGAATACACAGAAGAACTGAACAAAAAAAGGTCTTAAACCCAGATTACCACAATGGTATGGTCATTCACCTAGAGCCAGACATCCTGGAGTGTGAAGTCATGAGGGCCTTAAGAAGTATTACTATAAACAAAGCTAGTAGAAGTGATGGAATTCCAGCTAAACTATTAAAAATCCTAAAAGGTGATGCTGTTAACATGCTGCATTCAATAAGCCAGCAAATTTGAAAAACACTCCAGTGGTCACAGAACTGGAAAAAATCAGTTTTCATTTCAATCCCAAAGAAAGGTAATGCCAAAGAGTTTTCATTACCATGCAATTGTACTCATTTCACATGTTAGCAAAGTAATGCTCAAAATTCTTCAAGTTACACTTTAGCAATACGTGAACAAAGAACTTCCAGTTGTACAAGCTGGATTTAGAAAAGGCAGAAAAACCAATGAACACATTGCCAGCATCTGCTGGATCATAGAAAAAGCAAAGAAATTCAAAAAAAAAAAAAAAGCATTTACTTTTGCTTCATTGATTACACTAAAGTCTTTGACTGTGGATCACAACAAACTGTGGAAAATTCTTACAGAAATGAGAGTATCAGGCCACCTTACCTACCTCCTGAGAAACGTGCATGCAATTCAAGAAGCAACAGTTAGAATTGGACATGGAACAGTGGACTGGTTGAAAATGGAAAAGGAGTATGTTAATGCTATATACTGTCACCCTGCTTATTTAACTTCTATGCCGAATACATCATGAGAAATGCTGGGCTGGATGACTCACAAGCTGGTATCAAGACTGTCAGGAGAAATATCAACAACCTCAGATATGCAGATGATACCATCTTAATGGCAGAAATTGAAAAGGAACTAAAGAGCCTCTTGATGAAGCTGAAAGAGAAGAGTGAAAATGCTGGCTTAAAACCAAATGTTCAGAAAACAAAGATCATGGCACCTAGTTCCATCACTTTATGGCAAATATTATGGGGGAAAGTGGAAACAGTGACAGATTTTATATTCTTGGGCTCCATAACACTGCAGTGACGGCAGCCATGAAATTAAAATATGCTTCCTCCTTGGAAGAAAAGCTATGACAGTCCTGGACAGCTTATGAAAAACCAGAGACTTCACTTTGCTCACAAAGGTCTGTCTAGTCAAACTTGTGGTTTTTCCAGTAGTTATGTATGGATTGAGATTTGGACCATAAATAAGGCTGAGTGCCAAATAATCAAATAATTGATGCTTTCAAATTGTGATGCTGGAGAAGACTCTTGAGAGTCCCTTGGCCAGCAAGGATATCAAATCAGACAATCCTAAAGGAAATCAACCCTGAACGGTTGTTCGCAGGACTGATGCTCAAGCTGAAGCTCCAATCCATTGGCCATGTGATGCAAAGAGCTCACTCTTTGTAAAGACTATGATGCTGGAAAAGATTGTAGGCAAGAGAAGTCAGTGACGGAGGATGTGACGGTAGGATGGCATCACTGACTCAATGGACATGAGTTTGAGCAAACTCTGGGAGACAGAGGAGGACAGAGAAGCCTGGTGTGCTATAGTTCATGACATTGCAAGAATGAGACATGACTTAGCAATTGAACAACAGCAACCTATATTCTAAATAACTTATACATAATGTGTAATTACCTATTTTGTGTTATGAGTTACTCATCTATCTGGAGGTCAAGATGGAAACACATAATCTTTTTTCAAGACACAGTTACAAAAACATCTTCTTTTGTTCTTTTAAGACTTTCTTTCTGCTATAGACCTATGAATTTTTGTTAATGATAAACATTCATTGAAAACAAATGGAAGCAAAATGTGCTTTTCATGGTCATGAAGATGTTTGGAAATGTAACCATGAATTTTCTTCACTCATTTATAAATTTTACTGCTATACATACTATTCTGTGAGGAATTATCTAGAAAACACCAAATTTATAGAAATCAGGATATGTTCGTGGTCATTCTAGCTGTTATACCAAGAACAGGGTGAAAAGAATGAAGGAGAAAATCTCCTATTCCCAACTGGTAAATAATCGCATGGAATTGGGGAAAAAATTCATTTTCTGTGTCTAGTTACTTCAAAAAATCTAAAGGGTTGAACAATAAAATTTACTGTTTAATTCTCTTCATTTGAATTATTCACTAAAATGTTGTTTTATGAAAAATATTTTCCTGCCACGTCTAATAAATCTAGAGAAGAGTTAAAAAGTATCTGGAAGCATAAGCCCTCTGATTTTTAGACTAACCTTTTGGTTTTCATATAGCTGGATGATTGTGGTGATGATTATGTCATTTTTAATATTTTAAAATAAAAAAAAATTTTGTATATTTTTAAAATATATTCACCAAAGAAATTTAACATAAGAATGGACTATAAAGTATAAGCAAATTCTACTCCTAGATGATATCATGTTATCCTTTCTTCCTAATGCCAATATTGCATGCTTAGTAACACCCCTTAAAGAAAAATGCTTCCAGATATCTACCATTGTACTTAATAAACAGTATGCCAGAAACTTTATGCAGATTATTAGTGAATTCTCGACAACCCTATGTTGATCTTTTATGTTACATCTACTATTTCTGGGTCTTTCCTTTGCAGACTTTACTATGATTGGTTTGGATCATATAATGAGTATTGATTGCTTCCAAACTGAATCATTTATTTGTAAAAGCTCTTTTTCTCTACTTCAGCTAATTACGACTTTTGATATAATGACTTCTCTATCAGATGATGTCACAGAATGAGTGGATACAATGGAGAGCAAATATGATGATGTCTGTCCATTCATGACAGACACATAGCCTGAATTACTGTAGCCTAACCTCAACTACTAGTAAATGTCCTATTTCAGTGGTTAAAATAAACTATACAGCTAATAAGAGAGAGAATTAAGATACAAACTAGAGTCTGTTTCCAAAATGCAGGTTTTTCCATACAACCTACACCTTTGAACTAACATTTGAACTTTCAGTCACTTTGTTTTACAGATGTTGTGAATAATTCAGGTGTTTTGGCATTGTAGTAGAATACTAAAGTCCTGTCTCTCAGAATGTATTAAAATACATTATTTATCTAAAGCTCAAATTCATAACGCTGCCACTGTTATGATTTTGCATGGGTGCGGGGCATTGGGAATTATGTAGAACAACATTTCATGGTCTTGTTGCATAACTCCCAGCTGCTGACCATATGAAGAAGCCACATAAACAATTGCAAACACACAACAGAGGGTTTTATTAAAAATATGTGAGCTCTGAGACTGACCAAACGCTGGCATATATTCTTAAGATTTTCCATTTTATTTAAAATACATAATAAATTTCACCCTAGAGAGCTTAGTTATAATGTAAGTTTTCATCTTTTTTGTTTAAAATATTTTCATTAATAGAAAAATGCTTCATTGCCCTTTTAGTCTATTTTATATTAAAACTCAGAAGTTTTGGGTAAAAGCAGACATTGTGTTACATGAGTCAACTTAGTTCATACAGTTTTTATTTATTTTGAACAGAAATACTACAATAAATAATGGATTATTGAATGGTACTTGGAATAAATGGTGATCTAATTTTCATGGTGTTAACATTTAAAAAACTAAAATTGAATTTTACCTCCATATCTCTGGCTCAAATCAAGTGACAGTTAAGATTATATGGTACTTTAGTTTTGACCTAATGTGTTTATTGGTATAGACTTTATTGGTCTAATATGTTTTGGTTGTAAGCAAAGATATTGATTTTACTTGCTTGAGTGCCAATAGAAAATAATGAAAGACATAATGATCCAAAATCTAATGTCAAGGGATATAATCAATGTGTCAAATATTCAAAGAAGTTAAAAAAAGACTAACTGGATCCAACTTTCACAAAAAAAAAAAGTATTTATTCCAAAGGGAAGTGCTTTAAAATAATGTGTTCTAAAACATGACTGAAAATCATGGCATAGAACATAATTCAAATTTCAAAAAAATTCTGACTTTGGAAGGCTCTTTAATATTCTAAGTGTATTTCTTTAGCTTAAAAAGTCATAACAATATCCTTCAAGTATTATTGTATCTAATATAAATATCCTTGGAGAGCTGAAAGGATCTATCATTATATATGCTACATTTTTTTAAAACATTAAGCAAAAAAGATGTCAACTGCAGATTATAAAACCAATAATATATTAATATTCAGAACATACAAAGTTGACAAATTCTGGGAAAAAATCTATATGATAACACACAAGCAACTTCTAAAAATAAAATGATATTTACATTCAAGTAAAAACACATGCCTAATAGACATAATCATGGAATTTCTAATTAAAGCACAGTTGACATCATTTTATTCATATTCATATGAGGGAACATGGAAAGGCCAGTTAATATTATGTGTTCATGAACATCTGAATAACATGAACTCATGTATATTGCTGATGGAATGTAACCAATGTCCCTACTTTGACAAATAATTTGGCATGATTTTGTAAAATTGAAGATATAGATAACTTATACATTCAAACAAGTTCCAGAAGTTAAGTTCTAGAAAAATACCATGACAACCTCCAGCATTACGTTCCCAAGAGACACATACAAGAATATTAACAGAATAGTTTATAATATCAAAACATTGGAAACAATTCCAAGTCTCCATCAACTTGAGAATGGGAAAATATATATTATGAAACAAGACAACAGTAAAAATAAATAAAATTAATCTACATAATATATCAACAGAACTATAGCTTATAAATGTAAAGTGTAGTATAAGAAAAAAGATAACAGATTATAAACTTTCTGATATGAATAAAATAAAGTGAATAAACTAACTTCTATATTGTTATGGAATACCTGTCTATGCTATAAGTATATAGAAAATAACCTATCACTGTAGTTAAATCTGTACAAAGTATCAAAAAATATAGCATTATAACACCGAGAGACCTCTTGCTAATATGCATTTTCATTGACCTTTTTAATTGTATAATGCAGGGCCATGAACTAGACTTCTAAACAGATTTTTCATTCGAAAAATGTAATCAATGTGCATTTTCTATGTTTAAATCAACCAGTATTCCTTATTTAAAGGGATGCCTTATCATATGTTCTATTATGGGCCCTTGAACCCTCTAGTGATGATTTTATGTTTGTGTTTATTTTACAGCAAACAGTTTCACAATTAATTGTTCACCTATCCCACTTGCCTATCTCTGAAATGACAATTATATGATCACAAGAGAAATTACATAATATGACCACGTTCAAGTGATAGTATGTCGTGGAATTCTAATGCCTTCCCAGATCAGGTCAGCATCTTCTCTCACCACAGTTGCTCAGTTCTTCCTAACAGGTCTCTCCACTTCTTCTGCCCTCCCTGCCTTTCAGTGGTTTTTTAGCACTGAGGTTAAAGTAACTTAACAAAGATGATACCACTTACCTATTTAAAATTCTCTGGTTGCTGTTATTGTTCAATCACTAAGTCATGTCCAACTCTTTGCAACTCCATGGACTGCAGCATGCCAGGCTTCCCTGTTCTTCTCTATCTCCCATAGTTTGCTCAAATTTAATGAATCAGTGATGCTATCCAATCATCTCATCTTCTGATCTTCTGTCTCCCCATTCTCCTCCTGCTTTCAATCTTTCACAGCATCAGAGTCTTTTCCAATGAGTGTCAGCTCTTCACATCATGTGGCCAGAGTATTGGAGCTTTAGCATTTAGTTCTTCCAATGAATAGTCAGGTTTAATTTCCTTTAGGACTGACTGGTTTTATCTCCTTGCAGTCCAAGCAACTCTTAAGTCTTCTTCAGCACCACAGTTTGAAAGCATCAGTTCTTCAGTGTTCAGCTTTCTGGATGGTCATAGCTAAATGCTTACAAAGGCCTTTGAGACCCAATGTGATATAGCCCCTTGTTCTCTAAGTCATCTGCCCTTTAAAGTGAATAAACTAACTTCTATATTGTTATGGAATACCTGTCTATGCTATAAGTATATAGAAAATAACCTATCACTGTAGTTAAATCTGTACAAAGTATCAAAAAATATAGCATTATAACACCGAGAGACCTCTTGCTAATATGCATTTTCATTGACCTTTTTAATTGTATAATGCAGGGCCATGAACTAGACTTCTAAACAGATTTTTCATTCGAAAAATGTAATCAATGTGCATTTTCTATGTTTAAATCAACCAGTATTCCTTATTTAAAGGGATGCCTTATCATATGTTCTATTATGGGCCCTTGAACCCTCTAGTGATGATTTTATGTTTGTGTTTATTTTACAGCAAACAGTTTCACAATTAATTGTTCACCTATCCCACTTGCCTATCTCTGAAATGACAATTATATGATCACAAGAGAAATTACATAATATGACCACGTTCAAGTGATAGTATGTCGTGGAATTCTAATGCCTTCCCAGATCAGGTCAGCATCTTCTCTCACCACAGTTGCTCAGTTCTTCCTAACAGGTCTCTCCACTTCTTCTGCCCTCCCTGCCTTTCAGTGGTTTTTTAGCACTGAGGTTAAAGTAACTTAACAAAGATGATACCACTTACCTATTTAAAATTCTCTGGTTGCTGTTATTGTTCAATCACTAAGTCATGTCCAACTCTTTGCAACTCCATGGACTGCAGCATGCCAGGCTTCCCTGTTCTTCTCTATCTCCCATAGTTTGCTCAAATTTAATGAATCAGTGATGCTATCCAATCATCTCATCTTCTGATCTTCTGTCTCCCCATTCTCCTCCTGCTTTCAATCTTTCACAGCATCAGAGTCTTTTCCAATGAGTGTCAGCTCTTCACATCATGTGGCCAGAGTATTGGAGCTTTAGCATTTAGTTCTTCCAATGAATAGTCAGGTTTAATTTCCTTTAGGACTGACTGGTTTTATCTCCTTGCAGTCCAAGCAACTCTTAAGTCTTCTTCAGCACCACAGTTTGAAAGCATCAGTTCTTCAGTGTTCAGCTTTCTGGATGGTCATAGCTAAATGCTTACAAAGGCCTTTGAGACCCAATGTGATATAGCCCCTTGTTCTCTAAGTCATCTGCCCTTTCCCTTGCTCATTCCTTTCTCTTTGTATGCTGCTAGAGGTGCTCTCATAGCAGGGCCTCTCCCTGTAACTGTTGTTTTCTCTGCTCAAAATTCATTTCCTCTAGAATTCTGCAGGACTTGCTGACTGACTTGCTGACACTTATTCAGCAAAGCCTTTGTCCACCAACCAATTAACATTTTCAGCTTATAATTGTCTGTGTGTGTATATGCATATACAATTTAAAAAACTTACTTATTTCATTTATTCACCTTTTCCCTGACTTCTAGAATTTAAGCAGTATGAAGGCAAGAACTCTTCTTACTTTCTCCTTCCTTCCACCTCCTTTTTTTTGTATCGTCATGCTGATGTCATTGCTACACACATGGTAATACTCATTTTGAATGAATTATTCCTGAAACTTCTGGTATTAGGATTGAGGCATTAACTTCACAAAACCTGTTATAAAAAAGAAGAAAAGTGTATTAAGAAGGAAAGTTATAAAATATTTAAATTTCCCTGATACTTGTGAGTCCAGAAGGAGAAAGGCCCTATAAGGAATGGTTGTAGTACATCAAAGACACCCAATAAATGTGAATTGAATGAAGGGATTTGGGGCACACAGGGGAGGTAGATGTCCATAGGATGAGGGAAAATTCTAGAATAAGATTTAAACAATTTCATACTCTAAGAGAGGACAAAAAATTTCATCCAGCCTAATACTTTCATTCATAATTTGGGTTTACTCAAGTGTTGTATGTACAATTTAATCTTTCTGTTTTCTTTTCCAAATAGATTCTTTTCTTCATTGCAAGATGAATTAACATGTTTAATGGCAACATATTTTTGTTTACTATTATTATTTCAAGTGGAATTGTAATCAGTACAAAGAACTCAAACATGGAGATTTTGTCAATTTTAAGCAAATATTACTTTTGTTTCCTGTAGCTTTGAAAAAGACCAACCAAAGGAAGTTAAAACCCACACTCACACACACACACACACAAACTAAATAAATAGGAATAAACACTTACATTGTCATATTTGATCACACACTGATTATTATTTTCTTTTATAATATGTACTAACCATATGTAGACTAGAATCTCTACGAGAGTAAGAATTATTGTGTATTGTGTTCATTGCTTTTCTAAGCAAATTTCTGTTGCAATAAATGTTGCATAGCTAACAAATCTCAGTGGCATCTACCAAAACATTTGTTTTTTTTTTCAGGTTAGGTGAGGGTTGTGGGTCAACCAAGGCTCTGCTGCTCTGTTTGGCTGAGCTGTATTGTAGCTTCCAGGCCAGGTTGAGGAGATAATAGGAAATAGGAAGGAAACCATTCTCTTGGATGTGCTTCTTGTAGGAAGCAGAGCACGTGGCCAAGACATTTAGCAAAGCTTTTAAAGCTTCTCCTTGGATGAGGCACGTAATGGGGTTGCTCACTATAATTTGGCAGAATATGTCACATGGACAACATTGACAATAGAATGAGGAACTTACAGGAATTGATGGTAAGTCTCTCTTATACAGAAGGAGTGGATAATTTGTGTGTGTGTGGGTGTGTGTATTTTAACTTCCTTTGGTTGGTCTTTTTCAAAGCTACAGGAAACAAAGACCATGAGAGTATGGTGGACATCAGGACCATTAGAAGAATTGATATTCAGATCCTCAACTTCCATATTATTCTTTCCTATCCCAAGAAGCATTTCTGGACTTCCCTGGTCGCTCAGTGGTAAAGAATCCACCTGCCAATGGAGACCTGGGTTCAAAAATTTTTTGGTTGCCTAATACTTTCATTCATAATTTGGGTTTACTCAAGTGTTGTATGTACAATTTAATCTTTCTGTTTTCTTTTCCAAATAGATTCTTTTCTTCATTGCAAGATGAATTAACATGTTTAATGGCAACATATTTTTGTTTACTATTATTATTTCAAGTGGAATTGTAATCAGTACAAAGAACTCAAACATGGAGATTTTGTCAATTTTAAGCAAATATTACTTTTGTTTCCTGTAGCTTTGAAAAAGACCAACCAAAGGAAGTTAAAACCCACACTCACACACACACACACACAAACTAAATAAATAGGAATAAACACTTACATTGTCATATTTGATCACACACTGATTATTATTTTCTTTTATAATATGTACTAACCATATGTAGACTAGAATCTCTACGAGAGTAAGAATTATTGTGTATTGTGTTCATTGCTTTTCTAAGCAAATTTCTGTTGCAATAAATGTTGCATAGCTAACAAATCTCAGTGGCATCTACCAAAACATTTGTTTTTTTTTTCAGGTTAGGTGAGGGTTGTGGGTCAACCAAGGCTCTGCTGCTCTGTTTGGCTGAGCTGTATTGTAGCTTCCAGGCCAGGTTGAGGAGATAATAGGAAATAGGAAGGAAACCATTCTCTTGGATGTGCTTCTTGTAGGAAGCAGAGCACGTGGCCAAGACATTTAGCAAAGCTTTTAAAGCTTCTCCTTGGATGAGGCACGTAATGGGGTTGCTCACTATAATTTGGCAGAATATGTCACATGGACAACATTGACAATAGAATGAGGAACTTACAGGAATTGATGGTAAGTCTCTCTTATACAGAAGGAGTGGATAATTTGTGTGTGTGTGGGTGTGTATTTTAACTTCCTTTGGTTGGTCTTTTTCAAAGCTACAGGAAACAAAGACCATGAGAGTATGGTGGACATCAGGACCATTAGAAGAATTGATATTCAGATCCTCAACTTCCATATTATTCTTTCCTATCCCAAGAAGCATTTCTGGACTTCCCTGGTCGCTCAGTGGTAAAGAATCCACCTGCCAATGGAGACCTGGGTTCAATCCTTGGGTCAGGAAGATTCTTTGAAAAGAAAATGCGACGCATTCCAGTATTCTTGCCTCTGAAATCCCATGGACAGAGGAGTCTGGCAGGTTACAGGACATGGAGGTTGCAAAGAGTCGGACATGACTGCAACTAAACAACAACAAAGAAAGCCTTTCTAGTCTGCCAGCTCTTCTATCTCAGCTCCTTTTTATAATTGCCAATCTACAACATTAAAAAAGAAGACAGGGCTTCCCCTGGTGGTCCAGTGGATAAGGACACCACCTTGCAGTGCAAGGGGCGCCGGTTTGATCCCTGGCCTGGGAAGATCCCACGTGCCGCGGAGCGGCTGGACCGATTTGTCCAATCAGCGAGCCGGAGCTCTGGAGCGCATGCGCCCAGAGCCGGCTCTCTGCGACTACAGACACCACCGCGACGGGAGGCCCGCAGGAGCCAAAGAACAAAGACGGATGAAAACAGAGAAATGAAAGACCAATAGAAGTGGCCCGCCCGCTCCCCCCCCCCCCCCACCCCACCCCCCCCCCAAAAAAAAAAAAAAAAACTTAAAAAAAAAAAAAAAAAGAAGACATATTCCCTCCCATGGAGAATGTTTTCACGCCAGCATCCAAAAATCTTTAGTACATCAAACAAAGGAATGAGTTTCTCAGTAAAAGCCTGGCAAAGAGCTTCATGGAATCTATGTCCGATTTTATTCCTGTGACCCCACTCCAAGCAAGGGCTCACTTTCTCCATTAACTATCTTAGGACTGAAACTCAAAAGTGGGGTTGCTCACTATAATTTGGCAGAATATGTCACATGGACAACATTGACAATAGAATGAGGAACTTACAGGAATTGATGGTAAGTCTCTCTTATACAGAAGGAGTGGATAATTTGTGTGTGTGTGGGTGTGTGTATTTTAACTTCCTTTGGTTGGTCTTTTTCAAAGCTACAGGAAACAAAGACCATGAGAGTATGGTGGACATCAGGACCATTAGAAGAATTGATATTCAGATCCTCAACTTCCATATTATTCTTTCCTATCCCAAGAAGCATTTCTGGACTTCCCTGGTCGCTCAGTGGTAAAGAATCCACCTGCCAATGGAGACCTGGGTTCAATCCTTGGGTCAGGAAGATTCTTTGAAAAAGAAAATGCGACGCATTCCAGTATTCTTGCCTCTGAAATCCCATGGACAGAGGAGTCTGGCAGGTTACAGGACATGGAGGTTGCAAAGAGTCGGACATGACTGCAACTAAACAACAACAAAGAAAGCCTTTCTAGTCTGCCAGCTCTTCTATCTCAGCTCCTTTTTATAATTGCCAATCTACAACATTAAAAAAGAAGACAGGGCTTCCCCTGGTGGTCCAGTGGATAAGGACACCACCTTGCAGTGCAAGGGGCGCCGGTTTGATCCCTGGCCTGGGAAGATCCCACGTGCCGCGGAGCGGCTGGACCGATTTGTCCAATCAGCGAGCCGGAGCTCTGGAGCGCATGCGCCCAGAGCCGGCTCTCTGCGACTACAGACACCACCGCGACGGGAGGCCCGCAGGAGCCAAAGGACAAAGACGGATGAAAACAGAGAAATGAAAAGACCAATGGAAGTGTCCCGCCCGCTCCCCTCCCTCCCCAACCCGACCCCCGCCCAAAATAAATAAATAAATCTTTAAAAAAAAAAAAAAAAGAAGACATATTCCCTCCCATGGAGAATGTTTTCACGCCAGCATCCAAAAATCTTTAGTACATCAAACAAAGGAATGAGTTTCTCAGTAAAAGCCTGGCAAAGAGCTTCATGGAATCTATGTCCGATTTTATTCCTGTGACCCCACTCCAAGCAAGGGCTCACTTTCTCCATTAACTATCTTAGGACTGAAACTCAAAAGTGAGGAAGTTAATATGTGAATATATATATTAGATATTACATATGAAAAGTGAAAGCATTAGTCACTCAATTGTGTCCAGCTCTTTGTGACCCCATGGACTAACCTGCCAGGTTCCTATATTCATAAGATTATCCAGGCAAGAATACTGGAGTGAGTATCCATTCCCTTCTCCAGGGGATTTTCTGAACCCAGGTATCTGACCTAGGTCTTCTGCATTGTAGACAGATTCTTTATCACTTGAGTCACTTTATCTATCTATACATCTATATATATATACATACATATACACATATATATATATAATGTTAAAAATAAAGTCTTTCCTTTTTAACAAAAAACAAAATTGATTTGGCTAATTGATTTGACAATGAGAACTGACTTTGTCAATTAGATTATATGCGACATTTCCCATAAACTGAATGAACTATGTCTATTATTCTGAGGTTATAAGAAAATACAATTAAAACACTAAAGTTTATAATATATAATATTCAGGAAAACATATAATTTACTACTATTTAAATCATAGTCATTTTATATCAAATTTGAAATGAACAAATTATATATAGTATTTCAAAATTTTTCTATATGGCATGCAAGCAAAACTTGTTTCAGCTGTGTGGAGCCCTATACCAAGGTCAAAGGTGTGGAGCCCTGTATTCAGTTCACAGATAAAAATCTCTGAAACTGACCAAGCCCCATAGCAACTGTTGCCATGAACCTCTGGATCTAAGCTAGCCAGTTCCCTGACCTCATGCTATGTAAAATACCCACCCTACTATCCACCCTATAGCATCCTAACCAATCACAGATTCCACCATTCCAGTAGGAACTTTCTCTATCTCAAGGCTATAAAAATTGACTGCAAGACTGAGAAAGCATTCATCTTTCCTTTGAGCCAGCCTATTGTTCTAACTGGGTCTCCCACTCCAATAAACTTTATTCTCCTCTCATTCTGCCTCATGTCTGGAAATTCTTTTCCAACCTGTGCACAGACCATAGCAAGCTGGACAGTGGAGACAGAAAGAAAATGAACTCCTTGTGTAGACTGAAGACATTGAAGACATTTTTATCTAATTATCAATTACACATGAGATAAATCCTATTGTTACTTGCAAAAAGCTGAGGATTTCTAATAACCTTCTAAACTCCACACACAAAACCAAATATAGGGTTTTGTGATTGATACCTTTAAAGGTTTCATTTTGATAAGCTATTATAAGGTAGGTCTCCCAGCTACTGTGATATAAACAAAGGAAATGCAACATAATGATAAGGATCTCAATGTCATAATGGTTATTCATTTGAATCTAAATTATGTAGTCACTGGTCATTCATAGAGGCTGCATTCACACACGGTAAACCACAATTGAGGAGTTGGAGGGGTTTATTTTGAGGGTGTAAAAGAAATCATTTCAGGGCTGTAATGACTGAATTGCAGGGCTCAACACCACCTACTTTAGCTATCAGAGCTGAGGTGACGATGTGGTCAAACAATCAACCTCTTGAAAATGAAATATATATGAAAGAATTGCTGGCTATAAGGCAGTCTGAACTGTATATAAAAAACTTATACAGGCTGAACTGTGGATTATAAAGTTGACTGGCTTAGACTACCTGACTGCTTTTTTAGCCACACAACAGATCTTTTGTTGCAGAATTGCATTTTGTATCAATCACCTGTCAGTGAAATACTAAGGTTCCGAATTAAATCTTAAAATGCATTTCTAGAAATTATGCTATTACGTCATTATATGCTACTTTAAACTATGGTTCTGATGGCATTCCAGCCACACATTGAATGTACACACATGATTCTTAATCTACAAATAAAGGAAAGCTCTTGACCATTGATTCAAATATTTCATATAAAAAAGTGAAGATAATTGGTATTTCATTTTATTTTTGTATCACTTGTCAATCTCATCTCAAGGCTATAAAAATTGACTGCAAGACTGAGAAAGCATTCATCTTTCCTTTGAGCCAGCCTATTGTTCTAACTGGGTCTCCCACTCCAATAAACTTTATTCTCCTCTCATTCTGCCTCATGTCTGGAAATTCTTTTCCAACCTGTGCACAGACCATAGCAAGCTGGACAGTGGAGACAGAAAGAAAATGAACTCCTTGTGTAGACTGAAGACATTGAAGACATTTTTATCTAATTATCAATTACACATGAGATAAATCCTATTGTTACTTGCAAAAAGCTGAGGATTTCTAATAACCTTCTAAACTCCACACACAAAACCAAATATAGGGTTTTGTGATTGATACCTTTAAAGGTTTCATTTTGATAAGCTATTATAAGGTAGGTCTCCCAGCTACTGTGATATAAACAAAGGAAATGCAACATAATGATAAGGATCTCAATGTCATAATGGTTATTCATTTGAATCTAAATTATGTAGTCACTGGTCATTCATAGAGGCTGCATTCACACACGGTAAACCACAATTGAGGAGTTGGAGGGGTTTATTTTGAGGGTGTAAAAGAAATCATTTCAGGGCTGTAATGACTGAATTGCAGGGCTCAACACCACCTACTTTAGCTATCAGAGCTGAGGTGACGATGTGGTCAAACAATCAACCTCTTGAAAATGAAATATATATGAAAGAATTGCTGGCTATAAGGCAGTCTGAACTGTATATAAAAAACTTATACAGGCTGAACTGTGGATTATAAAGTTGACTGGCTTAGACTACCTGACTGCTTTTTTAGCCACACAACAGATCTTTTGTTGCAGAATTGCATTTTGTATCAATCACCTGTCAGTGAAATACAAAGGGTTTCCCGAATTAAATCTTAAAATGCATTTCTAGAAATTATGCTATTACGTCATTATATGCTACTTTAAACTATGGTTCTGATGGCATTCCAGCCACACATTGAATGTACACACATGATTCTTAATCTACAAATAAAGGAAAGCTCTTGACCATTGATTCAAATATTTCATATAAAAAAGTGAAGATAATTGGTATTTCATTTTATTTTTGTATCACTTGTGTCAAGTCAGTTTATTTCTCTTCCTTAGTTCTTGTCTCATCACAACCAAAATTTGGAGTGACGGACTAAAGGGTGTAGAACAACAGACAAGTTATGGCTCAACTCAGCTCATGCAGACAGATATTCCTGTCAACTACAAACTGGCACTTACCAATTACATTGCCAAAGGCTGAACAAGGGCATTTGCCATCCACCACTGTGGAGACTGAACACAGTGTTGTGACAGCTGCTCAACACCCCCTGGGGGAGTTCAGGCTGGAGTGAGGCACTCTGTGCTCCAGAGGATCTGGAAGGACAGGTTTTTAGACAGCCAGATGATTTTAGGAACAGATTTTATGATATCAATCCTTGCCATCTCCATATACCTAGAAAAGCACTAAATCCCTTTGATAGGGACAGAGTAGAATAGCTAGGTGGTTGTAGAGTCCTAGTAGGGGATGGTAGGTAGAAGAGAGACACCTGAGAAAGGTTGGGAGACCAGTGAGTTGACGATAACTCAGGAGAGCTGCTCCTTGTTCAGTAGAGCAGGCTTGGCTGACTACAAACATCTGGTGAAGGAGGAGCTGGCGAAGAAGCAACCAATGATGTATGTCCTGCGTCTGCGTCTACTTGAGGGAGGTGGTCTTCTACCATCCTATATATATTGCTGCCCACTCAGTTGAGAGAGAGCAGAGCAGAGCTTTCCTGTCTGCCTGCTTGACCCCAAACTGCTATAAGGCAGTCTGAACTGTATATAAAAAACTTATACAGGCTGAACTGTGGATTATAAAGTTGACTGGCTTAGACTACCTGACTGCTTTTTTAGCCACACAACAGATCTTTTGTTGCAGAATTGCATTTTGTATCAATCACCTGTCAGTGAAATACTAAGGTTCCGAATTAAATCTTAAAATGCATTTCTAGAAATTATGCTATTACGTCATTATATGCTACTTTAAACTATGGTTCTGATGGCATTCCAGCCACACATTGAATGTACACACATGATTCTTAATCTACAAATAAAGGAAAGCTCTTGACCATTGATTCAAATATTTCATATAAAAAAGTGAAGATAATTGGTATTTCATTTTATTTTTGTATCACTTGTGTCAAGTCAGTTTATTTCTCTTCCTTAGTTCTTGTCTCATCACAACCAAAATTTGGAGTGACGGACTAAAGGGTGTAGAACAACAGACAAGTTATGGCTCAACTCAGCTCATGCAGACAGATATTCCTGTCAACTACAAACTGGCACTTACCAATTACATTGCCAAAGGCTGAACAAGGGCATTTGCCATCCACCACTGTGGAGACTGAACACAGTGTTGTGACAGCTGCTCAACACCCCCTGGGGGAGTTCAGGCTGGAGTGAGGCACTCTGTGCTCCAGAGGATCTGGAAGGACAGGTTTTTAGACAGCCAGATGATTTTAGGAACAGATTTTATGATATCAATCCTTGCCATCTCCATATACCTAGAAAAGCACTAAATCCCTTTGATAGGGACAGAGTAGAATAGCTAGGTGGTTGTAGAGTCCTAGTAGGGGATGGTAGGTAGAAGAGAGACACCTGAGAAAGGTTGGGAGACCAGTGAGTTGACGATAACTCAGGAGAGCTGCTCCTTGTTCAGTAGAGCAGGCTTGGCTGACTACAAACATCTGGTGAAGGAGGAGCTGGCGAAGAAGCAACCAATGATGTATGTCCTGCGTCTGCGTCTACTTGAGGGAGGTGGTCTTCTACCATCCTATATATATTGCTGCCCACTCAGTTGAGAGAGAGCAGAGCAGAGCTTTCCTGTCTGCCTGCTTGCACTGCTTACAAGTACCCCATCCTAATAAATCCTTTTCTTGTCTATCACTCTGCTTCTTGCTGAATTCTTTCTGTGTCCAGGCATGAAGAACCTGAGCCTCAGTGGGTCCAGACGTTGGGTGAGTGCTGGATTAAGTCCCAGCCGGGTGGGTTCGAGTTCCAGACAGGGTTTTGGCCTGGATTGAGTCCTGACTACGTGGGTTCAAGTCCCAAGCAAGGTTTTGGCTGGGTTAAGCCTTAGTCACATGGGTTCGAGTCCCAAACAGGGTTTTTGCTAGAATTCAAGCTCCAGCCACACGGGTTCAAGTCCCAAGCAGGGTTTGATCAGGTCTGGGCCCTGGGTTTAAGTCTCAAATCGAGGTAAAACCCTTTCACCTTCATATTGGATCAGATCCTTGTGACTAACCAGAAACCCCTTTGGAAGATGATTGTCTAATGGTATTGAACCCCCCCTTCATCAAAACCTTATATATGGTTTTTCCTCCTGCTGCCTATTTAGAGCAGTCTCCCATAGCTTTCTGAGGTGCTACCTCCAAGGTTTCAGTCCTAATTGTGCCCCAAATAAAACTTAACTTGCAACTCTCAAGTTGTTTGTCTTTTTTTAGTCGGCATTCCCTAGACACATGAGCTGGCTAAACCCCCAGGAATCAGTCTCGTTTTTCTTGTTAAATTCTCCCCTCTGCCCTTGGCTTCCCCCTTTTGTATTACCAATCTCTTCCTTTGGGTTGTGCAAAGTACAGCTTGTACCCACAACCAGTCAATGAAAGGGAATACAAATGGGCATACTCTCAAGGCTGATTGACAATTGCAGGTTATATAACAGCAGGCCATGTTGTTTATGTCTTCTTATAATTGTCTGTTATAATTAGATGTGGAATATTCATTAACCCTTAATTGGCTCCTGGCTCCTATCTCCTAAGGTTGGGCTTCCCAGGTGGCTCTAGTGGTAAAGAATCTGCTAGCCAATGTAGTGCTTCCCTGATAGCTCATACCATAAAGAACCTGCCTGAGGGCTTCCCTGGTGGTCCAGTGGGTAAACAGTCCACCTTGCAGTGCAAAGGGCACTGGTTGGATCCCTGGCCTGGGAAGATCCCACGTGCCACAGAGCGGCTGGACCGGTGTCTCCAATTACGAGCCAGCGCTCTGGAGCGCATGCACCCAGAGCCGGTGCTCTGCAGTGAGAAAGGCCACTGCAATGGGAGGCCCACACAGGCCAAAGAATAAAAAGATCGATGAAAATAAATATAAATAAAAGAGGCATGATGGAGAAAAGGAGAAAAAAAAAGAAGAAGAATCTGCCTGTGATGCTGAAGTTTACTTAGAGAAGTCCAAGTGGTTATTTTGTATCCACTGTGTGCCTAGGGAGCACATGCAACAGTTTTAAAAGTCTCTGGTTATTTTTATAGCATATCTGTGAGCTCTCCTGGGTGTGTCTGTGATGGAGTTTAGAGATAACCTTCTATCCCTTTCAGCCAGGCCACCCCTTGTTGCTCATGCTTAGCTTCTACTTGGATACAATATAGAATAAAATTTAGAAAACTTCATAACAAAGACCTTTGTGTAGTTTTGCTTTAAGTAGCTGAGAGAGAAGAACTTGTAAACCATTTTGGTAGCAAAAACCAGGTAGGTAGCCCTCTTTCAGGACTGTTATATGCCACTTTCATTTGGTCTGGGAAATGGACTATTTATATGTTTTCATTTTCCTCTATATTTAACCTAGCATACTATTTGAAAGGGAAAATATCAGGCACACAATTATTCTCAATGTACAATTAAATCCAACAATTAAATATATTAAATGTGCTTTCTAAATTGAAATAATTCAGTAAAATATTGACTGATTTCCTTAAGTAAATCTTACGGTTCTTTCGACTACCTTTGTCCTGAATGCAGGGTTAAGGCTCTTGGAGTTCAAAGGTAAATTAATTATCTTAAAATTGATATTTTAAATTACAAATGTTACAATAAATGGCATATGGTATTTGCTATTGGCATGCATCTGGAAGTTCTTGGTTAACCTACTGTTGAAGCCTAGCTTGTATGATTTTGAGAATGACCTTGCTATCGTGAAATGGGTGCAATGTTCAGTAGTTTGAACATTGTTTGGCATTGTTCTTCATTGGGATTGGAATGAAAACTGATCTTTTCTAGTCATGTGGCCACTGCTGCATTTTTCAGATATGCTGGCATATTGAGTTAGCACTTTAACAGCATCATAATTTAGGATTTGAAATAGCTCAGCTGGAATTCAATCATCTCCACTAGCTTTGTTCATAGTGATGCTTCCTAAGGCCCATTTGACTTTGTACTCCTGAATCTCTGGCTCTAGGTGAGTGATCTTTCACCATCATGGTTATCTGAGTCATTAAGATATTTTTGTATGGTTCTTCTGCCTGTGATGCTGAAGTTTACTTAGAGAAGTCCAAGTGGTTATTTTGTATCCACTGTGTGCCTAGGGAGCACATGCAACAGTTTTAAAAGTCTCTGGTTATTTTATAGCATATCTGTGAGCTCTCCTGGGTGTGTCTGTGATGGAGTTTAGAGATAACCTTCTATCCCTTTCAGCCAGGCCACCCCTTGTTGCTCATGCTTAGCTTCTACTTGGATACAATATAGAATAAAATTTAGAAAACTTCATAACAAAGACCTTTGTGTAGTTTTGCTTTAAGTAGCTGAGAGAGAAGAACTTGTAAACCATTTTGGTAGCAAAAACCAGGTAGGTAGCCCTCTTTCAGGACTGTTATATGCCACTTTCATTTGGTCTGGGAAATGGACTATTTATATGTTTTCATTTTCCTCTATATTTAACCTAGCATACTATTTGAAAGGGAAAATATCAGGCACACAATTATTCTCAATGTACAATTAAATCCAACAATTAAATATATTAAATGTGCTTTCTAAATTGAAATAATTCAGTAAAATATTGACTGATTTCCTTAAGTAAATCTTACGGTTCTTTCGACTACCTTTGTCCTGAATGCAGGGTTAAGGCTCTTGGAGTTCAAAGGTAAATTAATTATCTTAAAATTGATATTTTAAATTACAAATGTTACAATAAATGGCATATGGTATTTGCTATTGGCATGCATCTGGAAGTTCTTGGTTAACCTACTGTTGAAGCCTAGCTTGTATGATTTTGAGAATGACCTTGCTATCGTGAAATGGGTGCAATGTTCAGTAGTTTGAACATTGTTTGGCATTGTTCTTCATTGGGATTGGAATGAAAACTGATCTTTTCTAGTCATGTGGCCACTGCTGCATTTTTCAGATATGCTGGCATATTGAGTTAGCACTTTAACAGCATCATAATTTAGGATTTGAAATAGCTCAGCTGGAATTCAATCATCTCCACTAGCTTTGTTCATAGTGATGCTTCCTAAGGCCCATTTGACTTTGTACTCCTGAATCTCTGGCTCTAGGTGAGTGATCTTTCACCATCATGGTTATCTGAGTCATTAAGATATTTTTGTATGGTTCTTCTGTATAATCTTGCCCCCTCTTCTTAACTGCTTCTTCTTCTGTTAGGTCCATGACATATATATATATATTTTTATGCCCATACTGACATGAAATGTTCCCTTGGTATCTCTAATTTTCTTGAAGAGACTTCTAGTCTTCCCAATTCTATTGTTTTCCTCTATGTCTTTGCATTGTTCCCTTAGGATGGTTTTCTTCTCTCTCTTTGCTATTCTCTGGAACTCTGTATTCAGATGGGTACATCATTTCTTTTCTCCTTTACCTTTTGCTTCTCTTTTCTCAGCCAATTATAAGGCCTCCTCAGATCACCATTATGCCCTTTTGTATTTCTTTTTCTTATGGATGATTCTGATCACTGCTTCCTATACAATGTTAAGAAACCTCCATCCATAGCACTTCAGGCACTCTGTCTATCAGATTGAATCCTTCGAATCTATTTGTCACTTCCACTGTATAATCAAAAAGGATTTGATTTAGGTCATACCTGAATGGCCTAGTGGTTTCTCTACTTTCTTCTTCTTAAGTCTGAATTTTTCAATAAGAAATTCATGATTTGAGCCACAGTCAGTTCCTGATCTTGTTTTTGTTGACTGTATAGCGCTTCTCCAACTCCAGCTGCAATCTTAATTCAGTATTGACCAATCTGGTGATGTGCATGTGTAGAGTCACCTCTTTGGGACATTTGTTGTTGAAAGAGGGTTTTTACAATGATCAATATGTTCTTCATTGGGATTGGAATGGAAAAACCTTGCTATCGTGAAATGGGTGCAATGTTCAGTAGTTTGAACATTGTTTGGCATTGTTCTTCATTGGGATTGGAATGAAAACTGATCTTTTCTAGTCATGTGGCCACTGCTGCATTTTCAGATATGCTGGCATATTGAGTTAGCACTTTAACAGCATCATAATTTAGGATTTGAAATAGCTCAGCTGGAATTCAATCATCTCCACTAGCTTTGTTCATAGTGATGCTTCCTAAGGCCCATTTGACTTTGTACTCCTGAATCTCTGGCTCTAGGTGAGTGATCTTTCACCATCATGGTTATCTGAGTCATTAAGATATTTTTGTATGGTTCTTCTGTATAATCTTGCCCCCTCTTCTTAACTGCTTCTTCTTCTGTTAGGTCCATGACATATATATATATATTTTTATGCCCATACTGACATGAAATGTTCCCTTGGTATCTCTAATTTTCTTGAAGAGACTTCTAGTCTTCCCAATTCTATTGTTTTCCTCTATGTCTTTGCATTGTTCCCTTAGGATGGTTTTCTTCTCTCTCTTTGCTATTCTCTGGAACTCTGTATTCAGATGGGTACATCATTTCTTTTCTCCTTTACCTTTTGCTTCTCTTTTCTCAGCCAATTATAAGGCCTCCTCAGATCACCATTATGCCCTTTTGTATTTCTTTTTCTTATGGATGATTCTGATCACTGCTTCCTATACAATGTTAAGAAACCTCCATCCATAGCACTTCAGGCACTCTGTCTATCAGATTGAATCCTTCGAATCTATTTGTCACTTCCACTGTATAATCAAAAAGGATTTGATTTAGGTCATACCTGAATGGCCTAGTGGTTTTCTCTACTTTCTTCTTCTTAAGTCTGAATTTTTCAATAAGAAATTCATGATTTGAGCCACAGTCAGTTCCTGATCTTGTTTTTGTTGACTGTATAGCGCTTCTCCAACTCCAGCTGCAATCTTAATTCAGTATTGACCAATCTGGTGATGTGCATGTGTAGAGTCACCTCTTTGGGACATTTGTTGTTGAAAGAGGGTTTTTACAATGATCAATATGTTCCCTTGTGAAAACTCTAGCCTTTTCCCTGCTTCATTTTGCACTCCAAACTTGCCTGCTAATCCAAGTATCTCTTAACTTTCTACATTTGCAATACAGTCCCCAATAATGATAAAGACTTTTTTTTTGATGTTAGTTCTAGAAGATCTTATAGGTCTTCACAGAACTGTTTAACTTCAGTTTCTCCAGCATTAGTGGTTGGCTGATAGAGTTGGATTACTGTGATATTGAATAGTTTGCCATGGAAACAAACTGAGATCATTCTGTCATTTTTGACAGAATTTTTGTACCCAAGTATTGCATTTCAGACCCTTTATTGACTACGAGGACTACTCCATTTGTTCTAAGCAATTCTTGCCCACAGTGGCAGATAGAATGGTCATCTGAATTAACTTCGACCATTCCCGTCCATTTTAGTTAATTGATTCCTAAAATGTCAATGTTCACTCTTGTTATCTCCTGTTTGATCACTTCCAATTTACCTTGATTCATGGACTTAACATTCCAAGTTCGTATGCAATATTGTTTTTTACAGCATCAGACTTTACTTTTATCATGAGACATGTCTATAAACTGGGCATTGTCTCTGCTTTGGCTCAGTCTTTTCATTCTTTCTGGAGCTATTTCTCTGGTCTACTCCAGTGGCACATTGGGCACCTACTGACTTAGGGAGTTCATCTTGCAGTGTCATATCTGAACAATATGAAAAGGCAAAAAGATGTTACTAAGCTTTTAAATGTGCTATATTTTTATGAACCTATAAACAGGCTAGTTGAGTATACTGAAAGCACATTGTAGCTTCACATGGCACAGCCTCAATGTCCTACCCACAAGAAGGAGATCCCCACTGAACTGAACGCTATAGGAAAGGGATAGCACGTGATTCTACCCAACTTTCCTTGGGACGGTACATCTTTCAAAATGTGCATGTGTAAAAAGTCACCTTCTTTGGTTGACTGTATAGCGCTTCTCCAACTCCAGCTGCAATCTTAATTCAGTATTGACCAATCTGGTGATGTGCATGTGTAGAGTCACCTCTTTGGGACATTTGTTGTTGAAAGAGGGTTTTTACAATGATCAATATGTTCCCTTGTGAAAACTCTAGCCTTTTCCCTGCTTCATTTTGCACTCCAAACTTGCCTGCTAATCCAAGTATCTCTTAACTTTCTACATTTGCAATACAGTCCCCAATAATGATAAAGACTTTTTTTTTGATGTTAGTTCTAGAAGATCTTATAGGTCTTCACAGAACTGTTTAACTTCAGTTTCTCCAGCATTAGTGGTTGGCTGATAGAGTTGGATTACTGTGATATTGAATAGTTTGCCATGGAAACAAACTGAGATCATTCTGTCATTTTTGACAGAATTTTTGTACCCAAGTATTGCATTTCAGACCCTTTATTGACTACGAGGACTACTCCATTTGTTCTAAGCAATTCTTGCCCACAGTGGCAGATAGAATGGTCATCTGAATTAACTTCGACCATTCCCGTCCATTTTAGTTAATTGATTCCTAAAATGTCAATGTTCACTCTTGTTATCTCCTGTTTGATCACTTCCAATTTACCTTGATTCATGGACTTAACATTCCAAGTTCGTATGCAATATTGTTTTTTACAGCATCAGACTTTACTTTTATCATGAGACATGTCTATAAACTGGGCATTGTCTCTGCTTTGGCTCAGTCTTTTCATTCTTTCTGGAGCTATTTCTCTGGTCTACTCCAGTGGCACATTGGGCACCTACTGACTTAGGGAGTTCATCTTGCAGTGTCATATCTGAACAATATGAAAAGGCAAAAAGATGTTACTAAGCTTTTAAATGTGCTATATTTTTATGAACCTATAAACAGGCTAGTTGAGTATACTGAAAGCACATTGTAGCTTCACATGGCACAGCCTCAATGTCCTACCCACAAGAAGGAGATCCCCACTGAACTGAACGCTATAGGAAAGGGATAGCACGTGATTCTACCCAACTTTCCTTGGGACGGTACATCTTTCAAAATGTGCCTGGAGAGAGAAAATTGTGTTTGGGGTATGTCTACATTCAAGGAAAGATAGAGTTGTAAATGTTCATTTAATGAATGAATTAAAAAAGAAGAATCATTGCTTTTGAGGAATGCAAAATTTTAGGAAAAGTAAAAAGCAGAAATCTTTGCTTATATTCTATTAAGTTTCTTAAGATGGATAAGATGTGGTAGATGGTGTCTCTAGCAAAATAGAAAACCAATCAATTGCTGGAACACAGGATCAGTCCAGGTTTTTGGAGAGAAGGTAAAGGCCGACTGAAGATCAAAGCTTTATCCAATAGGATAGATTCGTTTTTTCAAAATAAACAACTTTTTATTGAAGTATAGCTTATTTATAATTTGTATTAGTTTCATGTATATGGTAAAGTGATACAGATATAAATGTATATATACATATACACACATACTTTTTCAGACTCTTTTCCATTATAAGTTACTACAAGATATGCAATATAGTTCCCTGTGCTGTACAGTACATTCTTGTTGGTTTTCTATTGTGTACATAGTCATGTATTTGTTAATCTCAAATGCCTAATTTATCCCTCTGGCCCCTTTCCCCTTTGGTAATCATATGCTTGTTTTCTAAGCAATAGGACAGATTTCTTATACTGTAATGTATCTGTTCATATAAGCATGACTTACACAGTGGAACAGAGTAGAAGCGTGCTACTTAGCTGGATCAGCAACATGAGCTCATGGTGCATCTAATAAGACCACAAGATTAATTCCAGACTTTATTTGCTAGACTAGATGGAGTTACTATTACTTCCAGTCATGATCCAGATTAGTCCACAACTTTGATGGGAATGAGTTCATAGACAGAATCATCTGAAGTTGAACTTGAGTACCGAACATGATTAATTAAATCACTTCAGATTTATTCACATATTTATATTATAGATATTGATAACTTACTAGATGATCAACACTATTCCAGGTACTGATGATATATCAAACACCTTGATCTTGTGATCTTTGCATAGTAATGGACATAGCTATAACTGAATTAGAAAGGCACGTGATTCTACCCAACTTTCCTTGGGACGGTACATCTTTCAAAATGTGCCTGAGAGAGAAAATTGTGTTTGGGGTATGTCTACATTCAAGGAAAGATAGAGTTGTAAATGTTCATTTAATGAATGAATTAAAAAAGAAGAATCATTGCTTTTGAGGAATGCAAAATTTTAGGAAAAGTAAAAAGCAGAAATCTTTGCTTATATTCTATTAAGTTTCTTAAGATGGATAAGATGTGGTAGATGGTGTCTCTAGCAAAATAGAAAACCAATCAATTGCTGGAACACAGGATCAGTCCAGGTTTTTGGAGAGAAGGTAAAGGCCGACTGAAGATCAAAGCTTTATCCAATAGGATAGATTCGTTTTTTCAAAATAAACAACTTTTTATTGAAGTATAGCTTATTTATAATTTGTATTAGTTTCATGTATATGGTAAAGTGATACAGATATAAATGTATATATACATATACACACATACTTTTTCAGACTCTTTTCCATTATAAGTTACTACAAGATATGCAATATAGTTCCCTGTGCTGTACAGTACATTCTTGTTGGTTTTCTATTGTGTACATAGTCATGTATTTGTTAATCTCAAATGCCTAATTTATCCCTCTGGCCCCTTTCCCCTTTGGTAATCATATGCTTGTTTTCTAAGCAATAGGACAGATTTCTTATACTGTAATGTATCTGTTCATATAAGCATGACTTACACAGTGGAACAGAGTAGAAGCGTGCTACTTAGCTGGATCAGCAACATGAGCTCATGGTGCATCTAATAAGACCACAAGATTAATTCCAGACTTTATTTGCTAGACTAGATGGAGTTACTATTACTTCCAGTCATGATCCAGATTAGTCCACAACTTTGATGGGAATGAGTTCATAGACAGAATCATCTGAAGTTGAACTTGAGTACCGAACATGATTAATTAAATCACTTCAGATTTATTCACATATTTATATTATAGATATTGATAACTTACTAGATGATCAACACTATTCCAGGTACTGATGATATATCATTAAATAACATAAATACCTTGATCTTGTGATCTTTGCATAGTAATGGACATAGCTATAATTCTTACATTCGTTTGCACAGTGGTTTTCCTTTGAGAAAAACATAAATGAAGAAGATCTTAGTAAAAAACTACATATTGAAGTTTTTTATTTGGCCCAAAATAGCTCTTTAAAAAAATCTGTGGTTTCTATTTGTCTTTTATTATTCTTTCGAGTTTTGGGGACTATATGTTCTTAACTATATGCTCATTTACTTCAGTCATGTCCAACTCTTTTGCAGCCCCATGGACTATAGCCTTCCAGGCTCCTCTTTCCAGAGGATTTCTCAGGCAACAATACTGGAGTGGATTGCCGTTTTCTCCTTCAGGAGATCTTTCTGACCCAGGGATTGAACCCATGTCTCCTGTGTCTCCTGAATTGCAAGTGGATTCTTCACCCACTAAGTTACCTGGGAAGCCAACGGTATGGAGAACTTCAAAATGAGAAAAATATGTTTTGGTGTGGTTTATTATATTTTAGTGTTTGTCTTTACCTACACTTAAGGCATTTTCCAATGGAAGAACAGCATGAAGAAATAGATACATTACAATCTGACCTGCAGGACTTATATCTGGAGGCTGCCACTTATTAATTGCATATCTTGTGGCTCAGATGTCTAGAGCCTCTGCTTTCATATCTGTAAAACAGAGTTGGGGACTGAGTCTGTGGCTGAGGAGGGAATGGCAGAAGATTATCTCTGTTTTGTTCCTCCCTTCTTCCAACAGCTACTGGGCTCCCTCCAGTGCTCTGAGAAGCTATGAGAGATCAGCAGAATTTATGGTTCCCAGATAGGTTTGAATTTTAATGACATATATATTTTTGAATAGTTAAACTTCTTTCTCTAGCACTGTTAAAATCTTGGAATGAAAACAACCAAAAAAATAATATTCAGATGATTGTATTTTTCTAGATTCTCTAAGAAATATTATATATCTCTCCTTTTCATCCAGTACATAACCTTACTGAGTTCTCCTAAGTAGGTATCTCAGGAAAGGATTAGAATATAGTCACAAAAGTGAAAGTCTCCTTCTGAAACTGAGGTATTCCAGACCAACTCATTTATTTTGTGGCAAAGATTACCATCACACATCCAGAGCTTTGTTTGCCTGGAGTCAATTCCTGTGGTTCCCATGAGGTATATATATCATAAATACCTTGATCTTGTGATCTTTGCATAGTAATGGACATCATAATTTTCGTTTGCACAGTGGTTTTCCTTTGAGAAAAACATAAATGAAGAAGATCTTAGTAAAAAACTACATATTGAAGTTTTTTATTTGGCCCAAAATAGCTCTTTAAAAAAATCTGTGGTTTCTATTTGTCTTTTATTATTCTTTCGAGTTTTGGGGACTATATGTTCTTAACTATATGCTCATTTACTTCAGTCATGTCCAACTCTTTTGCAGCCCCATGGACTATAGCCTTCCAGGCTCCTCTTTCCAGAGGATTTCTCAGGCAACAATACTGGAGTGGATTGCCGTTTTCTCCTTCAGGAGATCTTTCTGACCCAGGGATTGAACCCATGTCTCCTGTGTCTCCTGAATTGCAAGTGGATTCTTCACCCACTAAGTTACCTGGGAAGCCAACGGTATGGAGAACTTCAAAATGAGAAAAATATGTTTTGGTGTGGTTTATTATATTTTAGTGTTTGTCTTTACCTACACTTAAGGCATTTTCCAATGGAAGAACAGCATGAAGAAATAGATACATTACAATCTGACCTGCAGGACTTATATCTGGAGGCTGCCACTTATTAATTGCATATCTTGTGGCTCAGATGTCTAGAGCCTCTGCTTTCATATCTGTAAAACAGAGTTGGGGACTGAGTCTGTGGCTGAGGAGGGAATGGCAGAAGATTATCTCTGTTTTGTTCCTCCCTTCTTCCAACAGCTACTGGGCTCCCTCCAGTGCTCTGAGAAGCTATGAGAGATCAGCAGAATTTATGGTTCCCAGATAGGTTTGAATTTTTAATGACATATATATTTTTGAATAGTTAAACTTCTTTCTCTAGCACTGTTAAAATCTTGGAATGAAAACAACCAAAAAAATAATATTCAGATGATTGTATTTTTCTAGATTCTCTAAGAAATATTATATATCTCTCCTTTTCATCCAGTACATAACCTTACTGAGTTCTCCTAAGTAGGTATCTCAGGAAAAGATTAGAATATAGTCACAAAAAAGTGAAAGTCTCCTTCTGAAACTGAGGTATTCCAGACCAACTCATTTATTTTGTGGCAAAGATTACCATCACACATCCAGAGCTTTGTTTGCCTGGAGTCAATTCCTGTGGTTCCCATAGTTGGAAGGGAATCAGAAGAAGTGGGAAAGACAGATGTTGGGCAAGGCTAACCATTAGTCGGCAGTAGCAGCTTCACATGTTTGAAATCAAGTTGTGGTTTTTTTCAGTTTGATTCTTATTGGTTGTTCAGCCTAAACACTTGCTACTCTCTTTGAGAAGGTATGGATCATAAAGAACAGTGTCCAAATATTACTCACATTGCTTTGCTATCTCACTGTTATAACCAGTGTAATCCAGAAAACTCTCTAAATAAGGAATATATTAAAATGCAACCAAGGAAAAGTTCGTAGTTTAAAGGTTCATTGCTGATTTTAAACCTCATTCTTGGAGTTCTGCTTGCTTTAAAGGAAGGTGAAAGCTTACTCTAAGGTTTCCCAGGTGGCTGGAGCAGTGGTTAAAAAACAAGCAAAGAAAGAAACAAAACACCTGCCTATGAAGGGGGTTCAGGAGACACGAGTTCGATTCCTGGGTTAAGAAGATAACCTGGAGAAGGAAATGGCAACCCGTTCCAGTATTCTTACTTGTAAATACAATGGACAGAGGAGCTTGGCAGCGATAGTCCATCAGTTCAGTTCCATTCAATTCAGTCACTCAACTATGTCTAAGTTGCAATCCAACTTACCAAGTATTCCTTGCCTAGAATCCTTTTCCCCTTCAATTTTTCTCATGTCCAACTTACTATTGTCTTAAATACTCACAAGCACCCTGAAATGCTTCTCTGAAACTAAGCATATCTTTTTCAACACATTAAAATAAAAGCCTTTAATATCTATGTCATTAAAATAAGAAATTTAATATTCAGAGATTGATTTTCTTTCTCTAAGAAATTTTAAATAAACAACCAAAAAAATAATATTCAGATGATTGTATTTTTCTAGATTCTCTAAGAAATATTATATATCTCTCCTTTTCATCCAGTACATAACCTTACTGAGTTCTCCTAAGTAGGTATCTCAGGAAAAGATTAGAATATAGTCACAAAAAAGTGAAAGTCTCCTTCTGAAACTGAGGTATTCCAGACCAACTCATTTATTTTGTGGCAAAGATTACCATCACACATCCAGAGCTTTGTTTGCCTGGAGTCAATTCCTGTGGTTCCCATAGTTGGAAGGGAATCAGAAGAAGTGGGAAAGACAGATGTTGGGCAAGGCTAACCATTAGTCGGCAGTAGCAGCTTCACATGTTTGAAATCAAGTTGTGGTTTTTTTCAGTTTGATTCTTATTGGTTGTTCAGCCTAAACACTTGCTACTCTCTTTGAGAAGGTATGGATCATAAAGAACAGTGTCCAAATATTACTCACATTGCTTTGCTATCTCACTGTTATAACCAGTGTAATCCAGAAAACTCTCTAAATAAGGAATATATTAAAATGCAACCAAGGAAAAGTTCGTAGTTTAAAGGTTCATTGCTGATTTTAAACCTCATTCTTGGAGTTCTGCTTGCTTTAAAGGAAGGTGAAAGCTTACTCTAAGGTTTCCCAGGTGGCTGGAGCAGTGGTTAAAAAACAAGCAAAGAAAGAAACAAAACACCTGCCTATGAAGGGGGTTCAGGAGACACGAGTTCGATTCCTGGGTTAAGAAGATAACCTGGAGAAGGAAATGGCAACCCGTTCCAGTATTCTTACTTGTAAATACAATGGACAGAGGAGCTTGGCAGCGATAGTCCATCAGTTCAGTTCCATTCAATTCAGTCACTCAACTATGTCTAAGTTGCAATCCAACTTACCAAGTATTCCTTGCCTAGAATCCTTTTCCCCTTCAATTTTTCTCATGTCCAACTTACTATTGTCTTAAATACTCACAAGCACCCTGAAATGCTTCTCTGAAACTAAGCATATCTTTTTCAACACATTAAAAATAAAAGCCTTTAATATCTATGTCAGAAATTTATCTAGAAAAAAAAAATCTATCTAGATGTCTTCTATTGCCCTTTGTAGTGGGTTATGGCAATTAAAGATGTATCTAGAGAATTTCACAGAGGTTTATATTAAATAAACTTGAAATAGAAATGTTCATTCAGATATAAGTATTTTAGATATATCTGGGATAGTTATGCTCATTCAAAAATAAAAAATGTTTGAATGAGATTATTCAACTACTTTTGAAATGAGGAAAATTTAGCAAGGGAATTTCCAAGTACCTTTTACTTCCAGAGTGAAGAAAAGATGATTAGTTCTTAAGAGTGCCCCCTGAGTAGAAATATGCAAACCACTTCTGAAGTGTCAGACTGCATAGGAGTTTACAGGTTGAATATTAGCAATGATGCCTGCAGGAATTCTTGCTAACTAATAAAAACACAGAGCAAGCGACTCTTAATGGTAGCACAGATCATCATCCTTCACACCTTAAGAATATACATTCTAAAAATGCTTATATCAGAAGAAATACAGTTAACAGTTTCACTAAGGAATTGTCCTTTCAGAGATTGTAAACACATAATATTAGTTAAGCCTCACCATATCTTGGAGTGAGTATATTACATCAATTTTACAGGTATGTAAAGTAAGAATGACAATAGATAAAAGTCAATATTTATTGAGTCATATACAGATAGACATACCCACAGTCTTTTAAGTGCTTTATATCTATTATTTAATTCTTACAACAACCATGCAAAATAGTAATATTTTATTCATTTATAGATGGTCAGCTGAGACACGAGTTCGATTCCTGGGTTAAGAAGATAACCTGGAGAAGGAAATGGCAACCCGTTCCAGTATTCTTACTTGTAAATACAATGGACAGAGGAGCTTGGCAGCGATAGTCCATCAGTTCAGTTCCATTCAATTCAGTCACTCAACTATGTCTAAGTTGCAATCCAACTTACCAAGTATTCCTTGCCTAGAATCCTTTTCCCCTTCAATTTTTCTCATGTCCAACTTACTATTGTCTTAAATACTCACAAGCACCCTGAAATGCTTCTCTGAAACTAAGCATATCTTTTTCAACACATTAAAAATAAAAGCCTTTAATATCTATGTCAGAAATTTATCTAGAAAAAAAAAATCTATCTAGATGTCTTCTATTGCCCTTTGTAGTGGGTTATGGCAATTAAAGATGTATCTAGAGAATTTCACAGAGGTTTATATTAAATAAACTTGAAATAGAAATGTTCATTCAGATATAAGTATTTTAGATATATCTGGGATAGTTATGCTCATTCAAAAATAAAAAATGTTTGAATGAGATTATTCAACTACTTTTGAAATGAGGAAAATTTAGCAAGGGAATTTCCAAGTACCTTTTACTTCCAGAGTGAAGAAAAGATGATTAGTTCTTAAGAGTGCCCCCTGAGTAGAAATATGCAAACCACTTCTGAAGTGTCAGACTGCATAGGAGTTTACAGGTTGAATATTAGCAATGATGCCTGCAGGAATTCTTGCTAACTAATAAAAACACAGAGCAAGCGACTCTTAATGGTAGCACAGATCATCATCCTTCACACCTTAAGAATATACATTCTAAAAATGCTTATATCAGAAGAAATACAGTTAACAGTTTCACTAAGGAATTGTCCTTTCAGAGATTGTAAACACATAATATTAGTTAAGCCTCACCATATCTTGGAGTGAGTATATTACATCAATTTTACAGGTATGTAAAGTAAGAATGACAATAGATAAAAGTCAATATTTATTGAGTCATATACAGATAGACATACCCACAGTCTTTTAAGTGCTTTATATCTATTATTTAATTCTTACAACAACCATGCAAAATAGTAATATTTTATTCATTTATAGATGAGTCAGCTGAGGCCAAGAGAATTTAAGTATTTCCTACAAAGTCATCTAATCAAGTTGTACATATGGAATTTGAAATTAGTTGGACCTCTTTCTAAACCTGTATTCTTAATACTATGCTCTAAAAATACTATTTGTAATTATTTATATCAGTTAAATATTCCCTTAAAAACATGGATTTTCACTCAATTTTTCATCAATCTTAAAATTAGGTGAATTACATAGACAATTTTCTGAGACCAATATAGTGTTCTCAAAATTTTTCACAATGAATAGCTTTAAGGAAGATTTTTTTCTTGGCATTCACCTGACTAAACATTATTTGGGAAAGGAACAGAACCCAAACTCACTATCTTCACATTTTTAATCTCTACACTATGTTACCACCATGTAAAGATCCAGGTGTTAAGTAACCTGTTTGTGACAAGAGCCATAAGAGAGAAGTTGATTATGAGTCCTTTGGTTAAATCCCTTGTTTTTAAACTCTTTTACACTATCCCTGACCAAGGCTCTCAGAGCTGTCTATTATACCAAACAGTCATCTAACAACAAATTTTCAACATCTAATGTACTCAGATCATGGAAACCCTAAAGCTTATTCCAAGAGTCATTACACCAAGACTACACCAGTTATGTTCAGGCAATTCTTTACTTGTGGGGAAAGTAGATGATGAAGCTGACTATTCCAACCATTAAATCTATTCTTCATCTCTTTCTTTAATCACTTGCTAAGATAAATAACAAGTACCAACAATAACAATTTTAAAAATAGACAGTTTCAAGTCAATTTTAAAATTGACAGTTTTGTATTGCTAGAAAATATTAATCCAGACATGTGGAAAGTAAATAAACTCCATTCTTTGACTTATGCAGGACATAATTGGGAAAAAATACACTCAATTTACAGTTAAAAATGGAAGACTATATGGGCTCTGAGTGTGGTACTTCTAATACTTCCAGAGAGTAGATATTTTGCCTTAGGTTTGCATAGTAAGTAATTGTAAGAGAATTCATTCTTCCAAACCCACTGTTCAAAGGCATTAATTCTGAAGGTTGTGTGCTTTCATAACCCTCAACATCCAAAAAACAAAGACCATGACATCCGGTCCCATCACTTCATGGCAAATAGATGGACAAACAATGAAAACAGTGACATACTTTATTTTCTTGGGCTCCAACATTACTGTGGTTGGTGACTGCAGCCATGAAATTAAAAGACGCTTGCTCCTTGGAAGAAAAGCTATGACAAACCTCGACAGCATGTTCAAAAGCAGAGACATCACTTTACCAACAAAAGTCTATATAGTCAAATCTATGGTTTTCCATTGGTCATATATGGATGTTTGATTTGGACCATAAAGAAGACTGAGTGATGAAGAAATGATACCTTTGAACAGTGGTGTTGGAGAAGTCTCTTGAGAGTCCCTTGGACTGCAAGTAGTTCAAACCAATCAATTCTAACAGAAATTAGCTCTGAATAATCATTGAAGGACTGATGATGAAGGTGAAGCTCCAGTACTTTGGCCATGTGATGGGAAGGGACAACGCATTAGAAAAGAACCTGATGTTGGGGAAAATAGAAGGCATAAGGTGGGAAGGGATGGCATCACTGAGATTATACCAAACAGTCATCTAACAACAAATTTTCAACATCTAATGTACTCAGATCATGGAAACCCTAAAGCTTATTCCAAGAGTCATTACACCAAGACTACACCAGTTATGTTCAGGCAATTCTTTACTTGTGGGGAAAGTAGATGATGAAGCTGACTATTCCAACCATTAAATCTATTCTTCATCTCTTTCTTTAATCACTTGCTAAGATAAATAACAAGTACCAACAATAACAATTTTAAAAATAGACAGTTTCAAGTCAATTTTAAAATTGACAGTTTTGTATTGCTAGAAAATATTAATCCAGACATGTGGAAAGTAAATAAACTCCATTCTTTGACTTATGCAGGACATAATTGGGAAAAAATACACTCAATTTACAGTTAAAAATGGAAGACTATATGGGCTCTGAGTGTGGTACTTCTAATACTTCCAGAGAGTAGATATTTTGCCTTAGGTTTGCATAGTAAGTAATTGTAAGAGAATTCATTCTTCCAAACCCACTGTTCAAAGGCATTAATTCTGAAGGTTGTGTGCTTTCATAACCCTCAACATCCAAAAAACAAAGACCATGACATCCGGTCCCATCACTTCATGGCAAATAGATGGACAAACAATGAAAACAGTGACATACTTTATTTTCTTGGGCTCCAACATTACTGTGGTTGGTGACTGCAGCCATGAAATTAAAAGACGCTTGCTCCTTGGAAGAAAAGCTATGACAAACCTCGACAGCATGTTCAAAAGCAGAGACATCACTTTACCAACAAAAGTCTATATAGTCAAATCTATGGTTTTTTCCATTGGTCATATATGGATGTTTGATTTGGACCATAAAGAAGACTGAGTGATGAAGAAATGATACCTTTGAACAGTGGTGTTGGAGAAGTCTCTTGAGAGTCCCTTGGACTGCAAGTAGTTCAAACCAATCAATTCTAACAGAAATTAGCTCTGAATAATCATTGAAGGACTGATGATGAAGGTGAAGCTCCAGTACTTTGGCCATGTGATGGGAAGGGACAACGCATTAGAAAAGAACCTGATGTTGGGGAAAATAGAAGGCATAAGGTGAAGGGATGACAGAGGACAAGATGGTTGGATGGCATCACTGAGTCAATGGACATGAGTTTGAGCAAGCTCTGGGGGATGGAGAAGGACAGGGAAGCCTGTTGTGTTACAGTCCATGCAGTCACAAAGTGTCAGACATGACTGAGTGACTGAATTGAAGTGAGTTCAGTCCTTCACTCAATTATGTCTGACTCTATGTGGCCCCATTGCTGGTACTCTGTCAGCCTCCTCTGTCAGTGGAATTTCTCTGTCAGGAATAATGGAGTGGGGCCTCCCTGGTGGCCCAGTGGGTAGACAGGCAACCTTGCAGTTGCAAGTGGCACCGATTCAGTCACTGGCCTGGGAAGATCCCATGTGTCATGGAGCAGCTGGACTGGTGTGTCCAATTAGGAGCCAGTGCTCTGGAGCACAGGTGCCTAGAGATTCTCGTGCTCTGCAGCAAGAAGCCACTACAGTGGCAGACACACACAGGCCAAAGAATAAAGATGGATGAAAATAAATAACCAATAAAAAAGGTCAAAATTTAGAAAAAAAAAATCTCTCAGGAATACAGGGGAAAAAAATCCAAAATATTATCAATCTAATCCAGCAAGGAATAAAAAGCATAACTCTTGTCCAGCAGGGTCATTCCAAGAAGGCAAGACTGATCCAATATTTGTATATCCATCAATATAATCTATTATACTATCAGCTAATAAAAATTAGTAGTTAATAAAATTCAATACCCATTTATAGAAAACAAAACTCTCAAAAAGCTAGGACTCAAAGGGAGCTTCTTTAACCTAATAAAGGATATATTTTTAAAAAACCTGCAGATAATATGGTGCTTGTTGGTTAGGACTAAACACTTTTCCCAGTAATATCTAGCACAAAGCAATGTGTCTGATCTTACCATTCTTTTTTTTTTTTTTTTTTGACATCAGATTGGTTATTCTAGCTAGCAACAAAGAAATAAGACAAAGAAAATAAAATGGAGCATGTAAAGAATGTAATAAAATTTCTGTGTATGCACAGATGAGATCATTGTCTTTGTAGAAAACCTACAAAAATAATCCTGGAACTAATAGTGAAAAGGCATTCAAGATTGCAAGATACAAGGTTAATATACAAAAGGCAATTGTTTTCTATATACCAGCAATAAAAATTTTTACTTTGAAATGAAAATAAGCAATACCACTGATTACAGCATCTGCTTCTCCCTCACAAAAGTACTTTTCTAACAAAATAAAGTGCAAACTGAAAACTATAATACTATCATGAAAAAAAATCAAAGTAGATCTAAATAGAAAAGTATTTCAGGGTAATGAATTAGCAAAATCAATATTGTTTTGAGGTCCGTTATTTATTTATTTATTTAACAGGACCCCAGATTTAAGGTCCTGTTATGCCCTAATAAGATGTTCTACAAAAGATTTTGAAAAGAAGTTGGTACTAAAAAGTAAAAGTAGAGTTTTAACTCTATCAAAGCAGCAATTCGTGACTTGAGTTGCATTTATGTTTATTCTGTTGCTTACTCCTTTTTAGCACATTGCGGGGGTCTTGAAATTGAACATAGCACTATCTCTTTTATTATTCTTTACTGTCACCTTGTACATGTGGCTATACTAAAGGTGTTAATATCAATAAATGTATTTTCTACTTTGGGATGAATTGAGACAAGTTACCCTCATTAGTTTTTCCTTTTCCACAGTTAAGTAGGCTGATTTTGTAAATGTCTCTAGATTAATGTTAAAGTCATCTTGAGGTTGGCTCAAAACAATTCCAGCTACCTCCTAACCAAGTCTTCCACTACTGACCCTGAATCCAAATATGTTAGAAACCCAGATTTATTTTTAAGGATTTCATTTTCTATCATATCGCCATAATGCTTCTTAAAATACTCCTCTGCTTTAAAAGGCCATTAGATTTCATAATATAATTTTTAAGTTGTGTGGAGTCATCCTAAATGCATGTTCCAAAAAAAGTTTGCCAAAATGAGGACAATTTTAAAATTTTTAAAATTTTTCCCTTAGAGATATAACCTTCTACTAAAGAATTCTTATTGAGCTAATTGAAGAAAACAGACTCTTCAGAAGAAAATGAGTCTTTTTGTTGCTGGATTAAGTACTCCGTATTCCATAAAGCACTCTTGGGATACCGGATTTTACTCCTATTAGGAAAGGAAAGTACTGAAGTTTTGTCCTATCTTTTACTAACAAAGGAATTATGAACAGTGCTTCAATATGGGATTCTTTTTGAAAGGGAGTCTAAGTGGAAAAAGTTATCATTGGTTTCCCTGTATGTTGTTCATCAGTATAAGCGGCCATTTTCACCTCTGATTATTTCTCTGGGTAAGTTCCAAGCACAGAAGAGATATTCAGAAAATGCGTATATGCATGTGTATATATATATATATCATGTCTTATCAAATATATATGTGATATATGTTAAAGTTAGCTTTCTATGTAAAAGAATGAAACTGTATGCACATAGGAAAACCTCAGGATAAAATAATAGATGCAATATTAGGGCATAATGATAACTAATGACAACAAAATTTTTTTTGATAGAAAGAGACGAAAATGATAGCAGACAAAATCTGTTACACAAATTTTGTAGAAGTGAAAAAAAAAAGCTGTGCTTTTTCTTTTTTTGGTAACACACAAATTATAAGGGGAACTGTATTTAAGAAAGTGAAAGTCACTCAGTCATGCCCAACTTTTTGTAATCCCATGGATGAGCCATGGAATTCTCCTGGTAAGAATAATGGAGTGGATAGCCATTCCCTTCTCCAGGGTATCTTCCCAACTTAGGGCTCAAAGCCAGGTCTCCCACATTGCAGTTAGATTCTTTACTGTCTCAGTCACTGGGGAAACCCAAGAATACTGGCGTGGGTGGCCTATCCCTTCTCAGGGGATCTTCCTGAGAGCCATGGAATTCTCCAGGCAAGAATAATGTAGTGGCTAGCCATCCCCTTCTCCAGGGGGTCTTCTAGACTCAGGAATCAAACTGAGGTCTCCTGAATTGCAGGCGAATTGTTTACCAGCTGAGCTACCAGGGAAAACCAGGTGGTGTTAGTGGTAAAGAAACTGCCTGCTAATGTAGGAAACAAGAGACATGGATTCCATTCCTGGGCTGGGAAGATACCCTGGAGGAGGGCATGACAACCCACTCCAGTATTCTTGCCTGGAGAATCCCATGGGCAGAGAAGACTGGTGGGCTACAGTTCACAGGCTCACACAGAGTCAGAGATGACTGAAGTGAGTTAACACTTATACTTAAGAAAAAAACAGCTAAACATTGAGACAAAAAGTTACAATCAATGAAATTAATTTGACTCAATATACCTGATATACACTTGGGGCAGATCTTGATAAGTCTAAAGAATGATATTTAGATGTTCATGGTTCTGAAGAAGAATGACTAAATTAATAATAAGGAAATGCTATGATTTAAATTTACATTTACTATATCCTGAGCTATTGGAACTTTAATACACTGCCATTGGAAGAGTGAATTGATGTAATTACTATGAAAGTATCCATTATCTACTAAGTTGAACATATTTGGGTACGTGCTCAGTTGCTTCAGTCCTCTCTGACTCTTTACAACCCTATAGACTGTAGCCCACCAGGTTCCTCTGTCCATGGGATTCTCCAGGTAAGAATACTGGAGTGGGTTGCCATGCCCTCTGCCAAGGAATTTTCCTGAGCTGGACACTGAATCTGTGTCTCTTGGGTCTCTTACATTGTAGGCAGATTTTTTTCTGCTGAGCCACTGGGAAAGCCTAAGTTGAACATATCCATTTCCTGTAACTCAGCACTTTTACTCTTGAGTATCTACTCAACAGAACTTTTATTATAATCACTGAAATACTTAGACCTGGTACATAATAGCCAAAAGTGGGAACAACCCAAAACATAGAATTAATATCAATGGTGACTATCACAAATACATTATTGAGTTAAAGAAATATATACAAATTAATACATATTGTATAATTCCACTTCAATAAAGTTAAAAATTAAGTGGAAAGTGGTTTAATCTTGAGGGAGAGTAATAATAAGAAAGGTCACCAAAGGGCATTCTCTAATGTAGTGGCTAGCCATCCCTTCTCCAGGGGTCTTCTAGACTCAGGAATCAAACTGAGGTCTCCTGAATTGCAGGCGAATGTTTACCAGCTGAGCTACCAGGAAAACCAGGTGGTGTTAGTGGTAAAGAAACTGCCTGCTAATGTAGGAAACAAGAGACATGGATTCCATTCCTGGGCTGGGAAGATACCCTGGAGGAGGGCATGACAACCCACTCCAGTATTCTTGCCTGGAGAATCCCATGGGCAGAGAAGACTGGTGGGCTACAGTTCACAGGCTCACACAGAGTCAGAGATGACTGAAGTGAGTTAACACTTATACTTAAGAAAAAAACAGCTAAACATTGAGACAAAAAGTTACAATCAATGAAATTAATTTGACTCAATATACCTGATATACACTTGGGGCAGATCTTGATAAGTCTAAAGAATGATATTTAGATGTTCATGGTTCTGAAGAAGAATGACTAAATTAATAATAAGGAAATGCTATGATTTAAATTTACATTTACTATATCCTGAGCTATTGGAACTTTAATACACTGCCATTGGAAGAGTGAATTGATGTAATTACTATGAAAGTATCCATTATCTACTAAGTTGAACATATTTGGGTACGTGCTCAGTTGCTTCAGTCCTCTCTGACTCTTTACAACCCTATAGACTGTAGCCCACCAGGTTCCTCTGTCCATGGGATTCTCCAGGTAAGAATACTGGAGTGGGTTGCCATGCCCTCTGCCAAGGAATTTTCCTGAGCTGGACACTGAATCTGTGTCTCTTGGGTCTCTTACATTGTAGGCAGATTTTTTTCTGCTGAGCCACTGGGAAAGCCTAAGTTGAACATATCCATTTCCTGTAACTCAGCACTTTTACTCTTGAGTATCTACTCAACAGAACTTTTATTATAATCACTGAAATACTTAGACCTGGTACATAATAGCCAAAAGTGGGAACAACCCAAAACATAGAATTAATATCAATGGTGACTATCACAAATACATTATTGAGTTAAAGAAATATATACAAATTAATACATATTGTATAATTCCACTTCAATAAAGTTAAAAATTAAGTGGAAAGTGGTTTAATCTTGAGGGAGAGTAATAATAAGAAAGGTCACCAAAGGGCATTCTCTCAAGGGCACAATTAGTTTTCCTAAAGTTACAATTTTTTATCTGAGTTTTACTTACATGGATAAGGTTATTCTGTAAAAACTTTGGACCTGTATTTTTTTGTATTGTACATATGCTATAATTTAATTTTAAAAATTACAGAAAATCCCACTACTAATATCATTTACTAAATATAAAAAGTGTAAACTTTCTAAATGCTTTTGTTAGCATTTTGCAAATAAGAAAGTTAAGATTACTGTCAAATAATTCATTTTTCCTGTTTTAACTCTATTCCAACAATTGTAACATACACAAGAAACTTAATAAATGGAAGAATTATTCACAGTGCCAACTTACACATTTTTTGATAGCAAAAATTTGGAGGAAAGCAAGATGAATTATACAGCTGTAGATTTACTGTGATTTTCTTTTCCTCTTTTGTAAAAAACACAAAATACATGACATTTTTCTGTAAGAATTGTCTCCATGTGAAGACTGGGCAGTCATTTGTTTAAAAAGTAAATTGGCATTTATTCCTCAAATTTAATTTTAAAAATCAATGAATCTGTTAAACTTAAGCATTACAATGATCAAAAAAGAGAAACAGAATATTGTATTTGTGTGTGCCCAATCATGTCCGACTCTTTGTGACTCCTTTGTCTGTAGCCCACTAGTCTCCTCTGTCCATGGGGATTTCCCAGGCAAGAATACTGGAGTTCTTTGCCATTTCCTTCTCAGGGGATCTTCCTGACCTCAGGATTAACTTGTGTCTCTTATGTCTCCTTTACTGGCAGGCAGATTCTTTATCACTAGCGCCACTGAGAAGCTGTATCTATATAAAATGGGGTTTCAAATAAACTATTTCACAACACATTAACATTAATTACATTCATAACACCCCATACTATCACAATTTTAGGATTGTTGATTAATAAGCCTGTTTGTCTTCAAAATATGAAATGCGTCCACTTTCCCCATTCCAGTGCTATCAGAGTAGTCCAAGCTTCCATAACATTTCACCTAGATTTTTACAATAGCTTCCTAATGAGAAGTGAAAGTGTTAGTTGATCAATTTTGTCCAACTCTTTGCAACTCCATGGACTGTAGGCGACCAGGCTCCTCTGTCCATGGTATTCTCGAGGCAAGAATACAGGAGTGGGTTGCCATTTCCTTCTCCAGGGGATCTTCTTGGCTCAGGGGTCCAATCAGGGTCTCCTTCATTGCAGGGAAGCCCTAGCCTCCCCAGTAATCTTCCCTATTTCTGTTCTTTTCTTAGTCTCTTGGCAGTCTATTACCAGCTAAGTAGCCAGAGTACTTTTGTTAAAACTTAAGGATGTCATTGCCCTGCTCAAAGTTCTCCGTGGCATTCCATCTCTTGCCTAGATTAGAAATCAAAGTACTTATAGACCTCAAGGTCTCTTAGTTCTCTCCACACCAGCCACAACAATTGGTTTCCTTGCTGTTCCTCTAATCTGTGATATACATTCATTCTTGCCTCAGGGACTTGGTATTTATTGTCCTCAAGCTGTTTGCGGGGTCCCTTATTTCCTCCTCATTTTAAATATATTTTCTCAGTGAGGCTTTCCTTTACCATGCCATCTGAAATTTCATAAGCATAACCATTTTATAACTTCCTTTCCATATTTTTTCCTCTGTAGTTCCTTAATTATTTAATATAATACTTATCTTATTTACATTGTTCATTTCTGTCTCCTCTCCTAGAAACAAAATGCCTGATAAGAATGGGATTTTGTCAGTTTTCTTTACAATTACATCAGTGCCTACGTCATAATCCTTAGTAGATATAAAATGAAATTTAGAGAACATTGGAAAGAATGCCTAGGAGTATGTTGTTAAATATAGACATTTTAAAATTTTCAAACACTGTACCAGAAATCCCAATTACTCAGTGTAGGAAAAAAAAAAAAGAACAGGAAAATACTAGAACTTGAACTGTGAAGATAGATTTCCAGCATGAGATAAGCCACAAAACTTAAAGTAATGGACTTCCAATTTCCCTAAGTAAGGTGCTTAGAGGTCCACCCTAACAAGTAAGAAGCTGGGCAAACCAAAAAATCAACAACTCTTCTTGCATTCATCAAAAAGCAAACTTCTATGCCCCAATTGGAAAGACAAAGAGAGAATCACAACTTAAGTACAAAACCCAGGGGAAACCAGTACCAGGATAGAAAAACTGAAACTGTAATTGATGAATTACTAGAGGCTCAATGTGGAAAATTCTGAATCAAAAAGTCCAGGGGTCCCAGTGATAAAATCCACACTTTGTGATTTTTACCTTCAGGCCTTCTAACAGGTTCTTACAGTGAATACTGGAGAAAAATCTACTCTTGATCTGACAGTGAGGGGTGAAAAATGAGCCATGCTGAAATACACATGTTTTTCTCAATAAGGTCTACCCCAGGAGGAACTGTTTTACCAGAAACATAACCTACTGAGGTTTTAGCAGAGCCTGACTGACTAACTGCCCTGTTTAGTTATCCATTTAGACCTCAAGGTCTCTTAGTTCTCTCCACACCAGCCACAACAATTGGTTTCCTTGCTGTTCCTCTAATCTGTGATATACATTCATTCTTGCCTCAGGGACTTGGTATTTATTGTCCTCAAGCTGTTTTGGGTCCCTTATTTCCTCCTCATTTTAAATATATTTTCTCAGTGAGGCTTTCCTTTACCATGCCATCTGAAATTTCATAAGCATAACCATTTTATAACTTCCTTTCCATATTTTTTCCTCTGTAGTTCCTTAATTATTTAATATAATACTTATCTTATTTACATTGTTCATTTCTGTCTCCTCTCCTAGAAACAAAATGCCTGATAAGAATGGGATTTTGTCAGTTTTCTTTACAATTACATCAGTGCCTACGTCATAATCCTTAGTAGATATAAAATGAAATTTAGAGAACATTGGAAAGAATGCCTAGGAGTATGTTGTTAAATATAGACATTTTAAAATTTTCAAACACTGTACCAGAAATCCCAATTACTCAGTGTAGGAAAAAAAAAAAAGAACAGGAAAATACTAGAACTTGAACTGTGAAGATAGATTTCCAGCATGAGATAAGCCACAAAACTTAAAGTAATGGACTTCCAATTTCCCTAAGTAAGGTGCTTAGAGGTCCACCCTAACAAGTAAGAAGCTGGGCAAACCAAAAAATCAACAACTCTTCTTGCATTCATCAAAAAGCAAACTTCTATGCCCCAATTGGAAAGACAAAGAGAGAATCACAACTTAAGTACAAAACCCAGGGGAAACCAGTACCAGGATAGAAAAACTGAAACTGTAATTGATGAATTACTAGAGGCTCAATGTGGAAAATTCTGAATCAAAAAGTCCAGGGGTCCCAGTGATAAAATCCACACTTTGTGATTTTTACCTTCAGGCCTTCTAACAGGTTCTTACAGTGAATACTGGAGAAAAATCTACTCTTGATCTGACAGTGAGGGGTGAAAAATGAGCCATGCTGAAATACACATGTTTTTCTCAATAAGGTCTACCCCAGGAGGAACTGTTTTACCAGAAACATAACCTACTGAGGTTTTAGCAGAGCCTGACTGACTAACTGTCACATGGGAGAAGAGCAATGTGTTCGATCAGTTATCCATTTAGATTTTATAATCCTTCTAAGAAAATGCATGTGTGTATACTAAGTCGTTTTAGCCCTGTCCAACTCTTTGTGACCCCATGGACTGTAGCCAGCTGGACTCTTCTGTCAACAGGATTCTCCAGGCAAGAATACTGGAGTGGGTTGCCAGGGGATCTTCCTGACTCAGGGATTGAACCTCTGTCTTGCTGGTTCTTTACCATAGTGCCACCTGGAAGCCCTTTCACTACAACAACAGAGGTTAAAGTGAAGAAGAAATTCCTAAAGGAATGACAAAATCTTTGGTAACTGTAGTACATAGCAGCAAAATAATGAGGAAGGGAAGAGGACTAAATAGCTACCATGTCAAATATGTATGAGTTTTTATACAATGTTGGAGAAATAATAATTTCCAAGAAGTAGTTGAAAAACAATGAGAAAATGAAATCACTTCCTGGTCCTAAAGTGTGTGGAAAAGTTTGAGACTTAATTTCAGTCAGGCAAGGAGCGTATATTCTGTGAAGAGCTTAAGAATGATGTGTGGCATGTGTGCTCAGTTGTGCCGAGTCTACAACCGCATGGACTGTAGGCCACCAGGCTCCTCGGTCTCTGGGATTTCCCTGGCAAGAACACTGGAGTGGGTTGCCGTTTCCTTCTCCGAGGGATCTTTCTGATGTAAGCTGAAAACTGGGGTCCCCTCATTTATCATTGAGTCACCAGGGGGGAAGTCCAGGGATCATAAGAGTACAGTATGAAGACTGTGAAGGGGAGAAACTCTTGGAGGTCATGGAAAGTCACGTATTGTATTCATAGAGACCTGGAGTAGAGATTGGAAAACAAGAAGGGAATACAGGAATAGGAAGTGCAGATAGTCACACTTCCTGCAAAAATTTCAACAGAACAATCTCTGTGGTCCCTTAGTGTATGTGAATGTCAGTGACAAAGTTTCTAGAGGTCTCAGGAAAGACAAATGGTTATTTTATATCTACAGTTAATCTGGTGACCGTGAGAAGTAACATGTGTCAGCTTGGGGTATATGAGGAAAGTTTGTTTGTTTTCCTTGATAAAAGAGATCTTGCTGACTTCCAGGCTGAGTTCCAACACTTAATTGTGGACAAAGATTTGGCATCATTCAGTGAACTGTTGACCAATGTCAATAAGCACACACCTTCAGAGTTCTTACTTTGTGATTCAAAACAAAACAAACAAACAAAACCCTACCTTAAGTGGTTGTAGTTTAGTTTCCTATTACTTGGAACTTAAGGCAATTCTAGCTGATATAACTTCCACACTATTTTTAGGAAGAATTAATTGTTCTCTTTGTGCTTTCTCATTACATTTAATTTCTTTTCAAACCTGCCTAGTAATAGTTGTACAACATATTGTTATTTGTCTTCCTCCCACACAGACCAAACATTCCTTGAAGGCAAGATGACATTATATTTATATTTGTTTTCTAAGCCTATCTCATAGTATCTATTATATAATAAAAAATCAATAAAAATGTTGCATAATGGATGAATGATGAATATACTGGAGACTTACAGTTTTATCTGCCCAATAATTGTTTCTGGAAATTATTTTTGCTCTCTTACATTCATGGAAACTGTGAAGTCTTTCTGCTAAATAAAATAATCTCGAGCCTAGGCCACATAAAAAATTTTAGAAATGGGACTTTCCATATTACCATGCCAATCACAGTCTTTCCCTGGGCGTCTGGAATACAGAATTCCGTTTCCTTCTCCGAGGGATCTTTCTGATGTAAGCTGAAAACTGGGGTCCCCTCATTTATCATTGAGTCACCAGGGGGGAAGTCCAGGGATCATAAGAGTACAGTATGAAGACTGTGAAGGGGAGAAACTCTTGGAGGTCATGGAAAGTCACGTATTGTATTCATAGAGACCTGGAGTAGAGATTGGAAAACAAGAAGGGAATACAGGAATAGGAAGTGCAGATAGTCACACTTCCTGCAAAAATTTCAACAGAACAATCTCTGTGGTCCCTTAGTGTATGTGAATGTCAGTGACAAAGTTTCTAGAGGTCTCAGGAAAGACAAATGGTTATTTTATATCTACAGTTAATCTGGTGACCGTGAGAAGTAACATGTGTCAGCTTGGGGTATATGAGGAAAGTTTGTTTGTTTTCCTTGATAAAAGAGATCTTGCTGACTTCCAGGCTGAGTTCCAACACTTAATTGTGGACAAAGATTTGGCATCATTCAGTGAACTGTTGACCAATGTCAATAAGCACACACCTTCAGAGTTCTTACTTTGTGATTCAAAACAAAACAAACAAACAAAACCCTACCTTAAGTGGTTGTAGTTTAGTTTCCTATTACTTGGAACTTAAGGCAATTCTAGCTGATATAACTTCCACACTATTTTTAGGAAGAATTAATTGTTCTCTTTGTGCTTTCTCATTACATTTAATTTCTTTTCAAACCTGCCTAGTAATAGTTGTACAACATATTGTTATTTGTCTTCCTCCCACACAGACCAAACATTCCTTGAAGGCAAGATGACATTATATTTATATTTGTTTTCTAAGCCTATCTCATAGTATCTATTATATAATAAAAAATCAATAAAAATGTTGCATAATGGATGAATGATGAATATACTGGAGACTTACAGTTTTATCTGCCCAATAATTGTTTCTGGAAATTATTTTTGCTCTCTTACATTCATGGAAACTGTGAAGTCTTTCTGCTAAATAAAATAATCTCGAGCCTAGGCCACATAAAAAATTTTAGAAATGGGACTTTCCATATTACCATGCCAATCACAGTCTTTCCCTGGGCGTCTGGAATACAGAATTGAAAGGAGAGGACATGTAGAACCATGGAAGCAGAGCCATACTGTTGATAGTATCTCAGTGGAAGAATTCGTACATTTTTTGCTAACTACCAGAATCTACTCTAATTCCCACGTCCCTTAATGCATGGTTGATCAATTTTTCCTTGGTTCAGAGAGATACTGACGAACACTTTCAACTAACTTCTTTTGTGGCATAACCTAACCAGAGGAGATTCCTATTTCTCATAACCAAATGAATGTTTGTAATAAGGACCCAATGAGATACAGACTGAACATGGAATATGGGTACAATTTCAATATCTGGTGGATATTAGATGTGGTAGGGACAAGAGAACATTAAGAGGACAGACCTGAAATAAAACATTTTAAGGATTATATAACAAGTGGTGGGGTCAGGTGACAAGACTAGAATATAAACTTGGTTCACAGTGTATAGGGAATTGAATGCAAGGCTCTGTTTAACATGACTTCTAACTTAGGAGGGCGGAGCACTCACAACACCCAGTTCTTAGATAAGCAAGCCCCTAAATGACCATATAAGTGAGACCACAAAACCACAGGACTTGCCAGGGTTTGAGTCAGAAATAGAACTCAGAAAACTAAGTCCCACTCTCAAACCACTAGCACCACTCCCTTCCTACAATACACTTAGTGTGAAATACTTTTTTGGTTTCTGTGCATGCTTGCAGTCAACTGAAGTAGGGTAGAAAAAAAATTAAAAACAGTCCATGAACTAAAAATGCACCTTTTTCTCTCCCATTTATAAGGATCTTGAAATTTAAAAACAAAAAAATTAAAATTTCATGGAAATTAAAAAACCTAAAATGTAGTTTTCTACTACCAGCTGTATTCTTTTTTGTACACTGGAGCTCATAAAAATTTTTTTATCTGTACATGAGATTAGACTATTTTTCATCTCTTTGAGAAATGGCAGTTTTTAGAAGAGGGACTGTTAATAAGAAGGTATGTTCCTCAGATTCTTTGCCCAGGCAAACTTTACAAGGCAAGATTATCAAAAAAATGAAACTGACTTTTGTGTTTTTAAGGTATATTAGATTATTACTTCATATATTTTTGCTATTTTTCCAGAATAAAGGTAAATCAGAATTTTTATAAGCAGAGAATTCAAAGGTAATGGCAGTTTGGTGTCTAGAGATTCAGCAATTCATGAAAGAGCCTCTTTTTTCCCCTTTCATTTCCTGTTTTTGAACTTCTTCCACTAGCACCATTCAAGCAAAAGAGTAAGACTGTGCTTCAGCACAAATGGCTAAAAGTGACATTAATTATTTTATTTATTTACTTTTTGTTTGTTTGGGCAATGTGCCTGCAGACAGTGGGACTTGGTGAGCTACTCTGCCTTGCAGATGTCCTAACTTTAATTTTTTTCTGACAGAGATGATGGCATTAATGATGCTGATTTAAATTAGACAGGAGATTTGACTCCTGGAATATTAATTGAAAATATTTGTCTGACTCAAGGCTCTAAGCACTCAAAATAAAATTCTCCATGGTCATACATTCATCATATTTTGAATACTTAGGTAGAAAACAAGTGATTAAGGACATATTTTAAAATTTTAACAAAATGCCAAAATAACAACCAAATTCATTTTTATGTTCAAAAGAGTCATTCTAGTTTAAAATGTTTCTCATTACATATGGATGCTTTTATTCTTTAAGTGTGTATCATGTATCTATAAATATGTTTATGCTAATACTAAATAGGGTCCAGAGATTCATTAATGGGAAACCATAGTGAATTCACTTTTTGGAAAATAATGAAGTCATTTCAAACAAAATATTTTCATCCCAAAAGGATTAGGATAGAACAAAGAGACTTTTGATTAAAAAACAAAGAGTATGGAATTTAAACTTAACAATCATACATGGTAATATTCAGCAATTCTTAAATTCGAAAAGGGTTGTTCTAGGGTATGGGTCTTGAGTTCCCAGAGTTCATGCCCAGAATAATTTACTTGGGTGTTTCAAACCCCACATTCTTTTCCTCACCTCAGACCAGCTGAGCTTTCAAACCTTTGAATTCCTCTTTCATAATTTCAGCTCTTCATGGTGCTTTGAAATGCATATTTTCCAGAAATAGAGTATTAGTCACAAAGAAAGGAGTCAGTTTGGTTTCACGATCAAATTTTTCCCCATATTTAGGTTGTCCTGTAATAACTGATCTTTGAAGCAACAGAACTAGATTTCTAGGCTCACTTCTTCCTGAGTAGAATTGTCCATATCCTTTCAATGCTTAGATTCCATAGCTTTTGGTACCAACTTGTACTTTTTTTTTTTTTGGCCACTTCTATTGGTCCTTCATTTATTTATTTTCATCCTTCTTTGTTCTTTGGCCTGTGTGGGCCTCCCATTGCTGTGGCCTCTCTCGTTGCAGAGCACCGGCTCTTGGCACATGCGCTCCAGAGCTCCAGCTAGGTAGTTGAGACACATCAGTCCAACCGCTCCATGGCAAGTGGGATCTTTCCAGGCCAGGGATCGAACTGGCACCTCTTGCACTGCGAAGTGGATTCTTTGCTCACTGGATCACCAGGGAAGCCCCCAACTTATACATTTTTAATATTAAGTCTTACCCATTCATAAGGATACATTTAATTTTCATATTAAATACCTTTTCCGTGGCAATTTATAATCTTATAATATTTTCCTCAATGACTGTTTTTGACAAGCATTTTTGGAGAACAATAAGATTTGCCAAAAGAGTATCAAGAGACTGTGAACTTATCAATGGCAAACTCTTGCTTTTCCCACTTGTTTTTATCTCTAGGAGGTGTGTATAGTAAACTCACAATCATTAAAATGTGTGGAATTCATGAATAAATAATACATTTTTTACATTTCTATAATTTTTATAAATAAATATTTCAGAGAATGTACAGTTGACCATCACTGCTCTGGTTACTATTGGAAACAAAAGAATATAAATTTTCACAGAGCATAAGATTTCAACAAGAAAATCTACATAGCAGTATAATTAATTTGGGTATTGAAAAAGACTGTGATATATTTTAAAACACTTGTCATTGAATATTGCTTCACAAAATATCAGTTTTAAAAATTCAATTAACTTATTTTTATGAATGAGTAACTGAGGACAGACTAGTTAATGATGTTGCTTGAATTCATTTATATAAAAACATACATTAGTAAAGTTGGTTTAAAGTCTAAATCTCTTTAAAACCATGTTAGTATACTGTCAAGAATGAAAAAAAAAAATTCTTCCCTTTCATACAATCTAGCAAAGAAAATATAAAATTATCTTGGACACACACACACATTTATAAGAAAAATAAATTTCTCTTAATTAAATTGTAATTTCCTACTGACTATATGTGAAAAAAAACTTTAACAAAATAGGTACTTTTAGTTAAACGGTATTTTTCTCATGTCTGTAAATCAAACTTGTCAAATCAAATATGAGAGAGAGCATCTTTGTTCCTTAATCTTATTAAAAGATATTTATAATATTGTGGGATCCAGCTATAAATGTACTACTGTACATGCATGGGTACATATCATGTCTTTCTCTTACTGGTCTCCAGCACAGATTACAGCTTGTTTTCCATGTTTTTCACCAAACATTAGCAAAAGGGATGGGAGAAATCCATAATGCAACTGACCATAGGTTAAGGTTTTCCCAAAATATGAAGGCAGGAGAAGAAGGGGGCAGCAAAGGATGAGATGGATAGACAGAATCACTGACTCAATGGACATGAATCTGAGCAAACTCTGAAAAATAGTGGAGGACAGAGGATCCTGGCATGCTGCAGTCCATGGGGTTGCAAATAGCCATGACTTAGACTGAAAAATGACAAAGTTAGGAAGTATTGATATCAGTTATCAACCTGGATATTTAGTTTGACCTTGGGGCTGCCTAGATGGCTCAATGGTGAAGGTACACCAGATTATATATATAATTTGCTTACTTATTACTTAGAGGTAGAAAATTAGAATGCTACAGTATAGGCTATTAACATCATTGAGTTAAACACTAACAAATACTCTACTCTGTTATTAGAAAATTTTGTTACTAGAAATTTTTGCTTTTATGCCCACTGATGTATCTCAAGTCCATGAAATATCAGTTTTAAAAATTCAATTAACTTATTTTTATGAATGAGTAACTGAGGACAGACTAGTTAATGATGTTGCTTGAATTCATTTATATAAAAACATACATTAGTAAAGTTGGTTTAAAGTCTAAATCTCTTTAAAACCATGTTAGTATACTGTCAAGAATGAAAAAAAAAAATTCTTCCCTTTCATACAATCTAGCAAAGAAAATATAAAATTATCTTGGACACACTACACATTTATAAGAAAAATAAATTTCTCTTAATTAAATTGTAATTTCCTACTGACTATATGTGAAAAAAAACTTTAACAAAATAGGTACTTTTAGTTAAACGGTATTTTTCTCATGTCTGTAAATCAAACTTGTCAAATCAAATATGAGAGAGAGCATCTTTGTTCCTTAATCTTATTAAAAGATATTTATAATATTGTGGGATCCAGCTATAAATGTACTACTGTACATGCATGGGTACATATCATGTCTTTCTCTTACTGGTCTCCAGCACAGATTACAGCTTGTTTTCCATGTTTTTCACCAAACATTAGCAAAAGGGATGGGAGAAATCCATAATGCAACTGACCATAGGTTAAGGTTTTCCCAAAATATGAAGGCAGGAGAAGAAGGGGGCAGCAAAGGATGAGATGGATAGACAGAATCACTGACTCAATGGACATGAATCTGAGCAAACTCTGAAAAATAGTGGAGGACAGAGGATCCTGGCATGCTGCAGTCCATGGGGTTGCAAATAGCCATGACTTAGACTGAAAAATGACAAAGTTAGGAAGTATTGATATCAGTTATCAACCTGGATATTTAGTTTGACCTTGGGGCTGCCTAGATGGCTCAATGGTGAAGGTACACCAGATTATATATATAATTTGCTTACTTATTACTTAGAGGTAGAAAATTAGAATGCTACAGTATAGGCTATTAACATCATTGAGTTAAACACTAACAAATACTCTACTCTGTTATTAGAAAATTTTGTTACTAGAAATTTTTGCTTTTTATGCCCACTGATGTATCTCAAGTCCATGAAATAGTGCCTATTACAAGTATAAAGTTATAATTATATACTATAATGTTTTATAAACTTTAATTTATAATAATTGCTTATAAATTAAGAGAAAGATCCAACGTCTCAAAGAAACTGGGCAATAGGTGCCAACAGGAGCAATTTTCAAATTCAAAATATAGATGATAAATATTTCAATACCAATGTTTATCAAATTTACTTCTAGCCAAAGATTTTAAAACAAAAACAATAATGAGTTACTTTTTCTCTGCCACCAATATGGTGAAGGGTCTTAATAGAAGCCTGGCTATAGGCCATAGCTACTTTTGCTATACAATCCATTGAGCTCTCTTTTATACAATCAGCAGTGGTTTCACTCTTTTTTCATATCTGGAAATCTTTGGAATCATTAACCTAGTACTTACAGTGTTAGAAGTGCCTTTTTGATGATATTTTATAACTGAAAAAAGAGCTATTCATTCATCAACAATATGTGGGTTAAATAAATCCTGACACATTGGAATGATGGAATAATGTACAGTAATGAAAATGTTTCTGAAGAAAAACATGTCATATCATGAGAAAATACGATTTTGATAAGTTATAAAATTGGTTAAAATAGTATGTACAATATGTTTCATTTATCTAAAAATAAGTTATAACTTGATATATAAACACAAGTAGAAACAAAATTCTAAGAAATACACTAAAAAGGTAAAGAATACAGACTGTGGGATTATAAGTGACTTTTGTTTCATTGTGTACAGTTTTTTCTATAATAAATGTTTATTTCATAATCAGTAAAAACATCATTTAAAATGAGTTCTAGGATAGCTACAGGGCAGCTGAATAAGAACACTATCAGAATTGGGTAGAATCTAGTGAAGTGTGAAAGAAAAGGTCATGAAAGATCAAATTATTTTCCTAGAAACCAAAAAGTATTAAGGGCTCTTGAATATCCTTAATAAAAAGGTGAAAGTGAGTTACTTCTTTTGTGGTGGAGGTTCGTCACAAGGAAAACAATAATTGTTGTTTCCAAAGAAACAGCATTAGTGGCTCTAAGTGAAAAAAACCTAAGATACTATAATGTTGGAGCACATTATTAGGGCTTATGGCGATGATAAATGTTTACATTTTAAATCAGAATTTTAAATGTTTGCATTTTTAAGAAAATGGTAGAATAAAGCTCTTCTTTCAGATTTCTCTGTATTGAAAAAATTATCCTGACCAAATTTTGCTCTTGTTTCTTTGGAATCCCCCAGTTCTTTTTCTATGAAAAACAGTTCCCCCGTAATATTATAGCTGAATTACACAGAGTGTGTTCCTTCTAACCCATCTCCAAAGAGACACTCTAATCACAGCTACTTCATAAGTAACAGTTATCTGAAAATCCTAAATTAGTGTTACAATTCTGAAGAATTATTATCACATCTACAGATAGCTGATGATTGCTTCCATAGCACTTACAAATTTTGTATTGTTTGGTTTCTGTGCAATTCTTGCAATTAAGGATTATTAGTTACAAAATGACACAAACACAGATACAGATATACATATTGCTTTCTTAGTGGCTCAGTGGTAAAGAATCCGCTTGCAATGGAGGAGATGCAGGTTGGATTCCTGGGTGGGGAAGATCCCCTGGAAAAGGAAATGGCAACCCACTCCTGTATTGTTGCCTGGAAAATACCATGGACAAAGGAGCCTGGTGGGACCACAGTCCATGGGGTCACAGAGAGGTGGACATGACTTAGCAACTAAACAACAAGAGCAAATTATATACACAAGTCAAATACTTTAGAGAGATTCTGAACTACACATTTGAATGCTATTATGACTGCATGGAAAACACGAGTTAATATTGGGAAAACCAAGGAGAAAGTCCCAAGTACCCGGACTCTACTCTATTACAAAAGTCTCTGAAGAAGCGTGTTAAAAATTTGGAATGACAGTACCTGACTGTTCCAGTGGAAATATCATTTTCATTTCCAAGAAACAAAGCACAAATTGTTCTTTTGTCCATATGCTAAAATATTTAGTACTATCACACCTAAGGACATTATGTGTACAGATTTTAAAAACATGAACACTTTTGCTGAAACTATCCAAAATGTAGATGTTGTCTTTGAGAAAACAATCATCTCTATAATTTCTAAATATTAATCTGTCCTTTTAAATCTGTACTTCTCACAATGAGAAGCCTATATGCTCTCTATTTCTCTGTGTGCGTGTGTCTAAGAACAAGAGAGGAGACTTGATTTTGTTGATGTTTTTCTAATATATTGATAGTATATATTCACATCAAATATTATCATTTACACTGATATTATGTTTGTAAACAAAATTTTCTTTCTCCCTAACTTCAGTGTTCACGTAGGCATACAATTTGAATGATCTTGTTAAATACTTTTCCAGAAGTCCTTTCTATTATAGCTGAATTACACAGAGTGTGTTCCTTCTAACCCATCTCCAAAGAGACACTCTAATCACAGCTACTTCATAAGTAACAGTTATCTGAAAATCCTAAATTAGTGTTACAATTCTGAAGAATTATTATCACATCTACAGATAGCTGATGATTGCTTCCATAGCACTTACAAATTTTGTATTGTTTGGTTTCTGTGCAATTCTTGCAATTAAGGATTATTAGTTACAAAATGACACAAACACAGATACAGATATACATATTGCTTTCTTAGTGGCTCAGTGGTAAAGAATCCGCTTGCAATGGAGGAGATGCAGGTTGGATTCCTGGGTGGGGAAGATCCCCTGGAAAAGGAAATGGCAACCCACTCCTGTATTGTTGCCTGGAAAATACCATGGACAAAGGAGCCTGGTGGGACCACAGTCCATGGGGTCACAGAGAGGTGGACATGACTTAGCAACTAAACAACAAGAGCAAATTATATACACAAGTCAAATACTTTAGAGAGATTCTGAACTACACATTTGAATGCTATTATGACTGCATGGAAAACACGAGTTAATATTGGAAATCCAAGGAGAAAGTCCCAAGTACCCGGACTCTACTCTATTACAAAAGTCTCTGAAGAAGCGTGTTAAAAATTTGGAATGACAGTACCTGACTGTTCCAGTGGAAATATCATTTTCATTTCCAAGAAACAAAGCACAAATTGTTCTTTTGTCCATATGCTAAAATATTTAGTACTATCACACCTAAGGACATTATGTGTACAGATTTTAAAAACATGAACACTTTTGCTGAAACTATCCAAAATGTAGATGTTGTCTTTGAGAAAACAATCATCTCTATAATTTCTAAATATTAATCTGTCCTTTTAAATCTGTACTTCTCACAATGAGAAGCCTATATGCTCTCTATTTCTCTGTGTGCGTGTGTCTAAGAACAAGAGAGGAGACTTGATTTTGTTGATGTTTTTCTAATATATTGATAGTATATATTCACATCAAATATTATCATTTACACTGATATTATGTTTGTAAACAAAATTTTCTTTCTCCCTAACTTCAGTGTTCACGTAGGCATACAATTTGAATGATCTTGTTAAATACTTTTCCAGAAGTCCTTTCTATAGCCATTGAAAGTCTTCCTCTCATCTCTCTACATATGCCTTATGAATACCTAAATTGGTTATAATATTTGTAGATTTATTGTATCCAAAATGTATTCATGATCTCTATACTGTGAAACTTTCCGCAAGTTTGCAATGTCTGCATTTTGCAATTTCAACTCTAGGAAATCACATGACAATCACTAGCATTGTGTCTTCCCCAGGGGAATAACTTGGGATCAAATATTATTCTGCACCTCAGAAATATCTTCAAATTTGTGATGAAATATAGCAAATGTATTTGTTAACTAATGAGTTATAACATATTTATTCAGTATATAAATCTGTAAGAGAAAAAGTATTATTTTCTTTGTGTTTTTCATTTACTTCATTATTAGAATATTTCACTTGCTTTTTTGTTGTCTAGTTTTTGTTTTTAATTGGAAAATCTAGGCTTATTTTGCATGAGAGATACACAAATTATGCACATTGTTCCCCCAATGTGTATTTCATGTGGTGTTTCCTGCCTGTATCACAAACCCACCTACATTTACTACAACTATTATTTACCTAACCTTGCTGGTAGTCTTTCTATCTTTCAGATAAGAGTAAGCTGTACGTTTCATAACCTTAATAAAATCTAAGATATTAGATTTAAAAGCATTAGAATTCATAAAGCATTCTGTATTGCCAAAAGTTAATAATTGCTGTTAACCAACAGAGATTAGAAAATAGGAATTGAGAGAAAATCACATTCATATGGTAATAATTCTTACCACTCCTACACAAATTCAAATGCTTAGGACTCTTATTCTTACTACTGTTTCTACTCCTATTTCTTCTCTGAACACTGTCACCAAGAGCCAGTATAGTGCTTGTACTACTAGTAGTCTTACTAGTTACTGCTCTTACAATTAGAGCATGACAAATAATAAACCCCAGGGGGTAGACACATTGATAAATGGGAGAAGGCTCTATGAAAAAAATAAAACAACATCTGAAAGTCAGGAAAAATAAAACCTGCCTGAAAGACATACTATATTTTTAGATTTAAAAAGTGAATTTTTCAAAAGAAATTCATACATGCTAAATTAATTTAAAGATTTACTTCAATCAATCAAACTTGAGCAAAATGATCCTGAAATTTTTCTGGAAAAAAAAGGAAGAGTTCTTTATTATGGAAACTTTACATGCTATTATAATGAAGTGTTTATTCATTCATTCATGAAATATTTAAAGAGCTCCTTCCTCAGTGATGGGCATTCATGACACAGCAGCAGACAGGTAAACTTTCTCCTTTCATGAAGCTTGCAATCTGATTGACAATATCAAAAATAAACAAGTAAACACATTAAGTGGACAATAATTCCTTATTATGATAAATTTTGTGAAGTATATTGCAGAACCCAAAATAGAAAGATTGACCAAGAAATGTCTTTTTGAGGAAGTGACATTTGAACAGATTCTAGGATGATAATCAGCCAGTCCTTTGCACTAGGATGATATTTCATGTGGTGTTTCCTGCCTGTATCACATTGCTTTTTGTTGTCTAGTTTTTGTTTAATTGGAAAATCTAGGCTTATTTTGCATGAGAGATACACAATTTAAAATTTTAAATTTTTTTTTTTAAAACCCCCCAAAATTTATTTTAACCTAACCTTGCTGGTAGTCTTTCTATCTTTCAGATAAGAGTAAGCTGTACGTTTCATAACCTTAATAAAATCTAAGATATTAGATTTAAAAGCATTAGAATTCATAAAGCATTCTGTATTGCCAAAAGTTAATAATTGCTGTTAACCAACAGAGATTAGAAAATAGGAATTGAGAGAAAATCACATTCATATGGTAATAATTCTTACCACTCCTACACAAATTCAAATGCTTAGGACTCTTATTCTTACTACTGTTTCTACTCCTATTTCTTCTCTGAACACTGTCACCAAGAGCCAGTATAGTGCTTGTACTACTAGTAGTCTTACTAGTTACTGCTCTTACAATTAGAGCATGACAAATAATAAACCCCAGGGGGTAGACACATTGATAAATGGGAGAAGGCTCTATGAAAAAAATAAAACAACATCTGAAAGTCAGGAAAAATAAAACCTGCCTGAAAGACATACTATATTTTTAGATTTAAAAAGTGAATTTTTCAAAAGAAATTCATACATGCTAAATTAATTTAAAGATTTACTTCAATCAATCAAACTTGAGCAAAATGATCCTGAAATTTTTCTGGAAAAAAAAGGAAGAGTTCTTTATTATGGAAACTTTACATGCTATTATAATGAAGTGTTTATTCATTCATTCATGAAATATTTAAAGAGCTCCTTCCTCAGTGATGGGCATTCATGACACAGCAGCAGACAGGTAAACTTTCTCCTTTCATGAAGCTTGCAATCTGATTGACAATATCAAAAATAAACAAGTAAACACATTAAGTGGACAATAATTCCTTATTATGATAAATTTTGTGAAGTATATTGCAGAACCCAAAATAGAAAGATTGACCAAGAAATGTCTTTTTGAGGAAGTGACATTTGAACAGATTCTAGGATGAGAATCAGCCAGTCCTTTGCACAGATGAGGGAATGATATTCGTAGTTCAAGCTGCATGACTCAAGCAAGTTCTTTTATTTCTCTGTCCTATTCTTCATCTAAAAAATGGGGGATATTATAGTATGTACCTTATAAAAGTGTTAGGAAAATTATTCTGTGTCAAGTATATAAAACGGTACCAAAAATAGTGTAAACGTTCAATGAATATTGACAAACTCTTGATAATGCTGGAAACTTCACTAAAATGAATAGAGATGAAGAGAAAAATCGAGCCACAAAGAAATAAAAAGGACAATAATCACATTTTTATCTACAATTTATCCTCAGTAGCAATGCAAAAATAAATAAGATTCATTTGATTCTGTTCATTATGCACATTTAAAATCATTCTATTTAAAATAATATAAAAGAGTAGACTTACTGAACTAAAGTCCAATGACTTTCATTTCAAATACTGTCAGAATGATTCAATGTGTTTATCTTAAAATCTTGGAGGAATTTGTATTTTTTAACTAAATCTAATGCTTACAGAGACATAGTAGAAACCAAAGAAATCTACTTACTGAAACATGTAGGCAGGAAGCAGGAAATCTGGGTTCCATTATGAATTCTCCCACTCTGTTTCTTCGCCTGCTGCCTTGAAGTTCATTGAGGTTTTCACTTTTTTTTACTTGTAGAAAAAAGTAACAAAGAAGAGAACATTTAGAAACTTGTAACATTTCTTAGTATGAAATATTTTGCATAACCCAAGTTGGAATTTGCATCTGGATTATCAATAAATGGTTTTTAGAAAGAATTACGATATGTACATTTGGGGGAATTAAAATGGTCTAGTGTTGATCCTGAAATTTCTGAAAAAAAAGGAAGACATGGAATTAAAAACTTCTCCTTTCATGACACAGCAGCAGACAGGTAAACTTTCTCCTTTCATGAAGCTTGCAATCTGATTGACAATATCAAAAATAAACAAGTAAACACATTAAGTGGACAATAATTCCTTATTATGATAAATTTTGTGAAGTATATTGCAGAACCCAAAATAGAAAGATTGACCAAGAAATGTCTTTTTGAGGAAGTGACATTTGAACAGATTCTAGGATGAGAATCAGCCAGTCCTTTGCACAGATGAGGGAATGATATTCGTAGTTCAAGCTGCATGACTCAAGCAAGTTCTTTTATTTCTCTGTCCTATTCTTCATCTAAAAAATGGGGGATATTATAGTATGTACCTTATAAAAGTGTTAGGAAAATTATTCTGTGTCAAGTATATAAAACGGTACCAAAAATAGTGTAAACGTTCAATGAATATTGACAAACTCTTGATAATGCTGGAAACTTCACTAAAATGAATAGAGATGAAGAGAAAAATCGAGCCACAAAGAAATAAAAAGGACAATAATCACATTTTTATCTACAATTTATCCTCAGTAGCAATGCAAAAATAAATAAGATTCATTTGATTCTGTTCATTATGCACATTTAAAATCATTCTATTTAAAATAATATAAAAGAGTAGACTTACTGAACTAAAGTCCAATGACTTTCATTTCAAATACTGTCAGAATGATTCAATGTGTTTATCTTAAAATCTTGGAGGAATTTGTATTTTTTAACTAAATCTAATGCTTACAGAGACATAGTAGAAACCAAAGAAATCTACTTACTGAAACATGTAGGCAGGAAGCAGGAAATCTGGGTTCCATTATGAATTCTCCCACTCTGTTTCTTCGCCTGCTGCCTTGAAGTTCATTGAGGTTTTCACTTTTTTTTACTTGTAGAAAAAAGTAACAAAGAAGAGAACATTTAGAAACTTGTAACATTTCTTAGTATGAAATATTTTTGCATAACCCAAGTTGGAATTTGCATCTGGATTATCAATAAATGGTTTTTAGAAAGAATTACGATATGTACATTTGGGGAAATTAAAATGGTCTAGTGTTTTCATGTGTGTTGGACAAATAAATGCCAGCATGTGATAAGAAATTCTGATATAATTTGAGACCTTATTTTTACATTCTACCTTTGAAATTTCTAAAACAATGATAATAATAGGGATATAATAGTAATAATGATGATGCATTCCCTCTAGCAGATGCAATACTTAAGGCACATCAGAAGTTCAAGGGAAATAAGAACCATGAAACTGGATGACTGCTGCTGAAGGTAACTGATATATGAAAGAAATAAAAGGAAATTTTAAGTATGATTAGCCACCAACTAAAGTCTATGTACAAATTGAGGATGCCCCTTTGGTAGTCAGCAAAGTTCATTTATTTTTTTAGAAGTATATTGCAGAAAAAACTAAGCATCTGGTCCAGCACATAATTGTAATCAAGGTCTAGGTGAGATTGAATAATCAACCTTGGCAAGTCTGGTATACCAGCCAGGACCCTGATTAAAGAAATGTGAGGTTTGGTGACTTAGAATGTTTATCTCTGACAATGTCTCAGAGAATCTTGAATTCTCAGGTTCCTATGAATTCTTTAGGTGTGCAGAATTTCTCACTCTGTTATACTCTGCTCTAGCATATCTCTTTCTTGAAGATGATTCAGAGATCTCTTCTTTCAAGAAAACATGCACACTACTGTATACCACAACATATCTCTTAATGACCCAGGCATAATTGCTGGTCCTGCTAAAAGAGGAAAGAGATGACACCTTCTTTGAAATGACTACAAAATCTTGTAGTCAGGAGCTCCCATAGTGAAATGGTACAACATGATCAACTTATCACAAAATGACTGGTCAGTTTCCTTTAAATCTTGGAGGAATTTGTATTTTTAACTAAATCTAATGCTTACAGAGACATAGTAGAAACCAAAGAAATCTACTTACTGAAACATGTAGGCAGGAAGCAGGAAATCTGGGTTCCATTATGAATTCTCCCACTCTGTTTCTTCGCCTGCTGCCTTGAAGTTCATTGAGGTTTTCACTTTTTTTTACTTGTAGAAAAAAGTAACAAAGAAGAGAACATTTAGAAACTTGTAACATTTCTTAGTATGAAATATTTTTGCATAACCCAAGTTGGAATTTGCATCTGGATTATCAATAAATGGTTTTTAGAAAGAATTACGATATGTACATTTGGGGAAATTAAAATGGTCTAGTGTTTTCATGTGTGTTGGACAAATAAATGCCAGCATGTGATAAGAAATTCTGATATAATTTGAGACCTTATTTTTACATTCTACCTTTGAAATTTCTAAAACAATGATAATAATAGGGATATAATAGTAATAATGATGATGCATTCCCTCTAGCAGATGCAATACTTAAGGCACATCAGAAGTTCAAGGGAAATAAGAACCATGAAACTGGATGACTGCTGCTGAAGGTAACTGATATATGAAAGAAATAAAAGGAAATTTTAAGTATGATTAGCCACCAACTAAAGTCTATGTACAAATTGAGGATGCCCCTTTGGTAGTCAGCAAAGTTCATTTATTTTTTTAGAAGTATATTGCAGAAAAAACTAAGCATCTGGTCCAGCACATAATTGTAATCAAGGTCTAGGTGAGATTGAATAATCAACCTTGGCAAGTCTGGTATACCAGCCAGGACCCTGATTAAAGAAATGTGAGGTTTGGTGACTTAGAATGTTTATCTCTGACAATGTCTCAGAGAATCTTGAATTCTCAGGTTCCTATGAATTCTTTAGGTGTGCAGAATTTCTCACTCTGTTATACTCTGCTCTAGCATATCTCTTTCTTGAAGATGATTCAGAGATCTCTTCTTTCAAGAAAACATGCACACTACTGTATACCACAACATATCTCTTAATGACCCAGGCATAATTGCTGGTCCTGCTAAAAGAGGAAAGAGATGACACCTTCTTTGAAATGACTACAAAATCTTGTAGTCAGGAGCTCCCATAGTGAAATGGTACAACATGATCAACTTATCACAAAATGACTGGTCAGTTTCCTTGATAGATAATTTTGTATTGGATGCTCAGCATTTGCCACCCTTTGACTATATAATCAATGATGACAATTTTATCTGTATTTTTTCTTCTTTATTTTCTAATATGGAGTAAGGGGTGGGTCAGGTTTTAATTTCTGGGTCTTCAGGCTCCAGGGGCATGCAGTTCTTGGTCATTCACTACAGCCCTGCTGCTCACTCTGTCAGTGGCCACTTGGTTTTATCCAGATCTTCGGCAGGAGCTTCTTTGTCATCATCAGGCACTGGTTTTATGTCAAGCTGGCCCATGTTAATTGGACCTATTGGTCTCCATTTCTGTCATCAGAGCATCTCCATTATTGTACTCCTTGTGTCAACACTGCTGTAGCCAATCATAGATGTTGGCCAAGTCATTATCTCTAATTAATTTGGTGTTCCTTTCATTCTAGATGTTCTCTTGTGCACAGTAATGTATAGTGCAGAGATATTTACATTTCATTCCTATGCAAGTAGCTCCAAATTTTTCAATTGGGGCTCTCCACCAAACTCACACAGCATTTATTTTTGCTGCTACTGACATTCTAAAGTCATAACAATTTCTGGGTACATGTTCTGCTTGCTCCACAGCCTAGATCTCCTGAAGATGCCTTTTCTACACTATGCCTTATTCAAAACTAGCAGTCTTTTGTATCATCTGGTAAGCAGAGAAGAATAGTATTTATAAGTATGAAATATACTACCTTTAAAGCCTTAAGAGGTCTTCTACCAAATGTTCTTGTCCTTTCTTTTTTAGTAGTGGATGGTATATGATTATATATATATATACTTTGGAGGCCTTGTCTAGACATGCAACAGTCTACTGTATCTCAAAAATCTTCACAGAAAAGGCAGGTCCTGAATCTTCCTGTTTTATCTCCTATCTTCTTCAGCACATGTGACTTTTCACGGCCTCCATCATAGGTAACACAGTGTGGTCACTCAGTTTAACATGATGTCATCAATATAGAAGACGAGTTTGGTATTCTGCAGAACAGCTAAATGGTAAAAGATTCTCTGGCTATATTATCACAGAAGGCAGGAGAGTTTTCATATCCCTGGAGTTAGACCATAAATATTTCATTCATGTCCCAAATGAATTTGAAATGCTTCTAATTTCTACCTTGATAGACCCAATGAAATGGTACAACATGATCAACTTATCACAAAATGACTGGTCAGTTTCCTTGATAGATAATTTTGTATTGGATGCTCAGCATTTGCCACCCTTTGACTATATAATCAATGATGACAATTTTATCTGTATTTTTTCTTCTTTATTTTCTAATATGGAGTAAGGGGTGGGTCAGGTTTTAATTTCTGGGTCTTCAGGCTCCAGGGGCATGCAGTTCTTGGTCATTCACTACAGCCCTGCTGCTCACTCTGTCAGTGGCCACTTGGTTTTATCCAGATCTTCGGCAGGAGCTTCTTTGTCATCATCAGGCACTGGTTTTATGTCAAGCTGGCCCATGTTAATTGGACCTATTGGTCTCCATTTCTGTCATCAGAGCATCTCCATTATTGTACTCCTTGTGTCAACACTGCTGTAGCCAATCATAGATGTTGGCCAAGTCATTATCTCTAATTAATTTGGTGTTCCTTTCATTCTAGATGTTCTCTTGTGCACAGTAATGTATAGTGCAGAGATATTTACATTTCATTCCTATGCAAGTAGCTCCAAATTTTTCAATTGGGGCTCTCCACCAAACTCACACAGCATTTATTTTTGCTGCTACTGACATTCTAAAGTCATAACAATTTCTGGGTACATGTTCTGCTTGCTCCACAGCCTAGATCTCCTGAAGATGCCTTTTCTACACTATGCCTTATTCAAAACTAGCAGTCTTTTGTATCATCTGGTAAGCAGAGAAGAATAGTATTTATAAGTATGAAATATACTACCTTTAAAGCCTTAAGAGGTCTTCTACCAAATGTTCTTGTCCTTTCTTTTTTAGTAGTGGATGGTATATGATTATATATATATATACTTTGGAGGCCTTGTCTAGACATGCAACAGTCTACTGTATCTCAAAAATCTTCACAGAAAAGGCAGGTCCTGAATCTTCCTGTTTTATCTCCTATCTTCTTCAGCACATGTGACTTTTCACGGCCTCCATCATAGGTAACACAGTGTGGTCACTCAGTTTAACATGATGTCATCAATATAGAAGACGAGTTTGGTATTCTGCAGAACAGCTAAATGGTAAAAGATTCTCTGGCTATATTATCACAGAAGGCAGGAGAGTTTTCATATCCCTGGAGTTAGACCATAAATATTTCATTCATGTCCCAAATGAATTTGAAATGCTTCTAATCTTTCCTGGTAGGGATGGAAAGAATGGTTTCACCAGATCAATGAGTGCATACCATATACCTGAGACCATGTTAATCTGCTGTCATAAAAATGTCACATCTGACACAGAAACTGCAGGAGTGGGTGAATTTATATTCTCCTCCAGGTTCTGATTACATCCTTCCTGTCTTTAAGGGTGACTCAAATATCTGCCACCACTTCATATCTGCCATGATGTAATGTTTTTGTTTTACAGTCTTGATTGGAAGGGTGTTAGTCTTACTGTCTTTGACTTAGCTTTTCCTAGTATAATAGCTCTTACACCACAAGCGCAGATAAAATCATTGCTACTGATGATATCCAGTCAGAAGTCTGGAGCCCTATACCAATGTCACAGGATAAAAAACTCTGAAAGTGACCAAGCCCCATGGTAACAATTGGCATGAGCCTCTGGATCGAAACTGGCCAGTTCTCCGACCCCACATTAGATCAAATACCAACCCTATTATCCTATAACATCCTAACCAATCACCTAACGCCACCGTTCCAATAGGAATTTTCTGTCTTGGGGCTATAAAAATTGGCTGCTAGTTTGTGAAAGGGTTCAGCTGCAGTACTTGGTTGTAGTCTCAAAAATGACAGAATGATGTAGATTCATTTCCAAGGCAAAACATTCAGTACCACAGTAATCCAAGTCTATTCCCTGACCACTCATGCTGAACAAGCTGTAGTTGAATGAATCTATGAAGACCTACAATACCTCCTAGAACTAACACTACAAAAGATGTCCTTTTCATCATAAGGTACTGAAATGCAAAAGTAGGAAGTCAGGAGATACCAGGAGTTACAGGCAAGTTTGGCCTTGTAGAATAAAATGTTTTATCTCCTATCTTCTTCAGCACATGTGACTTTTCACGGCCTCCATCATAGGTAACACAGTGTGGTCACTCAGTTTAACATGATGTCATCAATATAGAAGACGAGTTTGGTATTCTGCAGAACAGCTAAATGGTAAAAGATTCTCTGGCTATATTATCACAGAAGGCAGGAGAGTTTTCATATCCCTGGAGTTAGACCATAAATATTTCATTCATGTCCCAAATGAATTTGAAATGCTTCTAATCTTTCCTGGTAGGGATGGAAAGAATGGTTTCACCAGATCAATGAGTGCATACCATATACCTGAGACCATGTTAATCTGCTGTCATAAAAATGTCACATCTGACACAGAAACTGCAGGAGTGGGTGAATTTATATTCTCCTCCAGGTTCTGATTACATCCTTCCTGTCTTTAAGGGTGACTCAAATATCTGCCACCACTTCATATCTGCCATGATGTAATGTTTTTGTTTTACAGTCTTGATTGGAAGGGTGTTAGTCTTACTGTCTTTGACTTAGCTTTTCCTAGTATAATAGCTCTTACACCACAAGCGCAGATAAAATCATTGCTACTGATGATATCCAGTCAGAAGTCTGGAGCCCTATACCAATGTCACAGGATAAAAATCTCTGAAAGTGACCAAGCCCCATGGTAACAATTGGCATGAGCCTCTGGATCGAAACTGGCCAGTTCTCCGACCCCACATTAGATCAAATACCAACCCTATTATCCTATAACATCCTAACCAATCACCTAACGCCACCGTTCCAATAGGAATTTTCTGTCTTGGGGCTATAAAAATTGGCTGCTAGTTTGTGAAAGGGTTCAGCTGCAGTACTTGGTTGTAGTCTCAAAAATGACAGAATGATGTAGATTCATTTCCAAGGCAAAACATTCAGTACCACAGTAATCCAAGTCTATTCCCTGACCACTCATGCTGAACAAGCTGTAGTTGAATGAATCTATGAAGACCTACAATACCTCCTAGAACTAACACTAAAAAAAAGATGTCTTTTTCATCATAAGGGATGGAATGCAAAAGTAGGAAGTCAGGAGATACCAGGAGTAACAGGCAAGTCTGGCCTTGTAGAATAAAATGAAGCAGGGCAAAGGCTCTTAGAGTTTTGCAGAGAGAAAACACTGGTCATAGCAAATTCCCTCTTTCAAGGTACAAGAGACAACTCTACACATGGTCATCACCAGATGGTCAGTACCTAAATCAGATTGTTTGTATTTTTTGTAGTTGAAGATGTAGAAGCTCTACAGAGTCAGCAAAAAGAAAGCCTGGAACTGACTGTGGCTCAGATCATCAGCTCCTACTGCAGAATTCAGCCTCAGATTGAAGAAAGTAGGGAATACCACTAGGCCATTCAGGTATGACCTAAATCAAATCCCTTATTATTATACAGTGGAGGGGATGAATAGATTTGAGGGACTACATCTGGCAGACAGAGTGCTTGGTGAACTATGGACGTGAATTGCACATGTTTAATATATCCATAACATTCAAAATTTCTGTGTTGTCTTATTTTAATTTTGTTTTTGTGCTAAGAACACAAGATGAGATTTACCCTCTTAAGTTTTTAGATACACAAAACAATGTGCACTAAAAGCACTAGGCTATCCAATTGATCTCTAGAACTTATTTACCTCGTATAATTATGATGTTATTCTTATAGCCCTGTCACCCAAATTCTTGTCAAGCACCATACTATGCTCTGCTTCTATAAGTTTGATCATTTCAGATACCTCATATAAATGGAATCAGGCAGTATTTGTTCTTCTATGACTTATTTCACTGACCATAATGTTGTTTAGGTTCATCCATGCTGTCCAAAGAGTAGAATTTCTTCCTTTTTTAAAAAAATTCTGAATTATATTCTACTGTATCCCATTTTCTTCATTCATCTGTCAATGGTCATTTGAGTTGTTTCTACATCTTGGCTATTGTGAGTAATGCAGCAAGGAAAATGAAAATGCAGGTATCTTTTTGAAATCTTTTTAAAAAATACTTATTTATCTGACCGCATTGGGTTTCAGTTGCGGCATGTGGTATCTAGCTCCCAAACCAGGGGAACTAGACTCCCAGACCCCCTATATTGGGAGCTCAGAATCTCAACCACTGGACCACCAGGGAGGTACTATCTCTTTGAAATATTAATTTGAAGTTCTTCAGATATATGCTAAGAAGAAAAATGTGCATTGATTCTGAGTAAGCTCCAGGAAATGGTGAAGGATAGGGAAACCTAACCTACTACAACCCACGGGTGGCAAAGTTGGACATGACTGAACGATTGAACTGAACTGAAGGGCAAAGGTTTGAGTTTTGCAGAGAGAAAACACTGGTCATAGCAAATTCCCTCTTTCAAGGTACAAGAGACAACTCTACACATGGTCATCACCAGATGGTCAGTACCTAAATCAGATTGTTTGTATTTTTTGTAGTTGAAGATGTAGAAGCTCTACAGAGTCAGCAAAAAGAAAGCCTGGAACTGACTGTGGCTCAGATCATCAGCTCCTACTGCAGAATTCAGCCTCAGATTGAAGAAAGTAGGGAATACCACTAGGCCATTCAGGTATGACCTAAATCAAATCCCTTATTATTATACAGTGGAGGGGATGAATAGATTTGAGGGACTACATCTGGCAGACAGAGTGCTTGGTGAACTATGGACGTGAATTGCACATGTTTAATATATCCATAACATTCAAAATTTCTGTGTTGTCTTATTTTAATTTTGTTTTTGTGCTAAGAACACAAGATGAGATTTACCCTCTTAAGTTTTTAGATACACAAAACAATGTGCACTAAAAGCACTAGGCTATCCAATTGATCTCTAGAACTTATTTACCTCGTATAATTATGATGTTATTCTTATAGCCCTGTCACCCAAATTCTTGTCAAGCACCATACTATGCTCTGCTTCTATAAGTTTGATCATTTCAGATACCTCATATAAATGGAATCAGGCAGTATTTGTTCTTCTATGACTTATTTCACTGACCATAATGTTGTTTAGGTTCATCCATGCTGTCCAAAGAGTAGAATTTCTTCCTTTTTTAAAAAAATTCTGAATTATATTCTACTGTATCCCATTTTCTTCATTCATCTGTCAATGGTCATTTGAGTTGTTTCTACATCTTGGCTATTGTGAGTAATGCAGCAAGGAAAATGAAAATGCAGGTATCTTTTTGAAATCTTTTTAAAAAATACTTATTTATCTGACCGCATTGGGTTTCAGTTGCGGCATGTGGTATCTAGCTCCCAAACCAGGGGAACTAGACTCCCAGACCCCCTATATTGGGAGCTCAGAATCTCAACCACTGGACCACCAGGGAGGTACTATCTCTTTGAAATATTAATTTGAAGTTCTTCAGATATATGCTAAGAAGAAAAATGTGCATTGATTCTGAGTAAGCTCCAGGAAATGGTGAAGGATAGGGAAACCTAACCTACTACAACCCACGGGGTGGCAAAAAGTTGGACATGACTGAACGATTGAACTGAACTGAAGGTTAGTTTTATTTTTAACCTTTTGAGGAACCTCCATGCTATTTTCTACAGTGGCCAAACCATTTTTCATTCTCACCAACAGTGCTCAAGAATTCAAGTTTCTCCATAACATTGTCATCACTTCTTTTTTATATTTTTTAGCTGATAATAGCCACCCTAATAGGCATGAAGTGAAATCCCATTGTGGTTTTGATTTGTACCTCTCTACCGACTAGTGATTTTCAGCACCTTTTAATATACCTGATGATCATTGTATATATTTTTTGAAGAAATGTCCATTCAAGTCATTTGTCAGGTTTTAGAGCAGGATATTTGTATTTTTGCCTTTGAGTTATAGGAGTTCCATATATGTGTTGGAAATTAATTCCTTTTCAGACATACAGTTTGAAAATATTTCTTCCTATTCTGTAGGCCCTTATGGTTCTTAGTATGATTGCAAGACACTCTCAGTTATAAGCAGAGGAAATTTGGGGAAGAAAGAAAAACAGTTAAAATGGCTAGTTATCTAAACCAACCAATATCCTAAAAAAAAGGCCTCAGGGAGTGTTCAGTCTGGCTTTTTACGTAGTTGCGTGGCCAGCAACGTGTTTATTCAATATAACTGTCATTGAAGAAGATTCTTCTTTGAAGTGGATGTCTCTGCAACCAAAGCTTAAGTCAGGCACTTGAATCACAAAAAAGAGAAAATTCAATTGTCAGGACTTGTACTAAAATGCTCTTGAGTGCTTCCTTGGTTGTGCAGGGGTCTTATTTAGCTTAGCTTAGTTTCATTGCCTACTTTTGTTTTTGATGCCTATACTTTTAGTTTTATATCCAATATCATTTTCAAAATCAATGTAATGCTGTTTTTCCCTACATTTTCTTCTAGGAGTTTTATAACTTAATGTTTTGCATTTAAATCTTCATACTCAGTTTTGAGCTGTGGTTCGCACTGATAAAAGATCGGGATCCAATTTCATTCTTTTGCATAGGGATATCTAGTTTCCCAAGAACATTTGTTAAAGAGATTATCCTTTCCTCATTGTATATTCATTTCACTCTTGTGGAAGAAGAGTTTTTACACATATCTGCACATTTATTTCTGGGCTCGCTATTCTGTATCATTGGTCTATGTGTTCGTCCTTATGCCAGTATGATACTGTTTTAATTTCATAAAACATTCATAGAATATTTTGAAAATAGGAAGTAAATATTACCTCAAATTTTGTTCTTTTTCACAATTACTTTGGCTAAGGGGGGTCTCCTGCTGTTGTGAATGAATTTTAGGTTTTTCGTATTTCTGTAAAGGTGCTATTGGAATACAAAAATCTGTAGATTGCTTTGGGTAGTATGGACATCTTAACAGTTGTGAATGTGGGTAGATTTCCATTATTTGTATCTTTTTAAAAAAATTTTTTTAAATGTATTTATTCGGTTGCACTGGGTCTTAGTTATAGTATGTGAGGTCTAGTTCCCTGACCAGGGATTGAATCCAGGTCACCAGCATTGGGAACACAGAATTTTAGCCACTGGACCAACAGAGAAATCCCTATTTCAATCTTTTTAAATGTCTTTCATCAATGTATTATAGTTTTTAGTGTTCAAAGTATGATTGCAAGACACTCTCAGTTATAAGCAGAGGAAATTTGGGAAGAAAGAAAAACAGTTAAAATGGCTAGTTATCTAAACCAACCAATATCCTAAAAAGGCCTCAGGGAGTGTTCAGTCTGGCTTTTTACGTAGTTGCGTGGCCAGCAACGTGTTTATTCAATATAACTGTCATTGAAGAAGATTCTTCTTTGAAGTGGATGTCTCTGCAACCAAAGCTTAAGTCAGGCACTTGAATCACAAAAAAGAGAAAATTCAATTGTCAGGACTTGTACTAAAATGCTCTTGAGTGCTTCCTTGGTTGTGCAGGGGTCTTATTTAGCTTAGCTTAGTTTCATTGCCTACTTTTGTTTTTGATGCCTATACTTTTAGTTTTATATCCAATATCATTTTCAAAATCAATGTAATGCTGTTTTTCCCTACATTTTCTTCTAGGAGTTTTATAACTTAATGTTTTGCATTTAAATCTTCATACTCAGTTTTGAGCTGTGGTTCGCACTGATAAAAGATCGGGATCCAATTTCATTCTTTTGCATAGGGATATCTAGTTTCCCAAGAACATTTGTTAAAGAGATTATCCTTTCCTCATTGTATATTCATTTCACTCTTGTGGAAGAAGAGTTTTTACACATATCTGCACATTTATTTCTGGGCTCGCTATTCTGTATCATTGGTCTATGTGTTCGTCCTTATGCCAGTATGATACTGTTTTAATTTCATAAAACATTCATAGAATATTTTGAAAATAGGAAGTAAATATTACCTCAAATTTTGTTCTTTTTCACAATTACTTTGGCTAAGGGGGGTCTCCTGCTGTTGTGAATGAATTTTAGGTTTTTCGTATTTCTGTAAAGGTGCTATTGGAATACAAAAATCTGTAGATTGCTTTGGGTAGTATGGACATCTTAACAGTTGTGAATGTGGGTAGATTTCCATTATTTGTATCTTTTTAAAAAAAATTTTTTAAATGTATTTATTCGGTTGCACTGGGTCTTAGTTATAGTATGTGAGGTCTAGTTCCCTGACCAGGGATTGAATCCAGGTCACCAGCATTGGGAACACAGAATTTTAGCCACTGGACCAACAGAGAAATCCCTATTTCAATCTTTTTAAATGTCTTTCATCAATGTATTATAGTTTTTAGTGTATAAATATTTTGTCTTTCTGGTTAGCTTATTCCTAAGTATCTGATTGTTTTTATGTTGCTATAAATTGGGGCTTTCTTAGTGGCTCAGATTGTAAAGAACCTGCCTGAAATGCAGGAGACCCGGTGTAGATATCTAGGTCAGGAAGATCCCTGGAAAAGGAAATGGCAACCCACTCCAGTATTCTTGCCTGGAGAATTCCACGGATAGAGGAGCCTGGTGGAGAAAGAGCTACAGCCCCATGAGATTGCAAAAAGCCAGACACAACTGAGTGACTAACACTTCATTTTCACTTTCATGCTATTATAAATAGGATTGTTTTATTAATTTCCTTTCTGATAGGTCATTACTGTTGTTTAGTCACTCAGTTGTGTCTGACTCTTTATGACCCCATGGACTGCAGCTTGTCAGGCTCTCTGTCTTTTATGATTTCTGGGTGTTTACGCAAACTCATGTCCATTGAGTTGATGATACCATTCAGCCATCTCATCCTCTGTCACACCCTTCTCTTCCTGCTCTCAATTTCCCAGGATCAGGGTCTTTTCCAATGAATTGACTCTTTGCCTCAGGTGGCCAAAGTACTGTAGCTTCAGTTTCAGCATCAGTCCTTCCAATGAATATTCAGGGTTGATGTTCTTTAGGATTGGCTTATTGATGTTCTTTAGGATTGGCTTATTTGATCAAACACAAAATCAGTTGTATTTCTATATGCTAACAAAAAGGCTGAGCACCAAACTGTTGATGGTTTCCAACTGTGGAACTGGAAAAGTTTCTTGAGAGTCCCTTGGACAGCAAGGCAATCTAACCATCCTATATTTAGGTGGTCTGGTGCTGAGTGCATAAATACTTATAATTATTATATTTTCTTAGTGAATTGACTCTATTATCCTAAGAAATCTTTGTCTCTTGTAACAGTTTTCAGCTTAAAATCTACTTTGTTTAGTATAAGTATATCCTCTTCTATTCTCTTTCTAAGAGAACAGAAATGCTGCCAACTGCACCAAGAAGGCAAGTAACCCTGTTCTTTTTTAGATTACTATTTACATGGAATTCTTTTTCTGTACCTTCACTTTAGCCTGTATGTATCCTTAAATTCTAAAATTAAGTCTTTTGTAGATAAAATTCAGTACAATCTTTTTTTTTTTTTATCTATTCATCTATTGAATGTCTTTTGATTGGGGGGTCTAATTTATTTAAATAAAAAAATTGAACTCCTTATTGCAAAATTCAGATTTAAATTGTAGAAAGAAGGGAAAACCACTAGGTCATTCAAGTATGACCTAAATCAAATCCTTATGATTATACAGTGAAAGTGACAAATAGAGTCAAGGAATTATATCTGATAGAGTGCCTGAAGAACTATGGATGAAGGCTTGTAAGATTCTATGAGAAATGTTGATCATAACCATCCCCAATAAAAAGAAATGCAAATGAAAATGGTTGGGCCCCTTGGGGAAGAACTAGTGAAGAACATGGATTGTTTTATTAATTTCCTTTCTGATAGGTCATTACTGTTGTTTAGTCACTCAGTTGTGTCTGACTCTTTATGACCCCATGGACTGCAGCTTGTCAGGCTCTCTGTCTTTTATGATTTCTGGGTGTTTACGCAAACTCATGTCCATTGAGTTGATGATACCATTCAGCCATCTCATCCTCTGTCACACCCTTCTCTTCCTGCTCTCAATTTCCCAGGATCAGGGTCTTTTCCAATGAATTGACTCTTTGCCTCAGGTGGCCAAAGTACTGTAGCTTCAGTTTCAGCATCAGTCCTTCCAATGAATATTCAGGGTTGATGTTCTTTAGGATTGGCTTATTGATGTTCTTTAGGATTGGCTTATTTGATCAAACACAAAATCAGTTGTATTTCTATATGCTAACAAAAAGGCTGAGCACCAAACTGTTGATGGTTTCCAACTGTGGAACTGGAAAAGTTTCTTGAGAGTCCCTTGGACAGCAAGGCAATCTAACCATCCTATATTTAGGTGGTCTGGTGCTGAGTGCATAAATACTTATAATTATTATATTTTCTTAGTGAATTGACTCTATTATCCTAAGAAATCTTTGTCTCTTGTAACAGTTTTCAGCTTAAAATCTACTTTGTTTAGTATAAGTATATCCTCTTCTATTCTCTTTCTAAGAGAACAGAAATGCTGCCAACTGCACCAAGAAGGCAAGTAACCCTGTTCTTTTTTAGATTACTATTTACATGGAATTCTTTTTCTGTACCTTCACTTTAGCCTGTATGTATCCTTAAATTCTAAAATTAAGTCTTTTGTAGATAAAATTCAGTACAATCTTTTTTTTTTTTTTATCTATTCATCTATTGAATGTCTTTTGATTGGGGGGTCTAATTTATTTAAATAAAAAAATTGAACTCCTTATTGCAAAATTCAGATTTAAATTGTAGAAAGAAGGGAAAACCACTAGGTCATTCAAGTATGACCTAAATCAAATCCCTTATGATTATACAGTGAAAGTGACAAATAGAGTCAAGGAATTATATCTGATAGAGTGCCTGAAGAACTATGGATGAAGGCTTGTAAGATTCTATGAGAAATGTTGATCATAACCATCCCCAATAAAAAGAAATGCAAAAAGGAAAAATGGTTGTCTAAGGAGGCCCTACAAATAGCTAAGAAAAGAAGAGAAGTGAAAGTCCAAAGGAGAAAAGGAATGATACACCTATCTGCATGTAGAGTTCCAAAGAACAGCAAGGATAGAAAAGAACTCTTCACAAACGAACAATGCAAAATATATATATAGGAAAACAATAAAATGGGAAAGACTCGATATCTCTTCAAGAAAATTAGAGATATCAGGAACACATTTCATGCAAAAATGGATACAATGAAGGGCAGAAACAGTATGGACTCAATAGAAGCGGTGATATTTAGAAGCAGTGGCAAGAACACACAAAATAACTATGTAGAAAAGATCTTAATGACCCAGATAAACACAATCGTGTGATCACTCACCTAGAGCCAGACATCCTGGAGTACAAAGTCAAGTCAGCCTTAGCAAGCATCACTAGTGACAACAGTAGTGGAGGTGATGGAATTACAGCTGAGCTATTTCAAATCCTAAAAGATGATGCTGTTGAAGTGCTACACTCAATATGCCAGCACATTTGGAAAACTCAGCAGTGGCCACAGGACTAGAAAAAGTCAGTTTTCATTTCAATTCCAAAAAAGGGCAATGCCAAAGAATGTTCAAACTACCTCACAATTTCACTCATTTCACATGCCAGCAAGTTAATGCTCAAAATCCTCCAAGCTAGGCTTCAACAGTATGTAAACCGAGAACTTCTAGATGGGCAAGCTTGATTTAGAAAAGGCAGAGGAACCAGAATTCAAACTGCCAACATGCATTGTATCACAGAAAAAGCTAGAGAATTCCAGAAAGACATCTACTTCTGCTTCACTGACTACACTAAAGCCTCTGACGTTGTGGATAACAACAAACTGTAGAAAATTCTTCAGCAGATGGAAATACCAAACCACTTTACCTGCCTTATTGCAAAATTCAGATTTAAATTGTAGAAAGAAGGAAAACCACTAGGTCATTCAAGTATGACCTAAATCAAATCTCTTATGATTATACAGTGAAAGTGACAAATAGAGTCAAGGAATTATATCTGATAGAGTGCCTGAAGAACTATGGATGAAGGCTTGTAAGATTCTATGAGAAATGTTGATCATAACCATCCCCAATAAAAAGAAATGCAAAAAGGAAAAATGGTTGTCTAAGGAGGCCCTACAAATAGCTAAGAAAAGAAGAGAAGTGAAAGTCCAAAGGAGAAAAGGAATGATACACCTATCTGCATGTAGAGTTCCAAAGAACAGCAAGGATAGAAAAGAACTCTTCACAAACGAACAATGCAAAATATATATATAGGAAAACAATAAAATGGGAAAGACTCGATATCTCTTCAAGAAAATTAGAGATATCAGGAACACATTTCATGCAAAAATGGATACAATGAAGGGCAGAAACAGTATGGACTCAATAGAAGCGGTGATATTTAGAAGCAGTGGCAAGAACACACAAAATAACTATGTAGAAAAGATCTTAATGACCCAGATAAACACAATCGTGTGATCACTCACCTAGAGCCAGACATCCTGGAGTACAAAGTCAAGTCAGCCTTAGCAAGCATCACTAGTGACAACAGTAGTGGAGGTGATGGAATTACAGCTGAGCTATTTCAAATCCTAAAAGATGATGCTGTTGAAGTGCTACACTCAATATGCCAGCACATTTGGAAAACTCAGCAGTGGCCACAGGACTAGAAAAAGTCAGTTTTCATTTCAATTCCAAAAAAGGGCAATGCCAAAGAATGTTCAAACTACCTCACAATTTCACTCATTTCACATGCCAGCAAGTTAATGCTCAAAATCCTCCAAGCTAGGCTTCAACAGTATGTAAACCGAGAACTTCTAGATGGGCAAGCTTGATTTAGAAAAGGCAGAGGAACCAGAATTCAAACTGCCAACATGCATTGTATCACAGAAAAAGCTAGAGAATTCCAGAAAGACATCTACTTCTGCTTCACTGACTACACTAAAGCCTCTGACGTTGTGGATAACAACAAACTGTAGAAAATTCTTCAGCAGATGGAAATACCAAACCACTTTACCTGCCTCCTGAGTAACCTGTATGCAGGTCAAGAAGCAACAGAATCAAACATGAAACAAACGACTGGCTCCAAATTAGGAAAGGAATATGTCAAGGCTGTATTTTGTAACCCTGCTTATTTAATGCATATGCAGACTACATCATGTGAAATGCCAGACTAGATGAAGTGCAAGCTGCGATTAAGATAGCAGGTAGAAATATCAGTAACCTCAGATATGCAGATGACACCACCTGTATGGTAGAAATTGAGGAGGAACCGAAGAACCTCTTGATAAAAGTGTAAGAGGAGAGTGAAAAAAACTGGTTTAAAACTCAACATTCAAAAAAATAAGACCATGGCATTGGGTCATATCAATTCATCGCAAATAGATGAAGAAACAATGGTAGCAATGTTAACTGTGGATGGTGATGGCAGCCATGAAATTAAAAGAAGCTTGTTCCTTGGAAGAAAAGCTAGACAGTTTATCAAAAAGCAGAGACATTACTTTGCCAACAAAGGTCTGTATAGTCAAAGCTATGTTTTCTTCATTAGTCATCTAATGGATGTGAGAGATGGACCATAAGAAAGGCTGAGCACTAAAGAAATGACACTGCTGAATGTTGATGATGTTGGAGAAGATTCTGGACAGTCCCTTGGAATGCAAGAAGACCAAACCAGTCAATTCTAAAGGAAATCAACCACAAATATTCATTGGAAGGACTGATCCTGAAGGACTGATCCAGTACTTTGACTACCTGATGTGAAGAGCTGACTCCTTGGAAAAGTCCCTGATGCTGGGGAAGATTGAAAACAGAGGGAGTAGGAGGTGAGAGAGGATGAGATGGTTGAATGGCTTCACTGATTCAATGGACATGAGTTTGAGCAAACTCCAGGAGACAGTGAAGGACAGGGATGTGCGTCAGTCCATGGTGTCCTGAAAATCAGACATGACTGAGTGACTGAACAACATCAAGAACAATGACTACCTATTGATATTTTTAATCCTATATCTGTTTTGTAGTCCTTTTCTCCCTCTCTTGCTGTCTTCATTTGGGATTTTGTGATGCTTTTGTAGTGACGACTTTGGGTTTTTTTTTTTTTTTTTTACTTTTTCCTCTGTGTATCTACTGCTGAGTCCACGCTTGCTCTGCTTGCTGAGGGACAAGCCAATGAATCCCAGAGACAAAATGTTGAGGTAAGGAAAACAAGTTTATTCAGAAAGCAGCTGAATCAGAAGATGGCAGGTTAGCATCTTATCAGGATCTGGGTGCCAGGTTCTTTTATAGATCAGAGATGGGGAAGGTGAGGAAGAAAAGCAAAAAGGCCAGTAGCCTTGCAAACATCTCCCAGTAGGTCAAGCGTCAGGCAGGGAATGTGTTAATTTCTTCCTTCCTGCCATTCACAGGTGGATGGGGTTCTGAACAAAGGTACTTTAGTTTAATAGTCAGACAGAGGGGCATGGGCCTCCAGGTAAGCCATTAAGTATGATTATAAAAACAAAAGCAATGAAAAGCAAGTCAAATAAACAGTTTGCAACATGTGGTCAGAATTGGTTTCCTCCCTGCAATGTGAGAACTATGTAAAGGGATACTAGACCCAACCTCAGTGTGTCTACATATGTGGGGCGAGGTGGATTTCCACACATCCACAGGCAATTCTCTGATTCCAGCTAAAGGTTCCACATCCAACTCAGTTTTAACATTATCTACCCAGAGATTGCATTAAATTCCACAGGTTAATAGTTCAGTCCTACAAGGCTTATCCTCCCCCAATTATATTGAGATGCTAGTAACAAATCTGTGCTTCCATGGTGGCTCAGTCATTAAAGAATCTACCTGTAATGAGGAGAACTTGAGTTTGATCCTTGGGCTGGGAAGATTCCCTGCAGGAGGACATGCAACTTACTCCTGTATTCTTACCTGGAGAAAACCCAAGGACAAAGGACCCTGGCAGGCTGCAATCTATTGGGTTGCAAAGATCAGACACGACTGAGTGACTAAGCTCAGCTGAGTCACAAGTCTAGGCTATCACCTATGCTTTTGATAATGGGCTATAGATTGAGGATTCCAATGATGCCCTCCTTGAGTTTAGCTAACTTGCTAAAGAGGCTCTCAGAACTTACAAAAACATTTTGTTGACTTGATCGCTGGTTTATTGCAAAATGATAATTCTCAGAAACAGCGATGGAGAAGATGCACAAGGTATGGGGAAAGAATGTGGCACTTCCACGACCTATCTAGATGTGCCGTTCTCCAAAGTCCTCCACATGTTCACCAACCCAGAAACTCTGGAAACCTTATCCTTTTGTGCTTTTATGAAAGTTTCAGTACATAGGCATTTGTTGATTAAATCATTGACCTTTGACTATTGAACTCAATCTTTAGTCTCTTGTCCTTTCTGGATGTTGGGGATGGGACTGAAGTTCCAATCCTTAAATCACTTGATTGTCTCAACTGACAACCAGAGCTCATCCTTAAGTGAGTTCCAAGAGTCACCTCATGAACATAACAAAATACACCTTTATGGTGCTCATTTTGTAGGAAATTTAGAGGGATTTAGGCCCTGTGCAAAAAATGTGGATGAAGTCCAAATACATGGGTTTTTAGTTGTTGTTGTTATATACCGCAATATGACAACTGAAGTTAAATAAATCATCTTATATTTAGAACGGTTAAAAAAAACCCCATGAAACCATAGCAACCTAATTTTATTCACATGTAAAACTTCATATTTTTATTCCCCTAACATACTTTTGTAACTACCAGTACTTTTTTTTTTTTCATTTTTTTTTTCACTACTTACATTTTTTTTTTTTAAGATTTATTTATTTATTTATTTTGGGCGGGAGTCGGGTTGGGGAGGGAGGGGAGCGGGCGGGACACTTCTGTTGGTCTTTCATTTCTCTATTTTCACCCGTCTTTGTTCTTTGGCCCGTGTGCGCCTCCCATCGCAGTGGCATCTGTCGTCGCACAGCACCGGCTCTGGGCGCATGCGCTCCAGAGCTCCAGCTAGGTGATTGGACACATTGGTCCAGCCACTCCGCGGCACATGGGATCTTCCCAGGCCAGGGATCGACCCGGCGCCCCTTGCACTGCAAGGCGGTGTCCTTACCCAGTGGACCACCAGGGGAAGCCCTTACATATGTTTATATTTGTGTCTCCATTAACTAGCTGTTGTTATTCTTAACCATTTTGTCTTTTAACTTTTATACCAGGGTTAAAAGTGATTTAACTGATACCATTAAAATATGGGCAAAATTCTTACCTGTCTCCTGAAAAACTTCTATGTGGGTCAAGAAGCAACAGTTAATTGTGGCACATAGGTTCAGTAGTTGCAACTTTCGGGCTCTAGAGCATAGGCTTAATAGTTGTGGCACTCAGGTCTAGTTACTCCATGGCATATGGGGTCTTCCTAGATCAAGGCTTGAACCCATTTCTCCTGCATTGAAAAGCGAACTCTTCACCACTGAGCCACCAGGGAAGTCCCAACCACAGGTTTTTCCTGAGGACTTCTCAATACCAGTCACCAAATCAAGTGTCTTGTAAACGTTACTCAGATAATCATTGTAGCAAGCTGGTGGATACTATATACATTACACACTTACTTAGAAACAAAGATTCAGAATGGTGCATTGCTGACATTTACATGGGTAGCAAGTAGCACAGTGAGGATTCAGACCCAATTAAAAAGCAAATTTGAATATCTTACTTTCAAACTCCAATGAGAGAAGCTATCATTTACAAAACTACTATCTATATTTGATTTTTAAGAGCAAATGGATTTTCAAGTTGCAATGGGTATGGAATAAATGCATTTTGTTATACACATTTTTTGAGAGATAACTTGAATGAATCCATGAGTTGGAATAAAAGCCCAATAGTTAAACTCCCAAGGTCTCAAAATAGAAAAAAATCAATGTCTTTCCTACTATATATTTTCCTTTGTTTAAATAATTTATATAACCTCTTTATTTCACGTGGAGCACTTTATAGCTATTGAAATCGCCACATTCCTACCTCATGAAGATGTTTTGAAGACTAACAACAACAACAACAAAATGTTTTCAGGAAACGCCGGCATGGCAGTCACCCGCGTCCTCCTTCCCGTGGCCCTCAGGAGACAGCACGCTGCTGCAGCCCACTGCGAGAATGTCTGAAGGTGACAGTGTGGGAGAGTCAGTCCATGGGAAGCCTTCTACAGTCTACAGATTTTTCACAAGACTAGGACAGATCCACCAGTCCTGGCTGGACAGGTCAACTCCACACAGGGTTCTGTGACGGTTGGTGACACTTGGCCTGAGCTTCATCTCTATGGTCCCCGTGTACCTGCGGCAGGGTTGGTACATCGTGATCTATGCCTTGGGAATCTACTGCCTAAACCTCTTCATGGCGTTCCTTTCTCCCAAAGTGGACCCTTCCTTGATGGAATTAAAAAAAAAAAGAATTGTTTTCAATAGAAATGTTTGTATTTTAGTAACAAAAATATGTTTCTTTCAGATATATTCCTTGTTAGCAAATATTGCTTGTTTTGCAACTGTTTAAATTCATATATGATTTTCCAGCCTTATAGATTAGATTGGGGAAATTCTGAAATAAGCTCTATTGTTTGTCCAGCATTTGAATGTGCAATACTTTGACCATACTAGTACTGGCAGAACATATAGCATTGGAAGGATTATTAAACACTGAGAGTCTGCAGAACAAATTAAGTTGGAGTTATTCATCACAGATGTTTAAAAAATCAGATCTATTTCAACATTTAACCATATTCACCAGCTTTAAATCTTATATTTGGCATTCATTTTGGCAAGAAGAAAATGTATAAGACTGTCATATAAAAATAACAGAAATAGTGTTTATAGTTCAGAAATTTTTTTGTGTGAGTCTTCAGATTTTTGAAGCACGTGCATTTGATTTCAGAATTAAATGAATTGGTACAAATGGTGGAGGAACAAAACAGATCATACATGGTTGTCTGGAAATAAAACTCATTTTAAATAAAAAAATACTGACAAATGCTATTGGGATGGATGAATCTATGAAAACACCATTAAGGTGAAAAAGAAGATTCAGTTATTTTGGTAAGTGCACTGATATATTTGGTCATTTTTATTATTTATATTAGGGAATAATAAGCATCAGGTAAAAGTGTTAGTTGCTCAGTTGTGTCTGACTTTTTGTGACACTATGAACTGCAGCCTGCCTGGCTTCTCTGTCCATGGGATTCTCCAGGCAAGAATACTGGAGTGGGTAGCTATTCTCCTCTCCAAGGGAATCTTCCTGACCTAGGAACTGACCCAAGGTCTCCTGTATTGCAGGCAGATTCTTTACTGTCTGAGTCACCAGGGAAGCCCAATAAGCATCAAAGGAAAATTATTTCCATATTCTCATTTTACTACCAAAATTAAATTTAAAAATTCATGAAATTGCTATGAGTTGATTTTAAGAGTAAATAACCCTTATAAAGAATCTAAAATCCTTACCTCAAGCAGCCTTATTTTATTAGGAAGAGCCAATGTGAATCAGGACAATTACTACCCAAATGCCAGTTGGGACACCATATACAGTGAAACATCATTGGGACATATTACCAGTGTGGTAACTTCCTTTGGCTATGGTATGTAGTTCACTAAAATGTTTAAAATCCCATCTTCAACTTCTATTGATAGAAATGTTGATATTGTCCTATAACACTTTGTAGAAAGTCTTGTGTAATTTTTGCTGACACACAGAAGCTTAGTAAATGCCAAATGCATTCAATTAAGAAGAAGAAAGATACAGAGAACAATATATTGACAAAGATCTAACAAATATTTAAGGTTTTACCCTGAATCATTCTGTTCTCTTTTCTTCTCTTCTATCGTTAAATAATTATAAAAAAGAACCATGATAATTTTCTGTTGAGTATAGTTAACCATAGGATATAAGATAGATGTACATGAATGTAGAAATAGTGTTTATAGTTCAGAAATTTTTGTGTGAGTCTTCAGATTTTTGAAGCACGTGCATTTGATTTCAGAATTAAATGAATTGGTACAAATGGTGGAGGAACAAAACAGATCATACATGGTTGTCTGGAAATAAAACTCATTTTAAATAAAAAAATACTGACAAATGCTATTGGGATGGATGAATCTATGAAAACACCATTAAGGTGAAAAAGAAGATTCAGTTATTTTGGTAAGTGCACTGATATATTTGGTCATTTTTATTATTTATATTAGGGAATAATAAGCATCAGGTAAAAGTGTTAGTTGCTCAGTTGTGTCTGACTTTTTGTGACACTATGAACTGCAGCCTGCCTGGCTTCTCTGTCCATGGGATTCTCCAGGCAAGAATACTGGAGTGGGTAGCTATTCTCCTCTCCAAGGGAATCTTCCTGACCTAGGAACTGACCCAAGGTCTCCTGTATTGCAGGCAGATTCTTTACTGTCTGAGTCACCAGGGAAGCCCAATAAGCATCAAAGGAAAATTATTTCCATATTCTCATTTTACTACCAAAATTAAATTTAAAAATTCATGAAATTGCTATGAGTTGATTTTTAAGAGTAAATAACCCTTATAAAGAATCTAAAATCCTTACCTCAAGCAGCCTTATTTTATTAGGAAGAGCCAATGTGAATCAGGACAATTACTACCCAAATGCCAGTTGGGACACCATATACAGTGAAACATCATTGGGACATATTACCAGTGTGGTAACTTCCTTTGGCTATGGTATGTAGTTCACTAAAATGTTTAAAATCCCATCTTCAACTTCTATTGATAGAAATGTTGATATTGTCCTATAACACTTTGTAGAAAGTCTTGTGTAATTTTTGCTGACACACAGAAGCTTAGTAAATGCCAAATGCATTCAATTAAGAAGAAGAAAGATACAGAGAACAATATATTGACAAAGATCTAACAAATATTTAAGGTTTTACCCTGAATCATTCTGTTCTCTTTTCTTCTCTTCTATCGTTAAATAATTATAAAAAAGAACCATGATAATTTTCTGTTGAGTATAGTTAACCATAGGATATAAGATAGATGTACATGAATGTAGAAGATGATAGTCCTTGCTTATTTGGGATTCATTCAGATTTGATTTTGTCTTAAGTTCTTTTGAACAAAGTCTGTCATCTCTGAGTTGACTCCTTCAACACTCTAACAGGCCAAACTTTTCATCTAAAGATCCTCTTTTATCATGAATTTGTGTTAGATTTAGATACCTCTCAAGTTCTGTGTGTTATTTCACAGTAAAGGTGCGGAAAAATATCCAGTCATCACTGTTGGGTAACTGTGAGCTAAAGTGACTATGGAAATAAACTTCTCTACCCCCAACTTTATCCTAATACAGTGGCCCATCTGTGAGGTAAGAGAAACCAATACCACTTTTAAATAGAGACTAATTTTTAGTCACTCATGTATTATTAAAAAAAAAAAAAAAACTGTAAAATCAATGTCAAACTGCTTAGTCATTTCTTTCTTAAAAATAATTGACCTAAAGTTCAGAAAAGGGAAATAAAGACAAACCATTAGGCACAGTGAGAGAGAGATTACATTCAACAGCAATTTTCTTTTAAATATTTTAAATATTTCTGATGTGTGCAAGAGTTTCCCACCCCCATAATAATTTCTCATTCAATAAGTCTAAGTTGATACAGTGTCTTTAGTTACAGTGTCTGGAGAATTTGTTCATATATGTATTCTCTCTCTCTCTTATGAATGCCAAGTCATTTCAGAGAAGATGCATCTTTCCAAAAACCTACTTCTTTCACCCAATTCTATCTGTAGCAACTTAAGTCTTACCATAGACTGTTGACTGTTGTGTGTTAGGGGCATCCAGTTATGGAGCTATGAATAAGGTTGCCTTATTCCCAGTTTGGTCACTGAGGTCTCAATATTTAAAATGCTGGTTCTTAATACGTATCCCCTTATTCCCAGAGATTTTTCACAATATTAAGGGAGACTTATCAGCATGACACAGTGGTCAATAAAGCTCCATGAACTCTGAAGATTGTATAGAACACTGAAATTCCTATTACTATAACACTTATCCATTACCAGATTATTCTATTAGTTTCCCAGACAAGTCAATATGGCCAAATGGCCAATCTGAAACACTCCTACAGGAATGTAAGTGTTTTTTCTCTAAACTTTATTTTTGAAAGACTTGTGATCAGAGCGAATTGTACAAAGTTGAACAAATATCTCAAATGCCCTTAAAAAAAAATGTAACAAGATAGGATATGTAGTATAGTTAGTTGTGCTCCAAATAAAAGACCTATGTCAGGAAAACTGTCATGTTCTATTACAGTTTGAAGCTACATATAAACAGTTAGCAAGGACTGGTTGAAAGATGGTATAGGAAATAATTTCCCTTTAAGTCATTCCCTCTAAAGTTAAGGTAGTGAGGTGAGTCTCTTCCAGCTTCCCTCTACCCATTTGCTATTTAGCATTAAATTCATCTCCTGTAAATCCATGGGCGGGTTCCTAGGAGGGTCTAGACCTGGCAGCTAGCTACAGGCTAGAGAGTTAAGGAAGAATTAACTATTCCTTACTATGAATCCACTAGATTTCCACCCAGAGCATTAATTCAGACCCAGGTTATGCCTCTCTGGGTAGTGGCCAGAGGAATTCAGACCACAGAGTACAGAGAGTGTAAGGCAGTAATAACTCTATTCACCCAAACCACTTTGCCTGAAAGGACCCATTCACCTCAGTGAGAAGCCCTGAGATGTGACTAGAAGGTGGGGCTTGCTAGACTGACTGCATCATTTCTCACCTTCCAGAACAGTATCAGACCATAGAATTCTCTGCAGGAGAGTTACTGAAAAACAGTCTGAAACACCATTTCTATATGTTGCTGCAAGCACTGGAACTCTCTCTTACCTCTTGAGTTGATTTAGAATTCTGGTAGTTTCACAAATGACATACTTCCAAACTCTGTATTCATTTCACTATTTTACATCTAAGAGAAGACCTAGAAAATAAGTTTTAAAATATACAAAGAATTGGACAAAAAATTCAGGTTTCAAAAAAGTTTGTGTGAAAATTCCCACAGACTATTTATTTTGAGAAGATGAAGGATATATGTGTGTGTTGCTTCAGTCATGTCTGACTCTTTGCAACCCTATGGACTGAATGAATGTGATAAACTTCAGTATATTTTCCCTTTAAGGTTCTTAATTTTAACTGTACATTTAACACTTAAACACTGTATGATACTGACTGGTTTTATTACATTATATTAACAATTTTAAGTTATAATTGGAAAAGCTAGTTGGTAATATTTCTCTGTCACTGATAAAAGGCACCTCGAACATTCTGTCAGAAACATCATTATGACAAAGTATTTTTTTTACGCTATTATCTAAGAGGCAAATTTCTTGATATGGGAATGGTGCTTTGTTAGAGTACTAATCATGTTGAAAGTATTTTGTATGTGCTTTCCTCATTTTATATGCCTCTTATACAAGTCCTTGTACAATTAATTCCATCTCAAGCCTCAATACAGTTTCTGAACACCTTCCTTTCAGCTCCTAAGCCACATAGTTAGAATATCTGGTTAACCTCATGGGCTATGAGCTATATTTTGATAACTAATAGAAAATTAGATTCCTAAAAATTAGTGGGCATAGACACCTTAGAAACACAACTGAGAATGCCTCAGCCTTGAAATATCTTCAATAGTCAGCGTAGACCCTGGCCAAAGCTTCCAGTTTTTACCAAGAGGAAAATGCATTCATTCAGTGAACCCATCTCTATTGAATGTCTAATGCATGCTGGCACCTTGTTGGGCTCTGTTCCAGAACATTTTTGAGAAACAGCTTAAGAAATATTAAGGAACAAAAAGGAGCCAGTAAGAAGGGATAATTTAAACGTCGAAAAAAATGACCGAAGAATCTATACTCCAGGTTTAAGTGGATTACTTTGAGGAGGGGTAAGTAGAAGGAATTTAGAAATCTGCCCCTTCTCATTAGTTTCACTGTGGAGTGACCATATTTTCAGCTCCTAAGGGCCCTTTACGAAAAGCTGTGGGCCTATACGCTTGGAGATCTCTGCTAGCTGCTTTCCCTGTTTTCTCCTCCCCCTCTGCCCCCTCATCAGGGTTCAGGATGGAATCAGCTGGAAAATTAAATTACTCACTCCCTTAATGTCAGCTGCCATATATTTCTTTATCCTCCTGCCTCAAGAGTACAGTTCAGCTCTTTGCGACAAGCCTCTGAATGAAGCTAGTGTAGAATTTAAACATTCAAGAGAGAAACGTCTCAGTTTCAGACCTCCAAGGAACGAGAGCATCCCTATATGATCAAGGGTTCGGACCTCTTGGATCTCTCCATCTCACCTTCATCACTTTCTTTTAATTCTCGGTTTAAAAAATAATAATAAAAAAATGCTTTTCGGAGCAGGCAGAGCAATGAGTCCGCTGGTTCCACGTCTGCTATAACAAGCAGATTTTTGCACAAGGATAAGGTTACGGCTGGCAGCCCAGAACTCCAGCGGTGTGGCGGATCAGACGCTGGACGCCTCCCCTCCCCCGCCGACGAGCGAGAAGCTAACAGACGGGCGCAAGTAGACAAGTAGCTGTTTTTATTGAATACAGAAGCTCCTTGAAAACTCTGCGGACTCCGGGGCTCTCCTGCAATTCCTTTCATTCCCAAAGTGCTGGAGCCAAGCACGCGTCCCCCGTAACTCCCTCCCATTTCTTCTCTGAGATTTGGGTAGGAGAGGAGGGAGGGGTGGGGAGATGGGGGGTGGGCTGGTGGGCTGGGCTTGCGGGGAGACCTGATTCTCCAGCAGAGGAGAGCGGGGCGGGCTCGGGGCGCCCGCGAGGCGTGTGATTGGGCCTGACCTTCGGCGCGCCCGTCAGTTTAGCCCCGGGGAAGGGGGGGCGGGAGGGGCGTGGGCGGGGGAGGGGGCTGCCCGGAGCCTCTCGTCCGGCCCACTGACGGCATGAAGCCTTTAGGGGCACGCAGTCCTCTCGGATTTTTGGTTGAAGCCCCTCATCTGCCGTCAGTCTGAAGGCAGGGCCCCGCAGAGGACGGATCGGAGGGTCCCGACCAGCGGGGCCAACCGAGAGGGAGAGGAGGGGGCGAGAGACACGAAGGAAGCAACCCATCAAATTTAAGAAAAAAGCCCTTTGACTTCTCCCCCCTCTCCCTCCCCAATGGCTGTGTAGCAAACATCCCCGACGATACCTTGGAGGGGACGAAGTTGGTCTGCAGTCGCGTTTTCGTGGGTTGAGTTCACAGTGGTGAACGCGGGGCTCGGAGATGGAGCGGTGGTCCTCTAGGTGGAAAACGAAACGGTGGCTCTGGGATTTCACCATAACAACTCTCGCACTGACTTTCCTCTTCCAGGCTAGAGAGGTCAGAGGAGGTAAGAAAAAATGGTTTGGGGGAGGTGGGAGATTGCCGTCGGTCTTTCTCATTCTGTGCCCCTCCCCCCCTTCCTTCATCCAACCCCTCCCCTTCCAAACAATTCTCTTAAATAAAATCCAGATTGTAGCTGCCATCAGGTTGGAAGTGAAGACTGGAGCGAGAGATGGATGTAGGCGGACAGTAATGGGAGAAGAGGTAGCAGGAAAAAGATCTGTCAGGCACAGAGCCGGCTGAAATGCCCTTCACCATCTTCCAGGGGCTTTGAAAAGAGGACAAATATTACCTTGAACACAAAGGCAGTTTACAAGGCTTTTGTTTGAGGAAAGGTTACGGCTGGCAGCCCAGAACTCCAGCGGTGTGGCGGATCAGACGCTGGACGCCTCCCCTCCCCCGCCGACGAGCGAGAAGCTAACAGACGGGCGCAAGTAGACAAGTAGCTGTTTTTATTGAATACAGAAGCTCCTTGAAAACTCTGCGGACTCCGGGGCTCTCCTGCAATTCCTTTCATTCCCAAAGTGCTGGAGCCAAGCACGCGTCCCCCGTAACTCCCTCCCATTTCTTCTCTGAGATTTGGGTAGGAGAGGAGGGAGGGGTGGGGAGATGGGGGGTGGGCTGGTGGGCTGGGCTTGCGGGGAGACCTGATTCTCCAGCAGAGGAGAGCGGGGCGGGCTCGGGGCGCCCGCGAGGCGTGTGATTGGGCCTGACCTTCGGCGCGCCCGTCAGTTTAGCCCCGGGGAAGGGGGGCGCGGGAGGGGCGTGGGCGGGGGAGGGGGCTGCCCGGAGCCTCTCGTCCGGCCCACTGACGGCATGAAGCCTTTAGGGGCACGCAGTCCTCTCGGATTTTTGGTTGAAGCCCCTCATCTGCCGTCAGTCTGAAGGCAGGGCCCCGCAGAGGACGGATCGGAGGGTCCCGACCAGCGGGGCCAACCGAGAGGGAGAGGAGGGGGCGAGAGACACGAAGGAAGCAACCCATCAAATTTAAGAAAAAAGCCCTTTGACTTCTCCCCCCTCTCCCTCCCCAATGGCTGTGTAGCAAACATCCCCGACGATACCTTGGAGGGGACGAAGTTGGTCTGCAGTCGCGTTTTCGTGGGTTGAGTTCACAGTGGTGAACGCGGGGCTCGGAGATGGAGCGGTGGTCCTCTAGGTGGAAAACGAAACGGTGGCTCTGGGATTTCACCATAACAACTCTCGCACTGACTTTCCTCTTCCAGGCTAGAGAGGTCAGAGGAGGTAAGAAAAAATGGTTTGGGGGAGGTGGGAGATTGCCGTCGGTCTTTCTCATTCTGTGCCCCTCCCCCCCTTCCTTCATCCAACCCCTCCCCCCTTCCAAACAATTCTCTTAAATAAAATCCAGATTGTAGCTGCCATCAGGTTGGAAGTGAAGACTGGAGCGAGAGATGGATGTAGGCGGGACAGTAATGGGAGAAGAGGTAGCAGGAAAAAAGATCTGTCAGGCACAGAGCCGGCTGAAATGCCCTTCACCATCTTCCAGGGGCTTTGAAAAGAGGACAAATATTACCTTGAACACAAAGGCAGTTTACAAGGCTTTTGTTTGAGGAAAGGTCCTTAGACTGCCCTTGGACCGCATCTTCTGGTTTCTTCAGATTCTTACTAATGGAAGTTCTTTTCTAAAGGTGAGCTGAGGAGAGAATATAGAGAAAGGGTACAAAATGAATCTTGATAAAGTTCTTTGTCTGGAACACAGTGAGAGACAAGCTGTTTTAAGGATATGGGAGACACCAGGGGGGCATGAATCTTGAAGACTGAGAACACTGTGTGTGTGTGTCTGTATGTGTGTGTCTCTGTGTGTGTGTGTGTGTGGCATTTTGAGGAAGTGTTAAAAGGTAAAAATGGCAGATTATAAGAAATGCACAGATATGGGTAGAACACTTTTCCAGGGCTTTCAGCCCCCTTCTCCCCTCTATGACCTCCCACCCCCAACTTCTTCTTGCAGGTTGGACGTGGAGAATGATGAAACTCGCCAAGCAAATGGGGTGGGGGCGGAGGGATAGGGATTGGAGGGAAGAGGAGGGGGCGTGGGGTGGGATGGGAGGAGAGAGGTAAGGAAAAGTTCCTACGTGGCACCACCAAATACTCAATGACCAGACCTGCTGGGAAGACTGCAGCTCTGTCAGTACCCGAGGAGGGAGAGCGACTTCACGCCTCCCCTCCGCCTCCCTCCTCCCCTTCCCCGCCCCTTTCCCGCAGAGGCTTCTGGCTGGAGCGGTCCGTTAGGTGCTGTAGACTCGGCTGGCGGGAGGACTCCTTTTCTATTCGACTGCCTAGAGTAGAGAAACAAGCTTAGTCACGAGTGCTCAGAGAAGTGAGGGTATTAGAAGGAAGGTGGCGATGGTTGGTTGAGGGAGAAACAAATTGTCAATCCCAAATGCGCTGACTTTAGCGGAAACCTGAGTCTGACCCTGGTGGGTGCCAAGATCTGAGTTCTCCCTAATGGGAGTTGGCGCTCCCGGAGGCCTAACTCTGCGCAACCAGGTCTGTATTTCTTGCCCACACTTTGAGATGTTCATCGCCCTGAGGAGCTGGCAGTGGTAGATTATTCCTCTGTGACTTTTCCTGGCGAATAGAAGGCGAAGCCTCATTAGGACTATGAGGCTTTTGAAATAATTCATTTTCTTTTTAAATTACGTGGATTCAATTCATTTCTGGTTTCTTCAGATTCTTACTAATGGAAGTTCTTTTCTAAAGGTGAGCTGAGGAGAGAATATAGAGAAAGGGTACAAAATGAATCTTGATAAAGTTCTTTGTCTGGAACACAGTGAGAGACAAGCTGTTTTAAGGATATGGGAGACACCAGGGGGGCATGAATCTTGAAGACTGAGAACACTGTGTGTGTGTGTCTGTATGTGTGTGTCTCTGTGTGTGTGTGTGTGTGGCATTTTGAGGAAGTGTTAAAAGGTAAAAATGGCAGATTATAAGAAATGCACAGATATGGGTAGAACACTTTTCCAGGGCTTTCAGCCCCCTTCTCCCCTCTATGACCTCCCACCCCCAACTTCTTCTTGCAGGTTGGACGTGGAGAATGATGAAACTCGCCAAGCAAATGGGGTGGGGGCGGAGGGATAGGGATTGGAGGGAAGAGGAGGGGGCGTGGGGTGGGATGGGAGGAGAGAGGTAAGGAAAAGTTCCTACGTGGCACCACCAAATACTCAATGACCAGACCTGCTGGGAAGACTGCAGCTCTGTCAGTACCCGAGGAGGGAGAGCGACTTCACGCCTCCCCTCCGCCTCCCTCCTCCCCTTCCCCGCCCCTTTCCCGCAGAGGCTTCTGGCTGGAGCGGTCCGTTAGGTGCTGTAGACTCGGCTGGCGGGAGGACTCCTTTTCTATTCGACTGCCTAGAGTAGAGAAACAAGCTTAGTCACGAGTGCTCAGAGAAGTGAGGGTATTAGAAGGAAGGTGGCGATGGTTGGTTGAGGGAGAAACAAATTGTCAATCCCAAATGCGCTGACTTTAGCGGAAACCTGAGTCTGACCCTGGTGGGTGCCAAGATCTGAGTTCTCCCTAATGGGAGTTGGCGCTCCCGGAGGCCTAACTCTGCGCAACCAGGTCTGTATTTCTTGCCCACACTTTGAGATGTTCATCGCCCTGAGGAGCTGGCAGTGGTAGATTATTCCTCTGTGACTTTTCCTGGCGAATAGAAGGCGAAGCCTCATTAGGACTATGAGGCTTGAAATAATTCATGCTAATTACGTGGATTCATTCATTTCTGCATTTTAAAGTATAAATAGTAGAGTCTTGAAAGTGGAATCTATCAAAAGTTTGCACTTTACCTTTGGTACCTGGTGACCAGCGGGATTGGTCGGTTGTGTCAGCAGGTCTGCCCTCTGCTGGTTTTCTTTATTATTTGGAATTCAAGCAACTAACTACCTTAAGGCCTCCTAACATCTTTTTTTGAGTACAATGATTCGGAAAAAAGACACTCAGTTAAGGAAGAATAGATATACTGTTTCTTTGTGAGCTTTTTCATCTATTTCTTTTGTTCAAACTTGGGGAAAAGTATCATAATGGCAACTTTTTTTTTTTTTTTTCAATATGGAAACTAAGACTTTAAGTCTTCAGTGAAGACAGATGCATTATAAAATCAAGAGAGGTTATTACAGGCATTCAGGGATTATTTCACTGAAGATGTTTCACTTCCACACTAGGGCTTCTAAAGATATCAGAAAGATCAGATTTCTACATTTGGAATGCATAGTTTTCTCATTTAAATCTAGTTGCATACCTAAAACATTTTTAAGCAAGCTTCTTAGTACCGCATCAAAGAAATGGTGGAAAAGAAACTTCTCTATACAAAATCATCTCATGAGACAGACAACTAAATTTAAGGATCATTTGTGGTTTCTGTTTGTCATTTTTGATAAAATATCTAGAAAATTATAGTTATTTGGATCTTCATATTGTATGGTATTCTTTTCACCAAGGTGCTAGGTGCTTATTCTTTAGAGGGAAGCTACATATTTACTTTAACCTATTCTTGTAGGCTTCTTGTCACCCCCCAATGAACTTCAGAAAGGAAATAGGATATTAATGCTTAAAAGAAAGCAGTAGCCTGAATTATCACACAGGAAAAGTTAACTCAGTGTCTGGTCTCATGGTATCCTTTAGATTTACAATTGATGTAGCAATGAGTAAATTTCTAAACAAGGTATTATATATTAGGAAGGGCTGAACCCGGGGGCTCATTTTAGGGAGGGATGGTTTTTGAAAATTTACGCCCTGAGGAGCTGGCAGTGGTAGATTATTCCTCTGTGACTTTTCCTGGCGAATAGAAGGCGAAGCCTCATTAGGACTATGAGGCTTGAAATAATTCATGCTAATTACGTGGATTCATTCATTTCTGCATTTTAAAGTATAAATAGTAGAGTCTTGAAAGTGGAATCTATCAAAAGTTTGCACTTTACCTTTGGTACCTGGTGACCAGCGGGATTGGTCGGTTGTGTCAGCAGGTCTGCCCTCTGCTGGTTTTCTTTATTATTTGGAATTCAAGCAACTAACTACCTTAAGGCCTCCTAACATCTTTTTTTGAGTACAATGATTCGGAAAAAAGACACTCAGTTAAGGAAGAATAGATATACTGTTTCTTTGTGAGCTTTTTCATCTATTTCTTTTGTTCAAACTTGGGGAAAAGTATCATAATGGCAACTTTTTTCTTTTTCAATATGGATACTAAGACTTTAAGTCTTCAGTGAAGACAGATGCATTATAAAATCAAGAGAGGTTATTACAGGCATTCAGGGATTATTTCACTGAAGATGTTTCACTTCCACACTAGGGCTTCTAAAGATATCAGAAAGATCAGATTTCTACATTTGGAATGCATAGTTTTCTCATTTAAATCTAGTTGCATACCTAAAACATTTTTAAGCAAGCTTCTTAGTACCGCATCAAAGAAATGGTGGAAAAGAAACTTCTCTATACAAAATCATCTCATGAGACAGACAACTAAATTTAAGGATCATTTGTGGTTTCTGTTTGTCATTTTTGATAAAATATCTAGAAAATTATAGTTATTTGGATCTTCATATTGTATGGTATTCTTTTCACCAAGGTGCTAGGTGCTTATTCTTTAGAGGGAAGCTACATATTTACTTTAACCTATTCTTGTAGGCTTCTTGTCACCCCCCAATGAACTTCAGAAAGGAAATAGGATATTAATGCTTAAAAAGAAAGCAGTAGCCTGAATTATCACACAGGGAAAAGTTAACTCAGTGTCTGGTCTCATGGTATCCTTTAGATTTACAATTGATGTAGCAATGAGTAAATTTCTAAACAAGGTATTATATATTAGCATTACACTATATATTAATACAATTTTATTGATTTCATTGAGATGCAGTGGTGTGATCTGATTGTTAAACCAAAAGATAATTTAAAGATAAGCTTCATCTAAACTTTGTATTTCTTGGACTAAAAAATGCTAAAGCCTTAAAAAGTTCTGGGTTCATAATAAATTGGATTCTAAAATTGTGTAGTTAGGATCCTGAAGCATCTTTCAGAGAAAACCTTACAGAGAAAAGTCCTTGGAGTGAATGTAAAGGAAGTGAATAGACTCACACAGAGTCATATTCTTTTATTTTGCAAATCCAAACTCTGTAATTTAGTAATCTTTAACTTTTAAAAAGTTTTAGTATTTATTATGATTTAGTAAGCATAAAAATAAACATTTCTAATAATTATTTGCATCAACTTCAACATTTTTTTCATATATTTGCCTATGTTAGTACAAATGTTTTATCTTATGAAATAATGGATTTTATTTTCAATTCATTCATTACTTATTAAGATAGAGCCAGAAAGAAATTTACCTGGAATCTATAGTGACTATAGCATATCACTGTGTTAAGGTAGATGGTTTTAAGCAGTTTTTAAACAAGGTAAGCTAAATTGAGTTCAAAGAAAAAATAATAACTAATTGAATCATTTTCCACTAATTAAAATGGTATCCAACCTTTGGTGGTTGAGCCAATACTATGCCACGGAAAAAGTTGATTAGTTTTATGAAGAACTTGCAAAGTTTGTTAGTAGTTAGGAGTGATTCCTGCTGAAGTGTTTTGAGTGCCTGGGATCAGCAGGTGAAATGGTGCTGGCTTCCAGAGTGTGTGCTAATCCAACTTTGCAATGAGATCAAGTTTGTCCCTTCAGTTACTCAATCAGAAATCAGTTAAAAGATCAGATATGCTTCTGATAGCAAATGCCGAGTCTTCTATGATTATTAATATTTCCATCTGTTTTCAAATCAAAATTGACAAAGTCTGTGATAAACACTAAAGAAAAATAGGTATCTTACGAGAAGCATCTTTTATACAGATAACCTTAGTTTACGAGGCATATATATTTTCAGTTAATTATAGACACTTTCATAAAATTGTCTCAATTTTGAAATGGTATATTAATATCTTAATGTGATGATTCACTTTATACTTAATACTTAACTAAAATCTACTTTATAAAAATAACTTTCTAAGAGGTATCCTCAGAGTTCTGAATGAAGCTGCAAAATGAGAAATGTATGTATCTAGGTAGTATGATTGCTTATGATTTATTTAATTAATTTTTAGCTTCTGTGTTTGCCTGAATTTGTGACTAAAATTGAAGGGGCACATTATTTCAAGCTATCACTAAAATATACAAGGCAGACATGAACATCTTTTGAAATTTGTGAGTAGGATTTCTGACAGAAAAATAAGTAGTTGCCTTTTTATTCTTAAATTTTGCTTCTTTTCTGAGACACATGTCTCTTCACAGTGGTTAATTTATTTAGGCAATACCTATGTAGCGATAATGAATGGGTTCAAATCAAATTTCAGTGAGAATGTAACAAAAAGCTCAATTTTGAAAAGAAGAAAAGGTGCTTAGATTTTTTAAAGAGAATGCTAGAGATAGAAATTCTTAGAAACAGTGCATTGCTATGCTACCTTTTCACCTTACTAACGAGAAAACTAAGGCACAGAAAAATTCTTAGCTGAATCTTCTTTCTCAAAAAAAATATTCGTATAATATTCCAGGTTTTCCTAAATGAGTCAGGTGAAGATCTGCAATAATGATTAAGTTTTTTAAATAATAGTAGTGTAAGACTTAATGAAATAAACAAATATTACTTAACTTGTGTATATTCATGGAATATGGAATGACCAAATATTACTTAAATATATGTGCTAGAGTTTAAATTAGCGAGGATAGATGAAGTGAAAATGACCGATTCAAAGCAACACATGAAATTATAGAAAGCATTTAAAAATTTCCTAATGTCCTAAATTTAGAGATAGATAATTTCCGATAATTTGTATCGTTATTATATCTAATGTGATTCTATAAGACCTGTATCAAAGCAAAATTTGTTGCTGGATTTAGAATATATATATTTTTTCCTCTCTAAAGTTACTAATAGAGGATTAAGAACAAAGTTTTTATTTTTAAGAACATAGTATTTTTATCCTCTGTAAAGTTAATAGTACAATACCCAGCACAACTTTGAATTTTCAAGAAGCTAAAAAGTTATGTATTTATTTCAAATAAGACAAATAATCTCAAATTTCTATGCTTTTTGTGTTGATTGGGTAATATATATATATATATATATTATATTTAATTCTATGATTTTTATTAATAAGTCAGATAATTAATTGATTTTTACTTGAAATGGGTTATTTATTGAATACATACTCTTTTTTCCAAGAAAGCAGTCAGTTTGGAAAAAAAAATAAAAGATGCACTTAGCAGTATAAATTCTAATTTGTTTTTCCTTTAGGGTTGTTGAAGAGTCTAAAAGTACATTTGTGAGTAGGATTTCTGACAGAAAAATAAGTAGTTGCCTTTTATTCTTAAATTTTGCTTCTTTTCTGAGACACATGTCTCTTCACAGTGGTTAATTTATTTAGGCAATACCTATGTAGCGATAATGAATGGGTTCAAATCAAATTTCAGTGAGAATGTAACAAAAGCTCAATTTTGAAAAGAAGAAAAGGTGCTTAGATTTTTTAAAGAGAATGCTAGAGATAGAAATTCTTAGAAACAGTGCATTGCTATGCTACCTTTTCACCTTACTAACGAGAAAACTAAGGCACAGAAAAATTCTTAGCTGAATCTTCTTTCTCAAAAAAAATATTCGTATAATATTCCAGGTTTTCCTAAATGAGTCAGGTGAAGATCTGCAATAATGATTAAGTTTTTTAAATAATAGTAGTGTAAGACTTAATGAAATAAACAAATATTACTTAACTTGTGTATATTCATGGAATATGGAATGACCAAATATTACTTAAATATATGTGCTAGAGTTTAAATTAGCGAGGATAGATGAAGTGAAAATGACCGATTCAAAGCAACACATGAAATTATAGAAAGCATTTAAAATTTCCTAATGTCCTAAATTTAGAGATAGATAATTTCCGATAATTTGTATCGTTATTATATCTAATGTGATTCTATAAGACCTGTATCAAAGCAAAATTTGTTGCTGGATTTAGAATATATATATTTTTTCCTCTCTAAAGTTACTAATAGAGGATTAAGAACAAAGTTTTTATTTTTAAGAACATAGTATTTTTATCCTCTGTAAAGTTAATAGTACAATACCCAGCACAACTTTGAATTTTCAAGAAGCTAAAAAGTTATGTATTTATTTCAAATAAGACAAATAATCTCAAATTTCTATGCTTTTTGTGTTGATTGGGTAATATATATATATATATATATTATATTTAATTCTATGATTTTTATTAATAAGTCAGATAATTAATTGATTTTTACTTGAAATGGGTTATTTATTGAATACATACTCTTTTTTCCAAGAAAGCAGTCAGTTTGGAAAAAAAAATAAAAGATGCACTTAGCAGTATAAATTCTAATTTGTTTTTCCTTTAGGGTTGTTGAAGAGTCTAAAAGTACATCACCATCTTTTGCTTCAGGAATAAATGGACAGTTAGTTTAGAGAGAAGCACTACCTCTTATTGGGCTACCATGATACGCTGTGCTGGCAGCAACTAAGGCAGAGCTAGTATTTCATCCATGAAGTTTCTTCCTCTCTTTTGAGAAATTCAGTATGTTTCCTTAAGGTCCTGAAGAAGATACCATGGAGGTTAATAGTTCTACTTATGGTTAACTCTAATGATTTATATAAATATAGGGTTTTATAAACATCGAGCCTGCCTTATCATATAGTTTTTAGTGATGATGCTTAGGTATTTAAGAGCCAGAATTGTATTATATCTTAAATATGCTTTTCTTTTCTGTCCACCTTTGGAGAAATAATTAGGTGCAGTTGGTTTGTGATCATTAGGAATTCAAGGCAACTGCAGAGTGGGGGCTGAGGGCTGATCTGCATTTCTGCTTTTACGCCTCCACTTCCCTTGTCTAGTGCTGGGGAAAAGCGACCTGAACTGGGAGTGGTGAAAGGAAACCAGGCTTTTTAATTTGAGCATTGAAGTTTTGTCCCCTTAGCAAAGAAGAAAGAAAGGTATACACAGATGCTATAAAAAGTTGTAGTTTTCCCTGAGTTCTCTCATGGAAGAGTTCTTTTTCAATGCAGTTTTCAATGAAATATACTTAATAGATTTCCTAAATTTAGACTTTTTCTACTGATTTCTTTTGCAAATTACTTCAGAACCTAAAGGGCTTTATTTTTTTCTATTTGTTTAATTACCTTCTATATTCTAATGCATCTAATATATTTATTTCTCTTTTCAAAACCCTAATATGATTTCATTCTTATAGATAATTGTGATTTTTTTTTTTTTTTTTACTTTCAGTTGTGTCAGAATTCAACATAAATAGTACTATCGGGTAGAGAAGGTGAAAGTCAATTTTAAAGTGATTTAGTGAGCAGTATCTATTTATCGGTTGCAGTCTTTGGCCTACTACTGACTTGGCTAGTGGTTCTTTAGACATTGGCTGATCACCAGACCTACTGTTATCTGGTAAAATAAACTCTTTGCTTGCTGCGCATGGAATTAGAGACAGTGCTATTAATTTAGGAGAAAGAACTCAGAGAAAAGAAAGGTTATCATATTTCACAGTAAAAGACCAGTTTAAATACGACTTGACAATTGAGAACTAAAACAAACCTGTGTAAAAGTGCTTTAGCACAATCAACTTTTGCAATCCTCTCTTTTGAGAAATTCAGTATGTTTCCTTAAGGTCCTGAAGAAGATACCATGGAGGTTAATAGTTCTACTTATGGTTAACTCTAATGATTTATATAAATATAGGGTTTTATAAACATCGAGCCTGCCTTATCATATAGTTTTTAGTGATGATGCTTAGGTATTTAAGAGCCAGAATTGTATTATATCTTAAATATGCTTTTCTTTTCTGTCCACCTTTGGAGAAATAATTAGGTGCAGTTGGTTTGTGATCATTAGGAATTCAAGGCAACTGCAGAGTGGGGGCTGAGGGCTGATCTGCATTTCTGCTTTTACGCCTCCACTTCCCTTGTCTAGTGCTGGGGAAAAGCGACCTGAACTGGGAGTGGTGAAAGGAAACCAGGCTTTTTAATTTGAGCATTGAAGTTTTGTCCCCTTAGCAAAGAAGAAAGAAAGGTATACACAGATGCTATAAAAAGTTGTAGTTTTCCCTGAGTTCTCTCATGGAAGAGTTCTTTTTCAATGCAGTTTTCAATGAAATATACTTAATAGATTTCCTAAATTTAGACTTTTTCTACTGATTTCTTTTGCAAATTACTTCAGAACCTAAAGGGCTTTATTTTTTTCTATTTGTTTAATTACCTTCTATATTCTAATGCATCTAATATATTTATTTCTCTTTTCAAAACCCTAATATGATTTCATTCTTATAGATAATTGTGATTTTTTTTTTTTTTTTTTTACTTTCAGTTGTGTCAGAATTCAACATAAATAGTACTATCGGGTAGAGAAGGTGAAAGTCAATTTTAAAGTGATTTAGTGAGCAGTATCTATTTATCGGTTGCAGTCTTTGGCCTACTACTGACTTGGCTAGTGGTTCTTTAGACATTGGCTGATCACCAGACCTACTGTTATCTGGTAAAATAAACTCTTTGCTTGCTGCGCATGGAATTAGAGACAGTGCTATTAATTTAGGAGAAAGAACTCAGAGAAAAGAAAGGTTATCATATTTCACAGTAAAAGACCAGTTTAAATACGACTTGACAATTGAGAACTAAAACAAACCTGTGTAAAAGTGCTTTAGCACAATCAACTTTTGCAATCCCCTCAAACCTTCTCTTTTTTTCCTTAAAAAAGCATTTCTTTCTTATTTTAACTAAATTTAATTGCTCTTGAATGGCCTTGTACTGTACGGCCAATGAAGGTCCCTATTCATAGAACTTGAGCGCATAGGGTGTCAGTAGAAGCTTCCTTCCTCTCTCTGACTGGTAAACTCACATCCGGGCTTACAGGAGCGAACCTTAGAAGGTATGAGGCAGTTGGCTTTCCTTCCTCACTCAGATTTTCACAACTTCCCAAAAGGATGACTGCCAGACAGAGCAGTTGCAATTCTTGACAGAACTCACAAGAGACTCTAGCACATTTTCCTACTTTGTGCTCTTTGATAGCTCTGCAGAGAAAGAATCATAAATATTAGTGGCACATGCTAAGTCACTTCAGTCAAGTCTGGCTCTTTGTGACCCTATGAACTGTAGCTTGCCAGACTCCTCTGTCCAAAGGATTCTCCAGGCAACACTGGAGTGGGTTGCACGCCATCCTCCAAGGGAATCTTCCCAACTTAGAGAGTGAATCTGGTTCTCTTTATCTCTTCTACACTGGTAGGCAGGTTCTTTACCAATAGCATCACCTGTGATGTTTCCTCTTAATTCTCTTTTCAGACCAGCTGTGAGTACAACGTACTACTTGCAGTCCTTCTTTGAACGCTGATGAATCTTCAAAATACTTACTTGTTTTGAGGACAGAAGTATTGTCCAGATGTCCTAGGGTGGTGTAGAATGCCCTTCTGTGTATGGCCTTTCTGTTCATCCAGACTCAGGATCAGCTGTTTCCAGTCATATATAATCACAAGCTTTAACACTGAATGCTTACTGAATGTGCCAGGTCCCATTGTAAACACTTTTCATATAGAATCTCATTTCATTCTGACAATTGTCTTGGAATTAAACAAACACTAAAATTCCCATCTTACCCATAAAGGAACTGAAAAAAAGAGAAGTTAATTATTTTTGCTTAAGGTCATATAGCTACTGTGTGCTAGACCCAGGATTTGAACCCAGACAGTCTTGCTCCAGAGCCCTTACTTTTGATCACTTTCCCATGTTTAATTTATTGGGTATTCTCACTTTTAAAAATAATTGTATTTAGTTATTTATTTTTGGTTGCACTCAGTCTTTATTGCTACGCATGGACTTCCTCTAGTTGCAGTGAACGAGGGCCACTCTTCACTGCTGTGCACAGGCTTCTCCTTCCAGTGGCTTTTCTTCATGCAGAGCACAGACTCTAGGCATGTGGGCTTCAGCAGTTGCCACTTGGCTAGCCCTAGAACATGCAGGCTTCAGTAGTTGTGACTCACAGGTTTAGCTGTACCACTGCATATGGAATCTTTTTTGGAGCAGGGATCAAACCATTGTCCCCTGCACTGACAGGTAGATTCTTATCCTTTGTGCCATCAGGGAAGTCCTATTGTGTATTCTTAATGCTTTTGCACAGCCTCCCTAACTTTGCTTGTGAATGTGGTGCCCTAGAGCTTAATATTAATGCACAAATCATGCAGTTGTGTCACTGTAAATATCATGCAGTTTGTATGAATAGTTTGGATGCTATCAAGAAAAAATATAAAGAGACATTGGTAAAAGATGATGTCACAATTCAAGTAGCTCTTCAACCTGCACTAAAGGACCTTCCATTCTTCCCATTTGAGGGACAGATCTAAGTCCTAATAATGGTGGCGAACCCAAAGGGAAGTAGATGGAAGCTAGCATGTATTACTTTATTTCCTTTGACTAAGGGGAAGTTGGCAGCTTTATCTGTTGGTGTTCAAGACTCAGATTTGGGTTGGCCTGGTTTCATTAAGTAACAGGGACACTTACAAATTGCTGCCTGTTCTAATCAGGATCCATTACTAGGAACAACAGTTCTATTCCACTTTGGGGGATTGATGTAGGGGAGTATGCTTATTACCTTCAGTATAAAAGTGTCAGATGTGATTATCTAAAAGCTGTTTGGAATGTAACTAACTGGGAAAATGTAAGTGAAAGACTCATGGTTTGAAAAAAAGGAAAGGCTCAGGTTTTAATTATTTTAAAAATTTCTCATTTACATATTAGCCTTCCTCTAGGAATTACTGGAAGGTAAGACTGTGATTTAGTTTTCTTTCTTTCCCTAGTGTCTACCAAAATGCCAGAATGTACAGGGTATAATATAGTCACTATTTAGGTTACTAATTAGCTTCTCAGTTTGCTCAACAGACTGGAACTAGTTAACTTTGAGTGGTATAGTGACCTTCTCATGTCATGTTGTTAACAGTAATTAGATTCCCCCTCCCTGTCTTTACTCACTTTCTGAAGTGAATGAATTGTGACTTCTCTTTACCTTCATCTGGAAAAGGTTTATATCTCTAAAGACATAGTTAAATATTTGAAGCTCATGATTGACCATACTACTTCTAAAACTGGAGTTTGGTTTAACATAGTAATTTGATCGAGAAAAAAAACATATGAAGTCATATTTTTGCTTTGACAGCAGCATAAATCATCATTTCACTTGTCCACTGGTGAATAGGAAAGTTTAATTCATGTTTGATTTCGATCTGCAAAAGTCATACTTTGGAAAATCCTGTCATATGTCATTTTAAAAACCTTTATTTCGGTTCTGTATGCTATAGAGGATTGTCTGATTTTGCTTCGTGACTATTAGGAAAGTAGCCTATCTACATTTATTGCATTATGATTATTTTAGTAAACTAGTTCTTCAAGTTAAAGAGCAATTTGCGTGTTACATATATAATTATTATATTATGAGGTACTATCTTTATGCAAGGAATGTGTAAACTTTCAAGTGCTTAATAAGAGTAATAGTCTGTAGTGGTAGAATTGTTTTAGATGAAAAAATTTTTAAAAATTCTATTCTTTTTAAAAAATTTTGGCCTCTTCCATTGGTTCTCTATCTATTTATTTTCATCCATCCCTATTCCTTGGCCTGTGTGGGCCTTCCACTGCAGTGGACTCTCTTATTGTAGAGCAATGGTTCTGGGTGCATGCACTCCAAAGCACTGGCTCATAAATGAACACAACGGTCTGACAGTTCCATGGCACATGGGATCCTCTCCGGCCAGGGATTGAACTGGTGCCCCTTGCACTGCAAGGTGGACTCTCCACCCACTAGACAACCAGGGAAGCCCCTCTATTCTATTTTAATATCAATTCATTGTATATTTTAGTTTCACTAAAATCATCGTAATGGGTGTCTTTATCTACTTTATTTATTGTGCTCTAAGCTCAGATGCTAAATAATCTGCCTGCAATGCAGGAGACGAGGGTTTGTTTGATCCCTGTGTCCGGAAGATCCCTTGGAAAAGGGAATGGCAACCCACTCCAATTTTCTTGCCTGGAGAATTCCATGGACAGAGGAGCCTGACGGACTTAGTCTATGAAGTGAATGAATTGTGACTTCTCTTTACCTTCATCTGGAAAAGGTTTATATCTCTAAAGACATAGTTAAATATTTGAAGCTCATGATTGACCATACTACTTCTAAAACTGGAGTTTGGTTTAACATAGTAATTTGATCGAGAAAAAAAACATATGAAGTCATATTTTTGCTTTGACAGCAGCATAAATCATCATTTCACTTGTCCACTGGTGAATAGGAAAGTTTAATTCATGTTTGATTTCGATCTGCAAAAGTCATACTTTGGAAAATCCTGTCATATGTCATTTTAAAAACCTTTATTTCGGTTCTGTATGCTATAGAGGATTGTCTGATTTTGCTTCGTGACTATTAGGAAAGTAGCCTATCTACATTTATTGCATTATGATTATTTTAGTAAACTAGTTCTTCAAGTTAAAGAGCAATTTGCGTGTTACATATATAATTATTATATTATGAGGTACTATCTTTATGCAAGGAATGTGTAAACTTTCAAGTGCTTAATAAGAGTAATAGTCTGTAGTGGTAGAATTGTTTTAGATGAAAAATTTTAAATATTCTATTCTTTTTAAAAAAATTTTGGCCTCTTCCATTGGTTCTCTATCTATTTATTTTCATCCATCCCTATTCCTTGGCCTGTGTGGGCCTTCCACTGCAGTGGACTCTCTTATTGTAGAGCAATGGTTCTGGGTGCATGCACTCCAAAGCACTGGCTCATAAATGAACACAACGGTCTGACAGTTCCATGGCACATGGGATCCTCTCCGGCCAGGGATTGAACTGGTGCCCCTTGCACTGCAAGGTGGACTCTCCACCCACTAGACAACCAGGGAAGCCCCTCTATTCTATTTTAATATCAATTCATTGTATATTTTAGTTTCACTAAAATCATCGTAATGGGTGTCTTTATCTACTTTATTTATTGTGCTCTAAGCTCAGATGCTAAATAATCTGCCTGCAATGCAGGAGACGAGGGTTTGTTTGATCCCTGTGTCCGGAAGATCCCTTGGAAAAGGGAATGGCAACCCACTCCAATTTTCTTGCCTGGAGAATTCCATGGACAGAGGAGCCTGACGGACTTAGTCTATGGGATCGCCGAGTCGGACATGACTGAGCGACTCACTTTCAATAGCTTTGACCACTTATAAATCAGACTTTATTTTCTTGGGTTCTAAGATCATTGCGGATGGTGCCTGCGACCATGAAATTGAAAGACACTTGCTCTTTGAAAGAAAAGCTATGATAAACCTAGCAGTGTATTAGAAAGCAGAGACAACACTTTATTGACAAAGACTCCTATAGTATAGTCAAGCTATGGTTTTTCCAGGAATGATGTACAGATGTGAGACTTAGACCATAAAGGAGGCTGAACGTGGAAGAATTGGTATTTCTGAACTGTTGTGTTGGAGAAGACTCTTGAGAGTCACTTGGACAGCAAAGAGATCTGATCTCTCAAGAGAGATCTCTCAAGAGTCAATCTCTCAAGAGATTGACTAGTCTGCTAGTCAATCCTAAAGGAAATCAATCCTGAGTATTCATTGGAAGGACTGATGCTGAAGCTGAAACTCCAATACTTTGCCACCTGATTTGAAGGGCTGACTTGTGAAAAAAAACTCTGGTGCTGGGAAATATTGAAGACAGGAGGAGAAGGCGGCGAGAGAGAATGAGATGGTTGTTTGGCATCACTGACTGAATAGCAAACTCTGGGAGATAGTGAAGGATAGGGAAGCCTGGTGTGCATCAGTTCATGGGGTCCCAGAGTCGGACAAGACTGAGTGACTGAACAACTACCACAAAATCAGAAATGCCATACTTTTCAAATATCACACTTTCCACTGGTGTGTGTTTTTCTTCATCATTCTCAAATTTGTGGTATTATTTCTGTTTTCAGCTTTCAGGACATATATTCTTTTTTATGATATGAGAAAACTCATGATTAGGAATGTTTAATAACTGAGAAAATTAAATGACTCCCTTTGTACAGTTACTGTGTTAGGTGTCACAGCTATAAAGATGGTATGCCAGGTTTCATCCTCATGGAGTGTGTGTGTTACTAGGAGAGTGCTGGAGTGGAGGGTGTGGGCAGGAGCTGCATAATACAAGACCATATGGGTATACTTTTCTGCATAGGATGGAGGCATATGACTAAAAGTAGAGAGAAGCTGCCAAGTTGGCATAGTCAGTGAATACTCTGGTATCTGTACATACTAGGTGGTTCCAATTAATTGCAACCATTGGATTCTTGACAAATAACCAGGGAAGTGGAAACATGCAGCTTTTTTCTGGACTACTCAGTCCACTGTAAAGTCACTTGGCGTTCTCAGTGATAATTAATACAGTTGTGTCGCACTTGATATGAAGTTATGGTCATGATAAAGTTGAAAAATTAATGAATAATCTTCCTATTTTATAAAGGAGTATGTTAAACAAACATGTAGACATTTATAAGTCTATTATGAGACAAAGTAGCCTAATATGAAAGCCTTACAATGTGATAGTTCTTGTTATTAACCAAATTATAGTACGTTTTAGAATACAATGTGTAAATAGTGATCTTTTTTTGAAGATTAATATGTTGAATAAAAAATCTCCATTTTATTTGTTTGGGAATAAGATATTTATTATGAGCATTTTAAGTTATAATGATTTCTTTCAGAGAAAGTTATATCAAATAGAGTTTAAAAAATATACCATTAATTTAGTTATAGTTTAAAATGACATTGATAGGCTGTCAGCTTGCAACATGTTATTTTGCCCTGGATGTTCCCCCCAAACTTCCCTCAAACTTCAGACTCCTGTAGTCACTCAACTGCCTATTCAACTGTTTCTGATAGCATTTACTAAGTCATCTAAAAATTAGCATGCCCAAAACTAAACTGCAGAATTCCCCTCCTAAAATCTATTTGTCTCAGTCTTCTGTGTCTGAGTTAATGGCAACACAATCAGTCTTAATGTTTGTGCTAAAAATCTTGGTGTCATCTCTGACTCCTTTTCTCTCATACTCCACTCTGTTCTGCTTTGTATTCAGAATAACTCCATAATCTCACAAAGTACTTCATCTCTCAGTTCAAGAAAATAACAACCAAATTTTACATCTATTTGCAATTTTGCAATTGCTTTCTATCTGTTGTCTGATTCTGTTCCAGTGCCCCTAGAATTGGTTAACACAGCAGCTACAGAATTCTAAAAATAGGTGCTAGCTGATATTCTTCCTCTCCCCTTAACATCCAATGGTTTTCCATCTAATTTAGAATAAAATCCTCTCCCTAGATCATAGGTTGCAGGATATAATACAAGAATTGGTATACTTTTCTGCATAGGATGGAGGCATATGACTAAAAGTAGAGAGGCTTGATAGTCAGTGAATACTCTGGTATCTGTACATACTAGGTGGTTCCAATTAATTGCAACCTTGGATTCTTGACAAATAACCAGGAAGTGGAACATGCAGCTTTTCTGGACTACTCAGTCCACTGTAAAGTCACTTGGCGTTCTCAGTGATAATTAATACAGTTGTGTCGCACTTGATATGAAGTTATGGTCATGATAAAGTTGAAAAATTAATGAATAATCTTCCTATTTTATAAAGGAGTATGTTAAACAAACATGTAGACATTTATAAGTCTATTATGAGACAAAGTAGCCTAATATGAAAGCCTTACAATGTGATAGTTCTTGTTATTAACCAAATTATAGTACGTTTTAGAATACAATGTGTAAATAGTGATCTTTTTCTGAAGATTAATATGTTGAATAAAAAAATCTCCATTTTATTTGTTTGGGAATAAGATATTTATTATGAGCATTTTAAGTTATAATGATTTCTTTCAGAGAAAGTTATATCAAATAGAGTTTAAAAAATATACCATTAATTTAGTTATAGTTTAAAATGACATTGATAGGCTGTCAGCTTGCAACATGTTATTTTGCCCTGGATGTTCCCCCCAAACTTCCCTCAAACTTCAGACTCCTGTAGTCACTCAACTGCCTATTCAACTGTTTCTGATAGCATTTACTAAGTCATCTAAAAATTAGCATGCCCAAAACTAAACTGCAGAATTCCCCTCCTAAAATCTATTTGTCTCAGTCTTCTGTGTCTGAGTTAATGGCAACACAATCAGTCTTAATGTTTGTGCTAAAAATCTTGGTGTCATCTCTGACTCCTTTTCTCTCATACTCCACTCTGTTCTGCTTTGTATTCAGAATAACTCCATAATCTCACAAAGTACTTCATCTCTCAGTTCAAGAAAATAACAACCAAATTTTACATCTATTTGCAATTTTGCAATTGCTTTCTATCTGTTGTCTGATTCTGTTCCAGTGCCCCTAGAATTGGTTAACACAGCAGCTACAGAATTCTAAAAATAGGTGCTAGCTGATATTCTTCCTCTCCCCTTAACATCCAATGGTTTTCCATCTAATTTAGAATAAAATCCAAACTCCTTGAAGATCCCCTAGGACCTATACAACTTGCCTTCAACATGCCTTCATCCTTACTTGTATAGCCACATCTCTTACATTCCTTCTATTTCCTTCGCTGGAGATGTATTTGTCTCCTTGCTTTTCCTTCAATGACTTGGGTCGTCTCCTATCTCAAGTTCTTTACACTTACTAGTTGCTTTGCTTACAATGACGTTGTATAAAAATATCAAGATAGAGAAACAGCTTATGCATTTCCTGAATTTACTCAAACCTCATCTTATTGAGGCTTTTCCTATCTTTCTTATCTTGCATTAAAATCCATGTGTCCTTAATCCTCCTTTCATTCATTCATTGTTTTTTCTCCCTGTTGTTGTTCACTCACCCAGTTGTGTTCAACTCTTTGGGACTCCACAGACTCCAGCTCCCCAGGCCTCTTTGTCCTTCATCATCTCCTGGAGTTTTCCCAAGTTCATGCCCATCAATGCAATGGACAATGGTGATGTTGTCCAGACATCTCATCCTCTGACACCGTCTTCTCCTTCTGCCCTCAATCTTTCCTAGCATCAGAAACTTTTCCAATGGGTCAACTGTTAACCTCAGATGATCAAAATGCTGGAATATCAGTATCAGTATCAGTATTCAGTATCAGTCCTTTCAATGAGTATTCAGGGTTGATTTCCCTTGAGAGTAACTGGTTTGATCTCCTTGCTGTCTAGGGGACTTTCAGGAGTCTTCTCTAGCACTGCAATTCAAAGATGTCAGTTCTTTGGCATTCTGCCTTCTTTATGGTCCAGCTTTCATAACTGTGCTGACCACTGGGAAGAACATAGCCTTGAGTTAATGGCAACACAATCAGTCTTAATGTTTGTGCTAAAAATCTTGGTGTCATCTCTGACTCCTTTTCTCTCATACTCCACTCTGTTCTGCTTTGTATTCAGAATAACTCCATAATCTCACAAAGTACTTCATCTCTCAGTTCAAGAAAATAACAACCAAATTTTACATCTATTTGCAATTTTGCAATTGCTTTCTATCTGTTGTCTGATTCTGTTCCAGTGCCCCTAGAATTGGTTAACACAGCAGCTACAGAATTCTAAAAATAGGTGCTAGCTGATATTCTTCCTCTCCCCTTAACATCCAATGGTTTTCCATCTAATTTAGAATAAAATCCAAACTCCTTGAAGATCCCCTAGGACCTATACAACTTGCCTTCAACATGCCTTCATCCTTACTTGTATAGCCACATCTCTTACATTCCTTCTATTTCCTTCGCTGGAGATGTATTTGTCTCCTTGCTTTTCCTTCAATGACTTGGGTCGTCTCCTATCTCAAGTTCTTTACACTTACTAGTTGCTTTGCTTACAATGACGTTGTATAAAAATATCAAGATAGAGAAACAGCTTATGCATTTCCTGAATTTACTCAAACCTCATCTTATTGAGGCTTTTCCTATCTTTCTTATCTTGCATTAAAATCCATGTGTCCTTAATCCTCCTTTCATTCATTCATTGTTTTTTCTCCCTGTTGTTGTTCACTCACCCAGTTGTGTTCAACTCTTTGGGACTCCACAGACTCCAGCTCCCCAGGCCTCTTTGTCCTTCATCATCTCCTGGAGTTTTCCCAAGTTCATGCCCATCAATGCAATGGACAATGGTGATGTTGTCCAGACATCTCATCCTCTGACACCGTCTTCTCCTTCTGCCCTCAATCTTTCCTAGCATCAGAAACTTTTCCAATGGGTCAACTGTTAACCTCAGATGATCAAAATGCTGGAATATCAGTATCAGTATCAGTATTCAGTATCAGTCCTTTCAATGAGTATTCAGGGTTGATTTCCCTTGAGAGTAACTGGTTTGATCTCCTTGCTGTCTAGGGGACTTTCAGGAGTCTTCTCTAGCACTGCAATTCAAAGATGTCAGTTCTTTGGCATTCTGCCTTCTTTATGGTCCAGCTTTCATAACTGTGCTGACCACTGGGAAGAACATAGCCTTGACTATATGAACCTTTGTCAGCAGAGTTATGTCTCTGCTTTTCAACACACTGTCTAGGTTTGTCATAGCTTTCCTGCCAAGAAGCAATCATCTTCTGATTTCATGACTGCAGTCACCATCCATAGTGATTTTAGGGACCAAGAAGAGGAGATGTGTCATCACTTCAAACTTTTCCCCTTCTATTTGCCATGAAGTAATGAGGCCAGATGCCTTGATGTTAGTTTTTTTAATATTTAATTTTAACCCAGCTCTTTCAATCTCCTTCACCCTCATCAAGAGGCTCTTTACTTCTTTTTTGCCTTCTGCCATTAGAGTGGTATTATCTGTATATCTGAGGCTGTTGATGTTTTCCTGCCTATCTTGATTCCAGCTTGTAACTCATCCAGCCTGACATTTCTCATGATGTGCTCTGCATATAGGTTAAATATACAGAGCAGACATCCCTGTTGTACTCCTCTCGATCTTGAACCAGTCAGTTGTTCCATATAGGGTTCTAACTGTTGCATACAGGTTTCTCAGGGGACAGGTATTGTTATCTCTTTTAAGAGCTTTCCATAGTTTCTGATGATCCACACAGTCAAAGGCTTTAGTATAGTCAATCAAACAGAGGTAAATGTTTTTTTCTGAAATTCCCTTGCTTTCACTATGATCCAGCAAATGTCGGCAATTTATCTCAGGTTCCACTTCCTTTTCTAAACCCAGCTTGGACACCTGGAAGTTCTTGGTTCATATAATGCTGAAGCCTACCATGCAAGATTTTAAGTATGACCTTACCAGCATGGGAGATAAGTGCAATTGTTCAATGGTTAGCCCATTCTTTACTACCACCCTTCCTGGGAATTGGGGTGAAAATTGACCTTTTCCAGTCCTGTGGCTACTGCTAGGTCTTCCAGATTTGCTGACATAATGAATGCAAAATTGTGATGACATCCAGTCTTTCGTAGGCATCTCCTTGCTGTCTAGGGACTTTCAGGAGTCTTCTCTAGCACTGCAATTCAAAGATGTCAGTTCTTTGGCATTCTGCCTTCTTTATGGTCCAGCTTTCATAACTGTGCTGACCACTGGGAAGAACATAGCCTTGACTATATGAACCTTTGTCAGCAGAGTTATGTCTCTGCTTTTCAACACACTGTCTAGGTTTGTCATAGCTTTCCTGCCAAGAAGCAATCATCTTCTGATTTCATGACTGCAGTCACCATCCATAGTGATTTTAGGGACCAAGAAGAGGAGATGTGTCATCACTTCAAACTTTTCCCCTTCTATTTGCCATGAAGTAATGAGGCCAGATGCCTTGATGTTAGTTTTTTTAATATTTAATTTTAACCCAGCTCTTTCAATCTCCTTCACCCTCATCAAGAGGCTCTTTACTTCTTTTTTGCCTTCTGCCATTAGAGTGGTATTATCTGTATATCTGAGGCTGTTGATGTTTTCCTGCCTATCTTGATTCCAGCTTGTAACTCATCCAGCCTGACATTTCTCATGATGTGCTCTGCATATAGGTTAAATATACAGAGCAGACATCCCTGTTGTACTCCTCTCGATCTTGAACCAGTCAGTTGTTCCATATAGGGTTCTAACTGTTGCATACAGGTTTCTCAGGGGACAGGTATTGTTATCTCTTTTAAGAGCTTTCCATAGTTTCTGATGATCCACACAGTCAAAGGCTTTAGTATAGTCAATCAAACAGAGGTAAATGTTTTTTTCTGAAATTCCCTTGCTTTCACTATGATCCAGCAAATGTCGGCAATTTATCTCAGGTTCCACTTCCTTTTCTAAACCCAGCTTGGACACCTGGAAGTTCTTGGTTCATATAATGCTGAAGCCTACCATGCAAGATTTTAAGTATGACCTTACCAGCATGGGAGATAAGTGCAATTGTTCAATGGTTAGCCCATTCTTTACTACCACCCTTCCTGGGAATTGGGGTGAAAATTGACCTTTTCCAGTCCTGTGGCTACTGCTAGGTCTTCCAGATTTGCTGACATAATGAATGCAAAATTGTGATGACATCCTTTAGGGATCTGAATAGTTCTACTGGAATTCCATTGCACCCACAAGCTTTATTAACATCAGTGCTTCCTAAGGCCCATTTGACTTCACACTTCAGAATGTCTGGCTCTGGGTGACTAACCACAGCATCATAGTAATCTGGTTGATTAAGATCTTTTTTTGTACATTTCTTCTGTGTATTCTTTCCATTTCTTCTTGATCTCTTCAGAGTTTACTAGGTCTCTTATCATTTCTATCCTTTATTGTGCCCATCTTTGGATGAATGTTCCCTTGATATTTCCAGTTTTCCTGAAGAGATCTCTAGTCACTCTCCTCCTGTTGTTTTCTTCTATTATTAAACACTGTTCATTGATGAAGGCTGTCTTGTCTCTCTTTGCTGTTCTTTGGAACTCGCATTTAGTTGGATGTACCTTTCCCAAGAATCTATTGATTACCTCTGGGGCAAATTCATACAGGATTTGATTTAAGTTGTATCTGGCTGGTGCAGTGGTTTTCCCCGTTTTCTCTAGTTTAAGCCCGAATTTTGCTATGAAGCCCAGTGATCTGAGCCACAGTCAGCTCCAGGATTTGTTTTTGCTGACTGTATACAGCTTCTCCATCTTCGGCTATAAAGAATAAAATCAGTTTGATTTCAGTATTGTTCATGTATATGTCCATGTGTAAAGTCATTTCTTGTGTGTTGTTGAAAAAGGGTATTTGCTATGACCAGTGCATTCTCTTGCCAGAATTCAGTTAACCTTTGCCCTGCTTCATTTTGTTTTTCAAGGCCAAACTTGCCTGTTACTCTAGGTGTCTCTTGATTTCCTACTTTTGCATTCAAATCCTTGATGATAAAAAGAACATCTTCTTGAGGTGTAAGTTCTAGGAGATCTTCTGTGTCTTCATAGAACTGATCAACTTCAGCTACTTTGACGTTGTTGGTAGGGACATAGAGTTAAATTACTGTGATGTTGAATGGCTTGCCTTGGAAACAAACTGAGATCATTCTGTCATTTTGAGGATGCTCCCAAATATTGCATTTCAGATTTTACTACCACCCTTCCTGGGAATTGGGGTGAAAATTGACCTTTTCCAGTCCTGTGGCTACTGCTAGGTCTTCCAGATTTGCTGACATAATGAATGCAAAATTGTGATGACATCCTTTAGGGATCTGAATAGTTCTACTGGAATTCCATTGCACCCACAAGCTTTATTAACATCAGTGCTTCCTAAGGCCCATTTGACTTCACACTTCAGAATGTCTGGCTCTGGGTGACTAACCACAGCATCATAGTAATCTGGTTGATTAAGATCTTTTTTTGTACATTTCTTCTGTGTATTCTTTCCATTTCTTCTTGATCTCTTCAGAGTTTACTAGGTCTCTTATCATTTCTATCCTTTATTGTGCCCATCTTTGGATGAATGTTCCCTTGATATTTCCAGTTTTCCTGAAGAGATCTCTAGTCACTCTCCTCCTGTTGTTTTCTTCTATTATTAAACACTGTTCATTGATGAAGGCTGTCTTGTCTCTCTTTGCTGTTCTTTGGAACTCGCATTTAGTTGGATGTACCTTTCCCAAGAATCTATTGATTACCTCTGGGGCAAATTCATACAGGATTTGATTTAAGTTGTATCTGGCTGGTGCAGTGGTTTTCCCCGTTTTCTCTAGTTTAAGCCCGAATTTTGCTATGAAGCCCAGTGATCTGAGCCACAGTCAGCTCCAGGATTTGTTTTTGCTGACTGTATACAGCTTCTCCATCTTCGGCTATAAAGAATAAAATCAGTTTGATTTCAGTATTGTTCATGTATATGTCCATGTGTAAAGTCATTTCTTGTGTGTTGTTGAAAAAGGGTATTTGCTATGACCAGTGCATTCTCTTGCCAGAATTCAGTTAACCTTTGCCCTGCTTCATTTTGTTTTTCAAGGCCAAACTTGCCTGTTACTCTAGGTGTCTCTTGATTTCCTACTTTTGCATTCAAATCCTTGATGATAAAAAGAACATCTTCTTGAGGTGTAAGTTCTAGGAGATCTTCTGTGTCTTCATAGAACTGATCAACTTCAGCTACTTTGACGTTGTTGGTAGGGACATAGAGTTAAATTACTGTGATGTTGAATGGCTTGCCTTGGAAACAAACTGAGATCATTCTGTCATTTTTGAGGATGCTCCCAAATATTGCATTTCAGACTCTTTTGTTGATTATGAGGGCAACTCTCTTTCTTCTATGGTGTTCTTGCCCACAGTAGTAGATATAATAGTCATCTGAGTTAAATTCGTCCATTTCTGTCCATTTTAGTTCACTGATTCCTAAGATGTTGATGTTTATTCTTACCATCTCCTGTTTGACCACGTCCATTTACCTCGATTCATGGACCTAACATTCCAGTTTCCTATGCAACATTGTTATTTGCAGCATCAGTTTTTATTTTCATCACTAGACACAGCCACAACTGAGTATAGTTCCTATTTTGGCCCAGTCACTTCATTCTTTCTGGGGCTATTAGTAGAGCCCTCCGCTCTCCTCTGCTCTTCCCCAGTAGCATGTTGAACACCTTCAGACCTGGGGGGCTTATTTTTTGGTGTCATGTCTTTTTGTCCTTTTATATAGTTCATGAGGTTCTCATGACAAGTATAATGGGATAGTTTGCCATTCCCTTCTCCAGCAGATCTCAGTTTTTCAGAACTCTCTGCTATGACCTGTCCATCTTGGGTGGTGCTGCAAGGCATGGCTCATAACTTCGGTGAGTTACACAAACCCCTTCACCATGACAAGACACTGATTTGTGAAGGGGACTTTCTCCTTAGTACTCCTCAAATAATAAAAAGTAATGATGTTTAAATTAATGGTTGAGATTGTATTTTAAGGCTTTATATAAAATGTAGAATTAGATAATCTGGGAGTACAAATATTGCCTTAAATTATTTGGGCAGGTTAGAGGCGATATTTATCCAAATAATTACCATGCTTTTAATTTCACTTTACCTATTTAAATATAGTCAATATGACAATCAAATTCCACTTAGTAAAGCATTTTATTTATTTTTTAGACACATTGCATATTTACCCAGGTGTCTTAAAAGGTTGTAGTTGTTTAGAAATGATAATGGAGTTTCTACTATTTTTCTGGTAAAAAATTTAAAACCAGGCTGTCTTAAAAGGTTGTAGTTGTTAGAATTTTTGCTACTTTGACGTTGTTGGTAGGGACATAGAGTTAAATTACTGTGATGTTGAATGGCTTGCCTTGGAAACAAACTGAGATCATTCTGTCATTTTTGAGGATGCTCCCAAATATTGCATTTCAGACTCTTTTGTTGATTATGAGGGCAACTCTCTTTCTTCTATGGTGTTCTTGCCCACAGTAGTAGATATAATAGTCATCTGAGTTAAATTCGTCCATTTCTGTCCATTTTAGTTCACTGATTCCTAAGATGTTGATGTTTATTCTTACCATCTCCTGTTTGACCACGTCCATTTACCTCGATTCATGGACCTAACATTCCAGTTTCCTATGCAACATTGTTATTTGCAGCATCAGTTTTTATTTTCATCACTAGACACAGCCACAACTGAGTATAGTTCCTATTTTGGCCCAGTCACTTCATTCTTTCTGGGGCTATTAGTAGAGCCCTCCGCTCTCCTCTGCTCTTCCCCAGTAGCATGTTGAACACCTTCAGACCTGGGGGGCTTATTTTTTGGTGTCATGTCTTTTTGTCCTTTTATATAGTTCATGAGGTTCTCATGACAAGTATAATGGGATAGTTTGCCATTCCCTTCTCCAGCAGATCTCAGTTTTTCAGAACTCTCTGCTATGACCTGTCCATCTTGGGTGGTGCTGCAAGGCATGGCTCATAACTTCGGTGAGTTACACAAACCCCTTCACCATGACAAGACACTGATTTGTGAAGGGGACTTTCTCCTTAGTACTCCTCAAATAATAAAAAGTAATGATGTTTAAATTAATGGTTGAGATTGTATTTTAAGGCTTTATATAAAATGTAGAATTAGATAATCTGGGAGTACAAATATTGCCTTAAATTATTTGGGCAGGTTAGAGGCGATATTTATCCAAATAATTACCATGCTTTTAATTTCACTTTACCTATTTAAATATAGTCAATATGACAATCAAATTCCACTTAGTAAAGCATTTTATTTATTTTTTAGACACATTGCATATTTACCCAGGTGTCTTAAAAGGTTGTAGTTGTTTAGAAATGATAATGGGAGTTTCTACTATTTTTCTGGTTAACAGACCAATGATGTAGAACTTGTAGTTACCTAGAAAGTAGAGGGAGATGTTCCCCACTAAAGATCTAGAAAGCAATCATAGATTAGGAATTCAAGAAAATGTAAACACATGTTGCTACTCAAAGCTAATTTATTTATTGTTCCTAATCAACACTAAATCAGGGATTCTGTGTTTTATGGATTTCTCTTAACCACAAGATAGGACAGAATTAGAATAAATCATGAACAGTGGGGCATGAGTACAATTGGTTTTGATGAAAGTCACATTTTTCCATGAGTTTCACTTCAGAATATTTTTGTATGTATTTTTTCCCTGACCCTTCCAATTTTGAATTTCAGTGTGTAGCTTTCCTTTTTTAGAAAAAAAGTATTTTCACAGAGTTGTAAGAAAGTACATTTATATTCAATCATTGAGTTTTCACTTTCTGAAATGATAGTACCAATAGGTTTGTTAGATATTTGATTTGAGAAAATTAACTATAAAATTCCTAAAACTCTAGGATCTTGTTTTATATTTTCTTTGAATACGCCATTATTAATTTGATGCTATTCTTTTTGAGTATAAAATACTCTTTTTTTTTTTCTAAGAAGCATGATACTGCTTCTTAAAAACTTTGACCCTTGATATGCCTGTATTTATTTTATTCATTTTATTTTCTTTAGGGGAATATATTCTTTACACATAGGCTTAAAACAGCAAAACATTTATAGAACCCCTTGGGGGAAAATGTGCTCTAAACACTTTTCATATCTACGGATATTTAATGTGCAACTATAATCTTACATACTTAAAATTTTCTAATGTAGTCAGGCTTTTCACTTCTCCCATTTTACACTTTTTTTGTTTTGTTTTGACTGTAATGATCAGATCTCAAAATACAGGCAAAAAGTCTGATAATTTAGGCCAAAAAGAGTTGTGAAGAAACTTACAACTGTTAAGTGAGTTGTATTGACATTTTATATGTCATATAGGTATTTAAAGATGGACTTCCATATCTTTTTAAATATAGAAGAATTTAGGCTGATATGTTTTATTTTCTAATACTTGATGTTAGTTTATAATACAAGATTGGGATGTGGCATGTGTGGGTTTGAAATAAAGGAAGGAATGGTCACAGAGAATAGACACTAAGGTATTAGTGTTTTAAAACCTTTTAATAACACATTAGGGATTAATCTGTGGTTATATCAATGTCTATGTGATGCAAAGACAAAGTTATTGAAAAGGAAAAACCTTCAGTGATTATCAGTGTGTTAATCAGGTCATATTGCGAAATGGTAATGGAACAGTGAACATGACAGCTTAAGTTGTCAATGTTCCAGGAAGCCTCCTGGGATTGTATAGAATCCCAGAATAAAGGAAGAACATGCTAGAGAGATTGCTAAGTACTGCATAATTTTCATGGGTGATATGTAATGGATCTTTAGAGATAAACAACTCTTCAGTCTTCTACTCAACTGTAAAGAGATTTCCCAGGGTAGTCAGAGGAAATGGATACAAGGAATCAAGTGAATTAAAACTCTGGGGAAACACTGGTGGCACTCACTGGGACTATTACGTCTTCAAAAAGGTTAAAATGTTGACAAAATAGTGCTTTTAGGTATTATTTTTATCAAGTGCTCAGACATTATTCTCAGAGATTTAAAAATTCCTTATCTCATGTAATTATCAAACTTTGGTAAAGTTGAAGATACTTAGTCTTACAGGGGTAAGTAGCTTACCCAAAGTTACACAAATAATAAATACCAAACTTGGGTTAGAAGTTGGGCTGTTCTAGCCACAGAAATTGAGTGAATTGCTGTCTATTCTCTTGTCATAGTCTACATTTTAGATTCTTGATTAGCAGCTTTTATGATTTTGAGACACAACAGGATGCTAGTAGTAGTTAAATTATAATGAATAGTCACTTCTCTGTCATTTTTTTTTTTCATTTGCCAGTTCTGCAGTCTTGCATCCCACTACTACATGAACACAGCTCTCCTGTTTTTTGTTTTTTTGTTTTTTTTGTAATCTAGAGCAGCAAAGAATTTCATGATTGAGTGGTAGATGGTTTATAACTCTTTCTAGTTTTATTTTATTTTCCTTTCTTGTTTTCTATCCTTACTATAGAGAATAAGCATACGCTTCATGTCTGGCCTGTGATGTGAGGCACAAAAGGAGAATAAGAGACTCCCTAGTAGTGGAGAAAGCATCTTACCTTCTTTAGAAAGGTCATTTCACACTTGTCTTCTTGCCTTACCTGAGTCAAATGGAAACAGCCAGACTTGTTGAGCTCTTCAAGGAGCTGTTTGTAAGGGCCCCTTTCAACCCTCTTCATGTTACTTCTCAGACTGATGAGAAAGACGTTTCAACTCTAAGGCAGGATGTGGCTGCCCATTTATTCATTCATCCATTAAACATATTTCTATTGGTTACTTGCTATGTGTCAACTGCTATGTTATTTATGAATACTACAGTGAACATCCATAGTGCTGATGTTTACTGTAAGAGGGTTTATGATCTATCAGGAGAGACAAACATTAACCAATAAATTAAAAACTTAGCAAAAAGAGAAAGAATTAGGTTGTAGTCAAGATCACCTAATTAGAGAAGTCAAGACCATAATTAAGACATACACTGTGTCTGAGTGCATACAGCCTAGAGTGAAAGTGAGATAATTAAGCAAATGAACAAAATAAAATGTGGGGTTATCTAAGGGGAATATAGTATACTTGGAACATATGAAAGGGTCACATAACCCAGCCTGAGGGGCTATAAGAAATGATTTCTGAAGAAAATCGTGTCTGGGTTGATATCAAAGAATTAATTACAGCTGAGTTCACTTCCCAGCTATACATTACACTTAACTGGGAAACTTTAAAACATATAAATGCCAGGGCATCCACCCCCCGCAGCCCCCAGATCTTGATTAGCAGCTTTTAGGGGGAAAATTGAGTGAATTGCTGTCTATTCTCTTGTCATAGTCTACATTTTAGATTCTTGATTAGCAGCTTTTATGATTTTGAGACACAACAGGATGCTAGTAGTAGTTAAATTATAATGAATAGTCACTTCTCTGTCATTTTTTTTTTTCATTTGCCAGTTCTGCAGTCTTGCATCCCACTACTACATGAACACAGCTCTCCTGTTTTTTGTTTTTTTGTTTTTTTTGTAATCTAGAGCAGCAAAGAATTTCATGATTGAGTGGTAGATGGTTTATAACTCTTTCTAGTTTTATTTTATTTTCCTTTCTTGTTTTCTATCCTTACTATAGAGAATAAGCATACGCTTCATGTCTGGCCTGTGATGTGAGGCACAAAAGGAGAATAAGAGACTCCCTAGTAGTGGAGAAAGCATCTTACCTTCTTTAGAAAGGTCATTTCACACTTGTCTTCTTGCCTTACCTGAGTCAAATGGAAACAGCCAGACTTGTTGAGCTCTTCAAGGAGCTGTTTGTAAGGGCCCCTTTCAACCCTCTTCATGTTACTTCTCAGACTGATGAGAAAGACGTTTCAACTCTAAGGCAGGATGTGGCTGCCCATTTATTCATTCATCCATTAAACATATTTCTATTGGTTACTTGCTATGTGTCAACTGCTATGTTATTTATGAATACTACAGTGAACATCCATAGTGCTGATGTTTACTGTAAGAGGGTTTATGATCTATCAGGAGAGACAAACATTAACCAATAAATTAAAAACTTAGCAAAAAGAGAAAGAATTAGGTTGTAGTCAAGATCACCTAATTAGAGAAGTCAAGACCATAATTAAGACATACACTGTGTCTGAGTGCATACAGCCTAGAGTGAAAGTGAGATAATTAAGCAAATGAACAAAATAAAATGTGGGGTTATCTAAGGGGAATATAGTATACTTGGAACATATGAAAGGGTCACATAACCCAGCCTGAGGGGCTATAAGAAATGATTTCTGAAGAAAATCGTGTCTGGGTTGATATCAAAGAATTAATTACAGCTGAGTTCACTTCCCAGCTATACATTACACTTAACTGGGAAACTTTAAAACATATAAATGCCAGGGCATCCACCCCCCGCAGCCCCCCCACCCCAACTCATTCTAGATATTAGTTCTGGAGTAGGACACATATATATCTATATATTGTAAAAACTCTTCCAGGAAATTCTATGGACAAGGTTGAAAAAAACAGTCAACTATCCTTAGTCAATTGATGAAGGATTGAAAAATATCTCCAACAAAGGGAGCACAGGAAATTTTAGAAACTTGAAAGAAGTTTATTTCAGGTAGAGCATAAAATTTGGAGTTGGGGAAGCAAGTAGGAGTTAGTGTAGATGTCTCACTTGGGATTTGTGGCTGTGCAGTTTCATGGAAGTGATGTGATTGTTCTCAGGAAATTCTCAGAAGCCATGATGCTCTCAGGGAGACTTTGAACACCCACATTTATTCAGTGTTGATGTCTTATCAGGACAAGACTAGTTCCATTTTCTTAAACTCTGTACTGTCTTGTATCTGTGCTGTAATATTTGATATTTCTGTCACCTTCCTCTTCATTGATAAATCTATCATTCAAGACTCAGCTTAAGAGGATCACATGGCAGATATTTTAGCCCGTGAGGCATACTCTGTCTCTGTCAACTACAAAGCTCTGTCCTGGTAGTGCAAAAGCAGTAAGAATGAATGGCTGTAACTGTATTTATAATGTAAACTTTATTTGTAGACACAAGTTTAAATTCATGTAATTTCCGTGTGTAATAAAATATTCTGCTTCTTTTATTTTTTCCACTATCTAAAAACATTTTTATTTCATGTGCCAGAGAAAAAAGGGCAACAAGGAGGTCTTAATGCATAAGCTTATTTTCTCAGTATTATTACAAATACCAAGTCAGTTCTCACAAAAGCTTTTTTAGGTAGGTTTATTATTATTATTATTATGATTTTCAGATGTGGAAACTGAGAGAACAAAGCAGTAAAGTAATGTGTCCAATCACACAGATGCTAAGTGCCAGAGGTAGGATTCAAACCCATCTGGCTCACCAATACTGTGTGTCACTGCCCTTTTGTACTTACTGCTCAGGGGAGTATGCAAAGAAGTTTAAAGAGAGAATTAAACACTAGGCAAAGCATTGTGTGACTTTGGAACAGGAGGCAGCAAGGAGGAAAAATTAAAGACCTGGGACAGACTAATCAATGAAGGTTTTAAGGTATTTAAAAGTTCAAGAGAGCACAAAAGGAAAGACATATTAGGCTCTCACAGACTTTTGTTACAAGACAAGAAAGCTCTATGGACTTCAGAGGAAGTTGCTTCTGTATTTTGCATTTAAACAATATTTGATATAGTCCATGTGTGTCTTTGTGTGTATGTGTATGTATACCTGTTTGCTTCTAGTTTTGGAAAAGCAGAGACAAGTAATAGGCAAATAAGTATGGGCAAATCATTAAAACCAAGTGTACTAGGTGGAGGTGAGTATATCCAACCCAACTAGGAAATGCTTTCAGAAAGAGGCTGTGCATCAGATATACCCTAATTATTCCTTACGATAGGATTCATCAAAGCTCAAAGAGAGAAGAACATGGTCAGTAGTCTGTGAAGTCTTGAGCTCAGTTTGGCCACAGCTCTGAGAGAGGACGGAATTAAGGTAGAATGAGACAAAGGGGTGGAGTTGCAGTAGCATGGAACTGGAAGAATGAGTGGGTGTGTTCACATCGTTAAGATTTTATATGCGAGGCATGTGCACACTATCTGAAAGCTGGTGCGGTTTTCTGAAAGAATTTTAGCAAACTGACTTAAGGCATGGAGTTTTGGAAGCTCACTCAAGCTGTGGTATGCAGATTGATGAGAAAATGCATTGGATTTGGTTGCATGAGTATTATAGATTAATGCACTGAGTTTTCTGTCTAGTTTTCCTATTTAATAAACAAAAAAAGTATACACTAGTAAGTAGGAAAAATATTGAACAAAATATTGGGCTGATTGACCTGGAGAAGGGAATGGCAACCCACTCCAGTATTCTTGCCTGGTGAATCCCATGGACAGAGGAGGCTGGTGCGCTACAGACTGTGGAGTTGCAAAGGGTCAAACATGACTGAGCAACTAATACTTTTACTTTCAGTTTCATTGTGCTGATTGGACATATCTGAAATGCTTATCATGGTCTGTGCCAAAAAGTTAAAAACTAATGCTTTGAATATGATTCAATGAAGGTTTGTTAAACACTAGGCAAAGCATTGTGTGACTTTGGAACAGGAGGCAGCAAGGAGGAAAAATTAAAGACCTGGGACAGACTAATCAATGAAGGTTTTAAGGTATTTAAAAGTTCAAGAGAGCACAAAAGGAAAGACATATTAGGCTCTCACAGACTTTTGTTACAAGACAAGAAAGCTCTATGGACTTCAGAGGAAGTTGCTTCTGTATTTTGCATTTAAACAATATTTGATATAGTCCATGTGTGTCTTTGTGTGTATGTGTATGTATACCTGTTTGCTTCTAGTTTTGGAAAAGCAGAGACAAGTAATAGGCAAATAAGTATGGGCAAATCATTAAAACCAAGTGTACTAGGTGGAGGTGAGTATATCCAACCCAACTAGGAAATGCTTTCAGAAAGAGGCTGTGCATCAGATATACCCTAATTATTCCTTACGATAGGATTCATCAAAGCTCAAAGAGAGAAGAACATGGTCAGTAGTCTGTGAAGTCTTGAGCTCAGTTTGGCCACAGCTCTGAGAGAGGACGGAATTAAGGTAGAATGAGACAAAGGGGTGGAGTTGCAGTAGCATGGAACTGGAAGAATGAGTGGGTGTGTTCACATCGTTAAGATTTTATATGCGAGGCATGTGCACACTATCTGAAAGCTGGTGCGGTTTTCTGAAAGAATTTTAGCAAACTGACTTAAGGCATGGAGTTTTGGAAGCTCACTCAAGCTGTGGTATGCAGATTGATGAGAAAATGCATTGGATTTGGTTGCATGAGTATTATAGATTAATGCACTGAGTTTTCTGTCTAGTTTTCCTATTTAATAAACAAAAAAAGTATACACTAGTAAGTAGGAAAAATATTGAACAAAATATTGGGCTGATTGACCTGGAGAAGGGAATGGCAACCCACTCCAGTATTCTTGCCTGGTGAATCCCATGGACAGAGGAGGCTGGTGCGCTACAGACTGTGGAGTTGCAAAGGGTCAAACATGACTGAGCAACTAATACTTTTACTTTCAGTTTCATTGTGCTGATTGGACATATCTGAAATGCTTATCATGGTCTGTGCCATGAGGATTGGTGAAGTAGGAACCATTAAAATACTAGGGACATTTAAGATTGCTTTGAATATTGAAATTATAATTTTTTAGATATATTGAGTGAAGTTATAATAAATTGCTATTTCAATCTTTAAACAGTTGAAGTTCAGTTAATAAAATATAAAGACTAGTTTCTCCCATGTGTGCATGTGTGTATGTATAAATCCATACATGTTATGAGAATTTGTTAAATGCTATGATTATGATGTCCAATGAGGCAAGTAAGTGACTTAATTTGTTATTTAATTTACTTCAGAGTGAAAATCACTAAGACTTAATTAACTGAGTTTTACAGTTTTGTAACTTTATATGACTTTTTAGAAAAAAACATTATTTGCAATCTTTATTATATAATTCCTATTTTTAGAGTGAATTATTATTTCATATCATATGTCTCTACAGAAAAATTTGTTTAGGCTTTAAAAATCATGCCCATAGAGGCTTCCTTGATGGTCCTGTGGGTAAAGAATCCACCTTGCAGTGCAAGGGTACCAGTTCAATACCTGGCCCGGGAAGATCCCACGTGCTACAGAGCGGCTGGACCAGTGCGTCCAACTACCAAGCCAGTGCTCTGCAGCGCATGCGCCCAGAGCCGGTGCTCTGCAACAAAAGAGAGGCCACTGCAATGGAAGGCCCACACAGGCCAAAGAACAAAGATGGATGAAAATAAATAAATAAAAAACCAATAAAAGAGGTCACAATTAAAAAAGAAAAATCAAGCCCATAGTTAGAATTCTGTAGAGGGAATTTTTTTTCTTTTTAAATCACATCATTTTCAAAGTTAGGTATTATCAAATGTGAGAAAAAATTTGTGCTCTTGGAAAAGGCTGAAAGTTTGGAGAGAAGATCTGTAGTCCATTTTGTGTATTATTCAATGATGTGCAGCTAGTTCTGTGACCATGGGCCTGCATCCTTTTCTTCTCAGAAGAACTACAACCTTCATAGCTATGTGCATGTCAGTCCTGGAGTCTTTACCCTATTCAGTTGTACTTCTGCTAATGACTTCAGAGCAAAAAAGATAAGATAAAATAAGCAGATAAGATGGTGTGCTTTTAGAAACAGTCTCCTTCAGAGGAATTTGTACCCTTAAGCATGAACTGAGTTTATAAACATCAGGAATCAATGGACTGACTCAAGATAATCTTAATATATTTATATTTCTTTTAGCAGTATGTTTATTTATGGACTATAGCAATGAAGGTGATAAAGTGGAATGCACCTAGATTTGATTTTTTACAGACTTTAGGAGTATCCCTAATTTGTGTTCTGGTTCAGTTGCCTCATCTGCACAGTAGGGATAAGAGCACATGGCCGGAAAGGCTTGTGAGGGTTAGTGCAAGGAAGAAATTAATCTAGTGACTGTCACATATTAGGTTCTCTGAACATGGAAGGTAATGAGTTATTATTTTCTTAGTTTTAGGATAAGTGAAAAGAAGAATGTAAAAATAGGTATCATATTGGCCTAAAAAAAATTGGCCATTGAAAGCAGGACTTTGGCAAAAACTGTTGTTGTATTTTGTTATTTTTCAAAAATATTCCATGGCTGAATTAAAGAGGATTATATTTGATAGAGTTAATGATTCTTTTAATATTTTTGATTTCCATAATTTTTCTTTCTACTAATTTGGAACTATGGATAATGGATTATTTTCATTCAGAAGTGTGATGAAATAGGTAGTCATTATTAAAGGAAAGTACATTTGTTATAAGGTAAAAGACAAATTATATAAGGCTTCATTCACATGATTGTACATTTAGAAATTAATATCTCTAAAATGTAATCAACCAGATGCACATTTCTCGTGTACTCATTCAGTCATCCATTCATCCATTCTATAACTGACCCTGTGCATGTGTGCGTCTGCCGTCCTTTCAGTCATGTCTGACTCTTTGCGACTCTATGGACTATAGCCCACCAGGCTGTTCTGTCCATGGCATTCTCCAGGCAAGAATACTGGAATGGGTTGCCACGCCTTCCTCCGGGGAATCTTCCCAACCCAGGGATTGAACTGAAGTCTCCTGCATCTCCTGAATTGCAGGCAGATTCTTTACCTCTGAGCTGCCAGGGAAGCCCATAACTGGCACTAGGTAATACTAAAAAGTATTAATTGAAATTCTAATTTTCAAAGAACCACCACTCTGTTGCAGGTCACTCACTACTTTGTGTAGTGTGATAAATCATGGTGATGGTATTTCCTGATTTTACAGTCAGTCCCATTTTCATTTAAGTCCTCCCCCAAATAGTGTACTTCTAAAACCCACCATATATGAAATGTGATGGCAATCCTATTTTAACTAACAATTGAAACATTTCAAGTCAGTAATATAGGTCTCAGTTTCAACCAGAAGTGATCTCTTTTCGATCTGAACAAAATAATACCATGTATATCTCTATAAAGTGATAGATAATGCCTCTTTGTGAATGTAATTATGTTATCAAAGTGTACACTTTAAAATGTCTAAAATGGCAAAATTTATGTTGTGTGTATTTTATCACAATTTAAAAAATGAATAGTGTAAGACGTTGCTGTTTATTCACTAAGTCATATCCAACTTTTGTGACCTCGTGGTCTGTAGCCCACCAGGCTGCTCTGTGCAGCCTGGAAAGAATACTCTAATTAGTTGCCATTTCCTTCTCCAGAGGATCTCCCTGACCCAGGCATAGAACACGAGTCTCCTGCATTGACAGGCAAACTCTTTACCACTGAGCCACCAGGGAATATCAGAATAAGAAGTATAATATACAACAACTAATAAATTTTAAGCTTTAAACTGGTGAATTGCATGGTATGTGAATTATATTCCAATGAAGCTGTTTGAAACATGTCTATCCAAAAGGATTACACTTACAAAGGAAAAGTTTAAGGTTTCAAACTTGCTTTATGTTGACCACTTCATAGTAGCAGGAGGTAGCTGGAATGAGTTGGATGTGGGAAATTTATGTTTCTGCCAAAAAACTGCCTATTGTAGACACTCAAGGATACATTAAAAGGAAAAAGAAAAAACAAATCTACTGTCTCCAGGAAAGAAGCGCATTACATTGTGCTACCTATTCTTTTAAACAGCTTTTAACTTATCATTGGGCATGCAATAAGATTTAGTAATTGCACATTTTACAGTGTTTATTTATAACATTTATTTGAATTTGAATCTTTATGATCACCTCTGTTTAAATTATGAATAGTTTAGTATGTGATGTGCCTAGTGGCTCAGTCCTGTCCAACTCTTTATGACTCTATGGATCCCTCCAGGCTGCTCTGCCCGTGGGTCTTCTCTAGGCAAGAATACTGGAGTGGGTTGCCATTTCCTCCTCCAGGGGATCGTTCCAATCCAGGGATCCAACCCAGGTTCCCCTTTTTTCAGGTGGATTCTTTGCCATTTGAGTCACCAGGGAAGCCGTTGAATGTAGTAAATTTGTTAGAAACTAATGGAATATATACAATTGTTGACTTTTTCAATATGCTTGCTTTTCTGTAATTTGGTTTCTGATTGAGATATTTTGTATTTGAGCATGTAATAGTTTATATTTTGCCTGCTCCTCCACTCCACAGCCCCCCAAGTAAATGTTAAGGAAGATGGCAAGTGATAAATGGATTTGAGGAGTAGGACTTGAAACTATTTCCATTGTTTAAAAAATAATTCATTTATATATTAGATTATTTGTTCAATTATTTTTCCCTGTTTTTAATGTGTTTTTCAGCTGCTCCAGTTGATGTACTAAAAGCTCTAGATTTTCACAATTCTCCAGAGGGAATATCAAAAACAACGGGCTTTTGCACAAACAGAAAGAATTCAAAAGATTCAGATACTGCTTACAGAGTTTCAAAGCAAGCACAACTCAGTGCCCCAACGAAACAATTATTTTCAGGTATGTCCTTTTTATTACTGCAACTACTGCTGCCATGCTAATTATTATTATTCCTTTTTATAATACTACATAATACATAGTTATGGTGGATTTTTCATAATGGTTTGAAAAATGCCTAGTGAATTTATTTTTTGCCTATGAAAGCACTAAATAATCTGGTACTAATAGAATTAATTGTAGAAATCATGATAATGTAGGAAACAGAGGTGAGTAGTGAAATGACAATTTATGACTATCACATTTTCTAAGTAACTACCTTGATATGAGTACTTACCTGATATTGCATACATATCAGTTATTTTTTCTTACAACTTCTCTAAGTTAGGTGGCTGTGTTCTTGTTTAACAAAAGAATAAATTGAGTTTCACTGAGACTCTGAATTATTATTGAATTACAGAAGGTGAATATTTAATACAGGACTTGTTTATTGCCAAGGTCAATATTAAGTATTCCTTTTTTAGTCTTTTAAGATCTTTCTAGGAACAATTTATCACTTAAATTCTTCATATTATCCTCTACTGTCTTCATTTGAAGAAATTTGAGTTCCCTATCTTTACATAAAACTCTTTTCTAATAGTAGAAAAATGATAAATCAAGGGACTAGAAATTTACAAAAGAAGATAGCATATTTTTCAAGAAAGAACATTTTAAAGTATTTTGAAATAGATTATTTGAGTCACCAGGGAAGCCGTTGAATGTAGTAAATTTGTTAGAAACTAATGGAATATATACAATTGTTGACTTTTTCAATATGCTTGCTTTTCTGTAATTTGGTTTCTGATTGAGATATTTTGTATTTGAGCATGTAATAGTTTATATTTTGCCTGCTCCTCCACTCCACAGCCCCCCAAGTAAATGTTAAGGAAGATGGCAAGTGATAAATGGATTTGAGGAGTAGGACTTGAAACTATTTCCATTGTTTAAAAAATAATTCATTTATATATTAGATTATTTGTTCAATTATTTTTCCCTGTTTTTAATGTGTTTTTCAGCTGCTCCAGTTGATGTACTAAAAGCTCTAGATTTTCACAATTCTCCAGAGGGAATATCAAAAACAACGGGCTTTTGCACAAACAGAAAGAATTCAAAAGATTCAGATACTGCTTACAGAGTTTCAAAGCAAGCACAACTCAGTGCCCCAACGAAACAATTATTTTCAGGTATGTCCTTTTTATTACTGCAACTACTGCTGCCATGCTAATTATTATTATTCCTTTTTATAATACTACATAATACATAGTTATGGTGGATTTTTCATAATGGTTTGAAAAATGCCTAGTGAATTTATTTTTTGCCTATGAAAGCACTAAATAATCTGGTACTAATAGAATTAATTGTAGAAATCATGATAATGTAGGGAAACAGAGGTGAGTAGTGAAATGACAATTTATGACTATCACATTTTCTAAGTAACTACCTTGATATGAGTACTTACCTGATATTGCATACATATCAGTTATTTTTTCTTACAACTTCTCTAAGTTAGGTGGCTGTGTTCTTGTTTAACAAAAGAATAAATTGAGTTTCACTGAGACTCTGAATTATTATTGAATTACAGAAGGTGAATATTTAATACAGGACTTGTTTATTGCCAAGGTCAATATTAAGTATTCCTTTTTTAGTCTTTTAAGATCTTTCTAGGAACAATTTATCACTTAAATTCTTCATATTATCCTCTACTGTCTTCATTTGAAGAAATTTGAGTTCCCTATCTTTACATAAAACTCTTTTCTAATAGTAGAAAAATGATAAATCAAGGGACTAGAAATTTACAAAAGAAGATAGCATATTTTTCAAGAAAGAACATTTTAAAGTATTTTTGAAAATAGATTTATTTTGATACATTATTGATTCTTCCAAAATATTTCCTATTGTGCAATAATTAGTGGTGGGCAAAAGTAACAAACTGCAAATATACAATGTACAGCTTTCTTCTGATTTAAAATGAAAAGTTGTTAAATTCATGAAATATTTTTCAAATCGAATGTGAAACTTGTAAATAGTAAAAATTAAGCTGATTTTCTTTTTATTTGCACTCTAATGCAGAAATAGGAAAAGAATGGGAATTTTCAAGACAGAAAAAGAGAGTAGAACAGATGAGTGGAAAAGTAAATATTCAAGAAGTTAGTTTAAAATTTTTTATATTTGGCTCATCATTTCAGGATAAGTTTTTCTGCCCTCCAGTGTGGTAGTTATTTTGATTGATTTGATTATTTCTGTTGTTTATTCTTAGAAATAGAACACAACAGGTTCTTCCATGTCAGTTAAAACAATATATCATACATTGTGGATTCTAATAATTGGTAATTCAGATAGGAAGAGGTATCTATATCTCTTTCTCCATGTGAGAGATTATAGGCTTACCTTCTTGGAAGATAGAGCTTCTTTTCAAATAGCATAAGACAGCATTTAATAAAAATTACCAATGACACTTTCGCCATTAAAAAATCTGAACAGTAAATAGCATTTTTTATTAAAATAGTAAAATAAAGTCTTTGGAGATTTATTTAGAATACTTTTTGTTCCATTATGAAAGCACAGAATAGCAGTTTCCTTCCTAATGAATGAAGGAAGCAGTAGCATTGGACACTTCAGCACTGGGGTCGGGAGGGGAGTGTTTTCAGATTGTCATTGTAATATTCTGTTGCGTTAAGGGCTGTCCTCCAAAGTTTGGCATTTTTTAATATAGGACTTGTTTATTGCCAAGGTCAATATTAAGTATTCCTTTTTAGTCTTTTAAGATCTTTCTAGGAACAATTTATCACTTAAATTCTTCATATTATCCTCTACTGTCTTCATTTGAAGAAATTTGAGTTCCCTATCTTTACATAAAACTCTTTTCTAATAGTAGAAAAATGATAAATCAAGGGACTAGAAATTTACAAAAGAAGATAGCATATTTTTCAAGAAAGAACATTTTAAAGTATTTTTGAAAATAGATTTATTTTGATACATTATTGATTCTTCCAAAATATTTCCTATTGTGCAATAATTAGTGGTGGGCAAAAGTAACAAACTGCAAATATACAATGTACAGCTTTCTTCTGATTTAAAATGAAAAGTTGTTAAATTCATGAAATATTTTTCAAATCGAATGTGAAACTTGTAAATAGTAAAAATTAAGCTGATTTTCTTTTTATTTGCACTCTAATGCAGAAATAGGAAAAGAATGGGAATTTTCAAGACAGAAAAAGAGAGTAGAACAGATGAGTGGAAAAGTAAATATTCAAGAAGTTAGTTTAAAATTTTTTATATTTGGCTCATCATTTCAGGATAAGTTTTTCTGCCCTCCAGTGTGGTAGTTATTTTGATTGATTTGATTATTTCTGTTGTTTATTCTTAGAAATAGAACACAACAGGTTCTTCCATGTCAGTTAAAACAATATATCATACATTGTGGATTCTAATAATTGGTAATTCAGATAGGAAGAGGTATCTATATCTCTTTCTCCATGTGAGAGATTATAGGCTTACCTTCTTGGAAGATAGAGCTTCTTTTCAAATAGCATAAGACAGCATTTAATAAAAATTACCAATGACACTTTCGCCATTAAAAAATCTGAACAGTAAATAGCATTTTTTATTAAAATAGTAAAATAAAGTCTTTGGAGATTTATTTAGAATACTTTTTGTTCCATTATGAAAGCACAGAATAGCAGTTTCCTTCCTAATGAATGAAGGAAGCAGTAGCATTGGACACTTCAGCACTGGGGTCGGGAGGGGAGTGTTTTCAGATTGTCATTGTAATATTCTGTTGCGTTAAGGTCTAGGTCCTCCAAAGTCCCAGTATGGGACCTTGAATTTAAATGTATGAAGGCGTTGTGCCTGTTAATTGAATAGAAGCTGTAATTTTCAAATTGTGCCTGGCCTCTTTAGAACACATGCTGTAGGAGAGATGCTATACAAGAAACTTTGTGTATATTGATCCTTTTGTTCATAGCCATCTGGAAAGGGGAATATTTAAACCCAAGTTAGGAATTAGGAGTTAGAGAATTGAAGTATTTGAATATAGTCACAGAACCATAGATGATATGAAGTTGAGAGATAGTTGTGGTTTCTTTTTAGACCAAAGTGGGCTTTTCTCACTGTGCAAAATGACCTTCACACATCGTTTTCAAAATCCTACCAACCACTAAGCTATATCAGAAAGAGATTTTATTTAAAAGGATACATATTCTGCATGGAAATATATTGATTGTACATCAAAAAATAAAATCAAATAATAGTTATTGTGCTATTTACATATTGAGTGTATTCATGGATGCAATATATATTGATGATAAAAATCCATTTAGAGACTCACTGTTGAACTGAATATACTATGAGTGATTATTGTTACATGTATAGGATTTTTGTATACAAACTTATAAAAGATATAATAGCATTTTTTCCTTTAACAGCAGTCACCTAACAGAGAGGAGGCTTAATTATTAGTTCGTATTTATACATTTTAAAACATATTAAGTTGCATAATGTCATTTTTTTTCTGTATAATATATAGTGATCACTACTATTTTAGATAAAATTACACTTATTAAGTAGTTGAATTTGTGTTATTGAATTTACTTCATAGTGAATTTTATCTGATTGATTTAGTTGGCTAAGACAAATTTGATTTGATTAGCATTTTATAGGAAGGTATCTAAATAAGTGTCTAGGTTATATTGTGGACATTTGGACATTGAGCCATGATTTTTTAGATTTTATTTTTCTAAATATTATAATTTAAAGATTATAATTAAAATCTTATTGCTTAATTTTAAATTGAGGCATACTCATAATTAAAAGATTTTGTCATTTACTGTTTAGAAGTTGACAATTTTCAAAAGGTATATTATGATTAATTAAAAGTTGTTATAACTTAATTAGCCTTATATGAATATACTGTTTCCTGAAATTCCTCTTTTTATGAATGTCCCTATGTATGTTTTTACAAAAATGAAACAATATTGTTTTCTCCAGCTCATAATATTTTAGAATCATTTTTGTCCTCCAAAGTCCCAGTATGGGACCTTGAATTTAAATGTATGAAGGCGTTGTGCCTGTTAATTGAATAGAAGCTGTAATTTTCAAATTGTGCCTGGCCTCTTTAGAACACATGCTGTAGGAGAGATGCTATACAAGAAACTTTGTGTATATTGATCCTTTTGTTCATAGCCATCTGGAAAGGGGAATATTTAAACCCAAGTTAGGAATTAGGAGTTAGAGAATTGAAGTATTTGAATATAGTCACAGAACCATAGATGATATGAAGTTGAGAGATAGTTGTGGTTTCTTTTTAGACCAAAGTGGGCTTTTCTCACTGTGCAAAATGACCTTCACACATCGTTTTCAAAATCCTACCAACCACTAAGCTATATCAGAAAGAGATTTTATTTAAAAGGATACATATTCTGCATGGAAATATATTGATTGTACATCAAAAAATAAAATCAAATAATAGTTATTGTGCTATTTACATATTGAGTGTATTCATGGATGCAATATATATTGATGATAAAAATCCATTTAGAGACTCACTGTTGAACTGAATATACTATGAGTGATTATTGTTACATGTATAGGATTTTTGTATACAAACTTATAAAAGATATAATAGCATTTTTTTCCTTTAACAGCAGTCACCTAACAGAGAGGAGGCTTAATTATTAGTTCGTATTTATACATTTTAAAACATATTAAGTTGCATAATGTCATTTTTTTTCTGTATAATATATAGTGATCACTACTATTTTAGATAAAATTACACTTATTAAGTAGTTGAATTTGTGTTATTGAATTTACTTCATAGTGAATTTTATCTGATTGATTTAGTTGGCTAAGACAAATTTGATTTGATTAGCATTTTATAGGAAGGTATCTAAATAAGTGTCTAGGTTATATTGTGGACATTTGGACATTGAGCCATGATTTTTTAGATTTTATTTTTCTAAATATTATAATTTAAAGATTATAATTAAAATCTTATTGCTTAATTTTAAATTGAGGCATACTCATAATTAAAAGATTTTGTCATTTACTGTTTAGAAGTTGACAATTTTCAAAAGGTATATTATGATTAATTAAAAGTTGTTATAACTTAATTAGCCTTATATGAATATACTGTTTCCTGAAATTCCTCTTTTTATGAATGTCCCTATGTATGTTTTTACAAAAATGAAACAATATTGTTTTCTCCAGCTCATAATATTTTAGAATCATTTTTGTCAGTGTAGGAAATATTTGAAAATTGAGGTATTCAGGGAAAGAAGTCCTGTAATTCTCAACATTTTGAGCAGATCACTTGAAGAAAAAATTATTTGCTTTTGAACTTCCTTAATTTTAGGTTGAATTATCTAGATTTTGTTTGTAGATTAAGTAGCTAAAAGGTGTTTTTGTTGATTGATGTGTTTTGTTACCTTTCCATTCTATATACACAATCAATTTTCTTCTATTGATTTTCATAGATATAAAATTGGATATCTCTATAACACAAATCAAATCATAGAAAATTCTTTCTCTCTCTCTCTCTCTACCTGTGTATGTGGATATATTGAAATCAAGGCTTTTATGGTCTATTTGTGATATGATGATGTGTTTATGAAATTATATTGGTAAATTATTTTAAAAACTAAAATTGAGAATTTTAAACAGGGGTATCTATCTGAATTCTAGATAGACAGATTAGAACCAAATAAGTTACATTAATTAACTGGTTTATGACATATTCTTATTTACTTTCTGCAACATCATAAATAATTTCCATTTTGTAAGACATCTTTCCACTACGTTATTTTAAGTGGCTGCAAAGAATTCCACTATATAAATGTTTATCATTTTATTTAACCATTTCAGGCTATTTTAACATTTTATGATTATCAATAGTATTTGATGAATTGACTTAACCTATCTTTACATATAAGCCTGCCTCTCACTTTTGTAAATTCTTCGAGGCAAAATGCTTGCCTCCTGTAGTCTTTTGAACTTGAATTCATGACCGTCATATTAATAGTATTTTTATTATTTTATACTACTAGGATAATAGTATATGGAATGAATAGACTGAATATGGAATTTCTTGGTGTTGGCTTAGACATGCACATATACACCAGTTTTGCGTGTAAAAATTTTTAATTTAAATAATCTCATCTTTCAAATAATAATGCTTACTTTACTTATGTCCCAGGGTAGTAAAAGGATTCAATAAAATATATATGTAGGGCTTCCCTGGTGGTCCAGTGGGTAAGGACACCACCTTGCAGTGCAAGGGGCACTGGTTCGATCCCTGGCCTGGGAAGATCCCACGTGCTGCCGAGCGGCTGGACCGATGTGTCCAATTACCGAGCCGGAGCTCTGGAGCGCATGCGCCCAGAGCTGGTGCTCTGCGACAACAGAGGCCACCATGATGGGAGGCCCACACGGGCCAAAGAACAAAGATGGATGAAACCAGACAAATGAAAGACCAGTGGAAGTGGTCCGCCCACCCCCTTCCCTCCCAACCCCCGCCAAAATAAATAAGTTAATTAAAAATATATATATGTAAAAAAATAGAGCCCATAATTATATATACAGTGTTTTTATAAAAAAATACATGATCGTCATTGATTAAGTATCTGAGATACATTTGTGTTTATGAAATTATATTGGTAAATTATTTTAAAAACTAAAATTGAGAATTTTAAACAGGGGTATCTATCTGAATTCTAGATAGACAGATTAGAACCAAATAAGTTACATTAATTAACTGGTTTATGACATATTCTTATTTACTTTCTGCAACATCATAAATAATTTCCATTTTGTAAGACATCTTTCCACTACGTTATTTTAAGTGGCTGCAAAGAATTCCACTATATAAATGTTTATCATTTTATTTAACCATTTCAGGCTATTTTAACATTTTATGATTATCAATAGTATTTGATGAATTGACTTAACCTATCTTTACATATAAGCCTGCCTCTCACTTTTGTAAATTCTTCGAGGCAAAATGCTTGCCTCCTGTAGTCTTTTGAACTTGAATTCATGACCGTCATATTAATAGTATTTTTATTATTTTATACTACTAGGATAATAGTATATGGAATGAATAGACTGAATATGGAATTTCTTGGTGTTGGCTTAGACATGCACATATACACCAGTTTTGCGTGTAAAAATTTTTAATTTAAATAATCTCATCTTTCAAATAATAATGCTTACTTTACTTATGTCCCAGGGTAGTAAAAGGATTCAATAAAATATATATGTAGGGCTTCCCTGGTGGTCCAGTGGGTAAGGACACCACCTTGCAGTGCAAGGGGCACTGGTTCGATCCCTGGCCTGGGAAGATCCCACGTGCTGCCGAGCGGCTGGACCGATGTGTCCAATTACCGAGCCGGAGCTCTGGAGCGCATGCGCCCAGAGCTGGTGCTCTGCGACAACAGAGGCCACCATGATGGGAGGCCCACACGGGCCAAAGAACAAAGATGGATGAAACCAGACAAATGAAAGACCAGTGGAAGTGGTCCGCCCACCCCCTTCCCTCCCCACCCCCGCCAAAATAAATAAGTTAATTAAAAATATATATATGTAAAAAAATAGAGCCCATAATTATATATACAGTGTTTTTATAAAAAAATACATGATCGTCATTGATTAAGTATCTGAGATACATTTGTGGTAATAATTTAATTTATATATTTATTTAATAAATGTTTCCTAAGAACCTATGTAGATCTGGCCCCATGCTGGATATTTGGGATATGATGGTGAGAGGGAAAAGAAAAATAAAACTCTGACATCTTAAATTTAGAATCAGATTAACCAAGTATCTAAGAGTTCTGATTTCTAATAACATAGGCTTTTTAAAAAATTTTGGCCTCTTTTATTGTTTTTTTTAAATTGATTGATTTCATCTATCTTCATTCTTTGGCCTGTTTGGGCCTCCCATTGCAGCAGCCTCCCTCGCTACAGAGCAGCAACCCCAGTCACATGCGCTCCAGTGCTCCGGCTCGGTAGTTGGACACACTCGGCCAGCTGCTCTGCTGCACGCGGGCTGCCCCATGGCCAGGGATCGAACTGGCGCCCTCCGCACTGCAAGGCGGACTCCCCACCCACCACCAGGGAAGCCCCGACATAGGCAAAATATTAGGGAATCTTCATTGTGTAATTGAAAACTGCTCAGAAAATCTTTAACTTTGGAAGTGATGACTAAAAGAGTATCATCATATGTCGTGTCCTTCCAGTGCCTCTTTAAAGAGAGGAAAGATGGGGTCTCCCTGGTGGACCAGTAGTTAGGAATCTGCCGGCCAATGCTGGGGGCACGTGTTTGATCCCTGGTCTGGGAGGATCCCACATGCCATGCAGGAACTAAGCCCAACTAAGCCCACTCTCTGGAACTGCTGAGCCCTTACACCTAGAATCCATGCTTCACAACAAGAGAGTCCATTGCAGCGAGAAGTTCATGCATTGCCACCAAGACTCAGCCCAGTCAAAAATAGCCAAATAACTAAAATAAAATTTAAAAGTAAAAAAAAGAGAGGAAATATGGCATAGACTAGACTAGACAAGGGCAGAAAGTACAGATTGTACCCAGAATTTCTATTTAAGTGTTTTTAAAGTGCTTGTTGTATGTTCAAAACTGAATCGGCACCATGGTTTTGTTTCCTCACTATGCTTTCACTTTTATGTAATCCTTGTGCTTTAAATGAGTGGTAATAAAGTTTGAATACAGCTTCCACAGTTATTGCAGACAAAGATTAATAGACTCACCTCTCCACTGGTTTTTAGATAGGTACTGTTACTATTGTTTGAACTTTACTTACTTGTTGAGGTCACTTTTGTATGCTCAAAAATAATAGGATGATCCAGGAATAACTTGGGATTTCTGATTCTTTGGCATTCTCTTCTCAGGGGGAGCTTTTCCAGAAGATTTTTCAATATTATTTACAATAAAACCCAAAAAAGGAATTCAGTCTTTCCTTTTATCTATATATAATGAGCATGGTATTCAGCAAATTGGTGTTGAAGTTGGGCGATCACCTGTTTTCCTGTATGAAGACCACACTGGGAAACCTGCCCCAGAAGACTATCCTCTCTTTAGAACTGTTAACATTGCAGATGGAAAGTAAGTAACACTATAATCCAGTGTTTTAGCTCTGTTGAAAGCAATTGTTTTTTTTGACCATTCAATAGATATTTATAAAGTGTGATGCAGTTTTTCTGCAAGGCGGACTCCCACCCACCACCAGGAAGCCGACATAGGCAAAATATTAGGGAATCTTCATTGTGTAATTGAAAACTGCTCAGAAAATCTTTAACTTTGGAAGTGATGACTAAAAGAGTATCATCATATGTCGTGTCCTTCCAGTGCCTCTTTAAAGAGAGGAAAGATGGGGTCTCCCTGGTGGACCAGTAGTTAGGAATCTGCCGGCCAATGCTGGGGGCACGTGTTTGATCCCTGGTCTGGGAGGATCCCACATGCCATGCAGGAACTAAGCCCAACTAAGCCCACTCTCTGGAACTGCTGAGCCCTTACACCTAGAATCCATGCTTCACAACAAGAGAGTCCATTGCAGCGAGAAGTTCATGCATTGCCACCAAGACTCAGCCCAGTCAAAAATAGCCAAATAACTAAAATAAAATTTAAAAGTAAAAAAAAGAGAGGAAATATGGCATAGACTAGACTAGACAAGGGCAGAAAGTACAGATTGTACCCAGAATTTCTATTTAAGTGTTTTTAAAGTGCTTGTTGTATGTTCAAAACTGAATCGGCACCATGGTTTTGTTTCCTCACTATGCTTTCACTTTTATGTAATCCTTGTGCTTTAAATGAGTGGTAATAAAGTTTGAATACAGCTTCCACAGTTATTGCAGACAAAGATTAATAGACTCACCTCTCCACTGGTTTTTAGATAGGTACTGTTACTATTGTTTGAACTTTACTTACTTGTTGAGGTCACTTTTGTATGCTCAAAAATAATAGGATGATCCAGGAATAACTTGGGATTTCTGATTCTTTGGCATTCTCTTCTCAGGGGGAGCTTTTCCAGAAGATTTTTCAATATTATTTACAATAAAACCCAAAAAAGGAATTCAGTCTTTCCTTTTATCTATATATAATGAGCATGGTATTCAGCAAATTGGTGTTGAAGTTGGGCGATCACCTGTTTTCCTGTATGAAGACCACACTGGGAAACCTGCCCCAGAAGACTATCCTCTCTTTAGAACTGTTAACATTGCAGATGGAAAGTAAGTAACACTATAATCCAGTGTTTTAGCTCTGTTGAAAGCAATTGTTTTTTTTGACCATTCAATAGATATTTATAAAGTGTGATGCAGTTTTTCTAGGGAGTGGTGATAAAGAAATGAGGAAAACAATAAATATGTAACCTTACATAGTTTACAATCTGGGTAGACAAGCAATGAACAACAACAAAAAAGTTATTAATAGGTAGTCATCAGATGGTGACAAGTGAGAGAGAGAAATATAGCTGTGGAGAGACTAGATGTTGATGGTGGGGAGTGCAGTTTTAAGCAGTAAGGTCAGGGATAGTCTTACTAAGAAGGTAACATACAAAGGTGGTAGGGTGTATGCCACTACTCATATTAAAGGCATTCCACGTGAAAGAAAAGCAAATACACAATCTCTGATTCTGTGTGTGACTGATTTGGCCTAAGTAACATCATGGATACCAGTGTGGCAGGAACAAATTGGAACGGTGATTGTGGAGAAGCAGAGGGAGGCCGAATAGTATAATACATTGTGTTGTTGCTTAGTCACTAAGTCAATCACCCTTTTCTGCAACCCGTGTAGCCTCAGGCAAGAATACTGCATTGGTTGTCATTTCCTTCTCTAGGGGATCTTCCTGATCCCGGGATCAAACCCCAGTCTTCTGCATTGGAAGGAGGATTCTTTATCACTGAGCCACCAGAGAAGCCTGTAATGCATTATAGGTGATTGTAGGCCCTTTGGATTTTATTCTGAGTGAATATGAAATCACCGTGGATGTTTTGAGCAAAAGAATGATCCAATGTGGCTTCCTCAGTTGACGCTAGTGGTGAAGACCTTGTCTGACAATGCTGAAGACATAGGAGATGTGGGTTTGATACCTGTATTGGAAAGATCCCCTGGAGGAGGATATGGCAACCCACTCCATTATTCTTACCTGGAGAATCCCATGGACAGAGGAGCCTTGTGGGCTACAGTCCATAGGATTGCTAAGAGTCGAACATGACTGAAGTGACTTGGCACCTGAATGGCACCAATTATGTTAATATTGACAGTCATAGGAAGTTTTATATAATACTTTTTATGTGCTGTATACTGTTGTGAACACTTTATACATAGTTATCTCATTTGATTTTTCACAACTCTTTAAGAAAATAGCTTTTACTGGGAGTATTAGGTTAGCTTTTAGCTAGACAGAAACTTGTGCATCAGAGTGGAAGCAGGGACCAGTTAAGGATCTAGATGAGAGAAATGAGTGCTGGGACCAGACTTTGAATTCTGAGTATACTGTGAATATAAGATTGGCAGATTTTGTATGTTTTTCTAGGGAGTGGTGATAAAGAAATGAGGAAAACAATAAATATGTAACCTTACATAGTTTACAATCTGGGTAGACAAGCAATGAACAACAACAAAAAAGTTATTAATAGGTAGTCATCAGATGGTGACAAGTGAGAGAGAGAAATATAGCTGTGGAGAGACTAGATGTTGATGGTGGGGAGTGCAGTTTTAAGCAGTAAGGTCAGGGATAGTCTTACTAAGAAGGTAACATACAAAGGTGGTAGGGTGTATGCCACTACTCATATTAAAGGCATTCCACGTGAAAGAAAAGCAAATACACAATCTCTGATTCTGTGTGTGACTGATTTGGCCTAAGTAACATCATGGATACCAGTGTGGCAGGAACAAATTGGAACGGTGATTGTGGAGAAGCAGAGGGAGGCCGAATAGTATAATACATTGTGTTGTTGCTTAGTCACTAAGTCAATCACCCTTTTCTGCAACCCCGTGTAGCCTCAGGCAAGAATACTGCATTGGTTGTCATTTCCTTCTCTAGGGGATCTTCCTGATCCCGGGATCAAACCCCAGTCTTCTGCATTGGAAGGAGGATTCTTTATCACTGAGCCACCAGAGAAGCCTGTAATGCATTATAGGTGATTGTAGGCCCTTTGGATTTTATTCTGAGTGAATATGAAATCACCGTGGATGTTTTGAGCAAAAGAATGATCCAATGTGGCTTCCTCAGTTGACGCTAGTGGTGAAGACCTTGTCTGACAATGCTGAAGACATAGGAGATGTGGGTTTGATACCTGTATTGGAAAGATCCCCTGGAGGAGGATATGGCAACCCACTCCATTATTCTTACCTGGAGAATCCCATGGACAGAGGAGCCTTGTGGGCTACAGTCCATAGGATTGCTAAGAGTCGAACATGACTGAAGTGACTTGGCACCTGAATGGCACCAATTATGTTAATATTGACAGTCATAGGAAGTTTTATATAATACTTTTTATGTGCTGTATACTGTTGTGAACACTTTATACATAGTTATCTCATTTGATTTTTCACAACTCTTTAAGAAAATAGCTTTTACTGGGAGTATTAGGTTAGCTTTTAGCTAGACAGAAACTTGTGCATCAGAGTGGAAGCAGGGACCAGTTAAGGATCTAGATGAGAGAAATGAGTGCTGGGACAAAATTACGAGACTTTGAATTCTGAGTATACTGTGAATATAAGATTGGCAGATTTTCTGATGATACAAATGTGTAGTATGAGAGAAAGAGGATAATGAAGAATGGCTCCAACTTAGGGTTAATTTAGTATTTTGACCATTATATGTGACATCGTGGTGATGGCATATCATTATTATCAGAGCTTAAATTAATTCAACAAAAATAGCAAGTTTAGAGTACTAATCAACTTTCAACAATTGAAAGAAATCATTTTTATTTTCTATTAATGAAAAACACATGCCCGCCATACTGGAGGTGGTTTAATTGAAGACACAGGTTTCTTGGCACAAATGTGCAAATTTTACTCTCACAGTATTAAGTGCCTCCTACTATAAATCTTTGTGCAATTCAAACCAAGCAGATGCTTATGCTAGTTGAAAGTGCGATGGAAAGACCAAAGATTAAGTGTATGTGGAAATATACTTGGTCCTCATCAATAGCCATGCCAAGTCACATGAAACAGACATTTTTGAAAGGCTTCTGCAACCCTTTGGGTACTTTATTTTATGGATCTAGTCCTTGAAACTTCTGGAATATTAATTTAGCCCTTTTCATTTGGGAAAAAAAAAAAAGAGTAGCTTGCAAAGTCCAACTGAGCTTCACTTAGTTGTTTATGTTAGCACCAGATACTGTTAATAAAACCCACCATTTTACAATATGATTAGGGTATTTATATTTCCAAAGGACTGGCCACATCTCCCCTCAAGCCTGTCATCACTGCCCTGAATTAGCTGGAGCAGCAGCTTCAGAGTGAATTCAGACGCTCACTCCACACATGCATTGACTGTGCTTTCTTTCAATGTTCCCATTTCCTGCCAACCCTGGAAAGAAGGAGAGATATTGTATCTCAGTCTTGGATCTCAGTCTAATACTTTTTATGTGCTGTATACTGTTGTGAACACTTTATACATAGTTATCTCATTTGATTTTTCACAACTCTTTAAGAAAATAGCTTTTACTGGGAGTATTAGGTTAGCTTTTAGCTAGACAGAAACTTGTGCATCAGAGTGGAAGCAGGGACCAGTTAAGGATCTAGATGAGAGAAATGAGTGCTGGGACAAAATTACGAGACTTTGAATTCTGAGTATACTGTGAATATAAGATTGGCAGATTTTCTGATGATACAAATGTGTAGTATGAGAGAAAGAGGATAATGAAGAATGGCTCCAACTTAGGGTTAATTTAGTATTTTGACCATTATATGTGACATCGTGGTGATGGCATATCATTATTATCAGAGCTTAAATTAATTCAACAAAAATAGCAAGTTTAGAGTACTAATCAACTTTCAACAATTGAAAGAAATCATTTTTATTTTCTATTAATGAAAAACACATGCCCGCCATACTGGAGGTGGTTTAATTGAAGACACAGGTTTCTTGGCACAAATGTGCAAATTTTACTCTCACAGTATTAAGTGCCTCCTACTATAAATCTTTGTGCAATTCAAACCAAGCAGATGCTTATGCTAGTTGAAAGTGCGATGGAAAGACCAAAGATTAAGTGTATGTGGAAATATACTTGGTCCTCATCAATAGCCATGCCAAGTCACATGAAACAGACATTTTTGAAAGGCTTCTGCAACCCTTTGGGTACTTTATTTTATGGATCTAGTCCTTGAAACTTCTGGAATATTAATTTAGCCCTTTTCATTTGGGAAAAAAAAAAAAGAGTAGCTTGCAAAGTCCAACTGAGCTTCACTTAGTTGTTTATGTTAGCACCAGATACTGTTAATAAAACCCACCATTTTACAATATGATTAGGGTATTTATATTTCCAAAGGACTGGCCACATCTCCCCTCAAGCCTGTCATCACTGCCCTGAATTAGCTGGAGCAGCAGCTTCAGAGTGAATTCAGACGCTCACTCCACACATGCATTGACTGTGCTTTCTTTCAATGTTCCCATTTCCTGCCAACCCTGGAAAGAAGGAGAGATATTGTATCTCAGTCTTGGATTCTGCCCACAGTAGTGATCTATAGCAGTCTTGAAATTAAAGTGGAAAAAGAAAACGAAAGCACTTGAAATAAATGCGAATAAAGACAGAGAAGCACATTGTGTCTTAGAATTAAACGTTGAATTGCTCCAGATGGAGCATTCATTCAATTAGTAGACATACCCTTTTACTGTCTGTCTCAGGGGATCTCTCAAGCAGAATTTTTTTAAGTGAAATTCCACATTGGAAGAAAGCATTTACGTACATAGAAACTATTATTTACCCTGTATCCCACACCTAATCTCTATCAAATACCCTCATCAGGGCATGGTGAGATTAAGCTTTTGTTGCAACACAAAGCAAAGCAGAGGATGGGCACCTCCTTATCAGTATAGACAGCCAATCCTGCTGTGCATTTTACACTGCTGTGACTTTCTGAGTACCTAGCACTATTCTGGATACTAAGAAGCCATCTGTTAACTGACTGATTAATAAGCAAGTCTGCGTTTGTGTTATTTCAGATCACTGATGTAATTTAAAATACGTTGTATTTTCACATGAATAGTGGTTTGGCAACAACATATTTGGAACTTACAAAAGAATTATTTGACTTTTTAAGGTGGCACCGGGTAGCAATCAGTGTGGAGAAGAAAACTGTGACAATGATTGTTGATTGTAAGAAGAAAACCACAAAACCACTTGACAGAAGTGAGAGGGCAATTGTTGACACTAAGTGTATGTGGAAATATACTTGGTCCTCATCAATAGCCAAAGTCACATGAAACAGACATTTTTGAAAGGCTTCTGCAACCCTTTGGGTACTTTATTTTATGGATCTAGGCCTTGAAACTTCTGGAATATTAATTTAGCCCTTTTCATTTGGGAAAAAAAAAAAAAGAGTAGCTTGCAAAGTCCAACTGAGCTTCACTTAGTTGTTTATGTTAGCACCAGATACTGTTAATAAAACCCACCATTTTACAATATGATTAGGGTATTTATATTTCCAAAGGACTGGCCACATCTCCCCTCAAGCCTGTCATCACTGCCCTGAATTAGCTGGAGCAGCAGCTTCAGAGTGAATTCAGACGCTCACTCCACACATGCATTGACTGTGCTTTCTTTCAATGTTCCCATTTCCTGCCAACCCTGGAAAGAAGGAGAGATATTGTATCTCAGTCTTGGATTCTGCCCACAGTAGTGATCTATAGCAGTCTTGAAATTAAAGTGGAAAAAGAAAACGAAAGCACTTGAAATAAATGCGAATAAAGACAGAGAAGCACATTGTGTCTTAGAATTAAACGTTGAATTGCTCCAGATGGAGCATTCATTCAATTAGTAGACATACCCTTTTACTGTCTGTCTCAGGGGATCTCTCAAGCAGAATTTTTTTAAGTGAAATTCCACATTGGAAGAAAGCATTTACGTACATAGAAACTATTATTTACCCTGTATCCCACACCTAATCTCTATCAAATACCCTCATCAGGGCATGGTGAGATTAAGCTTTTGTTGCAACACAAAGCAAAGCAGAGGATGGGCACCTCCTTATCAGTATAGACAGCCAATCCTGCTGTGCATTTTACACTGCTGTGACTTTCTGAGTACCTAGCACTATTCTGGATACTAAGAAGCCATCTGTTAACTGACTGATTAATAAGCAAGTCTGCGTTTTGTGTTATTTCAGATCACTGATGTAATTTAAAATACGTTGTATTTTCACATGAATAGTGGTTTGGCAACAACATATTTGGAACTTACAAAAGAATTATTTGACTTTTTAAGGTGGCACCGGGTAGCAATCAGTGTGGAGAAGAAAACTGTGACAATGATTGTTGATTGTAAGAAGAAAACCACAAAACCACTTGACAGAAGTGAGAGGGCAATTGTTGACACTAACGGAATTACGGTTTTCGGGACAAGGATTTTGGATGAAGAAGTTTTTGAGGTAAAACAAATCAAGCTTTATTTAATGCTCAATATAGCTCAGGTGGGCGGAGTTAATAACAGTAACAATCCATATATATTATAAAGCAAAGTTGTAAGCTCTAATGGGTGACCGACTTTCTTCCCTTGTGGGTGTAGCAGTGATGTTTTTTATTGTTCATTAAGAGAATGAGTAGACAATGGTGACTATAGAGCCTGGGAAACTTTAACAGAGATTGGTTGATTTAAATGCAGGCATACTATTCTCCTGGGAAGGGCAAATGGCTTTCCTCTTAGTACTTTTGTATTAGTTTCTTTTTAGAAAAGAATGTTTTTTGTACTTCCTCCTCTCAGAGATTAAGTTAATGAAATGTACAACTGAGATATTTTGTATTTCTGTTTTTTAAATTTTTGTGTGTGAGTGTTTCAAAGGTAAAATAGAGATTCTGCAAAAGATGAACTATAATTTTTAAAAATCGCTATTTTAATGTGAAGGTCATGGTAAAAAGCTCTTTCCAATCATAATTGATCAATTATAATGATCACATTCTTCTTTAAAAATTCTTCTTTTATTGGATCTGGTGACTCTTCCTTTAATTTTCTTTAGTCAAGAATAAACATAATTGCAACACACAGATTTGACTGCATAAAGAGGTGCCCTCCTGAGTTATTAGTCATTGCTCTGATGATTGTTTTTATACAATTTTTGAATGACTTTTCAAAGTGTAACAAAGTAAAGTTGTATAATATATGTGATAATAGGCACATTTTACATAGAAATATATTTCCTGTATTCTGTTGGTCTGTGTATAGAGATGTGTACACGTGTATATTATGTGTTTTCAAAAACCACGATGGAAATTCATAGGGCCAGTTGAATATTGTATTCATGTGCTTAGTTATATAATCAATGGCAATTTTAAATAGAACTAATATTTGTGACATTTCAGATTATTTGGGATTCTGTTAGTTTCTGCACTTATATGTACTATGGCCTTTGACTATAAACAAAATGTTTTGACCCATATCACACTAAAGTAATGACAAACTAAGACTATTTGTAGTAATAAAGACTCAGATACTCTAGTATTATGCATTGTTGCAGGCAAATGATAAATGAATATTTATTTATTAGATGCATGAATATTACAAATAAATTAACTTAATTTTTAAGCTTATAGAATTCTACTTTAAAATTAAATTGTTTATGAACATTGGCTTCATAAACTAAATTTATTTATTTATTTTATTTTATTTGTTTTATGTTCTTTTATTTTTCCCATCATGCCTCTTTTTATATTTATTTTCATCCATCATTTTATTCTTTGTCATGTGCGGGCCTCCGATTGTAGTGGCCTCTCACTGCAGAACATTGGCTCTGTGCACATGCCTCCAGAGCACTGGCTCGTAATTGGACACACAGGTCCAGCTGCTCCACAACATGTGGGACCTTCCCGGGCCAGGGATTGAACCGGTGCCCCTTGCACTGCAAGGTGGACTCTTTACCCACTGGACCACCAGGGAAGCCCCTAAATTTATTTTTGTAATGCACCATATTTTCCTAGAAGGTAAATGAGCAATATGAAAGAAGTATATCAGTGGATGGTTTCATTTCATATGCTTGTTTAATCTATTGCTGTACATATTCCATATTAAGCAATGGAAATTAAGAGTAGATTGTTTTAATACAGTATACTAACACACATATATGGAATCTAGTAGGATGGTCTTGATAACACACGCAGGGAACTCATAGAAAAACAGACAGGACATTGTGGGGAAGAAATAGGGAGGGAGAGGTATGGAAGGAGTAACATGGAAACCTATACTGCCATGTGTGGAAAAATAGCTATTGTCATTGTGCTAAGGGAATAGGAGTGCTTACAATGGCATGGCGTGATGGTCCGGAGGGGTGGGATGGGGGGATCTTGGGGGATGGGGACCAGGGATATGCATATGACTGATCCAGGAACATACATGTCTGTGAACAACAAAACTCTGTAAAACCTTTAAAATAAAAAAATTAAAAAAATAGAGTAGATTGTTTTGCCATAAGTGATTATAGCATATAAAGAGAAAATATAAAAATTAATATTAATTAATTCTCAAAATTTAATGTTTCTGAAAGATAATATTTGATGTGTGTACACATTGCTTAGATATCTTTTTTGTATGGTTTCATAGCATTGAGACTTCTGTTTTTACCTGAACTAACTTCTAGATGAATATCACTTAATTTTTATTTTTTATTCTCCTCACCCCAGCACACATACATAAGTAACTACACTATACTCAACCTTCTTTCCCATATACTACATTCATACTGGGTCCAATTTAGAGTTTCTAAAGTATAATTACAGACTATCACAGTAAATTTTTTTTTTGAAAAGAAATAATCTAAACTGATGTTACCTATTAAGAAATACATAATAAACATTTCTTTGTTTCATAGGGTGATTATAGTATCAACAACTAAAACATATAAAATTGATTTCCTTAAAGTATTTTCATATGTCTTCGACTACTGCTAACCAAAATACTGCTAGCTAAAAGACCTCTAGTAAATTACCAAAGACTGAAGTATTTTGAAGCAAAAAGTATCATTATTTTCTCTGATTAAACATTAACAATCTTATTTATAAACCACATTCTAAATTTTGAAGTAACTTCATCTGTTTATAATTCTAATGTGTAATATTTGAATTGAATTCTTTTAGTTTTAATATTTAGCATTAAAAAGATAAAAGCAAAACAAAATATTTTTAAAAGTATGACAAAGTTAATTTATATGAAAATGTCAAAATGAATATATAGACCCATAATTCAGATTATATAATTTCTGCATCACAGGGTCAATTTAAGAATTGATTTGGAATGAGAAAAATCTGATTTTGAAACCCAATCATAGCTTAATCATGTTTCTTTTTTATGTAATTACTGGAAAAGGGACTATACTGCCATGTGTGGAAAAATAGCTATTGTCATTGTGCTAAGGGAATAGGAGTGCTTACAATGGCATGGCGTGATGGTCCGGAGGGGTGGGATGGGGGGATCTTGGGGGATGGGGACCAGGGATATGCATATGACTGATCCAGGAACATACATGTCTGTGAACAACAAAACTCTGTAAAACCTTTAAAATAAAAAAATTAAAAAAATAGAGTAGATTGTTTTGCCATAAGTGATTATAGCATATAAAGAGAAAATATAAAAATTAATATTAATTAATTCTCAAAATTTAATGTTTCTGAAAGATAATATTTGATGTGTGTACACATTGCTTAGATATCTTTTTTGTATGGTTTCATAGCATTGAGACTTCTGTTTTTACCTGAACTAACTTCTAGATGAATATCACTTAATTTTTATTTTTTATTCTCCTCACCCCAGCACACATACATAAGTAACTACACTATACTCAACCTTCTTTCCCATATACTACATTCATACTGGGTCCAATTTAGAGTTTCTAAAGTATAATTACAGACTATCACAGTAAATTTTTTTTTTGAAAAGAAATAATCTAAACTGATGTTACCTATTAAGAAATACATAATAAACATTTCTTTGTTTCATAGGGTGATTATAGTATCAACAACTAAAACATATAAAATTGATTTCCTTAAAGTATTTTCATATGTCTTCGACTACTGCTAACCAAAATACTGCTAGCTAAAAGACCTCTAGTAAATTACCAAAGACTGAAGTATTTTGAAGCAAAAAGTATCATTATTTTCTCTGATTAAACATTAACAATCTTATTTATAAACCACATTCTAAATTTTGAAGTAACTTCATCTGTTTATAATTCTAATGTGTAATATTTGAATTGAATTCTTTTAGTTTTAATATTTAGCATTAAAAAGATAAAAGCAAAACAAAATATTTTTAAAAGTATGACAAAGTTAATTTATATGAAAATGTCAAAATGAATATATAGACCCATAATTCAGATTATATAATTTCTGCATCACAGGGTCAATTTAAGAATTGATTTGGAATGAGAAAAATCTGATTTTGAAACCCAATCATAGCTTAATCATGTTTCTCTATGTAATTACTTTTAGTAAGTTTTAATTTCTCAGTCTTCAGATGGGAATAGTAATGTAATCTGTCTCTTAAGTATTTGTAAAAAATTGAATTTATGAATGTGAAGTACTTGAAATATTAGTACTAGACAGGCAGCTTGTGATATTTGTATATGTTTTCTTTTTTTGCTTAGTATATTAGTATTTTTCTTTTTTCTTGGATGTACTTATTTTAATTATTTTTGACTGTGCTGTGTCTTCATTGATGTTTGTGGCCTTTCTCTAGCTGTGGTGAGCCAGGGCTACTTTTCATTGCTGTGTACAGGCTTCTCATTGCGGTGGCTTCTCTTGTTGCAGAGGATGAACTCTAGGGATCATTCATGGGCTTCAGTAATTGCAACTCATGGGCTCTAGAGCACAGGCCCAGTAGTTGTGATATATGGGCTGTGGCATGTGGAATCCTGTGGCATGTGGAATCCTCCCAGACAAGAGATCAAACTTGTGTCCCCTGCACCGGACCATAAGGGAAGTCCCTGTGTCCCTTTAAACTGCATATGTTTTCCAAGGTACAAACTTAAAAACAAAATTGTGTGCTGGTAGACCTAATTTTCCTACAGAACAGTATGATAAGATGAAAACAACTTTCCCATTTATCCCTTTCCCTATCTAGATGCTTTTTTTTTGTTAGAGTCCTTGAGACTTTTTTTCTCCAGCTATCAAGGTATAATTGAAGTACAATATACTTAAAATATCAGAAGTGCACCATTTAATCAGTGACATATGCAAATGTATGTATACATATATGGGGATTCCAAGGTGGTTCAGTGGTAAAGAATCAACCTGCCAATACAAAAGTTGTCAGATATGTGGGTTTGATCTCTGGATCAGGAAGAACCCCTGGAGAAGGAGATGGTAACCCACTCCAGTATTCTTGCTTGGAGAATCCCATGGACAGAGCAGCCTGGTGGGCTACAGTTCATAGGGTGGTAAAGAGTCAGATGTGACAGCACACACACACACACACACACACACTCACACATATACCTCTGAAATCATTGTCATCACACCCAGAGAAATTTTTCTCCTGAATTTTTTATGATCCATCCTAAAAATAGGAAATCTCTAATTTGCATTTAATCACTCTAGCTTGTTATAGAATTTTTTGTAAATGGATTGTACTGAATACACTCTCTTTAGTTTGGCTATTTGTCCCTCAGCATACCATGTTTTGAGACTTACTCATGTCTTTTCTTTTTTTTTTTGGCCACTTCTATTGGTCTTTCATTTATCTATTTTCATCCATCTTTGTTCTTTGGCCCGTGTGGGCCTCCCATCGCAGTGGCCTCTGTTGTCACAGCACCGGCTCTGGGTGCATGCGCTCCAGAGCGCTGGCTCGGTAGTTGGACACATTGGTCCAGTCGGCCCTTGGCACATGGGATCTTTCCAGGCCAGGGATCGAACCGGTGCTCCTTGCACTGCAAGGCGGTGTCCTTACCCACTGGACCACCAGGTAAGCCCCTTCATGTCTTCTTATGTGTCTTTATTTTGCTTATTTTGTCTGAAAAATATTTTAATGTATGTATAAACCATTATCTATCTTTTCTGTTGAAAGGTATTTGGACTGTTTCCAGATTTTGGCTACTACATACAAAGCTCTTGTGAACAACTATGTCCATTTTCTGTGTACGTTTATTTCTATTTGCCTTCTTTAAATACCTGAGGTTGAATCCTTGGGTTATTTGGTAGACGCATATATCGTTGTTGTTCAGTCACTAAGTTGTGTCTGACTCTTTGTGACCTCATGGACTGCAGCATACCAGGCTTCTCTGTCCTTCAGTATCTCCTGGAGTTGGCTCAAACTCATGTCCATTGAGTCCATTGCCCCATTCTTCTCACACCCTCAATCTTCCTCAGTATCAGAGTATTTTTCAGTGACTTGGCTCTTCAATCAGGTGGCCAAAATATTAAACTTTCAGTTTCAGCATCAGTCCTTCCAGTGAATATTCAATCTTGATTTCCTTTAGGACTGACTGATTTGATATTCCTGAAATCCAAGGGACTCTCAAGAGTCTTCTCCAGGGCTTCCCCTGGTGGTCCAGTGGGTAAAGACACTGCCTTGCAGTGCAAGGGGCGCCGGTTCGATCCCTGGCCTGGCAAGATCCCACATGCCGCAGAGCGGCTGGACCGATGTGTCCAATTACCGAGCCGGAGCTCTGGTGCGCGTGCGCCCAGAGCTGGTGCTCTACGACGACAGTGGCCACCGCGATGGGAGGCCCACAGGAACCAAAGAACAAAGACAGATGAAAATAGAGAAATGAAAGACCAATAGAAGTGACCCACCCATCCCCCTCCCTCCCCACCCCACCCTCCAAAAAAGATAAATAAAAAAAATTAAAAAAAAAAAAAGAATCTTCTCCAGCACTACAATTTGAAAGCATCAGTTCTTCCATGCTCAGTCTTCTTTATAGATTTTGGTAAATATATAATAAGGTGTATTCATGTGCCTGTGTGTGTGTGTGTGTGTGTGTTAGTCACTCAGTCATGTCTGACTCTTTACAATGCTATGGACTCTAGATCACCAGGCTCCTCTGTCCATGGAATTCTCCAGGCAAGAATGCTGGATTGGGTTGCCATTCCCTTCTCCAGATGATCTTCCCAACCTAGGGATTGTGTTTACTGCATTGCAGATGGATTCTTTACAGTCTGAGCCACCAGGGAAACCCATATTCCTAGTACATGTGTACACTAGTATCTCATGAAATAGTTTCATGCCCTAAAATTCCTCTCTGTTCCACCTATTCATTGCTGACTCTACCCTAAACTCTAACAACCACCAGGTTTTTACTAGCTCTTTAGTTTTGCTTTTTCCAGGGTGTCAAATAGTTGGATTTATACAGTTTTTAGTCTTTTCAGGTTGACTTCCTTCACTTAGTAATATACATTTACATTTCCTCCATGTTCTTCATGGCTTGATAGCATATTTCATTAAGTACTGAATAATACTTCATTGTTTGAATGTATTACAGTTTATTTATCCATTCATCTACTGAAGAACCTACTGATTGCTTCCTAGTTTTGACAATTGTGAATACATCTATATAAACAACTGTGTTTAGGTTTTCATGTTGATATGTTAACACAATGATATCATATCAAAACAAGAGTAATACACTTTCAGACTCTTAGGGGAAATACTGAGAAGTGTGATTGCTGAATCATATGGAATGAGTATGCTTAGTTATATAAGAAACTAACAAACTGTCTTCCAAAGGGACTGTGATATCTTGCATTATCATCTCAATGAATGAAAATTCTTGCTTCACAGTTTTGGCATTACTTGGATGTTATCCATTCTAGTAGGTAGTATCCCTTTCCCAGTCTTCTGAGGTGGAATCTTAGATGATTTGATTTTAGATTTGTCTCCTTTTCTAGTGTTTGCATTCAACATTAACAATTTCTCTATGAGGGCTTCCCTGGTGGTCCAGTGGGTAAGGACACCGCCTTGCAGTGCAAGGGGCGCCGGTTCAATCCCTGGCCTGGGAAGATCCCACGTGCCGTGGAGCGGCTGGACCCATGTGTCCAGTTACCAAGCCGGAGCCCTGGAGCGCGTGCACCCAGAGCCGGTGCTCTGTGACAACAGAGGCCACCGCGATGGGAGGCCCACACGGGCCAAAGAACAAAGATGGATGAAAATAGATAAATAAAAGACCAACAGAAGTGGCCCACTCACCCCCCTCCCACCCCAACCCACCCCCAACCTCCCCAAAAAAAATTCTCTATGAGAACTATTTGCGCTCCATCCTACACATTTTGATAAGTTATGTTTTTATTTAGTACAAAAATATTTTAAAATTTTCTTTGAAAATTAAACCATTGACTCTTGTGCTTTGGAAATATGTACTTTATTCTCCATTAAAAAAAAAAAAAAACTTTGCAGATTTCTGTTACTGATTTCTAGTTTAATTCCACTGTGTTTTAAGGTCCAATATTGTATAATTCCATTCTTCTAAGTTGTTTAGGTGTGTTTCATGACCCAGAATGTGGTCTATTTTGTTCCATGTGAGAAGAATGAATAATCCGCTATTATTTGATAAAGCAGTGTGAAGATATCAGTTATATCTACTTGATTGATCATGCTGTAGAGTTCAAATATGTCCTTCCTAATTTTTGGCAGCTAGTTCTGTCAACTTCTGCTAGAAGGGTGTCAAACTTTCCAACTATGATAATGTAACAGATTACTCTATTTCTTCTTACAGTTATATCAGTTTTTGCCTCGTGCACTTTAATGTTCTGTTGATAGGCACACACATATCAAAGACTATTATTTCTTCTTGGATTATTGACTCCTTTATCAGTATGCAGTATCTCTCTTTGTCTCTGATAACTTTCTTTGTTCTGAAGTCTACCATGTCTGATATTAACATACCTACACTTGCTTTCTTTTGATTAGTGATAGTATAGTATATCTTTTTCATTCCTATACTTTTAATCTATGTGTGTCTATATTGAAAGCCAGTTTCTTATAGGCAAAATATAGTTGGGCCTAGTTTTTTGAATTACTCTGATAATCTCTGTCTTTTAGTGAGTATATTTGGACCAGAGAATTCCCTCAGTGTTTGTTTGTATGAAAAAGGTCTTTATTTCCCTTTCACTTTTGAAGGATAAATTTTCATGGTACAGAATTCTAGGCTCTTTTCTTTCACTCAACACTTTAAATATCTCATTATACTCTCTTTGTTCCTTGTGTGGTTTTTGGAGAGAAGTCTGATATAATTATTGTCTTTGCATCTCTGTAGGTAAGGTGGCTTTACCTCTTGATTCTTTCAAATTTTTATTATTGATTTTCTGAAATTTGAATATGATGTGCCTAGATTTCTGGAGGGGTTGACATTTATCCTGCTCCTGATTTTCTGAGCTTCCTCAGAAAATTTTTAGTTTGGTGTCTGACATTAATTTGAGCAAATTCTCAGTCATTATTGCTTCAAATTTTGCTCTGATCCTTTCTTTTTCCAGTATTCCCATTATGTGTATGTTATATTTTTTTATAGTTGTTCCACAATTTTTGAATATTATGTTCTGTCTGGTATTTACAAAATCTTTTTATTTTTTGATTATTACTTTCGGAAATTTCTATTTTCATATCCTCTATTTCAGAGATTATTTTTTTGAGCCATGTCTGGTTAACTAATAGACCCATCAAAGGCATTCTTAATTTCTGCTACAGTGCTTTTGATCTTTATCATTTCTCTTTGATCTTTAACATTTCATTTTTCTGCTTACATTATCCATCTGTTCTTGCAAGTTGTCTATTTTTTCCATTCACATTCTTAGACTATTAATTATAGGTTTAAAACACATTCCTAGTCTGATAATTCCAACTTCTGGCCATATCTGATTCTGATGCTTGTTCTGTCTCTTCAAACTTTGTTTTTAGATTTTTCATATGCCTTGTAACTTTTTACTGCAAGATTGTCATTGTACACTGTCTAAAAGATATAGGGGGAAAGGTCTCAGTCTCATGGTTAGCCCATGAACTGCACTGTGAAGTTCATCCATGGTTTTCAGGTTTTTTCCCCCTGTCAGTGGGATAGGAGGTAGATGAAAATGTACTTTTCTTCTCCCACATGGAAGCCTAGAGGGGCCTGTATTCATATATTTCCCTTTCTCTAGTTAGGTGGCTGTGGTTGTTGTTCAGTATCCCAGTCATGTAAGACACTTTGCGAACCCATGGACTGAAGTACACCAGGGCTCCCTTTCCTTCACCATCTCCTTGAGTTTGCCCAAGTTCACGTTCATTGCATGCCATCCAGACATTTCATCCTCTGTTGTCCTCTTCTCTGTCTTCAATCTTTCCCAGCATCGGGGTCTTTTCCAATGAGTCAGCTGTTTGCATCAGGTGATCAAAGTACTGGAGGTTCAGCTTCTGCATTAGTCCTTTCAAAGAGTATTCAGGGTTTATTTCCTTTCAGATCGCCTGGTTTTATCTCCTTGCTGTCCATGGGACTCTCAGGAATCTTCTCCAGCACCACAGTTCAAAAGCATTAATATTCAGCACTCTGCCTGTGTAAGGCCCAGCTCTCACAATCATACCTGACTACTAGTTAGGTTGTGAAAGAAAATGAAAGTGAAAATTGCTCAGTAGTACCCAACTCCCTGCCAGGCGCTTCTCTGTCCATGGAGTTTTCCAGGCAAATTCTATTGGAGTGGATAGCTGTTCTCTTCTCAGGGGTCTTCCTAACCCAGGAATTGGGGGTCTTCACTGGAAATTTCTATTTTCATATCCTCTATTTCAGAGATTATTTTTTTGAGCCATGTCTGGTTAACTAATAGACCCATCAAAGGCATTCTTAATTTCTGCTACAGTGCTTTTGATCTTTATCATTTCTCTTTGATCTTTAACATTTCATTTTTCTGCTTACATTATCCATCTGTTCTTGCAAGTTGTCTATTTTTTCCATTCACATTCTTAGACTATTAATTATAGGTTTAAAACACATTCCTAGTCTGATAATTCCAACTTCTGGCCATATCTGATTCTGATGCTTGTTCTGTCTCTTCAAACTTTGTTTTTAGATTTTTCATATGCCTTGTAACTTTTTACTGCAAGATTGTCATTGTACACTGTCTAAAAGATATAGGGGGAAAGGTCTCAGTCTCATGGTTAGCCCATGAACTGCACTGTGAAGTTCATCCATGGTTTTCAGGTTTTTTCCCCCTGTCAGTGGGATAGGAGGTAGATGAAAATGTACTTTTCTTCTCCCACATGGAAGCCTAGAGGGGCCTGTATTCATATATTTCCCTTTCTCTAGTTAGGTGGCTGTGGTTGTTGTTCAGTATCCCAGTCATGTAAGACACTTTGCGAACCCATGGACTGAAGTACACCAGGGCTCCCTTTCCTTCACCATCTCCTTGAGTTTGCCCAAGTTCACGTTCATTGCATGCCATCCAGACATTTCATCCTCTGTTGTCCTCTTCTCTGTCTTCAATCTTTCCCAGCATCGGGGTCTTTTCCAATGAGTCAGCTGTTTGCATCAGGTGATCAAAGTACTGGAGGTTCAGCTTCTGCATTAGTCCTTTCAAAGAGTATTCAGGGTTTATTTCCTTTCAGATCGCCTGGTTTTATCTCCTTGCTGTCCATGGGACTCTCAGGAATCTTCTCCAGCACCACAGTTCAAAAGCATTAATATTCAGCACTCTGCCTGTGTAAGGCCCAGCTCTCACAATCATACCTGACTACTAGTTAGGTTGTGAAAGAAAATGAAAGTGAAAATTGCTCAGTAGTACCCAACTCCCTGCCAGGCGCTTCTCTGTCCATGGAGTTTTCCAGGCAAATTCTATTGGAGTGGATAGCTGTTCTCTTCTCCAGGGGGTCTTCCTAACCCAGGAATTGAACCGAGGTCTCCCACATTACAGGTGGATTCATTACTATCTGAGCCACCAGGGAAGCCCACTGGTTAGGTTAAGCTCTAATAAAATCTTTTATGATCTGGGTTATTGATTTTTTTTTTCTGAGAGCAGGTCTTGTTAAGAAGAAAAGACTGCCCTAGTATATTTCGAAATGTTTTCTCTTTCCCTTTTGGAAGCATGAGGAGACTTTTCTCCAGTATTTACTGTCAAGCTTGATATAGGTCCTGGTGGTAAAACTCAGAAGGTGAGGGTCTCCTTTATGATGGTTCCTGTGGAGTTTTGAATTCTCAGAGTTTTGTTTTGTTTGTGTGTGTCCAGGAGCTCTTCTGAGACTGGTACTGATGGTTTAAATATCAGCTCTTCTCTCTAGTTTTTACTAAATTAGTTTGAGTCCATTACACATGCTTAATTATGGAGATAATTTTATATTTTTGTGATTTATGCACAAAATTCAGTGATTTCCTATTTCTGCATCTTCACTTCAGATTCGCTCTGTGTCTTCTAACATGTATTATTTTCCCCTTGTTCCTTTGTCCAGAAACAGAGTTTCTGCCAAAGTTTTAGCCATGGCATTGTTGCAGTGGTCAGCCACTGCTACCACTGTAGGAACAAAATCCTGAGGGAAACACAGATACACACATACACATACACATACAGGTAATATCATATGTGGGTCTACTTATGGCCTGACTTTTCTTTATGACCTGCCTGCTTTTCAGAGTTCTCAGTTAGTGTACTGCATTTTGTTCAGTATTTGTGGTTGTCATCAGCATCAGCACTGGACTGTAGCAGGTTTATACTCTCATAGGAGTACTGAAACTCCCAAGATATAAACATTTGAAAGCATTAATTCCTAATCATGAAAAGTATATTGCTATGAAGGCTTATGCCTGGTCTTCCCTGTTGTTTCATGTTGAACATCTCTGTGGCTGCTTAGTCACTTCAATCATATCTGACTCTGTAGTCCATCAGGCTCTGCTGTCCATGGAATTCTCCAGGCAAGAATACTGGAGTGGAGATGTCCGCCTTCAAGGGAATCTTCCTAACCCAGGGATGGAACCCAGGTCTCCTGCACTGCAGGCAGGTTCCTCACCACTGAGCCATCAGGGGAGTTCTAAATGTATATAATTTGAGACACCATGAACTGTAGCTCAACAGGCTTCTCAGTCCATGGAATTTTCCAGGCAAGAATTCTAGAGTAGATTGCCATTTCCTTCTCCCTCAAAATATCTAAAACTGATAAAACTCGAGTATCACAAAATTTATCCTTAAAACTTTCTTGCCCTGTCTTCTCTGTGAATCTTCTTTAATTAAGGGGAAAAGAAAAATCAAGCTGTCACTACATTTAAAAGTTACCATTATGTGCTTTCACTCTAGATTATAAACTGAAAACTATAAACAATTATTTCTTTAACTTTTAAATATTTAAGATCTTTTACTAAATTAGTTTGAGTCCATTACACATGCTTAATTATGGAGATAATTTTATATTTTGTGATTTATGCACAAAATTCAGTGATTTCCTATTTCTGCATCTTCACTTCAGATTCGCTCTGTGTCTTCTAACATGTATTATTTTCCCCTTGTTCCTTTGTCCAGAAACAGAGTTTCTGCCAAAGTTTTAGCCATGGCATTGTTGCAGTGGTCAGCCACTGCTACCACTGTAGGAACAAAATCCTGAGGGAAACACAGATACACACATACACATACACATACAGGTAATATCATATGTGGGTCTACTTATGGCCTGACTTTTCTTTATGACCTGCCTGCTTTTCAGAGTTCTCAGTTAGTGTACTGCATTTTGTTCAGTATTTGTGGTTGTCATCAGCATCAGCACTGGACTGTAGCAGGTTTATACTCTCATAGGAGTACTGAAACTCCCAAGATATAAACATTTGAAAGCATTAATTCCTAATCATGAAAAGTATATTGCTATGAAGGCTTATGCCTGGTCTTCCCTGTTGTTTCATGTTGAACATCTCTGTGGCTGCTTAGTCACTTCAATCATATCTGACTCTGTAGTCCATCAGGCTCTGCTGTCCATGGAATTCTCCAGGCAAGAATACTGGAGTGGAGATGTCCGCCTTCAAGGGAATCTTCCTAACCCAGGGATGGAACCCAGGTCTCCTGCACTGCAGGCAGGTTCCTCACCACTGAGCCATCAGGGGAGTTCTAAATGTATATAATTTGAGACACCATGAACTGTAGCTCAACAGGCTTCTCAGTCCATGGAATTTTCCAGGCAAGAATTCTAGAGTAGATTGCCATTTCCTTCTCCCTCAAAATATCTAAAACTGATAAAACTCGAGTATCACAAAATTTATCCTTAAAACTTTCTTGCCCTGTCTTCTCTGTGAATCTTCTTTAATTAAGGGGAAAAGAAAAATCAAGCTGTCACTACATTTAAAAGTTACCATTATGTGCTTTCACTCTAGATTATAAACTGAAAACTATAAACAATTATTTCTTTATTTTATTTTTTCTTTTAAATATTTAAGATCTTTTATAAAATATGAACTTGAGAACAAAAAATGGAAGTGAGGGAGTAGAGATGATAAAGTCATTTATTCAGTTGAGAAGTGAAATATGAAGACAAAGATATCATTCAGTGTAACAAGTAAGAAATGGAGAAAAATCTGATGATGATGGTGATGATTAAGGTGTTTAAATAAAGTTTTTGCCTGTTTAACCACATGCATGGTAGTTAGCAGTGCTACCAGTACTAACTACTCAAGTCAGATAGCCCTTGTTTAGTTTTGGAATTTGGAAGTTAATCAGATTGAGGATCATGGGCAAGATACTCAACCTTTTGTCTTTTTCCTCATCTGTGAGATGGGACATCTGGGATAGGTGTGAACATTTATAAAATATTTGTATCTGTGTCTTACAGTACTGTTTCATAAATACATGTTCGAAAAATATGCTTTCTTCTATTGCTTATTTCTGAAACTAGGTTAAAACAACAACTCTAACACAGGAGACACATTTGGCTTTATAGAAAACTCTATAGTTTATTTTAAAGAAGACTTCAATAATTGAAAGAAAAAATAAAATGTCATTCTGGAATGGGATTTTATTACTTACTCTGTCAAAGTAGCTCAGAGTCCACAAGACAGAAAGAAAGCTTTGAGTTTACTATGGCTACTCAGTTTTGCTCTTGTCCTGAAAATTTTCGGTTAAGATGTGTATTTGGGAATGCAGCTATGATTCTTCTTGTAATTTTGAAACATTATCTGGAATCGGTCTTGTGGTTCATGTTTTATGAAGTGTAGTAAAACATCAAAATTATTTTCTGAATTTCAGGAAATAATGTATAGTTTTAAGAGAAGTAAAAAATGTGGATACCAAACATGAAGTACAAATTTTATCAAATCCAAATTCACATTGATTGTAGCAAATACAGATTCAATGCAAATTAGAGTTAAAGTCCCAGGGTACACCACATATCCATGTGATATTAGGGTTCATCAACAACACTGCTTTACAGACTCACTGGATTCATGGAATGTTGAATTTTTGTAATGCATAGAACAGTGATTCATATGTGTGGTTATTTCTAAAAGGGGATCTTATGGATTTTATGCATAGTGTAATGAAGCTGCATGATAGTATCTTGTAGTAATAGGTTTTTAAATATATTTTTTTCTTACAGTAACAAACAAATTGTCAGCTTTTATTTATACTTGATGTTAATAAATATTTACAGAGTTGTAATGGCAAATATATTTTGCCTTGTTTGGGGGAGAAATTTTTTTTCCTATAGGTCAGGTGTACAAGTAGATCAAGATCCAATGTTAGTTTAATCCTTTTTTGGGAGTTATTCTTAGCAAGGTCTAAAAGGAGTATCTGCTTTTGCCTTTTTTTTTTTTTTCTATAGTTCTCATTTTCTTTTCCCCTTTGCATCGACTATACTTTTAAACACTTTAATTCAGTAGCTCATCATTTCATAAAAGTGCCAAGTAAACTGTAAGGGTCCAACTGGAAATCCACTACACCAGCTACCAAAGCCTATTTTTTCCTTATAATTCAGAGCGCTGGTGGCAGAAGATGTGGCAGCCGTGATAAGAAAGAAATAACTGCCCTGAGCTCTATAATCAAGTTAGTTTTACTGTCAGAAATCTTCTTCTAACTGTGCTGTTGGAGCTGCCCAAGGTGATAGCTACATGCACAGGCATCCACTTGAACAGGAGCTCAGCTATGGCAGCCGGCCCTGAACCAGCTGGAGGTGATTGCAGCAGACACCTTCCACCACTTGGCATGTACAAATTCCCAAGTGGCGGTCCCACAGGTGTCTATACTTGAGACACCGGAGTTTATCAAGCTATATAACTACAACCAGCATAGATGATCCATTTCAATTAAAAAGTTTATTTGTAAAAAGCCCAGTTGTCAAAGAGCTCCTATTCTGATCTCAGGAAGAGATGATATGTGCTGTGCTGTGCTTAGTCACTCAGTTGTGTCTGACTCTTTATGACCCCATGGACTGTAGGCTGCCAGGCTCCTCTGTCCACGGGCTTCTCCAGGCAAGAATGCTAAAGTGAGTTTGCTTTTGCCTTTTGGATATGTACTTATATTCCTTGTTACCTCACACTGAGTTGGCATGACAAGCAAGGTGAGGGACAACACACAAGAATGTGCTACGTTATTTAGAGTCAACCTTCAGTGATGCTGTAGGACATTTCCTTAGTTCGTCTTTCTAGACATCACTGTGCTTTATTATAAAATAACCTGGTGGTATCCTGTTGACATTTAGACTATGATTAGATCTGTACCACTGTAGTGTAATATGCAGATAATAGGCTTTATTTTGGGACTTTATTGATAATTTAGTGTAATTTCCTATCTAGTAGGATTTATGGTTGCAGCAATTTCAAGAAACTCAGTATAGCATTTGAGGTTAATTCAGATTGCAGAACTCTATAGAAAATCCTAAAGAATACTTTATACAGGATATTGTTTGACTAGTACAAGCATTGTTCTCTTTGATTAATGTATTACGAGATTATCTGCTGCCAACAGTGCACAATAAAGTGACACAGATTTTGTTTTGTCTCTTTTGTAATTTTTTTTTTTTTAATATTTATTTTGCTTTTTACTTTTACAGAGTTTTGTTGTTTACAGATACGTATGACCTTTTGTAAGTTTTATTGCTGATTACTTGTTTTTCCTTCCCTTTAAGGGCTTACTATTACTTTTTACTAACTTCTCAAAAAAAGACATCTTTTACTGAATTCTTTCTGTCACCATCTATTATTGTGTTGTTTTATAATTATCTATTGATGCATTTCTTTATTGTTAGACTGTAAACTTATTGAGAGCAGGACTTGTATTCACTTAACTTGGTGACTGAATCAGTGGCATGGAACACAAAGTTTGCACAGTATTTATATCCAATGAAGATATGTAAATATATAAATGAATGCTATACTTGCAAGTGGTTAAAACTTTGTTAGAAGTTTCTGGGAGGAGAAGGAGCAGAGAGAGGTATAGGTATTTATTAAGTAGTTGACTATTCTCCTTTAAAGTAGAATAAATATTACATGGCAACATTGTGTTTAAATAATTGATGTAAAAATAACAAAGAAATAGCTGTAGTAAGATAGAATTCTGTCCATAATATACAGAAGTGTTCAAGGTTAGAAAATAACTGTATCCAAAATAATGAAAAATTAAAAAGATATTTAAACATGAGGACACATATGTAAAAGGTGAAAGTTTGAAATGAGCTCAGCAGATCTGGGAATGCAATTTGTTATAGGGGTATTTAGGAGATGACTTAGTGAGATGTGTCAGGACCTGTTTATGGACTGCATTTTATACCATGCTGAGGCGGTTAAACTTTAAGCCATAGGTCATGAGAAGTTTCTTTAAGTAGAGGAATTAAATATTGAGGGGTTTTGGGGGATTTTTTGTTTGTTTGTTTGTTTTACAAATTTCTTTTATGTCAGTGAAGAAGTCTGTCTAGAATCAGAAGAACCTGGTCAGCCAAAAAACCCCTGATATGTTGACACATTCATTCAAATAAAAGTTTACTTAGAGAATACACCGTAACAGAAGAAATGGAGAGAAAGGTCTTGTTTCAGGATGCTAATATGGGGCACAATCAACAGCTCTTAGGACTAACTGGGTAAGTAGGGTTAAGGGATAGAGAAACCTAATACTTTAGGCTTTGCATAAGATAGCAAGTGGGACCTCGCTGATGGCTCAGTGGGTAAAGGATCCACTTGCAACACAAGGAGTCACAGGAGACAGGGGGTTGATCCCTGGGTTGCGAAGATTCCCTAGAGGAGGAAATGGTAACTCACTCCAGTATTCTTCCCAGGATAACCCCGTGGAAAGAGGAGCAAGGAGGGCTGCAGTGTGTGGGCTTGCAAAGAGTCTACTGAGTACATGTGACACATAACATCCACGTGGGCTTGCAAAGAGTCTACTGAGCACATGTGACACATAACATCCATGCATGCTAGGTTACTTCGGTTGTGTCTGACTCTTTGTGTTTCTATAGACTGTAGCCCACCAGGCTCTACTGTCCTTGGAATTCTCCAGGCAAGAATGCTGGAGTGGGTTGCTATGCCCTTCTCCAGGATATCTTTTGATCCAGAGATTGAACCTAAGTTTCTTATGTCTCCTGCATTGGCAGGCTGAGAAGGAGCAGAGAGAGGTATAGGTATTTATTAAGTAGTTGACTATTCTCCTTTAAAGTAGAATAAATATTACATGGCAACATTGTGTTTAAATAATTGATGTAAAAATAACAAAGAAATAGCTGTAGTAAGATAGAATTCTGTCCATAATATACAGAAGTGTTCAAGGTTAGAAAATAACTGTATCCAAAATAATGAAAAATTAAAAAGATATTTAAACATGAGGACACATATGTAAAAGGTGAAAGTTTGAAATGAGCTCAGCAGATCTGGGAATGCAATTTGTTATAGGGGTATTTAGGAGATGACTTAGTGAGATGTGTCAGGACCTGTTTATGGACTGCATTTTATACCATGCTGAGGCGGTTAAACTTTAAGCCATAGGTCATGAGAAGTTTCTTTAAGTAGAGGAATTAAATATTGAGGGGTTTTGGGGGATTTTTTGTTTGTTTGTTTGTTTTACAAATTTCTTTTATGTCAGTGAAGAAGTCTGTCTAGAATCAGAAGAACCTGGTCAGCCAAAAAACCCCTGATATGTTGACACATTCATTCAAATAAAAGTTTACTTAGAGAATACACCGTAACAGAAGAAATGGAGAGAAAGGTCTTGTTTCAGGATGCTAATATGGGGCACAATCAACAGCTCTTAGGACTAACTGGGTAAGTAGGGTTAAGGGATAGAGAAACCTAATACTTTAGGCTTTGCATAAGATAGCAAGTGGGACCTCGCTGATGGCTCAGTGGGTAAAGGATCCACTTGCAACACAAGGAGTCACAGGAGACAGGGGTTTGATCCCTGGGTTGCGAAGATTCCCTAGAGGAGGAAATGGTAACTCACTCCAGTATTCTTCCCAGGATAACCCCGTGGAAAGAGGAGCAAGGAGGGCTGCAGTGTGTGGGCTTGCAAAGAGTCTACTGAGTACATGTGACACATAACATCCACGTGGGCTTGCAAAGAGTCTACTGAGCACATGTGACACATAACATCCATGCATGCTAGGTTACTTCGGTTGTGTCTGACTCTTTGTGTTTCTATAGACTGTAGCCCACCAGGCTCTACTGTCCTTGGAATTCTCCAGGCAAGAATGCTGGAGTGGGTTGCTATGCCCTTCTCCAGGATATCTTTTTGATCCAGAGATTGAACCTAAGTTTCTTATGTCTCCTGCATTGGCAGGCTAGTTCTTTACTACTCCCTTTACCTGGGAAGCCCACAGGGTACAAAATAGTCAGTTTCTTTCCTAAAAACATGAACTGCTTGGAAGTTTAACTAAATTCAAAAGCTTTTAGTTCTCCTTTTTTTTTTGATTAACGGCCTATGAGGTTTTTTTGGCCACTTCTGTTTGTCTTTCATCTATTCATTTTCATCCATCTTTGTTCTTTGGCCTGTGTGGGTCTCCCATTGCAGGGGACTCTCTCGCTGCAGAGCACCAGCTCTGGGCGCATGCACTCCAGAGCTCTGGCTTGGTAGTTGGACACATCGGTCCAGTTGCTCTGCTGCACGTGAGATCTTCCCAGGCCAGGGATCTAACCGGCGCCGCATGCACTGGAAGGCGATGTCCTTACCCACTGGACCACCAGGGAAGCCCTGGACCTATGTGTTCTTTGTTTTTTTGTTGTTGTTTTATTTATTTATTTTAAGTATAGCAATTTTGTGTGTGTGTGTGGGGAGGAGGTGGGGTGGGGAGGGACAGGGGCGGACGGGCCACTTCTATTGGTCTTTCATTTCTCTATTTTCATCCATCTTTGTTCTTTGGCCTGTGTGGGTCTCCCATTGCAGGGGACTCTCTCGCTGCAGAGCACCAGCTCTGGGCGCATGCACTCCAGAGCTCTGGCTTGGTAGTTGGACACATCGGTCCAGTTGCTCTGCTGCACGTGAGATCTTCCCAGGCCAGGGATCTAACCGGCGCCGCATGCACTGGAAGGCGATGTCCTTACCCACTGGACCACCAGGGAAGCCCTGGACCTATGTGTTCTTTGTTTTTTTGTTGTTGTTTTATTTATTTATTTTAAGTATAGCAATTTTGTGTGTGTGTGTGGGGAGGAGGTGGGGTGGGGAGGGACAGGGGCGGACGGGCCACTTCTTTTGGTCTTTCATTTGTGTATTTTTCATCCATCTTTTTTCTTTGGCCCGTGTGGGCCTCCCATCGCAGTGGCCTCTGTTGTCGAAGAGCACTGGGTCTGGGCGCATGCACTCCAGACTCCAGCTCGGTAGCTGGACACATCGGTCCAGCCGTTCCACGGCACGTGGGATCTTCCCAGGCCAGGGATCAAACCAGTGCCCCTTGCACTGCAAGGCGGTGTCCTTACCCACTGGACCACCAGGGAAGCCCGACCTATGTGTTTTTAATGAAACTTTAAATGGCCACAGGATTAACCTGGACCAAATAATCTTATCTTGCCATTTTTCTATATACTTCCCGAGCTTTAGAGTAAAACAACAGTTAGTATAAAATCATTATTAGCTCAAAGAAGTAGAATACCAATATGATAAATTATTCTATTATTTTTTTCTAGGAACTAGTTTTTCAAAGGCATGACCTAGTTTATTACAATACGACTATATAAAGTTTTTAGAAGACTGACAGATATACAGTAAGTGCCAGTGAAATATTATTTATTATTATAACTATTAGAATTATCTGTTTGTTGGATAATTGAAGGAGCCTTTATATGCTTTTAAAAATTACGTGTGCATGTTTATATCCAGTTGACAAATAGCATCACAATTATTACTATATAAAAAGCTAAAATTATCATAGAAGCTAAAGCCCAGGTTTCTATTTCAATTGTTCCCTTTTGTTTCTACTAAGACATACTAGATATTAAATTCCAGTACCTCAGGAAAAATGTCTGCATTACTTATGTATAGTATGGAAAATAGAAGTGCAGAAGTCTTTTAATTGATCTCTGTATCTGTCTGCCCATCTGTTAGTCTGTTGTCTACCCAGCAAGCCTGGACTAGCAGCTCTATTTCGTCAAATAACACCTGGCTGAAAGAATGACTAAGTCGGTAAAGAATGTCACCTTGCTTACAATTATCAGATGGCTTTTCATATCATTTAGAGTATGTTGAAATTCTGTAGGCTCCTAAGTGATTCATTCACAGCTTTTGCCCCTTTTCTCTGACCTCATCAATGGCTCCTTGCTCCCTCTGATACACTTCTGAACACATCAGTCATGTTCTAGCCTTGGGGTCTGAGTGTCTACTCATCCTCCTGCCTGAAAGGTTCTCCCTTAGTTATCTCTATGAATTTCTTACTTTTTTAGTTCCTAAGTTGTCTCTGCCTCAACATCCCTTTGTCAGCAGAATCTTTCATCATGATCATACTTTATAATATGCCATCCTATGTTAGGAGCCTGGCAGGCAACAGTCCATATGGTCACAAAGAGCTGGACATGAATTAGTGACTGAATAACAGCAACAATAACCAGCTAAACCTCTCTCCTAGCTGCTGTGTATTCTTTGCAGCACCTAGTACTTTCTGATACTACATTTTGCTTATTTCCTCTTTCCTTCTCTGGAATGTAAGTTCCAAGAGAGCAGAGACTTAGTACAGTGTCCACAGTTATCTAGAACAGTGCCTGAAAATATTTTTAAGAAGGTGAAATAAATATGCTTTCTAGCACTTATAAATTCTAGGAGCATAGCTCATATTGGCAAATAACAACACAGGAGGCAAGATGTGTTACATTTTTTTCTTTTACTCTTTAATTATAACTATTAGAATTATCTGTTTGTTGGATAATTGAAGGAGCCTTTATATGCTTTTAAAAATTACGTGTGCATGTTTATATCCAGTTGACAAATAGCATCACAATTATTACTATATAAAAAGCTAAAATTATCATAGAAGCTAAAGCCCAGGTTTCTATTTCAATTGTTCCCTTTTGTTTCTACTAAGACATACTAGATATTAAATTCCAGTACCTCAGGAAAAATGTCTGCATTACTTATGTATAGTATGGAAAATAGAAGTGCAGAAGTCTTTTAATTGATCTCTGTATCTGTCTGCCCATCTGTTAGTCTGTTGTCTACCCAGCAAGCCTGGACTAGCAGCTCTATTTCGTCAAATAACACCTGGCTGAAAGAATGACTAAGTCGGTAAAGAATGTCACCTTGCTTACAATTATCAGATGGCTTTTCATATCATTTAGAGTATGTTGAAATTCTGTAGGCTCCTAAGTGATTCATTCACAGCTTTTGCCCCTTTTCTCTGACCTCATCAATGGCTCCTTGCTCCCTCTGATACACTTCTGAACACATCAGTCATGTTCTAGCCTTGGGGTCTGAGTGTCTACTCATCCTCCTGCCTGAAAGGTTCTCCCTTAGTTATCTCTATGAATTTCTTACTTTTTTAGTTCCTAAGTTGTCTCTGCCTCAACATCCCTTTGTCAGCAGAATCTTTCATCATGATCATACTTTATAATATGCCATCCTATGTTAGGAGCCTGGCAGGCAACAGTCCATATGGTCACAAAGAGCTGGACATGAATTAGTGACTGAATAACAGCAACAATAACCAGCTAAACCTCTCTCCTAGCTGCTGTGTATTCTTTGCAGCACCTAGTACTTTCTGATACTACATTTTGCTTATTTCCTCTTTCCTTCTCTGGAATGTAAGTTCCAAGAGAGCAGAGACTTAGTACAGTGTCCACAGTTATCTAGAACAGTGCCTGAAAATATTTTTAAGAAGGTGAAATAAATATGCTTTCTAGCACTTATAAATTCTAGGAGCATAGCTCATATTGGCAAATAAGAACACAGGAGGCAAGATGTGTTACATTTTTTTCTTTTACTCTTTAATTATTGTTATTATTTTTGTGGAATATAGCCACATTGATAGTTATCTTTCAGTAAGAATGTTTGTTAGAAAGTATGAGATAAAATATGCCCTTTTTGTGGTTTTATATAATTTTAGGCATTTTCTGTAATATTTGGTAAATAGTTGTTAAATTAGTAGTGCATTTAAGTAGCATAAGAATGCTACTCAGTTTCTTAAAACTGATTTCTTAAGCTGATTTTGAGATACAGTGAAATATAAAGACTGTGTGGGTAGTAGTTCCGTCTGTGATTATGTGGTTTTCTTCATTTTTTCCTTTGAATTATACTACAGATGCAATCTGTGATGCATTTTTCAATTAAACTAAAATTCCAAGCATTTTGGCAGCTCTCCTTTCCCACACAAAATAGTTGGGAAAGAATCATTAACTGTACAAAATGTTTGAAAAAAAAATCTGTGATGAGAGTTAATGCCTTGGCAATTCAGAAGTCTGAGTAGACAGGAAGCAGAGTTTTTCCGTTAATCTTTTGATAATCTCTACTGTTGGAGAATTTTATGCCATGTTAAAGACTTAATGTCAGTCTTGTTCCTGGATATACAAATAAAACCTCTACCAGGACCCTCCATACTTTTCAACAAAGCTCTGATGTTGTATGTGAACCACAGCTTTAGTGTCTAGGGAATATCTTATAGAGACACTGCATAATTTTGTGAAGTTATTGCTTTTACAGTGGCAGATGCTGGAAACTGCTTCTCTAGATTTCTTTCTCTTCTATTATACTTTTTCCTTATGGCCTTTACTTATAGAATAATGACTTTAAGTCCTCTGAAACTCAAGCTTTTTGGAATTGTTTATGAAACGATTACAAACAGATTTTCCAGCAGCATTTCTTAAATTTTACAATCTATAAACACATCTAGAAATCTGAGTTCAAAACTGTGCTCTCTTTTGAACTGCAGTACTATAGTAAGTATAACTTATTCTTACACAAGAGTTGGGCATGATTGAGTGACTAACACACACACACACACACACACACACACTTTAAATTGCTTAAGTAGGTATTAGCTTTCGATGACTGTAGGAAACATAAGACAAATAATAGTATTCTTAATTTTCAGTTGTTGAAATTGGTCTTATTTGGTGAATAAGTTAATTGCCTGGGTATCTATTTTTTAACAAACATTTATTACTATTAATATATGCAGGCCTTTTCCAGGAATTTGTAGAAACCTGAGAGAATGAAACAGACAGGTCCTTGCTCTCATGACATCTATATTTCAGTGAGTTCAACTGAACAGTGCAGCTTGGCTTATTAAGAAGAGGAGGCCCTGGGAGTTCCCTGGTGACCTAGTGGTTATGATACTGAGCTTCCACTGCTGTAGCCTGAGTTCAGTCCCCAGTTGGGGAATGAGATCCCACAAACTGCACAGCTTACTCCTACTAAAAAAAAAAAAAAAAAAAAGCCCAGACTAAAAACTGTGTCATCTAGCAGAGCAGCAAACTCTTTATTGGAAAGTGGTATATATACCTATATTGATTATTTGAAGCCTTAACTTAGTATATACATAAAAGGAAGATGCCTATTGCTATTTTGGGGCCGTCAAGCATGTGGTCTTTAACTCCCCTTAATCCCTGTGAGTTCACTGTGGTTCCAGTAGGAAACTGAAATTTTACTCAGGTGATTACAGAGATGTGAACAAGAAGGCAGAGCTACCTGGTGAGCATTGTCTTTCTCAGGTTAACGGGGCAAGGGGCACAGATAGCAGTGCAGTGAGAGCTGAAGCTCTGCATAGTGGCAGCAGTGATCAGGGTACTGAACTGCTGCGTCAGGCAGGAAAGAAACTATTCTGTCTCCTCTTCCCACCTTCGGAACTCCTAGTTCCTGAGGGTCATTTTCATGGTCTGTATTGGAAACCACCTGTAAGACAATCCAATGATATGGACTGTAGGGTCAGATTCTTTACTACAGGCTGAGAGGGAGAGCAGCATGAATGATTAGAATTTGAGAGTCAGCAAAGAACACCACATATCTTTATATTTAAAAAAAAAAACGAATCACTTTCTCATTAATTATCTCATTTTATGCCAGGTCCTCCTAGATTATTCCTTTGATTTTCCCAGATGAAAGTTGTCTCATCCACTGCCTCTTGCTGCCCCAATTTATTATTTTTTTCATAATTGGACTACAGTAAATACTAAGGAAATAGGTTTTTTATATATCATGTCTGTGTATAAACTTACCTCCCTTAACAAGTTGTACCTTCCGAGGTGGTGCAGTGGTAAAGAATCTGCCTACCAGGGCAGGAAACGCAAATGATGCGGCTTTGATCTGTGGGTTGGAAAGATTCCCTGGAGAAGGAAACGGCAACCCACTCCAGTATTCTTGTCTGGAAAATTCCAATGGGCAGAGGAGCCTCGTGGGCTACAGTCCATCGAGTCACAAAGAATCTCTGAGAGTAGGGTCTAGGTCTGGTTTCTCTCTTCATTTCTCTCTTACCTGTTTATAGTGTCAGCCTGTTACTTTGCCTAAATAAATATGTGTTGACTAAATAGATGACTCATTGGTAGACAACTAGGGTGAAGGATTCTGAAAGTTATCTGGCTGTCAAATCTCTGTGTAAGATATCACTAAAAGTCATGGAAGAAATGTACTTCTTATCTGACTTATAATATCTCTATGCCTATTTAAAAATATGCTATTTGTGCTGTTTTCTTTCTTCTTCTTTTTTTTTAAAGATTTATTTATTTCTTTATTTTTGGGTGGGGGTCGGGTTGGGGAGGGAGGGGAGCGGGCGGGCCACTTCTATTGGTCCTTCATTTCTCTATTTTCATCCGTCTTTGTTCTTTGGCTCCTGTGGGCCTCCCATCGCGGTGGCCTCTGTTGTCGCAGAGCGCCGGCTCTGGGCGCATGCGCTCCGGCTCGGTAATTGGGCACATCGGTCCAGCTGCTCCGCGGCACGTGGGATCTTCCCAGGCCAGGGCTCGAACCGGCGCCCCTTGCACTGCAAGGCGGTGTCCTTAGCCACTGGACCACCAGGGGAAGCCCTGTGTTCTTTTCTAGCAAAAGAGTTTGTTTGAGGGAGGGAGTCTTCAAGTTGTCAGGCATGAAGTGCCTCCTAAAATTAGGAATGCTGTGTAACTGGTTTCCTCTTTTTTGCTTTCCACAGAAAATATCGTTTTCCCAAAGAACTCCCATTTCTGTAGGAAATTCTGGCTTTTATCTTTGAGAGCATGACCCTCATCTTTCACTCTTCAGTGGGCATATGTACAGATTGACTTTATTCTGTAATGGGCAAAAATGTTTCACATTATTTTTTACAAAATTAAAAAAGAGTAAAAGGTTTCTTGATTACTTAATGATATATATCTGCATAGCTTAAAAATCCTCTTAAGCTGATATTTCATAAAATGGCCAAATTTGATTTAATAAAACTTCAATTCATTAAAGAAATGGATCGTTTATTGTAGTAGAGGAGTACAACCAAGTAGAAATAAAAAAATATTTTAAAATATTGTTTCTAGGACCTGTTATTTCTGGGACAGAATCTTTGCATGGAGAACTGTTAATAGAATAAAATGCAACAAAATGCTACTGCCAGTGATTCCTTTTCATCCTTTTTCTCTAGAGTTAAAATTAGGCAATAAAAATGATGCTAAAATGATATATAAAAATTGATACTGAAATACCTAGTTCATTTGGGTTAAAAGAGTAAATGTGCCAATTCAACTGTTGAACTCTTTATGAAATGATTTGAAGAGTACCATTTCTTTCCATATCCCAAAGATGATAATTACTTTAAAATAAATTCAAAATTTACTGCCAAGTCAAAGGCCATGAAATGTAAAGTAAATGTCAAGTTCTATTTGTGTGACAGGCGGTGAAAGCCATCCTTCCTTGCTAAGGCCATATTTAACCTTTATGCTGATATTACTAATATGAATTTGTTCTTTGAGTCTGTGTTAAAATACAAGTTTAAGATCTTAAATGATAAGTAATATTTCCTTTCATACAAATAATACTTTTTTCAAGTTAATTTTTAAAGATAAAGTCTCAAATGATTTCCATTTTGTTTTTAAAGTCTCTTTTTAGATTTTTTAATGTTATCTGTAGTTATATTATTTTGAGCAACGAATGTCTGTAAAAAGTATCAGAAGACTATTTTGGGAGGAAAATCAAATTTTGGTTATACATATTTTAATGTTTATTATTTAATGAACATTTGAAATAAAGAATCGTATTGAATCTAAGGATCATCTCAAATTTTTTAAGATTTGTAATTTAATTTTGCTTGTGTTTACTTAATTCAAGAAAGTATGTTGTTTTAGTTTTCATTTATATTAATATGAATAATAAAATTAAGTACAGGATTTAAAAATATTTTTCTGATTTTATATATGTATATTTTATATTATATAAAATCTTAAAACATTTTTCTATTATATTTTCATTTTTACTGTTGACATAGTATGGTTAGGATATGATTTCCCTTATATGGAATTAATGATATGACAAGGAATTGTTTTAACTTTTTTTTTAAATTTTGGCCTCTTTTTATTGATTATTTATTTATTGATTTATTTTTCATCCATCTTAGGCCTGTGTGGGCCTCCCATTGCAGTGGCCTCTCTGGGGCATGTGCTCCAGAGCTCTGACTCATAATTGGATACACCAGTCCAGCCACTCTGTGGCACTTGGAATCTTCCCAGGCCGAGGATCAAACCGGTGTCCCTAGCACTGCAAGGTGGACTCTTTACCCACTGGACCACCAGGGAAGTCCTGTTTTAACTGTTTTGCTAGTATGATGAAAGTGCATTTAAAAAAAATAATAAAATGGGTATTAAAAAATCACTATGAAGTCTGCCATGAGTGCATGCTAAGTCACTTCAGTCGTGCCCAACTATTTGGAACCCTATGGACTATAATGTGCCAGGCTCCTCTGCCCTTGGGATTCTCTCGGCAAGATACTGGAGTGGGTTTCGATGCCCTCCTCCAGGGAATTTTTCGACACAGTGATCAAACCCGTCTCTTGCCTCTCCTGCATTAGCAGGTGGGTTCTTCACCACTAGCACTACCGGGGTGCCAGTATGAACTCTAGCATAATTTAATTTGATAAAGTTCTTTACATCCCTGGTTTACTTTGTAATATTTCCTTTCATACAAATAATACTTTTTCAAGTTAATTTTAAAGATAAAGTCTCAAATGATTTCCATTTTGTTTTTAAAGTCTCTTTTTAGATTTTTTAATGTTATCTGTAGTTATATTATTTTGAGCAACGAATGTCTGTAAAAAGTATCAGAAGACTATTTTGGGAGGAAAATCAAATTTTGGTTATACATATTTTAATGTTTATTATTTAATGAACATTTGAAATAAAGAATCGTATTGAATCTAAGGATCATCTCAAATTTTTTAAGATTTGTAATTTAATTTTGCTTGTGTTTACTTAATTCAAGAAAGTATGTTGTTTTAGTTTTCATTTATATTAATATGAATAATAAAATTAAGTACAGGATTTAAAAATATTTTTCTGATTTTATATATGTATATTTTATATTATATAAAATCTTAAAACATTTTTCTATTATATTTTCATTTTTACTGTTGACATAGTATGGTTAGGATATGATTTCCCTTATATGGAATTAATGATATGACAAGGAATTGTTTTAACTTTTTTTTTAAATTTTGGCCTCTTTTTATTGATTATTTATTTATTGATTTATTTTTCATCCATCTTAGGCCTGTGTGGGCCTCCCATTGCAGTGGCCTCTCTGGGGCATGTGCTCCAGAGCTCTGACTCATAATTGGATACACCAGTCCAGCCACTCTGTGGCACTTGGAATCTTCCCAGGCCGAGGATCAAACCGGTGTCCCTAGCACTGCAAGGTGGACTCTTTACCCACTGGACCACCAGGGAAGTCCTGTTTTAACTGTTTTGCTAGTATGATGAAAGTGCATTTAAAAAAAATAATAAAATGGGTATTAAAAAATCACTATGAAGTCTGCCATGAGTGCATGCTAAGTCACTTCAGTCGTGCCCAACTATTTGGAACCCTATGGACTATAATGTGCCAGGCTCCTCTGCCCTTGGGATTCTCTAGGCAAGAGTACTGGAGTGGGTTTCGATGCCCTCCTCCAGGGAATTTTTTCGACACAGTGATCAAACCCCGTCTCTTGCCTCTCCTGCATTAGCAGGTGGGTTCTTCACCACTAGCACTACCGGGGGTGCCAGTATGAACTCTAGCATAATTTAATTTGATAAAGTTCTTTACATCCCTGGTTTACTTTGAAAACTCATTCCTTCAAATTCTTTATACCTGGAGACAAATACTTTTTTTTTCTTTTTAAAAATCATTCTTTACTTTTTGTTGCCCACAATGCCTGAGAGATATTATACATAATGATACTTTTAGGTGTATTATAACCTCTGATTACCCTGAATTCTAGTTACTTGTCAATTTAAATCAACCAATATTTCCACAGCGTCTACTCAATACCAGTCCCCTGATGTAATTAGAGATTACTCATGTTACAAATAAACAAAAATACTTGTTGTGCAGTGTTCTTTATTTTATTGTAAGGATAATATTTGTAAGATATAAATATAAGCAACTAATAATTATCAGTCTATTGCCACCTGATGTGAAGAGTAAACTCATTGGTAAAGACTGATGCTCTGGGAGAGATTGAAGCCAGGAGGAGAAGGGAATGAAGAGGATAAGATGGTTGGATGGCATCACCAATTCAGTGGACCTGAGTTTGCGCAAACTCTGAGATGGTGAAGGACAAGGAAGGCTGGTGTGCTGCAGTGCATGGGGCCGCAAAGTGTTGGCCATGACTTAGCAACTGAACAACCATTCATTTTCTAGGACTGCCATAACCAAATACCACAGACTGGATCTTAAACAACAGAAATGAGTTTTTTCACAGTTCTGGATGCCTGAAGCCCAAGATTAAGAAATCAGCAAGGTTGACTTCTCCTGAGGTCTTTCAGTTTGACTTGTACATAGTCCTCTCTGTGTCTCCATATGCTTGTCGCTTTGTGGTGTCTATGTCCTAAAAGACCAATCATATTGGGTTAGGACCCACCATAAAGATGTCATTTAATCTTAATTCTATATTATAGGTCCTGTCTCTAAATACAGTCAGATTCTGAAGCTATGAACTTAACATATGAATTTGGGGACACAGATCATCCAGCCCAAAACACTGAACTTAGGCAGGTTCATTTTGTCTTTAAGTATCATTGGAAAAAAAATGGGTATAAATTACTGTAGAAGGGGGTATGCGCTGTCAGGCTCAAAGGAAAATTTTCGTTGATTATTATTGATGTTCATAGCTTGGTTTGGCCACAGTGACATAACTTGATACTTGACACATAGAGGAGTACAGCTCAAAAGTAAATAAATGGAAGTTTCTTCAAAAGAAGACTGAACTTTTTCTGGAAACAGTCCTTAATTATCATTTCACTTAATGGACTTAAAAGATTGATCCTGAATCTTTTATTATATTTCTCAACTAAATAAATGCCTTTGCCTTCCTATTCTTGCCCATGCCAGAGACTACAGAACTACCTTCCATTCCTCTCCAACGCACGTCCTCTCTTTCCTTGCGATTCCCATCCCACAGCATCATCAGAATCCAGTCCATTCCCAAATCTCACACATGTTTTTCTCTAATACACTGTATGTATCTTTTATTCCATAGGGCCTTCCCAGTTGGTAAGGAATCTGCCTGCAATTCAGGAAACACGGGTTTGATCCCTAGGCTGGGAAGCTACCATAGAGAAGGAAATGGCAACTCACTCCAGTGTTCTTGCCTAGAAAATCCCATGCACAGGGTAGCCTGGTAGTCCAAGGGGTTGCAAGAGTCGGACACGATTTAGTAACTAAACCACCACTACACCACCCTTTATTCCATTCCTTCTATTGCTGACTTAGGTTAGTTTCTCAATGTTTAACTGCAAGGGATTCCTAACTGATTCTCATGCTTCCAAACTGGCAGCTTTCAAATCATCCTCCACTATGTTGTCACAACAGTTTTGGTAAAATACAATACTGATAAATTTACTCCATGTTTCAGTCTTTCAACAATACTCTGTAATGTTTAGATTTCAGTTTACACAGAAAACCTTTATTAAATTGGTTCCTTGCTTATTTTTTTATTTGTTTTGTTTTTCTTCTTCTATCTTTATCTCTTTCATCTGAAAATCTTCACTATTCATTATCACCATATATATAGCATGATTCATTATCACCAGCTATATAGCACTACATGTATTTTTCCAACCTTGTCAGCTACATGCATACAAAGTTTTAAGATGCGATTTCTGTTTAATGCTGTTTTTCTCTCTGTCTTCATCATCACCCTAACTCCTATTTGTTTATAACATACAGTCCAGATTTTTCCAAGAACTATTTTATAAAAGCATTAATTCCTGTAAGCATAAATGTGCTTTGGGAGATTGGGAGGCTAGCTGATTATATTATAGAGTACATTTGCAGCAGGTGCTTTACTCCAGGCTTATAGGAGGTGAAATTTTGAATTCTAGAAATCTTTGGCATTCAATGAGACACTAAACAACAGAAATAACATGCATATGCATATACAAACAAAAATAAAAAACAAAAGTTGTTAGGATATGTGCATTATATTTTAGCTTTGAAAGGAGGGTATCCTAATGCTTTTATCATTTGTCTTGATAAAAATATTTCAGAATCTTTTTGCAGTGCAAGTGGTGTTTAGAGGAACCTCATCTTTATATTTTCAGTGCAGTTTTCTTATATTTTTTTCGCTTTTCTTCTCTAGAATCATCCTAATCATTTGTCTGTTAGACAAATACTGTAGCATAGACCTACCCCTAGTTGGCACAGCTATAGATGGCAAGGTAATTTCATCAACTCTTCTTTAATTTGACTTTGTGGATATTTAGCAGGGGAGGATGTCTTTTTCATACGTTGTGTGCAGCAGATGCCAACTTTACTTGGTAACTTCACCCTTTTCCAGCTGTGGAAATTTTTATGACTACTGAATCTAAATATTTATAGTTCATTCAACCTGTCAGGATGCTTTGGTTTGTCTACAGACTGTCTCATAACATGTCATACGATTAGCATAAAACACTAGAAAATGCCTTCTGGGGAAAAGAGCACTATCGGTGTTTAACTGAATTTTACAGTTTCTTTCCAGAAGTATATTCCAGTAGTATATTTTACGGCTTAATAACAAACACCTGAATAAAGAATTTATAGTGGAAACAATGGCAGGATTCCATTTTATAAAGTGAATTGCCTCAACTAGTTAAGTACTTAGGAAACCAGCATTCTTCTAAAAAATAGGCTATTAAAAAAACCATATGCAATATAACAGGCAACTTTTTTTTATCTCAGACAAAGTTACATTTGGTTTATTATCTATACATTAAGTGTGAATTGTTAGTCTCTCAGACTGTCAGTGAAGTGTGAAGTGTTAGTCTCTGTGATTCCATGAACTGTAGTCCACAAGGCTCCTCTGTTCATGGAATTTTCCAGGCATAAATATTGGAGCAGGTTGACATTTTCTACTCCAAGGGATCTTACTGACGCAGGGATCAAATCTGTGTCTTTTGAGGTTTCCTTATTGGCAGGCAGAGTATTTACCACTGTCCTACCTGGGAAGTACAGCTAACTTGCATACTTTTAAGTAATCAGTGACAAAGTTGGGATACGAGAATTAGAATTTCTAATTGATACCTTCAAAGATGACAATATTCAAGATGTACTTAACGGTGTCTTTTTTTTTAACAAGAAAATGAAGAAAATTCAGATTTCTCTATTGCTAGTTATTTGTTGTTAAGTTGATAAGTCATGTCTCACTCTTTGCAATATCATGATCTGTAGCACAACAGGCTTCCCTGACCTTTACTATCTCCCAGAGTTTGCTCAAAGTCATGTCCATTGAGTCAGTGATGCTATCTAACCATCTCGTCCTCTGCTGTCCCCTTCTTCTTTTGCCTTCAATCATGCCTATCCTCAAGGATTTTTCCAGTGAGTCAGTGCTTTGCATCAGGTGGCCAAAGTATTGGGGCTTGAGCATCAGTCCTTCCAATGAATATTCAAGGTTGATTTCCCTTAGGATTGACTGGTTTGATCTCTTTGCAGTCCAAGGGACTCTCAAGAGTGTTCTCCAACAGCACAGTTCAAAAGCATCAGTTCTTCATTGCTCAGCCAACTCTCTTATCTGTACATGACTACTGGAAAAAATAAAGCTTGGACTATAGGACCTTTGTCTGCAAAGTGATGTCTCTGCTTTTTACTATGCTATGCTTGTAGCTTCAACAGAATAAAGAATTTATAGTGGAAACAATGGCAGGATTCCATTTTATAAAGTGAATTGCCTCAACTAGTTAAGTACTTAGGAAACCAGCATTCTTCTAAAAAATAGGCTATTAAAAAAACCATATGCAATATAACAGGCAACTTTTTTTTGTCTCAGACAAAGTTACATTTGGTTTATTATCTATACATTAAGTGTGAATTGTTAGTCTCTCAGACTGTCAGTGAAGTGTGAAGTGTTAGTCTCTGTGATTCCATGAACTGTAGTCCACAAGGCTCCTCTGTTCATGGAATTTTCCAGGCATAAATATTGGAGCAGGTTGACATTTTCTACTCCAAGGGATCTTACTGACGCAGGGATCAAATCTGTGTCTTTTGAGGTTTCCTTATTGGCAGGCAGAGTATTTACCACTGTCCTACCTGGGAAGTACAGCTAACTTGCATACTTTTAAGTAATCAGTGACAAAGTTGGGATACGAGAATTAGAATTTCTAATTGATACCTTCAAAGATGACAATATTCAAGATGTACTTAACGGTGTCTTTTTTTTTAACAAGAAAATGAAGAAAATTCAGATTTCTCTATTGCTAGTTATTTGTTGTTAAGTTGATAAGTCATGTCTCACTCTTTGCAATATCATGATCTGTAGCACAACAGGCTTCCCTGACCTTTACTATCTCCCAGAGTTTGCTCAAAGTCATGTCCATTGAGTCAGTGATGCTATCTAACCATCTCGTCCTCTGCTGTCCCCTTCTTCTTTTGCCTTCAATCATGCCTATCCTCAAGGATTTTTCCAGTGAGTCAGTGCTTTGCATCAGGTGGCCAAAGTATTGGGGCTTGAGCATCAGTCCTTCCAATGAATATTCAAGGTTGATTTCCCTTAGGATTGACTGGTTTGATCTCTTTGCAGTCCAAGGGACTCTCAAGAGTGTTCTCCAACAGCACAGTTCAAAAGCATCAGTTCTTCATTGCTCAGCCAACTCTCTTATCTGTACATGACTACTGGAAAAAATAAAGCTTGGACTATACGGACCTTTGTCTGCAAAGTGATGTCTCTGCTTTTTACTATGCTATGCTTGTAGCTTCCCTTCCAAGAAGCAAGCATCATCATGTTTACAGTGGCTGTCTGTAGCCATTTTGGAGTCCAAGAAAATAAAATCTGCCACTGCTTCCACTCTTTCCCCTTCTATTTGACATGAGGTGATGGGACTGAGTGACATATCTTATATTTTTGAATGTTGAGGTTTAAACCAGCTTTTTTTTTACTCTCTTTTTTTTACCCTGTCTAGAGGTTCTTTAGTTCCTCTTTGCTTTCTGCCATTAGAGTGATATCATCTCCATAGCTGAGGTTATTTATGTTTTTCCCAGCAATCTAGATTCCAACTTGTGATTCAATAGTAGTTACTGCTTAATTATAATAGTTCAATTATGTCTATTCTGTGTTCTGAATTCATCAGTGTTTAAAAAATGTTATCAATAAAGTTTAAGAATTGATACTCATTTGCTGTGATAATGTTTAAAATCAGTTGGCATAATATAAGTATTAGAGTTTACTTTGGTGGTAGTAGTTTAGATGCTAAATTGTGTCTGACTCTTGTGACTCCATGGACTATAGCCTACCACGCTCCTCTGTCCATGGGATTTTCCAGGTAAGAATATTGGAGTGAATTGTCATTTCCTTCTCCAGGGGATCTTTCCAACCTAGGGATCAAACCTGAGTCTCCTGCATTGCAGATGGATTCTTTACTGATTGAACCACCAGGGATATGCTAGCTTTTATGGCCCATGGACTGTAGCCCACCAGGCTCCTTTGTCCATGGGATTTCCCAGACAAGAATACTAGAGTGCGTTGCTATTTCCCTGTCTCCATTGTGAATCTTCCCAATCCAGGGATTGAACTTGAATCTCTGCATCTCCTGTACTGCAGACAGACTCTTTATCTCTGAGTCACCATGATTACATGCACTTTTAAAGCACTTTTTGATGAATGGTTGAACAAAATGATTAAATAACTGAAGAATTATGATTATGTTTGACTGTGGAAAAATTTATAAATTCAACAAAATTTATCTCAAGGATTTATTAAGCATTGTTATATTTCATGTCAATGAAATTTTTATTGAAAGATGTGTGTTGTTGACATTTTAATTGTAGTAATTTTTCTATTATTAATGAGACATTCTAGATGGAAAATTTTAGCAATAGGTGGCAGTGTTCATTTAAATGTTAGGATATTGCAATTAAATATGTAGGACACTAAAAGAAGAAGTTTGGAAATGAGATGTCTATAAAGGAGACTGAAAAGCTTCTATATATCTTGGCTATCTAACAGACCTGTTTGTATGTCCAAGAAAGACCTGAAGAGACCTTAATATTTCAAATACTACTGAGCTTGTGGATCTGTATACCAAGAAATGAGATCTAAAGCAGAATTGTAAATGGTTGGAAGTAAACTGTTGGAATATTAAAGGCATGCTGAGACACAGATACACACTCAAAGGCTTTTGGCAAACAATAAAAGATTTTTAAGGAACTCTCTTCAGTCATTTGCTCGTCACTAACCTAATTGAGCTGAGCATACCTCAGTGGACACAGAACAAAGAACATTGACTTATTTAATTACTTCACAAGGTCAGTAAACAAGCAGCAAAAACAAATACAAACAAAATAATAGACTTTGAGGGGAAGGGGCAATGGAATCCAGTTTCCAAAGGTGATATTTAAAAGATGCAACTGTCAAAAAAAAAATTATGAGACAGGCAGAGAATCCAAACTTATGCCCCATACAAAGGAAAGACATGTCAAACATTGGACTTATCAGACAAAGACTTTTAATAAGCAATTGTGAGGATGTTAAAAATAGAGAACAACTGAAAGAAACTACAGCACAGCTTGAAGACCAAATGACAATAGGAGAATGATGCCTTTGAGATCAATAAAGATAGAATTTCATTAAAAGGAATAAAATAGGTCCAGAGTAGAAAATTGATATTACTGAGTATGAAGAAAGAAAAAAGAACAACCTTGAGAAAAAAGGTTACAGAGTATCAGAGACCTGTGGGACACTGTTAAGCATAGCAACACAGACCAGTGAGACCCAAAAATAGTGGAGAGAAAGGAGGTACAAAGCATATTACCCCCCCAAAAGAGAAAAACCAAAACCTCCCAAATTTGATGAAACATTAATCTATATGTCTGAGTATCTCAACAAACTGTAAGATAAGCTTGTAGAAATCCACATTCAAAGGACTGTAATCAGTTAAAGAAAGAGAATCTTCAAAGTAGCAAGAACCAGGTGACTCATAACATAAAAGGAGAATCTCATTAAAATTAAGTTACTATTTTGTCATATTTCAGGTAGGGGTAAAAAACTAGTGGAGCGAAATTTCAAAGTTCTGAAAGAAAAAGATTGCCAACTGAAAATTCAATATCCTGCAAAACTATCTTTCAAATCAAAGGAGAAATTAAGATTCTAAGATGTATCCAAAACAAATAGCATATCAAAAGCAGAGCTGGCTTACCAGAAATAAGGAGTCCTTTAGGTTGAAATGAAAGGACATTGGACAGAAACTCAGAGAAATGAAAAACACTGGTATAAGTACTAAGCATAGTAAATATAAAAACAGTACAAATTTTTGTTGTTTATAGCACTTCCATTTTACCTGTTTCAAAATACAGTTGCATAAAACAACATTTATGTACTATGCTGATGGCTAATGTATAAAAATGTAGTTTGTAGAACTACAATATTACAAAACATGGGAAGAGGGAAGAAAGTAATGCAGAAACAAGTTTTTGTATAGTGCTGATATTAATTACATTGATGCTAATCTGAAAAATGTTGTTATAAATTAAGATAATTATAATCCCTAAGATAATCACTAAAAAAAAAATCCTCTCTAATATACAGTAAAAGAAACAAAAAAATTAAAATTATTCACTAGTAAATATCTAACACAGAAGAAGACAGTAATAGAGACATACTTTAACAAAAAGCATAAGACATATTAAAAACAAATAGCAAAATAGGTACTAAGTTGAGAAAACTCAAATCTTCCAGCAACTACTGATTAGATAAACAAAATGCAATATGTTCATGCAATAGGTTGTTATTTCAAAAAAGAAATGCAGTACTGATACATGTTAAAATGGAGGTGAAATTTGGAAACGTGATAAGCAAAAGAAGCAAGTCACAGAAGACCTCATGATGTATGACTCCATTTTCATGTGATGTCCATTGGTTACCAGGGACTGGGGGAAAGGAGAGATAAGGAGTGACTGGCAGTGGTGTTTTAGGGGTGATGATGATTTCTTAAAATTAGATATTGCTGATGGTTGGAAAAATCCTGTGAATGAACTAAAAACACCAAATTGTTAACCTTAAAGGAATAAATTCTGTATGTAAATTATATCTCAATAAAGTGGTAGGGATGAAAATATAGATTTATGATCCATGAAAATAAATGTTAATTTTAAGAGTAAGAATATATAGTGCTTTTTAGACCGAAGAAAGCAATTCAGATAGAACTACCATACTACAGATAGTTGTTGTGTTAGTCTCTCAGCTGTGCTCGACTCTCTGTGGCTCCGCTGTCCATGGAATTCTCCAGGTGAGAATATTTGAGTAGATTGCTATTTCATTCTCCAAGGACAGATCATAACCATGGTATTTAAGAAGGCATTGCCAACTAGAATTAAATAATTTATACTCTTTTTCTAGGGGCACTTTTCACAAGCGTTTGCTTATATCTTTTCAAGATATAAATTTTATTCTCCAGTTTATTACAGTTTTAAATCTTGACCATTAAATGGCACTCTACAAGGGCAAGGATTATATCAAATTTATGGTTTCCACCTCCTGTGATGCTATGTTCAGTCAATGTCTTGTGTATAATAATTTCTCAATCCACGTTAGTTGATGAACAAATGAATGCTGTGGTACAAAAGTGTTGTAAATTCTTTCCTAGCACTCAGTTTTAGAGACTTTTAATATTTTCATCAGGCTCTACATAGTTTATGTTTGTCAGCTATAGAGAAAGCTGAAATAACTTTGAAATTATTCAAAATGAAATCAGAAGTTCTGTGAATCAAACTCATATGCTCAGACTTACAGAAACTTAAATCAGCAAGTCAAGTGAATATTAACCCAGACATTTTCCAGATATAATTCTGAATTAATATGATCATGACCCATAGATACATATCAAACTAATTTCATGTCAAATTAGACCCATGTGGAAATATTCCAATGACTTCAAGAGCAAAATATTTGATTTTCCTCTTGCTTACACAGTTTCCAGAATCTCCTGAAACTAAAACTCTTTAGCTAACCCTACTGTTATTTCTAATCTTTATTTTTTATAATTTTAAAATTTATTTTTCATTAATTTTTATTGGAATATATTAATATCTCATTTGTTAAATAATTGTGAATTTCACTATCAATGCTTTAGGCATTTTTAAAAAAAAAATTTTGTTGCTTATTTATTTGATTTTGGCTATTCTGGGTTTTCAGTGCTGCCACAGGCTCTTCTCTAGTTGCAGGAAGGGAGGCTACTCTCTAATAGAGGTGAGCAGGCTTCTTGTTGCAGTGACTTCTCTTGTTGTGGAACATAGGCTCTAGGGCACATGGGCTTCAGTAGTTGCGACACATTAGCTCCATAGTTCTGGCTCCGAAGCTCTAGAGCACAGGCTGAATGGTTGTGGCTCATGGACTTAGTTGCTCCACAGCATGTGGGAACTTCCCAGATCAGGGATTGAACTCATGTCTCCTGCACTGGCAGGCAAACTCCTTTCCACAGAGCTACCAGGGATGGCTTATGCATTGGTTTTTTAATTTTTTTTTTCTTCTTTTTCCCCATCATGCCTCTTTTTTATTTATATTTATTTTCATCCATCTTTTTTTTTTTTTTTTTCCATAATTTGGCGTGTGTGGGCCTCCCATTGCAGTGACCTCTCTCATTGCAGAGCAGCAACTCTGGGTGTGCACTGGCTCATAACTGGACGCACTGGTCCAGTTGCTTTGCGGCATGTGGGATCTTCTGGGGCCAGGGATCGAACCGGTGCCCCTTGCACTGCAAGGTTGACTGTTTACCCACTAGATCACCAGGGAAGCCCTAGCCATTGTTTTCAACATTGACATGTAAGTGATTTTTCTTCTCAGATGTGTAAAAATGAACTACACCATGTCTTGGATAGTTATTGCTCAGGATACATGTGTTTTCTAAAATGTTGACTAAATACTGTGTTTGTTTCTTGGCAGGGGGACATCCAGCAGTTGTTGATCATAGGTGACCCGTTATTGCTTAGGATACATGTGTTTTCTAAAACGTTGACTAAATAACCGTGTTTGTTTCTTGGCAGGGGGACATCCAGCAGTTGTTGATCATAGGTGACCCCAAAGCAGCATATGACTACTGTGAGCATTACAGCCCAGACTGTGATTCCTCAGCTGCCAAGGCCGCTCAGGCTCAGGAACCTCAGGTGGATGAGGTAAGGATCAGGGCAGGTTTTCTCATTCCAGTGGTAATGACATAGATGTGTAGTTTTGAGTTGTATCTCAATATTTATTCACTTTTAATTAAACTATACCTTGTATGTAATCATGTTTCAATGAGAGAGTAACACTTTCACTTTTTCACTAGTATTTCTAAGATGCAATTCAAAGATTTTTGGTGTTTGTTTCTATCTTAACTGTTTTGTTACTTAATTTCATAGAAATAGAGATACTTCACTTATATACTATGTAGAGGAACATACTTTTTTTGGGGGGAAATGAGAAAAAAGATAATTTCTCAAACATTGTTTTTGTCTTTTGTATTTTAATGATTAAAGTAGCCTCAAGACCAGACCAGACTATTTTCTGTCGTAATTGCTATATCCCCAGGCCTTGGGCAATTCATGCAACTGAGAGAGGGAAGTTAGTGCTATCTTAAAGTTTTCAAGCTGTGTTTAATATTTAGAGAGACTTGGTTTTTTTTTATTTTTCCATTTCTTGTAAGGCTATGCTACATTAATATGTAAGTTTTCTTTTTCTTACACAAGACTTGATACAAAGAACAATGGAATGAAAATCAGTGTGAAGTGATGGCAGTAACTAGATGTTTGTATGCTTTGATTAGTAGTATTTCATTTTATTTGAAACTCAGGTATGAAACCATTTTTCCAGGCTATTTTTGCAAGAAAATTCATCCTTTGCGCATGTGGGATCTTCTGGGGCCAGGGATCGAACCGGTGCCCCTTGCACTGCAAGGTTGACTGTTTACCCACTAGATCACCAGGGAAGCCCTAGCCATTGTTTTCAACATTGACATGTAAGTGATTTTTCTTCTCAGATGTGTAAAAATGAACTACACCATGTCTTGGATAGTTATTGCTCAGGATACATGTGTTTTCTAAAATGTTGACTAAATACTGTGTTTGTTTCTTGGCAGGGGGACATCCAGCAGTTGTTGATCATAGGTGACCCGTTATTGCTTAGGATACATGTGTTTTCTAAAACGTTGACTAAATAACCGTGTTTGTTTCTTGGCAGGGGGACATCCAGCAGTTGTTGATCATAGGTGACCCCAAAGCAGCATATGACTACTGTGAGCATTACAGCCCAGACTGTGATTCCTCAGCTGCCAAGGCCGCTCAGGCTCAGGAACCTCAGGTGGATGAGGTAAGGATCAGGGCAGGTTTTCTCATTCCAGTGGTAATGACATAGATGTGTAGTTTTGAGTTGTATCTCAATATTTATTCACTTTTAATTAAACTATACCTTGTATGTAATCATGTTTCAATGAGAGAGTAACACTTTCACTTTTTCACTAGTATTTCTAAGATGCAATTCAAAGATTTTTGGTGTTTGTTTCTATCTTAACTGTTTTGTTACTTAATTTCATAGAAATAGAGATACTTCACTTATATACTATGTAGAGGAACATACTTTTTTTGGGGGGAAATGAGAAAAAAGATAATTTCTCAAACATTGATTTTGTCTTTAGTATTTTAATGATTAAAGTAGCCTCAAGACCAGACCAGACTATTTTCTGTCGTAATTGCTATATCCCCAGGCCTTGGGCAATTCATGCAACTGAGAGAGGGAAGTTAGTGCTATCTTAAAGTTTTCAAGCTGTGTTTAATATTTAGAGAGACTTGGTTTTTTTTTATTTTTCCATTTCTTGTAAGGCTATGCTACATTAATATGTAAGTTTTCTTTTTCTTACACAAGACTTGATACAAAGAACAATGGAATGAAAATCAGTGTGAAGTGATGGCAGTAACTAGATGTTTGTATGCTTTGATTAGTAGTATTTCATTTTATTTGAAACTCAGGTATGAAACCATTTTTCCAGGCTATTTTTGCAAGAAAATTCATCCTAACGAAATTGGGCCCTATTCACTCTCAGATAAAAATATATATATTTAAGTTAGCCATAGTTAATTTGTCAGATTTGAATATCCCAAAGAACAAGGGTCAGTATACCTTTTATGCAGATTTTTAGGTAAAAACTTTTAATGTGGATTTTCTGGAAATTAAAAAGCGAATTTTGGAAAGAATTGAGTCATTAGTTGGCCACAAAACTTTATTTTTATTTTTCTCTAAAGATGAAGAGTTTAAATTTTTGAAGGTGGGGATGGAAGTTTAAAAACATCAAGACTATCCTTATCTTTGAAAATAACTCAAATAGCTTTCTTCTTGACTCTTAAAATACTATGATGTGCCATCTTTTGATTTCTACTATTTAGAACAGGTTAAGATCTTCTTTCTTAATTTTAGTTTACTGTTATTTCAGCATGTGAATTAAGTTTGTATTTTAACTTTAAATGCTGGAAATATATTTTTGAAATTGCTTTTCTTTTTAAGATATGATAGTGAATTCTTTTGTACTGATCTTTTCCATGACTTAATATTATATTTTTTTTAAAACAGGATAAATCTTAAGAAGCTAAAAGGGAAGCAAATATGAGAGAAAAAAAGAGAAATTACTTGGATATTTGTGTTTGCTTGTCTCACAGTTCTCAAGTATTTCATTCTTTTTATTCCCTTATGATATATTACAATAGTCTGTGAGTTCCCTCATGATTTATTAAAACAGTCTAATATCATCAGGTTTAGTGTTTTTAATATCTTAGAGTTTATGTGGTGGCTCGATATTAAAATTTATAAAATTTAGTATAAATGTTTAAGACAGATGAGATTTATTAATATTTTGCTCCTGTTTTAAGAAAGATAAGTCTCGTTCTTTTCAGTAACAGATATGGCTCTGTTTTGGGAAGAATGGAGGTATGATAACTTGGAGTCATTTGCTTTTCTTACACAAGACTTGATACAAAGAACAATGGAATGAAAATCAGTGTGAAGTGATGGCAGTAACTAGATGTTTGTATGCTTTGATTAGTAGTATTTCATTTTATTTGAAACTCAGGTATGAAACCATTTTTCCAGGCTATTTTTGCAAGAAAATTCATCCTAACGAAATTGGGCCCTATTCACTCTCAGATAAAAATATATATATTTAAGTTAGCCATAGTTAATTTGTCAGATTTGAATATCCCAAAGAACAAGGGTCAGTATACCTTTTATGCAGATTTTTAGGTAAAAACTTTTAATGTGGATTTTCTGGAAATTAAAAAGCGAATTTTGGAAAGAATTGAGTCATTAGTTGGCCACAAAACTTTATTTTTATTTTTCTCTAAAGATGAAGAGTTTAAATTTTTGAAGGTGGGGATGGAAGTTTAAAAACATCAAGACTATCCTTATCTTTGAAAATAACTCAAATAGCTTTCTTCTTGACTCTTAAAATACTATGATGTGCCATCTTTTGATTTCTACTATTTAGAACAGGTTAAGATCTTCTTTCTTAATTTTAGTTTACTGTTATTTCAGCATGTGAATTAAGTTTGTATTTTAACTTTAAATGCTGGAAATATATTTTTGAAATTGCTTTTCTTTTTAAGATATGATAGTGAATTCTTTTGTACTGATCTTTTCCATGACTTAATATTATATTTTTTTTAAAACAGGATAAATCTTAAGAAGCTAAAAGGGAAGCAAATATGAGAGAAAAAAAGAGAAATTACTTGGATATTTGTGTTTGCTTGTCTCACAGTTCTCAAGTATTTCATTCTTTTTATTCCCTTATGATATATTACAATAGTCTGTGAGTTCCCTCATGATTTATTAAAACAGTCTAATATCATCAGGTTTAGTGTTTTTAATATCTTAGAGTTTATGTGGTGGCTCGATATTAAAATTTATAAAATTTAGTATAAATGTTTAAGACAGATGAGATTTATTAATATTTTGCTCCTGTTTTAAGAAAGATAAGTCTCGTTCTTTTCAGTAACAGATATGGCTCTGTTTTGGGAAGAATGGAGGTATGCATTCTATTATATCACCTTGAGGTGTTTTATTCCCATGTTTTAATGCTATTACGTCAGGTAAGCTGAGTTATTTTAAGGCAAAAAAATATTTTAACCATTTTTATCTTTCATTTAAAAGTAGACTTTTCCTTTCTGGCCTTAGTTGTTGATTCATAAATTTAACATTCTGTTGATAAGTGAATGTTGATTTTACTAAAGGCATCTGAGGAGGAAAAGAGCATGCTGCTATAGTAAGAATTGCATGAGAATCTTGCTGGGTGATGTAATAATCTCATGTCTTACAGTTTCTTTACTGAATATGTCATCTTGAAAAGTTGTATTGAAAAATCAGCTCTCACTTTTCCCCCCAGTATTAAATTACACTGATTCTCTAGTAATAAAAATGTTTTTTACTAGTATGAAAAAAACTGGCTAATAAAATTGTTGGCCATCCTTATATTACTTTTGAACTATAGCCATTAATACTTCATTATATTATAGGTTTGCATTTTAATAATTATATAGCAAATGTTTTGCCTATGTAAAATACAAGTGCAATGTTACCAATGAATAAAGAACATTATGCAGTGCAAAACAGAGCATCAGTCACACATGTCATACTTTATATTGCTTAATTTTCCATTAAAAAAATTAGTGACATTTGCATATTTATTATTCTGATTTGGATTAATAAATATGTATATTTATTTAATAAATTAACTCAAATGTGTTTTCTTCAACTTATGGTTTTGTATGGTTCATATCCTCTAAGTAACATATTTTAATTTATTCTTAAGATTAAGTTTTATGTGTGTTTGGCACAACATTGCCTCATCACCACAGAGTGCAATGTAAAATGATGGATATAAATATAGTGTTAATATCAAACTGTTAATTCAACTTGAATCTCCACTATACCATTTACACAGCAGACTAAGCAATATTAAAATTATGGTGGTTTGGGAGTTTTTCCATCATGTTAAATAATCTTTATATCTTAATTAAAAATTGAGTGCCAAATCTACATATGATTCTTAATGTATTAAATACTCCGGAAACTGTGATACCCTTTATACAGTAGGCAGTTGACATCTCTTTTTAAAAAAATCTATATAAAGCATGAAAAGGAAGAAACAGCAAGGGAAAATACTGTTTAATATTTATTTATTATTTTTATTTTTTTGTACTTAATATTTATTATATATTCTAGTTATCCTACATGCACATATATTTACCAATATATTTACCACTGTTTTTCTAACAAAGTGAATAAGAACAGAGTTAACATTTCCAGAAGGAGACCCTTTCTCTTCACATCCTGTAACTTATGCTAGGCAACTCACAAATCATAGTTGAAATCATTCCATCACTGCACGTCTTTTTGCATATATTCATTTATTTATTATAACTAGTTCTCTCTTCTTTACCTGTCTTTGAGATATCCCAAAATTCCATATTAAGTAGGGAGAATCATTTCCAAAAACAGGTTATAAAGTTTCCTGTGGACCAGCAAAGTCCCACATGTGTCAGTACCCACCAGAAGGGGATGTTGTTTACAGAAATAAGAACAGAAGCTGTGGTTCTTTTCATTGACTTCTGAATGGTTCTAAGAAAGAGGTGTACTTTTGCTCCTAAGGAGGTGAGCACATTGCTTCCTTCATTATTCTACAACCTCAGCCAGTCTAGTTGATCTCCTGTGGAAAATTTTTAAATAGAGAATAGAAGAGGTTTCCTCGCATAAGGAAGAAAAATCATGATATAAAGATAGTAAAGGTAACTGGCAGCTTTGAATACCAGAGTTCATTTAAGATGCATTTATATTGTCCATTTTTGCCATCCTTCATGCCTTTATATATTGTCTTATCTTTTTACAATTCATTATTTAGAGGCACATGATTCTGAAAAGTCTGCTTAATTTTAAAACTCTAAAACATAAACTAGACTGGCTAATCCTTATTTATGTTCTAGCTTCAAGTCAGCAGCTAGTAATTATATTTCTTATTCCAACACGGGTGACTATAACTACAGAAAAGATATTCATTAGACAGTATTCAATTTCCATTAATATATTTTAATATCTATCTAAATTCAGTATTTAATTATTTTACTCAATTATGCTATTGCTTAATACTTATTTTATAATTCCTAGAAATAGTTGGCAATATATCTTGCTTGCAGAGGCCATGAAGAAGCAGAACATTCAAAGTGTTATATATGCATTCTTCTTTTACCAAATTCTACTCAAATTCTAATTAGAGTATATTTTAATTACTTCAAAAGTATATTCAATGATAATTAAAACTATTACTAGATAGATAATTTTATCAGTTTCAATTAATTTAATCAGATTAAAGTTTTGACTGTTATAAACATTAAAAGTATGTCTTTATATTTCAGTATGACCTTCATTGAAACATCCAAGAAAAGTTTGCTCTAGGGAGGGTATTTCGTTAAGGGCTGGACATATGGTATTACCAGGGGATCAGTTTTGAACATGTCATATTATATGTCTTTGTGGAATTAGCACTCATTTGCATTGCTGTAGCTAATAGGGCATATTAGGAGGCCCAGTGATCACAAGTTTCTAAAAGACATATGGTAGAAAGTTATTTTTCTGGTGCATTGAAAGGGATTCTCTGGCAATTTAAAAATGCCAAGAGAGGTCCACTTGGGATATAATTGAAATTTTACCAAATATAATACTTAAGGATTTCCAAATAAATTGCTTTTAGTTCATATATATATTTATATATATACATACACAGGTATATGTACCTATGTATATATGTAAATATATGTATTATACATGATGAATATGTGTGTATACATATATACATAAATATATGTATATAAAATATATTATTAATAATATACAAACATATATTAGAGTTTTAGTTTATTGAGTTTACTGCTTAATATCTTTTGTTATATATGACCTTAATCAATTTATATTTGTGTTGATTAAAACCAATAATATATGTTTGTGATTAACATTTTGATAGAACTATTTGAGTTTGAAAGTGAGCATATTGTTTCCCTTATCACCCAACATTGTTTTGCATATCCTTCTGTTGAGAAACATACGTCTTTCTCTTAATTTTTCCTAATAGACAATAATCTAGTATTCCATCTTTGAATTTTGAATTACATTTCATGGTGTAAAATACCTAAGTGTTATGCTTGTTTTTCAACATAAAAACAACAGTATTTGTAAAAATTGAAATAATGTACTAATTATAAATATATCTAATTTTGAATCTTTTCATGGTTCACAAGTATTCTGTGATAATTTTATCAGTTTCAATTAATTTAATCAGATTAAAGTTTTGACTGTTATAAACATTAAAAGTATGTCTTTATATTTCAGTATGACCTTCATTGAAACATCCAAGAAAAGTTTGCTCTAGGGAGGGTATTTCGTTAAGGGCTGGACATATGGTATTACCAGGGGATCAGTTTTGAACATGTCATATTATATGTCTTTGTGGAATTAGCACTCATTTGCATTGCTGTAGCTAATAGGGCATATTAGGAGGCCCAGTGATCACAAGTTTCTAAAAGACATATGGTAGAAAGTTATTTTTCTGGTGCATTGAAAGGGATTCTCTGGCAATTTAAAAATGCCAAGAGAGGTCCACTTGGGATATAATTGAAATTTTACCAAATATAATACTTAAGGATTTCCAAATAAATTGCTTTTAGTTCATATATATATTTATATATATACATACACAGGTATATGTACCTATGTATATATGTAAATATATGTATTATACATGATGAATATGTGTGTATACATATATACATAAATATATGTATATAAAATATATTATTAATAATATGCAAGCATATATTAGAGTTTTAGTTTATTGAGTTTACTGCTTGAGATCTTTTGTTATATATGACCTTAATAAATTTATATTTGTTTTGATTAAAACCAATAATATATGTTTGTGATTAACATTTTGATAGAACTATTTGAGTTTGAAAGTGAGCATATTGTTTCCCTTATCACCCAACATTGTTTTGCATATCCTTCTGTTGAGAAACATACGTCTTTCTCTTAATTTTTCCTAATAGACAATAATCTAGTATTCCATCTTTGAATTTTGAATTACATTTCATGGTGTAAAATACCTAAGTGTTATGCTTGTTTTTCAACATAAAAACAACAGTATTTGTAAAAATTGAAATAATGTACTAATTATAAATATATCTAATTTTGAATCTTTTCATGGTTCACAAGTATTCTGTGATCATTTTGATCTTATAAGTTCATAGCAAACTAGTTATTTCTGAATAAATTTTAGATTGTATATTTCCATTGGTTCTAGTATTCCAAATAGACTATAGGATCATTTCATGTTCCTTGCATTCCCTTTCTTTCCTCTTCCCTTTGCATCTCACAATAGATATGAAAATTCTTTCATACTGGAGGAAGACTATTTTTAAAAGTGTAGTTTAATGAAAAAAGTACCCATTGAAATTGCTATAAACTAAAGGAGGCTTGTGTAGCAACTTTACAAATCAAAGTTAACATGAATATTTAACAGCTATGGACAGCAACTATGTCAATATATGGACTTGCTATGTTTGAATTAATATTAAAAATAAAAACTGGATTAATAGTCTAAACTTTTAGTTTCCTCATAATTCAACCCCTCTTCTGCTCTTAGAAAAGCCTGCTTTGTCGCTATGTTGTTATACTCCATCTAAGACAGTATTACTTCTTGTAACACAAGTAATATGTAGATAACAGTATTTCCTTGTCTCTTAACTTTTACCAGTAAAAGTTAAGAACATGATTACCATTTTGTTAATAGTATCACCTGCAACTAACAAAACTGCCTGATATTTTTTCCTTTGCAATGTAGTATGCACCTGAGGATATAATGGAGTATGACTATGAGTATGGGGAAGCAGAATATAAGGAGGCTGAGAGTGTAACAGAGACACCTCCTGTAACTGAGGAGACAGTAGCACAAACTGAGGTAAAAGCAAAGTAGAACCTTTGTGTGTGGTGTCCTGGTGTTTGTCGTCCTGTGCTTCCTTACGTCCACTCTTATTCACACTGATCGTAGACATTTCACTCATCTGATTTTGTGACTGGATAACTGATTTTTATTTGACAGTAGCTGTCCTGAAGGAACGATGCTTGGTTTGCTTGCTTGCCTTCCTTTCATCCATGCTCTCATTTCCCTTCTTACTTTATTTATGGTTTCCATTCCATCTTTCACCACGTTTTACAGAAAAAGAAATTCAGTTTCAAAATGAAGATGAAGACAGTGGCCACTAACTCAAAGGAAAAGTCCAAAAAGTTTACACCCCTTAAATCTGAAAAATTTGCATCCAAGAAGAAGAAAAGTTATCAAGCAGCAGCAATGGCCAAGCTAGGGGTAAAGGTAGCAAAGAAAAAGCAATCAAGATCTCTCCTAGATAAGCTGGAAGATCTCTGATGATGAGTCATTTTCCTAACCCAACTAGATAAATACTCATTTGGCTAATGCCATACCCTAATTAAATCATGATTTCCATAGATTTTGGATTATCTTATGTTTAACTGATTGCTTTTCTTTTGAATTTACTATTAGGCAAATATTGTTGATGATTTTCAAGACTACAATTATGGGACAGAAAGTTACCAGACAGAAGCTCCTAGAAGTGTATCTGGATCAAATGAGGTAATGTTCATAGACAGCATTAAGTCACAGTGCAAAATTTAACATGCGCAATGTTTCTTGATACATTTTACTCTAGAAGAATCTATAACCTCTGAAAAGTGTGATGTTTTTAGACTTTTGCTGAGATAAGAGAAACAATAGCATTGTCTCCCTATGACTAAAAACAGTTCATTTAAAATTAATGCCAATTCAGAGGGCTTCCGCTGGTGATCCAGTGGATAAGGACACCGCCTTGCAGTGGGCGCCGGTTCGATCCCTGGCCTGGGAAGATCCCACGTGCCGCGGAGCAGCTGGACTGATGTGTCCAATCACCGAGCCGGAGCTCTGGAGCGCATGCGCCCAGAGCTGGCGCTCTGTGACAACAGACGCCACCGCGATGGGAGGCCCGCAGGAGCCAAAGAACAAAGACGGATGAAAAATAGAGAAATGGAAGACCAATAGAAGTGGCCTGCCTGCTCCCCTCCCTCCCCAACCCGACCCCCGCCCAAAATAAATAAATAAATAAATCTTAAAAAAAAAATAAAATTAATGCCAATTCAGGTTTTGCATGACTCTCCTTCATGCAAATGCTAAATTGATCAACCTGAATTGGCTGCCATCATTTTCTTGATTGCTCCTGAGAACTGCAAGCTTCTCCAAATGTTGTGATTAATGATATTCACACCATTACATTTCTCTGAGGAGGAGAATCCTCCAAGGTGAAAATTGTATCATCAAAGGATACAATTAGAATTTATTCCATCTGCCCAATAATCATGCATTTTTATGAATCAAATATTTTGAGAAAATATCATCTTAGGTGATATTAATGGCTATTTACATTTTCCAACTTGTTTGTGGTTAGAATAATACATACAAACTTTTTTCAGTCCTTTCTATGAAAATATTTAAGTACATTCAGGACAAATTAGAACAAGCTTCTTGAATTTCATACTATGTTTATATTCCAGTTATGAAAAAATGAGTATACAATTCAGTTTGAATGTGTTAAATTTATTCTCATCTTATATGACGGTTACCTGAATCATTTTAGTTACTAAGATTTTATTCCACATGTGTTCGAGTGGGGCAAATTCAGTGGGACTTCACTTGCAAACATGTAATTTAAAATAATAACATTTTAGGTTAAGAACAGATTTCAGGTTTCATCTAATCCAAATCAATTGTTTTCTAAAAATTGTTATGTAAAAATTTTTATCTTGATTTAGGATTATATTTATGTACCTGAATTTATTCAACTTTTTAACTCAGAGCTATGAAAATAGTACTATTCTGATCCTGGATAATATGCACTCTCTAACGATAGTATATCCGCATTGTCTAAGAATACAAAAGCATTATGGTTAGTGGCCATATTTTTCATTCACATGACTATGTAACATACTTATTATTCAGTATTGTAGTGTCTAGATTCACTATGCTATAGCAAACAACTTCTTTAAAAATGAAATTTAGAAGTATCTAGATATTTTATTCAATTTGAACCTCATGAAAATATGACCAATGCTTCACTAATAAATGTTATTCATATTTATGCTGTTAGTGAGGAATTATTTATGAAAAAGGAAATTATACTAGCTTCATTTTTCTGTGACTCTGAGATAGTAGTTTTTGTATAATGATGTCACATTATAGTTTTGATATAATTTTTACTTTTAAGTGAATAGGCTCTTACTCTTTATGAGACTATACTCTGATCTAATTTATATGTTCTCTGCTCTAAAGAACTTTTCGTGATATAATAGCATCCTAAATACTAGATACTCTGAGTAAAATATTGTAATGATAAATCTCAATATTGGCCTTAATATTTTATTTTTTGAATTGAGAGTGAAACTTACCATGGCTTTTCTGATAACAGTTTTATTTCATTATGAGGTTCTGTGAGACCTGAAAATTAAGCAAACCTTTAGCTACAGTTTTTTAAAAAGTAAATATCACATGGCATAACAAATTTTTTCCAATGAACAAGCAAATACACATGTTGAATCTATGTGTATATTTGCAGTTTATTGGCAAAGGCACTTTGAAAGCAATATTTCCTTGTGCATTCCAATGTACAAAAGTATTTCTTTCAATGATGTTGAAAAGCTATCTTACCCAGCCTTCAGACTTGCTTGAGTAGTACTCAAACCACTTCCCATCACATTCCATCAAACTGTATTTGCAAATGCTTACCTTGCTTTACTAACAGTAAACTTCATGTTCTCCAATTCCTTGCGACTTAAATGAATAGCCAAATCCAGTTGAAGAAGTATTTACTGAAGAATATCTAACTGGAGAGGATTATGATTCCCAGAGGAAAAATTCTGAGGATATGCTATATGAAAACAAAGAAATAGACGGCAGGGACTCTGATCTTCTGGTAGATGGAGATTTAGGCGAATATGATTTTTATGAATATAAAGAATATGAAGATAAACCAACAAGCCCTACTAATGAAGAATTTGGTCCAGGTGTTCCAGCAGAAACAGATATCACAGAAACAAGTGTAAGTCAGTCTCGTGCTCTGTGTCATTATACGTCTTTTTTTGGAGTATTTCCGTGTTCATATTGATGTCTTTTCAGGTTTAAAATATAGGTTGCTCTTATATAAATTACGAATGTTTATCACTACTAGAGTATCTTGATAGAGTTTTCCTCATGGAGGTCTTCAACAGTTGTATCTCAGGCAACACCACTGGAGTCTTCTTTTGAAAAAGAATAATTTCTAATAGAGTTGTATCCAAATTCTCTTAGCATTGATAAGATTAAATTAGTCATTGCAATTCTGGATACTAGGACTGTTTTTTAATTTTTAAATAATTTGATTGCTTTCTTTTCTGGTAAAGCTCAATAATATACTATATTAGTTATCATTTTATTATTACAATTACTACTATTTAACCTTTTGAATACCTTTACTGATTTTTCCCTCCACTTGTGTTTTTAATTTAATATAAAGACACTTTTTGCTTAGTTCCTTGGAATAATAATTGAGATCGATAGATATCATTATCTTTATAGAATATGTCTTTTAGAAGCAACTGTTCAGCCTCATTCAAGATTTAGCATTAATGTTCATGTGTTTTCCTTTATATATTTTCAGTATTTAAAACTTAAAATTGGTTTCCATGTTAAAAAGCATATTTTAATAGACTATTTAAATGCACTTATATGATTAAATCACCTTTTAAAAATATTTAAATAGCCTTATTTACTTAAAGACAGGCTGCTTGAATTTTTCACTCAACAGATAAATGGCCATGGTGCATATGGAGAAAAAGGACAGAAAGGAGAACCAGCAGTAGTTGAACCTGTAAGTACTGGTGTGAATACATTGAAAAGGTTGGTACAATAATTTGTATTATGAACCATCTATGCTGTAAATTACTATGGATGTTCATTTAGTACTACTGAAAATTCTGTATGTCTAAACATTTATAAGGCCACAAGTGAGTTAGTAATGCCAGTTCTGTCAAGTAGAATTTCAATAAATTATAACAATATAGAGAGTCAGAATTTTGGAATTTCAAACTAGCTGACAATTTCTTGTCTAGTTTTTTCTTTGATAGCCAAGGGGCTTAAGATTTAAAGGGTTTAAATAACTTTCATGAGGTTCAAATGTTTGCTGGTTGATATATGACCAAACTTTGCCTCTTCTCTTTTTCAATCCTATGATTTTTCCTCTAATTGCTGTGACTTGACATTATTGGAAACATATTATTTAATATAGTACTTGTTTCATATCTAAATCACATCATGTAGTAATGTGAAAACATTCTTTTTTAAAATTTGCTTCCTTTCCTTCCATTGGAAAAAATCTTCAAATCACTTCAAAAGTGATATTTCTAACTTATATTCATTTTAGTACCATTCACAATATTGGTAAGAAGCAAATTCTTACTGAAAGTTTTGGAGAAAGTATTGCATTAGAAATAAAGGAAGTATGATAAACTGCCTCATGCTCATGAAAATCTTTTCAGAAATTGCAAGGACATAAAAATTTTTTAAAACATGGCGGAAGATAAAGATAAAAAAGATGCATCTCTAAGAACATTGTTGTGCATTACTCCAAAATCTGAGAAAGCACATTATATGCTTATGAACTTTTAAAAAGCTAATTTTCAGAATAAATTTGTGCTTGTTATGAAAAGTTACAACTAATTTTTTAAATGACCAGACAGTTTTCAGCAGTAGAATCATAAAGTTTTCTAGAGTTGGGTTCTTATCCTGAAATAGTGTTCTTTTCTCTTGCCTATTTAAGAATTTATATTTATGCCCAATACTTTAACATGGACTTTTCTCCTCTTTTCCTGAATTAAAGTACGTAAGTGTACTTTTTCCCATCCTTTCATTCACACAGCAAACATTTATCATGTTCTTGCTTTGTACCAGGTGTTATTCTGGGTGCTAGGGAAAATTTGATTAAATGTCTTGCCCATTTGGGGAGCAGTTAGCATATTCTCTTTGTAATATTGCTTATCTGAGTATTTGTTTACTTGCTAAATAGTTCACAGATTTTTCTCAGGACAGGAATTATGTTTTCTATCATTTTGAATTTCCTCCTTCCCTTGCGCAAAAATGCTTGTAATTGGCTTTGTATGTAGGAGCAGATAATTCACCTTTGTAAGTGTCATGATGTGATGCTTTCTGAAAGCCAATTAGATAAGAAGTTAGAGATTACTTGCCCTAGTAACAACTCTCTTTTTTTTTTAACTGTAGGGCATGCTTATTGAAGGACCACCAGGGCCAGCTGGACCTGCAGTACGTAATGTTTAAGATTATTTTTGTCTTGTTTTATTTTTTTATCAAATATGAGATTTCTACTATACTATTGAATCTATGTATTTTATTTTAGTATTGAATTATAGAGTCAAATACTTGGTCAAAGGACCTGATGACCTTGAGTCACTTTCTGATTTAGCTATCCAAATAATATTCTTTTGAGAGCTATGAATTTAAATTTTGTTTTAAATATTTTTGTTGCTTAAATATCTCTGACTTTTCTAATCTCATCTTCAGTTTCATACCTGAAAGTTATAAAGGTATAAAAAGACCTTCTTTCTTTTCTTTTTAGAGGTATAAGCATATCTCAAGGTATAAGTATATCTTAAGGAATGGAGCTGAGAATTCTAAGTAGACTATAGCTGTCTTATTTGTACTACCAAATGGAGTGATTATCAGCTTCCATTGTCATTTCCTAGTAAGGTTGATGTTTCTCATTACTGTATCTTTATTGTCAGGGAGTTTTACTGATCTGACACTGTAAGAAATCCTCTTTCTTTTGTTTAATTAATTAAATCATTGTAATGTGAAATAACTACGTTAAACCGGTGCCTGTGAATACTTATGCTTATAAAGGAAGGTAAATGATTTCTACCTTTCAACTTCACGGTCACATTTTTTGCAGTCTAATTGAATAAGCATAGCATTTCTTCCATAAGAACTGGGAACCAGCTTTTACCTCAGGGACTGTACATTGGCAGGATCTCCTTTTTTCTTCTTTCGTGGAATATTTTTATCTACCCTGAGTGAAGCCATGTAGAGGAAGGGTTGAGCTAGCTACAATGTGTCTCCTATATATTCTCTTATTATGGGAAGATCAGTAGGGCAATTGTTTGGGAGAAAAGTGTTTATTTATGAAATATAAATGAGTTCTTTTTTCATTGTCGAATGAAATTAGTAATCTGACTCATGTTTTGTATGTAGGAGCAGATAATTCACCTTTGTAAGTCTCACGATGTGATGCTTTCTGAAAGCCAATTAGATAAGAAGTTACAGATTACCTGCCCTACTAACAACTCTCTTTTTTTAACTGTAGGGCATGCTTATTGAAGGACCACCAGGGCCAGCTGGACCTGCAGTACGTAATGTTTAAGATTATTTTTGTCTTGTTTTATTTTTTTATCAAATATGAGATTTCTACTATACTATTGAATCTATGTATTTTATTTTAGTATTGAATTATAGAGTCAAATACTTGGTCAAAGGACCTGATGACCTTGAGTCACTTTCTGATTTAGCTATCCAAATAATATTCTTTTGAGAGCTATGAATTTAAATTTTGTTTTAAATATTTTTGTTGCTTAAATATCTCTGACTTTTCTAATCTCATCTTCAGTTTCATACCTGAAAGTTATAAAGGTATAAAAAGACCTTCTTTCTTTTCTTTTTAGAGGTATAAGCATATCTCAAGGTATAAGTATATCTTAAGGAATGGAGCTGAGAATTCTAAGTAGACTATAGCTGTCTTATTTGTACTACCAAATGGAGTGATTATCAGCTTCCATTGTCATTTCCTAGTAAGGTTGATGTTTCTCATTACTGTATCTTTATTGTCAGGGAGTTTTACTGATCTGACACTGTAAGAAATCCTCTTTCTTTTGTTTAATTAATTAAATCATTGTAATGTGAAATAACTACGTTAAACCGGTGCCTGTGAATACTTATGCTTATAAAGGAAGGTAAATGATTTCTACCTTTCAACTTCACGGTCACATTTTTTGCAGTCTAATTGAATAAGCATAGCATTTCTTCCATAAGAACTGGGAACCAGCTTTTACCTCAGGGACTGTACATTGGCAGGATCTCCTTTTTTCTTCTTTCGTGGAATATTTTTATCTACCCTGAGTGAAGCCATGTAGAGGAAGGGTTGAGCTAGCTACAATGTGTCTCCTATATATTCTCTTATTATGGGAAGATCAGTAGGGCAATTGTTTGGGAGAAAAGTGTTTATTTATGAAATATAAATGAGTTCTTTGATTTTGGTAAAACGAATTTGTCTGAATACTAGGGAAATTAGTAATCTGACTCATGTTTTGTTTCTCTGTAGGGTCTTATGGGTCCTCCAGGTCTACAAGGCCCCACTGGACCCCCTGGTGACCCTGGTGAGAGGGTAAGTGAAGAGACTCAAAAGAATACAACATAAATGATAAGAATGAAAATATATTCTACAAATTCAATATAGTATTCTTATCACTTGAATAATATATGACTTCAATGTTGTAAAATTTTAACTTTTCTAACTATAATTTTAAAAGTTAGAGGAAAGAATATGCATATATCTTTATAGTTAGTAAGAAATTTTTATTTTTAATCAGTTTCCATTTTGATTTGAACTTGATACATTAGATTAAGTTCTTCCTTTTGAATTCAGACATATTTTCTAGGAACTCCTTTGACTATTTAGTGGAATGCTGATAGAAGGAGTTAGTAAGCCAACACCCTGATTTGAAGATCATGTCCTTAGTCACATGGTAAAATAGAGCATTTATATTAAGTCTGTTGAAATTCTTGTAAAATCCTTTTCTCTCCTTCCTTATGTAGCCAATAAATTTGTGCATTAGTTATATTATGTAAAACTAGTGCAATGAAATACAGTCTTCTCTCGGTAAACTTACTATTAATAAAAAGAGTATAACCAAGGAGCAGAGGAAAAATGAAAAGTAGATAATATTATAGTATTCAAGGTTTTTCTATTTGTAATTATTTAATTGTTTTGTGTATTTATTAGTTTTTGATGGTTTCATTTACTTCCCTAGGGTCCCCCAGGACGTCCTGGTTTGCCAGGGGCTGATGGTTTACCTGGTCCTCCTGGTACCATGTTAGTGTTACCGGTATGTTCTTTTTAAATTATTGTTATAAGGATAACCTGAAATTTTCCCATCCTTTGCTAAAAAATATTGCAGAATCATATTGCAGATCAATCAAAAAATATTGTATGAGGTACTTGAAATGGAGCAGCCATCAAAAATTGGTAAACTTTACTAAATCAAAATTCTGATGAATATAAATCTCTGCAGTAGAACTAAAGATTTATTATTCCATTATATTTTTGACAGTAAAGCTTAGAGGACTTTCTTAATATTTTTGATCATGTACTTTATCCTGAATCATATAGGTAACATGCATTTCATTTAATAAAATAAAGTTAATATGCTATTTACCATCATATACACACTAGTTGATACTTTTTACATAAGATATACTTAATAGTGATATTATTCATTACCCTCAAATTATTTACTTTACCTTAAGATTGCTTTTTAAAGTTGGCCAAAATAATTCATATTGTTAAAATGGCCATACAAGGGCTTCCCTGGTGGTCCAGTGGGTAAGGACATCACCTTGCAGTGGAAGGGACACCGGTTCAATCCCTGGCCTGGGAAGATCCCACATGCCGCGGAGCGGCTGGACTGATGTGTCCAGTTACCGAGCTGGAGCTCTGGAGCGCCCAGAGCCGGTGCTCTGCGACAACAGAGGCCACCTCGATGGGAGGCCCACATGGGCCACAGAACAAAGATGGATGAAAATAGACAAATGAAAGACCAATAGAAATGGCCCGCCGGCCCCCCTCCCTCTCCAACCTGCACCTACCCCCCCAAAAAAAATTTAAAAAACAAAAAAGGCCATACTACCCAAAAACAAACTACAGATTTAATGCCATCCCTATTAAATTACCTAAGATATTTTTCACAGAACTATCAATACAACACAAAAATTCTAATATGTATATGAAGCCATGAAAGATCCAGAATTGCTAAGGTAATCCTTAGAAAAAAACAAAACAAAACAAAGCTAGCAGCATAACTTTCCCAGACTTTAGACACTATGACAAAGCTATAGTAATTGAAACATCATAGTGTTGGCACAAAAACAGATATAGGAATCAGTGGAACAGAAGAGAGAGACTCAGAAATAAACCCACATATTTGTGGTCAATTAATCTTTGACAGAAGAAGCAAGGATATACAATGGGGAAGAGCTAGTCTTTTCAGCAAGTGGTTTTGGGAAAGTTGGACAGTCACATGTTAATCAATGAAGTTAGAACACAGCTTCATACCATACACAAAATAAACTCTAAGTATCTTATAGACTAAAATATAAGACATGATACCATAAACCTTCTAGAAGAGAACACAGGCAAAACATTTTTTGACATAAATCATAGCAATGTTTTCTTGGATCAGTCTCCCAAGGAAATTGAAACAAAAACAAAGAAACAAATGGGACCTATTCAAGCTTATAAACTTCTGCACAGCAAAGGAAACCACAAATAAAACAGACAACCAACAAACTGGGAGAAAATACTTGCAAAATATGTAACCATCAAAAACTTATTTTCAAAATATACAAACATGTCATATAGCTCAGTAACAACAATAACAGCAACAAATAACAATAAAAAATTAGTTAAAAGGTCTAAATAGGTATTTCTTCAAAGAAGATATTTAAATGGTCAATAGGAGCAGGAATAGATGTTAAACAGTGCTAATTATTAGAGAGAAGAAAATCCAAACTATAATGACATATCAACTCATGCTAGTCAGAAGAGCCATTACTAAGAAGACTACAAATAATAAGTGCTGCAGAGGGCATAGAGAAAAGAGAATCCTCCTACATTGTTAGTGGGAATGTAAATTGATGCAGCTACTATGGAAAACAGTATAAAGGCTCCTTAAAAAACTAAAACTAAAAAACTAAAATGTAAAAAATTAAAACATAAAAAACAGGCCCTTATCTAGTTGCAGGTAGTGGGGGCTACTCTCCAGTTGAGTTGAGCTGGCTTCTTGTTGTGGTGACTTTTCTTGTTGTGGAACTCAGGCTCTAGGGCTTACAGGTTTCAGTAGTTGTGGCTCCAGCTCCGAGGCTCTAGAACACAGGCTCAATAGCTGTGGCTAGCTGCTTTGCCGCCTGTGGGATCTTCCCAGATCAGGGATCGAACTCATTTCTCATGCATTGACAGGCGAACTCTTTACCACTGAGCTACCAGGGAAAGCCCGAGCAGTTTTTTTTTTTTTTTTTTAAGATTTATTTATTTATTTTGGTGGAGGTGGGGTGGGGAGGGAGGGGAACAGGCAGGTCACTTCTATTGGTCTTTCATTTGTCCATTTCATCCATCTTTGTTCTTCGGCCCATGTGAGCCTCCCATCGCGGTGGCGTCTGTTGTCGCAGAGCACCGGCTCTGGGCGCATGCGCTCCCGAGCTCGAACTCGGTAATTGGACATATTGGTCCAGCCGCTCCGCGGCACGTGGGATCTTCCCAGGCCAGGGATCGAACCGGTGCCCCTTGCACTGCAAGGCGGTGTCCTTACCCACTGGACCACCAGGGAAGCCCCAGAGCAGTTTTTAATCTAGCAATTAAGGCACCTATTTGAGAAAGTCTGATTTTGAGCTCTGTATTTTACTGTCTTTTCTTAGTTCCGTTATGGTGGTGATAGTTCCAAAGGACCAACCATCTCTGCTCAGGAGGCTCAGGCCCAGGCCATTCTTCAGCAGGCTCGGGTAAGAAAAGATCAACATACAGTCTCATTACATGATTCTGTGCCAAATTATGTGTGTGAGAGAGAGAAAGGGAGAGAGAAAATGTGTGTTCGTGTTTCTATGTGTGTGTGTATATGGAGAGTGCTATTATTATGAACAAAATACTGCTGAATAGTATATTGAATCTAGATGGAAAAGATGCTAAGAAAATGTCTGTTTTTCCAGTAGGAATATTTTCTTTAATATTGAATTTAAATGACTGGCCCTTGGAGTATTGCCATACATAATTCTGAGAAAAACACACAAACCATAAAACATAAATTTTGTAATTTTTAAAAAAAGTGCTGATGGTTTATACATAACACCCTTTATGTTTCACATCCAGATTTCCCTGCTAAGGTATATGTCTGTGATCACTGAATGGAGTAAGAGAGTAAACTTTTAAATAATTTTTTCCGCATAATCTTACAGAATATTCAGGATATCCCAATTAATCCAGAAATTTAAAATTCCTACACATTCTTGTATATGAAAGAAACCTTCCAATATGTAGTCTAAGCTCTAGTCATTACAATGTATATTTTATTTTTACCAAATCTGTTCAGTTAATACTTCTTTGTCAACTAAAAGCTTTCCACTATCTGCATACTTGAGAATATAAAAATGTTTATTTTTAAATTAGTTCCAATGAAATTAAAATATAAATAATCAAAAGAATGGATCACGAAAGAGTTGAAAGTGATGCAGTACTTTTATTCGTAGTGTAGTCTTTTCCTCTTTTCAAGGAAAAATGAAATAAAGGTTTGCAGTTTGTATGCATATGGGTTCCTGCTTCCTAAGTGGAATAAATCATTTTAGTGATAACTATCATCCTAAATTTATGAATGCATAAATTATCTGGAAATGTAAATCTATTAATCTGAAAAGATACCATTGTTTGGTTGCGTCATTTATAAAGAAAATGAAAATTTTGAGTATTAGTTTATTAGACCTTGATGTGATACAAATCTAAATATATTTAAATTGATTTACTAATGGTGCCTGCAATTTATAAATTATATTACTTTAGACAAGTTTTAGGTAATTATTTGAGGTTAAATAATTTATTAGGCCATTGATTTCCTAATTTTATTAGTCCTTTTAATCCACTTGGAAATAGGTAGCAAGCATTATAATTCTAATTTTTCAGATATTTAATCTCAAGTATTAAGAAGTGTATTGTCAAAAAATTTCCTGGTGTGTCAGTAGTGAAATTATGGAGATATTACTGTTCTTATCTCACACACTTTTCTAATATGATTTTACATATTATTTCTATTATAATATCTTTATATATGCATCAGTAATCTAAATATGCATCTTCAGAATCACTAATATTCAAAAATCGCACACCTCACTAATTTAACATCTGTCTAATATTTATCTTTTTAGTCTAAGTGCTCCAGCTTTTCAAGTATGCCAGCTTCATATTTCTAATATCCATTATCAATAGTGCATGTGATCATTCTATCCTGCTTATGATTCTATAAAATAAGTGTATTTTCCACAAAACATTAAATTTGAGATTTATTAAAACAGCTATCTTATCATAGCACTTTCTGATCAATTTTGCTTTTTTGCTATTTTGTTTGAATTGCCGTAGTTTTTCTTACAGTACTGCTAAAAAAACTTCTACATAATAAGGCAATTCAATTTGTTCACATCTGGAAGTATTTTCACTGAGAATTGCACTTTTGCATTGAAGAAAAGTTTACACAAAATTTTGAGTGTATATTTGAGTAGAAAAATGATCAGATATTAAATTTCTTATTAGGTACTAAAATCTATTTTAACTTTTATTTTTAGGTAAATCATAAATATATGGTACAAGTTGGTATACCTTACAACAGTATTGAAAAGTATGGTACCTACTAGGTGATTGTCACTCTAGAAACCTGTGATTCTTCAGTAATCAGGCAGTTTTTCTTCTACACAGCTGTCATGCCTCTATTGACCAAACTATCACTTGAGGGGAACTTGTGCAAATGAATGTTGTGGTTCACTATGCTAATCCAGGGGGACATTCCTGAATTTGCTATATTTTATTTTCTAGATTGCTCTGAGAGGTCCACCTGGCCCAATGGGTCTGACTGGAAGACCGGGTCCTGTGGTAGGTTATCCAATAAGATAATGTGTGTTTAAATTCCTGTTGTAGTAGTTCTTTGTGCAGCTTTGGTTGAGCAGTTTTCATATTTCTGGCTGGTGAGTGTAGGGTAAATAAATAGATTATGCTTTATTCTGTTTCCATTTTAAAAAATCTGTTCAAATTTAGTTCTCAGTAATTTTAATGAAAGAGTTGCAATGGGAAGTTCTCAAGTAATACAGTGAACAATATAATTGAATCACGTATCCAACTGTTAACTCCTCAAACAATATAATTTATTTGTATAATAGAGTTATTGAAGTTCAGTTTTACAGTAAGTTCTTGAGCTTGAAGTTTATGCTAAACAGAATTGATTAAAGAAGAAAAAATATGTGAGGCTAATGAAAAAGTTTCCATAATCTTAGAGGAAGCAAGAGACTTGGTTTAAACTTTGTTGCCTATAGTATTTTGTGAACTGCTTCAGATATTAGAGAAATTATTTTGTTTTTTAGAGTTTCTTGGAGAAAGTGTTTGATTTTTCCTTATAAACTTACTGACAAACTAATATAGTCTATATATTTAAAAATATTTTCAAGTTTTTGAAACTTACCAAATGCTAAGTAGTAGAGAAATTCACACACACCAGGAAAACAGGTTCTTTTCAAATCATGATTGTTTTGAGAGAAAAGAACACTGTAGAATTCCAACCTGAGTTCTCATTGACTTTAAAATTAATGGAAATAATTTTTTAAAACTTTTATTTTTAGGTAAATCATAAATATATGGTACAAGTTGGTATACCTTACAACAGTATTGAAAAGTATGGTACCTACTAGGTGATTGTCACTCTAGAAACCTGTGATTCTTCAGTAATCAGGCAGTTTTTCTTCTACACAGCTGTCATGCCTCTATTGACCAAACTATCACTTGAGGGGAACTTGTGCAAATGAATGTTGTGGTTCACTATGCTAATCCAGGGGGACATTCCTGAATTTGCTATATTTTATTTTCTAGATTGCTCTGAGAGGTCCACCTGGCCCAATGGGTCTGACTGGAAGACCGGGTCCTGTGGTAGGTTATCCAATAAGATAATGTGTGTTTAAATTCCTGTTGTAGTAGTTCTTTGTGCAGCTTTGGTTGAGCAGTTTTCATATTTCTGGCTGGTGAGTGTAGGGTAAATAAATAGATTATGCTTTATTCTGTTTCCATTTTAAAAAGTCTGTTCAAATTTAGTTCTCAGTAATTTTAATGAAAGAGTTGCAATGGGAAGTTCTCAAGTAATACAGTGAACAATATAATTGAATCACGTATCCAACTGTTAACTCCTCAAACAATATAATTTATTTGTATAATAGAGTTATTGAAGTTCAGTTTTACAGTAAGTTCTTGAGCTTGAAGTTTATGCTAAACAGAATTGATTAAAGAAGAAAAAATATGTGAGGCTAATGAAAAAGTTTCCATAATCTTAGAGGAAGCAAGAGACTTGGTTTAAACTTTGTTGCCTATAGTATTTTGTGAACTGCTTCAGATATTAGAGAAATTATTTTGTTTTTTAGAGTTTCTTGGAGAAAGTGTTTGATTTTTCCTTATAAACTTACTGACAAACTAATATAGTCTATATATTTAAAAATATTTTCAAGTTTTTGAAACTTACCAAATGCTAAGTAGTAGAGAAATTCACACACACCAGGAAAACAGGTTCTTTTCAAATCATGATTGTTTTGAGAGAAAAGAACACTGTAGAATTCCAACCTGAGTTCTCATTGACTTTAAAATTAATGGAAATAATTTTTGATTTTAATATTTTCTTTGATATAAAAAACTGTACTGTGCTTTCAATATGATCTTATATACTCAATATGCTTTATTTAAATAATGATATTTAGAGAAATTATTACTCTGAATGTTGAAAGTTTATCTTTGGTGTACTGAATAGACACAGCAAAACTATTTTATTCAAATTTGAATTAATCAAATAGTTTTCTAATTCTGTTTTACTGATCTTATTGCGATGATAGTTTTATTCATGTGGTTTATTCAGGAGCTTGGTATGTACTTTTCCATACATTTATAGTTCTTATGATTTTATACATTTTGAAGGGCTTTACACTCAGTCACATGAGCTCATGTGAAATATGTGTTTTGGCAGTATGTTCCACAGAATATAATTTAAATGTTTCTAAAGCTGTTATTTTGTATTTATCATTTAATTTTACTGTTCTGCCTTACAAATTATAATAGGGAAATGAAAGATTCTATGTCATATAACAAAGGAAGAAATAGAATTAATATTTTGTTACTTAATAATAACAAATTTACATGACTGAGGAAAATCAGTAGTATGCTAGTGTTTTACAAATATGGGTGCAGGGAATTATCTGTGTATTTTGTTAAATGTGAAAGTTCCTCGGGCCTGGAACTTGAGACTCTGATGAGGAGGATTCAGGGTTGCAACTGGCAAACTATATTAATGAGTGCAGCAGTCTGATTTTTACGGTCAGAAATGCTTGAGAAACACTGCCTATTGCTTAGTTTTAAAATATCAGTCTAGAAATTCTAAAATTGCATAATCCACAAGAATTTTTCTACTTATCATCCTGACAAACACAAATCTAGGGGATCTGGAGAGGATAAGGTTAGTGATGAGCAGAATCAATGAAAGTTTGCTACATCGACCTGTTCCTATTTTCACTAGTCATATAAGGCCAGACATTTACAGCATGTTGGCAGAGGGATAGCATTGACAATTATCTTTTTACATTGCAATTCTCAATGTAATACCTAAGATTAATTGATTTTACTACTTAAGTCTTTGTTATGGAATGCTTTAACTTCCTAAAATATTAAAACTAGGTTTTGAAAGAAATCACATTGTTTTCACCATTTTATCTTCTATTTTTCTTTGCTCCAAAATATCAAATTATTACTGACTTTTAAAAATCTTAATTTTAGTCTGAATGTATTTTATATATTAAGAGTTTAAAAAGAAACAGTGTTTTAAACATGAATATGTTCTTTCTTTCACTGGATACTTTATTCAATTGTTTATTTCCAGTTGCTTTTAAAAAAAGAATTATTTATTCATTTACTTTTGGCTATTCTGGGTTTTTACTGCTGCCACAGGCTCTTCTCTAGTTGCAGGGAGTGGGGGCTACTCTGGATGAGGTGAGCAGGCTTCCTGTTGCAGTGACTTCTCTTGTTGTGAAACTTGAGCTCTAGGGCACATGGGCTTCAATAGTCATGGTATATGGGCTCAGTAGTTGAGTCTCCAAGGCTATAGAGCACAGGCCCAATAGCTGTTGCTTATGGGCTTCGTTGCTACACAGCATGTGGGATCTTCCCAAATCAGGGATCCCCTGATTTGGATGCATGTCCCCTGCATTGGCATGCGAACTTTTCAGCACTGAGCTACCAGGGAAGCCCTCCAATTGTTTTTTTAGACAAAAGGAGATCTGTATTATAGAATAATCAAGAAACCTAGAAAATTTTCTTTTCCCTAGTCCTTTCTTGTCAATGATTACTTGGCAATTTTTAGAATAACTGTTTGGGTAAAGTAATTATAATCTGTTGTGTAGATTGTTCTTATACACAGAAATTTAGTACAATAAGTCAATTAAATATAAATGGACTGTCCTTTGCATTCATGTCTGGTTAATAATCTGATTTAATGTAGAACCCCAGTTTCTCTCTTAAAGAAATTTAATTGCAAGTATTCTTAGATGCTTAAAAGTCATCATTCTTGTAATATTCAAGGTTGGAATATTCATGTTACTTGACTTGGCATATCTTTTGAAAGTCTTATTGATAGTTTTCCTTTGGAGCCACCAGGAGGCTCTCGACACCTAGCATTTTCAGGCTTAACATAGTTTTAGCCTTTTTGCATTTGGATTCAATGCAGTATTTAGTTGAATCTCTATTGATTCAAATAAATCAGAAATTTTTTAAACACAAAAAGTGTGCTTCTTCATCATGAAGTAACCTATCATCATGTTCAATTTTAATGTTCTAAAGCTTTCTAAGAGGGTGAATGGCCTAGTATTTATTTTTTAAAGCTCACAGCACTTTTATAAAGTGATTATATCTTTTTTCCAGTTAATGTGCCAGTTTTTTGTTGCACTTTGTGATTTATGTAAATATTTGTAAGAGGCTTTGTCATAAGGATTTATTCTCCTAGAGAAAAATAACACAGACCAATCTAGGGAAAAATACTTTGACATTATTTTAGGACAATTATAATGACAACAATAGCATCTGTTCTTGATGTTTTATTGCTATAGAATTCAGCGTCTGAGAAACGTCTAAGTATAAAAGCATTAACATGTTGCCAAGTTGCATAAGTGGATTCAATGTGTACCCGATTCTGTAAAAACATGTTTCCTGTACTACTCCACCACAGAGTCATGATAAATAATGCCTGCGTATGGTCATAAGTGCTCTAATGGCACACATATTAAAGAATATTTAGTGTGATTTCATGAAACTGACATCTGTGTAGTTATCAGTAAATATAAACTTTTAAATATAGCTTCCACATAAGAATACAGTCAAAATCTGAGAAGAGCTATATTTCAGCACTGAGCTACCAGGAAGCCCTCCAATTGTTTTTAGACAAAAGGAGATCTGTATTATAGAATAATCAAGAAACCTAGAAAATTTTCTTTTCCTAGTCCTTTCTTGTCAATGATTACTTGGCAATTTTTAGAATAACTGTTTGGGTAAAGTAATTATAATCTGTTGTGTAGATTGTTCTTATACACAGAAATTTAGTACAATAAGTCAATTAAATATAAATGGACTGTCCTTTGCATTCATGTCTGGTTAATAATCTGATTTAATGTAGAACCCCAGTTTCTCTCTTAAAGAAATTTAATTGCAAGTATTCTTAGATGCTTAAAAGTCATCATTCTTGTAATATTCAAGGTTGGAATATTCATGTTACTTGACTTGGCATATCTTTTGAAAGTCTTATTGATAGTTTTCCTTTGGAGCCACCAGGAGGCTCTCGACACCTAGCATTTTCAGGCTTAACATAGTTTTAGCCTTTTTGCATTTGGATTCAATGCAGTATTTAGTTGAATCTCTATTGATTCAAATAAATCAGAAATTTTTTAAACACAAAAAGTGTGCTTCTTCATCATGAAGTAACCTATCATCATGTTCAATTTTAATGTTCTAAAGCTTTCTAAGAGGGTGAATGGCCTAGTATTTATTTTTTAAAGCTCACAGCACTTTTATAAAGTGATTATATCTTTTTTCCAGTTAATGTGCCAGTTTTTTGTTGCACTTTGTGATTTATGTAAATATTTGTAAGAGGCTTTGTCATAAGGATTTATTCTCCTAGAGAAAAATAACACAGACCAATCTAGGGAAAAATACTTTGACATTATTTTAGGACAATTATAATGACAACAATAGCATCTGTTCTTGATGTTTTATTGCTATAGAATTCAGCGTCTGAGAAACGTCTAAGTATAAAAGCATTAACATGTTGCCAAGTTGCATAAGTGGATTCAATGTGTACCCGATTCTGTAAAAACATGTTTCCTGTACTACTCCACCACAGAGTCATGATAAATAATGCCTGCGTATGGTCATAAGTGCTCTAATGGCACACATATTAAAGAATATTTCAGTGTGATTTCATGAAACTGACATCTGTGTAGTTATCAGTAAATATAAACTTTTAAATATAGCTTCCACATAAGAATACAGTCAAAATCTGAGAAGAGCTATATTTCAGTCTGAGGACTTGAATATCTTATTGTATTAACTAACTATATTCAAATATATTTTGAATAATGTTTAATTATTTCAAGTGAAAATGGTAGGATAAAACTGATGAGGGACTTACAAAATGAAATGAGTCTGTCTTCACTTTTTCTCTGCAGGGTGGGCCTGGTTCCTCTGGGGCCAAAGGTGAGATGGGTGATCCAGGTCCTCAGGTAAAAATTCACCTATTTCACTTATTTAATTTATTTATTTAACAATTATTTTTATTTTACTTTTTCACTTATTTTATTTTTGACTTTATTTTATCTATTAGGGTAATTGAGGCATCTACCATATCTTTTATGAGTATAGAAATTACATTGCCTTTAAGCTCACATCAGCTTTTTAAATTGAAAAATCTCTAATGTTCAATTGAATGTCAATAACTTGATTAATTTAAACAATGTTAAAAGAATATAATAAGCTAGTATTGGAAAGTATTGATAGCAATATGTCCTCAGAATATTAAATTGGCTTAAGATTATACAGAGCAGAGCAGAATCATTATAATTGTACTTATGACGACCCTGCCACAAGCCTATTTCCTGTGGAGAATAAATCTAATAAATCTCTCAGAAAGGATATTTAATATATCTAAAAGAAACTAGCTTTAAGTCTTTTGTAGAGCTGAGGAAATTAAGAGAAATTGAGAACATCTGAACTGAAATTCTTAAAACGATCTTACATTATATTTGCGTGTGCATGCATGTTCAGTCATTCAGACATGTCCAGCTCTTTGTGACCCCATGGACTGTTGCCCACCAGGCTTATCTGTCCATGGCATTCTCTGAGCAAGAATATTTAAGCAAGAATACTTAAATTGCCATTTCCAACTTCAGGGGTCTTATTGACCAAAGAATCAAACCTGTGTCTCCTGAGTCTCCCTCATTGGGAGACAGATTACTTATCATTGAGCCATCCAGGAAGCCCTATATTATATTCACATGGTGCAAAATTTAAAGTATAATTTTTTCCTTGAATGATGATAAGTTGATAGAGACATTTACTGTAAGCACATTATGGAATATACTTATTCTAGAAAACTAAAAAGTCAAATTGCATGTATATTTAAAGTTCATGCATTTTTAATGAAAATGCTTCCTGGTGCATTCAGTACACATAAATTCAAATTGGTTGCAGGAGCTCTCAAGTGGTCATCTATTTTTTTTCTTAAAAAAAAGCCACTGTTATTTTAACATTATTATTATATTGTAGAAGTAAATTTTCATGATGTTTGCAGTTTTTCTTAACTCTGGTGAGATACAATATCAAATGAGGATCATGTTCATGAAAACTAACAAGATTTGTTCTGCTATTATTGTTCCTTGCCTTCTAGTTGGTGTATATGATAGAGTTTTCTCTACAGTATTTTAAAGCTATATTCTTTTAACCTCTGTTAAGCAACTTCAATTTCATATTTCTATAATCAACATGTCACTGGATTCACAAAAATTATTTGTAATTTCAAATGTGTGTTACATTTTGTATCACACTCATTAAATAGGCATTGTCTAAACTTAAAAAGGGGCATAGTTGATTGACTACCAAGGCCTATACTATACTAGATATATATGTAGTCTATTATTAGCTGTATAACTTTCTTTTAAGAACATGTATATTAATTCATAGATAAACTACTGTATGTTGATAACTTTGTATTGTACTGCTTTGAGAAAGGTACTGAAAATCTTAAAGCTTTAATGTGATATGGCCTGGTGCCAGTCATTCATTTGAATTGGATTTTTCCAAATCATCCTTTAGTATTTTGTAGATGATTGAAAGAAATGTGTACCAGGCACAGGTGTGGTCCTAAATTGTACGACTGTAATGGAAGAAAGGAAAGACTTAGTCCAACCTTGAGGTGGTTAACAAATAATGGGAGACTCAACTATGGGGAAAAAAAGACAATTGCAATCAAATGTGGTAACAGCTGCAATAAAACAATAAATGACAAGGAGAAGATCTCCGAAAAGTGAAGGGAAAGGTGAAAGCAAAGGGATTAGAAAGAGAAGAGGAATGAAATGAAAGTGTCTTCAGTCAAGGGAAATGAAAACCCCTAGGTTTTGAGAATCAATTTAGTATTTGAGGATTTTTTAAAGTTTAAAATATCACTTTGTATTCCTTTTGTTTAAATGTAATCATATTTATATATAAACTTAATAAAATAGTATGGCTTTTTTCTTGGTAAGAAGCCATTTAGAAAAATTGATTCTCTTGTCTTCTTGCTTTATCTGGACTTTTATGTATGAAATAGTTTTGTTGTGTTAAAGTGATTAGTGTAAAGCTAAGAAAACATAAATTTCTAAACTGCTGTTGATCAGGAATTCTATAAAATGAATTAATTTTGATGTTTTGATACAGGGCCCTCGTGGTGTCCAAGGTCCTCCTGGTCCAACAGGAAAACCTGGAAAAAGGGTATGGTTAGTTTTCACTGTGCATACGGAGGCCATCTGAAATCATCTCACTTAGTCTGTTTTCTTTTACTCTGTGCTCTTTGGTATCCTTTTTTGCTTAGTCGTGTTCTTGGTCCTGTCAGGGTCGTCCAGGTGCTGATGGCGGAAGAGGAATGCCAGGAGAACCTGGAGCCAAGGTCTGGAGCTCATCTCCTATGTTTGTTTATTCAGATCTTGTATATGAGTTCATCGTGACATTTTTATATTTTAAAATACAGGTTCTTGATATGAAAGAATGTTTAATTGAAATTACAATACAGAAATAGACTCAGAATGTGATGATGATGATGATGATGAATTTACAGGGGGATCGAGGATTTGATGGACTTCCAGGTCTGCCAGGTGACAAAGGTCACAGGGTAAGATATACCATTCTATTGTTTGTTTATACAGGAATAATATAGGAATATTATGAAATACTTAAAAATATTAATTTCTAAGAAATAGGAAGAAAATTAAGTATTTGAGAACTCATGTAAGTTAGGACATTTACTAGATACTTGAAGGAATATAAGTAGAATTATATGCAATATTAATATAAGCTCTTTGTTTTAGATGTTAAAATACTCATTTTTCACAAACATAAGTTGAGGCAAAATCTTTATGTATGTGTATATGGAAAATATACTTATAGAATAACAGTAGAGAGATTTGATTTTCCTCTAATTTTTGGATAATTGCTTCAATTTCAAGCTTACATAATGTCTATGAAAATATACTCAAAAGTCATTAATATAACAAGTGATGGGGCACTGTATTTTATTATGCTTATTAAATGGTCTCAGGAGATTGAGGTGCCACAGACTAACTCATTGTGATAATATAAATTTGCAGTCAAATGCAGAGCTTATAATTTACTATGGCTGAACAAAATACAATGTTGAACAATAATCTAGTCATTATGTTTAGTGAGAAATCAAGCAAAGATCCAGCATCTCAAAAAACATCAACTTTGGATCTTCACATTTTTCTTCATCAAAAGTTTAGAATGAAAGTGGACAATCTTTAAGAAAATTAGACCATATGACTTCCCTAGTGTTCCAGTGGGTAGGGACACTACCTTGCAGTGCAAGGGGGTCCGGTTCAATCCCAGGCCTGGGAAGATCCCACGTGCCGCGGAGCGGGTAGACCGATGTGTCCAACTACTGAGCTGGAGCTCTGGAGCGCATGCACCCAGAACCAGTGCTCTGCAGCGAGAGAGGCCACTGTGATGGGAGACCACACAGGCCAAAAGAACAAAGATGGATGAAAACAAATAAATGAAAGACCAATATAAGTGGCCAAGAAAATTAGACAATATTAAAAAATAGATAAAAAGAGTGCTATGAATTTTTAGCAAGATACTTAGTGTGTGCCTGTCACATATTAAGAGAAATCTATCATTTTGTTTTTTTGAAAATCTGAAAATTCTTTAGTCTTCTTGAATTGTGCTGAGTTATTTGTGAGTATTGTTTTAGACTCAGAAAAAAATTAAATAAAATCAGCAAAGTGCATCCATGTTTAAGACAATCTTCAACAAAATACTTTTTCTGTTAGTTTGTAATAATTAAATGTCTGAAAATTATTCAGGTGTTTTATCTAAACCTTTCTGTTTTCAAAATTGTAGGAGCATTTTTCCTAGCATACGAATATGTAATGCCAGTTAATGTAAAATTATGAATTATCATTGAAGTGTTCTCAGGAGAGAAAATAAAGCATAAACTCTTTTCTGCTAAATGTTCCATTATATTTGGTAGTATAGCTGTAGGGATAGACATAAATATTATGATTTATTTCATATTCTGAGTACATTTGAATTTATTTAATAGGGTGAACGAGGTCCCCAAGGTCCTCCTGGTCCTCCTGGAGAAGACGGAATGAGGGTATACTAAACTTTTTTTTTTTTAAAGAAATGTTTAAAATTAGAACATTAAAGAAAATCATGTTACATTGCCTGATCACATAACTGTCCTATTCATTTTTTCCATCAAAGGGAGAAGATGGAGAAATAGGGCCAAGGGGTCTTCCAGGTGAAGCTGTAAGCAGACTTTCTTTTCTTCATTTTAAATAATACCCTATTTAGGAGGAATAGTGATTAGAGTTACATAAATAATGTTAATAATAAATCACAGTCTTGCCTAACCTAACCTGGTAATTGTTATGTGAAAAAAACATTTAAAAAGGATACTTAGAGTTCTTCTTTTTTTAAATCTTAGAAAATTGAGAAAAAACAAATGTGAGATATAATACTTTAGCTATAAGGAAAGACAAGAAAACCTTCTTAAGTAAAATTTCAAAGAAATAGAGGAAAACAACAGAATGGGAGAGACTAGCGATGTCTTCAAGAATTTAGAGATACCAAGGAAACATTTTATGCAGTGATGGTCACAATAAGAATAAAGATGGATGAAAACAAATAAATGAAAGACCAATATAAGTGGCCAAGAAAATTAGACAATATTAAAAAATAGATAAAAAGAGTGCTATGAATTTTTAGCAAGATACTTAGTGTGTGCCTGTCACATATTAAGAGAAATCTATCATTTTGTTTTTTTGAAAATCTGAAAATTCTTTAGTCTTCTTGAATTGTGCTGAGTTATTTGTGAGTATTGTTTTAGACTCAGAAAAAAATTAAATAAAATCAGCAAAGTGCATCCATGTTTAAGACAATCTTCAACAAAATACTTTTTCTGTTAGTTTGTAATAATTAAATGTCTGAAAATTATTCAGGTGTTTTATCTAAACCTTTCTGTTTTCAAAATTGTAGGAGCATTTTTCCTAGCATACGAATATGTAATGCCAGTTAATGTAAAATTATGAATTATCATTGAAGTGTTCTCAGGAGAGAAAATAAAGCATAAACTCTTTTCTGCTAAATGTTCCATTATATTTGGTAGTATAGCTGTAGGGATAGACATAAATATTATGATTTATTTCATATTCTGAGTACATTTGAATTTATTTAATAGGGTGAACGAGGTCCCCAAGGTCCTCCTGGTCCTCCTGGAGAAGACGGAATGAGGGTATACTAAACTTTTTTTTTTTTAAAGAAATGTTTAAAATTAGAACATTAAAGAAAATCATGTTACATTGCCTGATCACATAACTGTCCTATTCATTTTTTCCATCAAAGGGAGAAGATGGAGAAATAGGGCCAAGGGGTCTTCCAGGTGAAGCTGTAAGCAGACTTTCTTTTCTTCATTTTAAATAATACCCTATTTAGGAGGAATAGTGATTAGAGTTACATAAATAATGTTAATAATAAATCACAGTCTTGCCTAACCTAACCTGGTAATTGTTATGTGAAAAAAACATTTAAAAAGGATACTTAGAGTTCTTCTCTTTTTAAATCTTAGAAAATTGAGAAAAAACAAATGTGAGATATAATACTTTAGCTATAAGGAAAGACAAGAAAACCTTCTTAAGTAAAATTTCAAAGAAATAGAGGAAAACAACAGAATGGGAGAGACTAGCGATGTCTTCAAGAATTTAGAGATACCAAGGAAACATTTTATGCAGTGATGGTCACAATAAGGACAGAAATGGCAAGGACCTAACAGAAACAGACTAAATTAAGAAGAGGTGACAAGAATACACAGAAAAACTGTACAGAAAAGGTCTTAATGACCCAGATAACCACAGTGGCATGGTGACTCACCTAGAAACAGACATCCTGGAGAATGAAGTCAAGTGGGATTTAGGATGCTGGGAAAGATTGAGGGCAGTGGGAAAGCGGGAAAACTAAGGATGAGTTGGTTGGATGACTTCACTGACTCAATGAATATGAGTCTGCGCAAACTCCAGGAGACTGTGCAGGACAGAGAAGCCTGGTGTGCTGCAGTTCATGGGGTTGCAAAGAGTTGGGCACGACAGTGACTGAACAACCAACAGCATCTTGTCAGCCAAAAACCTTACGTAGTTTTTGTTCCTGTTTATTTTGTTTCAGTTTTTTGTATCATTAATACCTCTAGAATTTATTAATGTGTTTAGAATAAATTAATCTTAGTGTAGAAGAAACAAAAAATTTGGTGCTTAGATATACCAAATATAACAGCCAGCTGTAAAAATATTTGTTTTATAAATGTATTACTTTTCCATAACAAAAAATTACTAAATTATATTCTTTCTTCCACTATATTTTACATATGAGGAAACTGAGTTGGAAAGGCTTCCCCAAAGCTAGTCAGTCAAAGAAGCAGACTAGAAGCAGACCTCCTTGTTCTATTGCTAGTTTACCACTTTATAGAGCCTGCCAACTCTAAGGAATAGTAGCTCAAGTAAATATAACAGTAAATCATAGCACTGACTTTTCCAAGAAAGAAAAGAAGGAAGAAGAAATAGAAGAGCAGGAAGAAAAAGAGAAGACATTGGTTGTTTAAAAAATTATAATTATTTAAAAATCAAGAAAGCAGTTTCTATAGCCTTCCTAATATAACTATCCAGCTATTTGTTTGTTTCTCTCAGTAGCATATTCTCTCAAGATGGGATTTATTTAAATGTAAAATAAATGAGAATCAAGACTGTTCTCTTTGTGTTGTCTGTTTGATTGAATTATTAAAATATAATAAGATTCAGTATTGCTATTCAAATTGGAAAGTGACACAGTGACTTATTTAAAACTTTAAAATATTTCCTATTTTGAAGTTTCCCAAGTGATTCATATGTAAGTTTATAGAATAAAAGATGCACTTTCTGATTAAAGACTCACTCATCCATTTCGGCTTTTGGTTCAATATACATACTAGATAGTTGTGTCATATAAAATGCTATTCTAAATGCCACTTTTGGCATGGTAATAGAAGATGAACAAATATTTTAATCTAAACATTATATTAAAATTTATTCAAAGGTAGAGATGTACTTTGAAGGCATTTCTTATGAAAATGTGTTTCTCTTTTCCTCTTAGGGTCCACGAGGTTTGCTAGGACCAAGGGAACTCCAGGACCTACAGGACAGCCTGTATGTATTGTTGAAAGTATCCAAGATTTTCTAGGGAAAGCTTGTTACCAGAGTCTTTAAAAGCCAGGAAGAGGTGAAAACTTTCAATTATCTCATTGCTCTATTATAATCTAAGACATAAGGATACCTCCTGTAAATTTATCTCAGGTATCCACGCTGCCTACTTCTTTCTGTTCTTTTCCTTTTAATTTATCTGTTTTATTGTTTCATGTCAAATTCACGTCACATAGTGGAAAATGCTAGGGTGGCTCCATGGACAAGGAGAGGAGAGTATAGACCTTGCTTTGTCTCTCAATGCCCCGCTAGGGGTGGCTCCATGGACAAAGGTAGAAGCAGACCTCCTTGTTCTATTGCTAGTTTACCACTTTATAGAGCCTGCCAACTCTAAGGAATAGTAGCTCAAGTAAATATAACAGTAAATCATAGCACTGACTTTTCCAAGAAAGAAAAGAAGGAAGAAGAAATAGAAGAGCAGGAAGAAAAAGAGAAGACATTGGTTGTTTAAAAAATTATAATTATTTAAAAATCAAGAAAGCAGTTTCTATAGCCTTCCTAATATAACTATCCAGCTATTTGTTTGTTTCTCTCAGTAGCATATTCTCTCAAGATGGGATTTATTTAAATGTAAAATAAATGAGAATCAAGACTGTTCTCTTTGTGTTGTCTGTTTGATTGAATTATTAAAATATAATAAGATTCAGTATTGCTATTCAAATTGGAAAGTGACACAGTGACTTATTTAAAACTTTAAAATATTTCCTATTTTGAAGTTTCCCAAGTGATTCATATGTAAGTTTATAGAATAAAAGATGCACTTTCTGATTAAAGACTCACTCATCCATTTCGGCTTTTGGTTCAATATACATACTAGATAGTTGTGTCATATAAAATGCTATTCTAAATGCCACTTTTGGCATGGTAATAGAAGATGAACAAATATTTTAATCTAAACATTATATTAAAATTTATTCAAAGGTAGAGATGTACTTTGAAGGCATTTCTTATGAAAATGTGTTTCTCTTTTCCTCTTAGGGTCCACGAGGTTTGCTAGGACCAAGGGGAACTCCAGGACCTACAGGACAGCCTGTATGTATTGTTGAAAGTATCCAAGATTTTCTAGGGAAAGCTTGTTACCAGAGTCTTTAAAAGCCAGGAAGAGGTGAAAACTTTCAATTATCTCATTGCTCTATTATAATCTAAGACATAAGGATACCTCCTGTAAATTTATCTCAGGTATCCACGCTGCCTACTTCTTTCTGTTCTTTTCCTTTTAATTTATCTGTTTTATTGTTTCATGTCAAATTCACGTCACATAGTGGAAAATGCTGCTAGGGTGGCTCCATGGACAAGGAGAGGAGAGTATAGACCTTGCTTTGTCTCTCAGTTCCATTAAGTTCTAAAATAATTTTTCATCACCCTAGGCTAGTGGTTGTTATGCTGTTAGGTTAGTCTTTTACATTTTCTGTTGTGACATCTGAACTTGTAAGTACTCATGTGTATTTTTTTTTTCATTGAAGGGCATTGCAGGTGTGGATGGCCCCCCAGGACCAAAAGGGAACATGGTGCGTAGAAAATATCCATAAGATAACTCATTTCTCTAATCTAAATGTTAACACACCATTTTAGTTGCTAAATCGAAAATTAAGGTTTCTTACAGTGTTTTGCCAAGTGCTTCTGCAAGCATTAATATTTTGCAAGATTTTTCAGATTCTTTATAGAGGAACATGATTTGCAGACGATTATTCAATTGAAAAGGAAAAAAAAAACCTATTATGTGAAATTCTTCTAGTAAAATCTCTTTGCATTTTCCTATGGCAGGGTCCCCAAGGGGAGCCAGGACCTCCAGGTCAGCAAGGAAATCCAGGACCTCAAGTAAGTCTAAACCATCACAGATTTTTTTGAGATAATTGAATAAGATGGTATCTTTATCCAAGAAAATTGACAGTCTCATAATTTTCTAAGTAGGGCTGAGAGTTTATATGTGAATGTACAATGGTCACTCATTTTTATTCCTTTTGAAAAAATTTGAGCAAATTTGCAGAGGCTGTTCTTTCCTCCAAGAGTAAAATGAGTCATTCAGTGTTCATGGAATGCCAGGACACCTGCAGGAGGGTTCTGAATAGGATCACATTACAGCTCCATTGCCAAAAGAGTGGCTTGTGTAAAACTCCTCCCAGTGTAGAAAAATTTTCAGGAGAATGTGGGGGATATACATAGATACTCATAACTCATTGCAGGTAATATAAACGGCTACTCATTTACTATTTTAAAAGTATGTTCTCATGATGTGATAATTGATATATAAAATAAATTCTTTTAAAATAGGGTCTTCCTGGTCCACAAGGTCCGATTGGTCCTCCTGGTGAAAAAGTAAGTTCATCTGTTATTCTAGCAATGCCTGTTAAACGAACTTGTGTTGTCAATCTTGGGGAAGTATAAGGCCTGCCTTCCATTTTTGTTAAGATATTTAAACGGCTCAGCATATAAAGAACTAATCTGCAGTTAAATCATGAGAAGTACAGGATGTGCAGAGGCCATTCTGAGAGGTCTCTGAGTGGTAAATGGTAACATTTGACAATTTCCATTTGAATAGCTTCCAAATATGACATTCTCAGCTATATTCATTTCATTAAGGTACTGATATGAGTGACTGTTTTGTTTTTATTTTGATTCTCCTTTCATTTTTCATTATTTAAAAAAAATGTAATTAGGTCTGCTTGTGACAAAAGTTTCTAACAAGATCTAATTAAGGGAAAGTTGTGACATTATCATTGCCACCGTTTCTCATGGATAAATGGCAAATGATGTTCTTGTTAAAATAAAACAATGTCTGGATCAAAACAAGAATAAGTCTTTAATTAAAGAGATGTCTTTTTTCCTTGTCTCCTTTGCTGGTTTCCTTAAGCAATATTTCTGGTCCCCTACAGTTATAGCACAATGTTATCTGTTCTAATATAATTTTTTCTATTTTTGGTCGATTTCTATGAATACATGATTTTTTAAATTACCAACTTATTAGGGTTAATTTCATACAATAAAATTTACTCCCTTTAAGTCTGCAAGTGAATTGTTTTTAATAAATTTCTAGAGTTTGCCACAATCATATTTTTAGAATATTAATACCACCCCAGACAGAAAGCTTGGGTCAATTTCCACTCCCTGTTCCACCCACAAACCTACACAACCATTGAGTCTTCTATCTATCTTTATAAATTTACCTTTTCTGACCATCTCATGTGAGCAAAATATAGGAATTAAATTAATATTTGAATTTAATCATGCAAATGAATATAGTCTGTGACTATTGTGTCTGTCTTCTTTTACTTGGCCCAATGGTTTTGAGGTTTATCCATGTTGTAACATGTATCAGCACGTTGCTCCTTTTTGTTGCCAGATAGTATTCCTTTGATTAAATATTTTGTTTACTTATTCAGCAGTTGAGGGATGTGAGTCATGTGTACATTTTAGCTATTATGAATAGTGCTGCTTTGAATATTTGTACAAAAGTATTTGGGTAGACATGTTTTAATTTATTTTTGGTAAATACTTAGAAGTGGAATTGCTGGATATAAATTTTTGTTTAACATTTTAATTTTTCAAATTGTGTTTCAAAGTGGTTGTGCCATGCTTCCTTCCATCAACAGTTTATGAGGAATTTAGGTTCTCTAGATTCTCTGCTATACTAACATTGTTTCTCTCAGATTATGGTCATTTTTTATTGGTGTGAAATAGTACCTTATTAGAGTATTAATTGGCATTTCCCTAATCACTAGTGATGTTGAGCATATTTTATGTGCTTATTGACCTTTTCTATATATTCTTTGGGCTTCCCTGGTGGCTCAGCAGTAAAGAATCTGCCTGCAATGCAGGATACATGGGTTTGATTCCTGTTTTCTTCTGACCTTTGGAGAAGGAAATGGCTACCGCCTCTAGTATTGCCTGGGAAATTGCATGGACAGAGGAGCCGGGAAGGCTACAGTGTAAGGGACTACAAGAGAATCAGACACAACTTAGCAACTAAACAAGAACATATATTCTTTGGTAAAATACATTTTTAGATCCTTTAGTAATATTCTAGCTGAATTACTTATTATTAATGTTAAGAATGAATGTATCAAACTTAAGTGATCTCTAAAGTACTTTTTCTCTGTGCATGCTTTCTATATGATTACAGTATTAGAGGGCTATTGGAAAATATTTTATTTATACAAAATGTTAGGTACCAAAGGTGCTTTAGATCAGAGACTTTAATCTGGACTGCTCTTGTCATATTTTAGATGAACTTATCATAACCGTACTATATTTATAATAAGTTACATTTGAGACAGGTGCCTATTAAATTTTCTGCAATAATATCATCTCTGCACTGGAGTTGTAGGAAGAATTTGCTATTAAAAAAAATTGATATATCTGAATTTTCTATGTTGAGACACAGGTAAAATACAGGATCTGATTCACTGCATTTCTTGTGGTAGGAAGAGAGCTATCCTTAAACTGCTTCTTTCTCTGCTTTGAACATATCCTGCTCTTGTGTCCAAAGACAGTCTCTTTCTATCAAAAGGAGAAAGAAACTCAAGAACATGAAGGAGATGGGTTTTATTTGTATTGAGTATATGGTATATACTTTATTTTAGATGTGTGTTCTGTTTATTCTGGCTTAAGAGCCTTGTCTTTCAAAACGTAGTGAGTAATGTTTTTCAAACAGATCATGCAACTCAGTTAAATCTCACAATGAAATATAATTTAATTAATGCCATATATTTTAAATTCCCAATAACTTTTATATTTTTATCAGAAGTTTTTTTTTGCCTGTGCTTTTATTATATCTATGGTAAAATGGTTTATAAATTTAAGTTAATTAACCAAACTATATGACAACTATGTTGCTCTTCTGACATGTCAATAACTTAAATATACTTTTATGTCCTCTGATTTAATTTATGCCCTCAGAATTTCTATCATTCATATATTAATTGCTTTATGGAAAACAAATGGTATTGTATAACTGTGGGCCAAAGAAGAAGTAGAAAAACACAAAATAAATACAAGTTAAAAGCACAGACTTTGAAGATACGGCTTCAGATCTGGACTCATTTATATTCCAACTCTGTGCTGTAATAATATTGGTTAATTACTCAAAAATCCTAGATGATGATATCTCATGGAATTGCTTGAGAGTTAAATGAATGCTATATATATAAATGTATATACTATAAATTGCTTAACATAGTTTATAGGAACACAATACATGTTAACTGCGTTGTTCAGTAGGGAAACAACAAGCAGTTAAGAAAGCAGAAAAAATATTGTACTGTACTTTTAAAAGAAATGGATCAATTTTAACTTGATTAAAGAAAATCATCTTATGTTACATGTGTTAGTATTTCTAATCTACACTTAGATACAGCAGCAGCAACAAAAAAATCCATGTAGTATTGTGCACAATGTCATTGCCATAGAAATAGCATGTCGTCCAGAAATAATTACTGGAATAGTTTTGCCTAAAAAATGTAGTCTACATTTTTAATTAAATAATTTATATAATTGAAGGATAATTGCTTCATAGAATTTCGTTGTTTTTGGCCAAAGATCAATATGAATCAGCCATACACATGAGTCTGTTGTCTTGAGTGAAAAAAATGATTTAAGTGAAAGGCAAAATACTGTCATAAAATAACAATTATTTTATGATGTTAGATTATTTGACTGTATATCACTTTGCAGAGTGGGGAAGAGAATTGAGACTTTTAAGTCCCATAAATGAGATGCAATTAAATTCAGTTATAAAGTCTGGATTGTTCAATTTAAAGGTTATATTTTTGTTGTTGTTGTTCTGTATTGATTTAATTGAGACTTTCTTGTTAAATTCTGTGCTATCTGTGTACTTGAATACAATGCTTTTCTTAAATATTGTCTGAGACCAGAAAACTCTTCTTACATCTGTCATCTAGACTTACTGATAAATCCTTGCCCTTTTAATTATTTCTAAATTCTGACTAATGACTTGACCACTAAGCAATAATGGCTTGAGCTCTGAAGACTTGATAAAGTTAATTATTCTAAGTAGAAAGCCAATTTTTCTCCCAATGAAGGGTCTACTCCTTGTAGAAATCATTCTTACCATGTTCCACCCCTGCCAGTGATGAAATTAAATGAGATTTGAAATCCTCTGTGATCAAACACAGAATGATCTTTTGAATAAATACTTTTTTATTATTTGTTAGATTATGTCCTTTTTACATCAAAATAGTATATATATATATGTATTTTTTTTAACATTTATTTTATTTATTTATCTTTTGGGGAGTGGGGTGGGGAGGAAGGGGGATGGGCGGGCCACTTCTATTGGTCTTTCATTTCTCTATTTTTATCCATTTTCGTTCCCTGGCTCCTGTGGGCCTCCCATCGCGGTGGCGTCTGTCGTTGCAGAGCGCCGGCTCTGGGCACATGCGTCCCAGAGCCCCAGCTCGGTAATTGGACACATCGGTCCAGCCGCTCCGCGGCACGTGGGATCTTCCCAGGCCAGGGATCGAACCGGCACCCCTTGCACTGCAAGGCGGTGTCCTTACCCACTGGACCACCAGGGGAAGCCCAAAATAGTACATTTTTATGTCTTATGAATAGCTTCTAATCTATAACATATTTCATATAATATTTTAATTGCTATTGATGTTTCATCAATGTTACTATGTAACTATTTGAATTGACACTTTAAAAATCATTTTATTGCATGATTAAAATGATTTACAATGTGTTAATTTCTACTATAAGAAAAGTGATTTAGTTATACATATATATATAGATATGCACATTCTTTTTCATGTTCTTTTTCATTATGGTTTATCATAGGATATTGAATACAGTTCCTTGTGAATTGGCACTTATTAGTATCATTGATGGAAATATCCAGTGATGTAAATCAGTATATGTCTATGAATATAATGATTGTATATGGACCTATATTGTTTTCCTTTTTTTTACTCTATATAGGCATGTGTGCTAAGTTGCTTCACTCATGTCTGACTCTTGGCAACCCTGTGGACTATAGTCCTCCAGGCTCCTCTGTCCATGGGATTCTCCAGGCAAGAATACTGGAGTGGGTTGCTATTTCCTTCTCCAAGGGAATTTCCTCACCCAGGTTGTCATTTCCTTCTTCAGGGGATCTTATGCCTCCTGCATTGTTGGAGGGTTTTTTTACTTCTAACGCCACCTGGGAAGTCCTTTCAGTCTATAAGTTCCAGTTTATTGTGGTATGCAAAAACTAACTTGTTAGTTAAAAAATACACATTTAGGATTAAAAACTAGATAAAAACTAACATGTCTTTGACATGTTAAATTTTATTTCCATCTATCTTTATTATTATTATTTTTTAATGGTTTCTTTTGAGGGGGGCAGGTTAGGGAGGGAGGGGGGTGGGCAGGTCACTTCTGTTGGTCTTTTATTTATTTATTTTTCATCCATCTTTGTTCTTCGGCCCATGTGGGCCTCCCATCGCGGTGGCCTCTGTTGTCACAGAGCACCGGCTCTGGGCGCATGCGCTCCAGAGCTCTGGCCTGGTAATTGGACACATCAGTCCAGCTGCTCCGTGGCACACGGGATCTTCCCAGGCCAGGGATCGAACCGGCACCCCTTGCACTGCAAGGCGGTGTCCTTACCCACTGGACCACCAGGGAAGCCCTCCATCTATCTTTATATACCGTTTCTCCTACATAGTATATTAAAAAGTAATTAGATGCGTGATATTTATGGATAAAAGTTTGTGACTGAAATTAAGACTTTTATTGACTGTATAGTCATTATGTACAAAGTCAGAATTTTCATTATTTTTAATTTTTAAATGAAAATATTCTTTTTCTCTATTCAATTAGGGACCACAGGGAAAACCAGGACTTGCGGGACTTCCTGGTGCTGATGGGCCTCCTGTAAGTAGTAGTTACCTGGTCATTCAAATTTCTATATATTTTTTTCAAAAATAGATTTTATGTGTGTTTTAGAAGTGATTGTATGGATTCAGTAATAAAAGCAAATTGAGCCAGTAATTAAACATTGCTGTCTCTAAAATGATATTTCATCATTCTGTTTCCATATTGCACAGTTTAAACTATCTTAGGACCATTCTAGGCCTATCATATTTCCTACCTCTCACTATAGTCCTCCAGGCTCCTCTGTCCATGGGATTCTCCAGGCAAGAATACTGGAGTGGGTTGCTATTTCCTTCTCCAAGGGAATTTCCTCACCCAGGTTGTCATTTCCTTCTTCAGGGGATCTTATGCCTCCTGCATTGTTGGAGGGTTTTTTTACTTCTAACGCCACCTGGGAAGTCCTTTCAGTCTATAAGTTCCAGTTTATTGTGGTATGCAAAAACTAACTTGTTAGTTAAAAAATACACATTTAGGATTAAAAACTAGATAAAACTAACATGTCTTTGACATGTTAAATTTTATTTCCATCTATCTTTATTATTATTATTTTTTAATGGTTTCTTTTGAGGGGGGCAGGTTAGGGAGGGAGGGGGGTGGGCAGGTCACTTCTGTTGGTCTTTTATTTATTTATTTTTCATCCATCTTTGTTCTTCGGCCCATGTGGGCCTCCCATCGCGGTGGCCTCTGTTGTCACAGAGCACCGGCTCTGGGCGCATGCGCTCCAGAGCTCTGGCCTGGTAATTGGACACATCAGTCCAGCTGCTCCGTGGCACACGGGATCTTCCCAGGCCAGGGATCGAACCGGCACCCCTTGCACTGCAAGGCGGTGTCCTTACCCACTGGACCACCAGGGAAGCCCTCCATCTATCTTTATATACCGTTTCTCCTACATAGTATATTAAAAAGTAATTAGATGCGTGATATTTATGGATAAAAGTTTGTGACTGAAATTAAGACTTTTATTGACTGTATAGTCATTATGTACAAAGTCAGAATTTTCATTATTTTTAATTTTTAAATGAAAATATTCTTTTTCTCTATTCAATTAGGGACCACAGGGAAAACCAGGACTTGCGGGACTTCCTGGTGCTGATGGGCCTCCTGTAAGTAGTAGTTACCTGGTCATTCAAATTTCTATATATTTTTTTCAAAAATAGATTTTATGTGTGTTTTAGAAGTGATTGTATGGATTCAGTAATAAAAGCAAATTGAGCCAGTAATTAAACATTGCTGTCTCTAAAATGATATTTCATCATTCTGTTTCCATATTGCACAGTATTTAAAGAGTTCCCGGTCATCTTAGGACCATTCTAGGCCACAATATCATATTTCCCTACCTCTCACTATTTTCTTAGTATGCCCTACATTTTATATTGCATTTTATATTGCTGTACCTTTTGTTATGTCCTTTCATTTCCATAGAAAAGTTCTTTTCTATCCTCTCTTCCTTTTCAAAGAACATGTTTCTTATAAGTTCAGGTGAAATTTCTTATCTTTTGTAAGTTTCCCCAGACATCTTACATGGAAATTCCTCTGCCTTCAGGAATTCCTTACTTTTCCAGAAATATAGGGATGTTTATTGTATCTTATCAAATAGTAAGAAATGATGTAATTATGTAGTCTCCATGGTGGTTATTTAAAATCTTTGTTTTTTATACTTCCTTTTTTTCTTCAAACTACTTATTTAGAACGAGGATACAAAAATTTTCATTTTGCTACTACTTTGTTTTCATTGAGTAGAGTTATTGTGGAACTGTACATTTTTATTTGCCTACTCTCATCAACTTGATTACAAACACTGTTGGTATTTATGATGCTGCTATATTTTAAAATGTCCCATTTATGTTCTTAGTTGCTTTTAAGTTGTATGCATAATTATTTGATCACCATTCAAATTAGAAGTTAGATTGAATATTTTTATGTAAGACTTTAACTGAGACTGGGGTCATATTGTTGATGAATAATATGTATGTTTTATGTGCTTTTCCCAAACTTTCTCTCAGGTTCATTTGTATTTAGTGGAACTTACACCAATATAAACTTATGTTTCTTTCCAAATGCTATAGTTTTTAATGTTATTTAAAGTTATATACATCAATGGAAAATATTCAACATATTTTAAAACATAAAGAATAAAACCTCAGCACATGGAGACAAAGGGAACAATTTCATATTATATTCTACCATGAATATTATATCTCATCAGTATATATTTTTGATAAATGTAGGGTCATCCTGGAAAAGAAGGCCAGTCTGGAGAAAAAGGTTCTCTGGTATGTTACCAAGTGTCCATTTAAATATTCTATCACTTTATCTCCTAGAGGAAATGCCTTGCTTTGATTATTTCTATGATATATATATTTCTATGATCATTTAGGGATATTTATATTGGAAAATAAGTACCAGAAAATAGTAACTCTCTACCTGTAATATGTATTTACTTTCAAAAGAATTTTTACTGACATTTAGATATAGATCATATTGCTACAGTAACCTTTTATTTAGGGTATCAAAAAAGGCGTGTCTTAGATAACTCTTAGTTTTGTATTGGCAGTATGATCAATTAGACTAGCATTCTCTATTTTTTAAAAAATATTCTGATGATCAGAAATACTTCCATATTCTGGATATGTAGTATATGTGAAATAAATGACCATAAATAATAATAATGAAATTGGACAAGAGCTACTGAATATTATTAAACTGTTTATTTCACTTAAATCTGATCTATATTTCTTTTTGATAACATTTACATAAGATGGGAAATGAAAGAACAACAATTACCAAAATATCTTTAAATAAATATAACGAGGATACAAAATTTTCATTTTGCTACTACTTTGTTTTCATTGAGTAGAGTTATTGTGGAACTCATTGCCTACTCTCATCAACTTGATTACAAACACTGTTGGTATTTATGATGCTGCTATATTTTAAAATGTCCCATTTATGTTCTTAGTTGCTTTTAAGTTGTATGCATAATTATTTGATCACCATTCAAATTAGAAGTTAGATTGAATATTTTTATGTAAGACTTTAACTGAGACTGGGGTCATATTGTTGATGAATAATATGTATGTTTTATGTGCTTTTCCCAAACTTTCTCTCAGGTTCATTTGTATTTAGTGGAACTTACACCAATATAAACTTATGTTTCTTTCCAAATGCTATAGTTTTTAATGTTATTTAAAGTTATATACATCAATGGAAAATATTCAACATATTTTAAAACATAAAGAATAAAACCTCAGCACATGGAGACAAAGGGAACAATTTCATATTATATTCTACCATGAATATTATATCTCATCAGTATATATTTTTGATAAATGTAGGGTCATCCTGGAAAAGAAGGCCAGTCTGGAGAAAAAGGTTCTCTGGTATGTTACCAAGTGTCCATTTAAATATTCTATCACTTTATCTCCTAGAGGAAATGCCTTGCTTTGATTATTTCTATGATATATATATTTCTATGATCATTTAGGGATATTTATATTGGAAAATAAGTACCAGAAAATAGTAACTCTCTACCTGTAATATGTATTTACTTTCAAAAGAATTTTTACTGACATTTAGATATAGATCATATTGCTACAGTAACCTTTTATTTAGGGTATCAAAAAAGGCGTGTCTTAGATAACTCTTAGTTTTGTATTGGCAGTATGATCAATTAGACTAGCATTCTCTATTTTTTAAAAAATATTCTGATGATCAGAAATACTTCCATATTCTGGATATGTAGTATATGTGAAATAAATGACCATAAATAATAATAATGAAATTGGACAAGAGCTACTGAATATTATTAAACTGTTTATTTCACTTAAATCTGATCTATATTTCTTTTTGATAACATTTACATAAGATGGGAAATGAAAGAACAACAATTACCAAAATATCTAAATAAAATATCAGAATAGAAGTTTATTCAATATTAGTACTACTTTGGATTACAATAGAAAGGTAAGGTCATTTTTATATAGGGTTGCTAAATTTAGACTCATTAAAATAGTCAGCATTACTATTATGTATTATGTATTATCCTTTAGGTAGACTAGTGAAATGAAGCTATGATTATATCTTTGATGATGTGAATGCTATAAATTTAATGCCAGTTTTTGTTAGAAATTATTTATCCTTTCAGTTAATCTCCAGTTGTTTATTATAGACATCAAGGACATCACACCTTTTCAGTCTTAGAAAAGCAGTTCTTAATTATTAATATATAATTATTTACTTTACTTGGAGAAGGGAATGGCAACCAACTTCAGTATTCTTGCCTGGAGAATTCCATGGACACAGAAGCCTGGCGGGCTACAATCCATGGGATCACAGAGTCAGACACAACTGAGCGACTAACACACATTTGCATTCTTCTTATTTTCATAATATTTATCTTACTTTTAGCATGAATATATTATATAATAAGTTTGTTCATCATATCTGACTTTAGATACAGATAATATACTACCAAATAAATTTTTGCCAAAAGTATAAAAATATCTTCTTATAGATTATTTGGTAAAATTGTAGTATGTGAGTGAGGGACATTTTCAGTGCATTCAGTATTTAAACTGCAATGGGTCTTTTTCAGGGCCCTCCTGGTCCACAGGGTCCAATTGGCTACCCTGGTCCCCGAGGAGTAAAGGTAAATATTATTATATTTTCTACCTTATCTAATTTAAAAAATATTATAGTCATTTAATTCTTCTGATTTATTCCATAGGGAGCAGATGGTGTCAGAGGTCTCAAGGGCTCTAAAGGTGAAAAGGTAAAACATAATTTATTTAGGTGATTTTAAGTGCTGCTGTATAATAAAAATTAAATTTATTCAATAGATACTCCATTTCTCAAATATATTGAGTGATTACTTATGTATCAGACAATGCAAGTTAATAATTTTGTACTCTATATTCTGGAAACTTTAAAAGTCTTATATCCTTTGGTGAAGACTATATTATAGAATAAAATGTATATCATAAATAGAATCATTTCTGCATCTGCTTTGTTTTTACATGTCTTTAACTTTTCTAAATTATAAGGTTGACCTTATGACTGCATTTGTTACAGTTGAATTAGATTCAGTTATATGCATAACAGAGGAATATTTATTCCAGTTTTTCTCTACTAAAATCCACATACTTCTGAAATGTGGATGAAGGAATGTGTACTCTCTTAAAGAGTGCTTATAGTTTAATTTGATAAAGAAAGCAAAATTGAGATTTTTTTTTCATGTCAGTGGGATTCCCTGGTGGCATAAATGTTTTAACATAAATGTAGAGCTCCCATGTCCTTCAGTGAATGTGTTGAAATGGAATAATATTACTCAGAACTGGTGTTGCATTCTTACTAGATTACATTTCATTACATGAGGTTAATTATAACGTGTTGGGAAACTTGGTGAGAAATATATAAAATATTTCTATTTCAAGGATACCTGTTTATTCGCAAAGATGAAATATTATCAAAAGCAAGTCAAATGGATTTTCTATCAGTAAGAAATAAATGCCAAGAAGGGGTGAATTTATTATTTATGTTACACTTTATTTTCCTGAAAAGAATATATAGGTATTATACTGAGACACTGTCAAGTTTACTGTGTGAAAAAATGTTATGTATTTTAAATTCACTCAGCTACTTTGATTTGAATCCTAATTCATCTTGATCATCACAGATGAACTTGAGGGCATAGTGTCTTACAGAGCTGATAGAACACAGTGATGGCTTAGACAGTGTTAAACTTGTAATTATTTGCTAGTAGCCTATGTAAAAATTGTATTGTTTCAGTTTGGAACTTAGAATCTCAGTTTTTATTGGCAATACATTTAAATATCAATTCACATTGTTTCTCTAGAATTTGTGCCCACCAAGGATTTTTGGGGAAGGCAGTGTTTACATGAAAGACATCTGACTGGGATGAAAAAGTTGTGAACTTTTTGGAAAGAGGGTTAGTGGCAAATGCAAAGAAAAATAAAAGTCTTATATCCTTTGGTGAGGACTATATTATAGAATAAAATGTATATCATAAATAGAATCATTTCTGCATCTGCTTTGTTTTTACATGTCTTTAACTTTTCTAAATTATAAGGTTGACCTTATGACTGCATTTGTTACAGTTGAATTAGATTCAGTTATATGCATAACAGAGGAATATTTATTCCAGTTTTTCTCTACTAAAATCCACATACTTCTGAAATGTGGATGAAGGAATGTGTACTCTCTTAAAGAGTGCTTATAGTTTAATTTGATAAAGAAAGCAAAATTGAGATTTTTTTTTCATGTCAGTGGGATTCCCTGGTGGCATAAATGTTTTAACATAAATGTAGAGCTCCCATGTCCTTCAGTGAATGTGTTGAAATGGAATAATATTACTCAGAACTGGTGTTGCATTCTTACTAGATTACATTTCATTACATGAGGTTAATTATAACGTGTTGGGAAACTTGGTGAGAAATATATAAAATATTTCTATTTCAAGGATACCTGTTTATTCGCAAAGATGAAATATTATCAAAAGCAAGTCAAATGGATTTTCTATCAGTAAGAAATAAATGCCAAGAAGGGGTGAATTTATTATTTATGTTACACTTTATTTTCCTGAAAAGAATATATAGGTATTATACTGAGACACTGTCAAGTTTACTGTGTGAAAAAATGTTATGTATTTTAAATTCACTCAGCTACTTTGATTTGAATCCTAATTCATCTTGATCATCACAGATGAACTTGAGGGCATAGTGTCTTACAGAGCTGATAGAACACAGTGATGGCTTAGACAGTGTTAAACTTGTAATTATTTGCTAGTAGCCTATGTAAAAATTGTATTGTTTCAGTTTGGAACTTAGAATCTCAGTTTTTATTGGCAATACATTTAAATATCAATTCACATTGTTTCTCTAGAATTTGTGCCCACCAAGGATTTTTGGGGAAGGCAGTGTTTACATGAAAGACATCTGACTGGGATGAAAAAGTTGTGAACTTTTTGGAAAGAGGGTTAGTGGCAAATGCAAAGAAAAATAAAATTATAGGTGTTTAGTTATTTGTGAGAAGAAGCCCACTCAGGATAAAAATAAATGGAAATTGCTTATATATAGGAAAAAAAATTTGAGATTATTGGTTATCTTGAGTGGTATATGGTCTCAGAGGAAACAAATAGATACATAGAGAAATAAATGATATTTTAAATTGGGAATTAAAAGTTTTGAGTTCTGATTATAGTGCTCAAAGTAACTAGACTTGTAAACTTAGATTCTTTATGTTCTCTGAGCCTTACGTCTGTAAAATGAGGACATTATTCTAAAAAAATCTCTAAGGTATTTTTCAGTTATACCTTTCATTTCATATCCTATATTGACCTAGTCATATATTGCTTACCTAAATATAGAGAAATTTTGTACCAATTTTAGCAAAATTTTTATAATAAGAATTCTTATCATTTTAGAGCTTTGTAAAGAATCATGAAATCCTAATCAATTTTAATGTACATTATCTGTTTTTATGAATATATATTATAATTGGCTATTTATATCATGAGAGATAAGGAAGAAAATTGAAGCTATTTTCTTTTGATGAATAACAAGGTGAAATGCCAAGTTAGTACCCTAACTAGAATAAAATTCTCCCTTGTTTAGACTCAAATTTGTTCCTTAGAACTTAAGCAACATAACCCAGTTAACCAAGTGACACTGGTGAATTCCTTTTTCACATGTTTTCTAAAATCTGTTCCCTTTTAAAAAATGTTAGCCAAGATTTGATAATTTATGGACTGGAAAGCTTAGTAGTTTGAAAGTATTGTTTGTTTAGAAAATGTCACTTATTGTAAGGATACTCTTAATAACTTGCTATCTATTTTTTAAAATTGCAAATGTATTGGAAACAAAGTTTTGACAGAATTAGCATCTTCTTCATTATATATTCTCTTAAAAAAAATCTCTCCTTGAAAAAATATCCTAAAAACTGCTCTTGATTTTAGACATAGAGCGCAGTATTTTTTTAAACTAAACTTGGCAACTGTGTAATTATCTTTCTCTTTAGGGAGAAAGTAATGAGGACACTAGTCAATAGGAAGTTAAGTGGTCATTTTCAGCTTTTAAACCTCAGCTGTTGCCCAGCTGCATTCAGTGCAGAGAGAATCCTAATTCCACAAGGCTACTTTGTGATCAGAAAGCTGAAAGTGTTATTGTTTTGCCTTAAAAGAAACTTTTAGACCTGCCAAAATTTGTATGTTTAGATAGGATATCAGATTTGATTCATTTTCCAGGTCTAAGTCTCGTATGTCCATGCTAACCCGATGTTTTCAAGACCTTTGCATACCTTACCAAACTCACACTGAGACAAGGATGATTTCAAATGTATATTTAATTTATTATATATTATGATTTTTGAGGATCAGAATATATTATGCATTGGACAACTAGAGGTTAATTAGGCATAATTCTTGTTTTTCACCATTTAGTAGAAAGAAAGAGACCTAGTCCTTCATAGCTCAGACAAAATGATGTAATAATAAATGATGAGTGTGGCACATAATGCAAAGAAGTTAATTTTATGGGGGAAAGACTTAGGTCATGGAGTACATCACAGCAGTATAAGTGAAACTGTTAGTCACTCAGTCCTGTGTGACTCTTTGCAACTCCATGGATTGTAGCCCCCCAGGCTCCTCTGTCCATTTAATTCTCCAGGCAAGAATACTGGAGTGGGTTGCCATTCCGTTTTCCAGGGATCAGCCCAGGTCTCCCTCATTGCAGGCAGACTCTTTACCACTTCATAGCAAAATCATGAACTAAATCCTACAAAGAAGAGTAAAGTGTCACCAGGTAGACAGAGAAGGTAAAAGATTGCATTTGTGTGTATGTGTAAGTGGTTAACCAGCGCAAGAATCACAAATGGAAATACAGGTAATTCAGGTTTTAAAAAATTCACTTCCAACATGGTAGCTGGAAGTAGAGGGGATATTTAAACCAAAGATAAAACAATATAGGTGAACTAAGCCTAAATCATGATGGGAAAAGGAAGGGTGATGGCAGCTTATGTTCATCATTAGCACTTTGGAATCATTAAGGTATGTTAAAGCAAAAATTGATGTGATGAGGTTTGTATTTTGTAGAGGTCATTTTCGCCGCTGGATGTCGAAGTGTAGGTACTAATCTTCCTAGATTTCTTCTCATACTTGGCCTGACATGTCTTTTTCTCAAACTCTGCAAGTCACATCCATTCTCCAACTGCTAATTAAGGTACCAGCTGCTCTGTCAAATCTTCTCCAAACTCTCTTCTTGCCTCAACACAACCACCACCTGGCATCAGTCCAGTACATCATTATCATCATTCTTGTGACTTTCATCTCTAAACACCTGCTCTACTCTGTCTGTACCAAAATCAACACAAATTATTGGTAAAGCAAAAACCAGTTCCACAGTCCTCTGAACAGAGTAATTGCTCAATTAATTAATGCTATTGAATACACCAATGATTATTCCTTAGGAATTTAATTTTATTTCTTGAAATTCAGACACAGTATAAGTTGTTCATGAAGCTGGATATAATAAACTTGACTGGAAATATTTTCATGGTCAAAATTTCCCCTCTCTTTGTTAAAGGATGCCCTGTTTTCAACATCACTGGTTTGTGCATATGCGCCAGTTAGCAATCTCTGTTTACACATAAGGAATAATATTAATTTGCTTATTCTTCACCCGAAGAGAGGTTGTAATATAGAGAACAAGTTGAGCAGGAAGACATTTATCTAAAGTACAAGACACAAAATGAATGATATTAAATTCATAGGTATATATCAGTAAATTAAAGATAAAGACAATTTATTTGGTTATCTAGGGTTCTTATAATTCAAAATTAGTATAGTTAATTTTTGATTTCTTCTTGGTTCAAATAGCACAGGATACATGGTATTATAAGAAAATTATTATTTCCTCCATTAGATAGAAAAGACTGAAGGAACATATTTGTGAAAAGTTTTCTAGTAGCTTAGAGGCATTAACTGTGGGGAATTGGGAGAATACTGGAGATGAAGGGTTAAAATAGGGAAGAGGAAGTTTCATAACTAAGATTCATATTTCTCAGGGCAATTTTTCCTAATTACCAGGATTCATCATATTATAGTCATATTTTAGATTCATCCAAACAATTGATTACATAGCTGTTTTATTATTTATACTTTTTAGGGTGAAGATGGTTTTCCAGGATTTAAAGGTGACATGGGTCTCAAAGGAGATAGAGTAAGTAGAAAGAAAATCTGCATACATACATTTATATAGGGGTTTGTGCTTATTCCTGTAGTTAAGTATTGCTCACATAGAATAAATGTTTATGCTACATGAGATGATTTTCAATTCCATTTTTATATGAAGATTAGGTGTCTCAATTTCTGTAGAGATAAAATAGTACTAGTTATTTTTTAGATTTATATTAAATATATGTCCCATAGTATATACATGCATGTTATATATATGTGTGTGTATATATATATACAGAATATACAGTATATTATGTATGATGTTATGGTTTATAGATATTTTATAAATTGATGATTAAATTGCTTTATATAATCCATTCAATAGATTTGTTTAAGTTTTGTTTATGTACAATAAGCTATGCTTCCTGGAGACTATATCTGCAACTTTCATCAATTTTCACATTGTGGTTCTCTTGAGTTTTTGAGTGTCAATATAATGCACTATTTTTCTGTGAATGAACATTTTGAAAACAGAATTTTTCACCTAAATTAAACTAAAGATTGTCCACATAGTTGACCCAAGATCTCTGTTTACACATAAGGAATAATATTAATTTGCTTATTCTTCACCCGAAGAGAGGTTGTAATATAGAGAACAAGTTGAGCAGGAAGACATTTATCTAAAGTACAAGACACAAAATGAATGATATTAAATTCATAGGTATATATCAGTAAATTAAAGATAAAGACAATTTATTTGGTTATCTAGGGTTCTTATAATTCAAAATTAGTATAGTTAATTTTTGATTTCTTCTTGGTTCAAATAGCACAGGATACATGGTATTATAAGAAAATTATTATTTCCTCCATTAGATAGAAAAGACTGAAGGAACATATTTGTGAAAAGTTTTCTAGTAGCTTAGAGGCATTAACTGTGGGGAATTGGGAGAATACTGGAGATGAAGGGTTAAAATAGGGAAGAGGAAGTTTCATAACTAAGATTCATATTTCTCAGGGCAATTTTTCCTAATTACCAGGATTCATCATATTATAGTCATATTTTAGATTCATCCAAACAATTGATTACATAGCTGTTTTATTATTTATACTTTTTAGGGTGAAGATGGTTTTCCAGGATTTAAAGGTGACATGGGTCTCAAAGGAGATAGAGTAAGTAGAAAGAAAATCTGCATACATACATTTATATAGGGGTTTGTGCTTATTCCTGTAGTTAAGTATTGCTCACATAGAATAAATGTTTATGCTACATGAGATGATTTTCAATTCCATTTTTATATGAAGATTAGGTGTCTCAATTTCTGTAGAGATAAAATAGTACTAGTTATTTTTTAGATTTATATTAAATATATGTCCCATAGTATATACATGCATGTTATATATATGTGTGTGTATATATATATACAGAATATACAGTATATTATGTATGATGTTATGGTTTATAGATATTTTATAAATTGATGATTAAATTGCTTTATATAATCCATTCAATAGATTTGTTTAAGTTTTGTTTATGTACAATAAGCTATGCTTCCTGGAGACTATATCTGCAACTTTCATCAATTTTCACATTGTGGTTCTCTTGAGTTTTTGAGTGTCAATATAATGCACTATTTTTCTGTGAATGAACATTTTGAAAACAGAATTTTTTCACCTAAATTAAACTAAATGTTTTATTGGGAAGATTTCTTTTATAACTAGCATAAGAGTATCTAATAAATTGAAGCAAAAAGGCATGGTATAGAATATTGATTTTCCTAAAATGCTTTTAAAGCTTATGTCTGGGATGGAAGCAATAATGTGCACATTTTAGAGCCTACTACCTTAAATGTAAAAATGAATTTTAAAATGGAAACATTTTTCTTGTGTTCCAGTGATTTTCCAAAGTTGCTATCATCTGGGAGGAAAAATTATTTTCCCTCCTACCCTGATAGACTCTCAGGCTAGAGCCGTGTAAAATTACAGACTAATACAAGATAGATTAACAAGAGAAAAGCAAACAGATGTTTGCTAGCTTATGTATCATAAATATACATGGGAACACTCAGTGATGAGTAAGTCAAAAGTGTGGCTAGGGGCTTCCCTGGTGGTCCAGTGGGTAAGGACACCACCTTGCAGTGCAGGGGGCGCCCGTTCGATCCCTGGCCTGGGAGGATCCCACGTGCCGCGGAGCGACTGGACCGATGTGTCCAATTACAGAGCTGGAGCTCATGCGCCCGGAGCCGGTGCTCTGCGACGAGGGAGGCCGCCGTGGTGAAAGGCGCACACGGGCCAAAGAACAGGGATGGATGAAAGTGGATAAATGAAAAACCAATGGAGGTGGCCCGCCCACCCCCTCCCTCCCAACCCGCACCCCAAAAGAGTGGCTAGAACTTGTGCTTGTATAGCATTTTAGCAAAGGAACAATATATTTTCATCAGGAAATGATTTTGAGTTTCCATTTGAGTTTTTATAAATTCTGGAAAGAAAGATACATGGATACTTTATATAATCCATTCAATAGATTTGTTTAAGTTTTGTTTATGTACAATAAGCTATGCTTCCTGGAGACTATATCTGCAACTTTCATCAATTTTCACATTGTGGTTCTCTTGAGTTTTTGAGTGTCAATATAATGCACTATTTTTCTGTGAATGAACATTTTGAAAACAGAATTTTTTCACCTAAATTAAACTAAATGTTTTATTGGGAAGATTTCTTTTATAACTAGCATAAGAGTATCTAATAAATTGAAGCAAAAAGGCATGGTATAGAATATTGATTTTCCTAAAATGCTTTTAAAGCTTATGTCTGGGATGGAAGCAATAATGTGCACATTTTAGAGCCTACTACCTTAAATGTAAAAATGAATTTTAAAATGGAAACATTTTTCTTGTGTTCCAGTGATTTTCCAAAGTTGCTATCATCTGGGAGGAAAAATTATTTTCCCTCCTACCCTGATAGACTCTCAGGCTAGAGCCGTGTAAAATTACAGACTAATACAAGATAGATTAACAAGAGAAAAGCAAACAGATGTTTGCTAGCTTATGTATCATAAATATACATGGGAACACTCAGTGATGAGTAAGTCAAAAGTGTGGCTAGGGGCTTCCCTGGTGGTCCAGTGGGTAAGGACACCACCTTGCAGTGCAGGGGGCGCCCGTTCGATCCCTGGCCTGGGAGGATCCCACGTGCCGCGGAGCGACTGGACCGATGTGTCCAATTACAGAGCTGGAGCTCATGCGCCCGGAGCCGGTGCTCTGCGACGAGGGAGGCCGCCGTGGTGAAAGGCGCACACGGGCCAAAGAACAGGGATGGATGAAAGTGGATAAATGAAAAACCAATGGAGGTGGCCCGCCCACCCCTCCCTCCCAACCCGCACCCCAAAAGAGTGGCTAGAACTTGTGCTTGTATAGCATTTTAGCAAAGGAACAATATATTTTCATCAGGAAATGATTTTGAGTTTCCATTTGAGTTTCTATAAATTCTGGAAAGAAAGATACATGGATACTATATATAAAGTATATACAGACTAGTTGTAAAGTTTGTTATATAGATAGACTCCTCTGGTACCTGGTTCTGGCTCCAGAATGGTAAGGGTCTAGATATCTCTAGTGACTAATTTTTGTCCTTTCTGGCAGAGAAGATAGGGAAAGGTAACTTGGCAAATTTGTTCCCTGCTTTTAAGCAAGTATGAGGTGGGTAGAGAACTTTTTTTGCATCTGCTTCTTCTCACTTGCCTTCAGTTCAAAATAACCCTTATGCCAAACTGGTGTATTTCGGGGGAGCATATATTTCCAACATACAATATCTACTTTTGATTTTTTTCTCTCTCTTTATCCTCCTGCAACACAATGTATTAAAATTACTTTAATGTGATACATGGTAGTATAGGGCTTCTGTAGCTTTTCAAATGTCAGACTGTATTGAGATTTTTATTAATTGAAAGATTGATAAAGTGGAAGACTTTCAACCCTCTTTGTCATATATAATACATGAGTAAACAAAGCAAGAGTTGAAGAATACAACTTCTTGAAAAACTATAATTTCTGCCTTTCAGCCTTCATGATATTTTAAGTTACAAGAATGTTGTTACTTTGTGTTTCAGGGAGAAGTTGGTCAACTAGGTCCAAGAGGAGAAGATGGCCCTGAAGGTCCCAAAGGTCGAGCTGGTCCGACTGGAGACCCCGGTCCTCCTGGTCAAGCAGGAGAGAAGGTGAGTGAGCAACTTTAAATTTACAGATCCTCTTGTACGTGATGTTTCATTGTCGTTTTAGAGTGTCTTTAATCACCCACTATATAATTCTAGAGAATTTTATCGAAATTCAATTTTTGAATTTCAATTTCATATCCATATACTGTTTAGAAGTATAATCAAGAGACATTCAACCTCTTCTACCCTTCTTTATTTTCTAGTCTCTTCTCCATTGGCCATGTAGAATTGGCCTGTCTTAATACTAATCTATGTTAAAGTGAAAACTCTGAGTGTAGAACTTGTGCTTGTATAGCATTTTAGCAAAGGAACAATATATTTTCATCAGGAAATGATTTTGAGTTTCCATTTGAGTTTCTATAAATTCTGGAAAGAAAGATACATGGATACTATATATAAAGTATATACAGACTAGTTGTAAAGTTTGTTATATAGATAGACTCCTCTGGTACCTGGTTCTGGCTCCAGAATGGTAAGGGTCTAGATATCTCTAGTGACTAATTTTTGTCCTTTCTGGCAGAGAAGATAGGGAAAGGTAACTTGGCAAATTTGTTCCCTGCTTTTAAGCAAGTATGAGGTGGGTAGAGAACTTTTGCATCTGCTTCTTCTCACTTGCCTTCAGTTCAAAATAACCCTTATGCCAAACTGGTGTATTTCGGGGGAGCATATATTTCCAACATACAATATCTACTTTTGATTTTTTTCTCTCTCTTTATCCTCCTGCAACACAATGTATTAAAATTACTTTAATGTGATACATGGTAGTATAGGGCTTCTGTAGCTTTTCAAATGTCAGACTGTATTGAGATTTTTATTAATTGAAAGATTGATAAAGTGGAAGACTTTCAACCCTCTTTGTCATATATAATACATGAGTAAACAAAGCAAGAGTTGAAGAATACAACTTCTTGAAAAACTATAATTTCTGCCTTTCAGCCTTCATGATATTTTAAGTTACAAGAATGTTGTTACTTTGTGTTTCAGGGAGAAGTTGGTCAACTAGGTCCAAGAGGAGAAGATGGCCCTGAAGGTCCCAAAGGTCGAGCTGGTCCGACTGGAGACCCCGGTCCTCCTGGTCAAGCAGGAGAGAAGGTGAGTGAGCAACTTTAAATTTACAGATCCTCTTGTACGTGATGTTTCATTGTCGTTTTAGAGTGTCTTTAATCACCCACTATATAATTCTAGAGAATTTTATCGAAATTCAATTTTTTTGAATTTCAATTTCATATCCATATACTGTTTAGAAGTATAATCAAGAGACATTCAACCTCTTCTACCCTTCTTTATTTTCTAGTCTCTTCTCCATTGGCCATGTAGAATTGGCCTGTCTTAATACTAATCTATGTTAAAGTGAAAACTCTGAGTGTGATGAATGAAGGATGAAAGAATCAGTCAAAGATGGCCTTATTGTTTTAGAGCAAGATGTATCATCTTTGGACCTAAAATCATAATGTTCTTTTCTCACTCTTTCCACATAAACATGTCATTTTACAGGATAGGTGTTTTAAAAGATGCTGATGTTCAGGCAAAACTTTAAGAGGATTTAATTTTAATATGGGTTAATTCAGGTATCACCATGTTTTAAAATATCACTAGGTAATACTAATATTTATTGCTTTAACAGCTACTATATGTCGAAACTTTTTCAATTATTATATTTAGATACAGTATTAGGCAATATTAAAATTATGCCTTCATAGAATATTTAGTGAAATTGTAAACATCTTATAGGGCTTCCCTAGTGCGGGTAAAGAATCTGCCTGCAATGCAGAAGACCCCAGTTCGATCCCTGGGTCAGGAAAATCAGCTGGAAAAAGAATGGCTAGCCACTCCAGTAATGAACCTGAGGTTAAATTAAGAAAAACACTAGAAATATTGATGACATGTGCTATCCAACTATGTACACAGAAGGAAAATATAAATAATAATTATCTCTTGGTGGTTTAAATCATGCTATTTCCATTTTTATAAGTATGCCTAGTCTCCAAATTTTTATACTGAGCATGTCATTATTCTATAAATATGAAAGTAGCATGCTATATAAGAAAAGTATTTCCTATAAATTCCAGAAAAATAATCAGGATTATTCTGACCTTATACAATATAGGTCCAAGAGGAGAAGAGGGAGCCAACTTTAGACCCCGGTCCTCCTGGTCAAGCAGGAGAGAAGGTGAGTGAGCAACTTTAAATTTACAGATCCTCTTGTACGTGATGTTTCATTGTCGTTTTAGAGTGTCTTTAATCACCCACTATATAATTCTAGAGAATTTTATCGAAATTCAATTTTTGAATTTCAATTTCATATCCATATACTGTTTAGAATATAATCAAGAGACATTCAACCTCTTCTACCCTTCTTTATTTTCTAGTCTCTTCTCCATTGGCCATGTAGAATTGGCCTGTCTTAATACTAATCTATGTTAAAGTGAAAACTCTGAGTGTGATGAATGAAGGATGAAAGAATCAGTCAAAGATGGCCTTATTGTTTTAGAGCAAGATGTATCATCTTTGGACCTAAAATCATAATGTTCTTTTCTCACTCTTTCCACATAAACATGTCATTTTACAGGATAGGTGTTTTAAAAGATGCTGATGTTCAGGCAAAACTTTAAGAGGATTTAATTTTAATATGGGTTAATTCAGGTATCACCATGTTTTAAAATATCACTAGGTAATACTAATATTTATTGCTTTAACAGCTACTATATGTCGAAACTTTTTCAATTATTATATTTAGATACAGTATTAGGCAATATTAAAATTATGCCTTCATAGAATATTTAGTGAAATTGTAAACATCTTATAGGGCTTCCCTAGTGCGGGTAAAGAATCTGCCTGCAATGCAGAAGACCCCAGTTCGATCCCTGGGTCAGGAAAATCAGCTGGAAAAAGAATGGCTAGCCACTCCAGTAATGAACCTGAGGTTAAATTAAGAAAAACACTAGAAATATTGATGACATGTGCTATCCAACTATGTACACAGAAGGAAAATATAAATAATAATTATCTCTTGGTGGTTTAAATCATGCTATTTCCATTTTTATAAGTATGCCTAGTCTCCAAATTTTTATACTGAGCATGTCATTATTCTATAAATATGAAAGTAGCATGCTATATAAGAAAATTGTCATTCTGCCTTATACAATTCCAGAAAAAATAATCAGGGATTATATAGGGATTGTGACTAGACAAAAAATACTTTCCTCATGATATCATGAGTCATTTCTATAGTTTCACACTCCCAGTTGCGGTTTGTAAGCCAATGAATAATGTCATCATATTTAAGCAACAGAGAGAAAAAATGGGGTTGTAGACCTATGACCCTTTTTCTTAAAGTGCTCACTTGCCAATAGTTTAAGGATATTCTAAGACCTTCCTCTTCTCTCAACCGCACTGTGTTCTGTGTAAATGGTCCCATAGACTATTCTGAGGCATCAGAACTTTGCCCTGCAATTCTTTAACTTTTCATTAGTATTTTTCTTTTTATTGAAGTTGCCTATCACTATACTGAAAATATAGTTTTTCTACTGGATTTACTCTTAAATGACTCTAAAATGAATGAATTTACATTCTAATGTAGTAATTATCATAGACTACAAAAAATTTTTTGATCATAATTAGCGTATTTCATTAACCTTAAAATCAGTGACATAAAACAAGCTGTCATAACTTATGGTATCCAAGGGGACATCATTATAAGTATGCTTCTTAAGGCTTGTTTGAATATTTTTCATGTGAAGACTGCTTACCTATGCAGAGTTGATCTTGAATCAGACAGCTCTTTAGTTTGATCTATAACAAAATCATAAACTATATTCCTAGTTTCTTGCCTTGCTTTATTCAGTAAAATATTTTTATTCATAAAGCCTTCCTCATCTTTAAATTTTTTATATATAGTAATTTAGACTTTAGGTTTTTTTAAATATGAAATATGATTATTTTTCAATTTAAAATGTCGATCCCTGGGTCAGGAAAATCAGCTGGAAAAAGAATGGCTAGCCACTCCAGTAATGAACCTGAGGTTAAATTAAGAAAAACACTAGAAATATTGATGACATGTGCTATCCAACTATGTACACAGAAGGAAAATATAAATAATAATTATCTCTTGGTGGTTTAAATCATGCTATTTCCATTTTTATAAGTATGCCTAGTCTCCAAATTTTTATACTGAGCATGTCATTATTCTATAAATATGAAAGTAGCATGCTATATAAGAAAATTGTCATTCTGCCTTATACAATTCCAAGAAAAATAATCAGGGATTATATAGGGATTGTGACTAGACAAAAAATACTTTCCTCATGATATCATGAGTCATTTCTATAGTTTCACACTCCCAGTTGCGGTTTGTAAGCCAATGAATAATGTCATCATATTTAAGCAACAGAGAGAAAAAATGGGGTTGTAGACCTATGACCCTTTTTCTTAAAGTGCTCACTTGCCAATAGTTTAAGGATATTCTAAGACCTTCCTCTTCTCTCAACCGCACTGTGTTCTGTGTAAATGGTCCCATAGACTATTCTGAGGCATCAGAACTTTGCCCTGCAATTCTTTAACTTTTCATTAGTATTTTTCTTTTTATTGAAGTTGCCTATCACTATACTGAAAATATAGTTTTTCTACTGGATTTACTCTTAAATGACTCTAAAATGAATGAATTTACATTCTAATGTAGTAATTATCATAGACTACAAAAGTTTTCTGATCATAATTAGAGAATTTCATTAACCTTAAAATCAGTGACATAAAACAAGCTGTGATAACTTATGGTATCCAAGGGGACATCATTATAAGTATGCTTCTTAAGGCTTGTTTGAATATTTTTCATGTGAAGACTGCTTACCTATGCAGAGTTGATCTTGAATCAGACAGCTCTTTAGTTTGATCTATAACAAAATCATAAACTATATTCCTAGTTTCTTGCCTTGCTTTATTCAGTAAAATATTTTTATTCATAAAGCCTTCCTCATCTTTAAATTTTTTATATATAGTAATTTAGACTTGTTTATGTTTTTGTTCTTCTTTTAAATAAATGCATGTAAGAAATATGATACTATTTGTCTGCTAATGTTTGGTGGTGGTTTAGTCGCTAAGTCATGTCTGACTCTTGAGACCTCATAACTGTAGCCTGCCAGGTTCCTCTGTCCATGGGATTCTCCAGGTAAGAATACTGAAGTGGGTTGCCATTTCCTTCTCCAGGGGATCTTCCCAACCCAGGAAGCAAACCTGGGTCTCCTGGATTACAGGCAGATTCTTTACTGACTGGGCTACTAGGAAAGCCCTGCTAATGTTTAAGACTTTGCTAAATGATATTTTTATATATGTACTGTGCTTTATAAGATCTTAAAGAAACTGTCTCAGTAAAATTTCACAGATATTTTATTCAATTCACTTAATTTTATTTTCTCCCTATCTAGATCTTTAAATTAGTGGTTTGAGCAGGGGACCAATTTTGCCAGTTTAGCATTTTAAACCTCTTAGTATATGTTATACATCGTTGGACTTCATTGTGATTTATTATTTGTTTTAGCACTTTCAGATTGAGAGGTAATCTTATTGCACTGGAAGCAAATAGCTGCACATTCATGCTCCTACCTGTGGGAATTAACACTCCACAAAAATCATTATTTAGCTATATATCTCTCAACGTTTGGTATTTATTAACTCAGTTTGTTCAGATATTTGAATACAAGAAGAAATTTTGCTGAAAAACTCAGTTCAAATTTAGTCATATAGTAAAAAAATAGTTAACCTATGATTGCTTGCTTGCTATTTACAGTAAGAAATGAAATGAAATGGTAAGACCTACAGGCAGTTCTAATTACCTCCGTTTATTTTAAATAGTACTTAATTTTGATAAAACAGGTAAATTTGTAACGTATTCTTTCACTGAAAAGTTCTTAGAAGTATTTTTACTCAGGGTTTAATGGCCTTAATGAAGACACTGTCACTTAAGAGGTTAATTTACTAGCATATCATTAGCAATGTTTTTTCTATTCAAATTAAGAAATATAATGAATGTAAAGATTGGTAAAAACTTGCAAGTCGGGCTTCCCTGGTGGTCCAGTGGGTAGGGACACTGCCTTGCAGTGCAAGGGGTGCCGGTTAGATCCCTGGCCTGGGAGGATCCCACGTGCTGCGGAGCAGTTGGACCGACGTGTCCAATTACAGAGCCAGAGCTCTGGGGCGCATGCGCCCAGAGCCGGTGCTCTGCAACAACAGAGGCCACCGCGATGGGAGGCCCACATGGGCCGAAGAACAAAGATGGATGAAAATAGATAAATAAAAAGACCAATAGAAGTGGCCTGCCCGCCGCCCCCCCCCCCCAAAAAATAACTAAAAAAACAAAACTTGCAAGTCTTCCTTTCAAGGGTGCTAGTAGATGGTTCTGACTTCTAGAAAAATGACTAAAAATATTTAAACTTAATTCAACTTTGAACTGATTATTGTTATTATTATTATTTTAACTTTAGGGAAAACTTGGCGTTCCAGGATTACCAGGATATCCAGGAAGACAAGGTCCAAAGGTAAAGCAATTAGCTTGATTTTTATAATTTATTTATTAGCATTTTATAGATGCATTGAAAATCAATCATCTATGGCTACCTTTTGGTTTGTAATGTAGAGATGATATATTCTTAAAATATAATCTAACAAGGGGAAGTCAGAGGGTTGTGTGGACACCTGGAGTACAGAGCTCAGAGAGCTGATGTGGTTTTGTACTGGAGTATTTTAGAGGCAGAATCATGAGAGGAAGGCACAATCAGCCACCTCTTGAAATAAGGTCTATTCCAGAGTAGTGTGTTAATAGACCTAGAAGTTTCAAGTAGATGACCGGTGATGGATAATAGCTTTTGATTTCCTGTCTAGTTCCCTCAACTTTTGAATTATCATTTGATATTTTTTAGAGAATGAATGGCTCTTCTTTCATCCTCTTTCTTTTCCCTCATTTCCACAGAACCTGTTTCCTAGGGTTACTGTCACAAATCACCACAAACTTGGTGACTTTAAACAACGGAAACAACTTTATTCATAGTTCTGGAGGCCGGAAGTCTAAAACTGAGTGTCAGCAAGCCCATGCTCCCTCCACAAAGCCCTGTGGGAGGCTATGTCCTCTTCCATCTTCCTGTGGCCCCAGGCATGTTTTGGTTTGTGTGCAATCTCCAACCTCTTATTCATATGGCCACTTTTCTATTCTTTATCATCTCCTCTTCTTACAAAGACACTTGTCATTGGATGTAAAGACCACCTGGATAATTCAGGATGATCTAAATTTAAGAATATTAATTATCTTTGTAAAGACCCCCTTCTTCCCAATTAAGCAACATTCACATATTCCAGAACATTTACATATTACATGTCTTTTGGGGAAGCACCACTCAACGCATACACTCAATGCGCTCATTTTATTTTTGACTCTGTGAAATACGCATATTTTAAGCAAAAAAGTGTTTTAAAAATAATGTTTACCTTGGGCTAATTTTCCTTGAGCTATAGAACTTTGTTAAAGATTCTTTTGATGCACTGACTTGTTACATTAAATGGTTAAATGATTTAAAGATAAATTTTGGTTATTAACATTAAAGTGGTTACATGCACATGAGATTATCTGTATTTATTAGCATTTTATAGATGCATTGAAAATCAATCATCTATGGCTACCTTTTGGTTTGTAATGTAGAGATGATATATTCTTAAAATATAATCTAACAAGGGGAAGTCAGAGGGTTGTGTGGACACCTGGAGTACAGAGCTCAGAGAGCTGATGTGGTTTTGTACTGGAGTATTTTAGAGGCAGAATCATGAGAGGAAGGCACAATCAGCCACCTCTTGAAATAAGGTCTATTCCAGAGTAGTGTGTTAATAGACCTAGAAGTTTCAAGTAGATGACCGGTGATGGATAATAGCTTTTGATTTCCTGTCTAGTTCCCTCAACTTTTGAATTATCATTTGATATTTTTTAGAGAATGAATGGCTCTTCTTTCATCCTCTTTCTTTTCCCTCATTTCCACAGAACCTGTTTCCTAGGGTTACTGTCACAAATCACCACAAACTTGGTGACTTTAAACAACGGAAACAACTTTATTCATAGTTCTGGAGGCCGGAAGTCTAAAACTGAGTGTCAGCAAGCCCATGCTCCCTCCACAAAGCCCTGTGGGAGGCTATGTCCTCTTCCATCTTCCTGTGGCCCCAGGCATGTTTTGGTTTGTGTGCAATCTCCAACCTCTTATTCATATGGCCACTTTTCTATTCTTTATCATCTCCTCTTCTTACAAAGACACTTGTCATTGGATGTAAAGACCACCTGGATAATTCAGGATGATCTAAATTTAAGAATATTAATTATCTTTGTAAAGACCCCCTTCTTCCCAATTAAGCAACATTCACATATTCCAGAACATTTACATATTACATGTCTTTTGGGGAAGCACCACTCAACGCATACACTCAATGCGCTCATTTTATTTTTGACTCTGTGAAATACGCATATTTTAAGCAAAAAAGTGTTTTAAAAATAATGTTTACCTTGGGCTAATTTTCCTTGAGCTATAGAACTTTGTTAAAGATTCTTTTGATGCACTGACTTGTTACATTAAATGGTTAAATGATTTAAAGATAAATTTTGGTTATTAACATTAAAGTGGTTACATGCACATGAGATTATCTGTATTTATCTATATGTTTGTCATCTATCTATCCCTATTTGATCTGTTCATATTTGACAGGTTAATTATCTAAGGATGCATCACAGTTAGGTATAATAATTCCCAAACATGTATCTATTAATGTTTCACAGATAATCAATGGGAGGCAAAGCACCCTTCTTCCTGACAAACCATCATGTGATAACAGTATTTTAGGCTTGCCATGTGATTTTATCCTATAATATTTTGATGAATTTCTAGAATATTTCCTTGTATTCTAGGGGATAACCGAGCCCTTCTAAAGTAAGAGTCGTTTAATCTATGATTTAAAAAAATACAATACAAGCATTAATTATATATTTCTAGCTATATTTAGAACACTGAATAGCAATTTTTACCTTTTAAATATTATCTTGAATATCCTATTCTGTCACCTAGTTACCTTCTTTTCAAATGTCATGCATTTCACAAGTGCTTTGAGTGAAAGGAGATGATCACTTTATAAAATACATTAGCTTAGTGGGTAAATTTTTGATCTAATTATTAAATTAAATTGCAGTTTTCTATTTTTATATTTACACAAATGAGTATAGTTTTCTATTAAGTGTTTATTTGATATTCTTATATTTTTCTGTTTTTCCTAAGTCAATACTCTGTCCAATAATCATTCAGTTATTTGATTAACAAAATGAACCAAAATGATTAGACAGAAATGTTTCTCCTAGAGGAATTAAACCTTTTATTTTTACTCTTTTATCCATATGTTTGAAGTTTTGTTCTTTATCTTTTTCTTTCACTTTTCTTCACAACTTTTTCTATGATCAAAACCATTTATGCTTCTCAGTTATTAAACAGAAAATTATAGACATATAAAAAATCAAAGATAGCATCATATTCTTTTCGTATGTGGAAGTCAGTGAATTTTGAATAAGCTTAAGTCTTTATTATACTAAACATGAAGCTTGGCTGCTAATCCCCTTCAAGCAATATAAGGGCTATAATTAGGCAATATAATTTATGTAATATCTTACTAGCAGTGTAAACCATAATAGGTTTTTTTTTTTTTAAAGATTTTATTTATTTATTTATTTATTGGAGGGGGCGAGTTGGGGAGGGAGGGGAGCAGGCGGGCGGATTCTCTTGATGTTTCATTTATCTAAGTTTTTGCTTTTTCACAGTTAGGTATAATAATTCCCAAACATGTATCTATTAATGTTTCACAGATAATCAATGGGAGGCAAAGCACCCTTCTTCCTGACAAACCATCATGTGATAACAGTATTTTAGGCTTGCCATGTGATTTTATCCTATAATATTTTGATGAATTTCTAGAATATTTCCTTGTATTCTAGGGGATAACCGAGCCCTTCTAAAGTAAGAGTCGTTTAATCTATGATTTAAAAAAATACAATACAAGCATTAATTATATATTTCTAGCTATATTTAGAACACTGAATAGCAATTTTTACCTTTTAAATATTATCTTGAATATCCTATTCTGTCACCTAGTTACCTTCTTTTCAAATGTCATGCATTTCACAAGTGCTTTGAGTGAAAGGAGATGATCACTTTATAAAATACATTAGCTTAGTGGGTAAATTTTTGATCTAATTATTAAATTAAATTGCAGTTTTCTATTTTTATATTTACACAACTGAGTATAGTTTTCTATTAAGTGTTTATTTGATATTCTTATATTTTTCTGTTTTTCCTAAGTCAATACTCTGTCCAATAATCATTCAGTTATTTGATTAACAAAATGAACCAAAATGATTAGACAGAAATGTTTCTCCTAGAGGAATTAAACCTTTTATTTTTACTCTTTTATCCATATGTTTGAAGTTTTGTTCTTTATCTTTTTCTTTCACTTTTCTTCACAACTTTTTCTATGATCAAAACCATTTATGCTTCTCAGTTATTAAACAGAAAATTATAGACATATAAAAAATCAAAGATAGCATCATATTCTTTTCGTATGTGGAAGTCAGTGAATTTTGAATAAGCTTAAGTCTTTATTATACTAAACATGAAGCTTGGCTGCTAATCCCCTTCAAGCAATATAAGGGCTATAATTAGGCAATATAATTTATGTAATATCTTACTAGCAGTGTAAACCATAATAGGTTTTTTTTTTTTTAAAGATTTTATTTATTTATTTATTTATTGGAGGGGGCGAGTTGGGGAGGGAGGGGGCAGGCGGGCCACTTCTCTTGATCTTTCATTTATCTATTTTTCATCCATCTTTGTTCTTTGGCCTGTGCATAATAGGTTTTTAAAAGATGCACTGTAATGTGTGCTATAAAATGACAGCTATTTCAAAAAGTAAAATCTATTTTAAAATAGGATTCATTTTTATTTAAAACATCATTTAAATTAATTTTGAAAGTTTCAGTTCATGAGAAGAGCCAACTTTGCTATTAACCAGTGACTGGCCTTTTGTCGGCTATTCATTTTTTCCATTTAAAAGCAGATGTCTTTTCATGGAAATTGTATATTTTGGTGATAATTTCTATTTGAGAAAAGAGGAAGTATATGTCCATATATTACAAACTGTTTAGTTGGTGGATTGGACTTTTTTGTCTGTTTTCCATACATTTCTTAGAACAGAAACTATGTAAGAAAATAAATTTATTAAACATAAAATCGATGCAGAAGAGCCGTGTTTTTGAATGGAATCTATATAAATGTGTTTTTCTTCTACTCAGAAGAGACGAATATTTGTCCTTAAATTGAATTTGATGAAATTACTTCCATATTGGATTACACTAACTTGTCAAGTTCCTAGAGTATTCATATAGTAATGCTCTACCAGATACAACTATCTGATTCTCTGTAGAGAAAGAGAAAAGGCTTTTGAAAGCCTTTCAGAAATGTAATTTGCAAACATTTTCCCACATTATGTAAGTTCTTTGTAAGTTCATTATGTAAGTTCTTTGTCCTAACCATTCTCCTCAGGTTGATCACATTGTGGTTTCTATCATCATGAATTATAATTACTGCTAAATGGGTCCTAAAAGGAAGCTTAGCAGCTCATGCTAAGCGTTGCCCATCAACTCCCACAAGGCTTCACATACAGATTTCCTGACTTGTGGAGGAAATATAAATTGATACCATCCATTCTGTATGTATCACCTGGAGAAACTGTTAAAAATGCAAATTCCTGGACCCCATGGCCTGTAGTAGGATGTGACAGTCTTTCCCTGCAGCAGTCACTCCAGATTATTCTGATACAGAGGAGTCATTTATCACTGAGAGACACGTTACTTTAGGTTAGTTCAATGCAAATGAGTGTGCACTGAAATGGACTCACAGACATAGAAAACAAATGTATGGTTACCAAAGGAAGAAGTGTGTGGAAGGGATAAATGGGGAGTTTGGGATTAAGAGGTACATTACTGCTAGATATAAAATAGATAAACAGTAAGAACTTGCTATATAGCACAGGGACTATATTAAATATTTTATAACCTTTTATGGAAAAGAAAAAAATGAGTAAAGGATATATATGTCTGTGTGTATGTATAAGTGATTCACTTTACTGTACACCCAAAACTAATACAACATTGTAAATCAAAAGAAAAGAAAAACAAAACCCAAAGATGTATTCAAGTCCAATAAGGCTCTTTTTTTCACCTTTCTTGATGCGAGTAAAATCTGCATGTCTGTTACTCTTTGCTAGACATTTTACACATTATTTCATTTCCATACACTGGTCTGAATATGAAAAGTGAGTGTTTGAAGCCCCCTCCCTTCCAAGGGTCTCATAGTTATTAGCAAGTTGAGGACCAAGGAATGAACCCTAGTTTGCTCTTTCTCATGATTCAGTAATAAGGTAAGCCAAAATTCACAGTTGTGTTCAAAGGAATCTCTTAGTAGATGAAACTTGGACATATGTATAAGGTGAAATGAGGGAGTTATATTCATTTGTAAAAGGTAGCTGTCTGTGGATTAGGTTACATAATCCTTTTCAGGGTTTATTACATCCTTAAACAATCTTTATTTATTATTATTCTTTTACTTTGCCTTCTTTCAGTTTTATATCCTAGCAGTTTCAATGTACCTATATGATATAGATGATTTCTCTCATTTTACCTAGGTAAAAACTATGCTCAAAGGGAATGAGTAACATACTCAACTTACTTAGGTGATTGCATTCAAGACATAAGTCTTGAATTTATGTCTTTGGAATCCCCAAGACAGACTTTAATGTCGGACAGTCCAATTTAGAGTCTAAGTTAGATCATTCAAACATCTAACAGAAATGGGGAAAGAGTTTTAATCTAGTTCTAAAGGCATAGAAAACTCAACTAAGAAGTGATTAATTATAGTATAATATATTAGGATACAATAATGTTAATTCAGAAAAACATTTTATAAAATTCCTGTTTTACTATTTAATTATTCATGCTTGTGAAAAAGTTGAAGTATATAGAATTACAAGTCAAAAATGTATTTTATATGAAATGCCCTTTAATTGCTATTTTGTAATATGAGAAATTATATATTCGATTCTCTATTTTCCCTAAAGTTTAAAACTAAAATGTTTTATCTATTCGTGTTTTCAATGCTTCCAGGATTTCAGGTGTCACTGTAAGTTCGTTTTTCAGTACATGAATGGAGGTTGTATGGTGTCTCAAAACTGCATTTTCAATTTGAATGCTACCAGCTTATGAGAGTCATTGTATTTCAAAAGACTTTCAGCTTGTGGCTCAAATGTCAGTTACTCTTTTTTCACCTTTCTTGATGCGAGTAAAATCTGCATGTCTGTTACTCTTTGCTAGACATTTTACACATTATTTCATTTCCATACACTGGTCTGAATATGAAAAGTGAGTGTTTGAAGCCCCCTCCCTTCCAAGGGTCTCATAGTTATTAGCAAGTTGAGGACCAAGGAATGAACCCTAGTTTGCTCTTTCTCATGATTCAGTAATAAGGTAAGCCAAAATTCACAGTTGTGTTCAAAGGAATCTCTTAGTAGATGAAACTTGGACATATGTATAAGGTGAAATGAGGGAGTTATATTCATTTGTAAAAGGTAGCTGTCTGTGGATTAGGTTACATAATCCTTTTCAGGGTTTATTACATCCTTAAACAATCTTTATTTATTATTATTCTTTTACTTTGCCTTCTTTCAGTTTTATATCCTAGCAGTTTCAATGTACCTATATGATATAGATGATTTCTCTCATTTTACCTAGGTAAAAACTATGCTCAAAGGGAATGAGTAACATACTCAACTTACTTAGGTGATTGCATTCAAGACATAAGTCTTGAATTTATGTCTTTGGAATCCCCAAGACAGACTTTAATGTCGGACAGTCCAATTTAGAGTCTAAGTTAGATCATTCAAACATCTAACAGAAATGGGGAAAGAGTTTTAATCTAGTTCTAAAGGCATAGAAAACTCAACTAAGAAGTGATTAATTATAGTATAATATATTAGGATACAATAATGTTAATTCAGAAAAACATTTTATAAAATTCCTGTTTTACTATTTAATTATTCATGCTTGTGAAAAAGTTGAAGTATATAGAATTACAAGTCAAAAATGTATTTTATATGAAATGCCCTTTAATTGCTATTTTGTAATATGAGAAATTATATATTCGATTCTCTATTTTCCCTAAAGTTTAAAACTAAAATGTTTTATCTATTCGTGTTTTCAATGCTTCCAGGATTTCAGGTGTCACTGTAAGTTCGTTTTTCAGTACATGAATGGAGGTTGTATGGTGTCTCAAAACTGCATTTTCAATTTGAATGCTACCAGCTTATGAGAGTCATTGTATTTCAAAAGACTTTCAGCTTGTGGCTCAAATGTCAGTTACTATACTCATTGTTTATTATTTTTATTTTTGTAGGGTTCCACTGGATTTCCTGGGTTTCCAGGTGCCAATGGAGAGAAAGGTGCCCGGGTATGATATATAAGTTCACTGTTCTGGACTATCTAATATAAATATTCTTGCATAAGTACATGCCTTTCAGTACCAGACTCACAATTTACTGTGATATACAATGTATTGAAGCTGTCTGAACTGTCTTTGGCAGGGTGTAGCTGGCAAACCAGGTCCTCGGGGTCAGCGTGGTCCAACGGTAAGGGCTTTGATTTAAAATGGTAATTTTCAGTTTTAATTTTGGATTTAATCTTCCAAAATAATTTTCTTCAGAAATGAAAACTGATCCCATCCTTTTTCATCTGCTTGGAACTAGATCAGTTTCATTTTGCTCTTATGTGCAGGGTCCTCGAGGTTCGAGAGGTGCAAGAGGTCCCACTGGGAAGCCTGGTCCAAAGGTACCGTCATTGCTTGTTCCTGTCAGCTCCTCTTCCAGAGAAAGGCTGTTACCAGAAGGAATCAAAACTGATTTTTTTCTGTTTTTGTGTTGTTGCCAGGGCACATCAGGCGGTGATGGCCCTCCTGGTCCTCCTGGTGAAAGAGTAAGTATGATTCATTTATATTGTATACATATTAATATTTTGCAAGTGTTTAAATTTCTGGGAAAAGTTACATGTATCCGCAAATGCATGTAGACAGTCATCCACAAAATCTAGTCAGAGTTTAAAATTCCTATTTTTAAATGTGTTTGTGCATGCTAAAGTTGCTTCAATTATGTCCAACTCTTTGTGACTGTATAGACTGTAGCCTACCAGACTCCACCTGTTCCTTGGAATTCTCCAGGAGATCGACTGACCGGGTGGAACCCGCACAGGATTGGAGGAGGTTCCCTTTAATTGCTATTTTGTAATATGAGAAATTATATATTCGATTCTCTATTTTCCCTAAAGTTTAAAACTAAAATGTTTTATCTATTCGTGTTTTCAATGCTTCCAGGATTTCAGGTGTCACTGTAAGTTCGTTTTTCAGTACATGAATGGAGGTTGTATGGTGTCTCAAAACTGCATTTTCAATTTGAATGCTACCAGCTTATGAGAGTCATTGTATTTCAAAAGACTTTCAGCTTGTGGCTCAAATGTCAGTTACTATACTCATTGTTTATTATTTTTATTTTTGTAGGGTTCCACTGGATTTCCTGGGTTTCCAGGTGCCAATGGAGAGAAAGGTGCCCGGGTATGATATATAAGTTCACTGTTCTGGACTATCTAATATAAATATTCTTGCATAAGTACATGCCTTTCAGTACCAGACTCACAATTTACTGTGATATACAATGTATTGAAGCTGTCTGAACTGTCTTTGGCAGGGTGTAGCTGGCAAACCAGGTCCTCGGGGTCAGCGTGGTCCAACGGTAAGGGCTTTGATTTAAAATGGTAATTTTCAGTTTTAATTTTGGATTTAATCTTCCAAAATAATTTTCTTCAGAAATGAAAACTGATCCCATCCTTTTTCATCTGCTTGGAACTAGATCAGTTTCATTTTGCTCTTATGTGCAGGGTCCTCGAGGTTCGAGAGGTGCAAGAGGTCCCACTGGGAAGCCTGGTCCAAAGGTACCGTCATTGCTTGTTCCTGTCAGCTCCTCTTCCAGAGAAAGGCTGTTACCAGAAGGAATCAAAACTGATTTTTTTCTGTTTTTGTGTTGTTGCCAGGGCACATCAGGCGGTGATGGCCCTCCTGGTCCTCCTGGTGAAAGAGTAAGTATGATTCATTTATATTGTATACATATTAATATTTTGCAAGTGTTTAAATTTCTGGGAAAAGTTACATGTATCCGCAAATGCATGTAGACAGTCATCCACAAAATCTAGTCAGAGTTTAAAAATTCCTATTCTTAAATGTGTTTGTGCATGCTAAAGTTGCTTCAATTATGTCCAACTCTTTGTGGCTGTATGGACTGTAGCTTACCAGACTCCACTGTCCTTGGAATTCTCCAGGCAAGGATACTGGAGTGTATCACCATGCTCTTCTCCAGGGGATCGACTCGACCGGGGTGGAACCCGCATCTCTTAGGTCTCCTGCATTGGCAGGGAGGTTCTTTATCGCTAGCACCATGTGGGAAGCCCATTCTGTAATTTACTTCCCTAAAAAACCTTCATCAATTATGTGCTACTAATTTTGTTGTAGAAATGAAAAATTATATGTGTAATTGTCCTATGATATCAACTCTTAAACTCAAACCAAAATCTTTTTTTTTGTTTTAGATATGCATATAACATGTATGCCTTCTCCTTCCTTCCTCTGGCTTTCCATACTGGCACTCACTTTGTTCATGGAGCTGGCAGCAGCATTATGCTGGTAGCATGCAAGCTCCCAGTAGCCATTAAGTCACAATCAACACCCATTCAAATCAAGATAAAACATCCATTCCAGTAAACAAGAAAACTGTAGTAAATTGATTTTCAATTGGTATAAAATAAAGCTAAAAATACATGAGTAAACATACCATTTATTTATTTATTTTTGGCAGACGATAGCATTTTTGTAGCCAAATTTTTAAAAGCTATCCTTTTGAAAGAATTTTAAATATTCTATATTACTGTCAAAGAATTAGACTCATGACTTAATATTTTCTAATTTTAATATTATACTTTTTTTGTGGTGTTGAAATTTATAATATTTAGAAAAAGTAAAACAGAAATGCCCTCTGATGTATAACTAAAACTGATAATGTCCTTTTTAAAAAATATGCTTTATATTTGTGACACAAATATCAGTAGCTCAGACCCCAAAATAAACATTTAATTACAGGTTGTTTCAGGGCTTTGGGTCAAATTTAATTAACTTTCCATTATCTGTTTCCCACTCTTGATGAACTATTCCCAAATTAAGTTCATCCGGTATTTTTACTTCATAAATGATACATGCATTTAAATATTTTATGTTAGTCATCTTAATTAGAATATAGAGCTAAATTAATTAAAATGGCTGAATCATCAACAGGAATAACTGGTAGAACCATTTAACAACTTGTAGCATAATTAAGAGTTTTGTTTTAAAGCACAAAGGATTGTCTCTTTACATGTTTCATTATATATTCCAAAATTGATGATCAACTATAAATCTTTGTGATTTTATTTTGAAACAGAACAATGTAACCTAAGGTCATGATCACTTGTGACTGTGAAGACATTTGAGAACAAAAAAATTATATTTTGAGGATAAAATTAAAGTTTGATTTCATAAAAGACTTTTTAAGTATCCTTTTTTTTTAAAAAAAATGGAATTGTACACTTTATTTATTTTATTTATTTTGGTGGGGGTGCGGTGGGGAGGGAGGGGAGCAGACGGGCCACTTCTATTGGTCTTTCATTTGTCCATTTTCATCCATCTTTGTTCTTTGGCCTGTGTGGGCCTCCCATCGCGGTGGCCTCTCTTGTCGCAGAGCACCGGCTCGGTGATTGGACACATCAGTCCCCCAGGCCGCTCGCGGCAAGGCAGTGAAAGGGAGTTTCTTCCTTCATATTCAGTAAACATCAGAAAACTGTAGTAAATTGATTTTCAATTGGTATAAAATAAAGCTAAAAATACATGAGTAAACATACCATTTATTTATTTATTTTTGGCAGACGATAGCATTTTTGTAGCCAAATTTTTAAAAGCTATCCTTTTGAAAGAATTTTAAATATTCTATATTACTGTCAAAGAATTAGACTCATGACTTAATATTTTCTAATTTTAATATTATACTTTTTTTGTGGTGTTGAAATTTATAATATTTAGAAAAAGTAAAACAGAAATGCCCTCTGATGTATAACTAAAACTGATAATGTCCTTTTAAAAATATGCTTTATATTTATGACACAAATATCAGTAGCTCAGACCCCAAAATAAACATTTAATTACAGGTTGTTTCAGGGCTTTGGGTCAAATTTAATTAACTTTCCATTATCTGTTTCCCACTCTTGATGAACTATTCCCAAATTAAGTTCATCCGGTATTTTTACTTCATAAATGATACATGCATTTAAATATTTTATGTTAGTCATCTTAATTAGAATATAGAGCTAAATTAATTAAAATGGCTGAATCATCAACAGGAATAACTGGTAGAACCATTTAACAACTTGTAGCATAATTAAGAGTTTTGTTTTAAAGCACAAAGGATTGTCTCTTTACATGTTTCATTATATATTCCAAAATTGATGATCAACTATAAATCTTTGTGATTTTATTTTGAAACAGAACAATGTAACCTAAGGTCATGATCACTTGTGACTGTGAAGACATTTGAGAACAAAAAAATTATATTTTGAGGATAAAATTAAAGTTTGATTTCATAAAAGACTTTTTAAGTATCCTTTTTTTTTAAAAAAAATGGAATTGTACACTTTATTTATTTTATTTATTTTGGTGGGGGTGCGGTGGGGAGGGAGGGGAGCAGACGGGCCACTTCTATTGGTCCTTCATTTGTCCATTTTCATCCATCTTTGTTCTTTGGCCCATGTGGGCCTCCCATCGCTGTGGCCTCTCTTGTCTCAGAGCACCGGCTCGGTGATTGGACACATCAGACAAGCCACTCTGCGGCACGTGGGATCTTCCCAGGCCAGGGATGGAACCGGCGCCCCTTGCACTGCAAGGCGGTGTCCTTACCCACTGGACCACCAGGGAAGCCCCTTAAATATTCTTGAAACCATTTTCGAGAAACGTGCATATTTTAAATATACAAAATATATTTCCTGTGTTCTCTGTAGTTGATTCGACATTTTCTCCCTAATAAATCCTCAATTTCTGCAAAGAATTTTAAGTCTCATGAACTATTTGTTATGTTGTAGGTACAGAGTTGAAGGACAATAAAAAATAATATCAAAGAAATACTGTCTTCAAAATACATACCTTGGAGACTCAGAAAGTTTTGTAGTACCATTGGATTAAAATTAAAAATACTTATTTTTTCCCATTTTAATGACCTTCTTTAACAATATATTTATCTACAGGGTTTCCTGATACATCTATGTTCTATTCACTTTTTAAAAAATTATTTATTTATTTTAGTTTCAGGATAGATTATTACTTTAGAGAATTGTGTGGATTTCAGCCAAACGTCAACATGGATCTATGTGAATTCTAATATTGACAGTGTTCTTGAGCTAACACCACTGATGTGATGTGCAGTTTTGAATACTGAATAGTGTGGAAAATCATTCATTTTGCTTTTAGATTACCACACATTATCTCATTGTATTGCCATAGTTCTACCATTATGGTAAACAAGTGGTAGTTTGTATCGTTTTTATCTGTAGAAATAAACTGCAAAGTGTGAAGAAGTTCCTTCTAAGGTATATGATTTGCCAACTGCTTTTTCTTTTCAGGGTCCTCAAGGACCTCAAGGTCCAGTTGGATTCCCTGGACCAAAAGGCCCTCCAGTAAGTGCCATAGTTTTTATTCTCTTTCTTCATTTGACAGTGTTTTCAAACTTTTCGAGTCACAGCTTATGTAGTAGATATACTTTTACAAATATTGGTACAAATTTCTATAAAAACAAAATGGTACTTGTGTTCAGAGTAAGTATTTTCAGCTTATGAAGTTAATTGTTTCTGAATATAATTGAATATATCTGATTAGGACAACATGAATATTATTCTCTCAATTACTCTTCTACTTCAATGACGTGGGATCTTCCCAGGCCAGGGATGGAACCGGCGCCCCTTGCACTGCAAGGCGGTGTCCTTACCCACTGGACCACCAGGGAAGCCCCTTAAATATTCTTGAAACCATTTTCGAGAAACGTGCATATTTTAAATATACAAAATATATTTCCTGTGTTCTCTGTAGTTGATTCGACATTTTCTCCCTAATAAATCCTCAATTTCTGCAAAGAATTTTAAGTCTCATGAACTATTTGTTATGTTGTAGGTACAGAGTTGAAGGACAATAAAAAATAATATCAAAGAAATACTGTCTTCAAAATACATACCTTGGAGACTCAGAGAGAAAGTTTTGTAGTACCATTGGATTAGAAATTAAAAATACTTATTTTTTCCCATTTTAGTGACCTTCTTTAACAATATATTTATCTACAGGGTTTCCTGATACATCTATGTTCTATTCACTTTTTTAAAAAAAGTATTTATTTATTTTAGTTTCAGGATAGATTATTGCTTTAGAGAATTGTGTGGATTTCTGCCAAACGTCAACATGGATCTATGTGAATTCTAATATTGACAGTGTTCTTGAGCTAACACCACTGATGTGATGTGCAGTTTTGAATACTGAATAGTGTGGAAAATCATTCATTTTGCTTTTAGATTACCACACATTATCTCATTGTATTGCCATAGTTCTACCATCATGGTAAACAAGTGGTAGTTTGTACCGTTTTTTATCTGTAGAAATAAACTGGAAAGTGTGAAGAAGTTCCTTCTAAGGTATATGATTTCCCAACTGCTTTGTCTTTTCAGGGTCCTCAAGGCCCTCAAGGTCCAGTCGGCTTCCCTGGACCAAAAGGCCCTCCTGTAAGTGCCATAGGTTTTCTTTCTCTTTCTTCATTTGACAGTGTTTTCAAACTTTTCGAGTCACAGCTTCTGTATTAAATATACTTGTACAAATATTGGTACAAATTTCTATAAAAACAAAATGGTACTTGTTTTCAGAGTAAGTATTTTCAGCTTATGAAGTTAATTGTTTCTGAATATAATTGAATATATCTGATTAGGACAACATGAATATTATTCTCTCAATTAGTCTTCTACTTCAATGATATTGTTGATGGCATTAGAAATCATTACTGAATTTTAAATGTTTGGTATATTAATTTCTTTTTTATCTTTCATCATCCTCTTCAAAATGCCACTTCCTAAACATCTCCAATGTTCTGATGTTACTTACATTACCTTAAGGTCTAGTCTTAATATTTACTATTTTTCTTCTATAATGTATTTTTTTAAGAAAATATAATCATAACCCTTCCTGAATCATTCCCTTTTTATAAAATTTGTTTAGAACCACACTCTTAGAATATCCTCATCAAATATTTTCACAAGTTAATTGAAGTCTTGTCTTTCCACTCTTCAGTATTTATGGGCCTATAGGACATGCTCAGTGCTCAGTTGCTTTTTTCTCTCTTTTTTGGGAGTCAACTTATTCAGTTTATTTATTAGAGCTTGAATCAACTTGCTGTCTTAGTCCATTCCAGCTGCTATAACAACAGAAAAAAATTTTCTAGTATATAAACAATAGAATCTATTTCTTAGAGTTCTGAAGGCTGGAAATCAAAGATCAGAGTCCCAGAATGGTGAGGTGAGGACCCCTTTTCGGATAACACACTTTTCATTATTTGTTCTCTGTAGCTTCCTTTTTTTTTTCTTTAAAGATTTATTTATTTATTTATGGGGGGGTGGGGAGGGAGGGAAGCAGGTGGGCCACTTCTATTGGTCTTTCATTTTTATGTTTGATACAATTTCTTTTATTCCATATTCTACATATGTAAACATGTATTGTTCGTTTTTTCTTAATAAACTGCAAATGTGAAATTCCTTCTATATATTTTCAAGTTTTTTTCATCCTCAGGACCTCAGTCAGTTGGTTTGGACCAAAACCCTTGTAATGCCATAGTTTTTTCTCTTTCTTCATTGAAGTGTTTTAAACTTTTCGAGTCACAGCTTCTGTATTAAATATACTTCTACAAATATTGGTACAAATTTCTATAAAAACAAAATGGTACTTGTTTTCAGAGTAAGTATTTTCAGCTTATGAAGTTAATTGTTTCTGAATATAATTGAATATATCTGATTAGGACAACATGAATATTATTCTCTCAATTACTCTTCTACTTCAATGATATTATTGATGGCATTAGAAATCATTACTTCATAATTTAAAAAGTTTGAAATTAACTCAGAGCATTGACTAGATCGTTTCCTGGAAGCTGTGATGTTTTTAAATGGTTTTGGGAGGTGGGGTGGGGAGGGGGGGGAGTGGGCAGGCCACTTCTATTGGTCTTTCATTTGTCTATTTTCATCCATCTTTGTTCTTTGGCCAGTGTAGGCCTCCCATCGTGGTGGCCTCTGTTGTCGCAGAGCACTGGCTCTGGGCGCATGCACTCCAGTGCTCCAGCTTGGTAATTGGACACATCGGTCCAGCCACTCCGCGGCATGTGGGATCTTCCCAGGCCAGGGATGGAACCGGCGCCCCTTGCACTGCAAGGCGGTGTCCTTACCCGCTGGACCACCAGGGAAGCCCCTGTAGCTTCTTTTATAAGTCAATAGTTTCGTTCTTGAGGGTCCATGAAGGTGACATGCACCACCCAAAAGGTACCATTATCTCTTGAAGGTTAGGATTTCAACCTATGAATTTCAGGGGGACACAGCCTTTCAAATCACAGCACCCGTGTTTCTTAAGGAAATTCTTCTCACAGTGTGGTCCCTGGGCCAGAAGATCAGCAGCACTTTGCTAGACATGTGGTATCATGTCTCCACCTTTCTCAGTTAATCAGAACTCACATCTGTGTCTGAATGAACTGTCTGGGTAATTCTGACACATCCTGATGTTTGTGAACCACTGTCCTAGTCCAGAGTAGACAGTATTATTCAAACTTTAATGTGCACATAAATCATATTGGTTATTTTGTTATAAATCTAGATTTTGATTCAGTAGGTCTGGGATAGGTCTTGAGACTTGATATTACTGGCAGATGTCCTGATATCACTGCCAGTTACCAATGGGCCTGACTTTGAAGAATGAATTCAAAACCAGTTTGGTAACAAGACCAATATAACTTGAAAATGAATATGACCTACTTTGTAGGAAACTTAAGTACAATTAAAAATTGCAGTCAATGATTTGAGAACTAAATATATTTTTTAAGTGTAATAATCCAAATAATAAATTCCTTATAAATAATGACTGGCAGTTTTACTCACATTCTGGATATTTTCATTTAGAGACACATTTTTGGCTGAATATTTGAAGCTGATAACAGAATCTTTTTCATAAAACCACAATAACATGCACCTTGTATGAGGAAGTTATGTAAGGTCTTTTGTATATCCTTATATCTAATATTTCAAAATAGTACATCCCAGTTTTCTAATTTCTAATAATTATGTGTATATATAATATAAATAATTACAGTTAACCAAAGATAGTTCAGTAACAAACTTGCATAAAAGACAAATTCTAAATTAAGATGTTTAAAATTTAAATAAATGTTATAAATGATTACACTATAACTTTTAGACATGTTGAAAATCATTTATAAATAAAGTGTTCTCCAACACTTTTATTGAGTTTTTATAACCCCCTCTTTCTCTGATTACTTTCAAATGTGACCTTAGCTCACATATTAAAAATATGTTATTTGTTGTGAAATACTGATTTAAATGTTGAAATAAACTTTTACTTTTGTAGTAACCTTAGACACTGTCTAAAGTATTATTTTTATCACTAGAAATCTTGATATTACTGCAAACATATCAAAAAAGGCTGCTATCTGTTTATACAGTGAGAAAAGGATTAATACAAATACCTACTATTAAACAAAGAATAATTAGATGCTCTCTGTATGTAATGTTGCTTGTAATGTTTCAGTTTTGTTCCAAATGTAATCATGCAAAGCTGCATAAATAGAGAAGTGAAGATACTGTTGTAAAAATGTGCACATAAGATTCTTTCATAAATATTTTGCAACCATGCTCATAGATCATTATTTAGCGACATAAAATTCAGTGATTTGTATAACTTCAAAATTATCATGCCATTTATATTTGAACAAATTTTTAAGAAATTTGTCTCATATAATATAATTTTATTCATAGAATGCCATTTTTCCTCATACATTTTTTCAGTCTGTTCTCTCATGTATCTTTCAACAAGTTTTGAGCCATTGATCATGCATATGTTTTGTCTCTAAGTATTAGAAGTGTAATAGATACCTACACTTGAAAAGCATGCAGTCTGGTGAAGAGACATGACAGTGTTAAGGAACATTCCTTTCACTGCTAAATGTAATGATTTTTATACTCTGTTTCTCTGACATATAAAACATTAGAGTGGGAAATAAAAGTGCCTATCATTTTTTCCTGGTATGCAGTTTATAACATATAGGAATGAACTTCTTCATTTCTTTGATATTTAGAAGGAGGGATTCAGGTAGAGGGACTGAACCAGGCTCCTCTTCCTACTGTTAACTGAATGATTTTCATATTAATCAGGAAATGTATTTATATTATATGTCACACACACACATCTGTTTGACTCAGTCGTGTCCAACTCTTTGCAACCCCATGAACTGTAACCCACCAGGCTCCTCTGTCCATGGGATTCTCCAGGCAAGAATACTGGAGTGGGTTGCCATGCCTTTCTCCAGGGGATATTTCCAACTCAGAGATTGAAACCACATCCTGTGTCTTCTGCATTGCGGGTGGATTCTTTACTACTCAGACACTGAAGAAGTTCTATAAATAGCTTATACTGATTGTAAACTCATCATTTGAGATGCATTTTAGCATGGTGGAACAAAGCTCCTGATTCATGTTTATTATCCTTTGGCAGTCACTCCATATAATTTTGGTTAAAACTTTTCCTACTGCCCCCAATTGATGGTACATTTATTCCCATATGTATCAAAATAGTGATAGAGCATAGGATTTGTTTTTATTTACTATTTTGAAATACTGAACCTAGAAGAAATTCAGTAGCAATCAGCTACTTATTTATGTACTTCACCTCCAAACTAAGAACTATGTTATCTCTTATTACGATTACCTAGTGCCTTGGTATTAAATATATGCTTTTCAAAGGAAAAATGGTTGATGATTTCCAAGGACATTTGAAAGACTTGGTTACAACATTCCAGTTTTTGTCTTTTGGGGAGATGACAGTACAATCACTGGAATGGTCCTGGAAAATGTGAGCAAATCACTGAGCAAGCAATGATCTTGTGAAATATTGTAACAGTCTTTAACTACAGCTGATAATTGAACCAGTGTGTCATAAAGATGAGATCAGGAACAGAGCTGGTTCTAGTCATCATCAGGAAGCCTTTCTCTGACATGTTATAACCAACTTAGAAAAAAATCTTACTGCAGTGGAAAAAACCTCTCTGTGAAAATGATATTATTTGGGAATACTTTTTTCAACCTTACTATAAAAGAATGATATTTGAACATGTATTTCTGTAAATAATGTACATTTAAACATATAGGAATGAACTTCTTCATTTCTTTGATATTTAGAAGGAGGGATTCAGGTAGAGGACTGAACCAGGCTCCTCTTCCTACTGTTAACTGAATGATTTTCATATTAATCAGGAAATGTATTTATATTATATGTCACACACACACATCTGTTTGACTCAGTCGTGTCCAACTCTTTGCAACCCCATGAACTGTAACCCACCAGGCTCCTCTGTCCATGGGATTCTCCAGGCAAGAATACTGGAGTGGGTTGCCATGCCTTTCTCCAGGGGATATTTCCAACTCAGAGATTGAAACCACATCCTGTGTCTTCTGCATTGCGGGTGGATTCTTTACTACTCAGACACTGAAGAAGTTCTATAAATAGCTTATACTGATTGTAAACTCATCATTTGAGATGCATTTTAGCATGGTGGAACAAAGCTCCTGATTCATGTTTATTATCCTTTGGCAGTCACTCCATATAATTTTGGTTAAAACTTTTCCTACTGCCCCCAATTGATGGTACATTTATTCCCATATGTATCAAAATAGTGATAGAGCATAGGATTTGTTTTTATTTACTATTTTGAAATACTGAACCTAGAAGAAATTCAGTAGCAATCAGCTACTTATTTATGTACTTCACCTCCAAACTAAGAACTATGTTATCTCTTATTACGATTACCTAGTGCCTTGGTATTAAATATATGCTTTTCAAAGGAAAAATGGTTGATGATTTCCAAGGACATTTGAAAGACTTGGTTACAACATTCCAGTTTTTGTCTTTTGGGGAGATGACAGTACAATCACTGGAATGGTCCTGGAAAATGTGAGCAAATCACTGAGCAAGCAATGATCTTGTGAAATATTGTAACAGTCTTTAACTACAGCTGATAATTGAACCAGTGTGTCAATAAAGATGAGATCAAGGAACAGAGCTGGTTCTAGTCATCATCAGGAAGCCTTTCTCTGACATGTTATAACCAACTTAGAAAAAAATCTTACTGCAGTGGAAAAAACCTCTCTGTGAAAATGATATTATTTGGGAATACTTTTTTCAACCTTACTATAGAAAGAATGATATTTGAACATGTATTTCTGTAAATAATGTACTTTTAATATATATGTAAATTTATTTAAATAATTATACAGTGAGAGGTACCCTGTTATCATTAAACATGTTGTTATTAAAGCAGTCATTTCTCTTCATTTATCTAGACATTGTCACCCAAGAATATCTCTGCCTATACCTATTATAAATATTTTGAAATTTGAACTTGATGCTTAGTGGTTTCCGAGTAGGATGAATCATCTGTAATGCAGTTTAAGGAAGCAATCTATACCTACCAAGTATCTCCTAACCCTTCACACAGTTGTTTATTCTAAACTTAGTTAATGATTTCATTTATTTTTTCAGTCATACCAAAGACCGTATTATTAACCTGAAGTAATAGCACAGCTGATGTACTTTCCAGGCTTTAAGAGACAGTATGCTTCCAAAAGGATATTTAAGAGAAGCTCCTCGGAAAAATTGGTCCTGGTGACTTCTAAAATTGAGCAGCACTCCTGCTTTTGTTTACTTGAAGGAACTGAGAAGTAGAATGCTATTGTTTGTAAAGTTTGTATTTCTTTCAGTTTAGCCAGTTAGAAACTCAAACCACCACTAGGGGACACCATCTATCTCTGTTATCCTAGTCTTGATGCACGGGAAACTGAATTAGGAAGACATCACTAAAAAGAGGGAAAAATATTCATTTGTCAAGTACTGAAGAACTGTTTTTTCAAAAATAAAACTACAAATATATCAATATGCTTTAAAAACATATAGTTGTTAATGAAATAATTTAAATGTAAAATTATAGTAAAATGTAAGATATTTGTTTTATAATTTTTTGTTGGTCTCCTTTATATCTATATGGTGACTTAGTCACTTAGTTATGTCTGACTCTTTGCAACTCCATGGACTGTAGCCCACAAGGCTCCTCTGTCCATGGAATTCTCTAGACAAGAACACTGGAATGGATAGTCATTTCTTTTTTCAGGGGATCTTCCCAACCCAGGCATCGAACCTGGGTCTCCTAAATTGAAGACAGAGTCTTTACCAACTGAACCACCAAAGAAACCCTTAGAAATACTAAAGAGATACAGACTACCCTATATAAAATCAATAGAACATCAAAATAGTGTATCTAATGAAGATCTAAGGATATTGTCTAAGACATTACATTTAGATGCTAAGGTAATTCAAGAAATGCTTGTGATATTTGATGTTGAATATTTGTGATTTCAGGGACCACCTGGGAAGGATGGCCTGCCAGGGCATCCAGGACAGCGTGGAGAGACTGTAAGTGACCCCACACTTCTGATTAACATTTTCTGTCTCTAGCATATCATCATATCACAGAAAAATACTTTATTATTAACAAATCAATTACCATGTTAAGGATAATGCCAAAATGAATTGCATTTAATCTTTTAAAAATACATTTAAAATACCTAAATAGACCTATTTTGTATCTAAATACCTAAATGAATAGTCTTGAAGACATGTGTATTACTTGATTTTCCTTATTTTCAATAAGAGCACTTTAAGGATTTGCTGATGAAAAAGTCTTGCAGTATATTCTGATGGAAAAGTCTTGAGGACATGAGTATTACCTGATTTTCCTTATTTTCAGTCAGAGCACTGTAGGGATTTGCAGTTGGAAAAGATCCCTTCACAAGGTTGTCAGTTTGACCCTTTCACAGAAGTCTTTGTTTACAGATATATTTATAAATCTTTCCCTCTTCCACTCTCTAAAGGAGACACATTATAATAAACCATGCAGATAGCACATTCTTTCTAAAATTAAGGGACAAAATATTTACTGCTGTTAGAACCATAAATCTGTAATTGGTCTTCAGCTATGTCAAATATGCTCGCCTATCAAATAAGAAAATGGAAATAAAATGTAACTTAAATTATGAGGAATATAACATAGAGTAAATTGAACAGCTTATTTGTGTAATAATGATTTCAACAGAGAGGAAACACATCTTAAGTGTGGTTTAAGAATCCTGGTGGGTTTTGTTTATTTATTCTGCCACTCATAAAACCTTGTATCTGGCTCTGCAGTAGAATAGTAGTACAATAAGAAATCATCATGAATTAGCATCTTTGCTTGAAATCAATTCTTGGCTCCTGACATTGATTAATTTTGTCCAGATTTCCTAAGAAAACCACAACACAGACTGCCTTTGACAATGTGGCTAAAACTTATCTTAGAATATTCTGCCAACATGAACACATATTTGTAGTTCAGCTGAAATAGACAATAACAGATCTGAAAGCATGATGATTTTTTTTGTTGATAATAGGAACAATCTGGTGGCAATAGCCATTTCTTGTTTTGCTCACCAAGTGACAAGTCTTAGTAACAACTTCTTGGTTTTAGTCAGAAGGTAAACTTCAAAGCCTTGGATTACAAAGCAAAATCAAGAGTGATTTACTGAGACCAAAGAGTCAGATTGTTTGGGTTTCCTCCTGGGAATGACATCTGTATTGTGAATAAGAAATAAACTTTCTAAAGCATAATCCATGCTCAAATTTGCAAATCTGCCACTGCTACTTAGTCGCTTCAGTCATGTCCGATTCTGTGTGATCCTGTGGACTGCAGCCCATGAGGCTGCTCTGTCCGTGGAATTCTCTAGGCAAGAATACTGGAGTGGGTTGCCATGCCCTCCTCCCGAGGATCTTCCCAACCCAGGAATGGAGCCCGGGTCTCCTACATTGCAGGTATCTTCACTACCACTGAGCCATTAGGGAAGCTATATATATATATATAAAAGACTCCATGGACTGTAGCTAGCCAGGTTTCTCCATCCATGAAATTTTCCAGGCAAGAATACTAACATGGGTTGCCATTTCCTTCTCCATTTGCAAAGGCATTCTGATTCAAATACTGCAATCAATGATTGTAGTCAGTCATTTCTAAGACATGGTGCAGCTTCTTGTATCAAAGTTTTCTTGGACATAGTTCATTTGTAAGATCCCTCCTGGCAAATTTATTAGATCCTTGCAAAATTCTGAATATTTTGAATGAGCCAGCATATGGTCAATGCAGTTTTCTAGCTCTTTACAAATTGGTCTCTCACTCAGATGTGTTAGCACCCTCTTAGGATGTATGAGTACAAGTCTGCCACACATAAAACCTTGTATCTGGCTCTGCAGTAGAATAGTAGTACAATAAGAAATCATCATGAATTAGCATCTTTGCTTGAAATCAATTCTTGGCTCCTGACATTGATTAATTTTGTCCAGATTTCCTAAGAAAACCACAACACAGACTGCCTTTGACAATGTGGCTAAAATTATCTTAGAATATTCTGCCAACATGAACACATATTTGTAGTTCAGTTGAAATAGACAATAACAGATCTGAAAGCATGATGATTTTTTTTGTTGATAATAGGAACAATCTGGTGGCAATAGCCATTTCTTGTTTTGCTCACCAAGTGACAAGTCTTAGTAACAACTTCTTGGTTTTAGTCAGAAGGTAAACTTCAAAGCCTTGGATTACAAAGCAAAATCAAGAGTGATTTACTGAGACCAAAGAGTCAGATTGTTTGGGTTTCCTCCTGGGAATGACATCTGTATTGTGAATAAGAAATAAACTTTCTAAAGCATAATCCATGCTCAAATTTGCAAATCTGCCACTGCTACTTAGTCGCTTCAGTCATGTCCGATTCTGTGTGATCCTGGGGACAGCAGCCCATGAGGCTGCTCTGTCCGTGGAATTCTCTAGGCAAGAATACTGGAGTGGGTTGCCATGCCCTCCTCCCGAGGATCTTCCCAACCCAGGAATGGAGCCCGGGTCTCCTACATTGCAGGTATCTTCACTACCACTGAGCCATTAGGGAAGCTATATATATATATATAAAAGACTCCATGGACTGTAGCTAGCCAGGTTTCTCCATCCATGAAATTTTCCAGGCAAGAATACTAACATGGGTTGCCATTTCCTTCTCCATTTGCAAAGGCATTCTGATTCAAATACTGCAATCAATGATTGTAGTCAGTCATTTCTAAGACATGGTGCAGCTTCTTGTATCAAAGTTTTCTTGGACATAGTTCATTTGTAAGATCCCTCCTGGCAAATTTATTAGATCCTTGCAAAATTCTGAATATTTTGAATGAGCCAGCATATGGTCAATGCAGTTTTCTAGCTCTTTACAAATTGGTCTCTCACTCAGATGTGTTAGCACCCTCTTAGGATGTATGAGTACAAGTCTGGGTAACAAATTTTTTCACAAAATTGCCTCAGTGAAAGCATGAGAAGGCATTGAAAATGTCAAGTAGACATTTACTGAGAGAGTTTTAAGACTCATCAGAGACTAGAGATTGAGAAATAGTTTGTTGCGGAGGAGTTGATCAGCATTACAGATATTAATAACAATTGTGGTCATGGAAATTATTGAGATCATCTAAGGAGTAGGTAGGATGTGGGACTACATGCTGTAAACAAATGATAAGAGTAACTGTGCTAAGAGCTAGGTGTTAGCTCTCAGGGGAGCCTTCAGGGACAAGTAAACCAACAAAATGTATATATGTACTTACACATTTGTGGGTGCAAATTTCCAAACCATTCAGTTCCTAAAAGTTAAAATTAAGCAGTCAACCTATTATTTTGTTCATAAAATGCTAACTAAATTCTATAATGCATTTCCCTTGAATTGATTCATTTTGCTACTGTGAGTGATAATTCAAGTGGAAACCTGAGGGTTCCATTAAGCGTTAACGTATTTTTATGATAGGAGAAGTTTGTTTTCTTTCCCTGGAGCCTCAATTAAATAATTACAAATACAGTTTTTTCTTTTTCCTGCTTTTACGTTTTGTTTTTATAAATAGTATAGTTATCATCGTCAGTATGGCCATGGTACAAGTTTCTCCCCTTTGTAGCTTTCTTATTTCCAAGCTTAGGTTATAGTGAATAAAACTTTTGCAGATACTATTTGCTTTAATTCTGTTGTTTGGCATATTCTTCTCTCAGCGTTTTGAATCTTTCTACAACCGTTAAGTGTAAATTAACTCACATGAGAAAGAAATTTACTAATCATAATACAGTCATGCTGAATGAATAAAGCCAGGAGTTTAGAGAAATAGAGGTACTAGAATATATACTCAAAAGCCTTGTTTAGTGAGTACATGTGCTCATATCTACTGAATTTTATTCTGATGATTACATTATATGCAAGGTACACTTGTAAGTATATTCTTTTGGGTTTTAAGAAAGAACACTGATAAAATGTTGAAATGATGACAAATTATGTAAAGTGTTCCCTTTATAAATTTATTTTTATACCTTACTTATTTTATGAGATAATTAGAATGCAGAAAAGAGAAATGCATTAGTACCACAGACTGGAGATTTCTCTCTGGATAAAGAACCAGTGGAATGTTACGGAGAATGTCTAAGTCATCCCTTATTTCATCCATAAACATTTCTAGATCAAAATTTCCATGTTGTCTGACACAGTGAATGAGGGCTAAGAACACATCTTTGCTCCAGCTTCATCCCATTTTCTTACTTTCTTTTTTAAGCCTAATGAAAATAATCATGGAACTACAGTGTAAAACAAATGATAAGAGTAACTGTGCTAAGAGCTAGGTGTTAGCTCTCAGGGGAGCCTTCAGGGACAAGTAAACCAACAAAATGTATATATGTACTTACACATTTGTGGGTGCAAATTTCCAAACCATTCAGTTCCTAAAAGTTAAAATTAAGCAGTCAACCTATTATTTTGTTCATAAAATGCTAACTAAATTCTATAATGCATTTCCCTTGAATTGATTCATTTTGCTACTGTGAGTGATAATTCAAGTGGAAACCTGAGGGTTCCATTAAGCGTTAACGTATTTTTATGATAGGAGAAGTTTGTTTTCTTTCCCTGGAGCCTCAATTAAATAATTACAAATACAGTTTTTTCTTTTTCCTGCTTTTACGTTTTGTTTTTATAAATAGTATAGTTATCATCGTCAGTATGGCCATGGTACAAGTTTCTCCCCTTTGTAGCTTTCTTATTTCCAAGCTTAGGTTATAGTGAATAAAACTTTTGCAGATACTATTTGCTTTAATTCTGTTGTTTGGCATATTCTTCTCTCAGCGTTTTGAATCTTTCTACAACCGTTAAGTGTAAATTAACTCACATGAGAAAGAAATTTACTAATCATAATACAGTCATGCTGAATGAATAAAGCCAGGAGTTTAGAGAAATAGAGGTACTAGAATATATACTCAAAAGCCTTGTTTAGTGAGTACATGTGCTCATATCTACTGAATTTTATTCTGATGATTACATTATATGCAAGGTACACTTGTAAGTATATTCTTTTGGGTTTTAAGAAAGAACACTGATAAAATGTTGAAATGATGACAAATTATGTAAAGTGTTCCCTTTATAAATTTATTTTTATACCTTACTTATTTTATGAGATAATTAGAATGCAGAAAAGAGAAATGCATTAGTACCACAGACTGGAGATTTCTCTCTGGATAAAGAACCAGTGGAATGTTACGGAGAATGTCTAAGTCATCCCTTATTTCATCCATAAACATTTCTAGATCAAAATTTCCATGTTGTCTGACACAGTGAATGAGGGCTAAGAACACATCTTTGCTCCAGCTTCATCCCATTTTCTTACTTTCTTTTTTAAGCCTAATGAAAATAATCATGGAACTACAGTGTAAAATAGTGAAGATGATAAGTTTTAAATATAAAGAGAACTGGAATATATTAATTCACATGCATTTAAAAGTGCTTGTATACATGGTCAGTTGCTCAAATTTGTCCACGTTTTGTGACCTTACGGGCTGTAGGACATTAGTGCTAGGCTCCTCTGTCAATGGGATTTTCCAGGAAAGTAATTTTTAGCCAAAAGATGACTTTCTTTTAGTGTGAATTAGTCAACTATCTCAGAGAGTTTTAATTTATGCTTTGTGTCCTGGATAGATTTTATAAGTTGTTTTTTTTTTTCCCCTCCAACTTAGGGATTTCAAGGCAAGACTGGCCCTCCTGGGCCAGGGGGTGTTGTTGGACCACAGGTATTTTCCATCACTTATTTCTAAAGATTTATATTTCTGTTTATATTTTCACTTTTGCTAAGTTGTGTAAATTTTCTTATTTTATTGTGAAGAACACTTAAGATTCATATATTTTTATATTTTGGATAGCATTTAAATATATTCAGTTTGCCTGCATCAAATGAACTTAAGCAAACCGTTAATTAGCTAAAGCAATTTTTCAGTTGCCTGAATGAATAGAAAAGAAGAATAAATAAGTAATGAAAATAAGTCAGAAAGTTCACAGTGAAGGTGACATGAAAGCCTGATCATGACGTCATCTGCTAAAAACACCAAAATACTTTTTAAATAGACGGGCCATCATCTGTTTTCCAGAGTTCAGATTATAAAATGACTTGTCTTCTGAATATAAATTAGATTTATACATATAATATATTACAAATATAAATCTTGTAACACAATTCTTCTTAAATGTTAATATTTGTATTATATTGCATGTTTCTTAAAAGCTTTGTCTGCTTAACAATGATTTCCATCAGTAATAAAATGAATGTGTTATATTTACATGTATATTGATAGAAATAATAACAAAGACAAGCAGCTTTTTCAAGAGAGGTGGCAGGAAGAATCTCAAAAATTATCATAGTACTCTGATTTATAGTATTAAATGCTTGTATAAAATGATTAATGGGGATGTAAAACAATGCTTTTATTCTGGTAGAGCATATTGAATGGACAAGACACATTTAGTTTACTCAGCTGGAATTTTACTCCTGCTAATAATAAAGTACAGCCAGAGAGCAAGAACAGTTCAGTTTCTTAATTATTTAATTGCTTTAAATAGTCTTTTCTCTTCCTATAATTAGTTCTTAATACTTTGTAACTCAAATGCATACACACAGAGAAAGAAAAACTGTATCTTCTTTCTAGGAATATGTGTGGTAGAAGCAAACATGAAGAATTCTTGAATTGGCTGATCCTTTTTATTTCAGAGGTCAATTTTGAACCGAAGAAATCTCCTTTTGCTACTTTATCAAGAAAAAACAGTGTGCATGATACTCTTTCTGCATACTTCCATGTTTGTGTATGCTGTCTTCCAGTTGCTTATAAATTTTATTTTTTTTAAAACCCTCTAAAATACTTTTTCTTTATTTCAAACAACTTAATAACAATGTTCTATGAAAAATTTAACTGAAAACATAAGTCCTATTATGTTACTTATGAACATAAACAGAACTAGGACCCCCATCAGAATATAAACATCTTGGGACTTAACTGAACATTTCAGGTCCTCACATTTTAAAAAATTCATCTTGGCCTAATGCAGATATCTGGTTTCTGGAAACCGTGTTCTTTTTTGTCTCCTTATTGTAAGGCATAAAAATAGTGGGTATGTTACTGAATATGCATCTTCATTGGATTTTTTTTCCATTGGACCTTTTAAGAAAGAAAATTCAAGAGCCTATTTTCATGTTAGGACAAATGAAGTGATTTACTAGGAGTATTACTAATTGCAATACTCGAAATTCACTCTTTTTTTTTTTCCTATAGTCATGTGAATCACTGCTCATTTTGTCTTAGAGATGATAGCCAATAAAAGAGAACTGGTTCCTAACTATTGAAATTCTGGTCAGATATTTAAGAAAAAATTCATTTGGTGAAAAATGTTTGCATATTAATGATAAGTTGGGAACTTTAAGCAATTCACAATTAAAGGAATTTAAACTTAGAAATGTACATTCAGATTTGGGGCATATATATATATTTTTAGGTTTAAATTCCTTTAAAATTGAGTATTCTTACCAAAAGGTATGAATCTGTTGCATTTTTAGAAAAATAGGAGAGAATGATAGTCCGTAAAAAAATAAAGTGAGTACATTGCACTGTTGAACAACCTTAGCATCTGGAAACTTTATATATCTTTAACTTAAATCGTTCATTTTACTTTATTCTAAGTGTAGATAGAGAGCAACTGGTGAATATTCTCTTTTTATACTTGAAAGCTCATTAAAGTCCAGCTCCACAGAGCAGCACCACTCAGGGGACATATAAATGACGAGACATTTTTCACTGTGGCATTTGCAGCAGGTTAGGCAGTGGGCTGTTTGTGATGGTCTTTGGCCTGGAGGAACTGCCAACTCAAAACTGTGGTCTTCAGAATCCCCCTGACGCACTCTAGACTTTTATCAAATGACTGCAGGTTTACAGTTGAAAGGTTTCTAATCATGGAAATTCCACGGAAAATCACTTTGGTTGGAGTTTCAGGGACCTTGAGCATCTCAGAGTATTCATTGACTAGCTACTGATGTGGTACCAATGCCTATTTTACTTTTAACTTATATAAACAGAACTAGGACCCCATCAGAATATAAACATCTTGGGACTTAACTGAACATTTCAGGTCCTCACATTTTAAAAAATTCATCTTGGCCTAATGCAGATATCTGGTTTCTGGAAACCGTGTTCTTTTTTGTCTCCTTATTGTAAGGCATAAAAATAGTGGGTATGTTACTGAATATGCATCTTCATTGGATTTTTTTTCCATTGGACCTTTTAAGAAAGAAAATTCAAGAGCCTATTTTCATGTTAGGACAAATGAAGTGATTTACTAGGAGTATTACTAATTGCAATACTCGAAATTCACTCTTTTTTTTTTTTCCTATAGTCATGTGAATCACTGCTCATTTTGTCTTAGAGATGATAGCCAATAAAAGAGAACTGGTTCCTAACTATTGAAATTCTGGTCAGATATTTAAGAAAAAATTCATTTGGTGAAAAATGTTTGCACATTAATGATAAGTTGGGAACTTTAAGCAATACACAATTAAAGGAATTTAAACTTGAAATGTACATTCAGATTTGGGGCATATATATATTTTTAGGTTTAAATTCCTTTAAAATTGAGTATTCTTACCAAAAGGTATGAATCTGTTGCATTTTTAGAAAAATAGGAGAGAATGATAGTCCGTAAAAAAATAAAGTGAGTACATTGCACTGTTGAACAACCTTAGCATCTGGAAACTTTATATATCTTTAACTTAAATCGTTCATTTTACTTTATTCTAAGTGTAGATAGAGAGCAACTGGTGAATATTCTCTTTTTATACTTGAAAGCTCATTAAAGTCCAGCTCCACAGAGCAGCACCACTCAGGGGACATATAAATGACGAGACATTTTTCACTGTGGCATTTGCAGCAGGTTAGGCAGTGGGCTGTTTGTGATGGTCTTTGGCCTGGAGGAACTGCCAACTCAAAACTGTGGTCTTCAGAATCCCCCTGACGCACTCTAGACTTTTATCAAATGACTGCAGGTTTACAGTTGAAAGGTTTCTAATCATGGAAATTCCACGGAAAATCACTTTGGTTGGAGTTTCAGGGACCTTGAGCATATCAAGTAGTTATTCATTGACTAGCTACTGATGTGGTACCAATGCCTATTTTACTTTTAAACTTATATGACACCTTATATAAAAAGGGAACAAGATGAAAATAGAGTGAAAAAAAAACCAATCCAGTTTTTAACAGTACTTGGACTGGCCTCATTCTGAAACAATCTGATAGTAAAGATGACAGCTCTTTAAATTGATCTATGTATTTATCTTTATGCACTCATATTTCTATCAGGATTACACATAAACTTTCAGACCTCTATCAGGTACTTTAATTTCAGTGCTTTATGTACAGTTTTGTAGGACATCTTAAAAAGAACTAAAAAAAGATAAACCTTTGTGAAAGGGAGTGGTTATCTTTGCCAAAAGATAAAAGAACAATCTAATGAACTTTGTTTATCCAATTTAGGGACCAACTGGAGAGACTGGTCCGATAGGAGAACGTGGACATCCTGGTCCTCCTGGCCCTCCTGGGGAGCAAGGTCTTCCTGGTGCTGCAGGAAAAGAAGGTGCAAAGGTACACCATGCTCAGAATTTTCTTGACTGAAACCACCCATTAATTTTTCACTATAGCTTCTTATTACTTGTTTATAGATTCTCTAAATGTTGGTGTAGTATTTAAATGAATATCAGAAAAATATGTCAGTAAAATATTCGGTTTATTGTACTTCAAGGCATGACTGAACAACAAGATAAGAACATTTAGTTCCACTGACCATGAAACCATTCATTTTTATTAGCTCAACTGTAGATAGCAGTTAGTTCATTTTAATGTATGTGACATTCTACACAATTCTCACCTCATTAAATGGTACTCACACTTGACTCACCTTGGGTTAAAGGTAATTACAGTTTTGTTTCTGGAAGCATGTAAAGTTTACTGCCTGTGATGGATGTATATTATTTTCCTCAGGGTGACCCAGGTCCTCAAGGCGTCTCAGGGAAAGATGGACCAGCAGGACTACGTGGTTTCCCAGGTGAAAGAGGGCTTCCTGGAGCACAGGTATAGTTAACATCTAAATAAAATGTGTGAATGAGATTGCTTTTTCCAAGCATTTTTTAAAGTCTCAACTAAGTAAAGAATCATGAGTAATTAAAGGGAAATATATACCTATATGCCCTGGTTGTGATAATGCGTATAACAAAATATTCGTATATTTGTATCTGGAATCACTTCCTAACATTCTCATCTTTATCAATCATACATCACCTCCTATTTACATTCAGTTCACATTAACTCATTTTCTTTGCTTTTCACTTTTCCAGGGTGCCCCTGGGCTGAAAGGAGGAGAAGGTCCCCAGGGCCCCCCCGGTCCAGTTGTAAGTATGATTATAATAGATAACCATGCTGTCCATGCCTGCAAATTGCAGCTCTTCTTTCATTACTCTCATGCTGTGATCCCACAGTGTATGGAAGAGAAAATAAACACATGTCAATCAAATCAGTCAATGCCTGGTTTCTACTAATTGCATGCTCTAATGAGTGCAGAAACAGAAGACCTTAGATGATTGAAAATATTTATTTTACCACTGCTGTCAGGAGCTGAAAGGATCTATCCTGTCTTTCCTGATAACGCCTGAGGAAATAATTCACAATTTGCCTGATTTTGAGTACTTGATGAGACGAATTTTATCAATGCTTATTTTAAAAAATCGTTACGTATGAAAGGTATATATCTCCTTTATATATTATCTAGATTATTTAGTCAATATAACTTTATGACATAATTGGCCAGTGAGTATTAGGTTTGTATTTTCTTGTTATAATATCATTGCCCAGAAAGCATTAAAATCCAGCCTTCATTTTTTCATAGGTTTACCTTCATTCTCATCTATGTTCTGTGAAGTTACCAATAATAGCCAAGCTGCCAATTTTGGTCACTTCTTTTCTCCATTTTATGTCACCAGTCTAAAAATTTTACTAGGCAGTTAGTTCATTTTAATGTGTTTTTTGGATTGTATTTAATTACAGTTTTGTTTCTGGAAGCATGTAAAGTTTACTGCCTGTGATGGATGTATATTATTTTCCTCAGGGTGACCCAGGTCCTCAAGGCGTCTCAGGGAAAGATGGACCAGCAGGACTACGTGGTTTCCCAGGTGAAAGAGGGCTTCCTGGAGCACAGGTATAGTTAACATCTAAATAAAATGTGTGAATGAGATTGCTTTTTCCAAGCATTTTTTAAAGTCTCAACTAAGTAAAGAATCATGAGTAATTAAAGGGAAATATATACCTATATGCCCTGGTTGTGATAATGCGTATAACAAAATATTCGTATATTTGTATCTGGAATCACTTCCTAACATTCTCATCTTTATCAATCATACATCACCTCCTATTTACATTCAGTTCACATTAACTCATTTTCTTTGCTTTTCACTTTTCCAGGGTGCCCCTGGGCTGAAAGGAGGAGAAGGTCCCCAGGGCCCCCCCGGTCCAGTTGTAAGTATGATTATAATAGATAACCATGCTGTCCATGCCTGCAAATTGCAGCTCTTCTTTCATTACTCTCATGCTGTGATCCCACAGTGTATGGAAGAGAAAATAAACACATGTCAATCAAATCAGTCAATGCCTGGTTTCTACTAATTGCATGCTCTAATGAGTGCAGAAACAGAAGACCTTAGATGATTGAAAATATTTATTTTACCACTGCTGTCAGGAGCTGAAAGGATCTATCCTGTCTTTCCTGATAACGCCTGAGGAAATAATTCACAATTTGCCTGATTTTGAGTACTTGATGAGACGAATTTTATCAATGCTTATTTTAAAAAATCGTTACGTATGAAAGGTATATATCTCCTTTATATATTATCTAGATTATTTAGTCAATATAACTTTATGACATAATTGGCCAGTGAGTATTAGGTTTGTATTTTCTTGTTATATATATCATTGCCCAGAAAGCATTAAAATCCAGCCTTCATTTTTTCATAGGTTTACCTTCATTCTCATCTATATTCTGTGAAGTTACCAATAATAGCCAAGCTGCCAATTTTGGTCACTTCTTTTTCTCCATTTTATGTCACCAGTCTAAAAAGCCGAAAGTTGCCTTAACTAACTCCTCTCAACTTCCTTTTATAGCACATTGAAGTCATATTAGTTCTATCTCCAAAGTATTTCTTTAATTTGTCCCCCTTTCTTTGTTTCCACTACCACCACCCTTGTTCAGACTTCTTTTCTCACCTGGCTTAGTAGCATCCTAACTTATCTTCTGACTCCATTTTTACCCTCTTCAGTTAGTTTTGTCCCCTGATTTTAGAATTAAGCTTAATGTTAGTCAGTCAGTTGTGTCCAACTCTTTGCAGCCCCATGGACTATAACTCACCAGGCTTCTCTGTCCATAGGATTCTCTAGGCAAGAATGCTGAAGTGGGTAGCAATTCAGGTCTCCAGGAGATCTTCCTGTCCCAGAGACTGAACTGGGGTTTCCTGCATTGCAGATGAATTCTTTACCATCTGAGCCACTAGGGAATATATCCTCAACTGTGCCATTTCCTCTGTTTATGCATATCTCATGGTCCCACACCGTCTTCGGAAACCAAGCTCCTTATTATGATCAGGAAGTTTCTTCGAAATTTGACCCTAATAACTACAGTCTATTTTTATTTTCCTGAAGGTTTGCATTCTAGTTCTACCCAATTTAATGCATTGAATTTCTTGCTTGTCATACTAACACAATGTTTATACTTTTCTTTTCCCAAGAAACTCCATTTTTTTTTCCTTCCTTTGAAAAAAATCCTCTCATCCATAAAGAATAAGTTTAAACATTAAGTCTTCATAAGGTCATCTTTGGACAACTTACCTCTATTTCATATATTAGTGAAATTTTTTTCACCCTCTATTTTCTTTGTTATGATTTATATATTAGAAATTGCACTGGAATATATGCGGTTGTCTCTTTCATTAACTGTGAGTTGCTTGTATTATTTTGGTTCCATTTACGGCACAGCCCTGTCAATATAATCATTTCATATCTACCTATTTAAATTTATATATATCCTGATATTGGCGTAAAATATATATGGCATAAATAACACTAATAAAATAACAATATAATCTTTGGCATATTAACATGTTTAATTTGAGATCATACATATTACAATGATTATGGTGGTATGTATGTCTAATAAAGATTTTTTTTAAGAAAAATAAGCTTTATCTGTAGCTATATTTGATATTCATAAAGATATAGAACATTTTAAGATACCTTGATAATTTCGTGATGGTAGTAGTAGTAGGAAAAATTGATTGAATAAGATAGAAGTGCTTAAATTTGAGCATAGGTGTATGCATGCATGCTCAATTGTGTGTGACTCTTTGCCCACCAATGGACTATAACTCACCAGGCTTCTCTGTCCATAGGATTCTCTAGGCAAGAATGCTGAAGTGGGTAGCAATTCAGGTCTCCAGGAGATCTTCCTGTCCCAGAGACTGAACTGGGGTTTCCTGCATTGCAGATGAATTCTTTACCATCTGAGCCACTAGGGAATATATCCTCAACTGTGCCATTTCCTCTGTTTATGCATATCTCATGGTCCCACACCGTCTTCGGAAACCAAGCTCCTTATTATGATCAGGAAGTTTCTTCGAAATTTGACCCTAATAACTACAGTCTATTTTTATTTTCCTGAAGGTTTGCATTCTAGTTCTACCCAATTTAATGCATTGAATTTCTTGCTTGTCATACTAACACAATGTTTATACTTTTCTTTTCCCAAGAAACTCCATTTTTTTTTCCTTCCTTTGAAAAAAATCCTCTCATCCATAAAGAATAAGTTTAAACATTAAGTCTTCATAAGGTCATCTTTGGACAACTTACCTCTATTTCATATATTAGTGAAATTTTTTTCACCCTCTATTTTCTTTGTTATGATTTATATATTAGAAATTGCACTGGAATATATGCGGTTGTCTCTTTCATTAACTGTGAGTTGCTTGTATTATTTTGGTTCCATTTACGGCACAGCCCTGTCAATATAATCATTTCATATCTACCTATTTAAATTTATATATATCCTGATATTGGCGTAAAATATATATGGCATAAATAACACTAATAAAATAACAATATAATCTTTGGCATATTAACATGTTTAATTTGAGATCATACATATTACAATGATTATGGTGGTATGTATGTCTAATAAAGATTTTTTTTAAGAAAAATAAGCTTTATCTGTAGCTATATTTGATATTCATAAAGATATAGAACATTTTAAGATACCTTGATAATTTCGTGATGGTAGTAGTAGTAGGAAAAATTGATTGAATAAGATAGAAGTGCTTAAATTTGAGCATAGGTGTATGCATGCATGCTCAATTGTGTGTGACTCTTTGCCCACCAATGGACTGTAGCCCACCAAGCTTCTCTGTCTGTGGGATTATCCCAGCAAGAATACTGGAGTGGGATGCCATTTCCTCCTCTAGGTGGTCCTCCGGAACCAGGCATTGAACTCACATCTCCTGAGGCTGCATTGGCAGGCAGATTCTTTAGCATTCAGCCACCAGGGAAGCCCCTTTGAACTAAGGTAGAATTTTCAAATTTGGGGGAGTTGTGCAATCAATTTATTTAGAACTTCAAGTTCTAAAATGAATTTTATTTTTAGAATATGGATTTTTTTTAAAGATCAGTGGCAATGCATCTGTGAAACCTGAATCATGAACACAGCATTTATTTATTTATTTATTTGAAACCTTTATTTTGCTTTTAACTTTTACAGAGTTTTGTTGTTTACAGATATGTATGTTCTCAGATTAGTCATATGTATATCCCCCCCTTCCCACCCCTCCCAACCATCACACAGCACCCCTGAAGGATCCCCTTTTCTCACAGAGCAATGACTAGAGCTATTTTCTTCACTTATGATAGTACAGGCCTTCATGCTACTTCCTTTACGCCTCCCACCCTCTGTTCTTTCCCCACAATGTCCATATGTCCACTGTCCATGTCTGTCTTTCTGTCGCTTCACTGCGTGTGTCATCATCACTATCTTACTAGATTCCATATATATGTGTTAATATACTGTATTTGTCCTTCTCTTTCTGACTGACTTCACTTTTGATGATATGTTCTAGATCTAGCCACCTCATTAGGGCTGATTCTTCTGCATTTCTCTTTGCAGCTGTGTAGTATTCCATTGTATGTATGGAACACAGCATTTAAATTGTTCAAAGTTATTTTTTAGGACCCAAGCAAGCAATGTTATCTCAGTTTTTTGGACAGTTATGGTTAATATATTTGTAGGGTATATAATCTGCCCAAGGGATAGAGATATACTTTAACAGGATATTAATCAGTAATAATCTGGTTACATTTGAAAGGACATAGTAAATATGATTTTTAAAAGATCTAATATTTATTCACTTATCATTAAGAACTGTTTATTTGGAAATTACTAGTTACTTCCCTGTATAAGTTGAGCTCTACAGTCAATATGCCTTTAAGAAACTTAAAACTGAATAACACTGTAAGTCAGCTAGTGATTAAATGCCTAATAATATACAAACAACAAATGTTAATTATTCAAGGGTAGGGTAAAAGAAAAGAAATTGGGAGAAGTGTGAGGCTGGAGGTGGCTCTTGAATTTTACTTCATAGAGTATAGAGGATTACAAAACTATTTAAGATCAAGAGAATGATATTAAAAGGAATAAGGTGTTTAGGGAACGTCTGGTCTTACCAAAGTGGGCACTTTGTAGAAGGACTAAAACATGGCGACTTGTTTCTAGGATCCAGATACTCTGCTGTGTGTGTGTGTGTGATGCAATATATAATGCAATGCAGAAATATAATATGCCATATGATTATTGAAGCTCTGAAATGCCAAGTTGAAACAATTTGAAGACTTGAAATTTTTCAAATAAGTGGCCTAAAAATATAATCCGATAACATGTTTTGGAGTAAACACATTTAATAAAGTTTTATTGAAAAGTTATCATTATGTATAATATATAACAGAGATGCATTGCTTACCTGGTGGCTTAGATGTTAAAGAATCTGCCTGCAATGCTGGAGACCAGGGTTCAATCCCTGGTCGGGAAGATCCCCTGGAGAAGTGCACGGCAACCCCCTCCAATATTCTTGGAGAGTTCCATGGACAGAGGAGCCCCTTGGGGTCAAAAAGAGTTGGACATGACTGAAGTGACTTTGCACATGATAGAGATGGGAGAAACTTATTGAGCGTAAAAACTCATTGATCAATGTCATAATATAGGAAAGAACCAATAATAGGACACTAGGAAGTTAGGGTCCAGTGCAGATGGAACAAGCAACAGGAAGGTAGAATAGTATAATTTACTACTAAGATTGGAGATGGGCTGTGAGGAAATATGAAAACTGAATGAATACTTCAAGCTTGTGTAATTGTAAATGACAATTTAATGATGCCTTTGTCAATTTTACATGGTCAGAAACAACAAAAAACACACAAAAGCTCAAATTCTCTTAGTAATCATGAAAGATTTTAAAAGGCTTTTATACTTTGCTGATACAAACGCTTTACAAATACTGACTGTGAGTTTATTTGGAATTAAAATTCATTCTTAAAGTAAATTAGCATATCCAAGTCTATAGGCATCAGCCAGTTAAAATTCTGCCTTAAAGTTGGAAAAGGAACCACTAAAAGGGAAGACGTCATCCTCATTTACTAGACTTTATGCTATTTCTTTAATTGCTGTAAAATACTGTAAAGAGGTTGATGATGATGAAGGTTTTGGGGAAGAAAACTAAAAAAAATGTTAAAAGGAATAAGGTGTTTAGGGAACGTCTGGTCTTACCAAAGTGGGCACTTTGTAGAAGGACTAAAACATGGCGACTTGTTTCTAGGATCCAGATACTCTGCTGTGTGTGTGTGTGTGATGCAATATATAATGCAATGCAGAAATATAATATGCCATATGATTATTGAAGCTCTGAAATGCCAAGTTGAAACAATTTGAAGACTTGAAATTTTTCAAATAAGTGGCCTAAAAATATAATCCGATAACATGTTTTGGAGTAAACACATTTAATAAAGTTTTATTGAAAAGTTATCATTATGTATAATATATAACAGAGATGCATTGCTTACCTGGTGGCTTAGATGTTAAAGAATCTGCCTGCAATGCTGGAGACCAGGGTTCAATCCCTGGTCGGGAAGATCCCCTGGAGAAGTGCACGCAACCCTCCAATATTCTTGGAGAGTTCCATGGACAGAGGAGCCCCTTGGGGTCAAAAAGAGTTGGACATGACTGAAGTGACTTTGCACATGATAGAGATGGGAGAAACTTATTGAGCGTAAAAACTCATTGATCAATGTCATAATATAGGAAAGAACCAATAATAGGACACTAGGAAGTTAGGGTCCAGTGCAGATGGAACAAGCAACAGGAAGGTAGAATAGTATAATTTACTACTAAGATTGGAGATGGGCTGTGAGGAAATATGAAAACTGAATGAATACTTCAAGCTTGTGTAATTGTAAATGACAATTTAATGATGCCTTTGTCAATTTTACATGGTCAGAAACAACAAAAAACACACAAAAGCTCAAATTCTCTTAGTAATCATGAAAGATTTTAAAAGGCTTTTATACTTTGCTGATACAAACGCTTTACAAATACTGACTGTGAGTTTATTTGGAATTAAAATTCATTCTTAAAGTAAATTAGCATATCCAAGTCTATAGGCATCAGCCAGTTAAAATTCTGCCTTAAAGTTGGAAAAGGAACCACTAAAAGGGAAGACGTCATCCTCATTTACTAGACTTTATGCTATTTCTTTAATTGCTGTAAAATACTGTAAAGAGGTTGATGATGATGACTCCTATTCCATGACAAGTGCTAAACAAGCCTCACTTTACTCAATTTAAACCAATGACATGCATGTGAAGTTTCATTTCAAATTTTTTATTCCAAATTACCAAGATTAAAACAAAATTATTAATTTTCTAGCTGTACACTATAATTTATTCAGAAAATTTGTTCATGTTAATTCTCATTTTTTGAGATTTATAGCATTATCTTTCAATTGATAGTAAAAACAAAGAGTAAGGAGTGCTGACTTTTCTTGGGCAGAAAAGATAGCACATTCTACTTTGCAATGTTGATCAAAAATGTGACATTGAAATATCAGAGCTTTTCAATATATTCTAACTTATACAAGGAACAATATATTTAATAATCATCCATCTATACTTGTGTACATTTCTTCATTTGTGCATATATTTAATATTTGTTCTTTTTATTTATAATCTATTCATTTGGAAACAGTCCAGACTACTTGTATCATGCTGTTATGTTAGCCTATAGAGGTGGATTCATTGAACTCTTATAGGTCTGCCTACAATGCCATTGGCTTGTATTTGTGTGTTAGTCACTCAGTCGTGTCCAACTCTGTAGCTCACTAAACTTACTCTTTTCATGGGTTTCTCCAGGCAAGAATACTGGAGTGGGTTGCCATGCCCTTCTCCAAGGGATCTTCCTGACCCAGGGATTGAACCTGGGTCTCTTGCATTGCAGGCAGTTACTTTACTGTCTGAGGCATTAGAGAAACTATAATGTGTTGTATCAGTCAAAAAAATTTATTCAGGGATATTGAGACTTTTATGCAAGGCTCTTATTATGAGTATCCTCAGAATAAATCTCTTAGTAATCATGAAAGATTTTAAAAGGCTTTTATACTTTGCTGATACAAACGCTTTACAAATACTGACTGTGAGTTTATTTGGAATTAAAATTCATTCTTAAAGTAAATTAGCATATCCAAGTCTATAGGCATCAGCCAGTTAAAATTCTGCCTTAAAGTTGGAAAAGGAACCACTAAAAGGGAAGACGTCATCCTCATTTACTAGACTTTATGCTATTTCTTTAATTGCTGTAAAATACTGTAAAGAGGTTGATGATGATGACTCCTATTCCATGACAAGTGCTAAACAAGCCTCACTTTACTCAATTTAAACCAATGACATGCATGTGAAGTTTCATTTCAAATTTTTTATTCCAAATTACCAAGATTAAAATAAAAATTATTAATTTTCTAGATGTACACTATAATTTATTCAGAAAATTTGTTCATGTTAATTCTCATTTTTTGAGATTTATAGCATTATCTTTCAATTGATAGTAAAAACAAAGAGTAAGGAGTGCTGACTTTTCTTGGGCAGAAAAGATAGCACATTCTACTTTGCAATGTTGATCAAAAATGTGACATTGAAATATCAGAGCTTTTCAATATATTCTAACTTATACAAGGAACAATATATTTAATAATCATCCATCTATACTTGTGTACATTTCTTCATTTGTGCATATATTTAATATTTGTTCTTTTTATTTATAATCTATTCATTTGGAAACAGTCCAGACTACTTGTATCATGCTGTTATGTTAGCCTATAGAGGTGGATTCATTGAACTCTTATAGGTCTGCCTACAATGCCATTGGCTTGTATTTGTGTGTTAGTCACTCAGTCGTGTCCAACTCTGTAGCTCACTAAACTTACTCTTTTCATGGGTTTCTCCAGGCAAGAATACTGGAGTGGGTTGCCATGCCCTTCTCCAAGGGATCTTCCTGACCCAGGGATTGAACCTGGGTCTCTTGCATTGCAGGCAGTTACTTTACTGTCTGAGGCATTAGAGAAACTATAATGTGTTGTATCAGTCAAAAAAATTTATTCAGGGATATTGGAGACTTTTATGCAAGGCTCTTATTATGAGTATCCTCAGAATAAATCTCTTACTAATCATAGCAGTAGAAATATTTGTGGTTTTTTTGAGCAGTTAACCGGGTTTCCTTTTTCTTTTAATTGTTAAGAAAATTAAATTTCTCTTTTGCTATGGCTTATAGAAATAATGGAGACAAATTTGAGACACAATAGAGAAGCTGACTCTCTGCTTTATAACTGTTTTTATCTTTTGCGTATCATTATATACAAAAAGTACAGATAATGTACTTTAATATTATCTACTGTGTTTTATTATTACTTTTTCAAAGTGCTAGACAAAGCCCATTGACTTCATAAACCATCAGTAGATCATGACCTGCATTTAGGAAAAGTCTAGTCTCTAGTCTACATCTCTAATGTGCATTTCTACATTACTAATATTGCTAGTCCTATTTTTTTGTTAATAAACTTACTTGCTTATTTATTTTTCTTACCTAGAAGTTCTTTTTTTATTAGAAGTTCTTAGTTTTATTTTATTTATGCCTTACCTGTAACCTGCTGTAAGTCTTTTTTATGGAAAACTATAATTAAATAAATATTTGTATATGCCAGACAATCTGTTAAGCTGAAATTTAATAGACTCATTAAGTGGACATTTCCTGCATAAACTTATGGTTTACTGAAGAAGATGGATGTGGAATAGATAATACAAAATAGTAAATAATGAGTAATATATTAAAAGATAGAATAAGAAGGCAAGGTGGAAACAAAGATTTTTTTCCTAAAGGCATTATATTGGATTTAAATATATAAATAAAAAATCCATTTTATCTTTGAGAAAGCAAGTTTTTTATAGGTTAGACTTACTCTTGATGTGTTCAATACTGTTTTAGTCCTCTTAGCAAAGAATTGGTATTACATTGCCATAGTTCTCTGAAGAGGTAGCTACTAGGAGTGCGTGTTTGTTAAGAAGAAGTTTTTGGTACTCCCACTCAAGAAAAACAAAATTAATCTCAATGGGATACTGTGATTTGGATATTCTAAAGCCTGGCAAAACCCAAATACTCTCTGTATGAGTGATGATGTACACAAAAGCTGGTAATAGACGCCCGTCAGAGCAGGGCATGTTTTCTCCTCTCAGGGGTTTTCCTCACTAAGTGGATGTCTTGATGTACACATGGAAAGCAGGAAGATGCAAGGAGCTGAACAGCAAGAGAGGAAGATAGCATAGCATTTTTTTCATATGTTGAACACAAACTGAATAAACATTTTATATGTGTGTTAACATGGCATATACAAATAGAACATGCAACCAAACTCTCAGATTGCATTTATCACTGATATTTTCATAAAGCAAATCAAGGAAAATGTGTTCCCTAAATAATCTCTCCCTTGTACTTTTTTTTTCCTGATGAAAAAAATCCCCTCGACTTTCCTGGCCATCCAGTGGTTAAGGCTCTGAGCTGCCAACACAGGGGCCACAGATTTGACCCCTGATCAGGGAACTAAGATGCTATCAGCCACATAGCATGGCCACGAGATGAAAATAATAATTTTTTTAAAATCCCCTCATTGCTAATAGTTATTCCTTTAATAATGAGGAGATTTAAAAGAATATAACAGTGTGTGCTGTGAATAGCCCTCTGTCATTATAATCACATCTCTTACTTTCACCCCTTATATTAGCTCGTATAAAACTGGGGGCTAATATGGAAAAATGTTTATGACAGGGGTCAGATACATAGCTGTCTAAAGGTAAATGTCTAAGATTTCACAACTGTGCAGTGTATCAATCTTTATCTCTTTTCTGTGACTTCTATTTTATAAATGCCCCCGATGGCCCTCATTTTTCCTCTATGTGCTATTCTTCCTGTTGTCTCTTCTTTAGGATTTTGTATGCCCTTCTTAATTCCTATTCTGTTTTTTCTCACATTCTATTTCAGAGAACCTTCTTTCATTGGTTTTTCACTTATTCCTCAAACAAGAGACTAGACAAGTTTCTAGAAGTATTACACTTACTAACTGGGGCATATGCTATTCTTTTGAATGATAAAGTGCACTTTCTATATATTGGTGACTCAGTCAGTAAAGAATCTGACTCCAATGCAAGAGAATACAATGGCAGCCCATTCTAGTATTCCTGCCTGGAGAATTCCATAGACAGAGGAGCCTGGTGGGCTACAGTCACAAAGGGTCAGACACCACTGACTGACTAACACTCTCTGTGTTGGAGTCAAGTTAGACCTGAGGAATCCCCAATAAGGGACATCTAATCAGGATGAATCAAGTAAAAGATAGTGTGGGATCAGTGACTGAAGAGAGGAAGATAGCATAGCATTTTTTCATATGTTGAACACAAACTGAATAAACATTTTATATGTGTGTTAACATGGCATATACAAATAGAACATGCAACCAAACTCTCAGATTGCATTTATCACTGATATTTTCATAAAGCAAATCAAGGAAAATGTGTTCCTAAATAATCTCTCCCTTGTACTTTTTTTTTCCTGATGAAAAAAATCCCCTCGACTTTCCTGGCCATCCAGTGGTTAAGGCTCTGAGCTGCCAACACAGGGGCCACAGATTTGACCCCTGATCAGGGAACTAAGATGCTATCAGCCACATAGCATGGCCACGAGATGAAAATAATAATTTTTTTAAAATCCCCTCATTGCTAATAGTTATTCCTTTAATAATGAGGAGATTTAAAAGAATATAACAGTGTGTGCTGTGAATAGCCCTCTGTCATTATAATCACATCTCTTACTTTCACCCCTTATATTAGCTCGTATAAAACTGGGGGCTAATATGGAAAAATGTTTATGACAGGGGTCAGATACATAGCTGTCTAAAGGTAAATGTCTAAGATTTCACAACTGTGCAGTGTATCAATCTTTATCTCTTTTCTGTGACTTCTATTTTATAAATGCCCCCGATGGCCCTCATTTTTCCTCTATGTGCTATTCTTCCTGTTGTCTCTTCTTTAGGATTTTGTATGCCCTTCTTAATTCCTATTCTGTTTTTTCTCACATTCTATTTCAGAGAACCTTCTTTTTACTGGTTTTTCACTTATTCCTCAAACAAGAGACTAGACAAGTTTCTAGAAGTATTACACTTACTAACTGGGGCATATGCTATTCTTTTGAATGATAAAGTGCACTTTCTATATATTGGTGACTCAGTCAGTAAAGAATCTGACTCCAATGCAAGAGAATACAATGGCAGCCCATTCTAGTATTCCTGCCTGGAGAATTCCATAGACAGAGGAGCCTGGTGGGCTACAGTCACAAAGGGTCAGACACCACTGACTGACTAACACTCTCTGTGTTGGAGTCAAGTTAGACCTGAGGAATCCCCAATAAGGGACATCTAATCAGGATGAATCAAGTAAAAAGATAGTGTGGGATCAGTGACTGAAGACAGAGACATTGTAGGACTTTCACTTAATCATTCAGAACTTATGTTTTAACTTCTGGTAATGCTTCATATTTTATCTGAATTTTTGATATATTTGATTCAAATACATGTAATCTGGACAGTGAGAATTACCTCAAACCAGTTTTAGCCACGAGGGTCAACTTGGGTTTGTAGAGAGACAGACGTTTTTCATTTTTTACTTTCTACTTGGGTAGCTCTGTTTATAAGTTGTATTTATGTTTCTTTACTCTAGTGGGCTGCCTTTTAACTGAATGCTGATGAGATGATTTCTCTTTCCTTTACAAGTTCTATTCAGAATATGAAGCACCTAGTGAACATAACAGAAAATATTTGGTGTTCTCCTGTGTGGGAAGAGTTAGAGAAACAACCACTATTCTCACTGCTCCAAAGAAATAAGCTGATACTGTTGACTTTTGCTTTATCACTGTTGGAAAGTTTAGGGAAAAGAAACGCAGAAGATAAAGCTAACAGAAACTTAAAGAAATGTCACTGATTAGACAAATATAAATTCCTCTCTTTAAGAAATAGGCACATGTATAATCTTTAGTTGAAAATAAATGACCTATAGTGGTTGCTGTTTAGTATTAAAATAATAGAATACTTAATGATGATTGTTATAATTTCAGAAACTCTTTGTGTACCTTTTCTGTGCTGAGTTGCTTTAGTCATGCTGGATTTTGAAATCCTATGGACTGTAGGCTACCAGACTCTTCTTTCGATGGAACTTTTCCAGGCAAAACTGTGGTTTGCCATTTCCTCTTCCAGGGGATTTTCCTGACCCAGTGGTTATGCCTGCATCTCTTATGTCTTCTGAACTGGCCAGCCAGTTCTTTACCACTAGTGCCACGTGGGAAACCCCATACACACTTTTAGGAAAGTTTTTAGTGAATGATAAAGTGGTGACTCAGTCAGTAAAGAATCTGACTCCAATGCAAGAGAATACAATGGCAGCCCATTCTAGTATTCCTGCCTGGAGAATTCCATAGACAGAGGAGCCTGGTGGGCTACAGTCACAAAGGGTCAGACACCACTGACTGACTAACACTCTCTGTGTTGGAGTCAAGTTAGACCTGAGGAATCCCCAATAAGGGACATCTAATCAGGATGAATCAAGTAAAAAGATAGTGTGGGATCAGTGACTGAAGACAGAGACATTGTAGGACTTTCACTTAATCATTCAGAACTTATGTTTTAACTTCTGGTAATGCTTCATATTTTATCTGAATTTTTGATATATTTGATTCAAATACATGTAATCTGGACAGTGAGAATTACCTCAAACCAGTTTTAGCCACGAGGGTCAACTTGGGTTTGTAGAGAGACAGACGTTTTTCATTTTTTACTTTCTACTTGGGTAGCTCTGTTTATAAGTTGTATTTATGTTTCTTTACTCTAGTGGGCTGCCTTTTAACTGAATGCTGATGAGATGATTTCTCTTTCCTTTACAAGTTCTATTCAGAATATGAAGCACCTAGTGAACATAACAGAAAATATTTGGTGTTCTCCTGTGTGGGAAGAGTTAGAGAAACAACCACTATTCTCACTGCTCCAAAGAAATAAGCTGATACTGTTGACTTTTGCTTTATCACTGTTGGAAAGTTTAGGGAAAAGAAACGCAGAAGATAAAGCTAACAGAAACTTAAAGAAATGTCACTGATTAGACAAATATAAATTCCTCTCTTTAAGAAATAGGCACATGTATAATCTTTAGTTGAAAATAAATGACCTATAGTGGTTGCTGTTTAGTATTAAAATAATAGAATACTTAATGATGATTGTTATAATTTCAGAAACTCTTTGTGTACCTTTTCTGTGCTGAGTTGCTTTAGTCATGCTGGATTTTGAAATCCTATGGACTGTAGGCTACCAGACTCTTCTTTCGATGGAATTTTTCCAGGCAAAAATGTGGTTTGCCATTTCCTCTTCCAGGGGATTTTCCTGACCCAGTGGTTATGCCTGCATCTCTTATGTCTTCTGAACTGGCCAGCCAGTTCTTTACCACTAGTGCCACGTGGGAAACCCCATACACACTTTTAGGAAAGTTTTTAGTTTATCTTGTTCTGTTGCTATTTAAATAACAAATTGAGGAAATATTCTTATAACTTTTTGCCTCTTTTTCTCTAATTTCTCTGCAATTAGGCAATTTCAATGGGAACATATCATTGCTATAGAGATGAATATGTAAACAGTTTGAATTAGGATTAAAAATACTGTTTTGTGGGAGAAGTTCTGCTTTACTGTATGGCCTTAGATATAGCATATTTCAATCTGGGTCTTAATTTTCTTTTCTATAAAATTTCATCTCTATAATCATGTGAGATTGCATATCTACTTCTGAGAAATAGCTGTTCATGTACAGTACTCCAACATCTGTTGCATTCAAAGTTTAAGACAGACTTTGATGCATCAATACATTAATACCAGAAGAAAGCAGAAGGCAGATTGCTCTGTTTCCATTTTATTGGTGAGAAAATTGAGCCAAATAGGAGTTAATCAGTTTGTTCGAGGTGGGAAACCTAGTGGTTTCCGTACTATACAGGAAAAGGTCACACATAGAGTTGACACATTTACTTAGGGCTTTCTGTGTGCCAGTAAGTACTCAAAGGGCTAAAGATCAATTTCAAAAGACGAGTGAAAATGTTACCCTTGTGAGCGTACCATTATCCATTTAACCTGTGTTTAAACTCAGATGTCTTCCTCTTGGATGCAATTGTTCATTTATCTGACAGATATAAAGTCCTCTATTCTTCACTATAGCCAGTAATAGAACAATGCAATAAATTCTGTCTATAAATGTCTACCCTTTATGGAAAAACTGCATTTGCAGTGTGAGTTTCTTAAGGACTGATACCTGCCATAATACATTTTGTATTCCCAGTCAGAGTCACAAGAGAGTAGAGTCTTACTATATTTTTGTCAAATGTGTAAATGGATTCTCTTTTTGATTTTGGGTGTACATTTTCATTTTTAATGAGATTTCTTCAGTGATTTGATTGGGATTAAAGGATTCATAAGGCTTCTTTTAAAAGTTGACCTGGGAATATTTAAATGAGATTCATAAGTTTGTAACAGCATGTGTTTAATCAGTAAGTATCATCAGAGATTTTTATGTCTTCTGAACTGGCCAGCCAGTTCTTTACCACTAGTGCCACGTGGAAACCCCATACACACTTTTAGGAAAGTTTTAGTTTATCTTGTTCTGTTGCTATTTAAATAACAAATTGAGGAAATATTCTTATAACTTTTTGCCTCTTTTTCTCTAATTTCTCTGCAATTAGGCAATTTCAATGGGAACATATCATTGCTATAGAGATGAATATGTAAACAGTTTGAATTAGGATTAAAAATACTGTTTTGTGGGAGAAGTTCTGCTTTACTGTATGGCCTTAGATATAGCATATTTCAATCTGGGTCTTAATTTTCTTTTCTATAAAATTTCATCTCTATAATCATGTGAGATTGCATATCTACTTCTGAGAAATAGCTGTTCATGTACAGTACTCCAACATCTGTTGCATTCAAAGTTTAAGACAGACTTTGATGCATCAATACATTAATACCAGAAGAAAGCAGAAGGCAGATTGCTCTGTTTCCATTTTATTGGTGAGAAAATTGAGCCAAATAGGAGTTAATCAGTTTGTTCGAGGTGGGAAACCTAGTGGTTTCCGTACTATACAGGAAAAGGTCACACATAGAGTTGACACATTTACTTAGGGCTTTCTGTGTGCCAGTAAGTACTCAAAGGGCTAAAGATCAATTTCAAAAGACGAGTGAAAATGTTACCCTTGTGAGCGTACCATTATCCATTTAACCTGTGTTTAAACTCAGATGTCTTCCTCTTGGATGCAATTGTTCATTTATCTGACAGATATAAAGTCCTCTATTCTTCACTATAGCCAGTAATAGAACAATGCAATAAATTCTGTCTATAAATGTCTACCCTTTATGGAAAAACTGCATTTGCAGTGTGAGTTTCTTAAGGACTGATACCTGCCATAATACATTTTGTATTCCCAGTCAGAGTCACAAGAGAGTAGAGTCTTACTATATTTTTGTCAAATGTGTAAATGGATTCTCTTTTTGATTTTGGGTGTACATTTTCATTTTTAATGAGATTTCTTCAGTGATTTGATTGGGATTAAAGGATTCATAAGGCTTCTTTTAAAAGTTGACCTGGGAATATTTAAATGAGATTCATAAGTTTGTAACAGCATGTGTTTAATCAGTAAGTATCATCAGAGATTTTTAGTTTTCATTTGTAGATGTATAAAATAAAATCATTGAGGAGTGTGCTGTTATCAAAAATATCTAGACCCATAATATGTTTGAAATAACTAATGGAAAGGGAAATTACAGTTGTACTTTAGAGCACAAATATTCATTGAAAATGTCTTTTATTGTTTTCATCCACTGTTTCATAGTTAATAAGCTGGAACAAGACCATGAGCAATTCTTTTTAACAGCAAGGAAGTAAAATGTTTTTATTGTTAATTTTAATGCAGGTTTCACAAGCAAGATGGCAATCTGAAATTTAATATTAGGAATGATTCAAAGGAGTAATTAAAATAGTTAGGTAATTAAAACAGTTACATCTGTAATAAAAATAGTATATGATACTACCAAATATGCATACTATCTTTGATTCAAATTGTTTCTATTCTTGATGCACCTGAAAATATTTATTTTGTTATTTTTGAAGATTAAATAAACTTCATTAGAAAATTAATTAAGCATTCTTTTTTAAGTTAAAATCATGAGTTATTTTTATGTAATTGTAACAGTTATATAAAAATAAGTTACATGTTACAATGTGTTACAATAAGTTAGTTATAATGTGTGTGTTAAGATAATACATATTTCTCTTAATTTTATACCACATCCTCTATAGAAAGTATATATTCAATTGATATTAATCTATGAATTTGGGAAAATTCTATTGAGTAAACATGAATATATTTCAGTGTTAAATTTTAAAACACATCCATCATGTTCACATAATTTACAAAAAAGATCAGTGCATCTAACTGTACATCTAACGGTATTATTATGTTCTTAAATTTATTATTATTTATAACTATGTAATGTATACAGTAAATATTTTAAGCTTTGACAATGTTCATGATGAAATCAAATCATGAATATTTACAGAACAAAATTCAATGCCAAATGCTACATTAATGCCGCCAGAAAATAATGGTAGGAAACCTAGGGGATGATGGTAGATTGTGTAAGGAATATTTGGAAGAATATCTAATGCTGTTAATTTTCAGAGTAATACAACTTTTGGGAGAGGTGCATAAAGAGTGGTTGTAATTTCGACAGTGCAGGAAAAGACCAAGGACTGTCCAAGGTAGAAGATAAATGGGACCAAACACTCAGGTGTACAAAACCAGCACATCATCTTAGAAGGATAATGAGAGATTTAAGTGTTTTAAGAGACAATTTTCATGCAGCAATCTAAAATAAAGATAAAACACAACTTGTATGTGATTACATGAATATATTTCTGAGAAGATGAAAGATAAATATGTTCTAAAAATGCATGAACTCAAACTGTGTATATTTCTGTATATTTGTTACAGTTTGGTGGCTAAACCTTGTCTGACTTTTTGCAACAAACCATGGACTGCAGCAGGCTTCCCTGTCCTTCACTATCTCTCAGAGTTTGCTCTAATTCATGGCCATTGAGTCGGTGATGCTATCTAACCATCTCATTCTCTGTTGCCCTCTTCTTTAGCCTTCAGTTTTTCCCAGCAGGAGGGTTTTTTCCAGTGAGTAATCTCTTCATGTCAGGCGGCCAAAATATTGGAGCTTCAACTTCCACATGAGTCCTTTCAATGAATATTAAGGGTTGATTTCCTTTAGGATTGCCTGGTTTGATCTCCTTGGAATCCAAGGGACTGCCAAGAGTCTTCTCCAGCACCACAGTTCAAAGGCACCAATTCTTGAGCACTCAGCCTTCTTTGGGCTTCCCAGGTGGTGCTAGTCATAAAGAACCTGCCTACCAATGCAAAGAGACATAAGAGACACGGTTCAATCTGTGGGTCAGGAAGATCCCCTGGAAGAGGGCATGGCAACCCATTCCAGTATCCTTGCAACCTGGTAACCTGGAGGGCTAAGGTCTATAGGGTCACAGAGTCAGACACGTTATTATGTTCTTAAATTTATTATTATTTATAACTATGTAATGTATACAGTAAATATTTTAAGCTTTGACAATGTTCATGATGAAATCAAATCATGAATATTTACAGAACAAAATTCAATGCCAAATGCTACATTAATGCCGCCAGAAAATAATGGTAGGAAACCTAGGGGATGATGGTAGATTGTGTAAGGAATATTTGGAAGAATATCTAATGCTGTTAATTTTCAGAGTAATACAACTTTTGGGAGAGGTGCATAAAGAGTGGTTGTAATTTCGACAGTGCAGGAAAAGACCAAGGACTGTCCAAGGTAGAAGATAAATGGGACCAAACACTCAGGTGTACAAAACCAGCACATCATCTTAGAAGGATAATGAGAGATTTAAGTGTTTTAAGAGACAATTTTCATGCAGCAATCTAAAATAAAGATAAAACACAACTTGTATGTGATTACATGAATATATTTCTGAGAAGATGAAAGATAAATATGTTCTAAAAATGCATGAACTCAAACTGTGTATATTTCTGTATATTTGTTACAGTTTGGTGGCTAAACCTTGTCTGACTTTTTGCAACAAACCATGGACTGCAGCAGGCTTCCCTGTCCTTCACTATCTCTCAGAGTTTGCTCTAATTCATGGCCATTGAGTCGGTGATGCTATCTAACCATCTCATTCTCTGTTGCCCTCTTCTTTAGCCTTCAGTTTTTCCCAGCAGGAGGGTTTTTTCCAGTGAGTAATCTCTTCATGTCAGGCGGCCAAAATATTGGAGCTTCAACTTCCACATGAGTCCTTTCAATGAATATTAAGGGTTGATTTCCTTTAGGATTGCCTGGTTTGATCTCCTTGGAATCCAAGGGACTGCCAAGAGTCTTCTCCAGCACCACAGTTCAAAGGCACCAATTCTTGAGCACTCAGCCTTCTTTGGGCTTCCCAGGTGGTGCTAGTCATAAAGAACCTGCCTACCAATGCAAAGAGACATAAGAGACACGGTTCAATCTGTGGGTCAGGAAGATCCCCTGGAAGAGGGCATGGCAACCCATTCCAGTATCCTTGCCTGAAGAGTCCCATGGACGTAGGAACCTGGAGGGCTAAGGTCTATAGGGTCACAGAGTCAGACACGACTATAGCGACTTAGCATGCATGGAGCCTTTTTTTATGGTCCAACTCTTACATTTGTACTTGACTACTGGAAAAACCGTAGCTTTGACTATATGGACTTTTGTCAGCAAAGTCTAGATTCATCATAGCTTTCTTTCCAAGCGTTGTTTAATTTCATGGATGCAATCACCATCCACAGTGATTTTTGAGCCCAAGAAAAGAAAATTTGTCACTGTTTCCACTTTTTCCTCTTCTGTTTGCCATGAAATGTTGGGACTAGATGCTGTGGTCTTATTTTTTTGAATGCTGAGTTTTAAGCCAGCTTTTTTTCACACTCCTCTTTGAATGATTTCACGGATTTTTGCATATAAGAAAGGGGAAGAGTTGGAATGCAGTGAAAAAGTCCCATTTTGTCACATGTCTCAAACTAAAAATAATTCTTCATTATACATATTAAAATAAACTAATAGCAGTAGTGGCAAAGGACAAAAATTCTATTGAATTATATGTAGCATGGTTCAAATAAACTGTATGACTGTCAGAGAATGACTGAACAAAGGAGATAAGCATTGTCATTAAGTCTTTTAAGTTTTTTCACTTTAGAAACTATTCGACCAATATGAACGTATCCTTATACAAGCGATTTTAAATAACTTCTGTTACTTGTACTTACTAAAATTTAGCATAATATGTATTAATTACAGTGGTACAATCAGGGAATTTTTTCTTCACCATTCATGAAGTACTCTGTATTGAAGGAAAAAACTTTGAATGATGCTACATGAGTTGAAATCCTGAGCCTTTATAATCTTTACCTGAGAAGTAAACAAGTTGGACAGAAATTAAATTATATTGCACATGTAAAGTACTTAACACAATAACCATTTAGTAAGGTCAATAGTTAGGGAATAATAAATTATCTTAGTATATACTTCTGCTTTCTAGTGAATCTCTTCTTTTATCATGTTGGTCTCATAGCTGTCAGGCTCAACACAGTTTAAAGTGATGTTTCCTCAGGCAGTCTTTGAAAAACTAGGGCTTCAATTTAAAACGGGATCAAAGAGTAAGATTTCATGGCCTGAGAAATCAAAATCACATCCTTACAATTTGTATCGTCAGTTACAAATAAAATATCGCAGTACTTAAATTGGATGCTTAGTTCAGATTTGATAACTCTAATGGGCAGTAATGCTTTTGTGCAATTTACAGGTTAAATATTTGTAATATAGCCACCCTTAGCAATCGAGAAATTTTCATCTTTTGGTTTTTTTTGAATTTCATGGAATCACCATCCACAGTGATTTTTGAGCCCAAGAAAAGAAAATTTGTCACTGTTTCCACTTTTTCCTCTTCTGTTTGCCATGAAATGTTGGGACTAGATGCTGTGGTCTTATTTTTTTGAATGCTGAGTTTTAAGCCAGCTTTTTTTCACACTCCTCTTTGAATGATTTCACGGATTTTTGCATATAAGAAAGGGGAAGAGTTGGAATGCAGTGAAAAAGTCCCATTTTGTCACATGTCTCAAACTAAAAATAATTCTTCATTATACATATTAAAATAAACTAATAGCAGTAGTGGCAAAGGACAAAAATTCTATTGAATTATATGTAGCATGGTTCAAATAAACTGTATGACTGTCAGAGAATGACTGAACAAAGGAGATAAGCATTGTCATTAAGTCTTTTAAGTTTTTTCACTTTAGAAACTATTCGACCAATATGAACGTATCCTTATACAAGCGATTTTAAATAACTTCTGTTACTTGTACTTACTAAAATTTAGCATAATATGTATTAATTACAGTGGTACAATCAGGGAATTTTTTCTTCACCATTCATGAAGTACTCTGTATTGAAGGAAAAAACTTTGAATGATGCTACATGAGTTGAAATCCTGAGCCTTTATAATCTTTACCTGAGAAGTAAACAAGTTGGACAGAAATTAAATTATATTGCACATGTAAAGTACTTAACACAATAACCATTTAGTAAGGTCAATAGTTAGGGAATAATAAATTATCTTAGTATATACTTCTGCTTTCTAGTGAATCTCTTCTTTTATCATGTTGGTCTCATAGCTGTCAGGCTCAACACAGTTTAAAGTGATGTTTCCTCAGGCAGTCTTTGAAAAACTAGGGCTTCAATTTAAAACGGGATCAAAGAGTAAGATTTCATGGCCTGAGAAATCAAAATCACATCCTTACAATTTGTATCGTCAGTTACAAATAAAATATCGCAGTACTTAAATTGGATGCTTAGTTCAGATTTGATAACTCTAATGGGCAGTAATGCTTTTGTGCAATTTTACAGGTTAAATATTTGTAATATAGCCACCCTACATGCATAGCAATCCTCGAGAAATCAGATTTTCAGATAAGTAGAGACTAATCTTTAGGGACAATAGTGTTTACTTTGAATGAAAAAGAATCACTCTAATCACACTGTATATTGTCTTCTGTTTATGTGTCTCTGTGTGTGGTGTGCTCAGTTGCATCCGACTCTTTGTGACCCCATGGACTGTAGCCCTCCCAGGCTCCTCTGTCCATGAGATTCTCCAGGCAAGAATACTGGAGTAGGTTGTCATTTCCTCTTCCTGCAGATCTTCCCAACCCAGGGATCCAACTCACATATCTTGAGTCTCCTGCATTCGCAGGTGGATTCTTTACCACTGAGCCACTTGCAACACCTTTTGTTTATACTTTTACCAAAAAATAATACTTCCGTTACTGACTTTTCTCTTCCTCTGTTTTCTGTAATTCAGGGCATACCTTTGTGTTTCTCTCAGTTTCCTAGTCCTTGCTCCTCTTCTTCTCCTTGTCTTCCTCCTCCTTTCTCGCTGTCTCTTTTGAGACACAAGATTACTTTTCTAGTGTTACTCTTAAGTTGGTCCCAATAATTTCAAATCTATTTCCTCTCCATTCATTGTTACTGCTTTAAATTTCAAGTACCTCACAAAATAAAAAGTACTCTTAAGTAGCTTTTGCATTTAGCCAGAAAAATGTCAAGAAATTACATAGTAAATATTTTTGTAGTCCTCTGTAATCAAGGAATAGTTCAATAAAATTGAATAGGTTCTACACTTAAAGAAATTCCAATTCAATAACCCTTGAGAGTCATTCATTACAGAAGAGAAATGGATGGCTTTCATATTTAAAACATGTTGGTCTCATAGCTGTCAGGCTCAACACAGTTTAAAGTGATGTTTCCTCAGGCAGTCTTTGAAAAACTAGGGCTTCAATTTAAAACGGGATCAAAGAGTAAGATTTCATGGCCTGAGAAATCAAAATCACATCCTTACAATTTGTATCGTCAGTTACAAATAAAATATCGCAGTACTTAAATTGGATGCTTAGTTCAGATTTGATAACTCTAATGGGCAGTAATGCTTTTGTGCAATTTACAGGTTAAATATTTGTAATATAGCCACCCTACATGCATAGCAATCCTCGAGAAATCAGATTTTCAGATAAGTAGAGACTAATCTTTAGGGACAATAGTGTTTACTTTGAATGAAAAAGAATCACTCTAATCACACTGTATATTGTCTTCTGTTTATGTGTCTCTGTGTGTGGTGTGCTCAGTTGCATCCGACTCTTTGTGACCCCATGGACTGTAGCCCTCCCAGGCTCCTCTGTCCATGAGATTCTCCAGGCAAGAATACTGGAGTAGGTTGTCATTTCCTCTTCCTGCAGATCTTCCCAACCCAGGGATCCAACTCACATATCTTGAGTCTCCTGCATTCGCAGGTGGATTCTTTACCACTGAGCCACTTGCAACACCTTTTGTTTATACTTTTACCAAAAAATAATACTTCCGTTACTGACTTTTCTCTTCCTCTGTTTTCTGTAATTCAGGGCATACCTTTGTGTTTCTCTCAGTTTCCTAGTCCTTGCTCCTCTTCTTCTCCTTGTCTTCCTCCTCCTTTCTCGCTGTCTCTTTTGAGACACAAGATTACTTTTCTAGTGTTACTCTTAAGTTGGTCCCAATAATTTCAAATCTATTTCCTCTCCATTCATTGTTACTGCTTTAAATTTCAAGTACCTCACAAAATAAAAAGTACTCTTAAGTAGCTTTTGCATTTAGCCAGAAAAATGTCAAGAAATTACATAGTAAATATTTTTGTAGTCCTCTGTAATCAAGGAATAGTTCAATAAAATTGAATAGGTTCTACACTTAAAGAAATTCCAATTCAATAACCCTTGAGAGTCATTCATTACAGAAGAGAAATGGATGGCTTTGTGGAGAAGAAATAGATAGCTCTTCCCAGGAGGAGACCTAGGTCAGGGTTGCTCTTGACTAGTTCCCTGAATGTGGGAAGGATATTTAACATCTTTGAGCTACCAATTTCTCATCTTTAAGATGACTATGCTACAGCTGCACCAAAAACTCCACGGAATTTTTCTAGGAGTAAAATGATAAAATAAATGTGAAACTAATTTTTAAATTGTAAAGCACTACCTTAACAAAAATTCTTGTCATTACCATTGTTCTTTTGTTCATATGTACTTAGTTCTCTAGCTAATAAAAATAGAAATTAGAACAAAGTCAGTAGTTCATATTTGTATGTTAAGATTTCTAATTATGCAGGCAGAATAATATTAGAAAATAACTTGAACTGTGTTTTCCAGCTTTTATAAATCATTTGTTTCAAAATGACATCTAGATTTCTTAATTATTAAGGGAAATTGCTAATAATCATATTTTCTAACATTTCACATTTAGTTCAGTTTTGATAAATGATCAATTATAACATAGCCACCCATCTGGGAATCTAATCTAAAGACAGTGCCCTTGCTATCTTTCATTAAATTAAATTGGAAATGGTAAAAAATAGCTTTGAACTTTACATAATTTAGTAAATCTATGTTTGTATTTCTTTTATTTTTGTTTTAAATAGTGTTTCCTTAAAATTGTTGATAGAGATAATTAACTTATGGGTAGTATCCACATGTTCTAAAATTTTGCAGATTAGGTATTTGTAAAGTAAATTAATTAAAAACATATGGTATCTATTTTGAAACTCAAATGAATGTACCTACTCAAATGTGAATTATCTGGTTAATGTTCATAATAAAATGAAATGAGCTTTACAGGACTCTATGATAAATTTAAGGACTTGTTTTCTGGGAAAAAGTCCAAGCTCTGGGATAGTGGTGATTGAACTTTATTATGTAAAAAAATTATATTTGTACCCCACTGCAATGACAGTTTTTGAACTTATTTTTAAAGTTAGAAATTGCGATTGAGCAAGTCTGAGCTGGGGTACAAAAATCATTTTGAAAAATGTTAGTCTTAGTGTATCATGCCAATCCATAATAATACAGGGAGAAAATTATATGTAAGGTATTGTTGGATTTATCTCTTATAAAGTATTGTGAACAATTATGAACACTTAAATAGGAAAAGAAAATGTAAAATGTTAAAGATATATTATTGTGAAATATTTTTCTTCTTATCAGTATCTCTTAACTTTAGTATTCTTTGGGGGCTTTACATAAATGTGACAAACCCTAAAATTTTTAAAATTTGAAAAAAGCACTACCTTAACAAAAATTCTTGTCATTACCATTGTTCTTTTGTTCATATGTACTTAGTTCTCTAGCTAATAAAAATAGAAATTAGAACAAAGTCAGTAGTTCATATTTGTATGTTAAGATTTCTAATTATGCAGGCAGAATAATATTAGAAAATAACTTGAACTGTGTTTTCCAGCTTTTATAAATCATTTGTTTCAAAATGACATCTAGATTTCTTAATTATTAAGGGAAATTGCTAATAATCATATTTTCTAACATTTCACATTTAGTTCAGTTTTGATAAATGATCAATTATAACATAGCCACCCATCTGGGAATCTAATCTAAAGACAGTGCCCTTGCTATCTTTCATTAAATTAAATTGGAAATGGTAAAAAGTAGCTTTGAACTTTACATAATTTAGTAAATCTATGTTTGTATTTCTTTTATTTTTGTTTTAAATAGTGTTTCCTTAAAATTGTTGATAGAGATAATTAACTTATGGGTAGTATCCACATGTTCTAAAATTTTGCAGATTAGGTATTTGTAAAGTAAATTAATTAAAAACATATGGTATCTATTTTGAAACTCAAATGAATGTACCTACTCAAATGTGAATTATCTGGTTAATGTTCATAATAAAATGAAATGAGCTTTACAGGACTCTATGATAAATTTAAGGACTTGTTTTCTGGGAAAAAGTCCAAGCTCTGGGATAGTGGTGATTGAACTTTATTATGTAAAAAAATTATATTTGTACCCCACTGCAATGACAGTTTTTGAACTTATTTTTAAAGTTAGAAATTGCGATTGAGCAAGTCTGAGCTGGGGTACAAAAATCATTTTGAAAAATGTTAGTCTTAGTGTATCATGCCAATCCATAATAATACAGGGAGAAAATTATATGTAAGGTATTGTTGGATTTATCTCTTATAAAGTATTGTGAACAATTATGAACACTTAAATAGGAAAAGAAAATGTAAAATGTTAAAGATATATTATTGTGAAATATTTTTCTTCTTATCAGTATCTCTTAACTTTAGTATCTGTGCTTAGTATTGGGGCTAGAAATTTAATCTTTAAATGGCAGGTAAGTACGTGTCTGAAATTTTGAAATTGTCTAAAAGTGATTCTTATGTTATGTAAAACGTGTCACTACTAAATAAGTGATTCTTAAGTATTACTTTTTCCACCATTAACAACAGAATACCTTTTCCCCTGTACTAGGGCTCACCAGGAGAACGTGGATCAGCAGGAACAGCGGGCCCAATTGGTTTGCCAGGGAGACCAGGACCTCAGGGTCCTCCTGGTCCAGCTGGAGAGAAAGGTGCTCCTGTAAGTAATTTCGAAGTGGAACTATATTATACTGCCACCCTGCTCAGTTATCACTACTTTTTATCCGAGGATATTAGCTCTTCATACTCCACACTTTCTTTATTCATATGTGCCTGGCATGTAAACACACTTCTTTTTATATTTATTGTACAGAAAACTTCAAATTCGATTAAGTGAAGTAACATTTTCCCACACTATATAAAAGGCTAATACCTGTGAGGGAGTTGGAAATTATTAATGTAAAAGACTTCCAATTATGTTCTTTTTAAAAGATAAAATTGGACTTTTGATTAAAACTATACTTTGCTGCTTTATGTTAGTGTGCACTTTTCAGTCTCTTCTAATACAACCTCATTTCCAATTATTTTCATAGTCTGTAAGTGAAATACATAGAAAGTGTTTGCCCTTTTCATGTAGTTTGACTTTTGATCTACAGTGAAAGAGATGGAGAACATTTAGTCAATTATTTTATCATGCATTTCTGCGGAAAAACTTCTACATGTAAATAATCATTGATATATTCTGTTCATTAAGTTTATGTTTCATCAACAAGTTTTCTTTCGTAAGTTTGTTTGCTTTTGATTTAATCATACTGATTTTCTAAAGATAAAATTAAAGCATTCTCTCATTATCCATGGGTAAAATCCAAGCTAAGTAAATGTATATAAAAGTTGCTGACCATCATATGCAGAAATATGAGTTCAGTAGTTTTATGTATACATTAAGTCTTGACATATACATTCTAGTTTAAGTCAAAATCTTCAGAGTACCTTTTTATCACCAAGGTCTTGATTTTAGCAAGTTGAATCACATTTAGCATGTTGCTTTCATTGCCCATTGACATCAATGATTGTGATATTTTTAAAGTATTTTCAAATCAAAACAACTGTTTTTCTGTAATCTACTACCTTTTAGAAACACTTAGAGTATTAGGATAGGATAACATCCACCATTAACAACAGAATACCTTTTCCCCTGTACTAGGGCTCACCAGGAGAACGTGGATCAGCAGGAACAGCGGGCCCAATTGGTTTGCCAGGGAGACCAGGACCTCAGGGTCCTCCTGGTCCAGCTGGAGAGAAAGGTGCTCCTGTAAGTAATTTCGAAGTGGAACTATATTATACTGCCACCCTGCTCAGTTATCACTACTTTTTATCCGAGGATATTAGCTCTTCATACTCCACACTTTCTTTATTCATATGTGCCTGGCATGTAAACACACTTCTTTTTATATTTATTGTACAGAAAACTTCAAATTCGATTAAGTGAAGTAACATTTTCCCACACTATATAAAAGGCTAATACCTGTGAGGGAGTTGGAAATTATTAATGTAAAAGACTTCCAATTATGTTCTTTTTAAAAGATAAAATTGGACTTTTGATTAAAACTATACTTTGCTGCTTTATGTTAGTGTGCACTTTTCAGTCTCTTCTAATACAACCTCATTTCCAATTATTTTCATAGTCTGTAAGTGAAATACATAGAAAGTGTTTGCCCTTTTCATGTAGTTTGACTTTTGATCTACAGTGAAAGAGATGGAGAACATTTAGTCAATTATTTTATCATGCATTTCTGCGGAAAAACTTCTACATGTAAATAATCATTGATATATTCTGTTCATTAAGTTTATGTTTCATCAACAAGTTTTCTTTCGTAAGTTTGTTTGCTTTTGATTTAATCATACTGATTTTCTAAAGATAAAATTAAAGCATTCTCTCATTATCCATGGGTAAAATCCAAGCTAAGTAAATGTATATAAAAGTTGCTGACCATCATATGCAGAAATATGAGTTCAGTAGTTTTATGTATACATTAAGTCTTGACATATACATTCTAGTTTAAGTCAAAATCTTCAGAGTACCTTTTTATCACCAAGGTCTTGATTTTAGCAAGTTGAATCACATTTAGCATGTTGCTTTCATTGCCCATTGACATCAATGATTGTGATATTTTTAAAGTATTTTCAAATCAAAACAACTGTTTTTCTGTAATCTACTACCTTTTAGAAACACTTAGAGTATTAGGATAGGATAACATCACTTGTGGATAGAATTTTTTGGTGAAAGAAAAAGCATTTTTAATTGCTGAGAACTTTTTAAAGCAATACATATCCAGCTTAATAAATTTGAAGATTTTGACATTATTTTCTGAGATGTTAATAGACATCTATAGAAAAATATTATCTTCCTCTCACAATTTCTATAATTTCCAACCAATCTCAAAGATTTGTCTATAAAACTTTTATAATATACTCTAGAGTGGGAGACAATATATAAAAAAAAAAAAAAACATGTTTTGGCCCTTTCATAAAAAAATCAGGGTATTCATATCTTGGCACAACACAATTGAAGAATGCATATAGAGAAAAGGATATACATTGCTTTGTACACAAATTGAAAATGTTTAATACTTATTAGAGAACTCAAGAATTCTGTGATGTTCAAGTCTGGGCTTTAATGTGGCTAAATACCTAGAATTTATGAAGAAAAAGTAAAATATTGAAACAAAGACAAGAACGTAGAACAGTATTGAAAATTATATTAACTTATTTGGCGATATAGAGGAGAAATTATTGACAAAAGGCCTTTTAAGAGCTAATTTTGGCCTGTGTTTTGTTGGTTGATAGTATTGTAAGTAGAGAGGGGAAGAGGCTGCTCTATGCATCTATCCTCTCTCAATTATTCCCACTGCAAACAAAAACTCCAAGGTGTTCATTCTATCATTCTTTTATTTAGTAAATAGATTTTGAGAGCAACTAAGTGCTGTATTAGAGTGATTTAATCATACTGATTTTCTAAAGATAAAATTAAAGCATTCTCTCATTATCCATGGGTAAAATCCAAGCTAAGTAAATGTATATAAAAGTTGCTGACCATCATATGCAGAAATATGAGTTCAGTAGTTTTATGTATACATTAAGTCTTGACATATACATTCTAGTTTAAGTCAAAATCTTCAGAGTACCTTTTTATCACCAAGGTCTTGATTTTAGCAAGTTGAATCACATTTAGCATGTTGCTTTCATTGCCCATTGACATCAATGATTGTGATATTTTTAAAGTATTTTCAAATCAAAACAACTGTTTTTCTGTAATCTACTACCTTTTAGAAACACTTAGAGTATTAGGATAGGATAACATCACTTGTGGATAGAATTTTTTGGTGAAAGAAAAAGCATTTTTAATTGCTGAGAACTTTTTAAAGCAATACATATCCAGCTTAATAAATTTGAAGATTTTGACATTATTTTCTGAGATGTTAATAGACATCTATAGAAAAATATTATCTTCCTCTCACAATTTCTATAATTTCCAACCAATCTCAAAGATTTGTCTATAAAACTTTTATAATATACTCTAGAGTGGGAGACAATATATAAAAAAAAAAAAAATGTTTTGGCCCTTCCATAAAAAATCAGGGTATTCATATCTTGGCACAACACAATTGAAGAATGCATATAGAGAAAAGGATATACATTGCTTTGTACACAAATTGAAAATGTTTAATACTTATTAGAGAACTCAAGAATTCTGTGATGTTCAAGTCTGGGCTTTAATGTGGCTAAATACCTAGAATTTATGAAGAAAAAGTAAAATATTGAAACAAAGACAAGAACGTAGAACAGTATTGAAAATTATATTAACTTATTTGGCGATATAGAGGAGAAATTATTGACAAAAGGCCTTTTAAGAGCTAATTTTGGCCTGTGTTTTGTTGGTTGATAGTATTGTAAGTAGAGAGGGGAAGAGGCTGCTCTATGCATCTATCCTCTCTCAATTATTCCCACTGCAAACAAAAACTCCAAGGTGTTCATTCTATCATTCTTTTATTTAGTAAATAGATTTTGAGAGCAACTAAGTGCTGTACTAGAGATAGCATAAAATTGTTATGGAAGTGTGGGGCGAATGTACCCAAAGACCATACAGAAGTTTAGCAAAAACTGATGGAGACAGTGGCTAAGATGTTAAGGAAAGCCTTTTACCTCTTCCTAAACTCCAATATAAATTTGATCTTAACTCCTCTGAACAACTTGTGTTACAAATTGCCATATAACTAGCAGTAGGTTAAGGTTCTCATAAAGAAAGACGAGAGGGTGATCTGTGAAAGGCAAATCCTTGGTCCACTTACCTACTAACCAACCTCCTTGGAAGGGAGAAAAGGGAAAACAAGAGCCATGAATATCCACATGACCTATGGCAATAACTGGCTTAATCTGTAAACCCAAATTAATCAACCAGATAAGAAACTCGGGATAGTGGGAGGTGCTGGAAAGCAGGTAAAGAAAAGAAAACTGAAACTTCTTCTTCCTAAATGCATTTAAAGAAATATTTTGATGGAAAGAATGATTCTTGAAGAAATCTACCAATTGTATTCAGGAGGTACTGGATTCGGGGACTACATATAGGAAGCTATGTGGATGATGTATCTATTTGAGACAGCTATAGAAATGAGGGGAAGGAATGTTAGATCCCAAACACAATGAAAACAATATATTAGTCACAAATGTATTAGTCAGTAGTAACTGGTGTAGGTACAATAAAAAATTATTTACAGTTGCAGGCACATGTAAATATAATTGAAGAGAGAATGATCCTTGTCAGGATTGCAAATCTAGGAGTTATTTAGAGTGTGTGATGTAAGAAATGTGTTATTGAATAGCCATTTGATGCACTATTGAGGGAGGGGAATTAAGATCTGGACTCACCTTTTAGGGAAAATCATGATGGTGAAAGTTTTGAAAGGATCCAGTAAGAGAGAAAGAGAGACAGTCTTAGATACAAAATATATCCAGGGGCACACTATCAGGAAGGTCAAGAGGGAAAAGCATCTCCTTTGTTGAATGTTGTAAGTGATCAGGAATATTAAAAGTTGAGAATAAACAACAAGACAGACTAAGATTTGGCTAGGTGGGCATAAGACTTCAGGGTAATTGCAGTGGCATTCAAAAAGAAGGTGGATGACAAAGGAGTGGAAAACGTGCATGCAGAACACATCAGTTACACCTGGGACTAGAAGAATAGGAGTCAGGAGGTAGATGTACCAGCAAAGTTGAATCCATTGCCTCTGATTATTTATTGGTATTCTTGTGATGCACTTATATTCATCTTCTTAACAAATAATAAGATAATCAAAGAAAAGTGAGGAAGTTAAGGGTGCAAGAGTAAACTAAAGCTGCTGGCTTAGGGCCAGTCAGAATTGGGAGGGGAGCTCAGTTCTATTATTTATTTAGTTCATGATTTTGGATAAGTTGACCTCTAAACCTTTGTTTCCTCATCTCTGGGAAAGATACTTTGTGATGAGTAGATGTGCTTGTAGTCTTTTCACTTTGCAAGAAAGCATCGTAATAATTGCGTTCAAAAAATTTTTAAAAAAAAATAGTGGGAGGTGCTGGAAAGCAGGTAAAGAAAAGAAAACTGAAACTTCTTCTTCCTAAATGCATTTAAAGAAATATTTTGATGGAAAGAATGATTCTTGAAGAAATCTACCAATTGTATTCAGGAGGTACTGGATTCGGGGACTACATATAGGAAGCTATGTGGATGATGTATCTATTTGAGACAGCTATAGAAATGAGGGGAAGGAATGTTAGATCCCAAACACAATGAAAACAATATATTAGTCACAAATGTATTAGTCAGTAGTAACTGGTGTAGGTACAATAAAAAATTATTTACAGTTGCAGGCACATGTAAATATAATTGAAGAGAGAATGATCCTTGTCAGGATTGCAAATCTAGGAGTTATTTAGAGTGTGTGATGTAAGAAATGTGTTATTGAATAGCCATTTGATGCACTATTGAGGGAGGGGAATTAAGATCTGGACTCACCTTTTAGGGAAAATCATGATGGTGAAAGTTTTGAAAGGATCCAGTAAGAGAGAAGAGAGACAGTCTTAGATACAAAATATATCCAGGGGCACACTATCAGGAAGGTCAAGAGGGAAAAGCATCTCCTTTGTTGAATGTTGTAAGTGATCAGGAATATTAAAAGTTGAGAATAAACAACAAGACAGACTAAGATTTGGCTAGGTGGGCATAAGACTTCAGGGTAATTGCAGTGGCATTCAAAAAGAAGGTGGATGACAAAGGAGTGGAAAACGTGCATGCAGAACACATCAGTTACACCTGGGACTAGAAGAATAGGAGTCAGGAGGTAGATGTACCAGCAAAGTTGAATCCATTGCCTCTGATTATTTATTGGTATTCTTGTGATGCACTTATATTCATCTTCTTAACAAATAATAAGATAATCAAAGAAAAGTGAGGAAGTTAAGGGTGCAAGAGTAAACTAAAGCTGCTGGCTTAGGGCCAGTCAGAATTGGGAGGGGAGCTCAGTTCTATTATTTATTTAGTTCATGATTTTGGATAAGTTGACCTCTAAACCTTTGTTTCCTCATCTCTGGGAAAGATACTTTGTGATGAGTAGATGTGCTTGTAGTCTTTTCACTTTGCAAGAGCATCGTAATAATTGTTCAGTGAACAATTATTGTTATTATCATCATGACTGTGAACCAGTTATAATCAAAAGATTAATTAATAATTAGAAAATAAATACATAAATTAGCTTTTGAATAAGAAGGGATGGATTGAGTGAACTATACTAAAAATTGTAAGTGTGAGTAGGGCTAAATATAAATTCATGCTAAGTTAAACAAAGAACATGGGGTTGAGGGCTTCCCTGGTATCCAGGGGGTAAAGAGTCTGCCTTGCAGTGCAGGGGGCACCAGTTCGATCCCTGGCCCAGGAAGATAACCTCATGCAGCTGAGCAGCTGGGCTGGTATGTCCAATTACAAGCCAGTGCTCTGGAGCACATGCGCCCAGAGCTGATGCTTCGCAATGAGAGAGGTCACTGCAATGGGAGTCCCACACAGGCCAAAGAATAAAGATTGATAAAAGTGAATAAATAAAACCAATGAAAGAGGCCAAAATTAAAAAAAAGAAGAAGAACATGGGAATGAATAGCTAATTCTATCAATTTTAAGGTAATATTCAACTATTAATATTGGTAAAGAAGTAGAAATGGTCGAATAAACACTGATTAAGGAGACATCAGTAATGTTTCTGGTAATCCTGTAGGTTATGGGCCAACGTATTCAGAATGGAGGGGAAGTTTGTCATCTTGCAGAGTTGTAAAATGAAGAATCTAAAATTAGAGTAGTGGAGATCTGTTGAAAGATTACCCCTGATTCTACACACATCGGGATCAAAAGAAATACGCAGCAGGTGATTCCTCTCTAGTAACTGTGTGTACTATAATTAAGGCAGATAAGAATTAATCTATCTATTTACATGTGTTCTCATATAAAAGGTTCAATTTTTTAAGCCCAGGTTTTGAAGGAAATTAAAATTAGGAATAAACATCTGAATCAGCTGATGTGTTCAAAATAACGCCATTCACTGTGAATAGTATAGCACGTTTATGAGTGGAGATAGACATTGTAATATTTAATTTGAAGGAAATAAAAGCTTTCCATTGTGACACAGGAGGTATATGTTAGATGATATTTATGGCATGGTTTTGAAAAAGGAGATCTTATGCAACCCAATAAAGCAATAAACTTATAAACTTTGTTTTATAGATATTTTTGTTATCATTAGGAAATCAACTCAACAAATCCTCCTTAAATTGCTACTGTGGGCCACAGGAACCAGTTATAATCAAAAGATTAATTAATAATTAGAAAATAAATACATAAATTAGCTTTTGAATAAGAAGGGATGGATTGAGTGAACTATCAAAAATTGTAAGTGTGAGTAGGGCTAAATATAAATTCATGCTAAGTTAAACAAAGAACATGGGGTTGAGGGCTTCCCTGGTATCCAGGGGGTAAAGAGTCTGCCTTGCAGTGCAGGGGGCACCAGTTCGATCCCTGGCCCAGGAAGATAACCTCATGCAGCTGAGCAGCTGGGCTGGTATGTCCAATTACAAGCCAGTGCTCTGGAGCACATGCGCCCAGAGCTGATGCTTCGCAATGAGAGAGGTCACTGCAATGGGAGTCCCACACAGGCCAAAGAATAAAGATTGATAAAAGTGAATAAATAAAACCAATGAAAGAGGCCAAAATTAAAAAAAAGAAGAAGAACATGGGAATGAATAGCTAATTCTATCAATTTTAAGGTAATATTCAACTATTAATATTGGTAAAGAAGTAGAAATGGTCGAATAAACACTGATTAAGGAGACATCAGTAATGTTTCTGGTAATCCTGTAGGTTATGGGCCAACGTATTCAGAATGGAGGGGAAGTTTGTCATCTTGCAGAGTTGTAAAATGAAGAATCTAAAATTAGAGTAGTGGAGATCTGTTGAAAGATTACCCCTGATTCTACACACATCGGGATCAAAAGAAATACGCAGCAGGTGATTCCTCTCTAGTAACTGTGTGTACTATAATTAAGGCAGATAAGAATTAATCTATCTATTTACATGTGTTCTCATATAAAAGGTTCAATTTTTGAAGCCCAGGTTTTGAAGGAAATTAAAATTAGGAATAAACATCTGAATCAGCTGATGTGTTCAAAATAACGCCATTCACTGTGAATAGTATAGCACGTTTATGAGTGGAGATAGACATTGTAATATTTAATTTGAAGGAAATAAAAGCTTTCCATTGTGACACAGGAGGTATATGTTAGATGATATTTATGGCATGGTTTTGAAAAAGGAGATCTTATGCAACCCAATAAAGCAATAAACTTATAAACTTTGTTTTATAGATATTTTTGTTATCATTAGGAAATCAACTCAACAAATCCTCCTTAAATTGCTACTGTGGGCCACAGGCCAGGAAGATACAATGGAATACAAAACTAGTTTTTTCCCTCACACACTTTATTGTCTGATAGAATGTTGGAAAATAATCAAAGAATCACTGAATTCATGTGTAATTATAAACTCTAGTTATTGATATAAATGTATGTCAGCTTATGACAGAGGGACTGATGATGGAATGTAAAAGATAAGGGATTAATTAAGTGGAGGGTCCTCCTAGAGGCACCAGGCAAGTTAACAGCTTGCACGTAAGCCAAGTGAAGGAAGGGTATGTCATCATGTTTAACAAAAAATGTCCAGAAGAATTGAAGTACAAGAGTGAGGGCAAGGGAGGCTAGGTGCAGCTCCCTAGGTAGTAGGAGCCAGGCTGAGGGGGCACTGCACCGACAGCTTGGTCTTTGTCTTAGTAATGGTGAACAAGTAAATTAACTAAAGAGTGTTGATAAGATGATCTGTCTCTCCGGTTACAGCACTCAGAATAGTTTAGAAACAAGAATAGATATGGGATAGGAAAGAAGTATTTCACTAGTTCAGAGGAAGGTTACGAATATTTTGGGATACAATATTAATAGTGGAGATAAAGTGAAGTAAATATATTCAAGAGAGAAAACATAGGCATTGTAAAGGAGAGGAGGTGGTCAGGGACAGGGTGAGGGGGCGGGGACCATGATAATGTAAAGGCAAGAACGAATGACCTAGATTCCCAGCTTGTATAACAGGAGAAAAGACAGAACCACCAAGTGCAATCAAGAATAACTCCAATCAGAACTGATGAGATCTTGACTTTTAGGAAAGGATTTTTAGCCATCTTCATTATCAAAGTTATCCTTTTTTAATTTTTTTAAATTGAAGGATAATTGCTTTACTGTGTTGGTTTCTGCCAAACATCAATATGAATTAGCCATAGTTATACATATGTTCCTTCTGTCTACAATATACTTACATTTAAAAAGAAGAAAATAGTGCCATTGTCAAAAATTTTTTTAAATTATAAAGTTGGGCATATGAGTAAATGCATTTTATAGTTTATGAGGCCTAATAGCCACTGCCCAGCTATTTCAGTAGCAGCACAGCAGAGTCAGTGAGTTTTCCCTCACACTAAGCATTTGATTTTTAATGTATAATGCTTGATTTGAACATGTGTAGTGGAAAGAAAAATTCCAAGTTGAGCCTTGATTGTTTTTATAAACTGTAACTTGAGATTCATAGATGGTGAACAGTGATTATATTCTTAGTCACAAAAGAATGTAAGGATCTCTTATGTTATCATTTGCTACTTGGAAAATGTATTTTGGGGGAAGCTCAAAGGAATTTCCTTGTCAAATATGGAATCCAGACTATGACTGTTGTATCTATACTTAAAAATTATAACAATAGCTTCTTTAGAACCAAGTAATGATCTGCTGGATCTTCAATGCAGGGAGAAAAAGGGCCCCAAGGCCCCGCAGGAAGAGACGGTGTACAAGGCCCTGTGGGTCTCCCAGGTCCTGCAGGGCCTGCAGGCTCCCCTGGAGAAGATGGAGATAAGGTGAGTACTCTTCACTCATGTTAGTAACCCTGTAAAAAATAATTTTTTTCTCAAAAATTATAATATATAATCTTTCTTAGGATTAGATGTCAAATCTAAAGATTTGTTTTTCAGAGTTTCAATATGGCTGTCTTGTGCTCAGAAGTTTTATTTTGGGGCTGAAAATAGGAAAGAAGTATTTCACTAGTTCAGAGGAAGGTTACGAATATTTTGGGATACAATATTAATAGTGGAGATAAAGTGAAGTAAATATATTCAAGAGAGAAAACATAGGCATTGTAAAGGAGAGGAGGTGGTCAGGGACAGGGTGAGGGGGCGGGGACCATGATAATGTAAAGGCAAGAACGAATGACCTAGATTCCCAGCTTGTATAACAGGAGAAAAGACAGAACCACCAAGTGCAATCAAGAATAACTCCAATCAGAACTGATGAGATCTTGACTTTTAGGAAAGGATTTTTAGCCATCTTCATTATCAAAGTTATCCTTTTTTAATTTTTTTAAATTGAAGGATAATTGCTTTACTGTGTTGGTTTCTGCCAAACATCAATATGAATTAGCCATAGTTATACATATGTTCCTTCTGTCTACAATATACTTACATTTAAAAAGAAGAAAATAGTGCCATTGTCAAAAATTTTTTTAAATTATAAAGTTGGGCATATGAGTAAATGCATTTTATAGTTTATGAGGCCTAATAGCCACTGCCCAGCTATTTCAGTAGCAGCACAGCAGAGTCAGTGAGTTTTCCCTCACACTAAGCATTTGATTTTTAATGTATAATGCTTGATTTGAACATGTGTAGTGGAAAGAAAAATTCCAAGTTGAGCCTTGATTGTTTTTATAAACTGTAACTTGAGATTCATAGATGGTGAACAGTGATTATATTCTTAGTCACAAAAGAATGTAAGGATCTCTTATGTTATCATTTGCTACTTGGAAAATGTATTTTGGGGGAAGCTCAAAGGAATTTCCTTGTCAAATATGGAATCCAGACTATGACTGTTGTATCTATACTTAAAAATTATAACAATAGCTTCTTTAGAACCAAGTAATGATCTGCTGGATCTTCAATGCAGGGAGAAAAAGGGCCCCAAGGCCCCGCAGGAAGAGACGGTGTACAAGGCCCTGTGGGTCTCCCAGGTCCTGCAGGGCCTGCAGGCTCCCCTGGAGAAGATGGAGATAAGGTGAGTACTCTTCACTCATGTTAGTAACCCTGTAAAAAATAATTTTTTTCTCAAAAATTATAATATATAATCTTTCTTAGGATTAGATGTCAAATCTAAAGATTTGTTTTTCAGAGTTTCAATATGGCTGTCTTGTGCTCAGAAGTTTTATTTTGGGGCTGAAAATTCTCATTTTCCCATGAAATCATATGTGGGACCTGAACAATAACAAGTTGCAAACCTAGGAGAAAAAAAAATGGATTTTTGATTACTGTGCAATTATATTTTAATATAAATCAATGTATTTCCATTATCACTTTATACTGGTGATATTTCAGACAAAATTGATTTTGTAAATTAAAAATCCCAGCTGCAATATTCCTCAAAATTCAGTTGACTTTTGTTTTTCTGTACACTAATCAATGCTAGACAGCAGGATTAGTCAATGCTGGAAAGTGATCAGTAGGCTTTTCCAATTTAAATGACATTAAATGCTAGCACATAATTTAGTCATAAGATGATACTGATGATAATGAAATGGCAGGTATGGCATATTAGAGAGAAACTTTAACTCAAATCTTTCAAATACAGGGTGAAATCGGTGAACCAGGACAAAAAGGCAGCAAGGGTGACAAAGGAGAAAATGTGAGTTTCCTACTTCTTATTGAGAAGGGCATTATTCCTTTAACTCCTTTTACTGTCAACCGTGGATATATTTTCATACTTCTGTCCCCTTACCTCTCCAAGCATAATAAAATTACTAGTGTATTACCTCTGTGATAATTATTCAGTTTGAGATTCAGTCAATTTTAATAAAACATCTCTTCTGAGCTTGGTGTTAAGAAATGCAGTAATTCCAACTCTAAAACTCTCAGAATGAGACTCAAGCATCACAGTTTTCCTTCCATTGTTTTTGCATCATTAGTTCAAATACCATATGGTTCAAAGGCAAATAACATCTTAGTGTTGTTATGAAAAGGATTTTGACCTACTGGGAATCTGAAAGATCCTCGAGTACCTTAGCGGTCCCTCAACCACATCTCCAGAGCCTATGCTTCAAGCATTCTTCCCAATGTGTGGCAGCTTTAAGAAAAGGAACAGTACAATCAATGACTCTAGTAATCATGTAATAAAAATGGACAATTAAGATAAGGTATTTATGCACGTAAAACTCATAAAGCTGTTGAAATCTATTGCTTAAGTAAGGAGTTCTGGTTTACTTAATATAAAACACTGAGTTTTCATGTGTTTACATATGAAGACCTAGAGGAGGAAACGGCAACCCACTCCAGTATTTTTGCCTGGAAAATCCCCTGGACAGAGAAGTCTGGCAGGCTACAGTCCATGGTGTCACAAAGAGTCAGACTCAACTGAAGTGACTTAGCACGCAGCACATATGAAGGAAATTCTGTTTTCATATATCACTTTCTGTCTATATAGAATCCCCAACAACCTATTTTTCATCTAGAAGATAGCACATGTATGAATTTTTCTTGAGCTCTTCTTGACACATAGATGGCTCATTTAAAGTGATAAGTAGGCTTTTCCAATTTAAATGACATTAAATGCTAGCACATAATTTAGTCATAAGATGATACTGATGATAATGAAATGGCAGGTATGGCATATTAGAGAGAAACTTTAACTCAAATCTTTCAAATACAGGGTGAAATCGGTGAACCAGGACAAAAAGGCAGCAAGGGTGACAAAGGAGAAAATGTGAGTTTCCTACTTCTTATTGAGAAGGGCATTATTCCTTTAACTCCTTTTACTGTCAACCGTGGATATATTTTCATACTTCTGTCCCCTTACCTCTCCAAGCATAATAAAATTACTAGTGTATTACCTCTGTGATAATTATTCAGTTTGAGATTCAGTCAATTTTAATAAAACATCTCTTCTGAGCTTGGTGTTAAGAAATGCAGTAATTCCAACTCTAAAACTCTCAGAATGAGACTCAAGCATCACAGTTTTCCTTCCATTGTTTTTGCATCATTAGTTCAAATACCATATGGTTCAAAGGCAAATAACATCTTAGTGTTGTTATGAAAAGGATTTTGACCTACTGGGAATCTGAAAGATCCTCGAGTACCTTAGCGGTCCCTCAACCACATCTCCAGAGCCTATGCTTCAAGCATTCTTCCCAATGTGTGGCAGCTTTAAGAAAAGGAACAGTACAATCAATGACTCTAGTAATCATGTAATAAAAATGGACAATTAAGATAAGGTATTTATGCACGTAAAACTCATAAAGCTGTTGAAATCTATTGCTTAAGTAAGGAGTTCTGGTTTACTTAATATAAAACACTGAGTTTTCATGTGTTTACATATGAAGACCTAGAGGAGGAAACGGCAACCCACTCCAGTATTTTTTGCCTGGAAAATCCCATGGACAGAGAAGTCTGGCAGGCTACAGTCCATGGTGTCACAAAGAGTCAGACTCAACTGAAGTGACTTAGCACGCAGCACATATGAAGGAAATTCTGTTTTCATATATCACTTTCTGTCTATATAGAATCCCCAACAACCTATTTTTCATCTAGAAGATAGCACATGTATGAATTTTTCTTGAGCTCTTCTTGACACATAGATGTCTCATTAAAGAAAGCTAGTATATTGAAATATGAAACTTGGACATGATTTATAAATATTAGCACAGAAGTCCATTTAAAAATATCCACAACATTACAGATGAGGATACTTTCAATAACTGCCATTTTGAAATTGATGGCAAGTAAGCAAGTCTGAGGCACAAAAAATAAAATAAATGACGTGTAACTGCACTAAGTGCAAAAACCTCTTTTTCCCAATAAGTGTAAAGACATTTAATAGATTCTGATCAAGCAAATGTTCCGTACTACAGAGCGGAAGCTCTTCTGTCTTCGCTTTCAAGATGACTGATTTTTATCTCACCACAGGGCCCTCCTGGTCCCCCAGGTCTTCAAGGTCCAGTCGGTGCTCCTGGAATTGCTGTAAGTATTCCTCTCTGTTCAGAAAACCTTCAGTCATCCTTACTGTTCTCTGATTAGATTTATGAACTGTCACATAACCAGTCGATTTCATGTGGTAATAGGTTTGTTGGATGCTTAACACTGAATCAAATTTAAATGATCTAATGTATGTAGCCAAGCTGATCTTTATAAATGAAAAATACTGTGACTTCTTTTGAAGATAGATAATAATCAGTTGGGAAGTACTTAATTTGTAGGAAATCCTGAACATTGCTTTTCCTTATTAAATAGATTTTTACTTCACTTGGTATACAGGAGAAAAGTCAAAGTCAGTGATATCCCAGAATCAAATAATGAAAACCAAACAACAGACAATGACATATTTGCAGTAGATCATGAAAATATTGTCTGCTTTTGCTTAGGGTACTTAGAAGTGACCAATGTTGATTAAGTCAGAAGTGACTGACTATATTTTTATGATGATTTGTAGCAGAATAATGATTTTTCCAGTTTGTGATCATTTATGTTGGTCTTCTCTAGGGAGGTGATGGTGAGCCAGGTCCCAGAGGTCAGCAGGGGATGTTTGGACAAAAGGTGATGAGGGTGCCAGAGGTTTCCCAGGACCTCCTGGTCCCATAGGCCTTCAGGTAAGATGGTCTCTGCCTTGTGCACCCTTGGCAGATGTAAAACCACTTTTTATCTGGAACTGGGTACAAAAAGGTTTTAATGAGGGTGCCAGTTTTTGGTATTCCCAGAATGAAAGCTAGTATATTGAAATATGAAACTTGGACATGATTTATAAATATTAGCACAGAAGTCCATTTAAAATATCCACAACATTACAGATGAGGATACTTTCAATAACTGCCATTTTGAAATTGATGGCAAGTAAGCAAGTCTGAGGCACAAAAAATAAAATAAATGACGTGTAACTGCACTAAGTGCAAAAACCTCTTTTCCCAATAAGTGTAAAGACATTTAATAGATTCTGATCAAGCAAATGTTCCGTACTACAGAGCGGAAGCTCTTCTGTCTTCGCTTTCAAGATGACTGATTTTTATCTCACCACAGGGCCCTCCTGGTCCCCCAGGTCTTCAAGGTCCAGTCGGTGCTCCTGGAATTGCTGTAAGTATTCCTCTCTGTTCAGAAAACCTTCAGTCATCCTTACTGTTCTCTGATTAGATTTATGAACTGTCACATAACCAGTCGATTTCATGTGGTAATAGGTTTGTTGGATGCTTAACACTGAATCAAATTTAAATGATCTAATGTATGTAGCCAAGCTGATCTTTATAAATGAAAAATACTGTGACTTCTTTTGAAGATAGATAATAATCAGTTGGGAAGTACTTAATTTGTAGGAAATCCTGAACATTGCTTTTCCTTATTAAATAGATTTTTACTTCACTTGGTATACAGGAGAAAAGTCAAAGTCAGTGATATCCCAGAATCAAATAATGAAAACCAAACAACAGACAATGACATATTTGCAGTAGATCATGAAAATATTGTCTGCTTTTTGCTTGGCTACTTAGAAGTGACCAATGTTGATTAAGTCAGAAGTGACTGACTATATTTTTATGATGATTTGTAGCAGAATAATGATTTTTCCAGTTTGTGATCATTTATGTTGGTCTTCTCTAGGGAGGTGATGGTGAGCCAGGTCCCAGAGGTCAGCAGGGGATGTTTGGACAAAAAGGTGATGAGGGTGCCAGAGGTTTCCCAGGACCTCCTGGTCCCATAGGCCTTCAGGTAAGATGGTCTCTGCCTTGTGCACCCTTGGCAGATGTAAAAAACCACTTTTTTATCTGGAACTCGGGTACAGTGTTTAAGTATAATGGCCATTTTACTTAAACGTATATCTGAACTTTAACTGCTTTTTCTCAATTACTATTCATTTTTCTGAAACTGTATCAGCCCTGATTTCTGTTTCTGGAGTTCATTTAATCCCACCTTAGGTAATACCTCTTTTCATCATTCCCACTGTGTTTGGAAAATGAATGACAAGTTTCTTTAACTATATAGTCAGAAGCAGTATGTTAGAAGGATGCTTTCTTATATCTCCTAGCCGAAAACTAGTACTCCAGATGGCTAGCAAAAACTAAGAGCCTTTTGAGAAATAGCAAACTGTCAATCCCAACTAGGGGATCCCAGGTGCTGTTAGTGGTAAAGAATCTGCCTGCCAACACAAGAGACACAAGAGATTCAGTTGCAATCCCTGGGTTGAGAAGATCCTTGGAGTAGGAAACGGTAACCCACTCCATATCTTGCAATGGACAGAGGAGCCGATGGGCTACGCTCCATTGGACCACAGAATCGAACACAACTGAGTGACAGACCAAGCACGCATGCACACACACACACACACACACACACACACACACACACACAAATTGTAGCCATTAACAGAAACTGCCAATGGCAAATGTTAAACAATAAGATGGGCTTCCCTCGGGGCTCAGACAGTAAAGAATCTGCCTATTGTGTAGGAGATTGGGTTTGATCCCTGGGTCAGGAAGACTCCCCTGGAGAAGTGAATGGTATTCTTGCTTGGTAAATTCCATAAACAGAGGATCCTTTTGAGCTACAGTCCATGAAATCAGAGTCAGGCAAGACTGAGCAACTATCACTTTCACAATAGGTAAAATAAAATAACATTAAATTGATCATTTAAAATCTTAGGATTATAACATACATTTTATTCAACACATTCAGGAAAAGAAATATTAAATTGTAAAACATAGTAGGTAAACAAAATTTCATTAAATATAACTCGATTCTTAGGCAAAACATTGCATAGTAGACATCACTGGTCTGAGCTGGATTTTTACCCTTTCATGTGATGTTAACTGATTCTTACAAACATTGGTAACATTTGGCTTTCTTCTTCCACTTGTTATATTTGATACCTACCTAGAGATTCATTACGAGATCATAAAATTTTCTTTTAGATGATATTTGGGCCATATTATTATTAGTTATGCCACATTAGCAATTTTAGAAAAGATTAAATCATCAAGTTCATCATATTTTTAATATTGACTAACTTGTGTAGATAATTATACAAGCTATACTATAAAAATATAATTATATTATCATAAAAAATACTGTTCTAGCACTCAATGTATGTCTCTACCAGTGAATATGATATTGTAAGTTTATACATTTTTTTATGCCAAAATAATTCTGTTTCAATTTGGAAAATGTAAAATCTTCATTTCATATTTGTGTTTAACCCTTTTATACTTGGGCTTCCCAGGTGGCAGTAGTTGTAAAGAACCCGCCTGCCAATGCAGGAGACAAAAGACACGCAAGTTCAGTCCCTGGGCGGGAAGATCCCCTGGAGGAGGGCATGGCAACCCCCTCTAATATGCTTGCCCATAGACAGAGGAGCCTGATCACAAAGAGTCAGACACAATTCAAGTGATTTAGCATGCACGGTTTTATACATACTGTTTAGTTGCTAACTTGTGTCGGACTCTTTGGTATCCCATGGACCACAGCAATACCAAGCTCCTCTGGCCATGGTATTTCGAAGGCAAGAATACTGGAGAACCTTGTCATTTCCCTCTCCAGGGGACCTTTCTAGCCCAGGGATTGAACCCAGGTGTCCCGCATTGCAGGCAGATTCTTCACTGTCTGAGCCACCAGGGAGGCCCCATTGATACTTACTGAAAGTGAAAGTCGGTCAGTCGTGTTCAGCTCTTTGCAGCTCCGTGGACTGTAGCCCACCAGGCTCCTCTGTCTGTGGAATTCTCCAGGCAAGAATACTGGAGTGGCTAGCCATTTCTTTCTCCAGGGGATCTTCCCAATCCAGGGATCAAACCCAGGTCTCCTACATTGCCCGCGAATTCTCACTAGGGAAGCCCTTATACTTATTAGACAATAATAAATAAGTAATTCTGAGCAGTATATATCAGTATATATGATAAGCACATATATTTGAAAACAAGACATTAAAAGTTAGATTGCTGATCGATATACTACCATTCATTGTCTGCTTTTTTTGTTTAACTGATTATTCAGAATTCTGTATGGTTGTAATTTAGAAATTTAGTTCTCTTGATTAAAAAGATGCCTTTTGTAGCTTATAATTTACAAAATATTATATTTTAAATAGTCTTGATTTCCACAGAGTAAAATGTGCTTTTTGATGAAGGTGACTAAATAAATCAGTTCCCTAAAATATTGATTATATTTCCCAGAGCTAACTCAGCAATGTGAAAAAGATGCTAATGTAATTAACATGTTCACAATGGCATCTGCATCCTTTGAGTCTTCATTGCAGAATAGATGTTAGCAATTATGATAGACATAAATAATAATAATGTAATAGTTTCATTAAATGACTTGATTTTTCAAATTGATGTTTACTATTTGTCTACATATGAAGAACACATATAGAATGAGAATTCTTGGTTTAAATTCACTTTTTTTTATTTCATCATCTAAGTGGTAAATAATTTTAAATTGATAGGTCTTAAAGCAGAATCCCTCTATGCATAAATTACTCCCTAGGAAAGAGCTGGGATGTATGAAAACTGATTGACACTAGAGTGCCATTTTCCACATTTCCTTCCTACAATAAAAGAATTTGACTCATTATGTTTCTACTAATTTGAGTAGTAAGAACATTCTGTCTTGAACTATCATCAGATTCATAAACAGAAATAAATATTTAAATTTTTTCTATTGGGATTTTGTACTGAACTCATATTTGTAATAATAATAAAAATGGCATTGCAGATAGGGCTTGGTATAGAAGTAAAAGTCAACTATGAACTAATATTTATATATAATTCAGTTTCGGAATCACAAATGAGATGCACTCTATACCAAAATTGATGGAAACCTGGACAGAAGATAAAGAATGTAATTGTTAATTTAGATGGTGTTTATAAGAACTTAATTATGCTTGAGTTGTAATACTAGCTACTTTAAGAAAATGGGCTTAAGTTGAAAGCTTTATTTCATCCAGGTTAAAAATCTCATTGTCTTTTTAAGAATTTCACTTCATGTTCTCCATAAATGAATTAGAATCTCTTAAGCTTTGGATCTTGGAATCTAAAACTTTAGTGATGTATTTCAAATAATATTTAAGTAGGCTAAACTCAGAGACACTTAGACCGTTTTCTCTCAGGAAATTCTCTAGTAATTCTAGAAGCTAGCATCAGATGATGATAACTGTTTAGGAAATACATATGATAGGCTATTATCCTAGACAAATGAGAAACTGACAAATGAGAAAACAATAAATGAAATTCTGGCATATGTTGTTATAAATTAGTAATTAAGATTTCCTCACAAAAATGAGTATATGGAACATTACAAAAGTTTATAATTATACTCAGTAAAGTACCCTCCATCCAAACTGAGAGTCATATGGAGTTGGCATATCACAAAAAAGCATTTAGTGAATTATTACCAGCATTTTAAAAATGAAATATGACAGGATAAGGTAAAATAGAATAAAAATATCAACTCACCTTTTGGCTATTTTGCTTGTACATGCCTAGTAAACATTTTTACAATAGTAATTCCATATTCTACTCATGAAAGATGGAGAAAATGATTAGTTATTTATACATTCCCAGACCAACTTATGTATTTAGTTCTTGCAACTGAAATTAAAAAGTATAACAGTGTACATAACATGAATTTTGTGAATGTAAATATAAAATTGTCTAGTATTTAGTCAATATTTTCATTATAAGCATCTTGACAAATGATAGTTTATGAATGTTAATTCCATGTTCTTATTTAACTTTGTATTTAATTTGTAATCCTATATGAGAAATTAGACAAATATTTCTTTTTAAATACATGAATGACTTTTGCTATTTTTCTGTTATATTTTCATAGGGTCTTCCAGGCCCTCCTGGTGAAAAAGGTGAAAATGGAGATGTCGGTCCAATGGTAAGTTTTTGATTTTTAGAATTGATGTATATGGTGAATTTCCATGTTACTATTATCTTTCTCAAGATTTATTTTTATGAACAAAGTAGCCCTAACTGTATGACTTTTTCACATTGTTGCCTCCTTGCTCCTCACCCAGAATTGCACCTGCCACTTTTAAAGTTTCTCTCACTGTCTTGACTACTTCTCTGCCTTTTCTCTTTCTCTTTAGAATAATGTTGTATACACATATGGCATTCTTTGGCTGATATATTGTTGCATCCTTTTTATTTCTCTGTGTATGTATTGTAGAGGTATGTATAAACTGCTCCACTTTGGTTGTTTATTAGTCTTTAGCTCTGGACTTTGATGTGAAACAGGTAAATAATGGATAATAGTTACCCAGGATTTAGGTAACTAATGAATGTTAGCAATATTAAAAATCAGTTATACTTTAAAACAAATTCTTAATTTAATAAGAAATTTGATTTTAATCAGAATGCTTTGACATAATGATTTGCAATCATTGATTCTGGCTTTCTGCTATAAGTGTAATATTTAACCTAAAAATGAAATATGACAGGATAAGGTAAAATAGAATAAAAATATCAACTCACCTTTTGGCTATTTTGCTTGTACATGCCTAGTAAACATTTTTACAATAGTAATTCCATATTCTACTCATGAAAGATGGAGAAAATGATTAGTTATTTATACATTCCCAGACCAACTTATGTATTTAGTTCTTGCAACTGAAATTAAAAAGTATAACAGTGTACATAACATGAATTTTGTGAATGTAAATATAAAATTGTCTAGTATTTAGTCAATATTTTCATTATAAGCATCTTGACAAATGATAGTTTATGAATGTTAATTCCATGTTCTTATTTAACTTTGTATTTAATTTGTAATCCTATATGAGAAATTAGACAAATATTTCTTTTTAAATACATGAATGACTTTTGCTATTTTTCTGTTATATTTTCATAGGGTCTTCCAGGCCCTCCTGGTGAAAAAGGTGAAAATGGAGATGTCGGTCCAATGGTAAGTTTTTGATTTTAGAATTGATGTATATGGTGAATTTCCATGTTACTATTATCTTTCTCAAGATTTATTTTTATGAACAAAGTAGCCCTAACTGTATGACTTTTTCACATTGTTGCCTCCTTGCTCCTCACCCAGAATTGCACCTGCCACTTTTAAAGTTTCTCTCACTGTCTTGACTACTTCTCTGCCTTTTCTCTTTCTCTTTAGAATAATGTTGTATACACATATGGCATTCTTTGGCTGATATATTGTTGCATCCTTTTTATTTCTCTGTGTATGTATTGTAGAGGTATGTATAAACTGCTCCACTTTGGTTGTTTATTAGTCTTTAGCTCTGGACTTTGATGTGAAACAGGTAAATAATGGATAATAGTTACCCAGGATTTAGGTAACTAATGAATGTTAGCAATATTAAAAATCAGTTATACTTTAAAACAAATTCTTAATTTAATAAGAAATTTGATTTTAATCAGAATGCTTTGACATAATGATTTGCAATCATTGATTCTGGCTTTCTGCTATAAGTGTAATATTTAACCTAAAAATTTGAAATACATATATTTGTTGATCAAGCACTGTGTTGCACAAGGAGCAATTAGCCAAGGTCATTGACATCTATAATGAAATGTTATAAATTCATTTCCTAATTGTTCTTTCCCTTTGATAAACATTGCCTCAAATTTTTGCTTCTTTCAGAATATGTATTTTCATGTTTTTATACTTAGATGTTAGATTTTACTAAGAATAGGGAACATAAACATTGAAAATGACTTATTAATATCCTAAGCAGTATCAGTTGTATAGCAAACTTCTCTCTGAATACACTTGCTATGGTCCCCTAAATCAGTAGTCTGTACTCTCTGACCTGTGGAAATAGCTAATTATGGAGAAGCTCGTCAACCATGACAAGAGAATAAACTCTAACTTCTAAAAAATGTGCGAATGTCCTGAGATTTACTACAGATGAATTTAAACACAATCTTGAAGTAAGGAGTTCCGACCATCAGTAGTTTACAAAAATTGTCCCAAAGTACTTTTAATGCATAGCCCAGGAGCAAGAAAATTTATTTCAGGAAGACACCTAAACAGTTAATCTTATTCTAATTCTGGTATGTGTAATATGTGAGCTGACATTAAAAGATATCTATATATATATGTGTGTGTGTGTGTGTATATACACACACACAAATAAAAAATGCAGAATTAGTGAATTCTGAATCTACTCAAGTGTTGTTTATTTTTCCAACTTTATGTTCCTTTTAGACTCTAGCATCCTAGTGTAGGCTAAAATATATTTCTAGTTGTGTTATGAATTAATTGTACCAGATAGTAATAACAGACTCTTCTAATTTTTAATTAAATTGTACTTCCTGCAGTTCTAATTTCCCCATAATTGTGTGTAAAGGATCACTTGCTAACTTGATGTTGTATCCATAAAGAATAACTTACAACTCTGATATGATTTATTGACTATGATTTTACAGGCTGAAACTTTTGTTTTCTTAATCACAAAATGAAAATATCAGGAATGCATTTGAATTTTGTCTTCATAAATCTTAATATCCTTCTCTTACAGGGTCCACCTGGTCCTCCAGGCCCCAGAGGTCCTCAAGGTCCCAGTGGATCTGATGTAAGACTATGAAATATATTATTTTGAGCTTGTACAGATATTATGTAATGGCAGGTAGTATCTAACATACAGTTGAGATAATTACACTCCTTTGAAGTGTTTATGTGAACAAGAGCTCAAGGATCATTTACTCACTCCATTTTATTTTCAGGGAAAGAAAGACTTTGAAGGGAGCACAGAGTTTACATTCAATATATATTTATGGATGAGTGAGAAATATTAGCTAAAGAACTGATTTGTTAAGCTCAACTTACTGTATCATGCACATAATAATTCTGCAATGTTGCTTAATTGTTTCAGCTTTAACCTTTATATTTTACAATTGCTTGAGGTAATGGTTTGTCATTGCCTTGATGGTACTAGCCTGGGTCTGTACTCCAAACATCCTTTATGTGTGCATGTATTATCTAGAAGTTTTGCAACTTTCTATTTTTTTTCTATAAAATGTATCAGAATAATATGTACATGATAATATATGTACCTCTTATCATATAAATAAGGTTTCCTCTCAATTGTGTAAAGATGATCTCCTCCAAGCTTAACTGTTGACTGGCTGTTCCAATATTATAGGAACACAATGTCATGTTTATCTTATGTTTACCGATCATGAATTTATAGACTTTGGTGTTCTGTTTCTGTTTGACTTTCCATGTTCACAAAGAACAAGTCACGTGTTCTTGTCTTTATCTCTTCTGTTATTCCTGCTTTTAATTCTGACAGGCCAGAACAAGGTAAAATAAATTATGTATAGATTGAGCAACTTTTACTCACTCACTTATATTAAACATGATTTTAGGTTTTAATTCCTCCTGAGTAATTTAAAGGCGAAGAGATGGTTTATATTGTTCTTGCCTGCACTGCAGTATTCTTAACAAGTTATACTTTCCACTAAGAAAATCTGCAAAACCATCTGCTAAATCTGGTCCACTCAGTTGGCAGAGAGAGTGAAAGTATGATCCAAGTATCAACTGACATGACTAGAATTGGAACATTCTGCTTTATCTCTAGAATTCTGGTGAATTTGAAAATCAATTTCATATAATTACATTTTTTGCTATCCAGTAAATTTGACAACTTAATAAATGTTCATTATTTTGTTCCATCTTTCAAATGACTTAGAATATTCTTGCAAATGTGGATCTGATGTAAGACTATGAAATATATTATTTTGAGCTTGTACAGATATTATGTAATGGCAGGTAGTATCTAACATACAGTTGAGATAATTACACTCCTTTGAAGTGTTTATGTGAACAAGAGCTCAAGGATCATTTACTCACTCCATTTTATTTTCAGGGAAAGAAAGACTTTGAAGGGAGCACAGAGTTTACATTCAATATATATTTATGGATGAGTGAGAAATATTAGCTAAAGAACTGATTTGTTAAGCTCAACTTACTGTATCATGCACATAATAATTCTGCAATGTTGCTTAATTGTTTCAGCTTTAACCTTTATATTTTACAATTGCTTGAGGTAATGGTTTGTCATTGCCTTGATGGTACTAGCCTGGGTCTGTACTCCAAACATCCTTTATGTGTGCATGTATTATCTAGAAGTTTTGCAACTTTCTATTTTTTTTCTATAAAATGTATCAGAATAATATGTACATGATAATATATGTACCTCTTATCATATAAATAAGGTTTCCTCTCAATTGTGTAAAGATGATCTCCTCCAAGCTTAACTGTTGACTGGCTGTTCCAATATTATAGGAACACAATGTCATGTTTATCTTATGTTTACCGATCATGAATTTATAGACTTTGGTGTTCTGTTTCTGTTTGACTTTCCATGTTCACAAAGAACAAGTCACGTGTTCTTGTCTTTATCTCTTCTGTTATTCCTGCTTTTAATTCTGACAGGCCAGAACAAGGTAAAATAAATTATGTATAGATTGAGCAACTTTTACTCACTCACTTATATTAAACATGATTTTAGGTTTTAATTCCTCCTGAGTAATTTAAAGGCGAAGAGATGGTTTATATTGTTCTTGCCTGCACTGCAGTATTCTTAACAAGTTATACTTTCCACTAAGAAAATCTGCAAAACCATCTGCTAAATCTGGTCCACTCAGTTGTCAGAGGGGTGAAAGTATGATCCAAGTATCAACTGACATGACTAGAATTGGAACATTCTGCTTTATCTCTAGAATTCTGGTGAATTTGAAAATCAATTTCATATAATTACATTTTTTGCTATCCAGTAAATTTGACAACTTAATAAATGTTCATTATTTTGTTCCATCTTTCAAATGACTTAGAATATTCTTGCAAATATTCCTCTTTGGGGGAACAACTGGATGTATATTTCTGAATTTACATCTTATAACAAGAGTAAGGATAACTCTATTCCCTTTCCTACACTGCAGGGACCACAAGGCCCCCCTGGATCCATTGGTTCAGTTGGTGGTGTTGGAGAAAAGGTAAGGAATGCAGTGATAGATAGTTGAAGCAGCAGGAATCAAGGCCTTTAATAATATCAGTTAGTATTTTAAGTGCTTCTAATAGGTGTATCTTTCTAAATGTTTTGCACCTAGTTATAGCATCTTCTCTGCTAATTAAATAGCTAAAGGTTTAGAGGTGTAACCTTTTTGATTGTCAGGCATGGTGCTGAGTGGTATTCATTGGTTATTCACTTTAATTGACACAACCACCCCATGATTATGGCATTATTAGTAGTATCCACACTTTTAGTCTAAGTGAGCTGAATTTAGAGAATATGAATAATTTTGTCAAGGTTTTGTCGTTAGAAGGTGACTAAACTGAGAATCACTTTGACTCAGGTATGTTTGATTAGACCGTGTCTTTAGTAACATGCATTTCTGAAAATAGAATAGGTTGGTTGATGTAACTGACTTAAAAGGTTGAAAAGAATCCTTTTCATTACAGAAGAATCAGTCATCCATTTTGTCATATTTGGAGCTATATTTCCATTACTAATACTATTTCTATGTCTTTGGCACTTTGATATAATATCTGGGCTCTGAATAGTTTCCTTTAATCATGAAAATAGTTTTATTTAAAAATAGCTGCTTTTCCTTTTTATGAAAATGTCAAAATGATTCTCTGATCTGTTATTTATGCATTCATTCTTATTTCTTAGAACTTTCAAGAAAATTAGCTTTGATATTTTTTACTTAAAAAATAAATTCTTTGTCAGTTTGAGGTATGGAAATTAAGTGTTTTCCACTAAGAAAATCTGCAAAACCATCTGCTAAATCTGGTCCACTCAGTTGGCAGAGAGAGTGAAAGTATGATCCAAGTATCAACTGACATGACTAGAATTGGAACATTCTGCTTTATCTCTAGAATTCTGGTGAATTTGAAAATCAATTTCATATAATTACATTTTTTGCTATCCAGTAAATTTGACAACTTAATAAATGTTCATTATTTTGTTCCATCTTTCAAATGACTTAGAATATTCTTGCAAATATTCCTCTTTGGGGGAACAACTGGATGTATATTTCTGAATTTACATCTTATAACAAGAGTAAGGATAACTCTATTCCCTTTCCTACACTGCAGGGACCAAAAGGGCCCCCCTGGATCCATTGGTTCAGTTGGTGGTGTTGGAGAAAAGGTAAGGAATGCAGTGATAGATAGTTGAAGCAGCAGGAATCAAGGCCTTTAATAATATCAGTTAGTATTTTAAGTGCTTCTAATAGGTGTATCTTTCTAAATGTTTTGCACCTAGTTATAGCATCTTCTCTGCTAATTAAATAGCTAAAGGTTTAGAGGTGAAACCCTTTTTTGATTGTCAGGCATGGTGCTGAGTGGTATTCATTGGTTATTCACTTTAATTGACACAACCACCCCATGATTATGGCATTATTAGTAGTATCCACACTTTTAGTCTAAGTGAGCTGAATTTAGAGAATATGAATAATTTTGTCAAGGTTTTGTCGTTAGAAGGTGACTAAACTGAGAATCACTTTGACTCAGGTATGTTTGATTAGACCGTGTCTTTAGTAACATGCATTTCTGAAAATAGAATAGGTTGGTTGATGTAACTGACTTAAAAGGTTGAAAAGAATCCTTTTCATTACAGAAGAATCAGTCATCCATTTTGTCATATTTGGAGCTATATTTCCATTACTAATACTATTTCTATGTCTTTGGCACTTTGATATAATATCTGGGCTCTGAATAGTTTCCTTTAATCATGAAAATAGTTTTATTTAAAAATAGCTGCTTTTCCTTTTTATGAAAATGTCAAAATGATTCTCTGATCTGTTATTTATGCATTCATTCTTATTTCTTAGAACTTTCAAGAAAATTAGCTTTGATATTTTTTACTTAAAAAATAAATTCTTTGTCAGTTTGAGGTATGGAAATTAAGTGTCATACCATAAATTATCACACAGTGAAAAACGTTTAGAAATTTCCTGAGTTTACTTTGGTTATGTTAATAAATATCAGAAATATAAACTTATCCTAATCATGAAAATGATTGTTGTTTTATCTCAAAATATATGATATATCATATATTTGTTTATTTGTATTAAAGGATTTAATCCTCAGAAAAGATATTTAATAGATTGAGAATACAGTTGTTTAGTGTTTATTTCTTTTCAACACCCACATTCTAATATTTTGGTTATAATTAATTTTATATGATTATCTATTGAAATAGTCTCTTCCTTACTAAATTAGAAATATAATGTTATTATCTAATTCTTCATAAACAGGCTAATTCTTTAATTCTAATTGACCAACTCAATTTATAATCTTAAATTTAAAGTTTTATATTTGAAACATGCAGGTAGGTTGAAAGTAGAATTGAAAGAACGTTTTTTTGAGTTCCATTGTCATAGGAAGAATAGCAGGATGGTCTCTGGTCTCGGATGGTATCACAGTAATAGATGAAGGTCGCCTGCACCTTTCCCCATGCCCCCTTCTGTATCATCTTCTTTAGGCTCTAATACTGACCAGATAGTTCTGAGAAAAAGTCTCTAATTTTAGTTTTGTACCCATAGCAAATTCTAGGAGCATTTAATCACTTTTTCAGCTTATTCCTAAAGTTTTTGTGTGCAGTGGGAACACTTTTAAGTACTTAAGTTGCTTCTTTTATGGTTTTATCCTCTGCCCTACTCTAGAAGATAAATATGGATGCCAGATGTTTGGAGCTTTGGGAAATTCCCTTTCCATACTGTTTCCATTTGTTTAAACCCTATCTGGCAATATCTGGCCAATTTTGAATATTTGTAGAATTACTCAGTCAATTACGATGAATGTTCAGCTTCTCACAATTAAAACATACTTGATTCTAAACTTGTTGTAGTAAAAAAAAAAAAAGTTTGATTTTTTTTTCTCTATTTAAAAGCATTTCTGTGCAACACCAGGATAGAAATAAAACCTTAATTTTATTTTTTTCTTCAGAATATAGGGTAATATACTTTGATATGGGTTACAAATTTTTGACATCAACTCTGATTCTGTTTGACTGCTCCTCGTTTCTATTCTGGAAAATTTATTTCAGTCACTCATTAACAAAAAGAAAAACTAAGATACTTCAGTCATGCTGCATTCTGCTTAAATAAGTTTAACTTGTTTTCCCTGTAATATATATTTGCTACTGATGACTTTTGTACTTTAGTGCTTTCCTCAAAACAAGGAGACACTATCAGGACATTATCTTAAGAATGAATGCATATTTTATGACTTTGGGCAGACAGAATAAGTTGCTATCCCTTCTGAAAGGGGCTTTAATCTGAACAAGTGTGTTATAGAAAGTTACATGAAGAAAATGGTTATGTAAGTAATAATAAATGTATAATCTGTTACCTCCTTCATTTATCACTGATATTCATAGAATTTGCATTACTGTAAATAAATTATTCCTTAGAATAAACATGGTATAGCCTTGTTGATACTAGAAATAGTTAATTTGTATAATGCAGTCTTGGTATTTTATTGGTTTTCTTGTGATTTTGTCCTATCTCCTTTCAATTTTAAATGGGACCTTGGAGATCAAGGTTCAGTCTCTTAGGAGATCCCAAGGAAGTTTTGAGTTCCATTGTCATAGGAAGAATAGCAGGATGGTCTCTGGTCTCGGATGGTATCACAGTAATAGATGAAGGTCGCCTGCACCTTTCCCCATGCCCCCTTCTGTATCATCTTCTTTAGGCTCTAATACTGACCAGATAGTTCTGAGAAAAAGTCTCTAATTTTAGTTTTGTACCCATAGCAAATTCTAGGAGCATTTAATCACTTTTTCAGCTTATTCCTAAAGTTTTTGTGTGCAGTGGGAACACTTTTAAGTACTTAAGTTGCTTCTTTTATGGTTTTATCCTCTGCCCTACTCTAGAAGATAAATATGGATGCCAGATGTTTGGAGCTTTGGGAAATTCCTTTCCATACTGTTTCCATTTGTTTAAACCCTATCTGGCAATATCTGGCCAATTTTGAATATTTGTAGAATTACTCAGTCAATTACGATGAATGTTCAGCTTCTCACAATTAAAACATACTTGATTCTAAACTTGTTGTAGTAAAAAAAAAAAAAGTTTGATTTTTTTTTCTCTATTTAAAAGCATTTCTGTGCAACACCAGGATAGAAATAAAACCTTAATTTTATTTTTTTCTTCAGAATATAGGGTAATATACTTTGATATGGGTTACAAATTTTTGACATCAACTCTGATTCTGTTTGACTGCTCCTCGTTTCTATTCTGGAAAATTTATTTCAGTCACTCATTAACAAAAAGAAAAACTAAGATACTTCAGTCATGCTGCATTCTGCTTAAATAAGTTTAACTTGTTTTCCCTGTAATATATATTTGCTACTGATGACTTTTGTACTTTAGTGCTTTCCTCAAAACAAGGAGACACTATCAGGACATTATCTTAAGAATGAATGCATATTTTATGACTTTGGGCAGACAGAATAAGTTGCTATCCCTTCTGAAAGGGGCTTTAATCTGAACAAGTGTGTTATAGAAAGTTACATGAAGAAAATGGTTATGTAAGTAATAATAAATGTATAATCTGTTACCTCCTTCATTTATCACTGATATTCATAGAATTTGCATTACTGTAAATAAATTATTCCTTAGAATAAACATGGTATAGCCTTGTTGATACTAGAAATAGTTAATTTGTATAATGCAGTCTTGGTATTTTATTGGTTTTCTTGTGATTTTGTCCTATCTCCTTTCAATTTTAAATGGGACCTTGGAGATCAAGGTTCAGTCTCTAAGTTAGGAAGATCCACTGGAGAAGGGAATGGCTGCCCACTCCAGTATTCTTGCCTGGAGAATTCCATGGACAGAAGAGTCTGACAGACATGGGGTTGCAAAGAGTCAGACACAACTGAGCAACTTTCACTTTAGAGATGACATTGATTTCATCTTAAGTAATTGCTATTTATATTGTGCATATTTGTGTATAATATACCAGAAGGTAATTTTCATTTATTTTTAGGCAAATTAATAGTAATATATTGCTCTCAAAACAAAGATATGTTGTTAGTAAAAGTTTGTCTTTAAATTTTGGCAATTATTGGGCTTCCCCTGGTGGTCCAGTGGGTAAGGACACCACCTTGCAGTGCAAGGGGCACCAGTTCGATCCCTGGCCTGGAAAGATCCCACGTGCTGCAGAGCGGCTGGACTGATGTGTCCAACTACCAAGCCAGACCTCTGCAGCGGATGCACCCAGAGTCAGTGCTCTGCAGCGAGAGAGGCCACTTGTAATGGGATGCCCACACGGGCCAAGAAACAAAGATGGATGAAAATAAAATAAACGAAAGACCAATAGAAGTGGCCAAAAAAAAAAAAGGTTAAAAAACATTTTGGCAATTATTTAATCCTGTCCCTTCTACTTCCATCATTTAAAAAAAAAAACCAAACAAACAAATGGAAATAATTCTTTAACTTTCTCATGGATCTAGTTTAACTTTATACTGGACAAGGATTAAAGAGGAACCACAAAATATACATATTAATAAAAAGCACAAAATATACTGTTATTCCCCTTAAATAGTCTCAACCTTTTTGATACCACTGTGAGTTTCATATGGTACATAAGAAAACATTTTGTACATAGTCAAAGGATTTCTTATATTTCCTTTTCCCCTAACTTTATTGAAGTATTGTTGACAAATAAGAATGGTACATTTTAAGGCATATAACTAATGTTTTGATATACATCACCTTGTGTAATAATCCCCGCACTCAAAAAAATTTAAAATATTCATCACCTCACATAGTGATCATATTTTGGTTGTGTGTGGGACCACTTAAGATCTACCCTGCTAGAAAGTTTCAAGAACATAATACAATATTGTTAACTATAGTCATACTGCTCTATATTAGATCTCTAGAACTGTATTCATCTTGAATATCTGGACATTTGAACCCTTTGACTAATATCTCCCCACAGCCACCACTCTCCAATCCTTGGTGACCACCATTCAACTTTCTGCTTGTGTGAGCTTGACTATTTTAAATTTCACATCTAAGTGAGATTATGCAGTGTACATAAATATATACATACATACATATATATTCTATAGACAAATAATTTATATGGACATTTTACAGTTGATTGGAATAGCAAACTGCTTAAACTTTTTCAAAGATGTGAATAATGACTCATAAAATATCAGCTGCATTTTTTCCACCATACAGGGATAGATGAATGATTCCATTGCTTCTTGAAAGTTCGATCCCTGGCCTGGAAAGATCCCACGTGCTGCAGGCTGGACTGATGTGTCCAACTACCAAGCCAGACCTCTGCAGCGGATGCACCCAGAGTCAGTGCTCTGCAGCGAGAGAGGCCACTTGTAATGGGATGCCCACACGGGCCAAGAAACAAAGATGGATGAAAATAAAATAAACGAAAGACCAATAGAAGTGGCCAAAAAAAAAAAAAGGTTAAAAAACATTTTGGCAATTATTTAATCCTGTCCCTTCTACTTCCATCATTTAAAAAAAAAAACCAAACAAACAAATGGAAATAATTCTTTAACTTTCTCATGGATCTAGTTTAACTTTATACTGGACAAGGATTAAAGAGGAACCACAAAATATACATATTAATAAAAAGCACAAAATATACTGTTATTCCCCTTAAATAGTCTCAACCTTTTTGATACCACTGTGAGTTTCATATGGTACATAAGAAAACATTTTGTACATAGTCAAAGGATTTCTTATATTTCCTTTTCCCCTAACTTTATTGAAGTATTGTTGACAAATAAGAATGGTACATTTTAAGGCATATAACTAATGTTTTGATATACATCACCTTGTGTAATAATCCCCGCACTCAAAAAAATTAACATATTCATCACCTCACATAGTGATCATATTTTGGTTGTGTGTGGGACCACTTAAGATCTACCCTGCTAGAAAGTTTCAAGAACATAATACAATATTGTTAACTATAGTCATACTGCTCTATATTAGATCTCTAGAACTGTATTCATCTTGAATATCTGGACATTTGAACCCTTTGACTAATATCTCCCCACAGCCACCACTCTCCAATCCTTGGTGACCACCATTCAACTTTCTGCTTGTGTGAGCTTGACTATTTTAAATTTCACATCTAAGTGAGATTATGCAGTGTACATAAATATATACATACATACATATATATTCTATAGACAAATAATTTATATGGACATTTTACAGTTGATTGGAATAGCAAACTGCTTAAACTTTTTCAAAGATGTGAATAATGACTCATAAAATATCAGCTGCATTTTTTCCACCATACAGGGATAGATGAATGATTCATTGCTTTGAAAGTAATGTAAATGTAATTGCAATATTATACTTGTAAAGTTTATTCAAGATAATTGGAAATATTTCCTACTTTAGAGAGAAAATAATTTATAAACAATAATAGTAAGAATAGACTCTTAGAAAGTACTTGATCTTTTCCCTCATTAGGCAGATAATTCAAGAAGTTAAAATACGTGCATATCCTCAAGGAATAAGAAATTATATATACTGAATAGTCTAATCCCTGGAATTATGTTTATATTTGATATATTTCAAACCTATTTATGCACAGTAGGCTTGTGCCAAGAACATCGGAAATAGCTGAGTTAAATGTTAAAGAAAATTCAGGCCTCGAATTTTTTATAAAAGTTAGAACAATTTTCATTCAGTGTTTCTAGTATGACTGGTTTTGTGTAGAAACATGGCACATCAGTGTACTGTATTACTTCATTTAGATGGTTACTTGAGTAGAGTATTGAATTTGTATGCATTTCTAAGTGTGAAGACTTAGTAACAGGCTTTCATAAAAGAAATCTACAAATCTAGGAGGTTTATTTATTATTCCACTGAGCCAGAAAATAACCATCCATATCTATACATGGAAATCATAAAAACTATCAATATCCTCAAAAGGAGTTTTAATTAGTATCTAAGTATCTACATGAGCATCTACATGCATCTTACAAATAGTCTTTTTGCTTTTATATATAGCTCTACTTTAGACCTCTGTCTACTAAGTTTTATAGGATTATCAAAACTGTACTTAATTGTTTCATTATAGCAAATTCATATTTTAGTTTCAAGCATTTAAAACTGTTCAATCTACAAACCTAATTATAATATGAATACTGATGAAACACAGACACAATTTTTGGAAACGTGATTGTTTTGTGTGGTTTGTTGGTAACTTGACATAATGTTCTGGCTAGTAACTAATGGATGAGAATTGTAGCATCCAATTTATCCAGTTCTATTAATATCTTCCCATTGAGAATTAAAAGTATTAAGGTCAATGTTAGGAAAAGTTTCTTCTTTTTGTCTAAGTTGTCACCTGCCTTTTAAACAGCATAATGAGTTATGGGCTCGTTCAAAGCATCATGGTCGTCACTGAAGGCAATTTTACAAATATGAAGCACCATTTCTGTGTTCTGATACTCATTTCTCTTCTTTAAAGGGTGAACCTGGAGAAGCAGGGAACCCAGGGCCTCCTGGGGAAGCAGGCACAGGTGTAAGTTCTGGCTTATTGTCCATGTGCTGTGTTACATATAAGATATTTCTTTCAGAATATTGTGTTATTTGCTTTCCCTTTCAAATCCACAAAGAATCATCACAAAGGAAGCCCTTTTATTTAGTAATTTTGCCTATCTTCTGCATATTTTTGACTCATACTGAAATTGAAACAATATTATATGTGCGTAAGTTGGAACATTTTAGGACTATAAGATATTTATTGCCCTTATCTTTGATGACAGTCCACAAAAGAAACCAGCAAACCCGACATCAAGTAACTATATATGAATTGTATTAGGATCGTACTATTCTAACTTAAATTGGTTTATACTGAGAGTGACTTTGACTCCCAGGAAACATTTGGCCTTGTGTGGAGACATTCTTGGTTGTCACTCTTAGAGGAATGGTAGCTGTTGGCATCTAAGTAACAGGGACCTGGATGCTGTTAAACATCTTGCAGTGCATGAGAAAAGTTCCCACAGCAGGGAAATGCCTGACTTAATATGCCAAGGTTGAGAAGCTGATTTAAAGCTTCCAAGAGAATCATTCTTTCTCTTGCATTGTGTAGGGCCCCAAAGGAGAAAGAGGAGAGAAAGGAGAAGCTGGTCCACCAGGTGCTGCTGGACCTCCCGGTGTTAAGGGACCACCAGGTGATGATGGCCCTAAGGGTAACCCGGTGAGTGATCTTCGTCCTCTTTAAAGTGGCATCTGTGTCAAAGCCACTTGAAACTTTTCATAGAAAGACCAGAAATCGTGAGACTCTGGCCTATAATTGGTGAAGCTGACTTTTCACTTTTGAAAACTTTTCATAGAAAGACATAATGTTCTGGCTAGTAACTAATGGATGAGAATTGTAGCATCCAATTTATCCAGTTCTATTAATATCTTCCCATTGAGAATTAAAAGTATTAAGGTCAATGTTAGGAAAAGTTTCTTCTTTTGTCTAGGTTGTCACCTGCCTTTTAAACAGCATAATGAGTTATGGGCTCGTTCAAAGCATCATGGTCGTCACTGAAGGCAATTTTACAAATATGAAGCACCATTTCTGTGTTCTGATACTCATTTCTCTTCTTTAAAGGGTGAACCTGGAGAAGCAGGGAACCCAGGGCCTCCTGGGGAAGCAGGCACAGGTGTAAGTTCTGGCTTATTGTCCATGTGCTGTGTTACATATAAGATATTTCTTTCAGAATATTGTGTTATTTGCTTTCCCTTTCAAATCCACAAAGAATCATCACAAAGGAAGCCCTTTTATTTAGTAATTTTGCCTATCTTCTGCATATTTTTGACTCATACTGAAATTGAAACAATATTATATGTGCGTAAGTTGGAACATTTTAGGACTATAAGATATTTATTGCCCTTATCTTTGATGACAGTCCACAAAAGAAACCAGCAAACCCGACATCAAGTAACTATATATGAATTGTATTAGGATCGTACTATTCTAACTTAAATTGGTTTATACTGAGAGTGACTTTGACTCCCAGGAAACATTTGGCCTTGTGTGGAGACATTCTTGGTTGTCACTCTTAGAGGAATGGTAGCTGTTGGCATCTAAGTAACAGGGACCTGGATGCTGTTAAACATCTTGCAGTGCATGAGAAAAGTTCCCACAGCAGGGAAATGCCTGACTTAATATGCCAAGGTTGAGAAGCTGATTTAAAGCTTCCAAGAGAATCATTCTTTCTCTTGCATTGTGTAGGGCCCCAAAGGAGAAAGAGGAGAGAAAGGAGAAGCTGGTCCACCAGGTGCTGCTGGACCTCCCGGTGTTAAGGGACCACCAGGTGATGATGGCCCTAAGGGTAACCCGGTGAGTGATCTTCGTCCTCTTTAAAGTGGCATCTGTGTCAAAGCCACTTGAAACTTTTCATAGAAAGACCAGAAATCGTGAGACTCTGGCCTATAATTGGTGAAGCTGACTTTTCATCATTTGATACAGACATAAGCATTCTTAATTCATATCATTTTTTAAAAATTTTCTAGCAGGAAAAGAGAGAGATTATATATGATTTGACCATGACTTTTACCTCTTAAATGTCAGAATATCATCACTTTATCTAAAACTATTTTTCATTATTTTCTTTTAAAACATTATTTTAGGGTCCTGTTGGTTTTCCCGGAGATCCTGGTCCTCCTGGTGAGCCGGGCCCTGCAGTAAGTATCACGGAAAAATAAAAGAATTGTTTTGGTTAGGAATCTTCCTCATTAATACTGAAAGAAAATTCTTAAGTACTTCAATGGATCCTCAAAAAAATAGAAAAGAAAGATTTAAAACTTTAATCACATACACCAGAATGATAGATTGTATATTTGAAGATTATCAGACTTGTGTTTCATGATTATTATTATCTCTTTGGGTTAGTTTTCCAGAGCTTGTTGGGTTGTACATACTAATTATCTGAGTAGTGGCATTAATATTATATCAGACTTACAGGGGGTTTTTCTTTAAGCTCAGTCTGTTCTAAAATACAAATCTCAAACTGCATCATATTTATTCATAGTTAAAGGATGTACTGTCCTTGTATAATAATCACATCCTCCCCTTTCCTTATTTTAAGAGCATACTATATTTTTTAATTTGATGTGGTAATAATTTCTTAAATTTTATGGAAAAAATAAGATACACTATAATTCCTTAAAAATATGAGAATATAACGAAATGAACTAAGAATATAATGAAAGAATATAATGTTACTTTTGTTTGTATCAGATAGTAATTTATCTTAAGGACTAAGATGGTATATCATGTCTCCTTTTTCATATGAAAGTTAATTAATAGTGAGAAATACCTGGGTTCATTTTCTGTTGCTGATTATAGGGTCAAGATGGTGTTGGTGGTGACAAGGGTGAAGATGGAGATCCTGGACAGCCGGTGTTAAGGGACCACCAGGTGATGATGGCCCTAAGGGTAACCCGTGAGTGATCTTCGTCCTCTTTAAAGTGGCATCTGTGTCAAAGCCACTTGAAACTTTTCATAGAAAGACCAGAAATCGTGAGACTCTGGCCTATAATTGGTGAAGCTGACTTTTCATCATTTGATACAGACATAAGCATTCTTAATTCATATCATTTTTTAAAAATTTTCTAGCAGGAAAAGAGAGAGATTATATATGATTTGACCATGACTTTTACCTCTTAAATGTCAGAATATCATCACTTTATCTAAAACTATTTTTCATTATTTTCTTTTAAAACATTATTTTAGGGTCCTGTTGGTTTTCCCGGAGATCCTGGTCCTCCTGGTGAGCCGGGCCCTGCAGTAAGTATCACGGAAAAATAAAAGAATTGTTTTGGTTAGGAATCTTCCTCATTAATACTGAAAGAAAATTCTTAAGTACTTCAATGGATCCTCAAAAAAATAGAAAAGAAAGATTTAAAACTTTAATCACATACACCAGAATGATAGATTGTATATTTGAAGATTATCAGACTTGTGTTTCATGATTATTATTATCTCTTTGGGTTAGTTTTCCAGAGCTTGTTGGGTTGTACATACTAATTATCTGAGTAGTGGCATTAATATTATATCAGACTTACAGGGGTTTTGCTTTAAGCTCAGTCTGTTCTAAAATACAAATCTCAAACTGCATCATATTTATTCATAGTTAAAGGATGTACTGTCCTTGTATAATAATCACATCCTCCCCTTTCCTTATTTTAAGAGCATACTATATTTTTTAATTTGATGTGGTAATAATTTCTTAAATTTTATGGAAAAAATAAGATACACTATAATTCCTTAAAAATATGAGAATATAACGAAATGAACTAAGAATATAATGAAAGAATATAATGTTACTTTTGTTTGTATCAGATAGTAATTTATCTTAAGGACTAAGATGGTATATCATGTCTCCTTTTTCATATGAAAGTTAATTAATAGTGAGAAATACCTGGGTTCATTTTCTGTTGCTGATTATAGGGTCAAGATGGTGTTGGTGGTGACAAGGGTGAAGATGGAGATCCTGGACAGCCGGTAAGTAAGCACTATTTTTATTTAATCTCTACGTAGTCTCATAGTCTCAAGATATTTTAAAGAAATAATCAGACTCTCAAAAGCATAGCTATGTGTATACATGCTTTCATCAATGAAATATCAGTTATATTTGAACTCCAGTTTAAAGTCAGCATTACCTACTATGTTTCTTACTTGATGTGATTTAAAAAATATAAGCAAAGCCTTCATTATAAAAACTGTAGCTATATCATAATAGTGATTTTTGTCATACCAGATCACATTCAAATAACTGTGTCTCCAGTTACATTAAGTGGAAAGTCATTTTAAACACACAAGTAAGACTTAGATGAAGAAAACCAGGTTATCAGCCTATTATTAGTATAAATTACTTCAATTCCTAACTTAAAGCACCTCAGCATTATTGGACTATTTTTTAATTTTTAATTTGGGAAATACAGCAGGGAGCTTTGGCCACATGTGGTTATTTCAGAAGGAAGTAAGGAGGAGGTAAAGACAAACAGCACTCTTAACATAACTTGATCGCTGGAGTCATAGCCACTGGATACTGTAGTCAAGGAGATAATAGGCTTATTCTATGTGAATAAGACATGTGGGTCATATCCCAGCATGTTGCATAGTCCTTGGTGTAAGATCGCTATTATTGCACAAGATGAAACTTGAGGTGAGAGATTCATGGTCTGAAGATATATGTGATATGAGTAGATTTATTAACTGCATGTTTCTGTTAATTAGTACATCGATTGAATGTTTGTCAATTATAAATCTGCACTTAACAGTTTTAACTGAAAGGAATTCGATTCACTTTTTTTTGCATCTGTGAGGAACTTTTCCATATGAATTTACCAGTTCTAATAATCTCTGGAGGAAGTTTAGGTATCTGAAATAGGGCTGAGGTATTCCAGGAAATATATGTGGAAAAATGAAGAAAGCAAGTTGGTTTCAGTACAGATTGTGAACCATGCTGGGAGCCATAAAATGGTACACATAAAATTACTTAAAAGGTAATTTTTCACGTTTTATAGGGTCCTCCTGGCCCATCTGGTGAGGCTGGCCCACCAGGTCCTCCTGGAAAAAGAGTAAGTTGTAAAAATTCTTTATTTGAAATATCTACTCATTGTCCATTGTGTGTATAAATATATATAATATATGTAACTTATAGGCCACATTATAATAGTACTGAAAAAATATCAGTCCTAGAGAGTAATTTCCTAAATGTGTCAAAACAATATTAAAGTAGGACACACTTTAATTGACAGGTTTAGTCTATCACAATGAAAAGTAGTTTCACACTTCTCTGTACTTAGGTCTCCTCTGATGTACAAATATCATAAACATTTTTAAAAGACTGCTGATACCCTGAACTCCAGTTCATGGTGTTGTCCAAAGTCTAGTGCTTGTTGAAAACATTATAGAAACCTGATTTATGGTATCAATAGAATGAGCTCAGGAATCAGTATATAATGTTAGATTGCTTTACACTGTCAAACTACTTATATGGAAACAATGGCTGGATTTTAAAAAGGAACTATAATGTAAAGATCTTGTTCAAAAGATTGGCTACAGTGGGTCCTAGGAGATTTGCTTTACTGCCTTTTCCCCACTGTTGTACTGTTTTTATAATAAAACAGTCCTTTGTCCTGCCTCTTTTCAGCTCTCCTGTCAATAACCAGTGTTCTCCTCCACCTTCTTTAGTTTATTTTCCAACCTATCCATGAACAAAATATGTGGTAAACATTAAAATGTGCTTCATAGGCTTATTTCCCCTTCAGTAATTCAAAGGCACAGAGTAGTGGAGGCCACACTGGTTTTCTAGTGGTAGTTTTATATTAGGAGGTCTTCATACGACACATATTCCTATATGCAGAGTTTGAACCAGTTTTAATTCTGTTTCTCAGGATCAGAGGAGCGGTCCATGGTTCTCAAGAGTCAGACACAACTGAGTTAGCACACACTTAGGATATACATATGAGTCAATATTTACAAGCCAACTATTCTTTTTACCAGAAATAAACTTAGTTTATAGCAAATGTTTTCTTTGAATACAATTTTCTTCCGACTGACCAAGTGCCTTTTTTAAACTTTTCTCATTCTCTTCCTCCTCTTCTTTCTCATTATTATAATTTTTTGTCTTGTTTTCTTCTTGCAAGCAGGCCAAAAGCATAGTCTTGATAGGATAAATATTAAAAGGTAATTTTTCACGTTTTATAGGGTCCTCCTGGCCCATCTGGTGAGGCTGGACCAGGTCCTCCTGGAAAAGAGTAAGTTGTAAAAATTCTTTATTTGAAATATCTACTCATTGTCCATTGTGTGTATAAATATATATAATATATGTAACTTATAGGCCACATTATAATAGTACTGAAAAAATATCAGTCCTAGAGAGTAATTTCCTAAATGTGTCAAAACAATATTAAAGTAGGACACACTTTAATTGACAGGTTTAGTCTATCACAATGAAAAGTAGTTTCACACTTCTCTGTACTTAGGTCTCCTCTGATGTACAAATATCATAAACATTTTTAAAAGACTGCTGATACCCTGAACTCCAGTTCATGGTGTTGTCCAAAGTCTAGTGCTTGTTGAAAACATTATAGAAACCTGATTTATGGTATCCATAGAATGAGCTCAGGAATCAGTATATAATGTTAGATTGCTTTACACTGTCAAACTACTTATATGGAAACAATGGCTGGTTTTTAAAAAAGGAACTATAATGTAAAGATCTTGTTCAAAAGATTGGCTACAGTGGGTCCTAGGAGATTTGCTTTACTGCCTTTTCCCCACTGTTGTACTGTTTTTATAATAAAACAGTCCTTTGTCCTGCCTCTTTTCAGCTCTCCTGTCAATAACCAGTGTTCTCCTCCACCTTCTTTAGTTTATTTTCCAACCTATCCATGAACAAAATATGTGGTAAACATTAAAATGTGCTTCATAGGCTTATTTCCCCTTCAGTAATTCAAAGGCACAGAGTAGTGGAGGCCACACTGGTTTTCTAGTGGTAGTTTTATATTAGGAGGTCTTCATACGACACATATTCCTATATGCAGAGTTTGAACCAGTTTTAATTCTGTTTCTCAGGATCAGAGGAGCGGTCCATGGTTCTCAAGAGTCAGACACAACTGAGTTAGCACACACTTAGGATATACATATGAGTCAATATTTACAAGCCAACTATTCTTTTTACCAGAAATAAACTTAGTTTATAGCAAATGTTTTCTTTGAATACAATTTTCTTCCGACTGACCAAGTGCCTTTTTTAAACTTTTCTCATTCTCTTCCTCCTCTTCTTTCTCATTATTATAATTTTTTGTCTTGTTTTCTTCTTGCAAGCAGGCCAAAAGCATAGTCTTGATAGGATAAGAAATATATATATATGAATTATATCTATTGGTTCCATCTCAGCTCATTCCATTATCTAAAGCAAACTCTCAGCAAATGTGACACAGTTCAGTTTTACTCTAAAATATGCCAAACAAATTGTTCACTTAAAAAATTTGATAAGTTCAAGTACAATGTGCTGTTTGGGATGTATTGTTTTAACATGTGACAGAGTTATGGAATGGATTAGTTTCTTTAGTGAGACAGTGGTGAATCATGTGGCTAACACTTTGAAAACTGAATGATTTTGAAATTTAAAAAAAAGTAAGTGAAAAAATTTTATTAGAGAGCATAAATAGAAACATGCAAGTAAAAGAAGAGGCACTTAAATATGAACGGTATATCACCTACCTTTTTTAGATTAATATAGGACTTGAAACTTTTAAGTCTAGAACAAAAATATATATGAAATCTATTAAGCTATATATGAAAATATTTTACCACAATAGTTAATATTGACACTCTTAAGAACTTTCAAAATATTTCCATCCATATTGACTAAATTTAAAACCTTGCTGATATAATTTAACACTTTTCACCTTTATACTAGTGAGAGTTTTTAAAATATTTGTGTTGAGTACTTTGGAATGCATAATTATCAGGAATTATACTTTTAATGAATAACTAAAACAAACTTCTAGAAAGACTGCAACTCAACTATAGAACTGAGAAAATGTTATAGAAAAGTCAACACAGATATACAGATATTTAGAGTAATTTTGTTCTGTAACAATGAGACAATGTTGGGTAGTGGAAAGTATTTGCATTTTTATTTATTCATATCTAAATTGGACCTCTGTGTTTGCTCCTTGAAGAAGGGAATGGCAGCCTACTTCAGTATTCTTGCTTGAAAAATTCCGTGGACAGAGGAGCAAGGCTACAGTCCATAGGACTACAAAAGAGTCAGACACGGCTTAGCAACTAAGCAACAATTTGCTCCTTATTAAATATATTGTGAAAACATTAATCCCTGAGTTTAATTCCTTTCTCTTTATAATGAGAGTAAGGTTATATCTTTCATAGATTAGTCGTAATTATAATACTAATGTAGTATACAATAAATTGTATAGTATATAACGTATTAATAATATATTAACAAAAACATAATATAAACAGTTTAGCAGTTTGTTGCTTTAAGAACATGAAGAATAACCAATGATTTTTTAATCAGAATTTAAGATTACATGGTATAAGTAAATTGTAAGTTTAATTGGTAAATTTCTTCTTTAAATGTGACAGAGTTATGGAATGGATTAGTTTCTTTAGTGAGACAGTGGTGAATCATGTGGCTAACACTTTGAAAACTGAATGATTTTGAAATTTAAAAAAAAGTGAAAAATTTTATTAGAGAGCATAAATAGAAACATGCAAGTAAAAGAAGAGGCACTTAAAAATGAACGGTATATAACCTACCTTTTTAGATTAATATAGGACTTGAAACTTTTAAGTCTAGAACAAAATATATATGAAATCTATTAAGCTATATATGAACATATTTTACCACACTAGTTAATATTGACACTCTTAAGAACTTTCAAAATATTTCCATCCATATTGACTAAATTTAAAACCTTGCTGATATAATTTAACACTTTTCACCTTTATACTAGTGAGATTTTTTAAAATATTTGTGTTGAGTACTTTGGAATGCATAATTATCAGGAATTATACTTTTAATGAATAACTAAAACAAACTTCTAGAAAGACTGCAACTCAACTATAGAACTGAGAAAATGTTATAGAAAAGTCAACACAGATATACAGATATTTAGAGTAATTTTGTTCTGTAACAATGAGACAATGTTGGGTAGTGGAAAGTATTTGCATTTTTATTTATTCATATCTAAATTGGACCTCTGTGTTTGCTCCTTGAAGAAGGGAATGGCAGCCTACTTCAGTATTCTTGCTTGAAAAATTCCGTGGACAGAGGAGCAAGGCTACAGTCCATAGGACTACAAAAGAGTCAGACACGGCTTAGCAACTAAGCAACAATTTGCTCCTTATTAAATATATTGTGAAAACATTAATCCCTGAGTTTAATTCCTTTCTCTTTATAATGAGAGTAAGGTTATATCTTTCATAGATTAGTCGTAATTATAATACTAATGTAGTATACAATAAATTGTATAGTATATAACGTATTAATAATATATTAACAAAAACATAATATAAACAGTTTAGCAGTTTGTTGCTTTAAGAACATGAAGAATAACCAATGATTTTTTAATCAGAATTTAAGATTACATGGTATAAGTAAATTGTAAGTTTAATTGGTAAATTTCTTCTTTAAATGTAAATATCAGAAAATTAGAAAGTAGGAAGATTTTGTTACTCTCTTTATTGTCAGTATTACTAACTAGACAACCTCTCTTGATAAACTTTCTTGATTTAAAGGAATAAAAATATCTTGTAAAGGGCTTCCCTGGTGGTCCAATGGGTAAGGACACCACCTTGCTGTGCAAGGAGCGCCGGTTCGATCCCTGGCCTGGGAAGATCCCACGTGCCATGGAGCGGCTGGACCGATGTGTCCAATTACCGAGCCAGAGCTCTGGAACGCATGCGCCCAGAGCCGGTGCTCTGCAGTGACAGAGGCCACTGCGATGGGAGGCCCACATGGGCCAAAGAACAAAGATGGATGAAAATAGACAAATGAAAGACCAATAGAAGAAGTCCACCTGCTCACCTCCCTCCCCACCCCACCCCACAAAAATAAATAAATAAATAAATCTTTAAAAAAAAAATCTTGTAAAAATCAAAATAAAAGGCACCAATGAGATGGTTAGAAAATAAGAAGATAATATATTAGTGTAACTATGGTTGAATTTTTCTATAGCTACATAGAGAAATGGTATCAATGAAAAGAGAACACAGAAAAGTCTTAAAAATATATATTCATGGTGTTAATATAAATTCATTTTTGTCAAACTGCAGATTGCATATCAATGGATAAAAGATTGTTGAATAAGTTGTGCTGGAGCCATTGAATATCCATGTGAAAAATTAAAATTGGACTTTGTATTTCTCTGTATAAAATAATTATAGTTAAACTACAATCATAAATGTGTAAAGAAAACTGGAATATTTTAGCAAAGTTTATTGGTGAATAAATTTATGGCTGCTAAGTTCTTGTCAAAGCAAAAAATTTTTTATTGCTCCTTATTAAATATATTGTGAAAACATTAATCCCTGAGTTTAATTCCTTTCTCTTTATAATGAGAGTAAGGTTATATCTTTCATAGATTAGTCGTAATTATAATACTAATGTAGTATACAATAAATTGTATAGTATATAACGTATTAATAATATATTAACAAAAACATAATATAAACAGTTTAGCAGTTTGTTGCTTTAAGAACATGAAGAATAACCAATGATTTTTTAATCAGAATTTAAGATTACATGGTATAAGTAAATTGTAAGTTTAATTGGTAAATTTCTTCTTTAAATGTAAATATCAGAAAATTAGAAAGTAGGAAGATTTTGTTACTCTCTTTATTGTCAGTATTACTAACTAGACAACCTCTCTTGATAAACTTTCTTGATTTAAAGGAATAAAAATATCTTGTAAAGGGCTTCCCTGGTGGTCCAATGGGTAAGGACACCACCTTGCTGTGCAAGGAGCGCCGGTTCGATCCCTGGCCTGGGAAGATCCCACGTGCCATGGAGCGGCTGGACCGATGTGTCCAATTACCGAGCCAGAGCTCTGGAACGCATGCGCCCAGAGCCGGTGCTCTGCAGTGACAGAGGCCACTGCGATGGGAGGCCCACATGGGCCAAAGAACAAAGATGGATGAAAATAGACAAATGAAAGACCAATAGAAGAAGTCCACCTGCTCACCTCCCTCCCACCCCACCCCACAAAAATAAATAAATAAATAAATCTTTAAAAAAAAAATCTTGTAAAAATCAAAATAAAAGGCACCAATGAGATGGTTAGAAAATAAGAAGATAATATATTAGTGTAACTATGGTTGAATTTTTCTATAGCTACATAGAGAAATGGTATCAATGAAAAGAGAACACAGAAAAGTCTTAAAAATATATATTCATGGTGTTAATATAAATTCATTTTTGTCAAACTGCAGATTGCATATCAATGGATAAAAGATTGTTGAATAAGTTGTGCTGGAGCCATTGAATATCCATGTGAAAAATTAAAATTGGACTTTGTATTTCTCTGTATAAAATAATTATAGTTAAACTACAATCATAAATGTGTAAAGAAAACTGGAATATTTTAGCAAAGTTTATTGGTGAATAAATTTATGGCTGCTAAGTTCTTGTCACAAAGTTGTTATCAGAATGGAAAAGTTGATATATCATATATTACATTTGAAAGTTTAAAATTATCTAAAAATATATTGAAAAGATCCATTAGGAAAAAATAATAACATATAGAAAACTTACAGAGAAAATTTTTTCAGTGTATCTAAGTATATCAAACACATAAAGGAAAAAGTACCAAACAACCTGGTAGGAAATAATCAACAAAAAGCCCAAAAAAATACTTGACGTAAATGCTCCACAAACACATGAAAAGATGCTTAGTTAGGAAAACCTGTGTTAAAAATGACATTGAGCTTGAAATACCACGTATATCTATCAACTGATGAACATTTAATTCTGACAAACCAAATATTGGAAATGATGATTTTTCCAAAAAAGAAATAGTAACTATCATAAACAGTTATTGTCAGTTAATTGGTACGACTGCTTTAGGAAAATCATTCAAAGTTACCTAGTAAAATTTAAAAATGAACTTTTCCTACTATCATGTAACCGCATTCCTGTGTACATGATCCGGATGATATATATTGCAGGAAGCATAGGTATATATATATATATATATATATATATTCATAAACCTGAATATTATATGACAGTGAAAAATGAACATATTGCAGACATGTGAATCAACAAAGGATGAATCTTAAAATCCTGACTTTAAGATGAAGATATACATAGTTTTGATCTGGAGATGATATATAATTTAATTTATATAATATATGCAAAATAATTGAAAAACTTGTTTAGCACTCAAACATAAGCACTAAAAATGATGAACAATAAAGACAATGATTAACTAAATTCATAATGGGAATTACTTCTCTACGAGAAAGAGGGTTACAGTAGTTGCAACTGACATATGGGACGTCATACATTTGTATGTTGAGAGTGTAAGATACTAAAGTAATTAACTGATTCCTTTCTTGTTTCATTGTTTCCCTTAGTATTATTAGAAGATTCTTATTTTAAAATAATTAATCAAATTTTTTGAAGATGTTTTATTCTCCTATTTTAAAAATCAATTTTTAGGAGTGTATAAGCAATTTTTATTCTAGTCATTTTGTAAATAAACAAAATTTTATATCTAGAAATTATTAATGACATGAGAATATAGATGAACTATATATTATTTACAAAGATATTTACATCCAATTTGATTTAGCAGAAGAATCAACCTTACGTAAGCCCAAATGAGCAGTATAATGCAGATATTTATCTTTGAAGTGTGGCATCATTGAATGTATTAGGACTGGATAGACTGGTGGTTTTAATTGACTTTCTCTGTTTTATACAATAATCCTTTTTCTTTAGCAGAGTAAAATAATATTTTAATGCTGTAAATATTACTCTAGTGTCAACAGTCTTATTAATTTGAACTGATTAAACACTGGCACTTAATGTTTATTTATTTGAATTACAACCAACCAAATTAGTTAATTTAGTCAAGAACTCTATCTTAACCTAAAAAAAAAAAGGTGACATGGGCTTCCTCTGGTGGTCCATTGGATAAGGACACCGCTTTGCAGTGCAAGGGGCGCCGGTTCGATCCCTGGCCTGGGAAGATCCCACATGCCGCAGAGTGGCTGGACTGATTTGTCCAATCACTGAGCCGGCGCTCTGCGAAAACAGATGCCACCGTGATGGGAGGCCCGCAGGAGCCAAAGAACAAAGATTGATGAAAACAGAGAAATGAAAGACCAATAGAAGTGGCCCGCCTGCTCCCCTCCCTCCCCAACCTGACCCCCGCCCAAAATAAATAAATCTTCAAAAAAAAAAAAGGTGGCGTAAGTGAAAATATGGAAATAATAATTATTTAGTTAGGTAGGTCTTTATCAGCCTGTATACTGACATTCTTCTCAGCTTATCATTACTGCAAACTAGTTCTAAATGTTGTTGCGTTAGAATCAAACTGTGTGTGCATGTATGTCACCAAGTTGCGTCCAACTCTTTGCGACCCCATGGGCTGTAACCAGCCAGGCTTGTCTGTCCATGGAACTTTTAGACCTGGTTTCAAATCCTTGCTTCACTGCCTTTCTGATTCTTTCTTGTTTCATTGTTTCTTAGTATTATTAGAAGATTCTTATTTTAAAATAATTAATCAAATTTTTTGAAGATGTTTTATTCTCCTATTTTAAAAATCAATTTTTAGGAGTGTATAAGCAATTTTTATTCTAGTCATTTTGTAAATAAACAAAATTTTATATCTAGAAATTATTAATGACATGAGAATATAGATGAACTATATATTATTTACAAAGATATTTACATCCAATTTGATTTAGCAGAAGAATCAACCTTACGTAAGCCCAAATGAGCAGTATAATGCAGATATTTATCTTTGAAGTGTGGCATCATTGAATGTATTAGGACTGGATAGACTGGTGGTTTTAATTGACTTTCTCTGTTTTATACAATAATCCTTTTTCTTTAGCAGAGTAAAATAATATTTTAATGCTGTAAATATTACTCTAGTGTCAACAGTCTTATTAATTTGAACTGATTAAACACTGGCACTTAATGTTTATTTATTTGAATTACAACCAACCAAATTAGTTAATTTAGTCAAGAACTCTATCTTAACCTAAAAAAAAAAAGGTGACATGGGCTTCCTCTGGTGGTCCATTGGATAAGGACACCGCTTTGCAGTGCAAGGGGCGCCGGTTCGATCCCTGGCCTGGGAAGATCCCACATGCCGCAGAGTGGCTGGACTGATTTGTCCAATCACTGAGCCGGCGCTCTGCGAAAACAGATGCCACCGTGATGGGAGGCCCGCAGGAGCCAAAGAACAAAGATTGATGAAAACAGAGAAATGAAAGACCAATAGAAGTGGCCCGCCTGCTCCCCTCCCTCCCCAACCTGACCCCCGCCCAAAATAAATAAATCTTCAAAAAAAAAAAAGGTGGCGTAAGTGAAAATATGGAAATAATAATTATTTAGTTAGGTAGGTCTTTATCAGCCTGTATACTGACATTCTTCTCAGCTTATCATTACTGCAAACTAGTTCTAAATGTTGTTGCGTTAGAATCAAACTGTGTGTGCATGTATGTCACCAAGTTGCGTCCAACTCTTTGCGACCCCATGGGCTGTAACCAGCCAGGCTTGTCTGTCCATGGAACTTTTAGACCTGGTTTCAAATCCTTGCTTCACTGCCTGGAAATACAATGTAGAATATGTTAATTTTTTGACTCTCATTTATAAAGTGGGCAAAATAACTAATATTCTGTGCTGAAGAATAAATTAATAAATGTATACTTAGACCATCATGCCTACTCTCTGGATTTATCTAGTTCAAAGAGTAGATGCTCTTAAGGAGCACCTTAAGGTTTGGAATTATGACATCACTTACAGATGAAATAAACATGTTTAATAAAATATACAGAGAAGATAAATATATTTTCTTCTAATTTCTGAGTTCTTTAAATTAAAATGAAAATTTATTAGCAATAAATTCATTGTAACTTCATAATTGACTACATTTTTGAAATATAGAGTACTGTGATTGTGTTTGCTGCTGCTGCTTAGTCACTTCAGTCGTGTCTGATTCTGTGTGACCCCATGAACTGCAGACTGCCAGGCTCTTCCATTCATAAAATTCTCCAGGCAAGAAGACTAGAGTGGGTTTCCATTCCCTCCTCCAGAGGGATCTTTCCAACCCAGGGATGGAACCCGGGTCTCCTGCATTGCAGGCAGATTCCTCACCACTGAGCCATCAGGGATGCTATATGTATCTATAGATAGATAGATAGATAGATAGATAGATAGATAGATAGATAGATAGATAGTTTTTTTTTTTTTTTTTTGGAGACCTCTGAAACTGTAGCTCACCAGGCTTCTCCATCCATGGAATTGTTCAGGCAAGAACACTGGAATGGGTTGCCATTTGCTTCTCCAGTGATTGTGTTCAGATAGATATGTATTTGTATTATTTATTTGATGTAAATACACATAAAATTATATAACATAAACTGTAAAGGCAGTTCCTATGAAAACTATTGCCAAAAAACCAGAGCATTAAATTTATGATGACTGCATATAATTTTAATAAAATGGATTTGCCAAGCAACAAGGATTTAGAACTAGTGTGCTAAATGTTGTTGCGTTAGAATCAAACTGTGTGTGCATGTATGTCACCAAGTTGCGTCCAACTCTTTGCGACCCCATGGGCTGTAACCAGCCAGGCTTGTCTGTCCATGGAACTTTTAGACCTGGTTTCAAATCCTTGCTTCACTGCCTGGAAATACAATGTAGAATATGTTAATTTTTTGACTCTCATTTATAAAGTGGGCAAAATAACTAATATTCTGTGCTGAAGAATAAATTAATAAATGTATACTTAGACCATCATGCCTACTCTCTGGATTTATCTAGTTCAAAGAGTAGATGCTCTTAAGGAGCACCTTAAGGTTTGGAATTATGACATCACTTACAGATGAAATAAACATGTTTAATAAAATATACAGAGAAGATAAATATATTTTCTTCTAATTTCTGAGTTCTTTAAATTAAAATGAAAATTTATTAGCAATAAATTCATTGTAACTTCATAATTGACTACATTTTTGAAATATAGAGTACTGTGATTGTGTTTGCTGCTGCTGCTTAGTCACTTCAGTCGTGTCTGATTCTGTGTGACCCCATGAACTGCAGACTGCCAGGCTCTTCCATTCATAAAATTCTCCAGGCAAGAAGACTAGAGTGGGTTTCCATTCCCTCCTCCAGAGGGATCTTTCCAACCCAGGGATGGAACCCGGGTCTCCTGCATTGCAGGCAGATTCCTCACCACTGAGCCATCAGGGATGCTATATGTATCTATAGATAGATAGATAGATAGATAGATAGATAGATAGATAGATAGATAGATAGATAGTTTTTTTTTTTTTTTTTGGAGACCTCTGAAACTGTAGCTCACCAGGCTTCTCCATCCATGGAATTGTTCAGGCAAGAACACTGGAATGGGTTGCCATTTGCTTCTCCAGTGATTGTGTTCAGATAGATATGTATTTGTATTATTTATTTGATGTAAATACACATAAAATTATATAACATAAACTGTAAAGGCAGTTCCTATGAAAACTATTGCCAAAAAACCAGAGCATTAAATTTATGATGACTGCATATAATTTTAATAAAATGGATTTGCCAAGCAACAAGGATTTAGAACTAGTGTGCAAAATGTTGAAAGTATTTGGGAATTTTATGTCTGTGGGTCACCTTGCTTATCCTTTGTATAAACACAAAAGTTCCTGAGCCTAAAGGTATATGATGCCCAGTCATTTCTGTGAATTGTATAATAGTTAAAGAAGAGAACTCTGTCTTCACTAGTTTTTGCATTCAACCAGCAAACACTTTTGTCTTTGATGCAAGATTCAATTTAATATTACTCTTGTGGAAACAACAAAAACATTCCTATTTAATACAATAATTAATTATAATATCTGATCTACACGCACTTATGACTGAACACAGAATTTCCTTACCATTTATTTAACTTTAGTTCATCTATAAAGCAGAATTCAAATATTTTTATGTAATTTGTGGAAATTAACATTTCTCTTATACTTTGTTTCTCTACATTGGGGACGACACAAAAGTAGACCAGTAAAAACTTTGCTATAATATCTCATGGCAGAAGTAGCAATGAATAGAAATGTCTTGAAAAGTATATTTTTTCCTTGAGGTAATGTTACAGATAAATGATAATAAACCTTCCTAATAGGATATTGATCAGAATGTTGCAAGTGGCAGTGGTATTGAGAAACAACATTCTAACAGTTATTGAACAGGTGGGGAAATTAAGTTGCTATTTGTAGTACATGTACACTCTGTCATGCATTTTAATACTTGAGAATAAGTGCATATTTCCATAAGGCACTAGGAGATTATACTGTTAGTATCAACAAGCCACTGAATTTTAATGCTCCAGTTGTCATTTAAGCTGTTTGAAACCAGGAGCTATAGTTCAACACTTTTATACTGAAAAAAAACTACATATGGTAGTTACATAAAATGATTTAAACATTATAAGCTGAAAATACATATATCAAATGGAATTTTAAGGAGTCTATCTTATGGTGCTAGAGGAAAACTGACAAAAATTAAAGCAGTAACAGATACTATTAATTGATCAAAATACAGAGGAAGATTTAACCAATTCTGTATACTCATATACATTTTTGTTGTTGTTCAGTCACTAAGTCATATCCAACTCTTTGTGACCCCATGGACTGCAGCGTGCCAGGCTTCCCTGTCCTTCACCATCTCCCGCAGCTTACTCAAACGCATGTCCACAGAGTCAGTGATGCCATCCAACCATCTCATCCTGTGTTGCCCCTTGTCCTTCTGCCTTCAATTTTTCCCAGCATCAGGAATCAAGGACTTTCCAATTGTATATAGTTAAAGAAGAGAACTTTCACTAGTTTTTGCATTCAACCAGCAAACACTTTTGTCTTTGATGCAAGATTCAATTTAATATTACTCTTGTGGAAACAACAAAAACATTCCTATTTAATACAATAATTAATTATAATATCTGATCTACACGCACTTATGACTGAACACAGAATTTCCTTACCATTTATTTAACTTTAGTTCATCTATAAAGCAGAATTCAAATATTTTTATGTAATTTGTGGAAATTAACATTTCTCTTATACTTTGTTTCTCTACATTGGGGACGACACAAAAGTAGACCAGTAAAAACTTTGCTATAATATCTCATGGCAGAAGTAGCAATGAATAGAAATGTCTTGAAAAGTATATTTTTTCCTTGAGGTAATGTTACAGATAAATGATAATAAACCTTCCTAATAGGATATTGATCAGAATGTTGCAAGTGGCAGTGGTATTGAGAAACAACATTCTAACAGTTATTGAACAGGTGGGGAAATTAAGTTGCTATTTGTAGTACATGTACACTCTGTCATGCATTTTAATACTTGAGAATAAGTGCATATTTCCATAAGGCACTAGGAGATTATACTGTTAGTATCAACAAGCCACTGAATTTTAATGCTCCAGTTGTCATTTAAGCTGTTTGAAACCAGGAGCTATAGTTCAACACTTTTATACTGAAAAATAACTAAATATGGTAGTTACATAAAATGATTTAAACATTATAAGCTGAAAATACATATATCAAATGGAATTTTAAGGAGTCTATCTTATGGTGCTAGAGGAAAACTGACAAAAATTAAAGCAGTAACAGATACTATTAATTGATCAAAATACAGAGGAAGATTTAACCAATTCTGTATACTCATATACATTTTTGTTGTTGTTCAGTCACTAAGTCATATCCAACTCTTTGTGACCCCATGGACTGCAGCGTGCCAGGCTTCCCTGTCCTTCACCATCTCCCGCAGCTTACTCAAACGCATGTCCACAGAGTCAGTGATGCCATCCAACCATCTCATCCTGTGTTGCCCCTTGTCCTTCTGCCTTCAATTTTTCCCAGCATCAGGAATCAAGGACTTTTCCAATGACTCCTCCAAGGACTCTTCACGTCAGGAAGTCAAAATATTGCAGCTTTAGCATCAGCCCTTCCAACGAATACTCAGGGTTGATTTCCTTTAGGATTAACTGGATCAGTCTCCTTGCAGTCCAAGAGTCTCTCAAATGTTTTCTCCTGCACCACAGTTCAAAGGCATCAGTTCTTCAGCACTCATCTTTCTTTATGGTCCAAATGTCACATCCATACATGACTACTGGAAAACCCATAGTTTTAACTTTGTCAACAAAGTGATGTCTCTGCCTTTTAGTACACTGTCTAGGTATGTCATAGGTTTTCTTCCAAGGAGCAAGCATCTTTTAATTTCATGGCTGCAGTCACCATCTGCAGTAATTTTGGAGCCCAAGAAAATAAAGTCTGTCACCATTTCCAGTTTGCCTATCTATTTGCCATGAAGTGATAAGGCCAGATGATCTTCATCTTTTGAATTTTGAGTTTTAGGACAGCCTTTTCACTCTCCTCTTTCACCTTCAGGAAGGTCTTTTGTTCCTCTTCACTTTCTGCCACTACAGTGGTGTCATTGCATGCCTGAGGTTGTTGCTGTTTCTTCTGGCTACCTCAATTCCATGTATTCTTTTCACCCCTGTGCCTTTATGCATGAATGTGGATTGTCAGAAGATAAAATATTAGAAGGAAACATCTCTTTCTTACCACCCACACTAAGATTAAGATCAGATATGAGGTTCTTAGAAAAGCCTTCTTTAAGATTAAACCAAATCAGTGTACCTATTTTGTACACCAGTTTATTCTTCGGGTATTTGACAGTTTGCTGTATTTGTTCATTTTATTTTCTGTCTTCATAACTAAACTTTGTGAAATTCTTCAGGTTTCACTCTTTTTTTCTTGGATTCTCCAGGCACATAACATTTCTGGCATATAAGGAAGCCTTAATTATTTGCAGTATGTATGGAACAAGAGTAAAGCTCATATACATTTTGTTGTTGTTCAGTCATAGTCATATCCTCGCCCAGCTTAGGCTTCCCTGTCCTTCACCATCTCCCGCAGCTTACTCAAACGCATGTCCACAGAGTCAGTGATGCCATCCAACCATCTCATCCTGTGTTGCCCCTTGTCCTTCTGCCTTCAATTTTTCCCAGCATCAGGAATCAAGGACTTTTCCAATGACTCCTCCAAGGACTCTTCACGTCAGGAAGTCAAAATATTGCAGCTTTAGCATCAGCCCTTCCAACGAATACTCAGGGTTGATTTCCTTTAGGATTAACTGGATCAGTCTCCTTGCAGTCCAAGAGTCTCTCAAATGTTTTCTCCTGCACCACAGTTCAAAGGCATCAGTTCTTCAGCACTCATCTTTCTTTATGGTCCAAATGTCACATCCATACATGACTACTGGAAAACCCATAGTTTTAACTTTGTCAACAAAGTGATGTCTCTGCCTTTTAGTACACTGTCTAGGTATGTCATAGGTTTTCTTCCAAGGAGCAAGCATCTTTTAATTTCATGGCTGCAGTCACCATCTGCAGTAATTTTGGAGCCCAAGAAAATAAAGTCTGTCACCATTTCCAGTTTGCCTATCTATTTGCCATGAAGTGATAAGGCCAGATGATCTTCATCTTTTGAATTTTGAGTTTTAGGACAGCCTTTTCACTCTCCTCTTTCACCTTCAGGAAGGTCTTTTGTTCCTCTTCACTTTCTGCCACTACAGTGGTGTCATTGCATGCCTGAGGTTGTTGCTGTTTCTTCTGGCTACCTCAATTCCATGTATTCTTTTCACCCCTGTGCCTTTATGCATGAATGTGGATTGTCAGAAGATAAAATATTAGAAGGAAACATCTCTTTCTTACCACCCACACTAAGATTAAGATCAGATATGAGGTTCTTAGAAAAGCCTTCTTTAAGATTAAATCAAATCAGTGTACCTATTTTGTACACCAGTTTATTCTTCGGGTATTTGACAGTTTGCTGTATTTGTTCATTTTATTTTCTGTCTTCATAACTAAACTTTGTGAAATTCTTCAGGTTTCACTCTTTTTTTCTTGGATTCTCCAGGCACATAACATTTCTGGCATATAAGGAAGCCTTAATTATTTGCAGTATGTATGGAACAATGGGTAAATTGTAGAATAATATTGTAAAATGTGAGTGGTGGAAAGGATTATATTGTGTATTTTATATAAAGTATATTTTTCATAGCAAGGAAAATCTCATGGAACAGTTATGCCTGGTGGAAAGTTTACAGGGGCCTATTATCATGTATTATGAGACATTTTCCAGTCAGAACACTCATTACTTCATGATCATACAGCAACTAATTCACTGGAGTAAATCTTTGAAGCTCTGGTCATGCAGATATATGAGAAAGAAATGACTTAAGCAAGAAATTTGTCCATGGGCATTGTCTATTTGTTTTTTAGGAAATGCCTATTCACTTAGAAAAAGTGCATTATCAATTTTCCCTCTAGTCCTGCTTAAAAATAAATCTGTACCATCTGGAAAAAATATAAGGGATAAGTGAAAATGCGGAGATTGAGATAAAAAACAGACAAGAGTCATTTTTTGTGTATTTCCATCAGGACAGACATCAGAGATTCATTCAGAGAGGAAAGAAATCTATTTCTGATAAAGAAACATTTTATTAAATTACAATTTTGTGACTGAGCTATAGTTTATTTGTATTTAAATTCTCTGGGCTTTTCAAACTCAGATTGTCTTTTCTCCCTTACAGTAAATGAAACATTTTGGTTAACATTTTTGGTAGTTCATGACCTTCTTTTCTAAATCCAGATTTAATTATAAATCTTCTCTATAATATAGCTCATGTGTAAATGCGATCTTTGGTGGGTGGAGGAGCACTTCTATTGGTCTTTCATTCATCTATTTTCATCCATCTTTGTTCCTTGGCCTGGGTGGGTCTCCCATCTTTGGGGAGTCTGTTTTTCTTAAGATTTTAGATAAATTTTAAATTAGAAGGAAACATCTCTTTCTTACCACCCACACTAAGATTAAGATCAGATATGAGGTTCTTAGAAAAGCCTTCTTTAAGATTAAACCAAATCAGTGTACCTATTTTGTACACCAGTTTATTCTTCGGGTATTTGACAGTTTGCTGTATTTGTTCATTTTATTTTCTGTCTTCATAACTAAACTTTGTGAAATTCTTCAGGTTTCACTCTTTTTTTCTTGGATTCTCCAGGCACATAACATTTCTGGCATATAAGGAAGCCTTAATTATTTGCAGTATGTATGGAACAATGGGTAAATTGTAGAATAATATTGTAAAATGTGAGTGGTGGAAAGGATTATATTGTGTATTTTATATAAAGTATATTTTTCATAGCAAGGAAAATCTCATGGAACAGTTATGCCTGGTGGAAAGTTTACAGGGGCCTATTATCATGTATTATGAGACATTTTCCAGTCAGAACACTCATTACTTCATGATCATACAGCAACTAATTCACTGGAGTAAATCTTTGAAGCTCTGGTCATGCAGATATATGAGAAAGAAATGACTTAAGCAAGAAATTTGTCCATGGGCATTGTCTATTTGTTTTTTAGGAAATGCCTATTCACTTAGAAAAAGTGCATTATCAATTTTCCCTCTAGTCCTGCTTAAAAATAAATCTGTACCATCTGGAAAAAATATAAGGGATAAGTGAAAATGCGGAGATTGAGATAAAAAACAGACAAGAGTCATTTTTTGTGTATTTCCATCAGGACAGACATCAGAGATTCATTCAGAGAGGAAAGAAATCTATTTCTGATAAAGAAACATTTTATTAAATTACAATTTTGTGACTGAGCTATAGTTTATTTGTATTTAAATTCTCTGGGCTTTTCAAACTCAGATTGTCTTTTCTCCCTTACAGTAAATGAAACATTTTGGTTAACATTTTTGGTAGTTCATGACCTTCTTTTTCTAAATCCAGATTTAATTATAAATCTTCTCTATAATATAGCTCATGTGTGTAAATGCGATCTTTTTTGGTGGGTGGAGGGGGGGAGCACTTCTATTGGTCTTTCATTCATCTATTTTCATCCATCTTTGTTCCTTGGCCTGGGTGGGTCTCCCATTGCAGTGGCCTCTCTCGCAGCAGAGCACTGGCTCTGGGCGCATGTGCTCCAGAGCATTAGCTTATAATTGGACACACCAGTGCAGCTGCTCCATGGCATGTGGGATCTTCCCGGGCCAGGAATCAAACCGGTGCCCCTTGCACTGCAAGGCAGACTCTACCCACTGGACCACCAGGGAAGTCCTAGTTTAAGGGAAATCTTTACAGAATAAAGAAAAATCCATTATTTAGTTGAATCTCAATTTCTCTTCCCCAAATTTTAATCTTTATGGCTTTTTTATGTACTTTGAATAGGTTAATGTTTTAAGCATCATATTAAAATATTTTTAATTGAAGTATAATTGACTTATAGTATTATATTAGTTTTACTGTATAGCATAGTGATTGAATGTATAATATTTATACATTATAAAATAATCACAGTAAGTATAGTTACCATCTGCACACCAAAATGTGATTCCAATCTTTAACACTAAGAAATACTTGAAGCTTATGCTTCTATAGAGAAGTACTCTTTCATAAATAGTATGAAATTCAAAAGATACAGTTAAGTTTCAATGACTATATTATTGCTAACAAATTATTACTTGTATTCTTAACAAAATTTTTACATTTGCTTACAAAATTTGTGCATTTCTTATTTGAGGTCAAGGAATGTCTAATAGTACATGAAGCTATGGTGATAATATAGAGAAAATAATTAACTGATGATATATTTATTGCCTCTCTCAGAGATAAATGAGTTCACAGAACTCTGAGTTTGATGAAATGCATATTACTCATTTAAAATGTGGATTTTAAAGGCTGAATGAAACGCTAGCATTTATTCACCAGTAGAATATTAATACAGCATCTAAAATAGAGAAATTCATCCAGCCTCACTTTTGGTTCATTAATTAATACTGTTTCTGCTACTTCCCCAAACTCTAGCCTCAAGCTTAGTTGATGATTTTTGAACACAATTCATAACAAAAATCAAAGGAAACAAATGTCTCATGGAAAATGAAATACTGCAGTTTCTTATAGATCATTAAGTTTCGTTTTTAAGCCTCCTGTTCTTATATCTGAACTTGTGTAAAAGTTTTAAGCGTAATAAGTAGGAATAATAGTTAGATACAGTGGGAAGTATAGCATATTTCCAGTTTGAAAATGTCTTCTTTGATATCTTGGTTATTATATTGAAGCTATGTGATGGAAATGATTCCTTTTTATATGTTTGTTACAAAACTTAGAAATGTCGAGTTTTATATTTCACAGATGACTAAGAAAATGAAAGAAAGTAATTTGAATGTCAGATTTCAAGATCTGACCACATAGTACAGGACCATATTATAGAATATCTTTTTAGTTGACTTTCAATTTTCTAGTTAAAACAGGTAGTTTTAATACATAGAGTTCATAGTTTTCAGGTGTTATAAACCTGAAAAGTATGGGAAAATGTTATCTGTTGAAATAATGTATTAAGTATATTCTAAAGGTCAGTTTTGTTTGACTGAAATTTCCAACAGGGTGATAAGTCTTGGAAATACTTTAATTGAATTTATATAGAATAAAAATAATTACTCATTTTAGTAATAATAAAAGCAGTAACTGGTATTTGTAGTGTTTTATCATGTTTTTTTTAAATGAAATACTTGAAGCTTTTTAGAGAAGTACTCTTTCATAAATAGTATGAAATTCAAAAGATACAGTTAAGTTTCAATGACTATATTATTGCTAACAAATTATTACTTGTATTCTTATCAAAATTTTTACATTTGCTTACAAAATTTGTGCATTTCTTATTTGAGGTCAAGGAATGTCTAATAGTACATGAAGCTATGGTGATAATATAGAGAAAATAATTAACTGATGATATATTTATTGCCTCTCTCAGAGATAAATGAGTTCACAGAACTCTGAGTTTGATGAAATGCATATTACTCATTTAAAATGTGGATTTTAAAGGCTGAATGAAACGCTAGCATTTATTCACCAGTAGAATATTAATACAGCATCTAAAATAGAGAAATTCATCCAGCCTCACTTTTGGTTCATTAATTAATACTGTTTCTGCTACTTCCCCAAACTCTAGCCTCAAGCTTAGTTGATGATTTTTGAACACAATTCATAACAAAAATCAAAGGAAACAAATGTCTCATGGAAAATGAAATACTGCAGTTTCTTATAGATCATTAAGTTTCGTTTTTAAGCCTCCTGTTCTTATATCTGAACTTGTGTAAAAGTTTTAAGCGTAATAAGTAGGAATAATAGTTAGATACAGTGGGAAGTATAGCATATTTCCAGTTTGAAAATGTCTTCTTTGATATCTTGGTTATTATATTGAAGCTATGTGATGGAAATGATTCCTTTTTATATGTTTGTTACAAAACTTAGAAATGTCGAGTTTTATATTTCACAGATGACTAAGAAAATGAAAGAAAGTAATTTGAATGTCAGATTTCAAGATCTGACCACATAGTACAGGACCATATTATAGAATATCTTTTTAGTTGACTTTCAATTTTCTAGTTAAAACAGGTAGTTTTAATACATAGAGTTCATAGTTTTCAGGTGTTATAAACCTGAAAAGTATGGGAAAATGTTATCTGTTGAAATAATGTATTAAGTATATTCTAAAGGTCAGTTTTGTTTGACTGAAATTTCCAACAGGGTGATAAGTCTTGGAAATACTTTAATTGAATTTATATAGAATAAAAATAATTACTCATTTTAGTAATAATAAAAGCAGTAACTGGTATTTGTAGTGTTTTTATGTCTTGGGTATTGAATATATCCTTTCACGTTAGCAGTTCTTTGAATTCTCATGATGAGCTGGAGATAGGTACTATTATAATGCACATGATGCAGAGAAGTAAACTGAATCACTCACAGGGTGTGTAACTGGACATAGATCACAAAACTAGTTGAGGGCAGAGCCAGGATTTGAATCTAAGTAGTCTAAATCCAGGCTTTAGTTTCTTAAGGACCAGATTCCATACTTGTATTTGATATTGCTCTACTGGAAAGTTCACAAAATACTTTTTTATGTGTTGCATCACTTAAATTTAACAACAGTTCTATAACAGAAAATTTCTTTTTTTTTTCCTCTAAGTTATCATTTTTTATTTTTCATCCATCTTTATTCTTTGGCCTGGTGGACCTCCCGTTGAGGTGGCCTCTCTCGTTGCAGAGCACTGGCTCTGAGCACATGCACTCCAGAGCACTGGCTCATAATTGGATATACAGGCCCAGCCGTTCCTCAGCATGTAGGATCTTCCCATGCTAGGAATCGAACCGGTGCCCCTTCCACTGCAAGGCAGACTCTTTACCCACTGGACCACCAGGGAAGCCCCAAAATTCTTATTAATAACATTTTATGAATGAAAGAGCTGAAGTTCAAAATTACTAATAATTGGCTAAAAGTCAACACAGTTAGTAGAAAAAGAACTAAAGAGAAATAGGTAGACAGATACCTTACAAAGATAGAAAACTATATATATATATATATATATATGTGTGTGTGTGTGTATATATATATATAATAGCAATATTATGAAAAAAAGCTTTAAATATATATAATAGTTAGCATTTCTCCATATCAATCCATGCAACTATACAAAAATTATGCAAATGACAGAATATCTTATTAAGTTTTGGGGTGACACACGGAGTGTGAAGATTTATTTCTTTTTGGCCTAACACTAGGTTTTTAAAAGGCATAGTATTCATTGTGCCACTTACTTATGTGAATTACATAATGCTAGAGATGGAGAAGACAGTATCTGTTGATCAAGAAGATTTTAAATTTTGTACTGTTCCACATTGAGCATGATCTTATGAAAATGTTTAACATATGGACTTCTGAGCTTAAGAATGGAGCCAGTCTTAAAAGACATGATGATACAAGTGAAATCTGGAACCTTCAATTAATTCCTAATTATATAACATAATAAATCACATCTGAGTATTTAACACACTAAGGGTGACTAGGTTATTAGCATTTCTTTAAAATTTTTATCTTTATTTTTTCCTTAATACTGATGTGATATGATTTTCTACATCATACACAGTATGTACTTCATTTGTGTTTAATATTCTAACTGAAATTTGTACAAAACAAAGGGTTTTGAGTTTTATCAGTTTTTTAAACTAAATTGCTGTAGAAAATCACAATGTGTTGACCCTGTTACTAATTAAACTTGGGGTATTTGTATATAAGTCCTTAATTGCATTATTTTTATGTATTATATATATTTTAATGTATTTTGTATGCAATTCTATGCTTGTAGGGACCTCCTGGACCTGCAGGTGCAGAGGGAAGACAAGGTGAAAAAGGTGCTAAGGTAAAACATACATTATTGATATTATGTTTGGAAACCTTATATACACGTTGGACAACATCTATTTCAGTACTTTTAATAAAATAATAAAATGTCTATCTTCATTATTCATGCATCCACATATTTTATTTTCCAACAGGGAGAAGCAGGAGCTGAGGGTCCTGCAGGAAAAACTGGCCCCGTTGGTCCTCAAGGACCTGCCGGAAAGCCTGGTCCAGAAGGTCTTCGGGGCATCCCTGGCCCCGTGGTGAGCATCTGTGCTGAACGTTGTCATTTTGAAAACCACAAAAAAACTATGGATGAAAATATTTATGTCAGCATTATTTTATAAATTATTGCGTGCATTGTGTATTATGTAATAATTAAAGCCAGAGCCCCTTAGGATATTGAAGTATGTCATTTGAATAAGTACATGGATAAATTCTAACTTAGAAAAGGTAGAATAAAAAACTAAACCCTGAGATTTCAAGGATGTAAAAGCCTTCTACATGCAGCCATGCATCTGTGTGTGTGTGTCGTGTGCATGTAGACATATACACAGAAAGAAAAAGGCTCAAAATTTGCTTATAATATTTGTAGATGTTTTTCATGTAATGGATTCATAGCTGAGGTTTTCTTTCTTTCTTTCTTGTATTATCATAATTAAGCTAAATAAAAAACATGTCTGCTTTGTTAATTAAAAAAATCAATTGTGCTTCTTTTTCCACAGGGAGAACAAGGTCTCCCAGGAGCTGCGGGCCAAGATGGGCCGCCTGGTCCTATGGTGAGGAACACTTTTTCCTGTTGTTCAGAATTCCAGAAATGGAATTGTTTGTAACCTAGAATCCCTGAAATTTCATCTGATAAATTGGTTTATATTTTGTACAGTATTCAAGGAAGCACATCACTCAGACCTAAAAAGAGGAAGATAATCCTAATTGATAAGTTATTTGGAAAATGGGCCCTTGATCGGAAGATCTTTTCTTTCTTATGTCCATTACATTAAAAAATTCCATCCTGAATAAAATGCCACTAATGGCCCAGCCAGTTGTTTTCTAAATGTGGACAGTTCCTCTAAATGCATGCAATTACAGTTAGTTTCCTGGCACTTGATTTAAAAGAATAACATTGGCACAGGCATTCAGTGATTCTTTCACAAAATAAATTGTCCTCTTCATGAGTCATATGGGCTGAAAGGTAAAGCCTCAACCCCATGAGTGAAGAGAGGCACAATTATTACAACTGGCTTGGTCTTAAAATATGTGTACTGAGGGTCCTGCAGGAAAAACTGGCCCCGTTGGTCCTCAAGGACCTGCCGGAAAGCCTGGTCCAGAAGGTCTTCGGGGCATCCCTGGCCCCGTGGTGAGCATCTGTGCTGAACGTTGTCATTTTGAAAACCACAAAAAAACTATGGATGAAAATATTTATGTCAGCATTATTTTATAAATTATTGCGTGCATTGTGTATTATGTAATAATTAAAGCCAGAGCCCCTTAGGATATTGAAGTATGTCATTTGAATAAGTACATGGATAAATTCTAACTTAGAAAAGGTAGAATAAAAAACTAAACCCTGAGATTTCAAGGATGTAAAAGCCTTCTACATGCAGCCATGCATCTGTGTGTGTGTGTGTGCGTGTGCATGTAGACATATACACAGAAAGAAAAAGGCTCAAAATTTGCTTATAATATTTGTAGATGTTTTTCATGTAATGGATTCATAGCTGAGGTTTTCTTTCTTTCTTTCTTGTATTATCAAAATTAAGCTAAATAAAAAACATGTCTGCTTTGTTAATTAAAAAAAAAATCAATTGTGCTTCTTTTTCCACAGGGAGAACAAGGTCTCCCAGGAGCTGCGGGCCAAGATGGGCCGCCTGGTCCTATGGTGAGGAACACTTTTTCCTGTTGTTCAGAATTCCAGAAATGGAATTGTTTGTAACCTAGAATCCCTGAAATTTCATCTGATAAATTGGTTTATATTTTGTACAGTATTCAAGGAAGCACATCACTCAGACCTAAAAAGAGGAAGATAATCCTAATTGATAAGTTATTTGGAAAATGGGCCCTTGATCGGAAGATCTTTTCTTTCTTATGTCCATTACATTAAAAAATTCCATCCTGAATAAAATGCCACTAATGGCCCAGCCAGTTGTTTTCTAAATGTGGACAGTTCCTCTAAATGCATGCAATTACAGTTAGTTTCCTGGCACTTGATTTAAAAGAATAACATTGGCACAGGCATTCAGTGATTCTTTCACAAAATAAATTGTCCTCTTCATGAGTCATATGGGCTGAAAGGTAAAGCCTCAACCCCCATGAGTGAAGAGAGGCACAATTATTACAACACTGAAGCTTGGTTACTATCATAAACTATGTGTATATAACACACTGGAGAAATGCAATAAAGCACTTAGTTGACCAGCATATGGTTCAGAGATGCAATTTATTATAAGAGCCAAGGGTGTCCTTGTTATAAAATTTAGGCAGAAAGTGAGGATCCAAGACTTGCCTTTAAAATTATTGCTTACTAGGTGACATTTTATTTCATGGGAGAGATATTTGAAATTCATTGCCCCAAAATAGTAGTATGAAAAAGGATTAATTAAAACAGGACGCAAGACATACAGCTCTGTTCAAGTATAAAGTGCACGTGTGTACTCAGTTGCTCAATTGTGTTCGACTCTGCACCCCCGTGGATTGTAGCCCACAAGGCTTCTCCATCCATGGGATTTCCCCAACAAGAATTCTGGAGTGGATTGCCATTTCCTCCTCCAGGGGATCTTCCCCACCCAGGTATCAAACCCACATCTCCCGTGCCTTCCTGCATTGGCAGGTGTATTCTTTACCACTGAGCCACCCGAGAAGCCCCTTAAGTATAATATGTATCAGTTTAAATAGCCATGTCTGTCTATAGCAATTTTACAAAACCTCCTCTTCTCATGAGTGTATCAGCTGCCTCAGATATATGTATGTGTTCAGAAAAGTATCAAAACTAGGATTCATAATCATTCAGGAGAACTTGGTCATTTCTTTTCTTAAAAAATCACAAAAATTTCTTCTGACATTCCAGGTATTTCATAAGTGCTATGAATAATTTTTTTTTTACTTGTATTGAGAAGTTAAAGATCACTCCTGCACATGACCCCATTGGCATAGGAATAGGGACTTGACAAAATAGGATCATCAGTTCCATGCCTTCATTACTATTTAGAGACTATTCTTCTTAGATATGCTAAATTTCTGAGTACACAGAGTCATAGCCTAGGAAAAAATACTCCACCTTAATACCACCCTAAAATTTGCCAAAGATTTTTCTTGTTATTTCATATTTTCCAATAAGTATTCTGACCTTTCTCCAATAAGTTGGCCCAGCCAGTTGTTTTCTAAATGTGGACAGTTCCTCTAAATGCATGCAATTACAGTTAGTTTCCTGGCACTTGATTTAAAAGAATAACATTGGCACAGGCATTCAGTGATTCTTTCACAAAATAAATTGTCCTCTTCATGAGTCATATGGGCTGAAAGGTAAAGCCTCAACCCCCATGAGTGAAGAGAGGCACAATTATTACAACACTGAAGCTTGGTTACTATCATAAACTATGTGTATATAACACACTGGAGAAATGCAATAAAGCACTTAGTTGACCAGCATATGGTTCAGAGATGCAATTTATTATAAGAGCCAAGGGTGTCCTTGTTATAAAATTTAGGCAGAAAGTGAGGATCCAAGACTTGCCTTTAAAATTATTGCTTACTAGGTGACATTTTATTTCATGGGAGAGATATTTGAAATTCATTGCCCCAAAATAGTAGTATGAAAAAGGATTAATTAAAACAGGACGCAAGACATACAGCTCTGTTCAAGTATAAAGTGCACGTGTGTACTCAGTTGCTCAATTGTGTTCGACTCTGCACCCCCGTGGATTGTAGCCCACAAGGCTTCTCCATCCATGGGATTTCCCCAACAAGAATTCTGGAGTGGATTGCCATTTCCTCCTCCAGGGGATCTTCCCCACCCAGGTATCAAACCCACATCTCCCGTGCCTTCCTGCATTGGCAGGTGTATTCTTTACCACTGAGCCACCCGAGAAGCCCCTTAAGTATAATATGTATCAGTTTAAATAGCCATGTCTGTCTATAGCAATTTTACAAAACCTCCTCTTCTCATGAGTGTATCAGCTGCCTCAGATATATGTATGTGTTCAGAAAAGTATCAAAACTAGGATTCATAATCATTCAGGAGAACTTGGTCATTTCTTTTCTTAAAAAATCACAAAAATTTCTTCTGACATTCCAGGTATTTCATAAGTGCTATGAATAATTTTTTTTTTACTTGTATTGAGAAGTTAAAGATCACTCCTGCACATGACCCCATTGGCATAGGAATAGGGACTTGACAAAATAGGATCATCAGTTCCATGCCTTCATTACTATTTAGAGACTATTCTTCTTAGATATGCTAAATTTCTGAGTACACAGAGTCATAGCCTAGGAAAAAATACTCCACCTTAATACCACCCTAAAATTTGCCAAAGATTTTTCTTGTTATTTCATATTTTCCAATAAGTATTCTGACCTTTCTCCAGATGAAATAAAAAGCATCAAGCTAGAGATTTCCTTCAGCTAATATTAAAAATAAAACCATCAGACATACCACCTGATTCTGGCTTGCAAAATTTGTATTTCTGAATATTAGCTAAACAACTTACACCCTTTTCCTCAGTAAAATGGAAAACATTAGAATTGAGCAATGTGAGTGCCATTCCCTTTTCTGGCGACTTGTTTTATTGGAAAGTATTTAGAATGTGAATCTTACTGTAGCTTTTTAATACCATCAAACAGTTTGTGCTGATCTTAATGAAGATGCTGCTTGGTCTTCAGGAGATGTGGATAAGTGGATAAATTATCTTTAGGATAGATTTTATGACAGTTTAATGAACTTTCCAGTTCAGCTGAGAAATACACATTTCAGTAGATGATTTTGAATTAGAGTGGGAAGTAGCATATCATGATTAAAGGTTAAGGTCATCAATTTTCAACCTAAAAGCCCTGGTTTCAAAAATGAGCACTATTGCTTGCTGAGTGAGTTTTAAGAAAATTATTCAATTTTATAAGCTTTAGGTTTCTCATCTGTAAAATGAGAATTTATATAGCATCTATCTTATGGGATATTATGAAGTTAAAATGAGATTAATTGGGTTATTAATATCTTTTCCTCCATGGGGTTCTCATGCTGATTAAATGAGCTGTTCCCAAAAACAAAACAAGGACCAAAAAAAAACTAAAACAACTTAGACCGTTTGCTATATATGTAACAGTGTAACAACTTTATATTGACTTCGGATTGGAAATTCTTTGGGCTAGAGGGAAACAAACATCTCTTAAAATGATATTTGGTGTCTGACCACTCTATATGATCAGCTCTACTAGAGTTTAGATATGGTATGCTATTCACTTTTTACTTCAAAATTTATATATTTTTCTTGGCAAAAGTTAAACTTCTGCATATGCATGAATTTTATATATAGTCATTTATATATATTCAGAATCATCATATGGAACATAAAAGCTAAGGACAATAGTGAGATTGTATAAAGAATTTTATTTGAGGACTTTTTTAAGTTGGACTTTTTCTTTTTCCAGAAAATAGTAAACAACAAATGGGAATAAACTTGAGTGTTTTAAAGAGAACGATAATTGTTGCTAGATTCTCTCCTCTGCTGCATAGTCAAAATAAGCATGATTTAATAATTTTAAATTCATTTTTATTTTGTTTTTTGAAGGCATGATTAGCATCTATTTTATTTTTAAACTGTTATTTTGCTTTGTTTGATAATCTTTTTAAGAATATATTTTTTTTTCCAGTGTAGCTGAAAAATTGTTTATTATTTGTCTTTGGACAAGTTTACTTTATCACACATAAATTCTTTTCACTATTTCAAAAAATAATGTTATCAGCAAAATACCTGATAACATTATTTTTTAAACCATAAGTGCTGAATAAATGGTAGGATAGATTACTGAATTATATTTTCATTTTTTTAATTCTACATTTAACTTACCTGTAAACAGGTTTGGCGTGTGTAGCATTTCATAATGATTAAGCAAGTTTAAGTCATAAAACATTTACTTTATACTAAATTAAATGTTATTTTATACTACCTTCAAAATAAGAAGTAGGATCTGAATTTTCTTTAAATTTTAATGCACTAGATGCATATCAAAGCAAATATGGTATACAGCATAATACAGCAGGGGAAAATTCTTGATTGTGTATTCTAGACACCTAAGAATATATTATCCCTGTTTTCCTTTTCACTTTATTAGTTATGAATTATGTATTTCCCCAGGGTTTTTCAATTTACAATATCCTGGTAAAGTATGTGTCCCAAAAACAAAACAAGGACCAAAAAAAAACTAAAACAACTTAGACCGTTTGCTATATATGTAACAGTGTAACAACTTTATATTGACTTCGGATTGGAAATTCTTTGGGCTAGAGGGAAACAAACATCTCTTAAAATGATATTTGGTGTCTGACCACTCTATATGATCAGCTCTACTAGAGTTTAGATATGGTATGCTATTCACTTTTTACTTCAAAATTTATATATTTTTCTTGGCAAAAGTTAAACTTCTGCATATGCATGAATTTTATATATAGTCATTTATATATATTCAGAATCATCATATGGAACATAAAAGCTAAGGACAATAGTGAGATTGTATAAAGAATTTTATTTGAGGACTTTTTTAAGTTGGACTTTTTCTTTTTCCAGAAAATAGTAAACAACAAATGGGAATAAACTTGAGTGTTTTAAAGAGAACGATAATTGTTGCTAGATTCTCTCCTCTGCTGCATAGTCAAAATAAGCATGATTTAATAATTTTAAATTCATTTTTATTTTGTTTTTTGAAGGCATGATTAGCATCTATTTTATTTTTAAACTGTTATTTTGCTTTGTTTGATAATCTTTTTAAGAATCTATTTTTTTTTCCAGTGTAGCTGAAAAATTGTTTATTATTTGTCTTTGGACAAGTTTACTTTATCACACATAAATTCTTTTCACTATTTCAAAAAATAATGTTATCAGCAAAATACCTGATAACATTATTTTTTAAACCATAAGTGCTGAATAAATGGTAGGATAGATTACTGAATTATATTTTCATTTTTTTAATTCTACATTTAACTTACCTGTAAACAGGTTTGGCGTGTGTAGCATTTCATAATGATTAAGCAAGTTTAAGTCATAAAACATTTACTTTATACTAAATTAAATGTTATTTTATACTACCTTCAAAATAAGAAGTAGGATCTGAATTTTCTTTAAATTTTAATGCACTAGATGCATATCAAAGCAAATATGGTATACAGCATAATACAGCAGGGGAAAATTCTTGATTGTGTATTCTAGACACCTAAGAATATATTATCCCTGTTTTCCTTTTCACTTTATTAGTTATGAATTATGTATTTCCCCAGGGTTTTTCAATTTACAATATCCTAAAGAGGAAATAGAAAGTATGTGTACCTGAAACAACATTTTTATATGCAGAGCTGATATTTTTGATATGTTACTGGTTCAGAGGATGACTTATCACTGCTTTAACCATCATAACTTTACCAGTGTCTATTTCCAACTGATGAAAACAATAAACTGATTTTTCTTGGCAAATGCCTCCTTAGATATAGCTTGCAGTTTTATGATATTATTAGCTTAAAAGTATTAACCTTCATTTCCTCTATTCCTTCATTTATAGAAATGAGGTAAAAGTATTATAAACACGAATGATGTCTAGTTTGTTTCCCATGGCCCTGAACACTTAGAATTCATAGTGTTCTATTTTTTGCCATTTTAGCTTTTACTATTAGAATGTGAAGAGAAAACTGATAGATAACCTTCTGTAGCATATCAGAAACAAATAATAATTCAGATTTCCATTATACTTCACTCTATGTATGCTTTCATAGACCTGTTTTTTCTTTGATCATCACAATTTTCTAACACAGTTATTATCAGAATGCATTTATAAATAAAGCTCTGAGATAAGAAGGAACAGGCCCAAGATGACCCGACTAATGAGTGGTGGACCTGAGATTCTCAATGCAGCAGTGACTGGAATATCATTGCTTACAAAATAGCATCCCTATCAGTTCTCCCACTTACAGCAAAACTTCCGTAAAGTGTATCGTCTTTCAGAGAGAGTTTGAATGTAAAATAAGAAGTAAAGAAAGAAAAAAATCTGGCCTCTTTAAATAACTTTTGTGTTTTCAGTCTAAAGGATATATTTATTTTTAACTGACATATGTCAGTTTTAACCAATATTTTTAAATGTTTTCAGGCGACTGGTACAAGTATATGGTTCTTTCATGAAACTGCATATTTCTTAAAACTAGTTTTCATGCTTTTTATGACACCTTGTTCTAATATATAGAATGTTTGGCGTCTCTCTTATGGGTCACATGACCTCAAGGAATTATTGTATTATTTCTATTACTCATTTACATTAAGTAAAACTGTGCTGTTAGGCAACATTATTTTCCTAACTGATAATTCACCAGGCCTTTCTGATTAGATCAGAAAAAGTTGATGCAAAATATACATAATTAATTTTAAAATTATTGAACTAGTTAGACTAAATAGGTAATTTTTTAAACATAAATGGCATATTTTATGCTCTTCTGAGTTTCATACTGACAACACGTTTGGGACTTAATGCCACAGAACTACTTTTTTCTCAAACTTTATTGAGTAACAGACTTTATTTAGTGGTAAAGAATCTGTCTATAATACAGAAGACACAGAAGATGTGGGTTCGATCCCTGGGTTTGAAAGATTCCCTGGAGGAGGAAAGATTCCCTCTCCAATAGTCTTCTCTGGAAAAATCCCATGGGCAGAGGAACCTGGCAAGTTAGAGTCTCTGGGACTGCAAAGAGTTGGAAAGAACTAAACACACATGCACAATATGCTCACAACAATGCTGTTGGTCTGAGAACCACATTTGAGATCATCCACTCTGATGTAGTATTGGCAAACAAGATGGAAGTCCAGCATTAGAATCTAGTCTTAGAATATTCCTGAAAGTAAATTTGGTAATTTCTTTGTGGTCTCGCCTATCAGAGATTTTAACAAAGTGGCAAGATTGTTTATACAAAAGAGAATCTAAACTGAATTGATATAAATTTACACCTGAGGATTAATAACTTTTTCCTTATAGGAAGATTATTAGGCACATTTACATTTTAAATTGCATGGAATTTCTATAAAAATAATTTTATCTGTTGTCAATAGAATGATGTGGGGGAAATATTTACTTTTATATCAGATACTTACATAATTTCAAATTCATATAGTGTAGTATGTTAGTCACTCAGTCATATCTGACTCTTTATGACCCTATGGACTGTAGCCTGCTGAGCTCCTCTGTCCGTGGAATTCTTTAGGCCAGAATATAGGAGTGGGCTGCCATTCCCTTCTCCAGGGCATCTTCCCGACCCAGGAATCTAACCTTTGTCTCTTGTGTCTCCTGCATTGGAAAGCAGGTTCTTTACCAGTGTGCCATCAAAACAAATATAAATATTTCTGATAACATTCCAAAACACTTGTTACATGTGACTAATTTATACTAACATTATTCTTACCTTTCTCTAATATTCAAGATTTCAGTTTGAGGAGTAGACTTGAGAAATTGAAGAATGGATGTGGTATTTCTTGTAAGCAGCAGTGACTCACATGTTGTAGTATTACCCTGGTCCTTTTTCCATCAGTCACATCCTGTAAGCCCTCTGCCTGCTCATCTATGCCGGTTCACAGTAGCCCCTTGAGACAGGAGTTATAATCCTTGGTTTACAGATGGGAGATCTGAAGTTCTTTTTGGTTAGCTAGACTGCCGATAAGAGAATCTGGCTTCTATCCCAAATCTGTTGTATTCTGAACCCCTCCTTTTTTTTTGAGTTTACTGGTGGTTTCTGCTAAACATTATTTCTTAATTATTTAATTTTATTTTTGTAAAATTCCAATAGTCTTCTCTGGAAAAATCCCATGGGCAGAGGAACCTGGCAAGTTAGAGTCTCTGGGACTGCAAAGAGTTGGAAAGAACTAAACACACATGCACAATATGCTCACAACAATGCTGTTGGTCTGAGAACCACATTTGAGATCATCCACTCTGATGTAGTATTGGCAAACAAGATGGAAGTCCAGCATTAGAATCTAGTCTTAGAATATTCCTGAAAGTAAATTTGGTAATTTCTTTGTGGTCTCGCCTATCAGAGATTTTAACAAAGTGGCAAGATTGTTTATACAAAAGAGAATCTAAACTGAATTGATATAAATTTACACCTGAGGATTAATAATTTTTTCCTTATAGGAAGATTATTAGGCACATTTACATTTTAAATTGCATGGAATTTCTATAAAAATAATTTTATCTGTTGTCAATAGAATGATGTGGGGGAAATATTTACTTTTATATCAGATACTTACATAATTTCAAATTCATATAGTGTAGTATGTTAGTCACTCAGTCATATCTGACTCTTTATGACCCTATGGACTGTAGCCTGCTGAGCTCCTCTGTCCGTGGAATTCTTTAGGCCAGAATATAGGAGTGGGCTGCCATTCCCTTCTCCAGGGCATCTTCCCGACCCAGGAATCTAACCTTTGTCTCTTGTGTCTCCTGCATTGGAAAGCAGGTTCTTTACCAGTGTGCCATCAAAACAAATATAAATATTTCTGATAACATTCCAAAACACTTGTTACATGTGACTAATTTATACTAACATTATTCTTACCTTTCTCTAATATTCAAGATTTCAGTTTGAGGAGTAGACTTGAGAAATTGAAGAATGGATGTGGTATTTCTTGTAAGCAGCAGTGACTCACATGTTGTAGTATTACCCTGGTCCTTTTTCCATCAGTCACATCCTGTAAGCCCTCTGCCTGCTCATCTATGCCGGTTCACAGTAGCCCCTTGAGACAGGAGTTATAATCCTTGGTTTACAGATGGGAGATCTGAAGTTCTTTTTGGTTAGCTAGACTGCCGATAAGAGAATCTGGCTTCTATCCCAAATCTGTTGTATTCTGAACCCCTCCTTTTTTTTTGAGTTTACTGGTGGTTTCTGCTAAACATTATTTCTTAATTATTTAATTTTATTTTTGTAAAATTTCTACAGAGCTTTGTTGTTCACAGACATGTATGTTCCCAGATCAGTCATATGTGTATCCCTGGCTCCAACCCCTCTCCCAGTCAGCCCCATCCCACCCCTCCAGGCCATCACACCCTGCCCATGCAGGATCTCCTATTCCCACAGAGCAATGACAATAGCGATCTTTTTCATATGATAGGATAGGTTTCCATGTTGCTCCCTCTGTGCCTCACACCCACTGTTCATACCTGACAATGTCCATATATCTGTTCTCTATGTCTGTTTTTCCATCACTTCACTGCATGTGTTACCATTACCCTTTTAACAGATTCCATATATATGTGTTAGTATACTGTATTTGTCTTTCTTTTTTTGATTTACTTCAATTTTTATGATAGTTTCTAGATCCAGCCATCTCATTAGGGCTGATTCTTCTGCATTTCTTTTTATAGCTGAAAAGTACTCCATTGTATGTATGTACAAATTTTTTTTTATCCATTCATTCATCAATGGACATCTAGGTTGCTTCCATGTTCTAGCTATTGTACAGAGGGCTGCAATGAGCATTGGGGTACAGGTGCTTCTTTCAGTTTTGATTTCATCAGGGTATAAGTCTAAGAGTGGAATTGCTGGGTTGTATGGTGCTTCTATTTTTTAGTTTTTTAAGGAATCTCCAGACTGTCTTCCATAGCAGCTGTATAAATTTACATTCCCACCAGCAATGCAAGAGTGTTCCCTTTTCTCTGCATCCTCTCTGGCATTTATTGTCTGTCGATTTGTTGATGATGGCCATTCTGACTGGTGTGAGGTGATATCTCGTTGTAGTTTTGATTTGCATTTCTCTAATAATAAGTGAGGTTGACCATCGTTTCATGTGCTTTCGGGCCATCTGTATATCTTCTTTGGAGAGATGTCTCATTAGGTCTTTTTCCCATTTTTTAATTGGGCTGTTCATTTTTTTAGGTGCTGCGTTGTCTGAGTTGCTTGTAGATTTTGGAGATTAATTCTTTGTCTGTTGTTTCATTTGCTATGATTTTCTCCCATTCTGTGGGCTGTCTGATCACCTTTTTTGTAGTTTCTTTTGCTGTACAAAAGCTTTTAGGTTTCATTAGGTCCCACATGTTAATTTTTGTTTTTAGTTCAGCTATTCTAGTAAGTCAGTCATGGAAGATCTTGCTTTGTTTATGTCCTTGAGTGTTTTGCCTATATTCTCTTCTAAGATTTTGATGATTTCTGGTCTTACATTTAGGGCTTTAATCTGTTTTGAGTTTACATTTGTATATGGTGTCAGGGAATGTTCCAACTTCATTTTTTTTGCACATAGGTGTCCAATTTTCCCAGCACCACTTGTTGAAGAGGCTGTCTTTGTCCCATTTTATATTTTCACCTCCTTTGTGAAAAATAAGGTACCTATACATGCATGGGTTTATCTCTGTGTTCTCTATCTTGTTCCATTTTTCTATATTTCTATTTTTGTGCCAGTACCATACTGTCTTGAAGACTTTCTTTGTAATATAGTCTGAAGATACGGAGCCTGATCCCTCCAGCTCCATTTTTCTTTCTCAGGATTGCTTTGGCTATTCAGGTTCTTTTGTACTTCCACACGAACTGTGTTATTTTTTGGTCTAGTTCTGTGAAGAATGTCATTAGTAGTTTGATAGAGATCGCATAGAATCATAGATGATATTTGGTAGTACGGTCATTTTCACATATTGATTCTTCTGACCCAGGAAAATGGAGTATCTCTCCAACCATTTACATCTTCTTTAATTTCTTTCATGAGTGTCTTGTAATTATCTGTGTACAGTTCTTTTATTTCTTTGGGTAGGTTTATTCCTAGATACTTTATTCTCTTGGTGGCAGTGGTGAAGGGGATTGCCTCTTTGATTTCATTTTCTGATTTTTCATTGTTTTGATGTAAGAATGCCAGTGATTTCTGTGTATTGATTTTGTATCAATACTATGACTCTGCTGAATTTGTTGATTAGCTCTAGTAGTTTTCTAATAGTGTCTTTGGGGTTTTCTATGTATAATATCATGTCTGCAAAAAGACAGAGTTTTACTTCTTCCTTTCCAATCTGGATTCCTTTTATTTCTTTCTCTTCTCTTATTGCTGTTGCTAGAACTTCCAGGACTATGTAGAATAATAGTGGTGAAAGGAGATACCCCTGTCTTGTTCCTGATCTTAGAGGGAATGCTTTCCATTTTTCACCATTGAGGATAATGTTTGCTGTGGGCTTCTCATATATGACTTTTTCTATATTGAGGTAGGTTCCTTCTATGCCCATTTTTTGAAGAGTTTTTATCATAAATAGGTGTTGGATTTTGTCAAAGTGTTTTTTCTGCATCTGTTGAGATTATCATGTGATTTTTGTCTCTCAATTTGTTGATATGGTGTTTCACATTGTCTGATTTGCGGATATTGAAGAATCCTTGCATGCCAGGGATGAATCTGACTTGGTCATAATGTATGAGTTTTTTGCTGTGATGTTGAATTCTGTTGGCTAGGATTTTGTTGAGGATTTTGGCATCCTAGTTCATCAGTGAAATTGGCCTATAATGTTCTTTTTGTGTTGTCTTTGCCTGGTTTTGGTATCAGGGTGATGGTGGCCTCATAGAATGTGTTTGGAAGTTTCCCTTCCTGTGCAATTTTTTGAAAGAGTTTTAGAAGGACAAGCATTAGCTCTTCTTTAAATGTTTTGTAGAATTCACCTGTGAAGCCATCTAACTCTGGGCTTTTATTTTTGGGTAGATTTTTAATCACAAATTCCACCTAAGACACAAACCACAGAGACACACAGAAAGAAACAAAAATTAACATTAAAATGAAAAGAAAAACACTGCATGAATAAAGGAACAAATCAGAGAGACACAATTACAAATGACAGAAGATGAGAATTCAGAAAAGCGATACAATCGAGGATCCAAAACTTCGAAAACAGAATATTAGAGGAAATTAGTGCACTGAGAAGAGACATGCAAAAAATAAAAAATAAACAAATACAGACATACAATTCAATTGCTGAACTCAAAAATACTATAGAAGGACTCAACCATAGAGTATCAGAGGCAAAAGATCGGGTAAGTGAGCTGGGAGACAGAATGGTGGAAATAACTGCTGAAGAACAGAACAAAGCACAAAGAATCAAAAGAACTGAGGATAGCCTCAGAGACCTATGGGAAAAAATCCCAAACCCTAGAGTATGAAAACCAATTGATCCATTTCTCTTCTCTTATTGCTGTTGCTAGAACTTCCAGGACTATGTAGAATAATAGTGGTGAAAGGAGATACCCCTGTCTTGTTCCTGATCTTAGAGGGAATGCTTTCCATTTTTCACCATTGAGGATAATGTTTGCTGTGGGCTTCTCATATATGACTTTTTCTATATTGAGGTAGGTTCCTTCTATGCCCATTTTTTGAAGAGTTTTTATCATAAATAGGTGTTGGATTTTGTCAAAGTGTTTTTTCTGCATCTGTTGAGATTATCATGTGATTTTTGTCTCTCAATTTGTTGATATGGTGTTTCACATTGTCTGATTTGCGGATATTGAAGAATCCTTGCATGCCAGGGATGAATCTGACTTGGTCATAATGTATGAGTTTTTTGCTGTGATGTTGAATTCTGTTGGCTAGGATTTTGTTGAGGATTTTGGCATCCTAGTTCATCAGTGAAATTGGCCTATAATGTTCTTTTTTTGTGTTGTCTTTGCCTGGTTTTGGTATCAGGGTGATGGTGGCCTCATAGAATGTGTTTGGAAGTTTCCCTTCCTGTGCAATTTTTTGAAAGAGTTTTAGAAGGACAAGCATTAGCTCTTCTTTAAATGTTTTGTAGAATTCACCTGTGAAGCCATCTAACTCTGGGCTTTTATTTTTGGGTAGATTTTTAATCACAAATTCCACCTAAGACACAAACCACAGAGACACACAGAAAGAAACAAAAATTAACATTAAAATGAAAAGAAAAACACTGCATGAATAAAGGAACAAATCAGAGAGACACAATTACAAATGACAGAAGATGAGAATTCAGAAAAGCGATACAATCGAGGATCCAAAACTTCGAAAACAGAATATTAGAGGAAATTAGTGCACTGAGAAGAGACATGCAAAAAATAAAAAATAAACAAATACAGACATACAATTCAATTGCTGAACTCAAAAATACTATAGAAGGACTCAACCATAGAGTATCAGAGGCAAAAGATCGGGTAAGTGAGCTGGGAGACAGAATGGTGGAAATAACTGCTGAAGAACAGAACAAAGCACAAAGAATCAAAAGAACTGAGGATAGCCTCAGAGACCTATGGGACAATATCAAATGCACCAACATTAGAATTACAGGGGTCCCAGAAGAAGAAGAGGGAAAAAAAGGCTATGAAAAATTTCTTGAAGAGGTTATAGTTGAAAACTTCCCCAGCATGGGAAAGGAAATAGTCAACTAAGTCTAAGAAGCACAGAGTTCCATATAGGATAAACCCCAGAAGAAACACACCAAGGCACATTCTAAGCAAACTAACACAGACTAAATATAAGGACAGAATACTTAAAGCAGCAAGGAACAAACAACAGATAACTAACAAAGGAAACTCCATACATTTAACCGCTAATATTTCAACAGAAACCCTGCAGGCCAGAAGAGAATGGCAAGACACATTTAAATGGCTAAAAGAGAATAACCTCCAACCAAGAATTCTCTACCCATCAAAGATCTCATTCAGAATTGATGGAGAAGGCAAAAGCTTTATAGACAAGCAAAAGCTAAACGAATTTTGTACCACAAAACCAGCCCTACAACAAGTGTTAAAGGGCCTGATATAGCCAGTAAATACAAAAGTAGGAGAAGTCCTACAAATCAAACCCCAAATATCTAAGAAGATGACAATAGGAGCATTTGTGTCAATAATTAATTTGAATGTAAACGGACTAACTGCTCCATCCAAAAGACACAGACTGGCTAAATGGATTGAAAAACAAGACCCATATAAATGCTGTTAAGAAGAAACCCACTTCAGACCTAGAGACACTCATAGACTAAAAGTGAGAGGCTGGAAAAAGATATTCCATGCAAATGGAAATCAAAAGAAAGCTGGAGTAGCAATCCTCATATCAGACAAAATAGACTTTAAAGTAAAGACGATTCTAAGAGACAAGGCAGGTCACTACATAATGATCAAGGGATCTATCCAAGAGGAAGACATAACAATCATAAATATCTATGCACCTAACACAGGAGCACCCTAATACATAAGACAAACACTTTCAGACATAAAAGAAGTTGACAATAACACAATAATAATAGGAGACTTTAACACTCCTCTCACACCAATGGACAGATCATAAAAAACAGAAAATTAATAAACAAACCACAAGCCTTAAATGCCACACTAGAAGAGATGGACCTCATGAATATCTTTAGGACATTCCATCAAAAAGCAGAATACACTTTCTTCTCAAGTGCTCATGGAACATTCTCCAGGATAGACCACATCTTGGACCACAAATCAAACCTCAGTCAATTCAAGAAAACTGAAATTATATCAACCATCTTCTCAGACCACAATGCAATGAGACTAGAGATCAATTACAGGAAAAAAAAAAACAGTAATAACACAAGCACCTGGAAATTAAACAACACATACCTAAAAAACCAACTGATTCTATGGAAATCAAAGGAGAAATAAAAAAAATTCTAGAAGAAAATGACAATAAACACACAACAGTGCAAAACCTAAGGTATACCACAAAAGCAGTTTTAACAGGGAAGTTTATAGCAATACAATCCTACCTCAAGACACAAGAAAAATATCAGATGACCTAACCCTTCGCTTAAAACAACTGGAGAAAGAAGAACAAAAACACCACTAAGTTAGCAGAAGAGAAATCATAAAGAGCAGAGCAGAAATAAATGAAGAAGAAATGAAAGAAAAAATAGTAAAGATAAATAAATCAAAAGACTGGTTCTTCAAAAAGATAAACGAAATCAACAAACCACTGACCAGACTCATCAAGAAAAAAAGTGAGAAGAACCAAACCATCAGTATCAAAAATGAAAAGGGAGAGATTACAACAGATAATGCAGAAATCCAAAGGATTATAAAAGACTATTATGAACAGCTCTATGGCAACAAACTGGACAACCTGGAGGAAATGGACAATTTCTTAGAAAAGATTAATCTTCCAAGACTGAACCAGGAAGAAATAGAAACTATGAACAACCCAATCACAAGCTCAGAAATCTAATTTATGAACCCATACTTTTCATATTGCATCACACTACTTAGCTTAGATCCATGGCTCTTGATACATTAAATTCACAAAGATGATGGACTGGGACTTACAGTGCTCTTTCAAACTGAAAGTTCAAAGCATCTAAATGTGGGAGTAGGAAAATACTTACAGTAGTCTTGCAAAAGATACTGTGGTAAAGACATCATATAGGTCGATAAAAGTTAAAACTTTAAAAATTGGTTTATCAGATCATTCAATTCAGTCTATATAATTCAAACTCATAGAGAAAACCCCTCAAAAAGGACATTCCATCAAAAGCAGAATACACTTTCTTCTCAAGTGCTCATGGAACATTCTCCAGGATAGACCACATCTTGGACCACAAATCAAACCTCAGTCAATTCAAGAAAACTGAAATTATATCAACCATCTTCTCAGACCACAATGCAATGAGACTAGAGATCAATTACAGGAAAAAAAAAACAGTAATAACACAAGCACCTGGAAATTAAACAACACATACCTAAAAAACCAACTGATTCTATGGAAATCAAAGGAGAAATAAAAAAAATTCTAGAAGAAAATGACAATAAACACACAACAGTGCAAAACCTAAGGTATACCACAAAAGCAGTTTTAACAGGGAAGTTTATAGCAATACAATCCTACCTCAAGACACAAGAAAAATATCAGATGACCTAACCCTTCGCTTAAAACAACTGGAGAAAGAAGAACAAAAACACCACTAAGTTAGCAGAAGAGAAATCATAAAGAGCAGAGCAGAAATAAATGAAGAAGAAATGAAAGAAAAAATAGTAAAGATAAATAAATCAAAAGACTGGTTCTTCAAAAAGATAAACGAAATCAACAAACCACTGACCAGACTCATCAAGAAAAAAAGTGAGAAGAACCAAACCATCAGTATCAAAAATGAAAAGGGAGAGATTACAACAGATAATGCAGAAATCCAAAGGATTATAAAAGACTATTATGAACAGCTCTATGGCAACAAACTGGACAACCTGGAGGAAATGGACAATTTCTTAGAAAAGATTAATCTTCCAAGACTGAACCAGGAAGAAATAGAAACTATGAACAACCCAATCACAAGCTCAGAAATCTAATTTATGAACCCATACTTTTCATATTGCATCACACTACTTAGCTTAGATCCATGGCTCTTGATACATTAAATTCACAAAGATGATGGACTGGGACTTACAGTGCTCTTTCAAACTGAAAGTTCAAAGCATCTAAATGTGGGGAGTAGGAAAATACTTACAGTAGTCTTGCAAAAGATACTGTGGTAAAGACATCATATAGGTCGATAAAAGTTAAAACAATTTGATGTCTAAGTGCTGTGTTAAAATCTTCATTGGAATTCTAAGTCAGATCATTCAATTCAGTCTATATAATTCAAACTCATAGAGAAAACTCGTATTTTGCCTTTCTTTCTCCTTGCATTCTATGTTGTAAACAGTAGTCACTCGTGTGTTATAATATTATCCTGGCCCTTTTTTCATCATCACGTACTTGTAAACCATCTGTCTGCATGGCTCAACTTGTAATTTCAGAGCAAGGATCTTATATTGTGTTGGAGTTCACTAGTTTTATATGTAAAAAATTTTTTACTAGAGAACTTTTTTTTTTAAATTTTGGCCTCTTTTATTGATTTTTTGTTTATTTATTTTCATCCATCTTTGTTCTTCAGCCTGCATGGACCTTCTATTGCAGTGGCCTCTTTCATTGCATAGCACTGGCTCTGGGCACATGTGCTCCAGAGCGTGGCTCGTGATTGGACACACCAGTCCAGCCTCTCCGAGCACATGGGGTCTTCCTGGATCTGGGATCAAATTGATGCCACTTGCATTGCAAGGTGCACTCTACCCACTGGACAACGAAGGAAGCCCTAAAAAATATTTTAAAAGTCATCATTATGAATATTTTCGTGAATAGGAACCAGTACTGAGCTAGTTGCTAAAATCAAGCCTTAAATTTAATTAAAATATAGTTTAGCTTAAATAGATAAATGACTTACTCTTGTATTATATGAATAAAGTAAATTATCTTGTTACTACAGTTAGTGGTCATTTAGATTAGAGCTTCAATTCAGGAATTATAGCTAAAACTAATTATTTGGGAGTTTACTTAGGGAAAATGTTTAATAGTGGTCAGTTGACTGTCGAATATTTTATTGAAGGATTTTTCTTTATATATTACTAGCAATATTATATCATTTCAATTCGAGTTTAGCACTAAAATACTAGATTAAATGAATGTAAAATTTGGAAACCGCTTTTTCTAAAATTAATTAAAAATACTTCTTTTCTTCTCAACTGAAAAGCTGTTTAAACCATATTGTATTTCTTTGTGTGTGCGTGTGTGTGTGTGTGTGTGTGTGATTTAATACATTTTATTTAGAAAACTTGCCAAATATTAGAGAGTACATATTTTCGTTGATAATCTCCATGGAGCATTTATAAATATTAACCATACTCTAGACCATGCTCTATCTCTTTTGAAAAACAAATCTCAAATACCAAAGAGTTAGTATTATACTTACTTAGCACATTGTGTATGTAAATCATAATTAGAGGACAATTACAGCAGGAACTAAAAATGCCCTGTGTGTTTGGAAAATTTTAAACATGCCACTAAACTCATCAAGGAAGACATTTTCTTTATTTTTTTTAATCATTTTTAAAAAATTTTTCATTTTGCTTTTTACTTTTACAGAGTTTTGTTGTTTACAGATATGTATGATCCCAGATTAGTCATATGTATATCCTCCCCCATCCCACCCCTCCAGGCTGTCACACAGCACCCCTGCAGGATCCTCTTTTCTTATAGCGCAATGACAATAGCTATTTTTTTCACATAAGACAGTATAGGTTTTCATGCTACTTCCTTTACGTCTCCCACCCACTGTTCATTCCCCACAATGTCCATATGTCTGTTCTCCATGTGTGTTTTTTCATTGCTTCACTGCGTGTGTTATCATTACCATCCTACTCGATTCCATATATATATGTTAGTATATTGTACTTGTCTTTCTGTTTTTGACTTCAGTTTTTATGGTAGGTTCTAGATCCAGCCACCTCATTAGGACAGATTCTTCTACATGTCTTTTTACAGTTGAGTAGTATTCCATTGTATATAGGTACCAGAGCTTCTTTATGCATTCATTTGTCGATGGACATCTAGGTTGCTTCCATGTTCTAGCTATTGTGTAGAGTGCTGCAATGAACATTGGAGTATAGGTGCCTCTTTCAATTCTGATTTCATCAGGATATAAGCCTAATGTCCTGATGGGATTCCTAGGTTGTATTGTGCTTCTATTTTTAGTTTTTCAAGGAATCTCTAGGCAAGAGTGTTCCCTTTTCTCCACACACTCTCCAGCATTTATTGTCTGTAGATTTGTTGATGATGGCCATTCTGATGGGTGTGAGGTGATATCTCATTGTAGTTTTGATTTGCATTTCTCTAATAATAAGTGAGGTTGACCATCGTTTCATGTGTTTTTTGGCCATCTGTATGTCCTCTTTGGAGAGTAAACCATGTTGTATTTCTAACTTCATATTTATTTACACAAATTTACCAACACTATGTTTTATTATTATGGTTAAATAGTAAACCATGGAGTTTTAAATGCACTAAAGTATTTAAAATCTTTAAAAACAGACAATTATTATTAATTATCTTGAACCTGGTCATTGTTAGTTATCTTGAGCCTTATCATACTATTAAAACCAACTTTTCATATGGATAGTAATATGATTCTCTAATTTGCACTCACTCTATGTATGTCTGTTATTTCTCATTATTTAGGGACCTCCTGGCTTACCTGGCCTCAAAGGTGACCCTGGCTCCAAGGGTGAGAAGGTAAGAATAAAATAATGTATTATTACAATGTCAATATTCTAATTGCAGAGACTATATTATGCAGATTAAAATCACTCAAAAGGAAATGTCACGGAATAGCTTTGTCATTCTAACCAAGGAAAAAGATGTCAATCCTTAGTTTCAAAGAGGAATTTAGGAAAGTGAAAATGTACAAAATAATGATGAGAAATGTGCCAGAACTTGGTGTTATATTTGTCACTGTTCCTTTGTAGGAACCATATGGAGAAAGCATATGGTTGTACTAAAATAAGTATTCAGAAAATAAACAATAACAAAGTGCCCATTTTTTCATGTTTTAAACATGAAAATAAAAAAGTTTAAACTAGACTGTCCTTCAGATGGTGATTTAGAAAATATGTGTGCTCTATTGCATCAAACAATTAAAGAAAATAAAACATCTTCAGAATGGCATTCATATTTTCAAATTGCTTTTGTCTGTAAATATTTCTTAGATGTTCTAAAATCTCTGAAGAATAGAAATCAATATATATATATATATATATATATATATTGTTTCTCTTTTTTTTATTAACACCCAAAATATTTTCTGCTATGGTATAGACAATTCAAAATGTTGTGATAGTTTCAGTTGAACAGTGAAGGGATTCAGCCATAGGTATACATTTATCCAGTGCTTATTAAAACAATGAGATTTCAGTTGTTTGTTTCCCCAATATTGTATATGGTCATTATTGGTCTTTTAGTTGAAGGAATTCCCTTTAGGTAAATGCAACACTGAAATATTTTGTTCAATTCAAAATCAGAAAGCATTTTGTTCAATAATACATATTCCTAACCCTTAATCAAGGTCTCACATAATGTAATCCGTTTAATGATCCTAGTAGGTGAGGGGAGGGAAGGATCTTAATCTTATATTTCATTCAGAAAGAGTTAAAGTCTTTAATCTATTTTTCATAAAGTTACCGTTAATTATTTTACGATTATGTTAAGACATGGTTTCAACTGAATATATCATTAAAATTTCTTTGCCTTTCAACTTTTCATATGGATAGTAATATGATTCTCTAATTTGCACTCACTCTATGTATGTCTGTTATTTCTCATTATTTAGGGACCTCCTGGCTTACCTGGCCTCAAAGGTGACCCTGGCTCCAAGGGTGAGAAGGTAAGAATAAAATAATGTATTATTACAATGTCAATATTCTAATTGCAGAGACTATATTATGCAGATTAAAATCACTCAAAAGGAAATGTCACGGAATAGCTTTGTCATTCTAACCAAGGAAAAAGATGTCAATCCTTAGTTTCAAAGAGGAATTTAGGAAAGTGAAAATGTACAAAATAATGATGAGAAATGTGCCAGAACTTGGTGTTATATTTGTCACTGTTCCTTTGTAGGAACCATATGGAGAAAGCATATGGTTGTACTAAAATAAGTATTCAGAAAATAAACAATAACAAAGTGCCCATTTTTTCATGTTTTAAACATGAAAATAAAAAAGTTTAAACTAGACTGTCCTTCAGATGGTGATTTAGAAAATATGTGTGCTCTATTGCATCAAACAATTAAAGAAAATAAAACATCTTCAGAATGGCATTCATATTTTCAAATTGCTTTTGTCTGTAAATATTTCTTAGATGTTCTAAAATCTCTGAAGAATAGAAATCAATATATATATATATATATATATATATATTGTTTCTCTTTTTTTTATTAACACCCAAAATATTTTCTGCTATGGTATAGACAATTCAAAATGTTGTGATAGTTTCAGTTGAACAGTGAAGGGATTCAGCCATAGGTATACATTTATCCAGTGCTTATTAAAACAATGAGATTTCAGTTGTTTGTTTCCCCAATATTGTATATGGTCATTATTGGTCTTTTAGTTGAAGGAATTCCCTTTAGGTAAATGCAACACTGAAATATTTTGTTCAATTCAAAATCAGAAAGCATTTTGTTCAATAATACATATTCCTAACCCTTAATCAAGGTCTCACATAATGTAATCCGTTTAATGATCCTAGTAGGTGAGGGGAGGGAAGGATCTTAATCTTATATTTCATTCAGAAAGAGTTAAAGTCTTTAATCTATTTTTCATAAAGTTACCGTTAATTATTTTACGATTATGTTAAGACATGGTTTCAACTGAATATATCATTAAAATTTCTTTGCCTTTCAAAGGGGCATCCTGGTTTAATTGGCCTGATTGGTCCTCCAGGAGAACAAGGTGAAAAGGGTGACAGAGGACTCCCTGGGACTCAAGGATCTCCAGGAGCAAAGGGAGATGGAGTGAGTAAAGATATAAAGTATTTTGCTACTCCTTTCCAATCCTACACCCAATACACGCCCATGCCTGCACACATGCCTTTAAACATGACCAAGGAAATGATGTAGAGGGCCTTCATCTCCTAAGTCAATGATGTTTTCAAAAAGAAATTTATTTGACTTTAGACTAACTAAATCAAAATTATAACAACTTGGAAGCCATAAAAATTATAATTCTGTAGTTAATTATACAAATGTTTATGAATCCTCAACACATACAAATGATTATTCTAAAGGCTGCAGGACTATAAAGATATATAAGGAGAGAGACACTGTAGCAAAGTAGAAAAAAAATACAGATTATCTTACAAAAGCTATGTCTTAGATTCACAGTGGAAAATTTTAACCATTCCTCTGAATTTTTTTCATTGTCTAAATTTTGCAGTGTGTTATTATACAACATATGAAAATGGAATCACTGATAAGAACTCTTTAATTTGGATGCTTCTTCTCTGTAGGGAATTCCAGGTCCTGCTGGCCCTATAGGTCCTCCTGGTCCTCCAGGCTTACCAGTAAGTACAAGACAAAAGAATTTTACAAGGTCAATGTATAAATATACCAAAGAGACACAAATTCTCCAGATTTTATGTGTACTTTTGCTTTTGCATTTTATAGGGTCCTCAGGGTCCAAAGGGTACTAAAGGCTCTACAGTAAGTATCTTTCCCTTTGGCCTTTAAAATTTTCAGTGCTTTGTACTCTATTTATCCTGTTCCTTCTTCTTTCTAACAGGGACCTGCTGGCCAAAAGGGTGACAGTGGTCTTCCTGGGCCTCCTGGACCTCCGGTAAGTGTATGGTATCAAGACTGATATTCTGGCAATTCTTGAGACAGCCAGTGATTTCGCTGAATTTTATAAGAATGAAAAAGCACATTCTCTCAATGTGCTGATTTTCTAGGAAGTAGCAACTACCTTAATTACATACTCAGGTCTACATGCCAACACTTGTTTTTAATTGGCTTCACTTTTTGCATATAAAGATACCTTAACTATATATTAGAATAATCTGGCTGTTATTAGTCTTTACAAAAATATCATATATTTTTATGTCACATTTTCATGAAAGAAACTGCATATATGCTGCAAAAATATATTAATACCTAACTTGAAATAAAAAGTAAAGTTAAGATACTTGGCATTTTTTCCTCCTGCATATAATGATAATAATAAAAGCAACATTAAGAGCTGTCACTTATTAGTACTGACATTTACCAGGCTTCACGCAATCATTGTGTTAGATCCATGCGACAAAATTTGAGAGTTCTTCTAGAACTTGTTTTCAGGCTATATGTATATTAGTTTGCTGGGATGACAATAATAAAGAATCACAAAATAGATGGTTCAAACAATAAAAATGTATTGTCTAAAGGGCTTCCCTGGTGGTCCAATGGATAAGGAAACTGTCTTGCAGTGCAAGGGGCGCCGGTTCGATCCCTGGCCTGGGAGGATCCCACATGCCACGGAATGGCTGGACCGATGTGTCCAACTACCGAGCCTGAGCTCTGGAGCACATAAGCCCTGATAAGAACTCTTTAATTTGGATGCTTCTTCTCTGTAGGGAATTCCAGGTCCTGCTGGCCCTATAGGTCCTCCTGGTCCTCCAGGCTTACCAGTAAGTACAAGACAAAAGAATTTTACAAGGTCAATGTATAAATATACCAAAGAGACACAAATTCTCCAGATTTTATGTGTACTTTTGCTTTTGCATTTTATAGGGTCCTCAGGGTCCAAAGGGTACTAAAGGCTCTACAGTAAGTATCTTTCCCTTTGGCCTTTAAAATTTTCAGTGCTTTGTACTCTATTTATCCTGTTCCTTCTTCTTTCTAACAGGGACCTGCTGGCCAAAAGGGTGACAGTGGTCTTCCTGGGCCTCCTGGACCTCCGGTAAGTGTATGGTATCAAGACTGATATTCTGGCAATTCTTGAGACAGCCAGTGATTTCGCTGAATTTTATAAGAATGAAAAAGCACATTCTCTCAATGTGCTGATTTTCTAGGAAGTAGCAACTACCTTAATTACATACTCAGGTCTACATGCCAACACTTGTTTTTAATTGGCTTCACTTTTTGCATATAAAGATACCTTAACTATATATTAGAATAATCTGGCTGTTATTAGTCTTTACAAAAATATCATATATTTTTATGTCACATTTTCATGAAAGAAACTGCATATATGCTGCAAAAATATATTAATACCTAACTTGAAATAAAAAGTAAAGTTAAGATACTTGGCATTTTTCCTCCTGCATATAATGATAATAATAAAAGCAACATTAAGAGCTGTCACTTATTAGTACTGACATTTACCAGGCTTCACGCAATCATTGTGTTAGATCCATGCGACAAAATTTGAGAGTTCTTCTAGAACTTGTTTTCAGGCTATATGTATATTAGTTTGCTGGGATGACAATAATAAAGAATCACAAAATAGATGGTTCAAACAATAAAAATGTATTGTCTAAAGGGCTTCCCTGGTGGTCCAATGGATAAGGAAACTGTCTTGCAGTGCAAGGGGCGCCGGTTCGATCCCTGGCCTGGGAGGATCCCACATGCCACGGAATGGCTGGACCGATGTGTCCAACTACCGAGCCTGAGCTCTGGAGCACATAAGCCCAGAGCCGGTGCCCTGCAATGAGAGAGCCCACTGCAATGGGAGGCCCAAACAGGCCCAAAGAACAAAGATAAATAAATGAAAGATCAATAGACGTGGCCAAAAGAACAATGTATTGTCTAACAAATTTAGAAGGAAGAAGTCCCAGACCAAGTGTTGGCAAAGTTGTTTTCTTTCTGATGCATGTGGGGGCGGAAAAGATCTGTTGGAGACCTCTCCCCTGAATTTGTAGATGGCTGTCTTCTCCTTGTGTCTCTTCCCATGGTCTCTGTCTATGCATGTTTCTGTGCCAGATTTTCCCATTTTAGAAGGACATCAGCCATACTGGAATAGAAACCACCTTAATTCCCTCATGTTCACTTTCAAAATTACATCTACAGCCACCCCACTTCTAAATAAGGCCTTCCTCTGAGTTACTGTGGCTTAAGAATTCTACATATAAATTTGTATGACATAGAATTCAATCCATAAAAATACAGATTAACTATTTGATGCCGTTCTCCTGTTATACATATGTAAATTCAAGTCTGATTGTACTCCTTTTAAGTTTGCTTATATATACAGCTATACATGTTTGAAACCAGCTAACATGTATTTTTTAATGTGATATAACTTATTATCAAGTACAATAGACATCTCATTATATAACACAAGAACCTGAAAATGTTGTTTTAATCTTCAGAGACTATAATCTAGTTGCATAGATAGAACATGTAAATGAGGACTAGTTAATAAATGAAAAATAAAAAAGTAACATATATAGCATATGTCCACACAAATCTATGCTGTTTCTTGTATACAAAAAGGTCCAGAAGTCATCTGATTTTTGTGCCACTAGATTCTTTTTAATAGAATTCACAGTTTCTATATAAAGCTATATATATATATATATATATATAAAGTATATATAAGCAATTAGATAATACATTAAAATAAGGAAAACAATGAAAAGCTAAACAAACTGTAATCTCTTACAGCAATACCATATTCAGTAATAACTATATTTGCAGAATATTTTACCTTAGGAGAGAGTTACATGCATGTCATCTCTTTTACAGGGTCCACCAGGTGAAGTCATACAGCCTTTACCAATCTTGTCACCCAAAAAAACAAGAAGACATGCAGAAAGCATGCAAGCAGATGCAGGTGATAATATTCTAGATTACACTGATGGAATGGAGGAAATATTTGGTTCCCTCAATTCCTTGAAACAAGACATTGAACATATGAAGTTTCCAATGGGGACACAGACCAACCCAGCCCGAACTTGCAAAGATCTGCAACTCAGCCATCCTGACTTCCCAGATGGTATGTTAATAATACATAACCAAGCGTATGTCTTGAGCCTGTTAGTGACTGAGATGCACTGTTAGCTCATTAATTCTAGTTAAATGTTTAATATAGTCTCTAAATAAAAGGAGAGTGAATGATTATTAATTCCAATCTTATAGACAGAAAAAGTCGTTTAGACTGTAACTCTAGATCTACTTTGGAAAGCCTTTGTTTTTTAAAATAAGATTTTATTAAATTATGACAAGATCATTTTTGGATGGTTATAGGTAACAAGGGTTTTCCAGGTGGCTCAGGGTAATGAATCCCCTGCCAGTGTAGGAGACACAGGTTCAAGCCTGTTTCGAAAGAGCCCCTGGAGAGGGAAATGACAACCTATTCCAATATTCCTGCCTGGGAAATATGGACAGAGTAGCCTGGCAGTCTAAATGTATTTTTAATGTGATATAACTTATTATCAAGTACAATAGACATCTCATTATATAACACAAGAACCTGAAAATGTTGTTTTAATCTTCAGAGACTATAATCTAGTTGCATAGATAGAACATGTAAATGAGGACTAGTTAATAAATGAAAAATAAAAAAGTAACATATATAGCATATGTCCACACAAATCTATGCTGTTTCTTGTATACAAAAAGGTCCAGAAGTCATCTGATTTTTGTGCCACTAGATTCTTTTTAATAGAATTCACAGTTTCTATATAAAGCTATATATATATATATATATATATAAAGTATATATAAGCAATTAGATAATACATTAAAATAAGGAAAACAATGAAAAGCTAAACAAACTGTAATCTCTTACAGCAATACCATATTCAGTAATAACTATATTTGCAGAATATTTTACCTTAGGAGAGAGTTACATGCATGTCATCTCTTTTACAGGGTCCACCAGGTGAAGTCATACAGCCTTTACCAATCTTGTCACCCAAAAAAACAAGAAGACATGCAGAAAGCATGCAAGCAGATGCAGGTGATAATATTCTAGATTACACTGATGGAATGGAGGAAATATTTGGTTCCCTCAATTCCTTGAAACAAGACATTGAACATATGAAGTTTCCAATGGGGACACAGACCAACCCAGCCCGAACTTGCAAAGATCTGCAACTCAGCCATCCTGACTTCCCAGATGGTATGTTAATAATACATAACCAAGCGTATGTCTTGAGCCTGTTAGTGACTGAGATGCACTGTTAGCTCATTAATTCTAGTTAAATGTTTAATATAGTCTCTAAATAAAAGGAGAGTGAATGATTATTAATTCCAATCTTATAGACAGAAAAAGTCGTTTAGACTGTAACTCTAGATCTACTTTGGAAAGCCTTTGTTTTTTAAAATAAGATTTTATTAAATTATGACAAGATCATTTTTGGATGGTTATAGGTAACAAGGGTTTTCCAGGTGGCTCAGGGTAATGAATCCCCCTGCCAGTGTAGGAGACACAGGTTCGAAGCCTGTTTCGGAAAGAGCCCCTGGAGAGGGAAATGACAACCTATTCCAATATTCCTGCCTGGGAAATATGGACAGAGTAGCCTGGCAGGCTACAGTCCATGGGGTCCCAAGGAGTCGCATAAGACTTAGTGACTAAACAACAACAACAAACTAACACAGTATTTTACTGTGTAATAACTATCATAGAATTAGTTTGATGTGTGTACATGTATGTGTATGTTACTACATATTTGTAGTCTATATCCTAACTTAACATTCATGATTAAATAGCATAACTGATTCACATGTGACCTATCAATTTAGCAATGATTGGATAAACAGAATATCTAAGAATTAGGATAGTTTAACTTATTTAAAAAAATTATTTCACTTATCCATGAATATCCAGAACAACTGTGAACAATTTATTTGTAATAATAATCAAGATAATTTAGTTTACCTACTCACTCCAGTATTCTTGCCTGGGAAATCCCATGGACTGAAGGGTCTGGTGGGCCACAGTCCATGAGGTTGCAAAAGATTTGGACATGATTGAGTGACTAAACGACAACAGAATTATTTGATAAATCTCTTCCATACCCATTCTGAGAAGGAAACAGGTATCCTAAGTGAAGTGACTAGTTCCCATAATCCTAAACTAAACTAACAAGGGGCAGATCTGTATCTGATTTTAAATGTCCCACCTTCTGTGGAAATACTGTGTTCCCCTGTTACTTGTGGGACAACATTAGTTCCCACTATTGATCATGCAATGAATGTTGAAACAGATCTAAATAACTCAGTATAGATGGAAGAGTTTCATGCAAGTCAGAAACAGACATTCTTTATGATACAGAATGTCTTAAAATTCTCCTATCTTAATCAGACACAGTCTGTAAGAGGAAACACAGGTAATTATTAAGGATTCTTTACAAACTGCTATCAAAAGTCTGTGCATATATAATATATTCATTTGAAAATTATATTGTTTAGTTTCATATTAATTCAGTGACTTATGAGAAGAATGATCCAGATTTCTGATCTAGCTAAGGAAATCATCCATATGTGACTGAAAATCAATGTAAAAAATGATAGCATTTACTGACAATATAAAACAACATATGATTAACTAGAGCTTGATGCTCAAGACTCTTTTGTAAATTTGTAGGACAGAAAGCTCACTGTGGACTACAGTTCCCAGTAGTTTCCATATATTAACTAGTTTTATTAATTTTTATATTAATTCATTATAATTGAATACGCATTTATTTATCCCAAGGAGTCGCATAAGACTTAGTGACTAAACAACAACAACAAACTAACACAGTATTTTACTGTGTAATAACTATCATAGAATTAGTTTGATGTGTGTACATGTATGTGTATGTTACTACATATTTGTAGTCTATATCCTAACTTAACATTCATGATTAAATAGCATAACTGATTCACATGTGACCTATCAATTTAGCAATGATTGGATAAACAGAATATCTAAGAATTAGGATAGTTTAACTTATTTAAAAAAATTATTTCACTTATCCATGAATATCCAGAACAACTGTGAACAATTTATTTGTAATAATAATCAAGATAATTTAGTTTACCTACTCACTCCAGTATTCTTGCCTGGGAAATCCCATGGACTGAAGGGTCTGGTGGGCCACAGTCCATGAGGTTGCAAAAGATTTGGACATGATTGAGTGACTAAACGACAACAGAATTATTTGATAAATCTCTTCCATACCCATTCTGAGAAGGAAACAGGTATCCTAAGTGAAGTGACTAGTTCCCATAATCCTAAACTAAACTAACAAGGGGCAGATCTGTATCTGATTTTAAATGTCCCACCTTCTGTGGAAATACTGTGTTCCCCTGTTACTTGTGGGACAACATTAGTTCCCACTATTGATCATGCAATGAATGTTGAAACAGATCTAAATAACTCAGTATAGATGGAAGAGTTTCATGCAAGTCAGAAACAGACATTCTTTATGATACAGAATGTCTTAAAATTCTCCTATCTTAATCAGACACAGTCTGTAAGAGGAAACACAGGTAATTATTAAGGATTCTTTACAAACTGCTATCAAAAGTCTGTGCATATATAATATATTCATTTGAAAATTATATTGTTTAGTTTCATATTAATTCAGTGACTTATGAGAAGAATGATCCAGATTTCTGATCTAGCTAAGGAAATCATCCATATGTGACTGAAAATCAATGTAAAAAATGATAGCATTTACTGACAATATAAAACAACATATGATTAACTAGAGCTTGATGCTCAAGACTCTTTTGTAAATTTGTAGGACAGAAAGCTCACTGTGGACTACAGTTCCCAGTAGTTTCCATATATTAACTAGTTTTATTAATTTTTATATTAATTCATTATAATTGAATACGCATTTATTTACTTACTGGTCCCAGGCACTGTTATTCATGCAGAAACTCACAGATAAACAGAAAGAACTATGCCCTTGGGCTATTATTATCAAATGATGGCAGCATGTAAATCTTAAGTTTTACTAATAACATACTATGACAGATAAAGATTTCCCCTGCTACCCACATTTTAGAGGATTCTTTTGAAATCATTTGCAAGCTGAAATGGCAAAAAGCATCCTAGTAATTACATATATGTTATTTGAAAGAATATTTAGTAACAATGTTAACTAAGATAAAAATAATGAATACCATATAATTCAAAATCATTATTCTAAAAAAGCCTAAAAATATCAAAGATTAAGAGTGGCTATTCCAACTGACAAAGTCTTGGATGATTTGCATTTTCTTGTGTAATTTTTTCTCAAGAATTTCAGTTGGTTCCAGATGTGAACATATTAATGTTGTAATCGGAGAAACTATGAATTTTTTGTTAAAGAATTTATTTCAAAAAGCAAACTGGTGTTAAATTTTTAGGAGTTTCAGTGCTAAACTAAGCAGTTGGAACTTTTACACTGTTTAAAGTTCATAATCAGTGAATTGACATAATTCAAACCAATATTTGAAATGAAATGGCAACATGAAAAATGGTAGGAGAGAAGCAAAGTAATCATCACATTCTGTATCAAGTCTGTCTCCCCAATAATTCTTAAATAAAAACCCCACTGTCTGGGCTTCCCTGGTGGTCCAGTGGGTAAGGACACCGCCTTGCAGTGCAAGAGGTGCCGGTTCGATCCCTAGCCTGGGAAGATCCCACGTGCCGCAGAGTGGCTGGGCCTATGTGTCCAATTACTGAGCCGGAGCTCTGGAGCGCATGCGCCCAGAGCCGGTGCTCTGCAACAACAGAGGTCACTGCAATGGGAGGCCCACAAGGGCCAAAGAACAAAGATGGATGAAAATGGACAAATGAAAGACCAATAGCAGTGGCCGCCTGCTCCCCTCCCTCCCCACCCCACCCTCAAAATAAATAAATAAATAAATCTTTAAAAAAAAAAAAAACACTGTCAATTCCTTAAAAGAATAACTTTTTGTTAGTCCCCCTACTTACCTACTTTACTCACCTCACACCAAAATAATGGTCATTCTCATTTACATGATAAAAGTTGTTCTGTACTATTTAAATAATTAATTAATAGGAAACTGTGTTTAAATATATAAAGCAGACTTCTTTGGAGCCCATTTAAAGAAGGAGTACATTTACTACAAGAAGATTTTGCTAGACAGTAATGCTAAAGTCTGATCCTTGGGACTAAGGAGATATTCTAATCTCCATCGTTACAGTCAATAAATCAAAGAAAACCATATTGATTATTGTGCTCAGGACTTTGATGTTTATTTGCTAAATCCAATCCAAATCTTTTTGCAGTCCCATGAATTGTAACATGCCAGGCTCCTCTCTCCATGGGATTTCACTTAAGTAATACATATAAGAGTTAGGGTCAAGTATACCTCATTTCAATGTACTCGCAATTTATTATACATGGATAAATAGAATGTTGGCAAATAAGGACATTTACAAAGCTCCAGACAGTCAAGACAAAAGGTCATTCTTTATTCAAACATACACCTCAATGTGACCAAAAGCATAAAAGTGATTCATGTAGAGAATTCAATGAACATTCATGTTTCCTTATTTCTCTAATAAAATTGGTCATGTAATGTATTCAGTTTTTGATGTAAATGTATTTGTATGACTTTTTTTATTTTATATCCAATATTTGAAATGAAATGGCAACATGAAATGGTAGGAGAGAAGCAAAGTAATCATCACATTCTGTATCAAGTCTGTCTCCCCAATAATTCTTAAATAAAACCCCACTGTCTGGGCTTCCCTGGTGGTCCAGTGGGTAAGGACACCGCCTTGCAGTGCAAGAGGTGCCGGTTCGATCCCTAGCCTGGGAAGATCCCACGTGCCGCAGAGTGGCTGGGCCTATGTGTCCAATTACTGAGCCGGAGCTCTGGAGCGCATGCGCCCAGAGCCGGTGCTCTGCAACAACAGAGGTCACTGCAATGGGAGGCCCACAAGGGCCAAAGAACAAAGATGGATGAAAATGGACAAATGAAAGACCAATAGCAGTGGCCGCCTGCTCCCCTCCCTCCCCACCCTCAAAATAAATAAATAAATAAATCTTTAAAAAAAAAAAAACACTGTCAATTCCTTAAAAGAATAACTTTTTGTTAGTCCCCCTACTTACCTACTTTACTCACCTCACACCAAAATAATGGTCATTCTCATTTACATGATAAAAGTTGTTCTGTACTATTTAAATAATTAATTAATAGGAAACTGTGTTTAAATATATAAAGCAGACTTCTTTGGAGCCCATTTAAAGAAGGAGTACATTTACTACAAGAAGATTTTGCTAGACAGTAATGCTAAAGTCTGATCCTTGGGACTAAGGAGATATTCTAATCTCCATCGTTACAGTCAATAAATCAAAGAAAACCATATTGATTATTGTGCTCAGGACTTTGATGTTTATTTGCTAAATCCAATCCAAATCTTTTTGCAGTCCCATGAATTGTAACATGCCAGGCTCCTCTCTCCATGGGATTTCACTTAAGTAATACATATAAGAGTTAGGGTCAAGTATACCTCATTTCAATGTACTCGCAATTTATTATACATGGATAAATAGAATGTTGGCAAATAAGGACATTTACAAAGCTCCAGACAGTCAAGACAAAAGGTCATTCTTTATTCAAACATACACCTCAATGTGACCAAAAGCATAAAAGTGATTCATGTAGAGAATTCAATGAACATTCATGTTTCCTTATTTCTCTAATAAAATTGGTCATGTAATGTATTCAGTTTTTGATGTAAATGTATTTGTATGACTTCTTTTTTTCCTGTTTTCAGGTGAATATTGGATTGATCCTAACCAAGGTTGCTCAGGAGATTCCTTCAAAGTTTATTGTAATTTTACATCTGGTGGTGAGACTTGCATTTATCCAGACAAAAAATCAGAGGGAGTAAGTACCAGTCTGTTTTGGTGGTGGCTGTTGACAGTTTCTGCCGTGTTTTTGCAATATTGAACTAAACAGGAAAATTATACTGTCATATTTTCATTTATCTGCTTTTCTTATGGGGTAATTAGAGCATTTCATTTGCATAAACATGAATAAGATACCAAAGTGACTCACAGAGTTAACAAATACTTCTTATTTTTTACCCAGATGTATTCTCTATGCACCTGCTTGCTCTCTCAAATTCCATGGCTTTCCATGACACAGCACAGCTGATTCTCAGATTTAGTGCATGAATAGTAGTAGTCTTTCCATGTGGTAGAACTCACAGCTGTATCTTATGCTCAAAATACACAATTTTATAAAGAATGAATCTCTCCCATTAGGGTATTCTCTGCCCTTTCATATAGTCTCTTCAAACATAGCCCTTAATTTTCACCAAGTAGATCAATATATGTGAGTTCTACCTTTAAAGTTATAGACAAATGATTAATATAATAAAAGATTTTTCATAACATAGTTACCTTCTCCAAGCATTTTATAGGTGAGACATTTTGAATTTATTTGTATTCTTTTAATAAATCACATTCCTGTTAGTAAGTGGAGTAGACAAGAGACAAAACAAGTAACTTTTTAAAAATATTTTAACTTTATTGGAGTTTAGTCATCTATAAGATTGTGTTAGTTTCAGGTGTACAGCAGAGTGATTCAGTTACATGTGCGTACGTGCTAAGACGCTTCAGTCATGTCTGACTCTTTGCAACCCTATGGACTGTAGCCCACCAGTCTCCTCTGTCCATGAGATTTTCCAGGCAAGAATACCGGAGCAAGTTGTTATGCTCTCCGCCCTGGATCTTCCTGATCGAGGGGTCAAACCCAAGTCTCATATCTCCTGCAATAGCATTACCTGGGAAGCCTGATTCAGTTATATACATACATATATTTGTACTTTTTAAGATTCTTTTCTCATGTAGGTTATCACAGAATATTGGGTAGAGTTCCCTGTGCTATAGAGTAGGTCTTTTTGGTAATCTATTTTATATAAGTAGTGTCCATGTGTTCATCCCAAGCTCCCGATTGATTCCTCCTCCCTCCATGTTTCCTCTTTGGTAACCATCAGTTTAAGATAAAACAAGTAGCTTCGTGACTAATCTCTTTGGTTGAGACATTTAGTTAGTAAGTGAAGGATAGGAAGTAGAAGCAGGAGACAGTATCTGCCATGATAACCGTTTCCTGGCATTGTGAGGGCTCCTTTGGGGTATCTCAGTTACCAAAAACCAGAGGTTAACAAAAAACTTCTTATTTTTTACCCAGATGTATTCTCTATGCACCTGCTTGCTCTCTCAAATTCCATGGCTTTCCATGACACAGCACAGCTGATTCTCAGATTTAGTGCATGAATAGTAGTAGTCTTTCCATGTGGTAGAACTCACAGCTGTATCTTATGCTCAAAATACACAATTTTATAAAGAATGAATCTCTCCCATTAGGGTATTCTCTGCCCTTTCATATAGTCTCTTCAAACATAGCCCTTAATTTTCACCAAGTAGATCAATATATGTGAGTTCTACCTTTAAAGTTATAGACAAATGATTAATATAATAAAAGATTTTTCATAACATAGTTACCTTCTCCAAGCATTTTATAGGTGAGACATTTTGAATTTATTTGTATTCTTTTAATAAATCACATTCCTGTTAGTAAGTGGAGTAGACAAGAGACAAAACAAGTAACTTTTTAAAAATATTTTAACTTTATTGGAGTTTAGTCATCTATAAGATTGTGTTAGTTTCAGGTGTACAGCAGAGTGATTCAGTTACATGTGCGTACGTGCTAAGACGCTTCAGTCATGTCTGACTCTTTGCAACCCTATGGACTGTAGCCCACCAGTCTCCTCTGTCCATGAGATTTTCCAGGCAAGAATACCGGAGCAAGTTGTTATGCTCTCCGCCCTGGATCTTCCTGATCGAGGGGTCAAACCCAAGTCTCATATCTCCTGCAATAGCATTACCTGGGAAGCCTGATTCAGTTATATACATACATATATTTGTACTTTTTAAGATTCTTTTCTCATGTAGGTTATCACAGAATATTGGGTAGAGTTCCCTGTGCTATAGAGTAGGTCTTTTTGGTAATCTATTTTATATAAGTAGTGTCCATGTGTTCATCCCAAGCTCCCGATTGATTCCTCCTCCCTCCATGTTTCCTCTTTGGTAACCATCAGTTTAAGATAAAACAAGTAGCTTCGTGACTAATCTCTTTGGTTGAGACATTTAGTTAGTAAGTGAAGGATAGGAAGTAGAAGCAGGAGACAGTATCTGCCATGATAACCGTTTCCTGGCATTGTGAGGGCTCCCTTTGCAGGGGGCTGCCTAAGAGTTCTGCTCATGTCCCCTACAGCCAACACAAAGTATGCCTTTACCAGATGATTTCCCTCCTCCCATTTTTTTTGAGCAATTAAAAAAAAAAGGAAAAAAAAATAACTCAAAATTCACTAAATGGTAGCTCATAAGATCGATCTCAGATTTTGTTTTTTCCCCCCATTTTGTGTGATCCAGGTAAATCATTTAAAAAACTCTTTAGCATCATAGTCTTATTGAAAATTAGTAATAAATATATAAACAATACTGTTTATAATTTTAACTAACTTTTCTCTTCTTTTCAACAGGTAAGAATTTCATCGTGGCCAAAGGAAAAACCAGGAAGCTGGTTTAGTGAATTTAAAAGAGGAAAACTGGTATGTTATTACCTTAGCATGCAGTGGTGGACCTTGAACATCATAATTCATGTTCAAATTTATATAATCACTAGCCCTTTTCTGTGGAGGTCTAAATTATACAAAGTAGGAGTACATGAATTTCCTAGTTTGATTTATCTAAATCTCTTAGACCACTTTGGGATTTTAGAGAGAAGTCTAAAATTTTTTATCAAAATAAGTGGATATATATTAAATCTAACAAAATAATAAAATAAAGTATGCAGTTCACTAAGTATCTGAGATAGATACCCATAAAATAGATATTAGAAATATCAGATATAGAGAATATAATATCTATTTAGGATCTCCGACTCTATTTCATTTCCTTTATACTTGAAAACTAATTTATTCTTTGTTTTCAATTGCATAAATATTTGTACTTTTTAAAAAGTTTTTCTTTTCTCATGTGGGTTTAGAAGGTTCCTGGGCTATAGAGGAGGTCTTTTTGGTAATCTATTTTATATAAGTAGTGTCCATGTGTTCATCCCAAGCTCCCGATTGATTCCTCCTCCCTCCATGTTTCCTCTTTGGTAACCATCAGTTTAAGATAAAACAAGTAGCTTCGTGACTAATCTCTTTGGTTGAGACATTTAGTTAGTAAGTGAAGGATAGGAAGTAGAAGCAGGAGACAGTATCTGCCATGATAACCGTTTCCTGGCATTGTGAGGGCTCCCTTTGCAGGGGGCTGCCTAAGAGTTCTGCTCATGTCCCCTACAGCCAACACAAAGTATGCCTTTACCAGATGATTTCCCTCCTCCCATTTTTTTTGAGCAATTAAAAAAAAAAGGAAAAAAAAATAACTCAAAATTCACTAAATGGTAGCTCATAAGATCGATCTCAGATTTTGTTTTTTCCCCCCATTTTGTGTGATCCAGGTAAATCATTTAAAAAACTCTTTAGCATCATAGTCTTATTGAAAATTAGTAATAAATATATAAACAATACTGTTTATAATTTTAACTAACTTTTCTCTTCTTTTCAACAGGTAAGAATTTCATCGTGGCCAAAGGAAAAACCAGGAAGCTGGTTTAGTGAATTTAAAAGAGGAAAACTGGTATGTTATTACCTTAGCATGCAGTGGTGGACCTTGAACATCATAATTCATGTTCAAATTTATATAATCACTAGCCCTTTTCTGTGGAGGTCTAAATTATACAAAGTAGGAGTACATGAATTTCCTAGTTTGATTTATCTAAATCTCTTAGACCACTTTGGGATTTTAGAGAGAAGTCTAAAATTTTTTATCAAAATAAGTGGATATATATTAAATCTAACAAAATAATAAAATAAAGTATGCAGTTCACTAAGTATCTGAGATAGATACCCATAAAATAGATATTAGAAATATCAGATATAGAGAATATAATATCTATTTAGGATCTCCGACTCTATTTCATTTCCTTTATACTTGAAAACTAATTTATTCTTTGTTTTCAATTGCAAGAAGAGTTTTAGAATGTGGAATGTTTTTTCCAGTAGTTAAATCTGTAAATAAAGTGAGCTGATTACCTGAACTTTTGTGGATTACAACACAGATTTAATTAGGTATTTCCATAGAATCACCAGTCCATGGTTAGTCATTTTCTAGAGGTATTTTAAGATTGCATGTCAAAACTAAATTTGCATTTTAAAAATGTTAAAGCTATACTTATGTTTGAAATATTACCTTTCATATATTCAAATGAAAATTTCTCACTTATTCTGATAATTATTCAATACTTTAATGTTCCTTAGAAAACTGTTATTTTCCATTGATAAGTATTTATACAATTGTTATTCTCATGTCTTAGAGAATAACATCTCATGCCTAGTGCTGGTGATACAGTAATGAATGCAAGTACATCATCTAAGGACAGAAAAACAGGCAGGTCTGTGCTGAAAATTAGTGGACTAAAAGCCTCTTGGAAGACTGTAGCCCTAAAATGTAAAATTCAGGAACATGTTAAAAAATTGGAGTCAGATAGATATACTAGGAAAAGATATGAAATGAAACAAAATAAAAATAGTTAATCTTTGCATTTCACTGGGGTTCCTCAATTTTCATTTTACTGTTTTACCACTCTATTATTCAAAAAAGTACAGAAATATAATGAAAGATTTCTTGGAAACAAAGACATTTTTTTGTAATGTTTACTTACGGATTAGGAAACAGAAGTATAGAGGTAAAGTGATTTTTTTTCCAAGATAAGTTTTGTTGACCGTAACTAAGGTGAGAATCCACCCTGATTTCATAAAATCCTATATCTGGGTCTTCTCTCGGTGCATACTTTCTTTGGTTAAGTGAAAAAAATGGGTCTGTTGAAACATCCTCATGCTTCTGGGATCTCAGTTCACTGCTGACAATGATTTTATACTTTATAATAGAAAAGAGGAAAAGAGATTTTATTTTCTTTAAAGTGTCTCTTTATTGTCTTATTTCCAGCTTTCATATTTAGATGTTGAAGGCAATTCCATTAATATGGTGCAAATGACATTCCTGAAACTACTGACGGCCTCTGCTCGGCAGAACTTCACCTACCACTGTCATCAGTCAGCAGCCTGGTATGATGTGTCTTCAGGAAGCTATGACAAAGCACTTCGGTTCCTGGGATCAAATGATGAGGAGATGTCCTATGACAACAACCCTTACATCAAAGCCCTATTTGATGGCTGTGCAGTGAGTACAATTCCTGTCACCTTCTTTCACAGATGTGAGAAGCAGTCTGTAACCATTCCACTTTGGCCCTAAGTCAGATTTTTCTCATGAAGTGGGTGTCCGTTGTCATTAAGCTTCGATGTTTAACACTGACATATTAGGTGCAGTATATTAGAAATCACTAGTATTCACACAGGCACACAGAAACTTTGAAACATAAATATAGACAATTTTTAAAGCCATAGCGGAAGATAATCTTGGATCGTATGTTATTTTTATGGAATTATTCCTGATATTATTCCTTGAATACTATTACAGCCAGTTATTCTTGGAATGAAAAAGATCAAGGACCTTATTTCATTTGCCTCCTTAATTCATGACTCTAAAATGACAGATAAAGGAATCACCATTGTACCATTTATACCATAGATAATTCTTACTCTTGTATTTTGCTTATAGGGATTTGTTGATTGATAGTATGTGAAACAGCTACAGTCATTTTGTTATTTTTATCCTCTGCAACTGTCTTTCTCATACATTTGGGAATTTCATAACAGTAAATGACCAAGAGAGCATCTTAAATAACTTATTTTCTTAGCTGATTACTGAAAAGTCACAATGTACAAATAAACAAAGTAAGTACATCACATATAGATCAAAGAAGAGAACATACTGCATATCAAAAGGAGCTAGTGGTTTGGATTTCCTAATATAATGTACTGATAATTATTCATAAAATTAATACATAGCAACAGAAGTGTTTTGACTTTGGATTTCTTATAATTCATATACTGTATTCAAGTTTTTCTTAGACAATTTGGCCATGTGTATGTGCATATAAATACAGTCAACGTTCAAAATTTTAAACTACATATAGCATCAGTGATAAGAAGAATGAATTAATATAAAGATAATGGAAAATTTATTTTCCACTCTCTTCTTTCTTTCCTTCTTACCTCCACTCAGAGGCTTCAGAAAAAATTAATGTACATTAGAAGTGTGAGATGATTGTATAACTTTTTATTTCTGTTTAACTTTACAGTCCAGAAAAGGCTATGAAAAGACTGTGATTGAAATCAATACACCGAAAATTGATCAAGTACCTATCGTTGATGTAATGATCAATGACTTTGGTGATCAAAATCAGAAGTTTGGATGAGGAGATGTCCTATGACAACAACCCTTACATCAAAGCCCTATTTGATGGCTGTGCAGTGAGTACAATTCCTGTCACCTTCTTTCACAGATGTGAGAAGCAGTCTGTAACCATTCCACTTTGGCCCTAAGTCAGATTTTTCTCATGAAGTGGGTGTCCGTTGTCATTAAGCTTCGATGTTTAACACTGACATATTAGGTGCAGTATATTAGAAATCACTAGTATTCACACAGGCACACAGAAACTTTGAAACATAAATATAGACAATTTTTAAAGCCATAGCGGAAGATAATCTTGGATCGTATGTTATTTTTATGGAATTATTCCTGATATTATTCCTTGAATACTATTACAGCCAGTTATTCTTGGAATGAAAAAGATCAAGGACCTTATTTCATTTGCCTCCTTAATTCATGACTCTAAAATGACAGATAAAGGAATCACCATTGTACCATTTATACCATAGATAATTCTTACTCTTGTATTTTGCTTATAGGGATTTGTTGATTGATAGTATGTGAAACAGCTACAGTCATTTTGTTATTTTTATCCTCTGCAACTGTCTTTCTCATACATTTGGGAATTTCATAACAGTAAATGACCAAGAGAGCATCTTAAATAACTTATTTTCTTAGCTGATTACTGAAAAGTCACAATGTACAAATAAACAAAGTAAGTACATCACATATAGATCAAAGAAGAGAACATACTGCATATCAAAAGGAGCTAGTGGTTTGGATTTCCTAATATAATGTACTGATAATTATTCATAAAATTAATACATAGCAACAGAAGTGTTTTGACTTTGGATTTCTTATAATTCATATACTGTATTCAAGTTTTTCTTAGACAATTTGGCCATGTGTATGTGCATATAAATACAGTCAACGTTCAAAATTTTAAACTACATATAGCATCAGTGATAAGAAGAATGAATTAATATAAAGATAATGGAAAATTTATTTTCCACTCTCTTCTTTCTTTCCTTCTTACCTCCACTCAGAGGCTTCAGAAAAAATTAATGTACATTAGAAGTGTGAGATGATTGTATAACTTTTTATTTCTGTTTAACTTTACAGTCCAGAAAAGGCTATGAAAAGACTGTGATTGAAATCAATACACCGAAAATTGATCAAGTACCTATCGTTGATGTAATGATCAATGACTTTGGTGATCAAAATCAGAAGTTTGGATTTGAAGTTGGTCCTGTTTGTTTTCTTGGCTAAGACTAAGACAAACAACATATGAAATCAACAGAAACCATACCTTGGTGCCACCAACCCATTTTATGCCACATGCAAGTTTTGAGTAAGAATGGTATAGAAAACAACTTGCTACGTATGTATGTACCAATTAGGAAATATTGATGTCCTTGTGAGGGCAGAACCACATGACAAAACTTTGAAAACCATAAAAATATAAGTTAGTGTGGCTGAAATGGAAACAGGCCTATTCTTGATTCCCAATTTTAAACTCCTTTTCCTATTTGGATTTCTTTGGTGCTGTAGAAAAAAAGAGAAAAAAATATATATTCATAAAAAATATGGTGCTCATTCCCATCCATCAAGGATGTGCTAAAACAGTGTGTTTAATAAATTGTAATTATTTTATGTACAGTTCTATACTGTTATCTATGTGTCCATTTCCAAAACTTGCACATCTCTGAATTCATGTGACTCTAATTTTATGACAATTGCAGAACTATGATGGCAATAAATATATGTATTAAGAAATAAAGTTGTAATTTCCAATGGCTCTAATTCCCTTTCTTTGATGAATAATAAAATGCCTTTGTATATATTGATGTTGAAGCATTCAATTATTTGATGTCGCCAACAAATTTCTCGGAGGGCAAAACCTGGAAGACATTTGGAAGCACACACCAAGCAACTCTTCTCAACTGACGGTAACTTTGCTGAATTTCAGCCAAAAGCATCATGCTTTTGATGCTTTATTCAATGCTATACCTCAACCTTTTTCTTGTGAGAATTCAGGATCTCACAGGATACTGGTATATATGGAAAATAAGCAAGTTTATATTCTGGGACATGAAAACGGGGAGTTTATATTCTGAATGAATTAATATAAAGATAATGGAAAATTTATTTTCCACTCTCTTCTTTCTTTCCTTCTTACCTCCACTCAGAGGCTTCAGAAAAAATTAATGTACATTAGAAGTGTGAGATGATTGTATAACTTTTTATTTCTGTTTAACTTTACAGTCCAGAAAAGGCTATGAAAAGACTGTGATTGAAATCAATACACCGAAAATTGATCAAGTACCTATCGTTGATGTAATGATCAATGACTTTGGTGATCAAAATCAGAAGTTTGGATTTGAAGTTGGTCCTGTTTGTTTTCTTGGCTAAGACTAAGACAAACAACATATGAAATCAACAGAAACCATACCTTGGTGCCACCAACCCATTTTATGCCACATGCAAGTTTTGAGTAAGAATGGTATAGAAAACAACTTGCTACGTATGTATGTACCAATTAGGAAATATTGATGTCCTTGTGAGGGCAGAACCACATGACAAAACTTTGAAAACCATAAAAATATAAGTTAGTGTGGCTGAAATGGAAACAGGCCTATTCTTGATTCCCAATTTTAAACTCCTTTTCCTATTTGGATTTCTTTGGTGCTGTAGAAAAAAAGAGAAAAAAATATATATTCATAAAAAATATGGTGCTCATTCCCATCCATCAAGGATGTGCTAAAACAGTGTGTTTAATAAATTGTAATTATTTTATGTACAGTTCTATACTGTTATCTATGTGTCCATTTCCAAAACTTGCACATCTCTGAATTCATGTGACTCTAATTTTATGACAATTGCAGAACTATGATGGCAATAAATATATGTATTAAGAAATAAAGTTGTAATTTCCAATGGCTCTAATTCCCTTTCTTTGATGAATAATAAAATGCCTTTGTATATATTGATGTTGAAGCATTCAATTATTTGATGTCGCCAACAAATTTCTCGGAGGGCAAAACCTGGAAGACATTTGGAAGCACACACCAAGCAACTCTTCTCAACTGACGGTAACTTTGCTGAATTTCAGCCAAAAGCATCATGCTTTTTGATGCTTTATTCAATGCTATACCTCAACCTTTTTCTTTTCAGAATTCAGGATCTCACAGGATACTTGTATATATGGAAAATAAGCAAGTTTATATTCTGGGACATGAAAACGTGAATGAGAAGCTATTTTAACAAATTGATGCCTTCATCAAGCAATCAATCACATGCGTAATTTTTTTTTTTTTTTACTATCTTATCTCGTTGTTTTCAGTGTGCTTCAGCTCTTCAGGTTACTATTAAAAGATGGAAGCTAAGCAATTATTTATGAACTTGTTCAATATGACATTTTAATCAATCAACTTCTTGAATTGGATGCTAAGTTGCATATTATATTAGTCTTCAAATATTATTTTACCTGCACCTGGGCAACAAATATTTCTTTCAAGATAATATCATGCATTATTTGACCAACCTAATTGCTAAATAACATATGGGGTGAACTGTTACTAACAGTGCTTGTTTTAAAAGTCATACTTATTATAAACTATAAAAACTTTTTTCTACTAAGGGATTTTCTTTCAGGTAGCTTGAAATAGTAGCAAAATCTGAAAATTACAAATTGAACTTTGTATCTATTTTAAGTAATATATGTAAGACTTGAAAATATATGTTTTTTATTATTTCTTATATGAAATGTTAAGTTAATTGATACCAGATTTCAATGGAACATTTTGAACTGATAATTTATCACAGAAGAGCATATCTGTAATATTGAAATTAAAACGTGAACATTGTCATTTAGAGGTGTTTTTTATTATTATTTTTGAAATCAAGTTTGTAAATGTCCTTTCAATAAGGGAGTTATGAATCGTATAAATAAACTGAAGTCTTGTCTACCTGGATTGGTCATTCTCTTTCTTAAATAGATTTTAAATTACTCTCTGTTGCAGAAAAGGCTTTCAATACTGTTTCTTGACCATCCAGGTTAGAATAGTTATACATTTTTTAAAAAGAATACTATCCTTTAGAGATTAGTTGTTTAAATTCTCTACATTTCTGAAGTAAAAACACAACATGTCAATACTCTGTAAACAAAATAACAATAGATATATTTTAAATTATTCTAAATGTTTTTAATAACTTAACATGTCAATACTTTCCCTGTTTATATTTTTCAGGATTCAGGATCTCACAGGATACTGGTCTATATGGAAAATAAGCAAGGTTATATTCTGGGACATGAAAACGTGAATGAGAAGCTATTTTAACAAATTGATGCCTTCATCAAGCAATCAATCACATGCGTACTTTTTTTTTTTACTATCTTATCTCGTTGTTTTCAGTGTGCTTCAGCTCTTCAGGTTACTATTAAAAGATGGAAGCTAAGCAATTATTTATGAACTTGTTCAATATGACATTTTAATCAATCAACTTCTTGAATTGGATGCTAAGTTGCATATTATATTAGTCTTCAAATATTATTTTACCTGCACCTGGGCAACAAATATTTCTTTCAAGATAATATCATGCATTATTTGACCAACCTAATTGCTAAATAACATATGGGGTGAACTGTTACTAACAGTGCTTGTTTTAAAAGTCATACTTATTATAAACTATAAAAACTTTTTCTACTAAGGGATTTTCTTTCAGGTAGCTTGAAATAGTAGCAAAATCTGAAAATTACAAATTGAACTTTGTATCTATTTTAAGTAATATATGTAAGACTTGAAAATATATGTTTTTTATTATTTCTTATATGAAATGTTAAGTTAATTGATACCAGATTTCAATGGAACATTTTGAACTGATAATTTATCACAGAAGAGCATATCTGTAATATTGAAATTAAAACGTGAACATTGTCATTTAGAGGTGTTTTTTATTATTATTTTTGAAATCAAGTTTGTAAATGTCCTTTCAATAAGGGAGTTATGAATCGTATAAATAAACTGAAGTCTTGTCTACCTGGATTGGTCATTCTCTTTCTTAAATAGATTTTAAATTACTCTCTGTTGCAGAAAAGGCTTTCAATACTGTTTCTTGACCATCCAGGTTAGAATAGTTATACATTTTTTAAAAAGAATACTATCCTTTAGAGATTAGTTGTTTAAATTCTCTACATTTCTGAAGTAAAAACACAACATGTCAATACTCTGTAAACAAAATAACAATAGATATATTTTTAAATTATTCTAAATGTTTTTATAATTAAACATATTATGAAGTCTCAAAAATGTTCATAAGTTCAGCATTAGAAGAATTTCCAGACCTTTTATTTGAAGTATAGACGCTAAATCAAAAATAAAATGATATTGTCTATCAAGAGGAATTCCATACATCAGTTTAACAAATGCATAGCAATGAGGGAATATTTTTTATATTGACCTGCACTGGGGAAGTTGCATCATTTACTTGTCCAGTTAAACAAAACTGGCTTCAAATTTGGCACTTAATAGAATTCATGCATAAACAGCTAAATCACATATCCTTTCCTATACCTTCCAGCTATGGATATGGTCTTCTGCATAGGTATTGAATTTTTTCCTATCTCTTATAATTGATTTCATCAGGAAAAAATGAAGCTTTCAAAGGGAAAAAGCATTATTATGGAACATTCCAGTCTTGACCCAGCATATATGTCATTCATGTATAAATTATAGAGAATAATATTGACGTTGCAGGCCTGGGTAAGTCCTGGACCTGATGCACATTAGTTCAGTTCAGTTGCTCAGTTATGTCCACCTCTCTGTGACCACGTGGACTGCAGCACGCCACACCTGCCTGTCCTTCACTGTCTCCTGGAGCCTGCTCAAACTCTCAGTGATGTCATCCAACCATCTTGTCATTTGTCATCCCCTTCTCCTTTTGCCTTCTATTTTTTCTACCATCAGGGCTCTTTTCCAATGAGTTGTCTTTTCACATCAGGTGACCAAAATATTGAAACTTGAGCTTCGGCATCAGTCCTTCCAATGAATATTCAGGTTTGATTTTTGGGGGGATTAACTGGTTTAATCTCGTTGCAGTCCAAGCGACTCTCAAGAGTCTTCTCCAACACGACAGTTCAAAGGCATCAGTTCTTCACTGCTCAACCTTCTTTACTGTTCAGCTCTCATGTTTATACATGACTACTGGGAAAATCATAGCTTTGACTGTACTTTGGTCAGCAAAGTGATGTCTCTGCTTTTTAATATGCTGTCTAGGTTTTTCTTCCAAGGAGTAAGCATCTTAATTTCATGCACATAAACTTTGGTGTAATTATCTTAAAAAGAAAAAATTACAAATAAAAAATACAAAAGTTAGTATTCAGAATAAGTAAAGACAATATAACAAATTACTAATTTAAAAAACAAACCCATACCGAACATATTAGAACATCCAGGAAAATATTAATGTTTTTATTAATTAAATTTGTAAAGTACTTCTGTAACAATTTTATCCATGTGTTTGCTTATTTTTTCATTTAAATTTATTGGCTGCAAGCTCTGCCTCTTTAAATGAGAATTTTATAATTTAAATTTCTTATAGAAATAATGTTTTTCTAACATGTCAGATTTAAAATGCTTTTTATTTACAATAGCTTAGACATATTTCAAAGTCACACTCTGTTATTGTTTAATTTTAGATTAGTTTAAATTCAGGGAAAGCTCTTTTATGTTTCCTTCACACCGTACTTCACACCATATACTTGTAAGAATTTTCCACAGCTGATTCTGTACATTTTGTACCTTGTTTCTCCTCTATCAATAAATTTCAGATTCTGGGACCACAAGACACATGTATACTCTGGTATAAATCCTGCTATCTTATCCTTTTCACTATCATAACACAGTGGGTAACAGGGTCATTCCAGAAAGCAATTTCTATACTGTGATTACTAGCAATGATGGCATATAAATATTAGCTGTAAGCCACATAATTATATCACCAACTAGGCATATTCCAAAAATGCCAAATAAATGAATGCCTAATCAAACTTCCTCCTTACAGGTTCCTTCCACATCACCCAACACAAAAAAGAATGTCATGGTGAAGTTGGAGTGTAATGACAATGTTCTCAGCTTATCATGGTTAAAGAATCTTTGGCAGATCTTACTCATCATATGACCACACAGACATATTTTTAGGAGCTCTTTAAGGTCTTAGATGATAACTGAAAGAGGATTATGAAGCTTCAGTTTTATTAGCTTCAAGTAAACAGCCCTCTGCAAGCTGGAAAACAAAAAAGAGTTAATAGACACCTTGCAGTACTCATGCGGTTTTTGACTGTACTTTGGTCAGCAAAGTGATGTCTCTGCTTTTAATATGCTGTCTAGGTTTTTCTTCCAAGGAGTAAGCATCTTAATTTCATGCACATAAACTTTGGTGTAATTATTTTAAAAAAGAAAAAATTACAAATAAAAAATACAAAAGTTAGTATTCAGAATAAGTAAAGACAATATAACAAATTACTAATTTAAAAAACAAACCCATACCGAACATATTAGAACATCCAGGAAAATATTAATGTTTTTATTAATTAAATTTGTAAAGTACTTCTGTAACAATTTTATCCATGTGTTTGCTTATTTTTTCATTTAAATTTATTGGCTGCAAGCTCTGCCTCTTTAAATGAGAATTTTATAATTTAAATTTCTTATAGAAATAATGTTTTTCTAACATGTCAGATTTAAAATGCTTTTTATTTACAATAGCTTAGACATATTTCAAAGTCACACTCTGTTATTGTTTAATTTTAGATTAGTTTAAATTCAGGGAAAGCTCTTTTATGTTTCCTTCACACCGTACTTCACACCATATACTTGTAAGAATTTTCCACAGCTGATTCTGTACATTTTGTACCTTGTTTCTCCTCTATCAATAAATTTCAGATTCTGGGACCACAAGACACATGTATACTCTGGTATAAATCCTGCTATCTTATCCTTTTCACTATCATAACACAGTGGGTAACAGGGTCATTCCAGAAAGCAATTTCTATACTGTGATTACTAGCAATGATGGCATATAAATATTAGCTGTAAGCCACATAATTATATCACCAACTAGGCATATTCCAAAAATGCCAAATAAATGAATGCCTAATCAAACTTCCTCCTTACAGGTTCCTTCCACATCACCCAACACAAAAAAGAATGTCATGGTGAAGTTGGAGTGTAATGACAATGTTCTCAGCTTATCATGGTTAAAGAATCTTTGGCAGATCTTACTCATCATATGACCACACAGACATATTTTTAGGAGCTCTTTAAGGTCTTAGATGATAACTGAAAGAGGATTATGAAGCTTCAGTTTTATTAGCTTCAAGTAAACAGCCCTCTGCAAGCTGGAAAACTGAAAAATAAATGAGTTAATTAAGGGCCTAGCACCTATACACTACACTAAGTCAATAGTCACTACTGCTCTAGATTTCCTATTCTACTATCACCACCTCAGTATGTGATTTTTGTAAGTTCCTTTATAAAACATGGCTAATGATATGTGCTGCTTACTCGGTAAGACTTTTACAAAGATTTAATTTTCAAAACGTAAAACACAATATAAATTGTATCATAGAAGTTCAAATCAGCAGTCTCACATAAAATACAAGTCTTGGAACTTTCCTGGTGGTCCAGTGAGTAAGACTCCATACTGACAATGCAGAGGGCTCAGCTTTGATCCCTGCTCAGGGAACTAGATCCTACACACCACAGCTCTGTTGCATACTGCAACAAAGATCCCACAAGCAGCATCTAAGGCCCAGAACAGCCAAATAAATTAAATAATAATAAAAAAGATTCTTCGAATCATCTTAAAAAAATACAACCCTTACCTTACATATATTCACAAAGGATAAAAAAAAAATAGTAGCATAAATGATAATTAAGAACTCCAATTCATCAGTTTCTCAAGTCCCCTTTTACCAGGATGTTTTGCTCTTGAGAAGGGTAGGTTTAAAAGGTTTTAGGGGCCTTAAATTTTATATTTTGCTGATCATATCTCTGTAGTGATCATACAACTGATAATTCCTCAATGCAGCTGCAGCCTGAAGACCCAGAGATTCCAGAAGTACTTATAATTTTAAATCTTTAAGGATAGCATTCCAAGTTTAGCTCTCAGTTCAGGCAACCCCTGCTGTATCCTTATTTATTTTCTTTCTTCTTTCCTTTTTGCCTTGCTGCAGGTTTGTGGGATCTTAGTTCCCTAACCAGGGATTGAACCTGGATCCTCTGCAGTGAAAGCATAGAGTCCTAACCAATGGATCACCAGGGAATTCCCTCCTCATTTATTTTCTAGCTAGTAAGTACATCACTTAATATTTATAAGGATATTGCTCAGGGTCAAAAGAAAGGAAGAAAAGAGTTACAGATCTGTTAACTGTTTCCTTCTAAAAACATAAGTAACAATAATTTCAGGAATGTTTCATGTTATAAAAAGTAGAACTTATAATAGCCTTATAATGCCATTTCTCCCTATAACGGTATTCACACAAAGCTCCACAAATACACTGATTGTTACTTTTATATTACCTATATATGTCTATAAAAAATAAAATAGTTGTAAATAATGTTTGATATTTGTAAGTTCCTTTATAAAACATGGCTAATGATATGTGCTGCTTACTCGGTAAGACTTTTACAAAGATTTAATTTTCAAAACGTAAAACACAATATAAATTGTATCATAGAAGTTCAAATCAGCAGTCTCACATAAAATACAAGTCTTGGAACTTTCCTGGTGGTCCAGTGAGTAAGACTCCATACTGACAATGCAGAGGGCTCAGCTTTGATCCCTGCTCAGGGAACTAGATCCTACACACCACAGCTCTGTTGCATACTGCAACAAAGATCCCACAAGCAGCATCTAAGGCCCAGAACAGCCAAATAAATTAAATAATAATAAAAAAGATTCTTCGAATCATCTTAAAAAAATACAACCCTTACCTTACATATATTCACAAAGGATAAAAAAAAAATAGTAGCATAAATGATAATTAAGAACTCCAATTCATCAGTTTCTCAAGTCCCCTTTTACCAGGATGTTTTGCTCTTGAGAAGGGTAGGTTTAAAAGGTTTTAGGGGCCTTAAATTTTATATTTTGCTGATCATATCTCTGTAGTGATCATACAACTGATAATTCCTCAATGCAGCTGCAGCCTGAAGACCCAGAGATTCCAGAAGTACTTATAATTTTAAATCTTTAAGGATAGCATTCCAAGTTTAGCTCTCAGTTCAGGCAACCCCTGCTGTATCCTTATTTATTTTCTTTCTTCTTTCCTTTTTGCCTTGCTGCAGGTTTGTGGGATCTTAGTTCCCTAACCAGGGATTGAACCTGGATCCTCTGCAGTGAAAGCATAGAGTCCTAACCAATGGATCACCAGGGAATTCCCTCCTCATTTATTTTCTAGCTAGTAAGTACATCACTTAATATTTATAAGGATATTGCTCAGGGTCAAAAGAAAGGAAGAAAAGAGTTACAGATCTGTTAACTGTTTCCTTCTAAAAACATAAGTAACAATAATTTCAGGAATGTTTCATGTTATAAAAAGTAGAACTTATAATAGCCTTATAATGCCATTTCTCCCTATAACGGTATTCACACAAAGCTCCACAAATACACTGATTGTTACTTTTATATTACCTATATATGTCTATAAAAAATAAAATAGTTGTAAATAATGTTTGATATTTTTTTAGCTTACTGGGGAAAATGAGTATTTCTAAGGCACAAAGAAACTTTAACCTGAAATGACATGAATTTCTCTGCTCTACCTTGAGAAGACCAAACTGAATTAAATGGGGGAAAAAAAGTCCTCGGGGGAAAAAAAGTCCTCTAAGAAAGAGATTTGCCATGTTTTCAAACCAGCACAGTGGAGAATTCTGTGTAACCAATTCCTTAATGACATGAGTTTTGGCACCTTACCTCTTTCAAGAAAATAAGATTACTCAGTAAAAATTGTTATCATAGCTACCTCTCAGTAAGGCAAAATATATTTTAAAAGCACTCAATTGTATCTTTATGTGATGTTTCTTAGCTATAGAGAAACAAAGTCCACATGTTAGATAACATTATTACATAGTTATCTCTATGTTGTTGTAGAGGTTTTTACATACATCCTGCTAAAAGTGTGGAAAAAGAGAAACAATGATAATAACTACAATATTAGAAAAACTCCAAGTTATTAATTGATTAAAAGTGGAAAAGTAATATTACTAGGTATATACTTTTTTTTTTTTTACTTTAGAATTTTGGTGAAAGAGTTGAAAGTCTCATCATCGTCTGTGTATGAGACCTCTCCCACCATTGGACCTTCCACCCTCCTGTTCTATCCTTCAAAAGGAGATGGGAAAGAAGGGAGGGAGGGGGGCAGAATTTTAAAGCAAATACTTTCTAAATATAATTTAGCTATAAAAAGATCAGGGTATTATGAGCACTCAATATATATTTATATATAAGAATGAGCAAAGAGGCTTTCCTGGTAGTCCAGTGGGTAAAGAGTCCACCTTGCAGTGCAAGGAGCACCAGTTCGATCCCTGGCCCAGGAAGATTCTACGTTCTGCAGCGGCTGGACCTCTGGAAGAAAAGAGTTACAGATCTGTTAACTGTTTCCTTCTAAAAACATAAGTAACAATAATTTCAGGAATGTTTCATGTTATAAAAAGTAGAACTTATAATAGCCTTATAATGCCATTTCTCCCTATAACGGTATTCACACAAAGCTCCACAAATACACTGATTGTTACTTTTATATTACCTATATATGTCTATAAAAAATAAAATAGTTGTAAATAATGTTTGATATTTTTTTAGCTTACTGGGGAAAATGAGTATTTCTAAGGCACAAAGAAACTTTAACCTGAAATGACATGAATTTCTCTGCTCTACCTTGAGAAGACCAAACTGAATTAAATGGGGGAAAAAAAGTCCTCGGGGGAAAAAAAGTCCTCTAAGAAAGAGATTTGCCATGTTTTCAAACCAGCACAGTGGAGAATTCTGTGTAACCAATTCCTTAATGACATGAGTTTTGGCACCTTACCTCTTTCAAGAAAATAAGATTACTCAGAAAAAATTGTTATCATAGATACCTCTCAGTAAGGCAAAATATATTTTAAAAGCACTCAATTGTATCTTTATGTGATGTTTCTTAGCTATAGAGAAACAAAGTCCACATGTTAGATAACATTATTACATAGTTATCTCTATGTTGTTGTAGAGGTTTTTACATACATCCTGCTAAAAGTGTGGAAAAAGAGAAACAATGATAATAACTACAATATTAGAAAAACTCCAAGTTATTAATTGATTAAAAGTGGAAAAGTAATATTACTAGGTATATACTTTTTTTTTTTTTACTTTAGAATTTTGGTGAAAGAGTTGAAAGTCTCATCATCGTCTGTGTATGAGACCTCTCCCACCATTGGACCTTCCACCCTCCTGTTCTATCCTTCAAAAGGAGATGGGAAAGAAGGGAGGGAGGGGGGCAGAATTTTAAAGCAAATACTTTCTAAATATAATTTAGCTATAAAAAGATCAGGGTATTATGAGCACTCAATATATATTTATATATAAGAATGAGCAAAAGAGGCTTTCCTGGTAGTCCAGTGGGTAAAGAGTCCACCTTGCAGTGCAAGGAGCACCAGTTCGATCCCTGGCCCAGGAAGATTCTACGTTCTGCAGCGCGGCTGGACCTCTGTGTCCAATTATGAGCCAGCGCTCTGGAGCACATGCACCCAGAGCAAGCAGTGAGGCAGGCCACTGCAAGGAAAGCCCACGCATGCCAAAGAATACAAAAGAAGGATGAAAATAAATATAAGTAAAAGAGGCATGATGGGGGGGAATTTTAAAAAAAAAAAACAAAAAATGAAAACAAAAAAAGCGATGGGCAAATGAAGAAATCATATCTCTATTGTCCGCTTATCAAAGTTGAACTTTTATAGATTGTAATCGCTGTTTCTACTTTCTGACACGTTCTTCAGTTCAGTAAACTTGAACTCACCCCCTGACTATACTGAAACTTTACATTGTAAACAATGGAATATTCATCAAATCCAAAGCACATTTTCTCAGAGATGATAACTGTGTCAAAACCGGCTCCTTCCTGTGCTCCTAATCTCAGTCAACAACAGTTCTATCCACAAAATCACCTAGGCCAAAGGTATTCAGCATCATTATAAATAGCCTGCTGTTCTTTCAAATCAGGTCTCCATTTCTATCCATTTTCCTTTCTAGAAAATCGTTCGCACCTGTTATTTTCCTCTTATCTTTGTTAACACTGAGTTTAGGTAGTGATGATTTGTCACCACCAAATTTTAATAGCTTCCTGTATTTTCTCCTTACTTACAGATACCTGTATTCCCAAATGTAATATAAATAATTGTTCAATCACTCTCTATCACCTACAAAATTGTCTCTTTTGTTATTGTTTATTTTACTACTTACAAAGAGTATATTTACACCTTCCCCTTCTCTCTTGCTTTCTCTTGTCCACAGGCACCTCATGTGAAGAATAATGTTTTGCAAATGCGTACTCATTGTGAGTACCCTAAAATATCAGAATGAAATATTTCTTTTTACATAAATGAAATGTAATATTCCATTTCAGAAAATATTAGTTGTATGATACTCATTAAACTGATAAATTATTTCTCTTAAAAACACTGAGCAATAAAATTAAGATCAAAGAACTTAAATTGTTGAGCAAGACCCTTTGAAATGCTTTCCTATTTTACTACACTTAGCCTTCCATAAGTTTTCACTTAAGAGCAACCTTCTGTAAGACCTGTAGACTAGAGGACCAGGATGACTGAGCTTTGTCCAAGGTGGCCCGTGCATGTCTAAGTGTCCTGTGACTTAACATTGAAATATGAGTAACATTTTATGCACCAAGGTTTTACCTAGAACCATGCTATTGCAATACTCCATCCAAATAATCAAAAAGAATCTTGCTAGAAAGTACGCTTTTAAAAATTGGTACATTTGTAGATCAAATGATAAAGCTGTTAAAATCAGAGTTAAAAGATCTGATGGCTTGGGATGTTCGTAACATATTTCTAAATGAAAAAAATCTCAAAAATCCAGAAAACACAGACTTTTAAGATGATTTTTCATATATTTGAGATAAATGCAGCTTCAGCTTTGTCGAGTGTTTCTTAATCATCATATATTATTGGGAACAAGCTTTACAAGTACATCAGCCCTTTCAGCATGGCTAGCATAAGGCATGGCAATTAGTCTTTTTCACATGAAATTCTCATTTGTAACAGAAAAGAAATGATGAATATTTAAGTAAATACCACAAGTCAAAAACAGAAGTTCTTCAAGTGAATTCTAGTAACTAACTTCAAATAAAGTATGCAAAGGCAGATCAGGGATAGGCTAGTTTGTATATTGGTGTAATTATGTAAGATTTCTCAGCAAGAACCCTTCACAGTGATGCAAATCTGTGTGAAAGTTATATGCATGGTCTTCTGTTAAGACCCCCGATGTTTCCACATTGTTAAACAACACATCTAGTGAAGAAAGTACAAGCTGATATAAAAATGTAGATCTCTAGAGAATCGCAAGAACTAAAAAATCAAAGAGGGACAAAGAAGACATCATTTCTAAATTTACCTATTCCTCATTTTACATATTCCTCTTTGCGCGCCTAGTTTTTCCTAAATTTAATGATTTTTCTTTTCATTTTCATCTTTATTCCAGTTTTATTAAGATATAACTGACATACTGCACTGTATAATTTTAAGGTATACGCATGATGGTTTGAACTACAGACACCATGAGGTGATTACCAAATAAATTTAGTGAGCATCAATCATCTCATATAAACACAAAATAAAAGAAAATAATATTTGTCCTTGTGATAAAAATTCTTAGAATTTACTCCCCTAGAATTTTCATATATGATATACTAAGGTATTTATGACATTTACTCTATTGTATATTACATCCCTAGTACTTATTTATCTTATAACTGGAAGTCTGTATCTTTTGACCATCTTCGTCCAAATTCCCTCTCCTCTTCTGGAGCATTTTATGAGCAAGATGCACCTTTTTGAAAGAGATTTGGTGAAAGAAAATTACATTACACACACACACACACACACACATATATATTAGCACAGATCTAAAGTAAAATTACCTAATGTACTCAATGAAAAATGTTTTAAAATAACTTGATTGACCTTCTTTTATTTTTGACACATACATGTTTATGAACATTTAACTATAATGCTCAAAATTTATCTCCACTTCTTCCTGACTTTGACTACCAAAGAACAATAACCCATGTTTTCATTGTTGCTATGTATGTGCCCGTGTTTCCTATGCATATTTTACACGATCTTTCCCTCTTAGGATGGCACATTCTTTGAAAAAGTTATAGAAAGGATTTAGTTTAGGTTAGAAAACAGGTATGAAAAAGCACTATAAATTTGGCAGAAAGCCAAAGAGCTGGACAGAAGGTTTATTCTTGCTTTATCTTTGACATACTCTAAAGGTGGAGCATGTGGAAATTCTACCAACTAAAGTGTAAGAATGCAATGACATGACAAACAGCAAGCTACTAGGAAAGAAGTTTATCTGGGGAGGTGTTCCCCGGGCAAGCTTCAGCCCTTAAATGGCATGGATAGCTCCTCTGTTGGGACCCCTTATAATTATTTCACTCTTTCTTATGATTGCCCCTTGTTTCCTCAGATTCCTTCTAAATCGAATGAAGGACATCTCACAAGTGGCCATCCACCAGATGCTCCTTCAGCCATACTCCCGACTACCTACTGACCTGGCACCTACAGTCCAGCCCTAACCCCCCATCCCTTGCCCAACCGAACACTCAGCAGGAAGTAGCCAGACCCCTTGGCGTCCTATATCACTAAAAAAGGCTGCAATGTTAGGTTGCCTGGGAATCAGAGCCCCCAGCCCACAAGGTAAAAATAAATGGGCTGACTAAGAGTCATCTGAAAAACAGGCCCCAGAGGAACAAAGAAGCCATAAAACCACTGGCCCGTTTACTGGTGCCAAAGGTCCTGCAACTGGTCATAAGGAACCATACCAGAAAGAAGAAAATCAGCCTGATTACAAGTTTTTTTCCACAACGATGAACCACTTCATGTTCACCTTGACTTGCCCCCTACCCTTGTTTATTTTCCCCTATAAAAAACCTTCAGCTTGTCCTGGGTGCAACTTCACTGGCCCACCTCTTGAACCTGTGAAGCTCACCCAGGAACACTTCCCAAAATAAACTCCTTTCCTAGTAGTTTGCTGTTCATCGTGTCATTGCATTATTACATAAAGAACTAAAGTTTTCTTATGTAAACTCTTAGCTCTTATAGTAACAAAAATCCACCTTATTTCCCTGGCAGTAGGATATCTTTGGTGTTTATATTTTAAGCCTAGTATCCCAAGCAAAGATTTTATTTTTGTAAAATATTTTATTGTGGCCACGTGTTTCCTATGCATATTTTACACGATCTTTCCCTCTTAGGATGGCACATTCTTTGAAAAAGTTATAGAAAGGATTTAGTTTAGGTTAGAAAACAGGTATGAAAAAGCACTATAAATTTGGCAGAAAGCCAAAGAGCTGGACAGAAGGTTTATTCTTGCTTTATCTTTGACATACTCTAAAGGTGGAGCATGTGGAAATTCTACCAACTAAAGTGTAAGAATGCAATGACATGACAAACAGCAAGCTACTAGGAAAGAAGTTTATCTGGGAGGTGTTCCCCGGGCAAGCTTCAGCCCTTAAATGGCATGGATAGCTCCTCTGTTGGGACCCCTTATAATTATTTCACTCTTTCTTATGATTGCCCCTTGTTTCCTCAGATTCCTTCTAAATCGAATGAAGGACATCTCACAAGTGGCCATCCACCAGATGCTCCTTCAGCCATACTCCCGACTACCTACTGACCTGGCACCTACAGTCCAGCCCTAACCCCCCATCCCTTGCCCAACCGAACACTCAGCAGGAAGTAGCCAGACCCCTTGGCGTCCTATATCACTAAAAAAGGCTGCAATGTTAGGTTGCCTGGGAATCAGAGCCCCCAGCCCACAAGGTAAAAATAAATGGGCTGACTAAGAGTCATCTGAAAAACAGGCCCCAGAGGAACAAAGAAGCCATAAAACCACTGGCCCGTTTACTGGTGCCAAAGGTCCTGCAACTGGTCATAAGGAACCATACCAGAAAGAAGAAAATCAGCCTGATTACAAGTTTTTTTCCACAACGATGAACCACTTCATGTTCACCTTGACTTGCCCCTACCCTTGTTTATTTTCCCCTATAAAAAACCTTCAGCTTGTCCTGGGTGCAACTTCACTGGCCCACCTCTTGAACCTGTGAAGCTCACCCAGGAACACTTCCCAAAATAAACTCCTTTCCTAGTAGTTTGCTGTTCATCGTGTCATTGCATTATTACATAAAGAACTAAAGTTTTCTTATGTAAACTCTTAGCTCTTATAGTAACAAAAATCCACCTTATTTCCCTGGCAGTAGGATATCTTTGGTGTTTATATTTTAAGCCTAGTATCCCAAGCAAAGATTTTATTTTTGTAAAATATTTTATTGTGGCCACGTATTTTGTAGAATGTAGTTTAACATTTTGTTCGTGGAACCCCAAAATTACTTGGTATAATTTGATAAAATATAAAATAAATGGCTTAAAGAAAGTTATCATTTAAGCCTTTAAAAAATCACTTTATAAATATTTCTAAAGGAAATAGAAAAATTTATAATACTTAGCAAAAAGAATAATAAAATTCCTTTATTCTTTATTACCTTTTTTTTTTAATTCACAAGTTTTGTTATTCCTTCCAAGATGTTTCTCATAACTGTCTTACTATATACCTTAATTACTAGAGTGTCCTATTTGGAGTTCTTTTTTGGGCCAGCTTACTTATTACTCCTTATTATAATTGTCCACTTCTACTTCTTACCTATGCACACAAACACTCCAATCCATACTACTATTGTTTCCCAGTTCATCCTTTTTTAATTAATCAAATGTTCCCATCTGAGTTTTCTATTACAATAATGGGACTTTCCAGGTGGCACTAGTGGTAAAGAATTTGCCTGCCAATGCAGGAGACATAAGAGATGCAGGTTTGATCCCTGGGTTGGGAAGATCCCCTGGAGAAGGAAATGGCAACCCACTCCAGTTTTCTTGTCTGGAGAAACCCATGGACAGAGGAACCTGGTGAGTTATAGTCCATGGGGTCACAAAGAGACATGACCAAAGTGACTGAGTGTGTGTATATATAACTAAATCATTTTGCTGTACAATAATACTGTCTAATAAATAGCTATAAAATTTAATAATTCAAGTATAAAGTTTTATTATTGCTCATGAGTCTGTGCATAGGTGAGAGAGCTTTCTAGCCTGCAACTGGCTAGACTGATCTTACTTGGACTTATTCATGTGTCTGCTGTCTGTGACAAATAAGTAGCCTTCTGGGAACTAGTTATCAAGAATGACCCTGCCTGTGATGAATTTCCTTCACATGACTTTTCATCCTCCTGCATTCTATAACAAACTTCTTTAAATGATAATGAAAGGAGAGGGAGACAGAGGGATAGAAAGTATACACAACCATTAATTTTAGACCAGGGTCAGAACTGTTGTGCTGTTAATTGGTCAAAATTAAGTCACAGACTAACAGACTCACTGAAAGAAGAAAATAGTCTTCACCCCCTAATGGGAAAGGCTGCAAAATCCCATGACAAAGTATATGGTTGTAGAGAGGAGGAGGAGATCCTGAACGCTTCTTCATTCTATTGTAGTCACTGTCAATCTACTGCTCAGAATCTTTCAAGGACCTATTTCATGTTCTCATCAAATGTAAGCTCAAGATCTCAAATCCAATGGCTTCAATCTAGCCCAAACTTCATTTTTTATTTAGCTTAATTAAGCGCCTTTCCTATTTGTCTTTAACATGCTTCTTCTACCCGAGCCAGATCATCTTCTCACTCTTACATGGATAAGTCTTGCATTTTTAATCATTCATAGTTCTGTGCTCTCACCTCTCTCTCTTACATATAGCTTTTTTCATCTTTTATACCTATCTAAACTCTACTTTTATTAAAATTCAGCTTATTTTTACTAAGTCTTTATTTTTATTAGAGTCTCAGATGCTTCCTGATTAGTGCACATAGCTATTTTTAATTTCTGAACTCTTAAACATAGGTTCTACATCGTTTCAGTTCTTGGATGTGTAATTCTTTGTGTCATATACTTCTCTTTAATGAGTGTTAGTTTGGTCTGCCCAATGAGAGTATAAAATGTGAATTTCCTAGAGTCTGAACATTATTTATAATGATATAGATTTGTTATGGGTTGAATTATGTCCTCCAAAAATTCATATGTTGGCCTCCTAACCGCCAAGCATCACAATATGATCTTATTCGAAGAGAAGATCTTTACAGAGGTCATCAAGTTAATACGAAGCTATTAGGGGAGGACCTCATCTAATTACACTGATGTCCTTATAAAAGAGAGAAATTTGAACTAACAGACAAACAGAGAGAGAAGAAAATGTATGGAGACACAGGGAAAAGGGAAAAGAAAGCTGTATACAAGCCAAGGAGAGAGGCTTGGAACAAGCTAAGGAGAGGTGCTTGAAACAGATCTTTTCCTCAGAGTTAACAGAAGGAACTTTTGTCTTGACTTTGGATTTCTCTCCTCCAAAATTGTGAGATGATAAGTTTCTATTATTTCAACCATTCAGTCTGTGGCACTCTGTTAGAATAGCCTTGGCAAACTAATATTAAATAAGTATCTATTTCTGTTTGATAAATTGAATAGATGAAACACTCAGGAGTATAAACTAAAAATTCTATGTTCTGAGATGAGAGAAATTTGGACTGAATCATTAGAAACTTAAGATTTCTGGATCACACACTCACAATATATAAAACAAGCTTCTATCTACCAATATTATACTATTGATCAATAAACTAACTAAATTCTCTACCTGATATTTTATATATGAAAGGAAGAAACACATGTGGATGGAAACAGAAGAGATGACAAACAAGTACTGCACACAGGGAGTGAAATGAGCTGTTTTGCTCTAACTATAAAATAGTGGTTTGCAAACATGGGCTGAATGTTAATGAACTAAATGAAATTAAACAGAAGGAGGAAATGGCACCTCATTGTAGTATTCTCCCTGAAAATTCCTGTAGACAGAGAAGCGCAGGTTGCAGTACACAGTCAAAATGATCTTTCATATAGCTTTTTCATCTTTTATACCTATAAAAAAAGCTTATTTTACTAAGTCTTTATTTTTATTAGAGTCTCAGATGCTTCCTGATTAGTGCACATAGCTATTTTTAATTTCTGAACTCTTAAACATAGGTTCTACATCGTTTCAGTTCTTGGATGTGTAATTCTTTGTGTCATATACTTCTCTTTAATGAGTGTTAGTTTGGTCTGCCCAATGAGAGTATAAAATGTGAATTTCCTAGAGTCTGAACATTATTTATAATGATATAGATTTGTTATGGGTTGAATTATGTCCTCCAAAAATTCATATGTTGGCCTCCTAACCGCCAAGCATCACAATATGATCTTATTCGAAGAGAAGATCTTTACAGAGGTCATCAAGTTAATACGAAGCTATTAGGGGAGGACCTCATCTAATTACACTGATGTCCTTATAAAAGAGAGAAATTTGAACTAACAGACAAACAGAGAGAGAAGAAAATGTATGGAGACACAGGGAAAAGGGAAAAGAAAGCTGTATACAAGCCAAGGAGAGAGGCTTGGAACAAGCTAAGGAGAGGTGCTTGAAACAGATCTTTTCCTCAGAGTTAACAGAAGGAACTTTTGTCTTGACTTTGGATTTCTCTCCTCCAAAATTGTGAGATGATAAGTTTCTATTATTTCAACCATTCAGTCTGTGGCACTCTGTTAGAATAGCCTTGGCAAACTAATATTAAATAAGTATCTATTTCTGTTTGATAAATTGAATAGATGAAACACTCAGGAGTATAAACTAAAAATTCTATGTTCTGAGATGAGAGAAATTTGGACTGAATCATTAGAAACTTAAGATTTCTGGATCACACACTCACAATATATAAAACAAGCTTCTATCTACCAATATTATACTATTGATCAATAAACTAACTAAATTCTCTACCTGATATTTTATATATGAAAGGAAGAAACACATGTGGATGGAAACAGAAGAGATGACAAACAAGTACTGCACACAGGGAGTGAAATGAGCTGTTTTGCTCTAACTATAAAATAGTGGTTTGCAAACATGGGCTGAATGTTAATGAACTAAATGAAATTAAACAGAAGGAGGAAATGGCACCTCATTGTAGTATTCTCCCCTGAAAATTCCTGTAGACAGAGAAGCGCAGCAGGTTGCAGTACACAGAGTGGCAAAGAGTCAGACTCAACTGAGCGACTGACTAAGCAAGCAACGCATACAGGTGTAATCAATTTGACTGAGACATGCATTACTTATTTGTTCGTTTGCAGATACAGTGATGAATGAGACAGACATACCCTCTTCACGTTTGGGACTTTAAAGGTAGGTATATTTTTAAAACAAAAAAGTTTATACTGGCAATAATAATATAATCAGTCAGTAAGTAGTTTTGTGATGGACAAAATACAGGAAACTGAGGTCATCTTTGGCAGTGGTTCCAGCCTTGATGAGGAACCTAGTCAGGTATCTGGGAGTTAATGACTTTTAGTATGATCCAAAACTTGTACAGAAATTGTCTTTCTCAGTAATAGGGAAAGAGACAAACTATGTTAAGTAAAGGGAAATAATGATTGTATGTGATTCTAATTCGAAAAAAAATCCTGAAAGACAAAAGTACTGAGTATTTTTCTTTTAGAGTGTGTTCAATTTTTTTTTCTTTAGCTTTTCTTCTTTCTTTGACTACATCAACCTGTCTTCTGGTGTAATTCTGAAACTTTCTGTGAAACAAGCTTCCGCGCCCACAGGTTACTGCTCAACCTGGGCCAACACATTAGAAACCAGGAATAAAATAGCAAGATGCACCTCAGAGACTCACTTAAACTTCTGTAGGGCAGAGCAATACGGGTCTGACCAGCAGAATTGAAAACTCAAAGCAGTACTTCAGAGATAAAATGATACCAGAAATAGAAACAAGCAATCATCAAGAGAACGATTTAAAGCACCTGCTGATGATTCCGTCTCACAGCCAAAGTCAGACAGAAGAAAATTCAATATTGTCCAATGAAGTAAATAAAGTACTGAGGAAAATAAAATCCTAGTGCCTGAGCTAGCAGTAGTATTGATGTCTCCAGATCCTGCATGATAGATGCATTCAGCTGCTGCTGCCGACATGGCTGTAGAACTATATACCAGCTTGTGGCATCATGAACTACTCAGTTTAGACAGACTCATCCCCAGGACAGAGTGATTTGGGCAGTTATTCTATGTTATGTTCTTTGGGGGAGACCCGCTCTGCTGCCAGCAGACAGCTGGGCAGCGATTCTTTGAGCCAGGGGATGCTGCTTGCCAGACAGAGCTGGAAAGAGACATGCAACATGATTCCACCACAAGCAGACCTTAAACTGGCCTGATCTCCAAAGACATCTAGGGGATATCAGTAAGAGCCATCTGCAGAACTGTTTGCATAATAACTGCTAGCACTTCTGGGAAAAATCATTAAAGAGATTATTATGGAGATCCTATACTGGGAACCAAAGAGCCAAACCCGGCTCTCATGCCTACGTTCTTTGGTCTGAATAGTGCTGGCTTGCATACATTGTTTTTAAACATTTGTAATTAGTTTCTAACCATTAAAAACTCGACTTTCTGGCTTCTCTGAAAATGTGGAGGATCTAACATATTGTGGATATGTGCCCACTGTACCTTTTTGATGGGGACACACGTTTCTCTAATTTGCTGTAGCTCTCAGTAATCCCCTATTGTTTTGCTTATAATTCATTTGCTTCATTTTTTATAATATGCATCTAGGCATTTAGTTCCTAAACCCAGGACTCAGGAGACAAAAGAAGGTGGATATTATAAGATATTGATCAAAATTCATTATGTAGACAAAAAGCAAAGTGAAGACGCCCACAGGTTACTGCTCAACCTGGGCCAACACATTAGAAACCAGGAATAAAATAGCAAGATGCACCTCAGAGACTCACTTAAACTTCTGTAGGGCAGAGCAATACGGGTCTGACCAGCAGAATTGAAAACTCAAAGCAGTACTTCAGAGATAAAATGATACCAGAAATAGAAACAAGCAATCATCAAGAGAACGATTTAAAGCACCTGCTGATGATTCCGTCTCACAGCCAAAGTCAGACAGAAGAAAATTCAATATTGTCCAATGAAGTAAATAAAGTACTGAGGAAAATAAAATCCTAGTGCCTGAGCTAGCAGTAGTATTGATGTCTCCAGATCCTGCATGATAGATGCATTCAGCTGCTGCTGCCGACATGGCTGTAGAACTATATACCAGCTTGTGGCATCATGAACTACTCAGTTTAGACAGACTCATCCCCAGGACAGAGTGATTTGGGCAGTTATTCTATGTTATGTTCTTTGGGGGAGACCCGCTCTGCTGCCAGCAGACAGCTGGGCAGCGATTCTTTGAGCCAGGGGATGCTGCTTGCCAGACAGAGCTGGAAAGAGACATGCAACATGATTCCACCACAAGCAGACCTTAAACTGGCCTGATCTCCAAAGACATCTAGGGGATATCAGTAAGAGCCATCTGCAGAACTGTTTGCATAATAACTGCTAGCACTTCTGGGAAAAATCATTAAAGAGATTATTATGGAGATCCTATACTGGGAACCAAAGAGCCAAACCCGGCTCTCATGCCTACGTTCTTTGGTCTGAATAGTGCTGGCTTGCATACATTGTTTTTAAACATTTGTAATTAGTTTCTAACCATTAAAAACTCGACTTTCTGGCTTCTCTGAAAATGTGGAGGATCTAACATATTGTGGATATGTGCCCACTGTACCTTTTTGATGGGGACACACGTTTCTCTAATTTGCTGTAGCTCTCAGTAATCCCCTATTGTTTTGCTTATAATTCATTTGCTTCATTTTTTATAATATGCATCTAGGCATTTAGTTCCTAAACCCAGGACTCAGGAGACAAAAGAAGGTGGATATTATAAGATATTGATCAGAGAGGGAGTTCATTATGTAGACAAAAAGCAAAGACCTAAATGAATTATATTAATAAATTCAGAGGTAATTGGGAAGATCACTTAGATATCAAAAAATGTAATTCAGATCTCATGAAAGGTAATAGACAAAGCAATGAAATAAAACAGGCTATATTATGGAATGGTTTACAGTTTTTTAATCAGAATAGTGAAGGTGACCGGAAATCAAAGTATTAATAAAATTGTCTATATTAATTTGCTCTGGTTGTCAAAACTTTGCGGCTTAAAAAACTGAAATGTATTTTCTCACAGTTTTGGAGGCAGGAAGCCCCCAGGGATGGTTTCTTCAGAGGGACATCTTTCTGCTCTGCTACCTTCTTCTTAGGTCCTCACATGGAGGAGAGAGAGAGAAAGCACTCTGGTGTCTATTTCTAAGGACACTAGTCCCATCATAAGGGCCATACTTCCATGATGTCATCTCTCCTTATTTACATCCAAAGGGTCTCATCTTTAGATGTTTGCAGAAGGTTAAAATTTAAAGTAGGAGAACAAACACTCAGTCCATAACAGTTTCCTTCAAAGCTACCCTGTATAGAGCTACCCTCTCTTGGCTGACACCATATGGTAATGGCATCATAATGAAAACTGTAGTAAAGGTTCTCTAGAGAAATAGAACCAATAGGAAGAGAACCAGGAGAACCAATGGTGTAAGTTTTGTCCAAGTCCAAAAGTTTGAGAAGCAGGAGTCCAGATGGTGCAAGTCCTAGCCTGAGACCAGGACAAGGTAGATAGATCAGCTCATGCAAAGCAAAAGTCAGGGGGGAAAAAAAAATCTGTTTTCTTCTGTCTTTATGTTCTATTTAGTATCGCAACAGATTATTAAATGATGTCCTCCCACATTGGAAAGGACAATCTGCTTTATTCACTTGATCACCAATTCAAATACTAATCTCTTCCAAAAACACCATCACAGATACACATGAATAATGCTTAGCCAGATATCTGGGTACCTGTAATCTGGTTTTGTGATGGTCAAGATGAGACATCATATTTAACCATCACAGAAACATATTTTGCAAATGAAGTGACTGGTAAATTGAGACTGGGCTATCCCTGGTCTAGTTAGCTCTACATTAAAGGTTTAAGAAAGACTTTGGGAAAAGTTTATGCCAGAGACAAAGAATAACATGATGAAGGAAAAAATATGACTTAGTGCATAAGAAGTAATCTAAGTTTCTGTAACTCAAAAGGCTGTTACATCTTCAGATTCAGATAAAGTCAGTCCATAATTTTTTAAAATTACTGGTATTTTCAGAAATCTGGAACTCAAGATTGAAAGAAAGCAGAGAGATACTCTGAAGAACTGAAGAGTTCTGTGTAAGAATTTGGAGCAATACAGATAAAACTGCTTGGACTACTCTCTCCATCCTCTATAGCTTAAGAAGAAAAGAACCAGACCACAGCATGATTTATAAACTGACTTTCCCTGTAGTCTGAGAAAGCAAGCTCCATTGGCTGGCACTGAGCACCACGCACCTAGATTGGAACTGTGCTCTGCATGACCACCTATGTGTAGGGTCTGCCTATAGTTTTTATTTCATTTTACTTTTTCCCATGTATTTTTATTAAAATGTATTGAGGAAGTTAAACAGCAAAATTATCTAAAATTCATCTTAAAAGGTGAGTGGAGCTTCCCTCATGGTCCAGGGGATAAAGAGTCTGCCTTGCAGTGCAAGGGGCACCAGTTTGATCCAGGGCCCAGGAAGATCCCACATGCGGCAGAGTGGCTGGACCTGTGTGTAACCAATTACGAGCCTGTGCTCTGTAGAATATGTCCCCAGAGCCAGTGCTCTGCAGTGAAAGAGGCCACTGCAATGGGAGGCCCACACAGGCTAAAGAATAAAGATGGGTGAAAATAAATAAAAAGAAAAAAACAATAAAAGAGGTCAAACTTAAAAAAAGAGATGATAGATCAGCTCATGCAAAGCAAAAGTCAGGGGAAAAAATCTGTTTTCTTCTGTCTTTATGTTCTATTTAGTATCGCAACAGATTATTAAATGATGTCCTCCCACATTGGAAAGGACAATCTGCTTTATTCACTTGATCACCAATTCAAATACTAATCTCTTCCAAAAACACCATCACAGATACACATGAATAATGCTTAGCCAGATATCTGGGTACCTGTAATCTGGTTTTGTGATGGTCAAGATGAGACATCATATTTAACCATCACAGAAACATATTTTGCAAATGAAGTGACTGGTAAATTGAGACTGGGCTATCCCTGGTCTAGTTAGCTCTACATTAAAGGTTTAAGAAAGACTTTGGGAAAAGTTTATGCCAGAGACAAAGAATAACATGATGAAGGAAAAAATATGACTTAGTGCATAAGAAGTAATCTAAGTTTCTGTAACTCAAAAGGCTGTTACATCTTCAGATTCAGATAAAGTCAGTCCATAATTTTTTAAAATTACTGGTATTTTCAGAAATCTGGAACTCAAGATTGAAAGAAAGCAGAGAGATACTCTGAAGAACTGAAGAGTTCTGTGTAAGAATTTGGAGCAATACAGATAAAACTGCTTGGACTACTCTCTCCATCCTCTATAGCTTAAGAAGAAAAGAACCAGACCACAGCATGATTTATAAACTGACTTTCCCTGTAGTCTGAGAAAGCAAGCTCCATTGGCTGGCACTGAGCACCACGCACCTAGATTGGAACTGTGCTCTGCATGACCACCTATGTGTAGGGTCTGCCTATAGTTTTTATTTCATTTTACTTTTTCCCATGTATTTTTATTAAAATGTATTGAGGAAGTTAAACAGCAAAATTATCTAAAATTCATCTTAAAAGGTGAGTGGAGCTTCCCTCATGGTCCAGGGGATAAAGAGTCTGCCTTGCAGTGCAAGGGGCACCAGTTTGATCCAGGGCCCAGGAAGATCCCACATGCGGCAGAGTGGCTGGACCTGTGTGTAACCAATTACGAGCCTGTGCTCTGTAGAATATGTCCCCAGAGCCAGTGCTCTGCAGTGAAAGAGGCCACTGCAATGGGAGGCCCACACAGGCTAAAGAATAAAGATGGGTGAAAATAAATAAAAAGAAAAAACAATAAAAGAGGTCAAACTTAAAAAAAGAAATGTGGACTGATTTGTGCTACTGGTAAGATGGAGTAGCTTCACTTTCTTCTATTCCTCCCACTAAGCACAACTAAAGACTTATGACTGTTTTATATAAAACAAACATAAGAAGATTCTGAAAGGACAAAAGAAGACAGCAGATCATCTGAGAGGGACAGCTTGTTACAGATAATTCAAGATCTCCACTGAATCTCCACTAATACCAAAAATCTGTGGTCTCTTTACTGGTGGGCCATGGAGAAAGACTTCACTTCCAGCGAGGCCACCTCTGACACCACCCCAGTATAAAGAGATGGGTGACTCTTTATTGTCTGCTGGGAATGGAAATTCAGGCTTCTCATGGGTTTCCATGGGCAACACAGAGGAGTGGGGAGTGGGGGGTGGTGAAGGGGAGGGCTCATTACCAACCAGTAGAAACAAAAGTTCCAGTTTCCTACTTGGACTTCTCTGACAGCACTCTAGTAGGCATATAAACAGCCTAATAAGGGCAAAGGTTTATGTTACTTGCTTGGATTTTCCTGGTTTCCATGGACAGTATCTCAAGGTCTGAGGTGGAGAAAAGCAACTACTATCTCAAAGTTTTCTAATTTACGGGACTTCTTTCGTGTTTGTGTGTGTGTGTGTGTGTGTGTGTGTGTGTGTGTGTAAGGCAAACAGAACTATTTTGGGGGGAGGGAGTTAAATCTATGTTTGCTAAATTCCAACTGCAACTTCAAGTCTGGTATATGTGAGGCTAAAGAAAACCCAAGTGAATATTATCCCATAAAAATATTTCAGGCAGAACCTCAAAATATTCTGTTATTCCATAATAGGGTCTTTATATATGTAATCAAGCTAAAATGAGGTCATACTGGATTAAGGTGGACTTTATTCCAATATGACTGGTGTACTATGGGGAAAAATCAAAGAAGAACAAATCAGAGGAGAACACACATGGATTCAGAGAGACACAGACTAGAAAGGAAGAAATACAACTGTCACTCTTGACGGATGAGATGATTGTCTATGTAGAAATTCTAAAAGGATCCACAAAACAAGAACAAATAAATGAGTTCAATGAAGGACACATATTAATATACATAAATCAATAATATTCCTGTAAAGTAGCAGAGTAGAGTTAAATACAATACCACTAAGCACAACTAAAGACTTATGACTGTTTTATATAAAACAAACATAAGAAGATTCTGAAAGGACAAAAGAAGACAGCAGATCATCTGAGAGGGACAGCTTGTTACAGATAATTCAAGATCTCCACTGAATCTCCACTAATACCAAAAATCTGTGGTCTCTTTACTGGTGGGCCATGGAGAAAGACTTCACTTCCAGCGAGGCCACCTCTGACACCACCCCAGTATAAAGAGATGGGTGACTCTTTATTGTCTGCTGGGAATGGAAATTCAGGCTTCTCATGGGTTTCCATGGGCAACACAGAGGAGTGGGGAGTGGGGGGTGGTGAAGGGGAGGGCTCATTACCAACCAGTAGAAACAAAAGTTCCAGTTTCCTACTTGGACTTCTCTGACAGCACTCTAGTAGGCATATAAACAGCCTAATAAGGGCAAAGGTTTATGTTACTTGCTTGGATTTTCCTGGTTTCCATGGACAGTATCTCAAGGTCTGAGGTGGAGAAAAGCAACTACTATCTCAAAGTTTTCTAATTTACGGGACTTCTTTCGTGTTTGTGTGTGTGTGTGTGTGTGTGTGTGTGTGTGTGTGTGTAAGGCAAACAGAACTATTTTGGGGGGAGGGAGTTAAATCTATGTTTGCTAAATTCCAACTGCAACTTCAAGTCTGGTATATGTGAGGCTAAAGAAAACCCAAGTGAATATTATCCCATAAAAATATTTCAGGCAGAACCTCAAAATATTCTGTTATTCCATAATAGGGTCTTTATATATGTAATCAAGCTAAAATGAGGTCATACTGGATTAAGGTGGACTTTATTCCAATATGACTGGTGTACTATGGGGAAAAATCAAAGAAGAACAAATCAGAGGAGAACACACATGGATTCAGAGAGACACAGACTAGAAAGGAAGAAATACAACTGTCACTCTTGACGGATGAGATGATTGTCTATGTAGAAATTCTAAAAGGATCCACAAAACAAGAACAAATAAATGAGTTCAATGAAGGACACATATTAATATACATAAATCAATAATATTCCTGTAAAGTAGCAGAGTAGAGTTAAAAATACAATACCACTTAGGAACATAATCCTAACGAAATATGCATAGGCTTTTTTTTTTTTTTTTTTGGCCACTTCTATTGATCTTTCATTTACTTATCTTTTCTTCTTGTTGTTGTTCTTTGACCTGTGTGGGCCGTGGCCTCTCTTGTTGCAAAGCACCAGCTCTGGGCGCGTGCGCCCCAGAGCTCCGGCTCGGTAGCTGGACACATCGGTCCAGCCGCTCCGTGGCACGTGGGATCTTCCCAGGCCAGGGATCGAACTGGCACCCATTGCACTGCAAAGCTGTGTCCTTACCGACTGGACCACCAGGAAAGTCCCTGCACAGGCTTTTTAAGCCCAAACTACACCACCCTGATGAAAGAAATCAAAGGTGAGATATACTGTGTTTATGGATTAAAGCATCATTATTGCAAAATTGCCAAACCTCCCCAAGATGATATATAGGTTTAATTCAATTCCTAACATAATGCAAGCAAGACATAGTTATGTTCAAGTTATTCTAAAATTTATACTGAAAATCAAAGCAACTGGAGACAGTTCAGTTCAGTCACTCAGTCATGTAAAACAATTTTCAAAAATAAGAATAAAGTGGGAGAATTGATCTATCTGGTAGTAAGGCTTATTATGCAGCTATAGTAATCAACACTCTATGGTATTGACAGAATAGACAAATACATCAATGGAAAAAAGAGAATCCAGAAATAGACACAAATATGTCTAAATGATGTTTAACAAAAGTACAAAAGTAGGGCTTCCCTGGTGCTCCAGTGTGCAAGGACTTCGCCTTGCAGAGCAAAGGGTGCCGGTTTAATCCCTGTCCTAGGAAGATCCCATGTGACGCGGAGCTGCTGGACGGATGTGTCCAACTACAGAGCAGAAGCTCTGGAGTGCATGTGCCCAGAGTCAGTACTCTGCAGGGAGAGAGGCCACTGTGATGGGAGGCCCACACAGGCCAAAGAACAAAGATAAATAAATGAAAGACCAATAGAAGTGCCCCCCCCCCAAAAAAAAACTTTAAAAAAAAAAGTGCAAAAGTAATTCTATGGAGGACAGATAGCCTTTCAACACACAACAAAGCAATTGGCCATTCATACTGAAAAAATAAATAAATCTCACATCTTATACAAAAATAACTCAACATGTATCATGAAATAAAATACAAAATAAAAAACTTTTGAGAAAAATGTGGGAGAAAATCTTTGAGGCCCAAGTCAAATGAGTTTTTACACAAGCGAAAGAGACATGATCCATAAAAAAGAAAAAAAAACAGAACTAACTTCATTAAAATTATATGCCCTTGACCTGTGAATGATATCATTAAAATGATGAATAAAAAGTGACTGAAAGGGAAAAAATTGCAATTGTATGTTCAACAAAGGACTAGTGTTTAAAATATATAAAGTACTCTCAAAACTCAACAACAATAAACAACCTAATTAGATTTAAAAAGCAATACAATTAGAAAATGGGCTAAAGAAAGGGACAACTCACCAGAAAGGATATATATGGTAGAAAATATGCACTTGAAAATATATTCAAACACAATTAGTCATTGGTGAAATGAAAATTAAAATCACAATGAGATAACCTTGGACTCTGATCAGAATGGCAAAAAAAAAAAAAAAACTGACAACATTAACTGCTGTTAAGGATTCAGGTAAGCTGGGTGATACATACATTGCTGATATGAATGTAAAGTGTAACATTCTGGAAAACAGTTTGAGACAAAAAAATTTTGAAGAGTTTCTTAAAAAAAAGGCAGCTATAGTAATCAACACTCTATGGTATTGACAGAATAGACAAATACATCAATGGAAAAAAGAGAATCCAGAAATAGACACAAATATGTCTAAATGATGTTTAACAAAAGTACAAAAGTAGGGCTTCCCTGGTGCTCCAGTGTGCAAGGACTTCGCCTTGCAGAGCAAAGGGTGCCGGTTTAATCCCTGTCCTAGGAAGATCCCATGTGACGCGGAGCTGCTGGACGGATGTGTCCAACTACAGAGCAGAAGCTCTGGAGTGCATGTGCCCAGAGTCAGTACTCTGCAGGGAGAGAGGCCACTGTGATGGGAGGCCCACACAGGCCAAAGAACAAAGATAAATAAATGAAAGACCAATAGAAGTGCCCCCCCCCCAAAAAAAAACTTTAAAAAAAAAAGTGCAAAAGTAATTCTATGGAGGACAGATAGCCTTTCAACACACAACAAAGCAATTGGCCATTCATACTGAAAAAATAAATAAATCTCACATCTTATACAAAAATAACTCAACATGTATCATGAAATAAAATACAAAATAAAAAACTTTTGAGAAAAAATGTGGGAGAAAATCTTTGAGGCCCAAGTCAAATGAGTTTTTACACAAGCGAAAGAGACATGATCCATAAAAAAGAAAAAAAAACAGAACTAACTTCATTAAAATTATATGCCCTTGACCTGTGAATGATATCATTAAAATGATGAATAAAAAGTGACTGAAAGGGAAAAAATTGCAATTGTATGTTCAACAAAGGACTAGTGTTTAAAATATATAAAGTACTCTCAAAACTCAACAACAATAAACAACCTAATTAGATTTAAAAAGCAATACAATTAGAAAATGGGCTAAAGAAAGGGACAACTCACCAGAAAGGATATATATGGTAGAAAATATGCACTTGAAAATATATTCAAACACAATTAGTCATTGGTGAAATGAAAATTAAAATCACAATGAGATAACCTTGGACTCTGATCAGAATGGCAAAAAAAAAAAAAAAAACTGACAACATTAACTGCTGTTAAGGATTCAGGTAAGCTGGGTGATACATACATTGCTGATATGAATGTAAAGTGTAACATTCTGGAAAACAGTTTGAGAGTTTCTTAAAAGAAAAATAAGCATTTAACTACCACAGAACCTAGCATTTACACTGTTAGGCATTTATACCAGATAAATTAAAATTATGTTCACATAAAACCTGTAAATAAATGTTTATGGAAGATTTTCCCATTATTGGCAAAAACTGGAAACAATCCAGATTTCCAGTCAGTGAAGGTTCAAACAAACCTTCATCCACCCACACCATGAAACATGACTTAGCTATAAAACTATTGATATACACAACACTTTGGATGAATTTTCACCATATTATGCTGAGTTTAAAAAAAGCTAACCTCAAATTCATATATGTATGGTTGCATTTATAGAACACCCTTGAAATGATAAAGTTATAAAAATGGATAAACAAATTAGTAATTGAAATGTATTTCTGCGTGGCAAGGATGAGCTGGACCAGGTTAGAGCAGAGACAACTCAGGCGGTTTATTGGGACAATGCTGCCAGGCGAGATTCATGTGGCCCCAAGAGGCAGGACCAGTGAATTCATGCCTGGAGACAGGACGAGGGGATTTTTATTTGGGAAGAAAAAAAGAGGAGAGGGGGTTTCTTGGTGCATGTGCAGAGGCAAAGTCTTTGTTTAAGCAGAGTGCCAGTGATGAACCAGTTGTCCTTGAGTTGTTTGTGGGTATGGGGCAAGTCTCTCGGTGACTCATGTCTGGCATACTTGCAGTTCGTGTTTTTCCAGATGCAGTGAAAAGTCCTTGATGGAGCGAGTTCCTTATTGCTAGCTCTGTGAGATTCCCAGGCTCTGGCAGGTCAGCAGAAGGCTTTTTGTTGCTGACTTTGTAGGGCGGTCAATTTTGTGCCGGGCCAGCCGGCAGTCGAACAGGTCCTGAAGAGAGTGGCAGATAGGCTAAGAAAAGAAAGAAGGACAGAAAAGATGGGGTTGAGAGGGACAGCAAGAAGGCAGACAACTCTAGAGGTTGCTGACAAGTTGCTGACAAGTTTATTGAATTCGCCTTTGCCTTTTTATACTTCACACAACAAGCAATTGTGTACACGTGCTTTAGGCCAGGTGTCAATCATAAACTAGGTGTTATCTCCTGGTGTGTTATTACAATGGTTCTGGGTCATAATGCCCCTCAAGCCCTGTAAAGAGGCTTCAGGTGTTCTTTATGATAGCTAAGGAATGTCTTCACAACACCTGGGGTGGCGGGACAGAGAGCTATGCTGTTATCAGCCCCTGTTGCCAGGGCAGCTCCCAGGGCTATGTTTCCTTAAAGGAAACCCCTTGAAACAGGGCAGCTCCCCGCAATTTTGCAAGGTCTGTGGTGTTAACCCTCTGTTAGCCCGTCAGTCCAACAGTAATTGCTGGGGGTTAAGGAGGGAGTGGGTATGTATGGGAGGAAAATGGATATGGCCATAAAAGGACAACATGAGGGATCTTTACAGTGATGTAAATGTTCTGTTTCAAGTTTGTTTTGATTTCAATACCCTAATGGTGATATTGTAGTATATTTCTATAAGAAAAAAACTATGAAAAGATACATAGGTTTTCACTATATTGTTTCTTTTTTAAAAACGTGCTATAGTTGCTTTGGGCTTCCTTGGTAGCTTAGATAGTAGGCAATCCACTTGCAACACAGGAAAACCAGGTTCAATCCCTGCATCAGGTGACAATACAGTGTTAGTTTCTGCTGTACAACAAAGTTAAACAGCTATATATGTACATATATCCCCTCCCTCTTGGACCTCCCTCCCACTCTCCCACCCCACCCATCCCACCCCTCTAGGTCACCACAGAGCACTGAGCTGAGCTCCCTGTGCTGTACAGCAGGTTCCCACTTTCTATCTCTTTTACACATGGTAATGTATATATGTCGATGTTAATCTCCCAGCATCTCACCCTCTTCTTCCTCTCACTCATGTATATTGTTTCTTACAACTGCATGTGAATTTTCACCAGGAGGGTCACTGGTGAAGAATCTGCCTGCCAAAGCAGGAGGCTGTGGAGACATGGACTGGATACTGGATTGAGAAGATCCCCTGGAGATGGAATGGCAACCCACTCCAGTATTCTTGCCTGGGAAATCCCATGAACAGAGGCGCTTGGCAGGCTACAATCCATGGGGTGGCAAAAGAGTCAGACACAACCGAGCAACTGAGCACAGTTAGAATAAACAGATTCAAATTTGAAATATGTCCTATACAATAGAGTAACATAGAAAATAAAATACTTATCTACCCACATTCAGATTAAATATATGTGATCCCTTCATAAAATAGAGAAATAAAAAGCTACAGATAACTGTAAAATGCCTGTTTCCATCTCCCATTCCTCGCCTTCCTAAGTTGGTACTTCCTAAGTATGTTTACTATACTTGGAAGTATACATTTATCTATAAACAAATGCAACTATGTAATATCGCTCATTTTATCAACTTTGAGGAGGTATAACGTACACACAATAAGATACACTAGATCTAGATATGAAGTTTGATGAGCAAATAAGCATATGTAACTCCCAACCTGATCAAGATATAAAACGGGAGGACTTCCTTAGTGGTCCAGTGGTAAAGGCTTCATCCTCTCAATGCAAGGGCCTGGATTTGATCCCTGGTCAGGGAAGTAAATCCTGCATCCCACAAATGAGACCTGGCCCAGTCTCAAAAAGAAAAAGATATGAAACAGGTCTACCACCCTCCAATTCTTTCAGCCCCTCTACAGTCCACTCCCTCCAATCTTGGCCCCAGAAAACCATATATAATATTGTTTTAAGTATATTAAACATTTACAATCATTTACCATACAGTATGCAAGTTTACTATAAGAGCTCACCTCTTCATATCATCTGTTACTTAATCTCTCTCTCTTCTTTCCTTCACATATTCTAATTCAAAATGTCCACATACTTTTTAAATTCCTTCAGAGTTCGCTGACATTGGAAGGGGAAGCTTCTTTTCCTGAAGAAACTCCAATAAAAGTGTTTTCATTAGAGGTGCAGAAAATATTTATCTCTAGGAGAAAAGAGATAACTCACAAACTGGGATACCAGGACAGAAAGTCTTCTGAAAAATTTTGTTTAAAGGACTGGATCTTGATGCCTCACATTAAAGTTTCTAGGTATTTTACCAAGTCCAGGCTCAAAATATTGCAGTAATTGGAACCGATCTCGGAGTACCAGTTAAGCCATCTATCACTGAGGTATCTCTGCTTAGGCAGTTCTAGCAGTGGGAATGAAAGTGAACTTGTAATTTGAATATTCATTAGGAGGACTGATGCTAAAGCTCCAATATTTTGGTCACCTGATGGAAAGAGTTGACTCATTGAAAAAGACCCTGATGCTGGGAAAGATTGAGGGGAAGAAGGGATGGAGGTGATAGAAGATAAGATAGTTGGATAGTATTAGTGAGTTTGAAAAGACAGTAGGCTGCATTCAGCATCATAAAGAGTAATGGAAAAGGAGCGACAGCAGGAGAGCGAGGAAGGTAAAATGCCTGTTTCCATCTCCCATTCCTCGCCTTCCTAAGTTGGTACTTCCTAAGTATGTTTACTATACTTGGAAGTATACATTTATCTATAAACAAATGCAACTATGTAATATCGCTCATTTTATCAACTTTGAGGAGGTATAACGTACACACAATAAGATACACTAGATCTAGATATGAAGTTTGATGAGCAAATAAGCATATGTAACTCCCAACCTGATCAAGATATAAAACGGGAGGACTTCCTTAGTGGTCCAGTGGTAAAGGCTTCATCCTCTCAATGCAAGGGCCTGGATTTGATCCCTGGTCAGGGAAGTAAATCCTGCATCCCACAAATGAGACCTGGCCCAGTCTCAAAAAGAAAAAGATATGAAACAGGTCTACCACCCTCCAATTCTTTCAGCCCCTCTACAGTCCACTCCCTCCAATCTTGGCCCCAGAAAACCATATATAATATTGTTTTAAGTATATTAAACATTTACAATCATTTACCATACAGTATGCAAGTTTACTATAAGAGCTCACCTCTTCATATCATCTGTTACTTAATCTCTCTCTCTTCTTTCCTTCACATATTCTAATTCAAAATGTCCACATACTTTTTAAATTCCTTCAGAGTTCGCTGACATTGGAAGGGGAAGCTTCTTTTCCTGAAGAAACTCCAATAAAAGTGTTTTCATTAGAGGTGCAGAAAATATTTATCTCTAGGAGAAAAGAGATAACTCACAAACTGGGATACCAGGACAGAAAGTCTTCTGAAAAATTTTGTTTAAAGGACTGGATCTTGATGCCTCACATTAAAGTTTCTAGGTATTTTACCAAGTCCAGGCTCAAAATATTGCAGTAATTGGAACCGATCTCGGAGTACCAGTTAAGCCATCTATCACTGAGGTATCTCTGCTTAGGCAGTTCTAGCAGTGGGAATGAAAGTGAACTTGTAATTTGAATATTCATTAGGAGGACTGATGCTAAAGCTCCAATATTTTGGTCACCTGATGGAAAGAGTTGACTCATTGAAAAAGACCCTGATGCTGGGAAAGATTGAGGGGAAGAAGGGATGGAGGTGATAGAAGATAAGATAGTTGGATAGTATTAGTGAGTTTGAAAAGACAGTAGGCTGCATTCAGCATCATAAAGAGTAATGGAAAAGGAGCGACAGCAGGAGAGCGAGGGAAAGGATCTGAAAATAGCAAGTGTCACCACGGTGGCCTGAAACACAAGTCAGCAGCAAGAGGTGTTTGTAAATCTGAAGAGCAAGGCTTCAGCAGCCTGAGAGGAGACAACAGCCAGACTGGACCGGAAGCAGTGGTGTGCCTACTAGGGTTCATCATGAAACAGTCCTGTTGGGTGTTCCATCCAGTCATTCACATCTTCAAGTTAGGCAGATTAGTGGAGGTTTCTGCCTGTCAATAAGTGGCAGGATGGTAGTGATGTAATTCCAATGACAAGTCTGAAGGCAGAAATGGCCCAAACCAGAAAATCTAAGTGGAAATGATAAAATGTGAAGAGAAGAGAAAGATGCATATTGTTGCATATGGTCTATCTACGCTGAGCTATGTGCAGTCTCCTAATATATTATTTTAGGGCCTCCCAGGTGTCCCCCTGGGAGGAGGAAATGGCAGCCCACTCCAGTGTTCTTACCTGGAAAATCCTATGGACAGAGGAGCCCAGCAGGCTACAGTTCACGGAGTCACAAAAAAGTCAGACCGGAATCAGCAACTAAAACAATAATATATTATTCTGAAATGCATGCTTTATAAACCATTTTAAAAAGTCTTGCTTACTTTATTATACAGTCTCCATCCCACCTCACACAGGTAGTACCATCCTTACTTTGCACTCTTTAGTTTGAAACCCTGCTGCATTGCAGTCTTTGTTTCTCTTTTGGACATAATATGTGCCATCTAGTTTTTTTGAATCCTTGCATCCACTGTAACTAGCACTTGTTTTGTGCTCCATACATGCTCATTGATAACCTGAATAAGCAAATGGCTAGACTGTTCAATCTATTAATAAATTAACATTGGAAAGCTAGAAATTTAACCTGTAATGAATGCTTACTTATAAAGCATAATTTATAAATTTGCTTGTATAAAATATAATGCAATTTTTATTTATGCTTTATTTGAATCATAAAGGAGACAACATACTTTCAGATATAACCACTTCTGATCTATCAACTGACTCATCTTTCTCACCTTCAAATTAGGTTTTATATGGGTGATGATTCCAGCTAGTGTACTTTAGTGACAGATTATTTTGTTCAAATAAGAGTGGGGAGAAAGCGAAATTTTCTTCATTTTAATAGTTCATTAATTTATTTGCGAAGGCAGCTCTTATCTGGTTTTACAATATGAATACATAGGCTTAAGAATGCTGAATTTACTATTCAGAATATCCAGTTTCCAGTTCACATAGATTATGATTTAGTGATTTAAGTTACTTTTCCTCAGATGCAATATGATTATGTCACAGCTCAGCATGTAACCTACTATGATCTCTCTATACAGAAGAAATCAATACAGGCTTCTTAGAATGGACTGCATGGTCTTTCATAATCTCATTCAGCTCATTTTCAGACTAATCTCCTAAAACTCCTATCCTTAACCTATGCAGTTGCTACACTGAATGTCCCATTGTTCTTTCTACTTGTGTCAAACTCTTCAAATCCCATCATGATATTGTAATTATCCTCCAATTAAAATAAATAAATTCATGTAATAAAAGACTAATTGACCACAAAAAAAAGTAATCTGCCTGCTTCTTTCCATATCTACTCCGATTTCTCTAGTTCAAAGATTCATCTTATTCTACTTGGACTTCTGCAGTAGTTCCCAACAGGTCTACCAACATGATTTTAAATTAGTTGTCCAAAGTGTATCCAAGGTATATATTTCAAAACAAAATCCCAAAAATTGCTTGCAATACAAGGAATTCTCATCACTCATAACTAAACAAGGTCTAGGCAAGATGTGATCTGCTCCGTCTCTCCAGTTTCATTTTTTATGTTCATTATCCATGCTCAGCCACACTGCTTCCATTGCTTCTGTTTTATTTGTTTGAAAATATCTTGCTTCCTCATAATACCTCCATGATGTTTCCTTTACCTGGAGGTCTCTTATGGCATACTTCTTTTCACTTAGCAAACTCTGATTCACTTTTCAAACATCAATTTAAAAATTATGGTTTTTAAATATGCCACTCTTCTCCTCAAAAGCAAATCAAAACAACAACAACAACAAAACATCAGATTTCATGTTCACAACTTTTTTTGAACCAAAGAACTGAGCTCATGGCCCAATCCACTAATCAAAAATCTAAGAAAAGACTAGAGCCTGGAGGAGAAAACAAGGGAAAGGCATGAGTATTTCTTCACCTGAGATAATAAATCCAGTCACTGACAGGGAAGAATGCTGCTAGAGTTGTTAACAAATTGGCAGCTGATTATGTGCTGGAGTGAGGTTTTGAGACTTGGTGCTACATGCATATTTAATATAGATTATTGATTTAGTTGATTTAAGTTACTTTTCCTCAGATGCAATATGATTATGTCACAGCTCAGCATGTAACCTACTATGATCTCTCTATACAGAAGAAATCAATACAGGCTTCTTAGAATGGACTGCATGGTCTTTCATAATCTCATTCAGCTCATTTTCAGACTAATCTCCTAAAACTCCTATCCTTAACCTATGCAGTTGCTACACTGAATGTCCCATTGTTCTTTCTACTTGTGTCAAACTCTTCAAATCCCATCATGATATTGTAATTATCCTCCAATTAAAATAAATAAATTCATGTAATAAAAGACTAATTGACCACAAAAAGTAATCTGCCTGCTTCTTTCCATATCTACTCCGATTTCTCTAGTTCAAAGATTCATCTTATTCTACTTGGACTTCTGCAGTAGTTCCCAACAGGTCTACCAACATGATTTTAAATTAGTTGTCCAAAGTGTATCCAAGGTATATATTTCAAAACAAAATCCCAAAAATTGCTTGCAATACAAGGAATTCTCATCACTCATAACTAAACAAGGTCTAGGCAAGATGTGATCTGCTCCGTCTCTCCAGTTTCTTTTTTTATGTTCATTATCCATGCTCAGCCACACTGCTTCCATTGCTTCTGTTTTATTTGTTTGAAAATATCTTGCTTCCTCATAATACCTCCATGATGTTTCCTTTACCTGGAGGTCTCTTATGGCATACTTCTTTTCACTTAGCAAACTCTGATTCACTTTTCAAACATCAATTTAAAAATTATGGTTTTTAAATATGCCACTCTTCTCCTCAAAAGCAAATCAAAACAACAACAACAACAAAACATCAGATTTCATGTTCACAACTTTTTTTGAACCAAAGAACTGAGCTCATGGCCCAATCCACTAATCAAAAATCTAAGAAAAGACTAGAGCCTGGAGGAGAAAACAAGGGAAAGGCATGAGTATTTCTTCACCTGAGATAATAAATCCAGTCACTGACAGGGAAGAATGCTGCTAGAGTTGTTAACAAATTGGCAGCTGATTATGTGCTGGAGTGAGGTTTTGAGACTTGGTGCTACATGCATATTGGAGGAGTCCACACACAATTGTAAAAGATTTTTCAAAATGGACCTCAGAGAACAGTCACAAAAAATACCAGTGAAAGTTCAAGGAAAGCTCCTTCATGGTGCAGAATTGGGAGAGGAAATGGCAACAGCTGCAAGACCAGCATGTTGTGGTTGCTTAGTCCTTCAGTCGCGTCTGATTCTTGTGACGCCATGAACTGTAGCCCACCAGGCAGCTCTACCCATAGGATTTCTTGGCAAGAATACTGGAGTGGGTTTCCATTTTGCTTCTCCAGGGGATTTTCCCAACTCAGAGATCGAACCCACATCTCCTGCATCTCTCCTGCATTGCTGGTGGATTCTTTACACTCAGCCATAGGGGGAAACCCAGCAGGAGGAGCATAAAATCCTAAATCGGGAATATATACGTGATTTTTCCTTCCTACCTTCCCTACAGAACTTACTGTGGTAGGAAAGTAATAAACACTGTAGCATCGGGGGCATTAATGAAGACTGCTGAAGGTCATCAGGATCAGAATGGGGGCAGCGTCAATACCATCATGATACTGATGGGGCTACAGCTGGAGGGGGAATTATACTTTACCACCAGACCAAGAAATGAGTGGCAGGGAAACAATTCTCCAGTGGAATCAGAATAGAGCAAGACTGGAGAGGAAGGCTTTCTCAAGAGCACTGTAAAGAGGAGCTTTAACCCTGAGGATGAAGCAGAAATCATAATGCCTTATAAAATATGAGCTCCCCAACTAAACATCAATTTAAAAATTATGGTTTTTAAATATGCCACTCTTCTCCTCAAAAGCAAATCAAAACAACAACAACAACAAAACATCAGATTTCATGTTCACAACTTTTTGAACCAAAGAACTGAGCTCATGGCCCAATCCACTAATCAAAAATCTAAGAAAAGACTAGAGCCTGGAGGAGAAAACAAGGGAAAGGCATGAGTATTTCTTCACCTGAGATAATAAATCCAGTCACTGACAGGGAAGAATGCTGCTAGAGTTGTTAACAAATTGGCAGCTGATTATGTGCTGGAGTGAGGTTTTGAGACTTGGTGCTACATGCATATTGGAGGAGTCCACACACAATTGTAAAAGATTTTTCAAAATGGACCTCAGAGAACAGTCACAAAAAATACCAGTGAAAGTTCAAGGAAAGCTCCTTCATGGTGCAGAATTGGGAGAGGAAATGGCAACAGCTGCAAGACCAGCATGTTGTGGTTGCTTAGTCCTTCAGTCGCGTCTGATTCTTGTGACGCCATGAACTGTAGCCCACCAGGCAGCTCTACCCATAGGATTTCTTGGCAAGAATACTGGAGTGGGTTTCCATTTTGCTTCTCCAGGGGATTTTCCCAACTCAGAGATCGAACCCACATCTCCTGCATCTCTCCTGCATTGCTGGTGGATTCTTTACACTCAGCCATAGGGGAAGCCCAGCAGGAGGAGCATAAAATCCTAAATCGGGAATATATACGTGATTTTTCCTTCCTACCTTCCCTACAGAACTTACTGTGGTAGGAAAGTAATAAACACTGTAGCATCGGGGGCATTAATGAAGACTGCTGAAGGTCATCAGGATCAGAATGGGGGCAGCGTCAATACCATCATGATACTGATGGGGCTACAGCTGGAGGGGGAATTATACTTTACCACCAGACCAAGAAATGAGTGGCAGGGAAACAATTCTCCAGTGGAATCAGAATAGAGCAAGACTGGAGAGGAAGGCTTTCTCAAGAGCACTGTAAAGAGGAGCTTTAACCCTGAGGATGAAGCAGAAATCATAATGCCTTATAAAATATGAGCTCCCCAACTAAACATAAATTATTACCAATAAAAAAAAAATTAAGTGTACAAGGTGCTCTGAAGCTTACACTAGCAAGAAAACGACCCAAACCAAGGTCATTTCTGTTTGGATAGCCTCAAATCCACACTGTAAAAGTCTAGAAAAGAAAAAGCATGCTAAGTTCTAGGCCCCTCATAAACTTATTTACCTCCATAACCACTGCCTTATTTGTGATGTCTAGATCTTCTACGAAACATTAGGTTTATTAAAAAGCAAGAAATTAACAGTTTTATCCAGGAGATAAAAACAATCAATAGACTAACATAGAGATCAGAAATCTCTGAGTAGAATATTCAAATCAGTGTAATTATATAATAACATCTCTAATGGAAAAGCTGGACATCATGCAAGATCAAATGGGGAATTTTAGCAGAGATAAAGTATATAAGACATAAAAAAGTGAAAATGTTAGAAACAAGCAAATTAAAATATAGTAACAAAGATAAGGAATGCCTTCAACAAACTTATTTACAGACAAATTAAAAATGCTCCACATGACCAACACAGCCAAAAAAAAGAAAAAATATCCAGTGACTTTGAATATAGGTTAGAATTAAAAACTGAGAAAATAGAAGATCAAAAGACTACTGGATAATAATAGCTGGTCTAATGAATATAATCTTTGAATCACAGAAGAGAAGAGAAAAAAAGACGGAGGAGTAGTATATAAAGACACAATGGCCCTAAGTCTTCTAAAATTAGAGACCTACCACACACACACACACACACCCCTTACCCTAGTTATTATCACTCCTGAAATAAATGAAAATGAGAAAAACTTGAAGACACCCAGATAAAAAAGTCATGTTACATTAAAAGACTTTCAAAGATAAGAATTACAACACACTCCAGAAATCACATGATACAGAACACAACAAATGATCATATTCAGAATAAAGGAGATACAATGACTTTCTCTCTCTCTTTCTCTCTCTCTCTCTTGCACACACACATACACACACACAGAAATAACTTATGTTTAAGTAAACTTGCATCACAAGAGATGTTAAGAAAAGCTCTTTAGGCGGAAAAAATATGGTACTAGACAGAAACTTGGACATAGTAAAAAGAAGAATGAACCATGGATATAAAATAAATGAAGGAGGGCATAAAATTCATTTTTTTTCTTACTTTTAGTGCCTCTAACAGATAGCTCTGTCTAGAGCAAAAATCATGATATATTGCATGTTTAAAGGATATGTTAAAGCTCAAGGCAAAAATAGCACCAAAAGTTAGAGGGAAAGGTGGTTATATTGCAAGCATTTTATGCTATACATTAAGTGATATGACATTATATGTAAGTAGACAACATCAGTGTAATTATATAATAACATCTCTAATGGAAAAGCTGGACATCATGCAAGATCAAATGGGGAATTTTAGCAGAGATAAAGTATATAAGACATAAAAAAGTGAAAATGTTAGAAACAAGCAAATTAAAATATAGTAACAAAGATAAGGAATGCCTTCAACAAACTTATTTACAGACAAATTAAAAATGCTCCACATGACCAACACAGCCAAAAAAAAGAAAAAATATCCAGTGACTTTGAATATAGGTTAGAATTAAAAACTGAGAAAATAGAAGATCAAAAGACTACTGGATAATAATAGCTGGTCTAATGAATATAATCTTTGAATCACAGAAGAGAAGAGAAAAAAAGACGGAGGAGTAGTATATAAAGACACAATGGCCCTAAGTCTTCTAAAATTAGAGACCTACCACACACACACACACACACCCCTTACCCTAGTTATTATCACTCCTGAAATAAATGAAAATGAGAAAAACTTGAAGACACCCAGATAAAAAAGTCATGTTACATTAAAAGACTTTCAAAGATAAGAATTACAACACACTCCAGAAATCACATGATACAGAACACAACAAATGATCATATTCAGAATAAAGGAGATACAATGACTTTCTCTCTCTCTTTCTCTCTCTCTCTTGCACACACACATACACACACACAGAAATAACTTATGTTTAAGTAAACTTGCATCACAAGAGATGTTAAGAAAAGCTCTTTAGGCGGAAAAAATATGGTACTAGACAGAAACTTGGACATAGTAAAAAGAAGAATGAACCATGGATATAAAATAAATGAAGGAGGGCATAAAATTCATTTTTTTTCTTACTTTTAGTGCCTCTAACAGATAGCTCTGTCTAGAGCAAAAATCATGATATATTGCATGTTTAAAGGATATGTTAAAGCTCAAGGCAAAAATAGCACCAAAAGTTAGAGGGAAAGGTGGTTATATTGCAAGCATTTTATGCTATACATTAAGTGATATGACATTATATGTAAGTAGACAACATCAGTGTAACATTACATATAATGTAACATTATACCTAAGGGTTTATGCCCTTGGAACAGCCACTCATTTTTCAAAAGTTATAAATAATGCCATAGTAGACACAAATTAGGATTGTGAAAATGGTCAATTAATTTAGGAGTATGCATTAATCCTCTCTCATATACACTTGTTTTACTTTACGTATATATTTCAGCTTATTGAAACATACACTTCAAGGGATTTATTAGTTGAGCACCTTTTTTCATAAACTGCAATCTCTATGGGAGTTGGGGTCATATATGTTTTTGTACCAGATTGCATCCCAAGAGCCTAGCATGTATAATAGACTCAATAAATATTTACTGAATAAATGAATAAAATCTACTTGCATTCAGAAACAAATTTATCTTTCTTCAGTACCCTTAGTTCATTTCTCTGTCTAGAAAATCTTCTAGTTGTTCATTACCTGCTCTTGTTATTTTTTTTTAAATTCTCTATTTACACAATACTCTTGTTTAGTTCTTAATTTCTATCAGGAGTTGACAAGATATTATTCATAATGTTCTGATTATGAACAAAATTTGGTTCCTATCTTAAAAGAGTGCAACATAATTTACTGATGTGATAATTAGACAAACAGTATTTGCAATGCCATGAAAGTAGTGTAAATATAATTTAGGACACTTGGTGATATATAGAATGTGAGAGGATACAGAAAACAACCACTGTGAAAGGCTAAATTATACCTCTTTTCTAATTACTAAGCAATCACAGTAGAAATTCCATTAATTGCAAGTGTATCATTTGATAATCTCGGTTTTCTGATTTTTAGAAAATAAATATCTAGTATTTGAAAAAAATGAATAAATGAAATTTGCATAATTAAGATCATAATACGTTTTTTATATGCTCATTTAGAGTGTTTAGAACTCTCTAGAAGCAGTAAATGTCTAGTTACTGTGGGTCGTAAAAGAAGAATGAACCATGGATATAAAATAAATGAAGGAGGGCATAAAATTCATTTTTTTTCTTACTTTTAGTGCCTCTAACAGATAGCTCTGTCTAGAGCAAAAATCATGATATATTGCATGTTTAAAGGATATGTTAAAGCTCAAGGCAAAAATAGCACCAAAAGTTAGAGGGAAAGGTGGTTATATTGCAAGCATTTTATGCTATACATTAAGTGATATGACATTATATGTAAGTAGACAACATCAGTGTAACATTACATATAATGTAACATTATACCTAAGGGTTTATGCCCTTGGAACAGCCACTCATTTTTCAAAAGTTATAAATAATGCCATAGTAGACACAAATTAGGATTGTGAAAATGGTCAATTAATTTAGGAGTATGCATTAATCCTCTCTCATATACACTTGTTTTACTTTACGTATATATTTCAGCTTATTGAAACATACACTTCAAGGGATTTATTAGTTGAGCACCTTTTTTCATAAACTGCAATCTCTATGGGAGTTGGGGTCATATATGTTTTTGTACCAGATTGCATCCCAAGAGCCTAGCATGTATAATAGACTCAATAAATATTTACTGAATAAATGAATAAAATCTACTTGCATTCAGAAACAAATTTATCTTTCTTCAGTACCCTTAGTTCATTTCTCTGTCTAGAAAATCTTCTAGTTGTTCATTACCTGCTCTTGTTATTTTTTTTTAAATTCTCTATTTACACAATACTCTTGTTTAGTTCTTAATTTCTATCAGGAGTTGACAAGATATTATTCATAATGTTCTGATTATGAACAAAATTTGGTTCCTATCTTAAAAGAGTGCAACATAATTTACTGATGTGATAATTAGACAAACAGTATTTGCAATGCCATGAAAGTAGTGTAAATATAATTTAGGACACTTGGTGATATATAGAATGTGAGAGGATACAGAAAACAACCACTGTGAAAGGCTAAATTATACCTCTTTTCTAATTACTAAGCAATCACAGTAGAAATTCCATTAATTGCAAGTGTATCATTTGATAATCTCGGTTTTCTGATTTTTAGAAAATAAATATCTAGTATTTGAAAAAAATGAATAAATGAAATTTGCATAATTAAGATCATAATACGTTTTTTATATGCTCATTTAGAGTGTTTAGAACTCTCTAGAAGCAGTTAAAACCTGGTCTAGTTACTTGCTGGGTCATGTTATAAATTTTAAAGAACTATTCAATATTTTAAAATTTATCAACTCTCAATAAACTAATCTATAATTAAAAAAATTCTTACTTAGAATCCCAACATATCTTGTATGTGGAAATGAATGATATCTATCTAAATTTACACAGCAATTAAAAAATAGCTAGAATCTGATCAGTAGATTAAGGTAGGAAAATTTATCCTCATAGATACTGAGGTTTACAATAAACAGTATAATAGTCCTGAATAGGACTGTGTGATTTCGGCATCCCCTTTCAATATAAAGCTTTGTTTTTTCCCGACATTGAAAATCTCTTGTTTAGTGAAGTCACCTTCATTACAAGCTCAGCTAGATCTTCTGAATAAATTGCTGCAGCTTCTACATCAGCAATTGCTGTTTCACTTCACTCTTTGATGTTACAGAGATGGGTTCCTTCCTGAAAACTTGTGAATTACCCTCTTCTGGTTTCAAACTTTCTTCCTGTGTCTTGTCTCCTTTCAGCATTCATAGAGTTGAAGAGAGTTAGGTTCTTGCTCTGGTTTAAGCTTTGGCTTAAGGAAATGTGGCTAATTTGATCTTCTATTCAGACCACTAAAACTCCAAATTAGCAATAAAGCTATCAGCTTATTATTATTAGCAATAATTTTCCTCCATTATTATTCATGTGATCTCTGGAGGAGCACTTTTAACTTGCTTCAAGGACTTTTCTTTTGCATTAACAACATGGCCAACTGGTACAAGAGGTCTTGTTTTCAATCTATCAGCTTTTGAAGTGTCTTCTTCACTAAGCTTAATCATTTATAACTTTTCATTTAATTTAAGAGATTTAAATTATTTCATATGAATAATTGGGCCACTGTCATGTTCACAGGAGTTATCCAGGTGGCACTAGGGGTAAAGAACCCACCTGTCAATGCAGGAGACATAAAAGACTTGGGTTCGATCCCTGGGTGGAGAAGATCCTCTGGAGGAGAGCACAGCAACCCAGTCCAGTATTCTTGCCTGGAAAATCCCATGGACAGAGGAGCCTGGTGGTCTACAGTCAATAGGGCTGCAAAGTCAGACTTGACTGAAGTGACTTAGCATGCATGTATGCACATAGGGTTCTTCATTGGCCTGATTTCAATATTGTTTTGTCTCAGGGAAAAGGAAAGTCCAGGGAGAGGGAGATAGAGAGTGTTGGTCAGAATACACACAGCATTTATTGATTAACTTCAGTGCCTTATATTGACATGTTTCATGGCACTGAAAATAACTGCAACTGTAATAGCAAAGATCACTGATTGTAGGCCACAATAACAAAAGCAATCATAATTTTAAAAAGCTTGAAATATCATGAGAATTATCAAAATGTCATAGAGACATACAAAGTGAGCAAATGCTGTTGAAAAAATAGTACCTATAGATTTGCTCAAGGCAGAAACCTTCAATTTAGGAAAAAAAAAGCAATATATGTGAAGTACAATAAAGCAAACATGGTGAAATGAGGTTTGCCTATAACTTGATTAAAAACTAGGCAAAGTACTTCAGTAAATATTTCTCCAAAGAAGACATATAGATGGCCAACAGGTATGTTTAAAGAGGCTCCATTCACTCACTACTCATCAGGGAAATGCAAATCAAAACCACAGTGAGATATCACCTCACACCTACTAGGCTGACTATAATTGAAAACCAAAGATAACAGGTGTTAGTGAGAATGAAGAGAAATTTGAAGCCTTGTATGGGATATCTTCCAAAAATACTTAAAAATAGAACTATGAAATGATCCAACAATCTGGTTCTGGGTAGATATCCAAAGGAATTGAAACAAGGCTCAAAGAGATACTTTCAGCCTCATGGTCACTGTGGCACTCTTCACAGTAGATGAGCCATGAAAACAACCCAACTGTACACCAACAGATGGATGGATAAAGAAAACATACTGTCAGAGTCAAATTTGCTGGGTCTTTTAAAATAATAGCACTATTTTAATGTTCACTTGGGAGCAGGAGATGGAACCTTGGGCTACATGAATTTGGGATTTTAAATTGTGATCACCACATATGGTTATTACTCTTGAAATATTTTCTGTGAAAAGCAGACTATTAAAAAATGTCCCACTGATAGAGGAACACCACAAGAAAGTTTTCTGTCTTGGCTTGGGCTCTGGTTTGACTTAAAACTGCAGATGATGTATGCACATAGGGTTCTTCATTGGCCTGATTTCAATATTGTTTTGTCTCAGGAAAAGGAAAGTCCAGGGAGAGGGAGATAGAGAGTGTTGGTCAGAATACACACAGCATTTATTGATTAACTTCAGTGCCTTATATTGACATGTTTCATGGCACTGAAAATAACTGCAACTGTAATAGCAAAGATCACTGATTGTAGGCCACAATAACAAAAGCAATCATAATTTTAAAAAGCTTGAAATATCATGAGAATTATCAAAATGTCATAGAGACATACAAAGTGAGCAAATGCTGTTGAAAAAATAGTACCTATAGATTTGCTCAAGGCAGAAACCTTCAATTTAGGAAAAAAAAAGCAATATATGTGAAGTACAATAAAGCAAACATGGTGAAATGAGGTTTGCCTATAACTTGATTAAAAACTAGGCAAAGTACTTCAGTAAATATTTCTCCAAAGAAGACATATAGATGGCCAACAGGTATGTTTAAAGAGGCTCCATTCACTCACTACTCATCAGGAAATGCAAATCAAAACCACAGTGAGATATCACCTCACACCTACTAGGCTGACTATAATTGAAAACCAAAGATAACAGGTGTTAGTGAGAATGAAGAGAAATTTGAAGCCTTGTATGGGATATCTTCCAAAAATACTTAAAAATAGAACTATGAAATGATCCAACAATCTGGTTCTGGGTAGATATCCAAAGGAATTGAAACAAGGCTCAAAGAGATACTTTCAGCCTCATGGTCACTGTGGCACTCTTCACAGTAGATGAGCCATGAAAACAACCCAACTGTACACCAACAGATGGATGGATAAAGAAAACATACTGTCAGAGTCAAATTTGCTGGGTCTTTTAAAATAATAGCACTATTTTAATGTTCACTTGGGAGCAGGAGATGGAACCTTGGGCTACATGAATTTGGGATTTTAAATTGTGATCACCACATATGGTTATTACTCTTGAAATATTTTCTGTGAAAAGCAGACTATTAAAAAATGTCCCACTGATAGAGGAACACCACAAGAAAGTTTTCTGTCTTGGCTTGGGCTCTGGTTTGACTTAAAAACTGCAGATGATGTGTCAGTTCAAAGTCAGAAAAATGTCCTGAGACAAATCAATATGAATGAGACAGAAGTGAAAGTAAACAACAGAATTAGTGTCATATAATTAATGGTGTAGGGACTGTTTTTAAAGTGAAATGAAGTTAAAAAAAAAACAGGAAGAAGAGGGCTTCCCTGGTGGTCCACTGGGTAAGGAGTCTGCCTGGCAGTGCAAGGAGCACCGGTTTAATCCCTGGCCTGGGAAGATCCCACATGCTGTGGAGCAGCTGGATCAGTGTATCCAGTTACCTGTCAGTGCTCTGGAGCGCACATGCCCAGAGTCGGTTCTTTGCAGTGAGACAGGCCACTGAAATGGGAGAGCCACACAGGCCAAAGAATAAAGATGGACGAAAAATGAGTAAATGGAAAATTGATAAAAGAGACCAAAAATTTTTTTTAAAAAAAAAAAAAGGAAGAAGAAAAATATAACAGAAACAACTTGAGAAAAAAATTATAAACCTTCTAGAAACACACACACATTTAGTGGAATTAGATATGTCACTCACTATAATTATATAATTACATATATTTACACATAGATACAGCCAAAAAAAAAGAAAAAAACTGATGAACCAGAATGCAGTTTGATAATATTACACTGAATAAAGAATCGAGAAGTAGGGCTTCGCTGGTGGTCCAATCGGTAAGGACATCGCCTTGCAGTGCAAGGGGCGCCGGTTCGATCCCTGGACTGGGAAGATCCCATGTACTGAGGAGTGGCTGAACCTGTGTCCAACTACAGAGCAGGAGTTCTGGAGTGCATGCGGCCAGAGCTGGTGCTCTGCAAGGAGAGAGGCCACCGTGATGGGAGGCCCACACAGGCCAAAGAACAAAGATGGATGAGAATAAATACATGAAAGACCAATTGAAGTGGTCAAAAAAAAAAGAATAGAGAAGTAAAATGATGAGAAAGAAAAGAATAAGATCTCATATATGTGCAAGAGGAAATTTAAGAGAGGAGACTAGAAAGAACTGTTGTTAAATAGGTATAAAACAAATCATAGCTTGTCAGAAGGTATTTGCAACAACAAAGGATTAGTATCCAAACTGCATAAAGAATGTCTTTAAAAAAATTCTTAATAGAGCAATGGAAAAATGAGTATGGCAGTAAAAAAATAAAAAGGAATAGGAATGATGAATAAACAAGAAGTATGTAAGCAGATGGATCTCTAACAATTTTAAGAAGTCACTTTAAAAAAAATAAACAAAAAACCTGCTTTACAAGTAATAAGCCATGTAACTCTAGATTTATTTTATGTTGTTAATATAATTTATAGTTATTTTGTGCTTTTTTAAACATATGCAGGAATTTTTTACTTCCAATTTATAGCATACGAAAACTCATAATAAAAATTTAAAGCATGTATGGAATTGATCAGACTGTAGTTATCTCTCCCATTAATTTAGAGGAAGAATCAATGGGATCTTTAATGCTCCAGTGCTTAAAAAATTTTTTTCTAGGACTTTCCTGGTGTTCCAGTAGTTAAGAATTTGTCTGCCAATTCAGGGGACACAGGTTCATGATTCTGCATGCCATGGGGCAACGAAAACCACAAGCTGAAACTCTCTAAGCCCATGCATCCTAGAACCTATGCTCCGCAAGGAGAGAAGGCACTGCAATGGGAAGCCCCACCACCACAGCTTCAGAGTAGCCTCCACTCACCACAACTAGAGAAAGCCTGCGTGGAGCAGTGAAAACCCAGCACAGCCAAAAGTGAACAAATAAATATTTTTTAAAAGTCCTAGTAAACATAGCACCATTTGACAAAGTAGGCAGTAAGGGCCACAGACATATGTTTGTTTGCTTTATCACACTATAGTTTTATATATTCTTGAAACTAATTACAATAAAGTAATAATATATAAAAATTAAGATACTGAAAAAATAAGGCTAGAGGAAGATAAATGTGCTTTTGCAACCTTGCTATTGGCAAATTCTGATTTAAGTAACTATGTATGTAAGTTTAAATGTGTCAAAAAGTAAAGTTATAATTAGTATTCATATGTGTTCTTCACAACTCTTTAGCAGAGTCTGCTTATTTTAACAGTTGTATTTGTAATGCAGTCTGTGCCTTGACAGATACTAACAAAAGTAAATCAGCAAAATGATCCTCCCTCTTCTTCCACCCTCAGGCTCCAGGCAATCACAGAAACTCTGAACATCTGCTTGAATTCTGATTGCCATGTTCACTGATTCAGTGCACCCAAAGAAGCAACAATTAAGTCTGTTCAGCATGTGTCAAAAGATCCATCAAGTTAATTTAAATTAAGGCAAAATAAATTGATTCCAGTTGGCATCAGACCTATCTGTATGCAAAATTTAAACAAGCGTCAACTGTGCTGTGGTATCTTTTATTTACAAGCAAAAGAAGAAAACATTGTTGCATAATTTCAGAAATAATTGCTACTTCCTCATAATTTTACTTAGGTCATTTCCTGGATGTACTTTCCCAGGGAGGAAAATTTTTCTGATAGGTTTTAGTGGACTTCTGTATGGAATTGATCAGACTGTAGTTATCTCTCCATTAATTTAGAGGAAGAATCAATGGGATCTTTAATGCTCCAGTGCTTAAAAATTTTTCTAGGACTTTCCTGGTGTTCCAGTAGTTAAGAATTTGTCTGCCAATTCAGGGACACAGGTTCATGATTCTGCATGCCATGGGGCAACGAAAACCACAAGCTGAAACTCTCTAAGCCCATGCATCCTAGAACCTATGTCTGCAAGGAGAGAAGGCACTGCAATGGGAAGCCCCACCACCACAGCTTCAGAGTAGCCTCCACTCACCACAACTAGAGAAAGCCTGCGTGGAGCAGTGAAAACCCAGCACAGCCAAAAGTGAACAAATAAATATTTTTTAAAAGTCCTAGTAAACATAGCACCATTTGACAAAGTAGGCAGTAAGGGCCACAGACATATGTTTGTTTGCTTTATCACACTATAGTTTTATATATTCTTGAAACTAATTACAATAAAGTAATAATATATAAAAATTAAGATACTGAAAAAATAAGGCTAGAGGAAGATAAATGTGCTTTTGCAACCTTGCTATTGGCAAATTCTGATTTAAGTAACTATGTATGTAAGTTTAAATGTGTCAAAAAGTAAAGTTATAATTAGTATTCATATGTGTTCTTCACAACTCTTTAGCAGAGTCTGCTTATTTTAACAGTTGTATTTGTAATGCAGTCTGTGCCTTGACAGATACTAACAAAAGTAAATCAGCAAAATGATCCTCCCTCTTCTTCCACCCTCAGGCTCCAGGCAATCACAGAAACTCTGAACATCTGCTTGAATTCTGATTGCCATGTTCACTGATTCAGTGCACCCAAAGAAGCAACAATTAAGTCTGTTCAGCATGTGTCAAAAGATCCATCAAGTTAATTTAAATTAAGGCAAAATAAATTGATTCCAGTTGGCATCAGACCTATCTGTATGCAAAATTTAAACAAGCGTCAACTGTGCTGTGGTATCTTTTATTTACAAGCAAAAGAAGAAAACATTGTTGCATAATTTCAGAAATAATTGCTACTTCCTCATAATTTTACTTAGGTCATTTCCTGGATGTACTTTCCCAGGGAGGAAAATTTTTCTGATAGGTTTTAGTGGACTTCTGTATTGCATTAGATTAAAACAGTGTCATTTTTTTCTGAGACTCATTTATCTTATTGCCATTAATTATCTCCAAGGTACACAAATGGATTTTAAAGCCTGAGATGCATGAATTTCCATAAATTACGTTTCTAAAGGTGAACCCTTCTTAGATATACACACCTGACATTTATTTCTTAAATTTTAAACATCCCATAAAATATTAATGTCTTTAATTGGTCAGAGGATAGAGTTCCATTTCATTTATTGGATAGCAGTCTGTAGTATCCATGCTGGGAATGATTGAGGGCAAGAGGAGAAAGGGCCTGCAGAGGATGGAGTGGTTTGGTAGCAACACTGACTCAGTGTGCGTGAACTTCAGCAAACTGGGAGATAGTGAAGGACAGGGAAACCTAGAATGCTGGAGGCCATGGGGTCACAGAGAGTTGGACAGGACTTAATGACTGAAAAATGACAACCATGGCATCAAATACTTTTTTACTTGAATGGAGAGAGAATCTGAACATTCCAAGAATTAGTGACAACTCTTGGGAATCTGAAAATCCTTTAGCAGAAGACAGAATCATTGCTGTGGTCTCAATTATAATCTATCCCATTTCCCAACTGTCACAGCTAGACAATGCTTCATGTTCCATCTCTATTGATGTTTGGTTGGAGTCGTGGAGACAGTCACTGAATGTCTGTACACTATTGATCTTCAGAGAAGACACTCCATTTTGCTGCTATATCTCAAATACACTCAGATGAAACAGAACACCAGGGAAAAAATAGACACTTGTTTTACCAAGCTCTTCAGTGTTTACTTTTAATGAGTTATATTCTCCCACTTTTGATACTTCATAAGTTAATTTAAATTAAGGCAAAATAAATTGATTCCAGTTGGCATCAGACCTATCTGTATGCAAAATTTAAACAAGCGTCAACTGTGCTGTGGTATCTTTTATTTACAAGCAAAAGAAGAAAACATTGTTGCATAATTTCAGAAATAATTGCTACTTCCTCATAATTTTACTTAGGTCATTTCCTGGATGTACTTTCCCAGGGAGGAAAATTTTTCTGATAGGTTTTAGTGGACTTCTGTATTGCATTAGATTAAAACAGTGTCATTTTTTTCTGAGACTCATTTATCTTATTGCCATTAATTATCTCCAAGGTACACAAATGGATTTTAAAGCCTGAGATGCATGAATTTCCATAAATTACGTTTCTAAAGGTGAACCCTTCTTAGATATACACACCTGACATTTATTTCTTAAATTTTAAACATCCCATAAAATATTAATGTCTTTAATTGGTCAGAGGATAGAGTTCCATTTCATTTATTGGATAGCAGTCTGTAGTATCCATGCTGGGAATGATTGAGGGCAAGAGGAGAAAGGGCCTGCAGAGGATGGAGTGGTTTGGTAGCAACACTGACTCAGTGTGCGTGAACTTCAGCAAACTGGGAGATAGTGAAGGACAGGGAAACCTAGAATGCTGGAGGCCATGGGGTCACAGAGAGTTGGACAGGACTTAATGACTGAAAATGACAACCATGGCATCAAATACTTTTTTACTTGAATGGAGAGAGAATCTGAACATTCCAAGAATTAGTGACAACTCTTGGGAATCTGAAAATCCTTTAGCAGAAGACAGAATCATTGCTGTGGTCTCAATTATAATCTATCCCATTTCCCAACTGTCACAGCTAGACAATGCTTCATGTTCCATCTCTATTGATGTTTGGTTGGAGTCGTGGAGACAGTCACTGAATGTCTGTACACTATTGATCTTCAGAGAAGACACTCCATTTTGCTGCTATATCTCAAATACACTCAGATGAAACAGAACACCAGGGAAAAAATAGACACTTGTTTTACCAAGCTCTTCAGTGTTTACTTTTAATGAGTTATATTCTCCCACTTTTGATACTTCATAAGTTAGAGAAGAAGAAAAAGGCTATTAGAAATTTTGCTTCTGATGGAAGTTAGAAATAGGAGAACTAAGAAAAGAGGAAGAAGTGTATCACATTTTTTTTTCTTTATTTTTTTATTTTATTTTATTATTTTTTAAACATTTATTTACCTTTTTGGGGGGGGGGAGGGAGGGGCACGGGTGGGCCACTTCTATTGGTTTTCATTTCTCTATTTTCATCCGTCTTTGTTCTTTTGGCTCCTGTGGGCCTCCCATCGCGGTGGCCTCTGTCGTCGCAGAGCGCTGGCTCTGGGCGCATGCGCCCCAGAGCTCCGGCTCGGTAATTGGACACATCGGTCCACGCGGGATCTTCCCAGGCCAGGGATGGAACCGGCGCCCCTTGCACTGCAAGGCGGTGTCCTTACCCACTGGACCACCAGGGGAAGCCCAGTATATCACATTTTTTAGGAAATGAAAAATAATATGTCCAAGGATTTAGCAGAGAAGTTCAAAATGACAGTTGGCAAATACATTCCAGGTTTCCTGGAGATCTGGGCATTGATGAATATTTCCAGGATATTAGAGCAAGATAGACTCTAACAAGTCTCCATTTGGATAAAATGAAAATAATTTAGTACTGTATGGGTTAGTAAGATAGGAGGTCCTTCTTCCCTCCCTTTTAATATGAATATCAAGTAAGTACTAGATTGGCTAAAAGTATTGCCTGGTATGATAATATGTATACATTTTAATGGGCTTCCCAGGTGGAACAGGGGTAAAGAATCCACCTGCCAATGAAGGTGACACCAGAGGCACAGATTCGATCCCTGGGTCGGGAAGATTCTCTAGTAGGAAATGGAAACCTGTTCCAGTATTCTTGCCTGAAAAATCTCATTGATAGAGGAGCCTGGAGGGCTACGTCCATGGGACTGCAAATAATCAAACATGACTGAGGGCACTCACACATAAATTTTAATGCAAGTTTCAGCTTCCAGAACTGACATTGCAGAAGGAAGAATAAGCAATAATACATAACTTATCTTCCAAGTAGTTTAATTAATTGACAGTGACTTGCTGCTAAAAGTTGATAACAATGGGAGTTTGGGGACTATTTCCCAAGTCTGGAAAAGAGTTATTTGCCTTTAATAAGACTTGGGGCAGCAGGTAAGACATGTGGTTGCAGTGAGACAGAGAAAAAGTTTCTTTTGTATAGACTTCTCTAGTGTTAACTCTGTGGTGTGTGTGTGTGACCGGGTCATATACTTTATCAGCTATATATGAGAAAACTTAAACAGAAATATTGAAATCTAGATAGATTGAGCTGTATTGAATATCCAGTTTGAGAGCAACAGTTTTACTGTTATTATCTATTTTCAAGTATCCTGGTCCTTTATTCCATCTCTGATATTTAAAACCTTTTGAGGGTCATGTTTGGCTTGAACTTTCCCCTGAATGCACTATTATGTCTTTTAGATGAGAAACATATAATCCATTTGCATTAGGATTATATGAATTTGAGAAACTTGAGTGTTTGTTAGTTACTAGGATAGCACGCTAGATCTAACCAATTTGTGGTCAAATTTACTCAGGTACTGCGCAGACATGATGAATTGAGAGAAGTTAAAAGCTATCCTGTCTTGAATGGCTTGCTCCAGTTCTGGAATCAAGAACCCATCATCCAAAGCAAAAAGCCCCCGTGCCAAACCAACCACCAGCCCCATGTGACAGGAGAGAGAGCTGTGTTCCTTGATATTCCCAGTGTTCCCACTGAGAACTAAGTCTGTTCATCAGGAATTACTACAAATAGTTACCTGAACTGTGCATTTACTTGACATTCACGCTTTTTGCCTTGGAAATACTTAGAGATTTGAAGAAAGACTACAGACAAGAAATAAAATGAAAAATGGAAAAATGCTATAACCTGATTCCTATTTTATATGTTGTATCCAACATATAGCTGGAGTGATAGAGGTTCTTAAATGAGTAGTCCCATGGAACCAGAAAGAAAATAGAACTGAGAGTTAAAAGTTTGTGCCATCTGAACTCTGATGCGAACAGAATCATTCTAAAATAGCTTGTTTCCATGAATTTGGTAGAAATACTAAGATTAACGAGGTCTTATCCCATCGGTAAACCAGGTTGGTCTTTTGTTTTCCCTTGAGCTCTTCTAGGAACCCAGGAGGATATGACTATACAAAAGAGAAGATAAAAGGAATCTTAGTTGAGCATTCTAATGTAAGCATGTGGGTATTCAACCTCTTCTAAACTTCTTCCCCCTCCTTGAGTCACCTTTGTAACAGGTCTGTACTTATTCCATTCTTGCATTGAACCTAAAAACAATCACTATATTTCTTTTTAAAAAACTTTTAACTTTGTGTTAGGGTATATCCTGTTGGGCTACAGTCCATAAGGTACTAGGTTCCTAGATGGCTGAAATATTGAGATCTAGATAGATTGAGCTGTATTGAATATCCAGTTTGAGAGCAACAGTTTTACTGTTATTATCTATTTTCAAGTATCCTGGTCCTTTATTCCATCTCTGATATTTAAAACCTTTTGAGGGTCATGTTTGGCTTGAACTTTCCCCTGAATGCACTATTATGTCTTTTAGATGAGAAACATATAATCCATTTGCATTAGGATTATATGAATTTGAGAAACTTGAGTGTTTGTTAGTTACTAGGATAGCACGCTAGATCTAACCAATTTGTGGTCAAATTTACTCAGGTACTGCGCAGACATGATGAATTGAGAGAAGTTAAAAGCTATCCTGTCTTGAATGGCTTGCTCCAGTTCTGGAATCAAGAACCCATCATCCAAAGCAAAAAGCCCCCGTGCCAAACCAACCACCAGCCCCATGTGACAGGAGAGAGAGCTGTGTTCCTTGATATTCCCAGTGTTCCCACTGAGAACTAAGTCTGTTCATCAGGAATTACTACAAATAGTTACCTGAACTGTGCATTTACTTGACATTCACGCTTTTTGCCTTGGAAATACTTAGAGATTTGAAGAAAGACTACAGACAAGAAATAAAATGAAAAATGGAAAAATGCTATAACCTGATTCCTATTTTATATGTTGTATCCAACATATAGCTGGAGTGATAGAGGTTCTTAAATGAGTAGTCCCATGGAACCAGAAAGAAAATAGAACTGAGAGTTAAAAGTTTGTGCCATCTGAACTCTGATGCGAACAGAATCATTCTAAAATAGCTTGTTTCCATGAATTTGGTAGAAATACTAAGATTAACGAGGTCTTATCCCATCGGTAAACCAGGTTGGTCTTTTGTTTTCCCTTGAGCTCTTCTAGGAACCCAGGAGGATATGACTATACAAAAGAGAAGATAAAAGGAATCTTAGTTGAGCATTCTAATGTAAGCATGTGGGTATTCAACCTCTTCTAAACTTCTTCCCCCTCCTTGAGTCACCTTTGTAACAGGTCTGTACTTATTCCATTCTTGCATTGAACCTAAAAACAATCACTATATTTCTTTTTAAAAAACTTTTAACTTTGTGTTAGGGTATATCCTGTTGGGCTACAGTCCATAAGGTCACAGAGTTAGGGTTTCCTAGATGGCTCAAATGGTAAAGAATCTGTCTGCAGTGCAAGAGACCTGGATTCGATCCCTGGTAGAAAGATGGAAATAGTAACCTGTCCAGTGTTCTTGCTTGGGGAACTCCATGGACAGAGGACCCTGGTGCACTAAATAAGTTCCATGGGTTTCACAAAGTGTTGGAGACAACTGAATGACTAACAGACACACACTGTCTCACACACACACACACACAAACTGTAACAATGTTGGGACAGTTTCAGATGAACAGCAAAGAGACTCAGCCATAAATATACATGTATATATTACTTTCTATTATCACAGTTCTTTATAATTTGTCCAACCTTTCAATCTTCTGTTCCTTTCAAATGTGATATGTCATCAAAGATATTTGTTGCCTCAACCAAACTTTGTCAGAAGTTTTTGTGACAGCCACAACTTATTCTTAACATCAAAATTAAAATAAAAAATGTTAACAGTTCTGTTTTCTGTTACAACATAGGAATCTTCCTGTAAATATAGACTGAATTTAGATTAAAAAACACTCTAAGAAACAACATTCTTTACAACTCTATTTTTATAAGCTATAGATCTGTATTTATGTTTCATAAATACATTTATTTATCTTTTCCATTAGTTTACCTTGAGAATGACCATTAAATAACTGGAATAAGGAAATTTTATCTGTGGAGAACATCTGCCACATGGCCCAAGGAACAGGATTAGCTTCATTAGTGGACAATAGCCCTTATATGTGCCATTAGGAACTACTTTTCCTTATTCCATGTAGCAGTGGCGTCACGCTAAATTTTTCAGTCGTGTCTGACTCTTTGCAACCTTATGTATGGACTGTAGCTTGCCAGGCTCTTCTGCTTATGAGATTCTTCAGGAAAGAACACTGGAGTGGGTATTCAACCTCTTCTAAACTTCTTCCCTCCTTGAGTCACCTTTGTAACAGGTCTGTACTTATTCCATTCTTGCATTGAACCTAAAAACAATCACTATATTTCTTTTTAAAAAACTTTTAACTTTGTGTTAGGGTATATCCTGTTGGGCTACAGTCCATAAGGTCACAGAGTTAGGGTTTCCTAGATGGCTCAAATGGTAAAGAATCTGTCTGCAGTGCAAGAGACCTGGATTCGATCCCTGGTAGAAAGATGGAAATAGTAACCTGTCCAGTGTTCTTGCTTGGGGAACTCCATGGACAGAGGACCCTGGTGCACTAAATAAGTTCCATGGGTTTCACAAAGTGTTGGAGACAACTGAATGACTAACAGACACACACTGTCTCACACACACACACACACAAACTGTAACAATGTTGGGACAGTTTCAGATGAACAGCAAAGAGACTCAGCCATAAATATACATGTATATATTACTTTCTATTATCACAGTTCTTTATAATTTGTCCAACCTTTCAATCTTCTGTTCCTTTCAAATGTGATATGTCATCAAAGATATTTGTTGCCTCAACCAAACTTTGTCAGAAGTTTTTGTGACAGCCACAACTTATTCTTAACATCAAAATTAAAATAAAAAATGTTAACAGTTCTGTTTTCTGTTACAACATAGGAATCTTCCTGTAAATATAGACTGAATTTAGATTAAAAAACACTCTAAGAAACAACATTCTTTACAACTCTATTTTTATAAGCGATAGATCTGTATTTATGTTTCATAAATACATTTATTTATCTTTTCCATTAGTTTACCTTGAGAATGACCATTAAATAACTGGAATAAGGAAATTTTATCTGTGGAGAACATCTGCCACATGGCCCAAGGAACAGGATTAGCTTCATTAGTGGACAATAGCCCTTATATGTGCCATTAGGAACTACTTTTTCCTTATTCCATGTAGCAGTGGCGTGCACGCTAAATTTTTTCAGTCGTGTCTGACTCTTTGCAACCTTATGTATGGACTGTAGCTTGCCAGGCTCTTCTGCTTATGAGATTCTTCAGGAAAGAACACTGGAGTGGATTTTCATGACCTCCTCCAGGGGATCTTCCAAACCCAGGGATAGAATCCACATCTCTTAGGTCTCCTGCATTGGAATACATATAGATAGATAGATAGATAGATAGATAGATAGATAGATAGATAGATAGATAGATAGATAGATAGATTTTAACCACTAGCACCACCTGGAAAATTCCATGTAGTAGTGGAGACATCATCAATTCAGGTCTATCCCCAGGCTTGTCCTAATCTCATCAAGGAAATATGGTCCCAGGTACACTAATTCTATTCTCCCAAGTTTGTTATATATTTAAAAGGTTTTTGAAAAAATTTCAACTTACAAAAATAACATTACAAGTGTGTGGATTTTCTTTACTCAGATTGGTCAGGGCAATTACACTTGTTTTTAATCATTCTTTCTCTCTTAGGAGATACTGGCTTTTTTCCTAGAGCATCTCAGTGTAAGCTGCAAACGTGTGTGTGCGCACAGTTGCTCAGTTGTGTTCAATTTTGCTGCCCTGTGGACAGTAGCCCACCAGGCTCTTCTGCCCATGGAATTTTCCAGGCATGAATACTGGAGTGGGTTGCCATTTCCTCCTCCAGGGGATCTTCCCATATTTATCTCCAAATACTTTAGCATACTTTCTCTTAAGAATAAATAAGGACATTGTTTTACATAACCACAGCAACACATCTATATTTTTACTGCTAGCATTTTCCTTTCTTTCTAGGGTAACATTGTACTTCAGATCTTCAAGGTGGTCCTGCCAAGAGCAACCTCTTCTTACCCCTGTTTCCAGATGCCAGCTAAGTAACAGCCAAATACTTCACTTTTGATTTTCTTTACAACTCTATTTTTATAAGTATAGATCTGTATTTATGTTTCATAAATACATTTATTTATCTTTTCCATTAGTTTACCTTGAGAATGACCATTAAATAACTGGAATAAGGAAATTTTATCTGTGGAGAACATCTGCCACATGGCCCAAGGAACAGGATTAGCTTCATTAGTGGACAATAGCCCTTATATGTGCCATTAGGAACTACTTTTTCCTTATTCCATGTAGCAGTGGCGTGCACGCTAAATTTTTTCAGTCGTGTCTGACTCTTTGCAACCTTATGTATGGACTGTAGCTTGCCAGGCTCTTCTGCTTATGAGATTCTTCAGGAAAGAACACTGGAGTGGATTTTCATGACCTCCTCCAGGGGATCTTCCAAACCCAGGGATAGAATCCACATCTCTTAGGTCTCCTGCATTGGAATACATATAGATAGATAGATAGATAGATAGATAGATAGATAGATAGATAGATAGATAGATAGATAGATAGATTTTAACCACTAGCACCACCTGGAAAATTCCATGTAGTAGTGGAGACATCATCAATTCAGGTCTATCCCCAGGCTTGTCCTAATCTCATCAAGGAAATATGGTCCCAGGTACACTAATTCTATTCTCCCAAGTTTGTTATATATTTAAAAGGTTTTTGAAAAAATTTCAACTTACAAAAATAACATTACAAGTGTGTGGATTTTCTTTACTCAGATTGGTCAGGGCAATTACACTTGTTTTTAATCATTCTTTCTCTCTTAGGAGATACTGGCTTTTTTCCTAGAGCATCTCAGTGTAAGCTGCAAACGTGTGTGTCGCACAGTTGCTCAGTTGTGTTCAATTTTGCTGCCCTGTGGACAGTAGCCCACCAGGCTCTTCTGCCCATGGAATTTTCCAGGCATGAATACTGGAGTGGGTTGCCATTTCCTCCTCCAGGGGATCTTCCCATATTTATCTCCAAATACTTTAGCATACTTTCTCTTAAGAATAAATAAGGACATTGTTTTACATAACCACAGCAACACATCTATATTTTTACTGCTAGCATTTTCCTTTCTTTCTAGGGTAACATTGTACTTCAGATCTTCAAGGTGGTCCTGCCAAGAGCAACCTCTTCTTACCCCTGTTTCCAGATGCCAGCTAAGTAACAGCCAAATACTTCACTTTTGATTTTCTGTTTTGAAAGCTGACAGGGCTATTGCCTCTAGCTATTGCTTTTTGCTATAGATCTACAAAATGATTTTTTGAAAAACAAACTAATATAAACCAAGGTCATCTATTTTTTTTATCTTTTGTGCTTTGTTTTTTGGATAGTTGAATTACTTTTGTCTAACTAGTGGAATTGATGAATATGATTATTAAAAATCTATATTGATTTAATGTAGTTATTGAAATATTAGATCATACTGAAAACAATTGTGTGAACTAGTCTCCAACTGACTGATATGCTTTTAGAGGAATTTTGAGAAATCTAATTCAAAAATACTTATAGGCCAAATGTGTATTGCATGCATTATCTTTATTGACCATATGCTATAGGATATAAATTAAACTGAATTAACACCAAGAGATAAAATTATGTATTATGGGCCATGAGTGCAATTTAGAGATATGGGATCCAGTCAGTCCTAAAGAATGTCATTTCAACTGAAATGATAATAATACCTTCAGCAAACTCTGAGTCACTCTGCTCTATATACCTCGGCTGGCTGCAGAGAAATCATCCCAGCTTTCTCTCATTTCAATTTGAAACATTTGGACAATCTTTTGCTTTACAGGTGATATAGACACTGTATTTGCTGCAGGTGATCCATCTTTATTTATAGTTGTACTCAAATGCCTTTAGCACTTATTGCTTTTAATAAGAATGGGCTCCTTAAACCACTGTCAAAGAGATCAGGAAAGCTAGCAAAGAACACAGAGGAGAAAATACATAAAATGAAAGAAGTTATTGTGGAAAGAAAATATAGGGTAAAATTTAATCTAAGTGAACTTTCAAATGAAAGTCGAATGTTCTGTTTATATAGAATATTTCAGGAACCTCAGAATACTGGAGTGGGTTGCCATTTCCTCCTCCAGGGGATCTTCCCATATTTATCTCCAAATACTTTAGCATACTTTCTCTTAAGAATAAATAAGGACATTGTTTTACATAACCACAGCAACACATCTATATTTTTACTGCTAGCATTTTCCTTTCTTTCTAGGGTAACATTGTACTTCAGATCTTCAAGGTGGTCCTGCCAAGAGCAACCTCTTCTTACCCCTGTTTCCAGATGCCAGCTAAGTAACAGCCAAATACTTCACTTTTGATTTTCTGTTTTGAAAGCTGACAGGGCTATTGCCTCTAGCTATTGCTTTTTGCTATAGATCTACAAAATGATTTTTTGAAAAACAAACTAATATAAACCAAGGTCATCTATTTTTTTTATCTTTTGTGCTTTGTTTTTTGGATAGTTGAATTACTTTTGTCTAACTAGTGGAATTGATGAATATGATTATTAAAAATCTATATTGATTTAATGTAGTTATTGAAATATTAGATCATACTGAAAACAATTGTGTGAACTAGTCTCCAACTGACTGATATGCTTTTAGAGGAATTTTGAGAAATCTAATTCAAAAATACTTATAGGCCAAATGTGTATTGCATGCATTATCTTTATTGACCATATGCTATAGGATATAAATTAAACTGAATTAACACCAAGAGATAAAATTATGTATTATGGGCCATGAGTGCAATTTAGAGATATGGGATCCAGTCAGTCCTAAAGAATGTCATTTCAACTGAAATGATAATAATACCTTCAGCAAACTCTGAGTCACTCTGCTCTATATACCTCGGCTGGCTGCAGAGAAATCATCCCAGCTTTCTCTCATTTCAATTTGAAACATTTGGACAATCTTTTGCTTTACAGGTGATATAGACACTGTATTTGCTGCAGGTGATCCATCTTTATTTATAGTTGTACTCAAATGCCTTTAGCACTTATTGCTTTTAATAAGAATGCGGGCTCCCTTAAACCACTGTCAAAGAGATCAGGGAAAGCTAGCAAAGAACACAGAGGAGAAAATACATAAAAATGAAAGAAGTTATTGTGGAAAGAAAAATATAGGGTAAAATTTAATCTAAGTGAACTTTCAAATGAAAGTCGAATGTTCTGTTTATATAGAATATTTCAGGAACCCAGCTATACAGGATTCATCATGGAAAGATACAAACTTTTTCAATTTTGCTATTTCCTTGTATGTAATACTGGTTATTGACTAGAAGGCCTGACTTATTAAACATAAGGAAAACTAAGTTATCGTTGGATCCATTTGAACTGGTATTTTCTAGTGAGGTTGTTGTGTATATTATATGACAGCCTAGACTTTTTAACAGATCATTTTTAAAACACAGAGATAGAAAAATTTGAGTAACATAATATTTCTGGTCACATCAGAGTTCATTTTAGCAGTTTAAGACTTACTCATTTATTCTTGCTTTGACCTTCAATCTAAAATTCTATGGGTTTATGAAGTCTCTCTCTTCATAACATAATACAAAACTGACACTGTATCTTATCCTCCAGGAAATACATTACTGTGCTCTTTGAAACAAAAATATTTTCACTTTATGATTATGGCAGTGATATTCCTAATTCTAGTAAATTGCAATTCTCAGAGCACAAACATACAAGATGGCGGAGGAGAGGTGTGATAAGCAATTCTATTGATAGTTTAAGAAATTAGTGGAAACATTAAGAAAAAGGCCAAGTTTCTCTCTACCACATCATCCCTAAAGAACATTTCTTTTGTGAAAATTATTTCATTCACTTCATTACATTTCCATTATCCACTGTTCTCAAGCTTGCCTCTATCCCTCATGGTTCACTTCATAATTTGAGTTTGATGCTTAGGAAAAGCAATCTGTTGGTGATTTTTCTCTTATTGTCTATATGCATTTTTAAATAAAAATTTTACTATTTTATTCTTCCCTAATTTTATGCATGCACTTAAACAGAAATTCCAGCTTAAACAGGAAGGACCAATTGATTGGAGACAATGAATGACATTGTGAAAGCGTTACCCTACCCCCACATTTTATTGCCGCTGTAGTGTCAAACAATCCTGAAAATGTTTTATAGCAAAGAACACAGAGGAGAAAATACATAAAAATGAAAGAAGTTATTGTGGAAAGAAAAATATAGGGTAAAATTTAATCTAAGTGAACTTTCAAATGAAAGTCGAATGTTCTGTTTATATAGAATATTTCAGGAACCCAGCTATACAGGATTCATCATGGAAAGATACAAACTTTTTCAATTTTGCTATTTCCTTGTATGTAATACTGGTTATTGACTAGAAGGCCTGACTTATTAAACATAAGGAAAACTAAGTTATCGTTGGATCCATTTGAACTGGTATTTTCTAGTGAGGTTGTTGTGTATATTATATGACAGCCTAGACTTTTTAACAGATCATTTTTAAAACACAGAGATAGAAAAATTTGAGTAACATAATATTTCTGGTCACATCAGAGTTCATTTTAGCAGTTTAAGACTTACTCATTTATTCTTGCTTTGACCTTCAATCTAAAATTCTATGGGTTTATGAAGTCTCTTTTCATAACATAATACAAAACTGACACTGTATCTTATCCTCCAGGAAATACATTACTGTGCTCTTTGAAACAAAAATATTTTCACTTTATGATTATGGCAGTGATATTCCTAATTCTAGTAAATTGCAATTCTCAGAGCACAAACATACAAGATGGCGGAGGAGAGGTGTGATAAGCAATTCTATTGATAGTTTAAGAAATTAGTGGAAACATTAAGAAAAAGGCCAAGTTTCTCTCTACCACATCATCCCTAAAGAACATTTCTTTTGTGAAAATTATTTCATTCACTTCATTACATTTCCATTATCCACTGTTCTCAAGCTTGCCTCTATCCCTCATGGTTCACTTCATAATTTGAGTTTGATGCTTAGGAAAAGCAATCTGTTGGTGATTTTTCTCTTATTGTCTATATGCATTTTTAAATAAAAATTTTACTATTTTATTCTTCCCTAATTTTATGCATGCACTTAAACAGAAATTCCAGCTTAAACAGGAAGGACCAATTGATTGGAGACAATGAATGACATTGTGAAAGCGTTACCCTACCCCCACATTTTATTGCCGCTGTAGTGTCAAACAATCCTGAAAATGTTTTATGCCCCAAAGTCCAAAGCAGCAAGTTTCTGAGTTGGAGCACTTTCTTGCCAGATTTTCATCTTTGGTGAGTATTTCCCAGTTGTTTCCTAAATGACTCCCTCTGAGGATATTGTTGAAATGTTGTGTGCATGACTGCTTGCTGAAGCCAAGAAATGATGTGGAGCTGCTCACATGAGCTTTTCTAATTGTTCTTGTACTAGCAACTGAGGAATTCTCACAGATGGGTTTATCATAACACTTTGTTAGCATTTTTGTATAACAACTGCCTTTTCATCTGAAGGAAACCCTAGAGGAAAATGCAACATTCAGGAATAGGGTTAGAATATTAATTAATTGATGCTTCAAGTAGGAAGTTTTCTTTGTTAGTATGCTCTATGTACATAGTTAAAAGTTTATGAAGTTTAATTTAAATTTCTTCAAGTTATACACAGAAATCATAGCTTTTAGATTTGTAATAAATTATTTCTTTTCTATTTAGTACTTTTAGAATCTTTCACTTTGATATCTGATTCTGTAGGTGATTAATTTAGGATTTTTTGCGTGTTGGGTATAATATTTAATATTTTTTTCTTTCCTTTTCTTTTTTTTTGAAAGGAGAATAAAGTTTATTAGAGTTGGAGACACTGTTAGAACAGCAGGCCAGCTCAAGGGGAACTGACCTTGAACAGGGGTCTTTGATCTGTTTTTATAGTCAGGGTCCAAAAAGTAGCATAAGGGTTTTACAGATGGAGGCGTGGTGTACTTGTCTATGGAAACATTAAGAAAAAGGCCAAGTTTCTCTCTACCACATCATCCCTAAAGAACATTTCTTTTGTGAAAATTATTTCATTCACTTCATTACATTTCCATTATCCACTGTTCTCAAGCTTGCCTCTATCCCTCATGGTTCACTTCATAATTTGAGTTTGATGCTTAGGAAAAGCAATCTGTTGGTGATTTTTCTCTTATTGTCTATATGCATTTTTAAATAAAAATTTTACTATTTTATTCTTCCCTAATTTTATGCATGCACTTAAACAGAAATTCCAGCTTAAACAGGAAGGACCAATTGATTGGAGACAATGAATGACATTGTGAAAGCGTTACCCTACCCCCACATTTTATTGCCGCTGTAGTGTCAAACAATCCTGAAAATGTTTTATGCCCCAAAGTCCAAAGCAGCAAGTTTCTGAGTTGGAGCACTTTCTTGCCAGATTTTCATCTTTGGTGAGTATTTCCCAGTTGTTTCCTAAATGACTCCCTCTGAGGATATTGTTGAAATGTTGTGTGCATGACTGCTTGCTGAAGCCAAGAAATGATGTGGAGCTGCTCACATGAGCTTTTCTAATTGTTCTTGTACTAGCAACTGAGGAATTCTCACAGATGGGTTTATCATAACACTTTGTTAGCATTTTTGTATAACAACTGCCTTTTCATCTGAAGGAAACCCTAGAGGAAAATGCAACATTCAGGAATAGGGTTAGAATATTAATTAATTGATGCTTCAAGTAGGAAGTTTTCTTTGTTAGTATGCTCTATGTACATAGTTAAAAGTTTATGAAGTTTAATTTAAATTTCTTCAAGTTATACACAGAAATCATAGCTTTTAGATTTGTAATAAATTATTTCTTTTCTATTTAGTACTTTTAGAATCTTTCACTTTGATATCTGATTCTGTAGGTGATTAATTTAGGATTTTTTGCGTGTTGGGTATAATATTTAATATTTTTTTCTTTCCTTTTCTTTTTTTTTGAAAGGAGAATAAAGTTTATTAGAGTTGGAGACACTGTTAGAACAGCAGGCCAGCTCAAGGGGAACTGACCTTGAACAGGGGTCTTTGATCTGTTTTTATAGTCAGGGTCCAAAAAGTAGCATAAGGGTTTTACAGATGGAGGCGTGGTGTACTTGTCAGGGAAGACTAACAGCTACAGCATCGGGGAGGGGAGGGCAATAAGGGCCTGGTTTATTTGTTCCTGCATTCCAAGACCCTCCTTGTTTGCCTTGTTCTTTTATCCTTGGGACACCGCATTTCTCCCTCTCTTTATTTTTAAGGTTAATTCGTTAGCCCCTTGGGATACCCTGCTTAGGTCTATCTGCCTATCTCCCTTCTGAGGCATTTGGGGATCCAGTCTTAAGGGAAAAGAGGTGATGACCACTCTGGCTTCTTCAAGTTGTACAGGAGTGTTGTGGGGCTCTGGGTTCCCTCTGCCTGCTCTCTGACAGGGTATAGTAAGGGAGAAAGGTGGGGCTCCATGGAAGGATATTGCAGCTTGTTCCAGCACTGTCTGGATGTTGGCTGAGTGATATTCTTGTTGTACTATCATTTGTAGATTAGTTGTATTCTAGAAGAAACAAACTTAAAAAGAAAGTTAAGCAGAATTAATTAAAGTTACATAGATTAATAGTATTAGAAAATCTGCTGAAAGGTTGGCTAGCCAGGAGAACCAGGACCAGGCATTGGTGCATGATGTTAGTGTTTTTCTAGATATGAGGAGATGCAAGAGTTTGGAGCTCATAAAAATCTTTACCTGAAAACATCTGACTATCTAAAAGCCTGTTTTTCTAGTTTTCCAGAGGACAGAGTGCCTTATTTCTGATCTCCACCCTGAACTCCTTTCAGGGGCTTTGAAGGTTGGCATTTTGCAGTGGTCATGATTTAATCTTTATAGAGGCAGCTGGCAAGTGTCAACTTCCAGTCTGCAGGGCCTCTTCATAGCCACAAATTTGACCATGCTTTGGGGTCATTTCATGACCATTGTGCCCCATGATGCTAGGAAGGCTCATTCCCAAGTCTGGAAAAGATTCCATTGATAGCCCACTCAGTGTGCAGACCAGGCCTTGTGAGTAACAAAAGTCTCTTGACCATACCTGTCTTACTAGCCTCTTGGTCCAGGAAAATATTCCCTCTTGCTGATTCTTCCCATATCTAGACTTACATTACTATAATCATTGATATCATATGAACTACGTATCAGCATTTTATCATAGGCTCAGTCAAACATTTGCTAACATAAGAGATGACAATTTTCTGAAACAGGGGACATGAAACATAATATGGCTAGCAGCCATTAGTAAGGTCACAAGTAAGCATTTTTAATAACTTAACTAAAACTTATAGCAATATAACATTATTAAAAGCAGTTCAATGTCTGAAGAAAGGGTTTCCTCTTAACAGAGAGAAAAGCCAAATTCAAGTTTTTAATACTAGTTTACAATTTTTTTTTTTACTATATTTTTTGGGGGGTTAGGAGGCGGGTTGGGAAGAAAGGGGGGGCGGGCTGGCCACTTCCATTGGTCTTTCATTTATCTATTTTCATCCATCTTTGTTCTTTGGCCCATGTGGGCCTCCCATCGCGATGGCCTCCGTTGTCGCAGAGCACCAGCTCTGGGCACATGCACTCCAGAGCTCCAGCTTGGTAATTGGACACATCAGTCCAGCCGCTCCGCGGCATGTGGGATCTTCCCAGGTCAGGGATCGAACCGGCACCCCTTGCACTGCAAGGCGGTGTCCTTACAGACTGGACCACCAGGGAAGCCCTATACCAGTTTACTTTTAAATTGATTTAAAAGTGAACTTAATTTATTTTAAATTTAGTCCTAACTATGCACCAAACTCTTTTCTCAGAATCCACTTTTCACAAAACTTTTTACCACTTTCTGTACCCATCAGTTTGTTCTTGCCTCCTGAAACAATCACCTGTAAGGTCTACTTCCTTTTTCTTTCATAAAATCTGATTCCATGCCCCATATTTTCTTTACCCGAAACACATCCCATTTTCCTTAAGCAACCAAGAACTGACCTCATATTAGCATTATATAGATTGGTGAGCATAAATGCTAGTGATAATTTCAAAATAAACCTTTGCTTTCTTATAGAAAACATTTCAGGATGGCATCAAACATAGTAATAGTTCAAAATCTCTTTAGTTTCTCTGTAGACCTTCACCTGGGCCTGAGTAACAAAAGTCTCTTGACCATACCTGTCTTACTAGCCTCTTGGTCCAGGAAAATATTCCTCTTGCTGATTCTTCCCATATCTAGACTTACATTACTATAATCATTGATATCATATGAACTACGTATCAGCATTTTATCATAGGCTCAGTCAAACATTTGCTAACATAAGAGATGACAATTTTCTGAAACAGGGGACATGAAACATAATATGGCTAGCAGCCATTAGTAAGGTCACAAGTAAGCATTTTTAATAACTTAACTAAAACTTATAGCAATATAACATTATTAAAAGCAGTTCAATGTCTGAAGAAAGGGTTTCCTCTTAACAGAGAGAAAAGCCAAATTCAAGTTTTTAATACTAGTTTACAATTTTTTTTTTTACTATATTTTTTGGGGGGTTAGGAGGCGGGTTGGGAAGAAAGGGGGGGCGGGCTGGCCACTTCCATTGGTCTTTCATTTATCTATTTTCATCCATCTTTGTTCTTTGGCCCATGTGGGCCTCCCATCGCGATGGCCTCCGTTGTCGCAGAGCACCAGCTCTGGGCACATGCACTCCAGAGCTCCAGCTTGGTAATTGGACACATCAGTCCAGCCGCTCCGCGGCATGTGGGATCTTCCCAGGTCAGGGATCGAACCGGCACCCCTTGCACTGCAAGGCGGTGTCCTTACAGACTGGACCACCAGGGAAGCCCTATACCAGTTTACTTTTAAATTGATTTAAAAGTGAACTTAATTTATTTTAAATTTAGTCCTAACTATGCACCAAACTCTTTTCTCAGAATCCACTTTTCACAAAACTTTTTACCACTTTCTGTACCCATCAGTTTGTTCTTGCCTCCTGAAACAATCACCTGTAAGGTCTACTTCCTTTTTCTTTCATAAAATCTGATTCCATGCCCCATATTTTCTTTACCCGAAACACATCCCATTTTCCTTAAGCAACCAAGAACTGACCTCATATTAGCATTATATAGATTGGTGAGCATAAATGCTAGTGATAATTTCAAAATAAACCTTTTGCTTTCTTATAGAAAACATTTCAGGATGGCATCAAACATAGTAATAGTTCAAAATCTCTTTAGTTTCTCTGTAAGAGGAAATTTGTGTTTAGTAATGAATGTTTGAGAATGCTATTTTATTTAGTAATGACCTAGGTATTCAATAACCTTTTGCCACTTAGTTTAGTACAACCCTTAGAAATTCAAGTTACCCCAATCTGGAGGTACTATTTTAGACAGACATTCTTAAAAGTATAATTATTCTTAATAGAGTCTATCTAAAAGCACCTATATCATTTATATTTTTGTTTATAGAAGTTTTATCACTTGAGGTACTTTCCTTGCTGCCAAACTTGTAATAGATATAACAATATTTAACTTATATCAAACCTGGACACAATGAAAATATTCTGTTTAATGTTAATGACTCTCAAACATGCCTACACTAATTAGATCAGCAAACAAACATTAATATGAGATATTTAATATTGAGCATTTCCCAGTTCACATGAACCTGAAATGCCTTTAGGTTTATTTCTTTTGTATTTAGAATTGTTTGATTTGTAAGCACTTACTTTTCTCTAAGCCAATTAAATTAGTAATTGGCCGGTCATTTACAACCTCAGCATTATCAAAAAACAAAACTGTACGCTGCGATATACATAAATCCAGATGAACAGATAGAGATCTTATAGTTTTCTGCCTGAGATGCAAAATGTCTCTTTGACCCTTTTTTTTTTTTTTTTTCGGCCTGAAGTCCTAATTTATCCAAGGCTGAGGTTTCAGGCAAAATGAGTTGTGTATTTCAAGGACATGGCAAGGGCTAACTTCAAGCTTTTCCATATACAGGTCTTCCATATACAAGCAACAAGTTAGTTGCTTTTAACTGCATATGCAAAATGAATTAAGGAATTTTCAGGGGTGGGTCCTCCCCACCCTTAGAGACAGGAGTAGTTAGAATGAAATTTTTCTAGAATGTTCAGGAGTGGGGGAAGAAAAGTCCCTACACATCTGAGAGATAAGAGTAGCTAGAAGAGGACTCTTTAGAATGTTTTGGAGACTCTTGATCCCTTAGGCTTTTGAATATAGGAGAAAGACCCAGACCAAAGAGAACCTCAGACAATAGTCTCCTACAATACAAATCAAATGTGAATAGGAAAGGTCGAGTACGGATCGTCTAGGAAATCTGATGGAGAGAGAGTCAGAGGAGGTCAGATGATAGGGAGGCAGAAGAAAGATATATGAGTCCCTGAAATCCAGATGCTGACTAAGGGCCATGAAGGAAGGAACCTCTGGGTTTCAGCTGAAACTGTTTATCTCGTATTTAGGACTTAAACCCAAAATCGAGTTTGGGACTTGAACCCATGTGGCCAGGACTAGAACCCAGCCAAAACTCTGCTTGGAACTTGAACCCACATGGCTCGGACTCAAACCTAGCCCAAACCCTGATCAAGTTGCAAATATTTTCAGTTCCTGAGAATGTAACTAAGGGGTGAGTCTGATGGAGGCTCCCAGGACATACCAGAACCCACTCTTAGCCTATATGCTGTAAAATGGGGGTACTGAGAGTCACAGGCTGACAGAAAGGCATTTATTTTATCCCAGTGATGTCTCCATGGGGACCATGCAGCTAAGACACTAGGAAACCATGCAACTAAGAAACTGGGAACGGAGATTCCTGGGAGCAACTGTGTGACTCATTGGCAATTTCCAGAAATGTGGAAGGCTCTCTTGGGATGTCTCAAAGGCAACACCTAGGCTCCTGTGAATCTATCCAGATTGCAAGGGAAAGAAGTGAGAGTGACAGGGAAGATAGGCTGAGGACCCCCTCTTACTGTCCTATTTTGAAGGCGGTGATCAGGGGAGGATGGGCTCTGTTTTGCTTTAACCACTATGTGCCTTAAACAATGCACAGAAGTTGCCTTGCTGGGGGTGGATGTCCTAGTGGCCTGGTCTGTCAGGTGACTCCCTTATCCTCACATGAGAGCCTTCATGTGACAGGCGCCCTAATGGCTTTTAAGTGCTTGACTCGTGCCCACACAATATTGGTTAGTCTAGTCCTCAATTAGAAAGAAGTCAAAAGGAGAGACCCTCAACTTTTCCGTGGCAGTTATTGGAGCACAGTGAGCAGTGGGACCTTTGGAACACACCAGAGGGTAACCCTAGCCAGAGTCCCATAGCCACTGGCCTGTTTGCAGAGGGTCCCCATGAGAAAAGAGAGGCGGGAAGGTAGGGGTAGAGACCCCAAATCCCCGTATGGGTCACCAAAAATGTCTCAGTCTGTAAGCAAGTTGGAAAAGAATTTCTAGACATGAGGCAAAATGAGAGGAGAGTAAAATTTCTATTAGAGTGAGAGATGCTTTTAGAACAGTGGGCTGGCTCAAGGGAGAACTGACCTCATCTTTAATAGTTCTAATCAATGTCATTGGGTGAGTATTGATTAACTGTAGATATTTCCAAAAAAGCTTACAAGTTCCCATAGGGTAATTTTATATTAGAGTCTGTTCCACTGACTAGGGTTTGGTTGGCTTGTTTGTCTGTTTGGGTGGAAGTATGATGATTATTTTTTTAACAAAGAATATTCTTAGTTAATTAGTTATAGAAATGAATATTAACATTACTAAGCTAAAAAATGGTGTTGAATATGAAGCTGTTTTCATACTTTACCTAATAACATTGGCATATTCATTGTTAAATTTCAAATCTGAATGAAAATATAGAAACAGTATTTTAGTTGGGTTCATACTTTCAGAAAACAACATCACAAATTTCTAATTGATCTCCTTGAGATAGCTATCCACAGTCCACTTTTGCCTGTTATTTACTGAATTCTGTCTTTTAAGCTTTCTCTGATGTATGTGCATGTGTATAACAGAGAAAGATAGTAGTCAAAATAGTTTAACATTTCAGGAATCCTTTATTCCTTCTTTGTTTTTCTAAAATCTACTAAAATTATCTTTTTCCTATCCTTCATATTGACATATTACTAAATGAGCAATATTTAATTTAAGGTAAAAAATGAACACAATAATCTATCTGATATCTTTCTTCTCTATTCTAATATTCTTTTATAATGAAAAATGATTAATTCACTAACATGTCCAAATAATCTTTGTTGCTAATTTAAAATTCTGTCAGTGAACATTTATTCATGTTTATGGTTTGCTTTTAATTTGTTTGATTTATGGAAGGCACTATTTTAGTAACTTTGGTAATACAACTACTTAATGCCCAACTTTTAAAAGTGAGAAATTTTCTCCTATCATCAGCTCCTATTTGTGATATTTATCTTTTCTGTGTTCTAGAAATACAGAAAGATATTTAAAGTAAAACATTAAATGAATGATTTTGAAAAGTAGCAGTACTGTGTGTCCAAAATCTACCATAATTCAAATTGACCAATGTGGAAACTATAAGAAATTAAAGCTTCCTATCTCCAATACAATAAATACAAAAAATGAATAAAAGTGGAAATATAATGAAGCAGCCAGCGATTGGCAGCTTTAGCCTTAAAATATTTAGACAATAGTCAGCTTTCAAAACATAACCCATGAGCTCAGTCCCAAGCAACATGTTTGCATGGCACTTTCCATGGGTGAGTATTGATTAACTGTAGATATTCCAAAAAAGCTTACAAGTTCCCATAGGGTAATTTTATATTAGAGTCTGTTCCACTGACTAGGGTTTGGTTGGCTTGTTTGTCTGTTTGGGTGGAAGTATGATGATTATTTTTTTAACAAAGAATATTCTTAGTTAATTAGTTATAGAAATGAATATTAACATTACTAAGCTAAAAAATGGTGTTGAATATGAAGCTGTTTTCATACTTTACCTAATAACATTGGCATATTCATTGTTAAATTTCAAATCTGAATGAAAATATAGAAACAGTATTTTAGTTGGGTTCATACTTTCAGAAAACAACATCACAAATTTCTAATTGATCTCCTTGAGATAGCTATCCACAGTCCACTTTTGCCTGTTATTTACTGAATTCTGTCTTTTAAGCTTTCTCTGATGTATGTGCATGTGTATAACAGAGAAAGATAGTAGTCAAAATAGTTTAACATTTCAGGAATCCTTTATTCCTTCTTTGTTTTTCTAAAATCTACTAAAATTATCTTTTTCCTATCCTTCATATTGACATATTACTAAATGAGCAATATTTAATTTAAGGTAAAAAATGAACACAATAATCTATCTGATATCTTTCTTCTCTATTCTAATATTCTTTTATAATGAAAAATGATTAATTCACTAACATGTCCAAATAATCTTTGTTGCTAATTTAAAATTCTGTCAGTGAACATTTATTCATGTTTATGGTTTGCTTTTAATTTGTTTGATTTATGGAAGGCACTATTTTAGTAACTTTGGTAATACAACTACTTAATGCCCAACTTTTAAAAGTGAGAAATTTTCTCCTATCATCAGCTCCTATTTGTGATATTTATCTTTTCTGTGTTCTAGAAATACAGAAAGATATTTAAAGTAAAACATTAAATGAATGATTTTGAAAAGTAGCAGTACTGTGTGTCCAAAATCTACCATAATTCAAATTGACCAATGTGGAAACTATAAGAAATTAAAGCTTCCTATCTCCAATACAATAAATACAAAAAATGAATAAAAGTGGAAATATAATGAAGCAGCCAGCGATTGGCAGCTTTAGCCTTAAAATATTTAGACAATAGTCAGCTTTCAAAACATAACCCATGAGCTCAGTCCCAAGCAACATGTTTGACTGATGGCACTTTCTCTGGTGTCCAGAGTAATAGTATTTCATAAAGTGACATTAGACAGAAACTCAAAATTTCTTTCAATGGCTGGTCCAAAGTGTTGGATGAAACAGTAAGTAGGGGGCACTCCAGCTTTATGAAACCAGCTCATAAATGCTGAGAAGAATCTGGTCTGAGATTTCTTAAAAGTTTAAATATGATTTTCAGCATCTTGTGATATAATTTTGAATAGCATTGAAAGAAAGGTTCTGTTAGGAATTTATTCTTAAATATTAAGTCAGACTTTTCTCACTTGTCACATTTTTAAAAATGATCCTTATTTTAAAGACTGACATATATTTTTTAAAGGATGATTTCTCCTTATTATTAAAGAACTGATTCTCAAGAACCTTAGGGAGTTGGCAGATGAGGTTAGAATTGTAATGTTTTATTCCATTTAACCTATTTTTAGAAACACATTTCTATTACAGAAAAACCTGAGGTTTTTCTCAGAATATGTATTTCAGATATGATATTTCCAATTCTTAATTTAAATGATATGATTTACAGAAGAAAAATGAATACATTTTGCTTCATTAGTACCTATTGAAAGACATCGAGTATAGACCAAATCAATGTTCTCAAAATAAAGTTATTAAGGAAGATTTTCTTTAAAATATTTCCTTAGAACAAGTATAAATCACAGCTTCCACGGGCTTCCCTGGTGGTCCAGTGGGTAAGGACACCGCCTTGCAGTGCAGGGGTGCCGGTTGGAGCCCTGGCCTGGGAAGATCCCACGTGCCGCGGAGCGGCTGGACGGATGTGTCCAATTACTGAGCTGGAGCTCCGGAGTGCACGCGCCCAGAACTGGTGGCCAGCCCACTCCCCTCCCTTCCCCCACCCCCACCTCCCAAAAAAACCATTTAAAAAAACATCACAGCTTCCAGGGAACGATCTAGTCAATGCTCTGAGTTAATTTCAAACTTTTTTAAATTATGAAGTTTATGTACATTTATGTAGTAACAATCGTATTAGTTTAATATCTTATATGAAGAGAAAATAATCTGAGCCAATACAAATTGCTGTTGTTTTCTTTCGGTGATAAGAAATCAAGAATCATTTTGACTCTTTAAATTTAATTGCTTAGACAGAGAGTTATGGACCCTCAATAGCCTCTGTATAAATACCGAGGTAACTATTCACCTGTGCTTTTGCATGTGTGGGTGCATGCTCAGTGGTGTCTGACTCTTTGTGACCCCATGGACAGAAGCTCGCCAGGCTCCTCTTGTCCTTGGGATTTTCTTAGACAACAATACTAGAGTGAGTTGCCATATCCACCTCCAACGGATCTTCTTGACCCAAGGATCAAACCTGCATCATCTGGCGTCTCCTGCATTGGCAGGTGGATTCTTTACCACTGAGCTACCTGAATTCTCAGCAAAGCCTGGCCATCACTGATTAGCCCTCTGATCCTCCATTTTCTCTCTGGTCTCCACCTTCACTTTACTAGAAACCTGCAAAGCAGTCTATGCTGCTACACTGTTCTCCCTATCCTCCTTAGGCACTATTTACATATAAGATCTGTGATTTGTTTGTATATTACTGTTGGAATCTCATTTACATAATGTTCCACATCCAATCCTACTTCCCTCTTTTAGGAGAGAGAAAGGACTGTATTTAGAGAACATATCAATATTATTATATCTTACCACTGCAGTTTTACAATTTGTATTGAATAGTACCAAATCAATGTTCTCAAAATAAAGTTATTAAGGAAGATTTTCTTTAAAATATTTCCTTAGAACAAGTATAAATCACAGCTTCCACGGGCTTCCTGGTGGTCCAGTGGGTAAGGACACCGCCTTGCAGTGCAGGGTGCCGGTTGGAGCCCTGGCCTGGGAAGATCCCACGTGCCGCGGAGCGGCTGGACGGATGTGTCCAATTACTGAGCTGGAGCTCCGGAGTGCACGCGCCCAGAACTGGTGGCCAGCCCACTCCCCTCCCTTCCCCCACCCCCACCTCCCAAAAAAACCATTTAAAAAAACATCACAGCTTCCAGGGAACGATCTAGTCAATGCTCTGAGTTAATTTCAAACTTTTTTAAATTATGAAGTTTATGTACATTTATGTAGTAACAATCGTATTAGTTTAATATCTTATATGAAGAGAAAATAATCTGAGCCAATACAAATTGCTGTTGTTTTCTTTCGGTGATAAGAAATCAAGAATCATTTTGACTCTTTAAATTTAATTGCTTAGACAGAGAGTTATGGACCCTCAATAGCCTCTGTATAAATACCGAGGTAACTATTCACCTGTGCTTTTGCATGTGTGGGTGCATGCTCAGTGGTGTCTGACTCTTTGTGACCCCATGGACAGAAGCTCGCCAGGCTCCTCTTGTCCTTGGGATTTTCTTAGACAACAATACTAGAGTGAGTTGCCATATCCACCTCCAACGGATCTTCTTGACCCAAGGATCAAACCTGCATCATCTGGCGTCTCCTGCATTGGCAGGTGGATTCTTTACCACTGAGCTACCTGAATTCTCAGCAAAGCCTGGCCATCACTGATTAGCCCTCTGATCCTCCATTTTCTCTCTGGTCTCCACCTTCACTTTACTAGAAACCTGCAAAGCAGTCTATGCTGCTACACTGTTCTCCCTATCCTCCTTAGGCACTATTTACATATAAGATCTGTGATTTGTTTGTATATTACTGTTGGAATCTCATTTACATAATGTTCCACATCCAATCCTACTTCCCTCTTTTAGGAGAGAGAAAGGACTGTATTTAGAGAACATATCAATATTATTATATCTTACCACTGCAGTTTTACAATTTGTATTATGTAGATAAGAACACGTAATTTCTCCCTTTTGTCAGTTTAAGACCTCTGAAAGTCTGTTTAGTTAGAAAACATGAGTTCTATTTTGATATATACAAAAATGAAACTTATGTTTCTTAAGTATTGTATATATTAATAATTTTGGTACATATGTATACCATATTTTGGTATATATGTATGCATACAATAGAAATATATTATAATAAAAATATTATCTATATAACATACGTTTATTAGACATTGTTGCTGCTAGATCCACTCGGATCCCTTTATTGCTTCTATAAACAAATGCCCCTGCTTCTGTGTGTTTTCTTTCTAGTCTGGTACCTGTACCTTTCTTCAGAGGAGTACTCTTTTACTACAGAGAATAGAAAATGTTTGTGAGTTTGGAAGTTTATGTCCCTCTAGATGGCCCTTAATCAGTAACTGACTGGTGAGTGAATTTGAAAGTCCAACTCTCTTGTTTTGGGCAAGTCAGTGTAATTTATTCTCTGGATCAGGTTGAAGCTGAAATTTGTCTGAAGTCTCAAAGTTGCTAAAATTGCTTGTTTTGTTTTTCGCTTTTTCAATTTCCTTACCAGTTTCTTATGTTAAATTGTATGCACATGCAACTAGTTTTAGGATCTGATCCTGGGGAATCTGACCTACGGCAAGAAGATATTTTTATGGCTATTCAAAATTTAAATCAAAGAGAAAAATATTTTCTATGCATAATTCAGAGAGGGTGTACACATGCTAGAGAGTGAAAGAGAGAGAGAGAGTATTCTTACATAGAAAATAGACTAGGAGGGAATATTCTATACTGTCAGCTTGATAAATGTGAGAGACTGGAATAGTTGAGAGACAACTTTTACTCTAATTATGGAAAGACAGTCTAAAATATAACTAAAATAAATTAAGTATATAGTTGTACATGAAAGAGCAGAGAAAATTCCCAAGTATCAGAAATGGTAAAAAAAAAAAAAAAAAAAGAAATGTAAACACTGAAATTCGTGAATGGCAACAAATACTGAGACACTTTGATTAGTTCACTATTGATTTCATTTGAAATCATACAAACCTAGAAGTTTACCATGACAGAAGGCTGAGTGTTTATACCACCAGTGTAATTTATATTCCATATACGTATATATATATATACTACCATACGTGTGTGTGTGTGTATGCTACAGAATTTATACTACCTGTATAGTCTAGGAACCATCCAGGAGTGCCTATAAAATGTAAAAAATAATAATAATAAACATATTTAGGAAACTAGAAATAAAAGGGAAATGAATAACCTGATAAAAAATATTGTTGCAGTTTGTGTTTCTTTAGGAAGTCAGCTTGAACCACAGATTAGCATAGATTCATGGGGAGGACTGCTGGAGTCAACCTCGGTAGAAGGGAGGGAAAGACAGCACGGTACAGCAGAGGAAAAAGCTGAGTTGTGATGCAATCTTGAAGGGAGCTTTAGCTAGTTAGATGGGGAGTGCTCAGGCTGGAATTTCTCTTCATAGTTGTCCCGACACTGCAAGCAATCCAAGCATTGACAGCCCATGACAATTAGCCATTTGGCGCACGTTGTTCCAGGAAAAAATGTACTTCCGGCCAGGAGGCTCTCTTTAGTCGACACATACCAGATAGAAGTTGGACCATTTAGAACTATCTGCCAGCAGCACTCCCTGCAACTGGAGAAATGAGCCCTTCATTTCTAAATGGGCATATGAATGGGTTATCAAAGGTCGACACAGATTTCTATCAAAAAACAGAAACGAAAAAGAAAATTTCAAGAAGGAAAATTTCAAGCAGAATGATGAAAATCTAAAAGTATTTTTTCTAAATTAAGGAACACATCAAAATATATCAATATAACCTTTTTTGTTAGTATTATCAGTCAGTAGAAGAATAAGAAATATGAAATACAAGAATTCGAAACACAGAAGAAAAAGTGACATTACACATAAGCTGCAGGATCAACTACTTGTCTTCCCTTTCCTGTCATGCATTTAACCTTTGACCCTCTCCAATCTTCATCTTTTCTCAAGAACTTTCCCCAGGAGCTTCAATTGTCTTGGGTTCAATAGATTTTGCTGAACCTTGTACTACCAGACTTTCCTGGAGTATTTAACACTGAGGGCTAGCTATGCCCTTCTGGAAAGATTCTGCCCTCTTGTCTTAGGTGACCCAAGTCCATTTTTTGCTCCTGTTCTTGCTCCTGCTGATTTTTCTTTATGGGCATTCCACAGCTGTGATCTCCACAAGGCCATTCCTGGCCCACCTCTCTTTCAACTTTACAGCCTGTTTGGATAGGCAGGTCCGTTCTCATCTATATGCTAATAACTCTCAAATCTCTGAGGCTGTCTTTGTCTTCACTCAAAGCTTTAGACCTGTCTAATCAATTGTCTCCCAGTGACCTTCAGTGTCTTGCAGTCACCTCAACTTCAGAATGTATAAAACTAAATCTAACATTTTTCTAACTCAGATTTAGCATTTTTCTTCCTCAAACCTACTATTTTGTATACTGCAAATTAATTACTGTACTCTAAATATGAACCAACCTGTGAGAAAAACTATCTACTTAATCACATATATCTCAATGTATTCATAACTCTCTCATATAAAAAAAAGTTAAATATGAACCAACCTGTGAGAAAAACTATCTACTTAATCACGTATATCTCAATGTATTCATAACTCTCTCATATAAAAAAAAGTTAAATTAAACATGAAACCTCTATTTGTAACCATTTGAAATCTAACCCTAAGCTCACATATAAAGAAGTTACACATTACTGTCTTACACATTCTAATGAAGTAACATAAGCTTTTTATAAACTTTGTAAATAAGTTTTGATGATTGATTTTCTGCAATGAGTTTTGTATCATATATTAATAAAGGAGAATCTTGGGTCTTTATTCATTTTTCACAGGATATGTAAGGATAGATTTATGCTATATAAATAACACATATAGTGAGAAGTATTTGCATTGAAAGCTACACAAAATATAGTTCAAGTTTCTTAAAATTCTCAGTTGACTTCCTTATCCCTGTAATTAGCTGCATTTTCTTGGGCATATAATCAGTGCAAATGAATTAAGGTCTTTATAGGAAACCACCCTCTAGTGGAAGCCTCTTTACTTGCCACTTTGGCAAAATTATATTGTAACTAACCTTTAAACCAGAAATTCTCTGCTGGCTCAGATAGTAAAGAATCTGCCTGTAATGTAGGAGACCTGGGTTTGACCCCTGAGTTGAGAAGGTCCCCTGGAGAAGGGAAAGGCTACCCAATCCAGTATTCTTGCCTGGAAAATTTCACGGTTCATTGACTTCTTTTTTTTTTTTTTAAATCAGTCACCCCCATGCTCTACTCACCTCTGGCCTGAGCACATCTTTCAAATCTTTAATCACACAATATCTTGCCTAACTTGTCAAGTTTTCCCATACATCAAAGAAGTAGACATGAAGAATCGGTTAACAGACAACCAGTCCCTAGCTTTCCTTTCATAAATCTCCTGAACATACTGTGTAACCAAACTGTATGCACAAGATCACATTTAGAGGAAGATTATGAGGAGTCGACAGGCCTAAACACAAGCTGCACACAGTAAGGCACAGCGACCACTCTGTCACCCATCTCATTAATTGACCAGGATTACTTCTCTTTTTCCTTTTATAACTTTCATGGCCAAGTAGAATTTTTGGAAGTGGTTTTAGGGGGACACTGAATCTACTATCTCCCCAGATCATCAGCACTTTGATTAAAGTCCCCTTTTTACTCCCCTATCATTTGTGAATATTGATTTTGTAAGTGGTAAGCAGCATGACCCACAATTCATTAACAGGAGCTATTAATTCTTTAGTACACATTATTTTTCTAATAAATATCTCAAGTATTAAGTATTTCTAGAGGGGATCGGTTCAGTTTTCCTGACCAACAATCTCAGAACTGAATCAACAGTAGCATCCATACACAATGTATTAACAGTGGCTTACACATATACACTTTTACCCTATTACTTAAAATAATTCTGAATGTAAGCATTCTCTGGAAGATGTGGCAAATGAAGAAACTCATCGGATACCTAGAGATATGAAGTCATTAAATAACCTCAGGACAAACTCACAATTCAAGATGGCTATAAGTTTAGGATTCCATTCATCAGTTTTCACGAAGGCCTATACAGCACTCTCACATACATGTGTTCATGCTCAGTCACTTCAGTCATGTCTGACTCTTTGCAACTCTATGGATGGTATCCTGCCAGCACCTTTGTCCATGAGATTCTCCAGGCAAGAAAACTGGAGTACATTAGCAGGCTCCTTCAGGGGATCTTTCCAGCTCAAGGATCAGACCATGTCTCCTGTGTCTCCTGCACTGTAGGCAGATTCTTTACCATTGGAGCCAAAGGGAAGCCTGTCATATACATAAGTTAGTGGAAATTCCTAATTGAAAGAAACACTGAAAATTTTAGTTTCAAAGTTGAGTGTATTGCTTCTCCAAATGAACTATTTTCTCTGACCAAAAGAGAAAAAGCATATTGACTGGCAGCCAGTATTCTAATACTTGACTGAGCAATTATATTATTTAGATTTGTTTGAATTGAACCATACATTTCAGTTTCCTCTGTTGCAAAGTGTTTGACCTCACCTTTGAATTTTTTCAGACCATTAAATTTAGCGAGGAGTAGAACATAGGAAAGGAAATAATCTGACAGTCTTAAAAGGCCTCAAAATTTAATTTGTGCACTTTCTAGTAGATAATTTACATAAAAGTAATATGTAGCAATTCAGTTAGAAGTCATGTTATTCAGAATAAATAAAAACCAATCTTAAAGTAGTTTACTGTAAAATCTTCAAAAACATTTCATAGCTATACAAAATTTCAACAATACCAGATCATGAGTAGCATATCAATCTTCAGATCAAGAGAAATAAGGTAGGTATTCAGATTAGAATTCTCATTTTTGTTCTTTTTATTTGTGTGTGTTTCTACAAGATTTCACCAAAACCATGTGATCTAATAATTCTTCTTTGGGGCATTTATTCATAGGAAAAGGAAACACTAGCTCAAAGAGATAGCTCCCCCCTCAGTGATCATTGCAGCATCATTTACAACAGCCAATGTATGGAACCCAAGTATTCCTCGATGGACCAATGTATCGAAGTCATTAAATAACTCTGAATGTAAGCATTCTCTGGAAGATGTGGCAAATGAAGAAACTCATCGGATACCTAGAGATATGAAGTCATTAAATAACCTCAGGACAAACTCACAATTCAAGATGGCTATAAGTTTAGGATTCCATTCATCAGTTTTCACGAAGGCCTATACAGCACTCTCACATACATGTGTTCATGCTCAGTCACTTCAGTCATGTCTGACTCTTTGCAACTCTATGGATGGTATCCTGCCAGCACCTTTGTCCATGAGATTCTCCAGGCAAGAAAACTGGAGTACATTAGCAGGCTCCTTCAGGGGATCTTTCCAGCTCAAGGATCAGACCATGTCTCCTGTGTCTCCTGCACTGTAGGCAGATTCTTTACCATTGGAGCCAAAGGGAAGCCTGTCATATACATAAGTTAGTGGAAATTCCTAATTGAAAGAAACACTGAAAATTTTAGTTTCAAAGTTGAGTGTATTGCTTCTCCAAATGAACTATTTTCTCTGACCAAAAGAGAAAAAGCATATTGACTGGCAGCCAGTATTCTAATACTTGACTGAGCAATTATATTATTTAGATTTGTTTGAATTGAACCATACATTTCAGTTTCCTCTGTTGCAAAGTGTTTGACCTCACCTTTGAATTTTTTCAGACCATTAAATTTAGCGAGGAGTAGAACATAGGAAAGGAAATAATCTGACAGTCTTAAAAGGCCTCAAAATTTAATTTGTGCACTTTCTAGTAGATAATTTACATAAAAGTAATATGTAGCAATTCAGTTAGAAGTCATGTTATTCAGAATAAATAAAAACCAATCTTAAAGTAGTTTACTGTAAAATCTTCAAAAACATTTCATAGCTATACAAAATTTCAACAATACCAGATCATGAGTAGCATATCAATCTTCAGATCAAGAGAAATAAGGTAGGTATTCAGATTAGAATTCTCATTTTTGTTCTTTTTATTTGTGTGTGTTTCTACAAGATTTCACCAAAACCATGTGATCTAATAATTCTTCTTTGGGGCATTTATTCATAGGAAAAGGAAACACTAGCTCAAAGAGATAGCTCCCCCCTCAGTGATCATTGCAGCATCATTTACAACAGCCAATGTATGGAACCCAAGTATTCCTCGATGGATAAATGGGCAAAGAAATTCTTGCCATTTGTGAAACATTAATCGACCATTAAGTCATTATGCTAACTGAAGTAAGTCAGACAAAGATAGATACCAAATGCTTTCTCTTCTGTGTGAAACCTTGAAAACAACAACAACAACAAAACCAAGCCTATAGATACAGACTGGTTATTGTCAAAAATGGGGGTGGGTGGTGGGAAAAATGAGTAAAAGGCATCAAAAAGTCACACAAAAAATTAATTAAAATTTTAGAAGGATATGGGGCAAGAATTAGTTACTATAGCATGATTTTTGTTATTGCAATGAGGGAAACATCAACAAATTTACAAAGTATGACAGTATCAGAGTTTATTCACAAATTGTCTTTAGGTTAGTGGGTCAAAGTTATCCATATAGGAAATATTCATGGAATGAACTAAATTACAAGGTAAGAAAACAAAATTATGCTTTAATTACAAGCCTACCATGACCTTGTAACTGAGTGAATTAATTGCTTTTTTGCTTTTTGAGTCCTTGACTGCTCAAAATATTTTTTTAACTCCATTTATCCCATTGAGCATTCAAAGATGACTTTTAAAAAAAGAAAAAAAAGTCGTGTTGGAGGTATAATCATGTGCTATTTTGGAAATAAAAACAGTCAAAATTTCTACATAATACAAATGGGTAATGAGTCTATTAGGTTACATAGTGGTTGTTTCTTGTGTAATACTTAATAATAGGGCCTCTTCAGTCTAATTTGTAAATAATCTGCCTGCAATGCAGGAGCCACAGGAGAAATGGGTTCAGTCCCTGGATGGGTAAGATTCCTTGGAGGAAGTCATGGCTACCCCTCCAGAATTTTACTGGCAAATCCCATGGACAGAAGAGCCTGGTAGGCTATAGTCCATAGGGTCACAAAGAATCAGACAGGACTGAAGCAACTGAGTATACATGCATGCACTTAAAAATGTCAACTATAAACTAGCCTGTGCAAGAATCAGTCACATAAATATTGAGATGGATCATTTAATGTCATCTGTATATCTGTATATCTGAGTGTATAAGCACTTCTTTCTTGTTTCTGCTTCTATCTCCTCAGAAGACACAGTGACACTGCCCCTCAACATAGTCTCCCTGAATATTAACATTACCCAACAGAGTGGCATGTATTTTATCAACAATAAACCTATACTGGCACACTGCAATTACCCAAAGTTATAGTTTACCTTGGTTTACTCTTAAGCGTTGTATATTCATGAGTCTGAACAAATGAATAGTGGCGTGCATCCATTATTGTTAACATTGCACAGAAAATTTTCCTTGCTCTAAAAATCCTTTCTTCTCCACCTATTTACCCCCTTTTTCTACCCCTTTCACAACTGATCTGTTTATTGTCCCTGTCCCTACAGTTTTGCCTTTTTCAGAACGATACATAGTTGGAATCACATAAGCCATTTCAAATTGGTTTCTTTCACTTAGAAATATGCATTTAAGTTTCTTCCATATTTGTTCATGGATTGATAGCTCATTTCCTTTTAGCATGAATAATATTCCATTGTTAGGTATTACAGTTTATTTGCCTATTTATCGACTAACGAATATCTTGGTTGCTTCCAGGATATGGCAATAAGGAATGAAGCTGCTGTAAACATCTGTGTGCAGGTTTTTGTGTGAGCATAGCATAGGTATTCAGCTATTTTAGTTAAATATCTAAGAGCATGATTGCTGGATTCTTTTAAAGAGTATGTTTAGTATTTATGAAACTGCAAACTGTTTTCCAGAAGAGCTATACCATTTTGCATTCCCATCAGCAATGTATGAGAATTCCTGATATTCCACATTTTGGGCAGCATTTGATATTGTCAGTGTTACAGATCTTGGTCATTTTAATAAATGTGTTCTGGCATTTCAGTGTCTTAATTTGCATGTCCCTGATGACATACAATTTAGAGCATCTTTATGTTTGTTACCTGTATATCTTCTTTGGTCAAGTGCTCTGTTAAGGTCTTTGGTCCACTTTTTTATTAGGCTGTTTGTTTTCTGATCATTGAATTTTAAGAGTATTCTTATAAATTTTGGGTAATTTTTTTAAATCAAATATGTCTTTTACAAATATTTTCTCAGTGTCTGTGGCTTGTATTCTAATTCTCCTGACATTGTTTTTTCAGAGCATAATTTTTAAATTTTAATGAAGTCTAGATTATTAATTATTTCCTGGGTTATGTCTTTTGTATTTTTATCTAAAAAGGTGTAACTAGATACAAGGTGATCTAGGCTTTTCCTAGACCATCTTCTAGGAGCTTCATAGTTTTCAGTTTTACATTTAGATCTATAAACCATTTTGATATATTTGTTGACTATTCTGGATCTTTTGCCTCTCTATATTAACTTTAGAATCAGTTTGTCAATATCAACAAGATAACTGCTAAGATCTCAATTGGAATTTCATTGGCTCTAGATCAAGTTGAGAAGATCCCCTGGAGAAGGAATTCCACTCCGGTATTCTAGCCTGGGAAGTTCCATGGACAGAGGAGTCTGGTGAGCTACAGTCCATAGGATGGTAGAGTCAGACACAACTGCCTGCCCTGAGGCTCTGGGGACAGTCCGCTTCCAGGGGCCGGACATCTGGGGACAGTGCTCTCCTCAGCCCTCTCCCTCTCCACCTTGGGCTTTCGTGAAGGAAAAGCATTAGACTTTAATGAGGCTGATCTTCAGTTCTCTCCCACCTGAAGACTGTGAGGAAAGCTGGAAAGCCAGACAGGCCATGATGAATCTTGGCTTCTCAGACTCCAGGGCCTTCCTTGCCCGATAGACTCGAAAAAACCCTTTTGGGACCATGACAGTGGTGGGCCAGGAAATGACTGGGATCTGCCTCTGAACAGCCATTGGATTCGGGCCAAGGGAACTGGCCCAGTGAGCCAGCTTCCTCAACTGCAGATGGACAGCTAGCTTTTTTTCCTCCAGGAGATGATATCTCCCCGGCCACCACTGGGGCTAGTGGGCTGGGGTTTGGGGGTTGTCTGCTTCTTGAGATGATCAGCCACTGGACCAGACGTCCATCCCAGGTCCAGCCTGTGATGGCTCCAGGGCTGACACCTCTCTTCCCACCCCCAACGAAGGACCTTTAAGCTTTTTTTGGCTGTTGTTTTCTGATTTTTAAATTCTTATAATTTTTTTCAAATATGTCTTTTACAAATATTTTCTCAGTGTCTGTGGCTTGTATTCTAATTCTCCTGACATTGTTTTTTCAGAGCATAATTTTTAAATTTTAATGAAGTCTAGATTATTAATTATTTCCTGGGTTATGTCTTTTGTATTTTTATCTAAAAAGGTGTAACTAGATACAAGGTGATCTAGGCTTTTCCTAGACCATCTTCTAGGAGCTTCATAGTTTTCAGTTTTACATTTAGATCTATAAACCATTTTGATATATTTGTTGACTATTCTGGATCTTTTGCCTCTCTATATTAACTTTAGAATCAGTTTGTCAATATCAACAAGATAACTGCTAAGATCTCAATTGGAATTTCATTGGCTCTAGATCAAGTTGAGAAGATCCCCTGGAGAAGGAATTCCACTCCGGTATTCTAGCCTGGGAAGTTCCATGGACAGAGGAGTCTGGTGAGCTACAGTCCATAGGATGGTAGAGTCAGACACAACTGCCTGCCCTGAGGCTCTGGGGACAGTCCGCTTCCAGGGGCCGGACATCTGGGGACAGTGCTCTCCTCAGCCCTCTCCCTCTCCACCTTGGGCTTTCGTGAAGGAAAAGCATTAGACTTTAATGAGGCTGATCTTCAGTTCTCTCCCACCTGAAGACTGTGAGGAAAGCTGGAAAGCCAGACAGGCCATGATGAATCTTCGGCTTCTCAGACTCCAGGGCCTTCCTTGCCCGATAGACTCGAAAAAACCCTTTTGGGACCATGACAGTGGTGGGCCAGGAAATGACTGGGATCTGCCTCTGAACAGCCATTGGATTCGGGCCAAGGGAACTGGCCCAGTGAGCCAGCTTCCTCAACTGCAGATGGACAGCTAGCTTTTTTTCCTCCAGGAGATGATATCTCCCCGGCCACCACTGGGGCTAGTGGGCTGGGGTTTGGGGGTTGTCTGCTTCTTGAGATGATCAGCCACTGGACCAGACGTCCATCCCAGGTCCAGCCTGTGATGGCTCCAGGGCTGACACCTCTCTTCCCACTCTTCCCTCTTAACGAAGAGCACCTTTAAGCCCTCTCTCTCTTTTTTTTAACCCACATCTCACAATGTGTGGGATTTTCTTTCCCCCACAAGAGATAGAGCCCATGCCCATTCATTGGACTGCTAGGGAAGTCCCTTAAGCTCTCTATTTAATCAACCTTAGGACTGCATTTGTGAACTGACCTTTTTATAACCACCTTGTAATAGGCTGTTTCTTTTTGAGGTCCCATGCCTGGGAATATATCCCTCTTGCTAAATTGTATATTCTGGAACCAACTTATATTCTTAACAATGGCATACCTATTTCCCCACTCAATAGTGCCCATTATTAATCTTTAAATTTTTGTGAATACAATTCTTCTAATATGTGTTTTTATATATTAGATTAGTTAGGTTGAAGACATTTTCATGTTTTATTTCTGGGTATTTGCTTGGAAGTTAAAGGTGATCACATAAAAAAAAAGTTAATTTTTTTTTTTTTCCCTAGGGAACTCTTTTTGTTGTTGTGTGTAATTAGTCAAGGTGATGAGAAAAAAAAAAAAAAATCTGGCTTGGTAACTTTAAACAAAGGCCAAGGGGGAAACTTACACTTCTTTGTGTTTTTGAGATGTAAATGTTCTTTCTGATGGCCCTAAGTTATTCTATTGTGTGTTTGTTCCTGTTAGGGCCTAAGTAGGTTTTTTTTTTTTTTTCTTTTTTTATAATTTACTGGTGACCAAATGATGGATCCTTTTAAAATTAGAGAAACTCACAAATTATTAAATCTAGAGCACTCTTATTGTAAACAGCTGTTTTGTGAGTACCTATACTCAGAAGGAAAAGAATCCGCTTGCAATGAGGAAGAGCTGGGTTGAATTCCTGGATTTGGACGATTCTCTGGAGGAGGGAATGGTAACACACTCCAGTATTCTTGCTTGGATAATCCCCATGGAGAGAGGAGCCTGGCCAGCTGCAGTCCATGGGATCACAAAGAAGCAGATACGCCTGAGCGACTAAGCATAGCACATACTTTTAAAGATCCTGTTTGCCTATTAGGAGGCAGGTTTTCATCACATAAGAAGGGTGAAAATCATCATTGTGTGCCACTGGACCAGACGTCCATCCCAGGTCCAGCCTGTGATGGCTCCAGGGCTGACACCTCTCTTCCCACTCTTCCCTCTAACGAAGAGCACCTTTAAGCCTCTCTTTTTTTAACCCACATCTCACAATGTGTGGGATTTTCTTTCCCCCACAAGAGATAGAGCCCATGCCCATTCATTGGACTGCTAGGGAAGTCCCTTAAGCTCTCTATTTAATCAACCTTAGGACTGCATTTGTGAACTGACCTTTTTATAACCACCTTGTAATAGGCTGTTTCTTTTTGAGGTCCCATGCCTGGGAATATATCCCTCTTGCTAAATTGTATATTCTGGAACCAACTTATATTCTTAACAATGGCATACCTATTTCCCCACTCAATAGTTCCCATTATTAATCGTTAAATTTTTGTTAATACAATTCTTCTAATATTTTTTTTTATATATTAGATTAGTTAGGTTGAAGACATTTTCATGTTTTATTTCTGGGTATTTGCTTGGAAGTTAAAGGTGATCACATAAAAAAAGTTAATTTTTTTTTCCATTGGGAACTCTTTTTGTTGTTGTGTGTAATTAGTCAAGGTGATGAGAAAAAAAAAAAAAAATCTGGCTTGGTAACTTTAAACAAAGGCCAAGGGGGAAACTTACACTTCTTTGTGTTTTTGAGATGTAAATGTTCTTTCTGATGGCCCTAAGTTATTCTATTGTGTGTTTGTTCCTGTTAGGGCCTAAGTAGGTTTTCTCTTTTTCTTTTTTTATAATTTACTGGTGACCAAATGATGGATCCTTTTAAAATTAGAGAAACTCACAAATTATTAAATCTAGAGCACTCTTATTGTAAACAGCTGTTTTGTGAGTACCTATACTCAGAAGGAAAAGAATCCGCTTGCAATGAGGAAGAGCTGGGTTGAATTCCTGGATTTGGACGATTCTCTGGAGGAGGGAATGGTAACACACTCCAGTATTCTTGCTTGGATAATCCCCATGGAGAGAGGAGCCTGGCCAGCTGCAGTCCATGGGATCACAAAGAAGCAGATACGCCTGAGCGACTAAGCATAGCACATACTTTTAAAGATCCTGTTTGCCTATTAGGAGGCAGGTTTTCATCACATAAGAAGGGTGAAAATCATCATTGTGTGAAAACTTTTTAGGAAAGGAGTTCAATAGGGTAAGGACTTTTCACTTATTCATATCTTTTTGAAAACATGGTTTTCTAAGTTCATTCTAGGCTCCAGCTAATAAATACTTTAAATAATGATGTTTCCTGTCATATGGCATCATTGCTTTTAGTAAAAGAAAAAAGCTATGACTTCCCATTTGTCAGCTGACTCATATCAGATATGTCAGATATATGAAAAAAACTTAATCAATTACAACATTGAAGCCAAGTATTTGCTTTTACAGGCATATCAATTCAGTATTTTGTCATTGTTTCTGAGTATTCAATTAAACTATTAAAAGGTAAATATAAAAATAGAATTGCCAGCGGCTTCCCCTGGTGGCGCAGTGGGTAAGGAGACCGCCTTGCAGTGCAAGGGGCGCCGGTTCGAGCCCTGGCCTGGAAAGATCCCACGTGCAGCAGAGCGACTGGACAGATGTGTCCAATTACGGAGCCGGAGCTCTGGAGCTCTGGAGCGCATGCGCCCAGAGCCGGCGCTCTGCAATGACAGATGCCACCACGATGGGAGGCCCACAGGAGCTGAAGAACAAAGATGGATGAAAATAGAGAAATGAAAGACCAATGGAAGTGGCCCGCCCGCTCCCCTCCCTACCCAACACGACCCCCGCCCAAAATAAATAAATAAATAAATCTTTAAAAAAAAAAAATAGAATTGCCAGTAGTTTTCTATGTAACTTTTCATGTTGAAATTAGATTGGATAGTAAGGAATATACATTACATGAATAATACATCTAAAAAGTGTTGAAAGTATTATAAGTATGTTTGTTTCCTATGAATGTCATTTTCTAACTTAAAGAAGTTCTAGTTTTATTCACACCTATATAAGCAGTGAATTGTCAAAGTTGAAAAGAAAATTGGTACGTTATCAAATATTTTATTCTTCAGTTTCCTGTCAAGGTTATCTCCACATTTACTACATCTTGAAGCCAAATAGGAGTTCAATTCTTAAAATGGATGAAGTGAAATCAAAACTGTGTCCTCTTTGTGACAGTGCTTAGAAAACTGATATAGACTGAAATGCACAGTGTGTGACTGCTTTAGACCATCATGAGGACAAATATTTTGGATGATTTTCATGATGATGGTAATGAGGACAATAACCAAGAAAATATTTTCTTCTTCGTATGTCCTTTTCATCATATATAGCATTGTTATTCAATGAAGGCTCGTTTGGTTGATATAATCTACTTTTCATACAAAGACCTTGACCAGCATTTATAAAAAGCTTAAAAAAGTCATTTTGCTATGTATTGAAAATCACTAGTTCAGACAAGATAGTGTTCATTTCTTTATCGTCAGGTATTTTTTCTACAAAAGAGTTGATAAAAGAATAATCGCCAAGTATTAATTCACAAGATTTGACATATCAGACTATCTTAAACCCAAGTTAGCTTCTAACAGCTACCTATGTCTTCCTATGTCTGAGTTTACCCATGATACGGAAGAATCTTAAAGGGATAAATTCTTTCTTAAGAGAGTTTTATATGTCAGCTGTATTTCAATTTATAAGGTGACACAATCTTTACTTACTAGAATTAAATGCAGGAAGTTAAATTAATCTTTCTTCTATAGGCATTTTTAGTTGGTTATTTAATTTGTGTAATACAAATTATTATGCTGTTGAAGGACATTTTTCAGCTTTTCCATGACTTACAAAGATATTTATTTCTTGCTGCTCTCTTGTACTCCAATTTGAACAAAGTCTGCATTCAGAATGAACTTAGGCATTTTTCCACGAACATACTAATCATTTTTTTTTTTACCACATTTTTCATTAGAATTTTGAAAATTTAATTGCAGAACAAAATGCAATTTCTTAAATCCCCTTAAAAACAAACAATGTGTTTTTCAAGAAGTCTATCATTATTTTAATTAAAAACTCTTTTCTTTGAATGTTAAAACAAGTTTAGCCTAACATTGTCATTTCTTTAAACACATTAACTCATTAAAGCCAAAATGCAACAGTTTCCCTGAGCCTGCACTACAAATTACAAGTTTAATGTGCTTTTAATCATTCTGATCTATTAAAATTCTCCACATTTACTACATCTTGAAGCCAAATAGGAGTTCAATTCTTAAAATGGATGAAGTGAAATCAAAACTGTGTCCTCTTTGTGACAGTGCTTAGAAAACTGATATAGACTGAAATGCACAGTGTGTGACTGCTTTAGACCATCATGAGGACAAATATTTTGGATGATTTTCATGATGATGGTAATGAGGACAATAACCAAGAAAATATTTTCTTCTTCGTATGTCCTTTTCATCATATATAGCATTGTTATTCAATGAAGGCTCGTTTGGTTGATATAATCTACTTTTCATACAAAGACCTTGACCAGCATTTATAAAAAAGCTTAAAAATGTCATTTTGCTATGTATTGAAAATCACTAGTTCAGACAAGATAGTGTTCATTTCTTTATCGTCAGGTATTTTTTCTACAAAAAAGAGTTGATAAAAAGAATAATCGCCAAGTATTAATTCACAAGATTTGACATATCAGACTATCTTAAACCCAAGTTAGCTTCTAACAGCTACCTATGTCTTCCTATGTCTGAGTTTACCCATGATACGGAAGAATCTTAAAGGGATAAATTCTTTCTTAAGAGAGTTTTATATGTCAGCTGTATTTCAATTTATAAGGTGACACAATCTTTACTTACTAGAATTAAATGCAGGAAGTTAAATTAATCTTTCTTCTATAGGCATTTTTAGTTGGTTATTTAATTTGTGTAATACAAATTATTATGCTGTTGAAGGACATTTTTCAGCTTTTCCATGACTTACAAAGATATTTATTTCTTGCTGCTCTCTTGTACTCCAATTTGAACAAAGTCTGCATTCAGAATGAACTTAGGCATTTTTCCACGAACATACTAATCATTTTTTTTTTTACCACATTTTTCATTAGAATTTTGAAAATTTAATTGCAGAACAAAATGCAATTTCTTAAATCCCCTTAAAAACAAACAATGTGTTTTTCAAGAAGTCTATCATTATTTTAATTAAAAACTCTTTTCTTTGAATGTTAAAACAAGTTTAGCCTAACATTGTCATTTCTTTAAACACATTAACTCATTAAAGCCAAAATGCAACAGTTTCCCTGAGCCTGCACTACAAATTACAAGTTTAATGTGCTTTTAATCATTCACAATGGATTCTCTGATTAACTAACATTGCTAAACACTTGGCACTGTATATGCACATCATTAACAATTTGAAAAAAATTGAAGCCTAATTCCTTTTTATAAGGGCATCTACTATCACCAAGTTTCTTCCATCAATTAACCTTGACCTAAAGTTAGAATTCTTGTTACTTTTCAGGACAAAATAAAAGGACATTCAAATTTCAAGGAAATGAATTTAGATACGTCTACATTAAAATGATTTGATCACTGTATGCTCTATCACCTAAATTAATTGTACATTAGGTTAAGATTATTTTTTCCTTGAAATGGAATATGCCATTAATGAGTCAATGTGCTGACTATATTCTCTACCATGCAATGTGATTTTTCTTAGCTTTATATTTGCCACTGTTACATTTGGTTATGATAGCATAGTTAAATGGCTTTTTTAAGTTCTTAGAGTCAAACTTTGAGCAAATTCAATTTAACTTCTTTCCCTTGTCCATTTGACTTTATCCCTGTCCATTCTATAGGAGTTGATAATGTTACGAGAAAAATGATTAATCAGAGCTGGTCCCTTGGTTCACTTATCTGTGATTTCTTTATTCCACAAATACTTTTAGACCATTCAGGGTGTTTCAGGCATTGAGATGGACTTGAGAGACACAAAAATGACATAACATTCTTTCTCTATGGATAAATTCCACTGGAGAATCATATTTTTTGTTGTTGTTTTCTAACGTATGCATTTTTATTTTTTTATTTTTTATTTTTAAGTTTTGTTGTTTATAGCCCCACATTAATCTGAACTTGCCAAAAGTATACATATGTCCCTTTCCTCTTGAACTTCCTTCCCATCTACCTTCCCATGCCACTGGGGAATCATAATTTTAAATGTACTAAATACATTGTATAACTTCCAATTTTAATAGTCTTCTGCAACTCAAGGAGAAGCATCCTGACCCTTTAGTAAGAGAATAAAAAGCATCTACTATAAGGGTAAGCATTAGAATATGAAATTGTGACTGTGGCACAGTGAGGGAGACTCCTCCAGGTTGTGAAAGCAGAAAGAGTCTATTAGCTTTTAGTTTCTGCATTCCATAAATGATGAAAAAGTGTCATAAGGCTGAGGGATATTCATGTACAATTTACGAACCAAGAAATATCAATTAAGGACATTAGTAGTCAATTCTGAACAAATCTACAAAACTAGGAAAAGTAATTGAACAGCTTAATCTGAATAATTGTATATAGTAAAATAGTAGACTGCGTGTGTAAAATAACTGCATAAGCTGTAAAAGCCGAAAAAGATTTACCATATGATTACTATATCTTAACAAATTCCTTTCTCAATATAGATTTTCTGCAGTAGTCCTCAACCCAGTGAAGAGGTGATGGCCCCTTGTACATCATAGGCTCTCCATAAAAATGTCTTAAGTAATTGAAAAATTATTCCTGCATATCTTATTTCTGTATTTCTTTTTTTGTTTGTTCAGTCATTAAGTCATCTCCAGCTCTTTGCAACCTCATGGACTGCAGCATACCAGCTTCCTTGTCTTTCACTGTTTTCCGGAGTTTTCTCAAACTTATGTCTATTGAGTTGATGATACCATTCAACAATCTCATCCTCTGTATTTCTGTTTTATAGTTTTTTCTATATAGTCTAAATATCCAAATTGTCAGGATTATATCCAGTGATCTTCCTATAATGGCCATGACTTGAAAATTGGATTCTACTCCTGAGGAAGTGCTTAATTTAAAGTAATTTAAAGTACAAATGCCAGAGTGAACAGAACCCTACCTTCGAATCAGTATCATATTGGTATGAGTGTCTTGTCCTATTCACTTGCCTGAGTGTCTCTCTTCTGGGAATTGCTTCATCCATTTTTACCTCTTTGACAGTTACCTACTTGCTTTGGTGACTATACCCTCCTGCTTCTGGACTATTGTATAATCAAATCCCTTGTATACTTTATCTCTAGGATCTATATATACTTTCAATTGCTTACTCAAAAGCTAAAAACAGCTCTTTCCTTCTTTTGTGTCCATTCACCTTCCTGTTTCTAGCCTCGGATCATTAATCCTCTTCTACCTAATGCATCCACAGCTGTAAGGCTCACAGTAATTCTTAGACTGATTTCATAAACTCCAACGATCATCCAATTCAAATTGTATAAACATTGGATATATTGTAAAATAAGCAATGTTAACCATATTTTCCCAAAATAAATATATTTACATACAGTATAACAAATAATATGGGGGAGAGAATAAGCTTGTCTAAAATTCATGGAAAACAGAAATATTTGCTTTCATGCTACATATGTGTGTTTTCAACAACATGAAAAATATGGATTACATACTCCCTGTGTTTCAAGAATAACTTATATATGCAAATGTGCCTTAAGAATTCTTGCTAAACATTCATCAGCACTGTATGATTTCAGTGAAGTATTCCTCAAGCTTTCATGGAGATTCAAGTGAAGTAGAAAAAAAATCAAATAATCCCTCATGTGTTTTATATCATGTTGCTCTGTCTTATCAAGTTCACTGTGAATATATATGTAATGTCTTTCTGTGAAGCTAAGGTCTAAGTTTCTGGTGCTTTACTCAAGAATATGGTTTCTCAACACTATATTGCTTAAGGAAGAAAAACGAATTGCTGATTCTTTTGTCTTTATCAAAAATGTACTTCATGTCATAAAATACTTGCTTTGAAGGACACAATGTGCCGAAGTCAATTGATAAGCTAAAAAATAAGTCACAGCCAAAGAACAAAAACAAACAAACCCACCTGCTAAGAGGGTGAAATCTTTGCTAAATCATCTAAGCAACCGACAAATGTGAGGATAAAAGCATTCAGTTTTATATCTGGATCTGTGACATTTTATTAAATAAATAATTTCTTTGTTTAGAGAAACATAAGATCTTCTCTCTGAGGGGATTTTGCCTCTGCCTTAATATCTACCTTTTTTTTTTCATATCACTTTTAATTAATAACCAGTCTACAAAGCAGTTGCTACTGGTTCACTTTCTCAGTGTCACACATCATCTCCCAAAACTCTGTAACTAAAAACAACTTTTTATTTTATTTTTCAAAAAGATTCTGTGGATTTTAAGAAATCATGGGTTGTGGGAGCTTTATCTCTAGGATCTATATATACTTTCAATTGCTTACTCAAAAGCTAAAAACAGCTCTTTCCTTCTTTTGTGTCCATTCACCTTCCTGTTTCTAGCCTCGGATCATTAATCCTCTTCTACCTAATGCATCCACAGCTGTAAGGCTCACAGTAATTCTTAGACTGATTTCATAAACTCCAACGATCATCCAATTCAAATTGTATAAACATTGGATATATTGTAAAATAAGCAATGTTAACCATATTTTCCCAAAATAAATATATTTACATACAGTATAACAAATAATATGGGGGAGAGAATAAGCTTGTCTAAAATTCATGGAAAACAGAAATATTTGCTTTCATGCTACATATGTGTGTTTTCAACAACATGAAAAATATGGATTACATACTCCCTGTGTTTCAAGAATAACTTATATATGCAAATGTGCCTTAAGAATTCTTGCTAAACATTCATCAGCACTGTATGATTTCAGTGAAGTATTCCTCAAGCTTTCATGGAGATTCAAGTGAAGTAGAAAAAAAATCAAATAATCCCTCATGTGTTTTATATCATGTTGCTCTGTCTTATCAAGTTCACTGTGAATATATATGTAATGTCTTTCTGTGAAGCTAAGGTCTAAGTTTCTGGTGCTTTACTCAAGAATATGGTTTCTCAACACTATATTGCTTAAGGAAGAAAAACGAATTGCTGATTCTTTTGTCTTTATCAAAAATGTACTTCATGTCATAAAATACTTGCTTTGAAGGACACAATGTGCCGAAGTCAATTGATAAGCTAAAAAATAAGTCACAGCCAAAGAACAAAAACAAACAAACCCACCTGCTAAGAGGGTGAAATCTTTGCTAAATCATCTAAGCAACCGACAAATGTGAGGATAAAAGCATTCAGTTTTATATCTGGATCTGTGACATTTTATTAAATAAATAATTTCTTTGTTTAGAGAAACATAAGATCTTCTCTCTGAGGGGATTTTGCCTCTGCCTTAATATCTACCTTTTTTTTTTCATATCACTTTTAATTAATAACCAGTCTACAAAGCAGTTGCTACTGGTTCACTTTCTCAGTGTCACACATCATCTCCCAAAACTCTGTAACTAAAAACAACTTTTTATTTATTTCATGATTCTGTGGATAAGAAATCTGGGTTGTGGGAGAATATAAATGACATATATACACTACCATGTGTAAAATAGAGAGCTGGTGGGAACCTTCTGTCTAGCACAGGGGGCTCACCTTGGTGCTATGTGATGTCCTAGAGGGGTGTGATGGTGGTGGGTGGGAGGGAGGCTCCAAAGGAAGGGCATACGTGTATGCGTATAGGTGACTCTTTTTGTTGTACAACTAAAAGTAACACATTATATGGCAATGATATTCCAACAACAAAAAATAATAATAATAAAGAAAAAAAAATGGGACTGGACTCAGAGGGTGAATCTTTTTGCTGAAACTTGGTCTGACTCACGTGCCATGATCAGCCAGCTGACAGGTTGGCTGGGGCAGGTTTCTCTTGAGCATCTACACTGGAACAGCTCAGTTCAATCTATGGCCTCTCACGTCTCAGAGGGTTCCAAAAGCTTCAAAAGCGAAGTTTGTCATCACATATGTTTTTCAGACTTTCACAGTAAATAACATCTCATTGTTCCAGGTCAGTCACATGGCCAATGCAAGTAAGAGACAATACAAAGTTACTCAGTGAAGGGGTGTAGAAATAAGAGAAGAATTGGGGTGCTTTTGCATCTTACCATACATGACATGAAGAATGCTTACTTTGGAAACAAACTAAGATATTAGTCAGATGTAGCTTGCCAGTTTTTTCCTGGGTAAGTAGTCAATTAAGATCTGGATCTGATAGGTCTTACTTAACCCAGAGGATTATGACCGGATCTACTACTAACTGATTGAGTAGCACCAGACAAGTAAGTTACCTGTTCAGTACATCAGCTTCCAGTTTATAAAATGTGATTGGATTTGATGGCCCTTACAGATGCTTAAAGTTATGGTATTTTTGATTCCATAAGATATTTCATGAACATTTCCCATAAGCAAAATCTCTTTTATACAAAGTGGGGATGAAACAAAAACAAAAAACAAAAAAGCTGGATAACGATATGAAAAAAATTGCAATTGAATCTTAGTCATAATAGCTACCTATTAGAAAGCTGTTTTATCATGGCTATATGTATATTCTCATTTAATAATCATGAAAATTCTGCTAATATTTATTTGCATTTTTGATATCAGGAAAGAGGAACAAAAACAAATAATATGCTTGAAATCACCTATGTACTAAATTATCTTAGCTAGCATGTGGGCCCACAGTTTTTACTCATTGTATTTTCTCTGAGCCCATTGAATAAAACAAAACAAGAAAAGTCCACGTGCATAGCATTTCATGAGCTTCAGAGAACAGACAAGGAAAAATGAGTTAGGGAAGTAACTTTAATGATAAGATAAACTATGAAGAGGCTACTGCAGTTTAGAGAACTCAGGTTACTTGTCCTGTGTAGGAGTGATAATAGAACATATTTGACTTTATCAAGAATTTTGTTTTAGGAAATAGTGGCGTTTGCATCTAACAGATAGCCTGAGGGAATTTTGTACTTGGTTTTGAATATTAGCTTAAATAGTTTGAACTTATTTTAGTGTAAGAGTCAGTAGGGATACTTAGAATGTTTTTAATAGGGAAGTTATATCATGAAATGTGTTGATTAATTTGGCATGACTATCTTTGAGGCCAGGAACTAGTCTGAAAGTCACTAAAATATTTGGGGAAAGTGTTTCTCAAAATATGTTTCACAGAACACTAGTTCTTAGAGGTTATAAGAGCTATTATTAGAAAAAGTTGCTGTGTTGAAATAAGACTGGGAATTTTGAACTGAACGATTCCAAGAAGTTTCTTTATTGGAAGAAATCTCTGCTAATGAGCATTTTATATCTTGACAATGAAGTAAAGCATGTGGGATTTCTGAAATGTATTTAATCACAGAAAATTCTCTTTCCTTTGAAGAGATTCTCAAAGGACAATTGTTCTCAGAATGCATTTGAAAATTCTGGTTTGATTGTAAATGATGGACAGCTTCCAGTTTATAAAATGTGATTGGATTTGATGGCCCTTACAGATGCTTAAAGTTATGGTATTTTTGATTCCATAAGATATTTCATGAACATTTCCCATAAGCAAAATCTCTTTTATACAAAGTGGGGATGAAACAAAAACAAAAAACAAAAAAGCTGGATAACGATATGAAAAAAATTGCAATTGAATCTTAGTCATAATAGCTACCTATTAGAAAGCTGTTTTATCATGGCTATATGTATATTCTCATTTAATAATCATGAAAATTCTGCTAATATTTATTTGCATTTTTGATATCAGGAAAGAGGAACAAAAACAAATAATATGCTTGAAATCACCTATGTACTAAATTATCTTAGCTAGCATGTGGGCCCACAGTTTTTACTCATTGTATTTTCTCTGAGCCCATTGAATAAAACAAAACAAGAAAAGTCCACGTGCATAGCATTTCATGAGCTTCAGAGAACAGACAAGGAAAAATGAGTTAGGGAAGTAACTTTAATGATAAGATAAACTATGAAGAGGCTACTGCAGTTTAGAGAACTCAGGTTACTTGTCCTGTGTAGGAGTGATAATAGAACATATTTGACTTTATCAAGAATTTTGTTTTAGGAAATAGTGGCGTTTGCATCTAACAGATAGCCTGAGGGAATTTTGTACTTGGTTTTGAATATTAGCTTAAATAGTTTGAACTTATTTTAGTGTAAGAGTCAGTAGGGATACTTAGAATGTTTTTAATAGGGAAGTTATATCATGAAATGTGTTGATTAATTTGGCATGACTATCTTTGAGGCCAGGAACTAGTCTGAAAGTCACTAAAATATTTGGGGAAAGTGTTTCTCAAAATATGTTTCACAGAACACTAGTTCTTAGAGGTTATAAGAGCTATTATTAGAAAAAGTTGCTGTGTTGAAATAAGACTGGGAATTTTGAACTGAACGATTCCAAGAAGTTTCTTTATTGGAAGAAATCTCTGCTAATGAGCATTTTATATCTTGACAATGAAGTAAAGCATGTGGGATTTCTGAAATGTATTTAATCACAGAAAATTCTCTTTCCTTTGAAGAGATTCTCAAAGGACAATTGTTCTCAGAATGCATTTGAAAATTCTGGTTTGATTGTAAATGATGGACAGCAGTAGCTTAAGTCAGTACCAGAGAACTCTAGCCCTCCCTAGAGCTGAGAAATCACCTTGCAGAAAGTAAGTATCCAAGGTCCATTATATATACATATATATATATATATATATATATATACACATATATACATATACACACACATATATATAATTTATCATGTTTTTGAAGGTGGATAATGATGAATGTAATAATGGAAAAAGGTAAAAAATGATATGGTATTATGAATAAAATTTTATTACTCCATTATGATCTGTTAAATAAGGAAACCACAGGAGTCTTATTAAGAATATTTGTTTCATACTAAAACTTAAAAATATGATGTGCATTCAATGTTTTTCATGCCAGTCAGTGTTTCAAAATTCCTTAGGCTCTCAAGCTTGAGGTGATAAGGAGAGATAATAGTGTTAGAGAATTTGCATCATGGTTCTAACTTTAAATCATGGTAAAAGAAATGGTAAATATGGAATTTTACAAGCTGTCACATCAATTTGCCATTCTCCATCTTTATAAACACTCTTCAACCTGAAAAAAACAAATACTACTTAAAAGGAAGAATCCTCTGCCTTACTGCTATGATGTGAGAATCAGGATAAAATAACAGTTTCATTGTCTTATAACTGGGAATAAAATAACTTTTAAAAAATTAACAAATTGAATAAGTAAAAAATCTAGGAGCCCAAATTAAAAATAACTCAGGAATAAATATCAAGGGAGGAAAAATGTGATAATACAAGTATCTCTTTGTGATAAACCAATCATGACTATCGTTGAGGCCAGGAACTAGTCTCAAAGTCACTAAAATATTTGGGGAAAGTGTTTCTCAAAATATGTTTCACAGAACACTAGTTCTTAGAGGTTATAAGAGCTATTATTAGAAAAAGTTGCTGTGTTGAAATAAGACTGGGAATTTTGAACTGAACGATTCCAAGAAGTTTCTTTATTGGAAGAAATCTCTGCTAATGAGCATTTTATATCTTGACAATGAAGTAAAGCATGTGGGATTTCTGAAATGTATTTAATCACAGAAAATTCTCTTTCCTTTGAAGAGATTCTCAAAGGACAATTGTTCTCAGAATGCATTTGAAAATTCTGGTTTGATTGTAAATGATGGACAGCAGTAGCTTAAGTCAGTACCAGAGAACTCTAGCCCTCCCTAGAGCTGAGAAATCACCTTGCAGAAAGTAAGTATCCAAGGTCCATTATATATACATATATATATATATATATATATATATATACACATATATACATATACACACACATATATATAATTTATCATGTTTTTGAAGGTGGATAATGATGAATGTAATAATGGAAAAAGGTAAAAAATGATATGGTATTATGAATAAAATTTTATTACTCCATTATGATCTGTTAAATAAGGAAACCACAGGAGTCTTATTAAGAATATTTGTTTCATACTAAAACTTAAAAATATGATGTGCATTCAATGTTTTTCATGCCAGTCAGTGTTTCAAAATTCCTTAGGCTCTCAAGCTTGAGGTGATAAGGAGAGATAATAGTGTTAGAGAATTTGCATCATGGTTCTAACTTTAAATCATGGTAAAAGAAATGGTAAATATGGAATTTTACAAGCTGTCACATCAATTTGCCATTCTCCATCTTTATAAACACTCTTCAACCTGAAAAAAACAAATACTACTTAAAAGGAAGAATCCTCTGCCTTACTGCTATGATGTGAGAATCAGGATAAAATAACAGTTTCATTGTCTTATAACTGGGAATAAAATAACTTTTAAAAAATTAACAAATTGAATAAGTAAATTAATATCTAGACACTTACCATGAGCCTCATGACTTTAAGGCAAGGTCAGTTCATTTTTCCATGGGAAATCTCCCAGGAATAAATATCAAGGGAGGAAAAATGTGATAATACAAGTATCTCTTTGTGATAAACCAATCATAAGTGTGCCTGAAATTATGATCTGTTCAGTTTTTTCAGCGCTCTAAATTTTGCCTAAGGTGATATTTCAAATAACTTCCTGCAATTTGTTGTGATCTAACAAACTGAGACATTGACATAGCCAAGAATTATTTATTTCCTTTTCCATGGATCCCATTAATGGCAACAGACAAGTTGTCATAAAAGATTTTCTTGCTGTCTTTTGGCGCATCTAATGGAGAGACATATGCACTAATCAGTGTCATAGTTTGAACGCCCTCCAGCCTCAGTTTTATTGTGTTATGCCTGAGGCTAACCATATGGCTCAAAAATAAGTCTCCTCACCATCTAAAAGGTCACAGTCTATCTTTAGTTACACTTTAAAAACTGCTTTGAGCCTATGATTTGAGTACCTGGGTGACTTTTAGAAATGATAAAACTTTGCTCAGAAATAATGTGACTTGTTTACTGGGAAACAGAGCAAGCCAATGCATTCAGATACATTTCAATAGGTGGGAAAAACATCTTAAAAGTAATGGAATCTTTTAATTTGTGGATATGATTTTAACCATGTTCATAGTTATGAGAAACAATCAAAACTGTCCGATAGCTCACTTTTATCAGCAATAATCAATTAATAAAAATTAAAGGAAACTATGTTTTGTATATATTGCTTTTTTTTTCTTCTTTGACCACTTCTATTGGTCTTTTGTTTATTTATTTTCATCCATCATTGTTCTTTAGCCTTTGTGGGCCTTCACAGCGGCCTCTCTCGCTGCTGAGCACTGGCTCTGGGCACATGCACTCCAGAGCTCCAGCTCAGTAGTTAGATACTGTCTAACCGCTCTGCGGCTCGTGGCTTCTTCCCAGGCCAGGGATCAAACCAGCGTCCCTTGCCCTGCACGGTGGTGTCCTTACCTACTGGGCCACCAGGGAAGCCCAGCAAACTATGTCTGAAAGCTAAATTTCTAGAATGAAAGCTCTAAAACTGTGTGTTGTTTATAATTTGATTATTATAATATTCACATTTCAATGTAAAATCCTAGGCATATTACAAAACAGAAGTATCTCTTTATGTATTCTGAGTACTATTTATTTAACTGAAAACCATTGAAATTAATAAAAAGGACTGTTCTCAAATTCTTTTTATTTCAAGAATTACAAAAAAGAAATGAAACATTTTCCTAAAAATGTATATGTTATATGCTTATATGTCTAAAATGCGAAGTCTGGATTAACACTTCACAATATGCCCAACTTGTGTTCTGGACCGGAGGACCTTTCACCTGTTATTTCAGAGACTCCCTGTCTTTGAGGCACTTTGAACTAAAGAAGGCAGCAATCAGAAGACACACTATCTCAAATCTGATTGGTATAACTGACAAAAAAAAACTTTACCCCCCTGTCTACAAATCTGTAGCTTAATTCCATCCTCCTATTGTGTTATGCCTGAGGCTAACCATATGGCTCAAAAATAAGTCTCCTCACCATCTAAAAGGTCACAGTCTATCTTTAGTTACACTTTAAAAACTGCTTTGAGCCTATGATTTGAGTACCTGGGTGACTTTTAGAAATGATAAAACTTTGCTCAGAAATAATGTGACTTGTTTACTGGGAAACAGAGCAAGCCAATGCATTCAGATACATTTCAATAGGTGGGAAAAACATCTTAAAAGTAATGGAATCTTTTAATTTGTGGATATGATTTTAACCATGTTCATAGTTATGAGAAACAATCAAAACTGTCCGATAGCTCACTTTTATCAGCAATAATCAATTAATAAAAATTAAAGGAAACTATGTTTTGTATATATTGCTTTTTTTTTCTTCTTTGACCACTTCTATTGGTCTTTTGTTTATTTATTTTCATCCATCATTGTTCTTTAGCCTTTGTGGGCCTTCACAGCGGCCTCTCTCGCTGCTGAGCACTGGCTCTGGGCACATGCACTCCAGAGCTCCAGCTCAGTAGTTAGATACTGTCTAACCGCTCTGCGGCTCGTGGCTTCTTCCCAGGCCAGGATCAAACCAGCGTCCCTTGCCCTGCACGGTGGTGTCCTTACCTACTGGGCCACCAGGGAAGCCCAGCAAACTATGTCTGAAAGCTAAATTTCTAGAATGAAAGCTCTAAAACTGTGTGTTGTTTATAATTTGATTATTATAATATTCACATTTCAATGTAAAATCCTAGGCATATTACAAAACAGAAGTATCTCTTTATGTATTCTGAGTACTATTTATTTAACTGAAAACCATTGAAATTAATAAAAAGGACTGTTCTCAAATTCTTTTTATTTCAAGAATTACAAAAAAGAAATGAAACATTTTCCTAAAAATGTATATGTTATATGCTTATATGTCTAAAATGCGAAGTCTGGATTAACACTTCACAATATGCCCAACTTGTGTTCTGGACCGGAGGACCTTTCACCTGTTATTTCAGAGACTCCCTGTCTTTGAGGCACTTTGAACTAAAGAAGGCAGCAATCAGAAGACACACTATCTCAAATCTGATTGGTATAACTGACACAAAAACTTTACCCTGTCTACAAATCTGTAGCTTAATTCCTCCCCCCTTCTTTCCCCCATTACTTTCTTGATTGTCTAACATACACTGTTCTCCTTGCAAGGCCTCACCCTCATGCACATCCAAGGCAAAGAACCTGATCATCCATCTATCTCTTGCCACTCTCATTCCAATATGAGCTGATTATCAGACACCTAAAACTGTCCCAGTAAATTCCAAGTTACCTCCCTGAATGCTAATTTTTCTCCTTGTCTCACTTAAGTTTCTTGGTTGTCTTACTTTTCTATTGGTCCATTGCTATATTGCTACCATGCATACTGAAACTCCCATACAAAGATGCCTTTAAGAATACATTTCAGACTATTTTTTATTATCTGAATACATATATTTTCTAATTAATATGTTTTTAAAGGTAGATAAAAAGGTGTTCCTACTCATGGAAAGTGAATGAGATAAATAGACTTGTCAATGTTCTCTGTTTATTTAAAGCCAATCAGGTCAAGATCTATGTGCTCCTTCACAAAAGCAGGCCATTGGAGTGGGTAAAGAGAGTCTATTTTGCATGGGCTTCCCTGGTAACTCCACTGGTAAAAAATCTGCCTCCAATACAGGAAACCCTGGTTTAATTCCTGGGTTAGGAAGATCCCCTGAAGAAGGGATAGGTTACCCACTCCAATATTCTAGGGCTTTCATGGTAGCTCGGATGGTAAAGAATCTGCCTGCAATGTGGGAGACCTGGGTCCAATTCCCTGGGTCAGGAAGGGAGGGGAACATCTTCAGGACGTTGTAGTGGAGTTACCCACTCTAGTAACTAACCAGAGCCCAACATGCTCGGATTTTATCAGAGCCTCAGTGACCTGGAAAAGGGAAATATATTCTACTCTGGCTTATTCTAACCTAGCTCACTCTAGCCATCCTGTCCTACCTAAGGGGCTAAAATCCTTTAATGTATATGTTATATGCTTATATGTCTAAAATGCGAAGTCTGGATTAACACTTCACAATATGCCCAACTTGTGTTCTGGACCGGAGGACCTTTCACCTGTTATTTCAGAGACTCCCTGTCTTTGAGGCACTTTGAACTAAAGAAGGCAGCAATCAGAAGACACACTATCTCAAATCTGATTGGTATAACTGACACAAAAACTTTACCCTGTCTACAAATCTGTAGCTTAATTCCTCCCCCCTTCTTTCCCCCATTACTTTCTTGATTGTCTAACATACACTGTTCTCCTTGCAAGGCCTCACCCTCATGCACATCCAAGGCAAAGAACCTGATCATCCATCTATCTCTTGCCACTCTCATTCCAATATGAGCTGATTATCAGACACCTAAAACTGTCCCAGTAAATTCCAAGTTACCTCCCTGAATGCTAATTTTTCTCCTTGTCTCACTTAAGTTTCTTGGTTGTCTTACTTTTCTATTGGTCCATTGCTATATTGCTACCATGCATACTGAAACTCCCATACAAAGATGCCTTTAAGAATACATTTCAGACTATTTTTTATTATCTGAATACATATATTTTCTAATTAATATGTTTTTAAAGGTAGATAAAAAGGTGTTCCTACTCATGGAAAGTGAATGAGATAAATAGACTTGTCAATGTTCTCTGTTTATTTAAAGCCAATCAGGTCAAGATCTATGTGCTCCTTCACAAAAGCAGGCCATTGGAGTGGGTAAAGAGAGTCTATTTTGCATGGGCTTCCTGGTAACTCCACTGGTAAAAAATCTGCCTCCAATACAGGAAACCCTGGTTTAATTCCTGGGTTAGGAAGATCCCCTGAAGAAGGGATAGGTTACCCACTCCAATATTCTAGGGCTTTCATGGTAGCTCGGATGGTAAAGAATCTGCCTGCAATGTGGGAGACCTGGGTCCAATTCCCTGGGTCAGGAAGGGGGAGGGGGAACATCTTCAGGACGTTGTAGTGGAGTTACCCACTCTAGTAACTAACCAGAGCCCAACATGCTCGGATTTTATCAGAGCCTCAGTGACCTGGAAAAGGGAAATATATTCTACTCTGGCTTATTCTAACCTAGCTCACTCTAGCCATCCTGTCCTACCTAAGGGGGCAGGAGTTGTGGTGGAGGTGGAGATGGTGAGGGGAATGAAGGGAAGCTTAAGCACATTGTCCAAAGAAGCTTAAGAACATGTTTGCAGCTAAGATGGCGCCTACAGGAAGAGACAGGGCGTGATCTAAATTGTTAATTGATGGTCAAAATTTCTGATTGGTTCCCTTGGTTTCCGCGCTAGTGAATGATTGCTTGGCCTTTAGCTTGATTGGTGTAATCTATAGGAAGTCCCGTGCAAAACCCCCTTCGCTTGCCTATAAAAGCTGTGGATCTTCTTCAATAAAGCGGAACTACTTCGATGGAACGCCTGTCGCGTCTGATTATCCACTGCCTGAGCCAGGGGGCTGCGGGCGGGCAGCCAAGATTTGCCTTTCTCTGAGATCTCCCGGTTCAGCCGGGGGCAACTTACCTTTCTGCGGAAGGCCACTTCTATTGGTCTTTCATTTCTCTATTTCCATCCGTCTTTGTTCTTTGACTCCTGTGGGCCTCCCATCGCGGTGGCATCTGTCAGAGCGCCAGCTCTGGGCGCATGCACTCCAGAGCTCCGGCTCGGCAATTGGACACATCGGTCCAGCCGCTCCGCGGCATGTGGGATCTTCCCAGTTCAGGGTTTGAACAGGCGGCCCTTGCACTGCAAGGCGGTGTCCTTACCCACTGGACCACCAGGGAAGCCCTGATAGTCACTTTATATGCCCTAGAACAGAGACCCCTAAATACTTAAAATAGTTCGTTCTATGGCACACTTACAGGCATCTAACGTACCTGCTTTCTGTTCACCAAGTCCAATGAACACACTGACATTACTAGAGTATATTGTTGTTGTGCAGAATCCTGACATTTTAAAATAAATTGAACATTTTGGTAATACCACTATGTAATCTTTCTCCTTTAGGAATGTGTTGGCTACTTTGAGGCTTGTAAAACAGGAGATAGAACAGCTCTAAACTAAAGGGGTGATGATCTCTACATAAAATTATTCTAAGCATCAAACACTTTTAATGTGGTTCCTAATCAAAATTTGCTCTCATAAATGACTTACATTTACAGAATTTACAATTGTACAAAATTTGTACAAATGTATAAATTTTCATTCATGAACGATTATGTAATATGTAAACTACATTGGCAAAATTTTTATTTTTCCTTTAATTGGCAGATAGAATCATAAAATTACATTTAATATCCACATCTAAGTTGAAAAACATTTGAAGTAAACTATTAATTGCTATAGAGAACCTTTAAGATTTTAAGCATTTTATATAAAGGCCCTAAAATATATATGAGTAATATATTCCATTTTGCACTTCTGTTAATAATCAGTTGTTTATATCATTCACAATACTCGTTCATGCCCATGTACCATGAAATGCCTCAATTTAGTCCTTTTTAGGTTAGCATTTATTTCTCAATTTCCTGGTCATTTTTGCCATAACTTTATAAATGATTGAACAATAAAATGCTGAATAAACAAGTTCACCTGGCTTCTACCTGAACTACAAACAATAGCCAAGCATTATTTTACATTCTGTTTTATATATAAATGTCTAAATGCAATTTCCATCTTTCAACCAACACATAGAAGGGTAAAGGTGTTAATTCATAACTTCTGCTATGAAAGAATATTATAGTTTGCTAAGCTTTGTAAAGTCTTAGAGGTGGTGCCCAAATGCTAACATCACAGTGACTTATAATAGAATGCTGGTTCCTTGCCTTTTTTACAGGGGATTAAGTAAGAAGAGAAGGATGATTTTGCTGCTATTGTATTTAATCAAGGTTTTTAACAAGTGAAACTCAGTTGTTAGTTGCTAATTGGTGCAATGCATAATGAATAAAAAACGTTATTCTTTTTAGGCACTCAATTCAAAGAATTTTGCCCTCTGTGAGATGCAAGACTTAACTATAAGACATTTTGTAGTAGATTCACTTTCTAAAAGCAAGGTAATAAAAGTTTAGGAAATCAACTACACATTTTTTCTCATAAAGATAAAGCGAAGGTCATAGTGATGAGTGATCATCTACTAGTTGTTATGATTATGGTCATCTAAACTGGAAGTTCCTCTAATCAAAGTTTTGTCTTCTCCTGAAATCTAACCTTTCGGATCAAAGAGCTTATTTACCAGTCACTTACTGTATTATGTTTCGACCTTCTGAAAAGTAAACTAATAACTAGTCTCTAGATATATTCAAAGAATATATTACTGGGAAAGTCCTAATAAAAGTCTCTTTAATTGGCAGATAGAATCATAAAATTACATTTAATATCCACATCTAAGTTGAAAAACATTTGAAGTAAACTATTAATTGCTATAGAGAACCTTTAAGATTTTAAGCATTTTATATAAAGGCCCTAAAATATATATGAGTAATATATTCCATTTTGCACTTCTGTTAATAATCAGTTGTTTATATCATTCACAATACTCGTTCATGCCCATGTACCATGAAATGCCTCAATTTAGTCCTTTTTAGGTTAGCATTTATTTCTCAATTTCCTGGTCATTTTTGCCATAACTTTATAAATGATTGAACAATAAAATGCTGAATAAACAAGTTCACCTGGCTTCTACCTGAACTACAAACAATAGCCAAGCATTATTTTACATTCTGTTTTATATATAAATGTCTAAATGCAATTTCCATCTTTCAACCAACACATAGAAGGGTAAAGGTGTTAATTCATAACTTCTGCTATGAAAGAATATTATAGTTTGCTAAGCTTTGTAAAGTCTTAGAGGTGGTGCCCAAATGCTAACATCACAGTGACTTATAATAGAATGCTGGTTCCTTGCCTTTTTTACAGGGGATTAAGTAAGAAGAGAAGGATGATTTTGCTGCTATTGTATTTAATCAAGGTTTTTAACAAGTGAAACTCAGTTGTTAGTTGCTAATTGGTGCAATGCATAATGAATAAAAAACGTTATTCTTTTTAGGCACTCAATTCAAAGAATTTTGCCCTCTGTGAGATGCAAGACTTAACTATAAGACATTTTGTAGTAGATTCACTTTCTAAAAGCAAGGTAATAAAAGTTTAGGAAATCAACTACACATTTTTTCTCATAAAGATAAAGCGAAGGTCATAGTGATGAGTGATCATCTACTAGTTGTTATGATTATGGTCATCTAAACTGGAAGTTCCTCTAATCAAAGTTTTGTCTTCTCCTGAAATCTAACCTTTCGGATCAAAGAGCTTATTTACCAGTCACTTACTGTATTATGTTTCGACCTTCTGAAAAGTAAACTAATAACTAGTCTCTAGATATATTCAAAGAATATATTACATAAAGACAGACAGAGCACTCTCATGGGCTTTTGGTCACAGTCTAGTAAAGCCTCTGTGTAATTCACAAACTGTTGAGATGATTTCTTGGTTTTCTGAATAGACAAATAACATGGAGTTGTTTTTTAACTCTGCAGTGTCAGCCAATGTATTTTAAATCATTCCCAGAGGAACCACTGGCACTATGATTTCCTTAGATTTTAGTTTGGTTGTATGAGTGAAGACTTTAAAGATATAAACTTCTACTAAACAGTAACTTTTCCAGAAGAGAATTAGCATTATGCCAGCAAGCACTATGCCAGCAAGGACTATGCCAGCATTTACCTTTACTAACTGAGTCTTTACAGATTTCATACTTTAGGGCTTTTTTTTTTTTTTTTTTTTTTGCCAAAACAGCTTGTACTCTATAGCTTCTGTATTTTCTTTGATTAGTCTTATTCATATGAGTTGTTTATATATATATTTAGAATACATAAATACATACATTAGAGATCTTGTGTTTCTTTCCACTCTTTGTAGAATAGAGCTGTCTCATTTTTGGCTTCTCCTAATCTTTACAATCATCCTACTAACAATATCAACAAGAGGCACCAACTGAGTACAGCCATTTACACTTGCAAAATTCAGACTTAAATTGAGGAAAGTAGGGAAATCCATTAGGCCATTCAGATATGATCTAAATCAAATCCATTACAATTATACAGTGGAAGTGACAAACAGATTCAAGGGATTAGATCTGATAGACAGAGTGCCTAAAGAACTATGGACAGACGTTTGTAACACTGTATAGGAGGCAGGGATCGAAACCACCTCCAAGAAAACAAAATGCAAAAATGTCAAATCGTTGCCTGAGAAGGACTTACAAAGAGCTAAGAAAAGAAGAGATGCAAAAAGCAAAGGGGAAAAGGAAAGATATACTCATCTGAATGCAGATTTCCAGGGAATAGCAAGGGGAAAGAAAAAAACCTTGTTACATGAACAAGGCAAAGAAATAGAGGAAAACAATAGAATGGAAAAGACCAGAGATTTTTACAAGAAAATCAGAGATACCAAGGGAACATTTCATGCAAAGACAGGTACAGTATAGGACAGAGACGGTTTGGACTTAATAGTCCAAGAAGTATCAAGAAGGCATAGAAGGAATACACAGAATAACTATGCAAAAAAGAACTTAATGAGCCAGAAGACCATGATGGTGTGATAACTCACCTAGAGCCAGACATCTTAGAGTAAAGTTAAGTGGGCCCTAAGAAGCATTACTACAAACAAGGCTGGTGGAGATCATGGAATTCCACTTGAGCTATTTCAAATATTGAAAGACGCTGCTGTTAAAGTGCTGCACTCAATATGCCATTTAATCTGGAAAACTCAGCAGTGGTCTCAGGACTAAAGATGAGTTTTCATTCCAATACCAAAGAAGGGCAATGTCAAGGAATGTTCAAACTACTGCACCATTGCATTCATTTCGCACACTACCAAAGTAATGCTCAAAACCCTCCAAACTAGGCTTCAATAGTACATGAACCAAGAACTTTCAGATGTATAAGCTGGATTTAGAAAAGACAGAAGAAAAAGAGATCAAATTGCCAACATTCGTTGGGTCAAAGGAACAACAAGGGAACTCCAGGAAAACATCTACTTCTGATTTATTCACTACACTAAAGCCTTTGACTGTGTGGATCACGATAAACTGGAAAGTTCTGAAAGAAATGGGAATACAAGACCACTTTACCTGCCTCCCATGAAGCCTGTATGTAGGACAAGAAATAATACTTAGAACTGCATGTGGAACAATAGACTGGTTTCAAATTTGGAAAGGAGTATTTCAAGGCTGTATATTCTCATCTTGTTTATTTAACTTTTATGCAGAGAACACCATGCAAAATCCCAGGCTGGATGAAGCACAATCTGGAATCAAGACTTCTAGAAGAAATATCACTAACCTCAGGTACACAGATGATACCACCCTTATGGCAGAAAGTGAAAAGAAATTAAAGAGCTTCTTGATGAAGTTGAAAGAGGAGAGTGAAAATGCTGCCATAAAACTCAACGTTCAAAAAATCTAAGATCAAGGAACATTTCATGCAAAGACAGGTACAGTATAGGACAGAGACGGTTTGGACTTAATAGTCCAAGAAGTATCAAGAAGGCATAGAAGGAATACACAGAATAACTATGCAAAAAAGAACTTAATGAGCCAGAAGACCATGATGGTGTGATAACTCACCTAGAGCCAGACATCTTAGAGTAAAGTTAAGTGGGCCCTAAGAAGCATTACTACAAACAAGGCTGGTGGAGATCATGGAATTCCACTTGAGCTATTTCAAATATTGAAAGACGCTGCTGTTAAAGTGCTGCACTCAATATGCCATTTAATCTGGAAAACTCAGCAGTGGTCTCAGGACTAAAGATGAGTTTTCATTCCAATACCAAAGAAGGGCAATGTCAAGGAATGTTCAAACTACTGCACCATTGCATTCATTTCGCACACTACCAAAGTAATGCTCAAAACCCTCCAAACTAGGCTTCAATAGTACATGAACCAAGAACTTTCAGATGTATAAGCTGGATTTAGAAAAGACAGAAGAAAAAGAGATCAAATTGCCAACATTCGTTGGGTCAAAGGAACAACAAGGGAACTCCAGGAAAACATCTACTTCTGATTTATTCACTACACTAAAGCCTTTGACTGTGTGGATCACGATAAACTGGAAAGTTCTGAAAGAAATGGGAATACAAGACCACTTTACCTGCCTCCCATGAAGCCTGTATGTAGGACAAGAAATAATACTTAGAACTGCATGTGGAACAATAGACTGGTTTCAAATTTGGAAAGGAGTATTTCAAGGCTGTATATTCTCATCTTGTTTATTTAACTTTTATGCAGAGAACACCATGCAAAATCCCAGGCTGGATGAAGCACAATCTGGAATCAAGACTTCTAGAAGAAATATCACTAACCTCAGGTACACAGATGATACCACCCTTATGGCAGAAAGTGAAAAGAAATTAAAGAGCTTCTTGATGAAGTTGAAAGAGGAGAGTGAAAATGCTGCCATAAAACTCAACGTTCAAAAAATCTAAGATCATGGCATCTGGTCCCATCACTTCATGGCAAACAATGGAAACAGTGACAGACTATTTTTTTGAGCTCCAGAATCACTGAGGATGATGACTGTAACCATGAAATTAAAAGACACTTGCTCCTTGGAAGAAAAGCTATGACAAACCTAGATAACATACTCAAAAGCAGAGATATCACTTTGCCAACAGGTCCACATAGTCCAAGCTATGGTTTTTCTAGTAGTCACATATGGATGTGAGATTTGGACCATAAAGAAGACTGAGCACCGAAGAATTGATGCCTTTGGACTATGATGTTGGAAAAGACTCTTGAGAGTCCCCTAGACTGCAAGGAGATTAAACCAGTCAATCCTAAAGGAAATCAACCCTGAATAGTCATTGGAAGGATTGGTGCTGAAGCTGAAGCTCCAACATTTTGGCCACCTGATGTGAAGAGACAACTCATTGGAAAAGACCTTGATGCCATGAAAAATAGAAGGCAGAAGGAGAAGGGGATGACAGAAGATAAGATGGCTGGATGGCATCACTGAATCAAAGGACATGCATTTGAGCAGACTCCAGGAGATGATGAAGGTCTGGGAAACCTGGAGTGCTGCAGTCCATGGGGATTGCAGAGTCAGACATAACTGAGCGACAACTGAACTGATTTACACTTCCACCAGCAAGTTATGAGAATTCCAGTAGCTCTCTTTCATTTGTAGCACTCACTACTCTGTTGATATAAAATGATGAAACAGCCAATTATTTTACCATTAAAACTTGTTTATTTGGGAACATCAAAGAATTCCAATTTGGAACATGTAATACATGGTAAACCACAACAAGTCCAGAGAACAAAGGAGCTGAAAGGTTCTTTTATAGAGGAGAAAGCAGTGTTGGGAGGAGCTCTTATAAACAGAGTTTACTGAAATCCTGAAAGTGTAGGGTGACTTTTAACTGGCTGACTTGTGAAAATCTCTCACCTCCCCCTGCTGAGGTATTATTAACCTTCCTGTTAGAGATGCAAGGTATGCCTCTTCTGCTTGGGTCTGTGACTATCAGTAGTAAGGTGAGACAGCGCTTCCTTCTGGCCTCCCAACTCTTTTTGAAATAAGGATTCTGTTTATTAATATTTGTAAGTGTTTCTAACTTAATAGAAAGCTTAATATAGGTTGGTGAACTTGTTTTATCATTTCTAGGTTACAGTTTACAGTTTTTAAATGATTAATGATGTTAAGCAACATTTTGTATTATTTTTGGTCTTTATTTGGATCCTCCACTCTCATTTGTTTGTATTTTTTCTTACTGATTTGTAAGTATGCTTGATGCAAGGTTTTTTGTTTTTTTTTTTTTTTTGTTAAACATGATATATACAGTGAAAATATCTTCCTTCAGTCTGTGACTTCCATTTGTATTCTTTTTTTTTTTTTTCTTAGAATTTTCTTTTTTTTTTTCTTTTCTTTTTGCCTCTAAGAAATCATTCATTTATTTTCATCAATCTTTATTCTTTGGCATGTGTGGGCCTCCCATTGCAGTGACCTCTCTCATTGCAGAGCACTGGCTCTGGGCACATGTGCTCCAGAGCAATGGCTTATAATTGGACACACCTGCCCAGCCGCTCTGTGGCATGTGGGATCTTCCTGGCCCAGGGATCCAACCGATGCCTCTTGCACTGCAAGGTGGATTCTTTACCCAGTGGAACGCCAGGAAAGGACATGCATTTGAGCAGACTCCAGGAGATGATGAAGGTCTGGGAAACCTGGAGTGCTGCAGTCCATGGGGATTGCAGAGTCAGACATAACTGAGCGACAACTGAACTGATTTACACTTCCACCAGCAAGTTATGAGAATTCCAGTAGCTCTCTTTCATTTGTAGCACTCACTACTCTGTTGATATAAAATGATGAAACAGCCAATTATTTTACCATTAAAACTTGTTTATTTGGGAACATCAAAGAATTCCAATTTGGAACATGTAATACATGGTAAACCACAACAAGTCCAGAGAACAAAGGAGCTGAAAGGTTCTTTTATAGAGGAGAAAGCAGTGTTGGGAGGAGCTCTTATAAACAGAGTTTACTGAAATCCTGAAAGTGTAGGGTGACTTTTAACTGGCTGACTTGTGAAAATCTCTCACCTCCCCCTGCTGAGGTATTATTAACCTTCCTGTTAGAGATGCAAGGTATGCCTCTTCTGCTTGGGTCTGTGACTATCAGTAGTAAGGTGAGACAGCGCTTCCTTCTGGCCTCCCAACTCTTTTTGAAATAAGGATTCTGTTTATTAATATTTGTAAGTGTTTCTAACTTAATAGAAAGCTTAATATAGGTTGGTGAACTTGTTTTATCATTTCTAGGTTACAGTTTACAGTTTTTAAATGATTAATGATGTTAAGCAACATTTTGTATTATTTTTGGTCTTTATTTGGATCCTCCACTCTCATTTGTTTGTATTTTTTCTTACTGATTTGTAAGTATGCTTGATGCAAGGTTTTTTGTTTTTTTTTTTTTTTTGTTAAACATGATATATACAGTGAAAATATCTTCCTTCAGTCTGTGACTTCCATTTGTATTCTTTTTTTTTTTTTTCTTAGAATTTTCTTTTTTTTTTTCTTTTCTTTTTGCCTCTAAGAAATCATTCATTTATTTTCATCAATCTTTATTCTTTGGCATGTGTGGGCCTCCCATTGCAGTGACCTCTCTCATTGCAGAGCACTGGCTCTGGGCACATGTGCTCCAGAGCAATGGCTTATAATTGGACACACCTGCCCAGCCGCTCTGTGGCATGTGGGATCTTCCTGGCCCAGGGATCCAACCGATGCCTCTTGCACTGCAAGGTGGATTCTTTACCCAGTGGAACGCCAGGGAAGTCCCCTTTGTACTCTCTTAATGATATTTTTAATGGATAGGCCTTTACAGATATCTATTAATTTATTAATGTATGTTTCATTGTGTGTGCTTACTGACTGAGTCACTCGATTTTCACTTTAGAATTTCCTTTAGCCCAAGGAAACTGTCTCATATTGGTTGGCTCAGATGGCAAAGAATCTTCCTGAAATGCAGAAGACCTGGGTTTGATCCCTGGGCTGCAAAGAAGCCAAGGAAAAGGGATAGGCTACCCACTCCAGTATTCTTGCTTGGAGAATTGCACGGCTCATCCATGCATTTGCAAAGAGTCAGACATGACTGAGTGACTTGACACTGTGTCATAGTGAAGGAATATCTACATATATACTAGCTATTTTTCTGTATTTTTATGGAAGTTCCATATTTTATCTTTCACACTGAGGTCTATGAACTTATGTAAACATTTTTTGTATGGTGTTAGGTAATGGCCACATGGATTTTTTCTCTATTAAGCCAGTATTACTAGTGAAAAGGACTATCATTTCCCAAGTATACTGCCCTAACATCTAGTTTGAGGTCAGGTGGCTATAGATATATAGGTTTTCTTTCTTTTTTTTTAATTCTTAGTACTCTAAAAGTAGTCTATCTTTGAATGAATTCCATACAGGTTTTTTGCTTCATTTTGGATGTTGCTTTTTTCCACCTTTGGCTATACTACATACCTTGTAGGATCTCAGTTCTTCTACTGAGGATTGAACCATGGCAGCGAAAGCCCAGAATCCTAACAACTAGACAGTCAGGGAACTCCCAATTTCATATTGTTTTACTTTTTTAAGCTTTTAAAATTTACCTATTTTCCTTTTAAATTCTAGAATCACTTGTCATCCTCACCACCTTATTCACACATACACACAAATAACTTTCTGGTATTTTTGGCAACACAGAATAACTTTTCCCATTGCAGTGACCTCTCTCATTGCAGAGCACTGGCTCTGGGCACATGTGCTCCAGAGCAATGGCTTATAATTGGACACACCTGCCCAGCCGCTCTGTGGCATGTGGGATCTTCCTGGCCCAGGGATCCAACCGATGCCTCTTGCACTGCAAGGTGGATTCTTTACCCAGTGGAACGCCAGGGAAGTCCCCTTTGTACTCTCTTAATGATATTTTTAATGGATAGGCCTTTACAGATATCTATTAATTTATTAATGTATGTTTCATTGTGTGTGCTTACTGACTGAGTCACTCGATTTTCACTTTAGAATTTCCTTTAGCCCAAGGAAACTGTCTCATATTGGTTGGCTCAGATGGCAAAGAATCTTCCTGAAATGCAGAAGACCTGGGTTTGATCCCTGGGCTGCAAAGAAGCCAAGGAAAAGGGATAGGCTACCCACTCCAGTATTCTTGCTTGGAGAATTGCACGGCTCATCCATGCATTTGCAAAGAGTCAGACATGACTGAGTGACTTGACACTGTGTCATAGTGAAGGAATATCTACATATATACTAGCTATTTTTCTGTATTTTTATGGAAGTTCCATATTTTATCTTTCACACTGAGGTCTATGAACTTATGTAAACATTTTTTGTATGGTGTTAGGTAATGGCCACATGGATTTTTTCTCTATTAAGCCAGTATTACTAGTGAAAAGGACTATCATTTCCCAAGTATACTGCCCTAACATCTAGTTTGAGGTCAGGTGGCTATAGATATATAGGTTTTCTTTCTTTTTTTTTAATTCTTAGTACTCTAAAAGTAGTCTATCTTTGAATGAATTCCATACAGGTTTTTTGCTTCATTTTGGATGTTGCTTTTTTCCACCTTTGGCTATACTACATACCTTGTAGGATCTCAGTTCTTCTACTGAGGATTGAACCATGGCAGCGAAAGCCCAGAATCCTAACAACTAGACAGTCAGGGAACTCCCAATTTCATATTGTTTTACTTTTTTAAGCTTTTAAAATTTACCTATTTTCCTTTTAAATTCTAGAATCACTTGTCATCCTCACCACCTTATTCACACATACACACAAATAACTTTCTGGTATTTTTGTGGAGATTGCATTGAATCTAATGATCAGTTTGAAAATAATTAGCAACTTAACGATTTAAATACTCAAAAAACAAATTAGGGTTTCCTAATTTCTTTTCTGGCACATATTCTATTATGATATAATCATAGATAGTTAATCATTTTATGATGACTATGCAAGTGATGTTTTTAAACTGTTGTTTCTTGAGGTATAATTTTTAGACAGAAATATTCACCCTTTTTAATGTATACACCTTGATAAGTGTAGGCAAATGTATACAGTTGTATAGTAACTACCAAAATCCAAGATGTTTCCTTGTATTATTTTATGGTTAATACCATTCTTTATTCTCAGAGCCTAATAACCACTGACCTGACTTCTATCTCTATAGCTTTGCATAAATGAATGTTGCATAAGTGAATTTGTACAATAGATAGCCTTTTTTATGTCTGATTTCTGAGCATGATGCATGTACTTGAAATCTGTTCCTTTTCTTTGTTGAATAGTGTTATACTGTATGGAAAACCTGGCAACTTACATATCAGTTCATCACTTAATGATCATGTACTGAATTGCTATAGTTTTGGCTATTATGTATTAAGCTTCTATAACCATTCACATGGACACATGCTTTCTTTTCCTTGTAACAACTAGAATGTATGGCATGTGTATGTCAATCTACATAAGAAACTTCTATGAAGCTTTTCTGGAGCGACTGTACCATTTTGCGTTGCTGTCACCATGTGTCGAGTGATTCAGCTGCTCTGGTTTCTTGCTAGCATTTTTGTTATCTTTGATATTGGTGGTGGTGTTTTGAATTTTTAACCACTTTTATAAACCTCCAGTGTATCTGGCTATGAATTTAATTTGCTTTACCCAGACTAGTGATTCTGAAGGTCTTTGCTTGTGTTTATTTGCAATCCATATATCTTACTTGATAGAGTTTTTGTGTAAATCCCTTGACCCTTCTTTTTTATTGGTTTGCTTTCTCCTTGTTTTGACACTGGAAAAAGTCTTTACAGACACAGTTACCAGCTAAATTAACAGACTGCTGAGTAGATTTTACCCTTCACACACCTCTTAGCCAGATGCAACTGTGCAGTGAATGACCTGCAAAATACATGCAGTAGTCAATGGATATTTTAGAAAGATAACGCTACCAAGTTTACGATTCTGTAATGTATCATAAACTATACTTAACTCTAAAATGAATGGAGTGAAAAATTCTCATTTTTGCTTTCATTTTAATTGTTCTTGTAGGCATGGAGCTTTACAAATGGGAGTGCAGTATTCAGTGATAGGGAAGTACACATGGTACCAGGAGTAAAGAAGGCAGAATAAGAAAGCAAATTTACAGAGATCTTTGAGTTTGCATGAGTGATGCGTTGGTAGATTTGAGCCAATTATAGCAACATCCCTAGAGGTTGTATTGGGATTGTTCCTGCTTTCATCATAAAAAGAATTGTATATAATTCTATATACCTCATTCTATATGAACCATATGTTAACAGTCTGCTGGTAAGCAAACATTCAACTTTATAGCCTTAGTTAATTTAAAATAGAAATATGATGCTTTAGGGGACTTCCTTGCTGGCCTAGTGGCTAAGACTCTGGCTCCCAATGCAAGGGGCCTGGGTTCCATCTCTGGTCAGGGAACTAGATCCCACATGCTGCAACTAAGACCCAGTTCAGGCAAATAAATAAATAAGTAAAAGATATTAAAAAATAGAAATATGATGCTTTAAATATATTGTACAACTTTCACATAAGTATAAAATCAATTCAAAATTATATTCTCTTAATATTAATTAAATAAATATGTCTCATAAAATATTTTAAGTTATTACTACAATTTAGCCCAGAAGAAATTTTAAGATAATTTTTATTGCTCATTTTTACTAACTTTATAACTAAACCAGGTAAGATCTTTTTGTGTGTGTCACCTAACTTGGGTACTTGATAATATATCTTTTTTTTCTTAAGACTCATAACTATTTAAGAAAAGTAAAACTTGGAAGAGCATCTTATAGAAGTATTAAAATATATGAGTTACTGAGTTTATATCAATCTAACAACAAATTGTGTATCTTTATTTCTGTATGTATTCAGATATGTGCTATATTTAATAACATGAAAGATAAAGTATTTATTTAAATATAAATTACTAGGGCTACTCTGGTGGTCCAGTGGGTAAGGACACAGCCTTGCAGGCAATGGGTGGCAGTTTGATCCCTGGCCTGGGAAGATCCTACGTGCTGTGGAGCAGCTGGATCAATGTGTCCAACTACGGAGCCAGAGCTCTTCAGCGACAGAGGCCACTGAGATGGGAGGCCCGCACAGACCAAAGAACAAAGATGGATGAAAATAGATAAATGAAAGACCAATAGAAGTGGCCCCCCCAAAAAAAGCCTCACTTAAATGTAAATAGCTACTCATATATTTAGTTCATCATTTGATCCCACTTTTGTTACCCTTCTGATCTGGTATTAATAGATACACTGAATTTCAATTAAACTTTACGATCAGATAATCACGTTATTTGCAAATGTGTATGCAATATTTGGAACATAAAAACAATATAAGTGCTACTCTAAGCTATCCTCAACTTCAGATACAGGGCTAGAAGCTGTTCTTTAAGTTCAGGCACATTTACTTTATGGCTTCCCTGGTGACTCAGATAGTAAAGAATCTGCCTGCAATGCAGGAGACCTAAATTCAATCCCTGGAATGGGAAGATCTCCTGGGGAAGGAAATGGCAACTCATTCCAGTATTATTGCCTGGAGAATCTCATGGACAGAGGTGTTTGGTGGGCTACAGTCCATGTGCACAGAATTGGACATGACCGAGTAGCTAACCACGCTGACAGTGCACTGATGGTCCACTTTGGTATGCACTGAATATTTTTTACCCAGTATCCCCCTCCTGAACCCTCTTACTTTCTTCCAATCTCTGCTGCATCATCTTCTCAGTGTGAGATCTGTTCTAACCATACTGTTGAAAATGGTAGCCCTATCTTTGACCCTGGTCAACTTTTTCTCCTCAGCACATTTATATATTCCTTATTGTTGATTGACTATCTCTCTTTGCTGGACTATAAGATCCACGATGGTAGAGATTCATCTGTTTTGTTCAGGGCTATATCCCAAGAATTTAGGACAGTGCCTGGTACATGGTATACTCTCAAAAGCATTTATTTAATGAATCAATGAAGGAATGAATGGATGCACAAATAATGATTTAAACATTTAGACAGAAAAATGTTGGCTTTTTGGTGGGAGATACATGATTTTTCACAATGCATAGAAAAATTAACATTACAAAGATTAAAATAAGGTCTAAAATATTTCCATGTGCATTTACTAAATAGGGTCATTTCAATACTTTTATTATTGAGCTTGGATCGTAACTCAGCTCATTTTTCCACAACTTCTTTTGAATTATTGCACAAATATAATGAAAAGCATATTTCCCATTTTAGTGGCTACTCATATACAAATAAACTTTATAATGTCTTGGACATATTCTCAAAAGTATGTGCTATTGAATTGCTGTCAATTATTTTATATGGTGGGTGCTCTCTCAAATACCAATACCAGACCATCAATTAAGCAACTTACAAATATGCCACTTTGGCTTTTATACATCATCTTACTTCCGTTTTATTGAAATTGTGAAGATCTTGAGAATCTTCACTATATCGGGGTCTTTTTTGTATGTTTAAAGCACGTTATTTGCAAATGTGTATGCAATATTTGGAACATAAAAACAATATAAGTGCTACTCTAAGCTATCCTCAACTTCAGATACAGGGCTAGAAGCTGTTCTTTAAGTTCAGGCACATTTACTTTATGGCTTCCCTGGTGACTCAGATAGTAAAGAATCTGCCTGCAATGCAGGAGACCTAAATTCAATCCCTGGAATGGGAAGATCTCCTGGGGAAGGAAATGGCAACTCATTCCAGTATTATTGCCTGGAGAATCTCATGGACAGAGGTGTTTGGTGGGCTACAGTCCATGTGCACAGAATTGGACATGACCGAGTAGCTAACCACGCTGACAGTGCACTGATGGTCCACTTTGGTATGCACTGAATATTTTTTACCCAGTATCCCCCTCCTGAACCCTCTTACTTTCTTCCAATCTCTGCTGCATCATCTTCTCAGTGTGAGATCTGTTCTAACCATACTGTTGAAAATGGTAGCCCTATCTTTGACCCTGGTCAACTTTTTCTCCTCAGCACATTTATATATTCCTTATTGTTGATTGACTATCTCTCTTTGCTGGACTATAAGATCCACGATGGTAGAGATTCATCTGTTTTGTTCAGGGCTATATCCCAAGAATTTAGGACAGTGCCTGGTACATGGTATACTCTCAAAAGCATTTATTTAATGAATCAATGAAGGAATGAATGGATGCACAAATAATGATTTAAACATTTAGACAGAAAAATGTTGGCTTTTTGGTGGGAGATACATGATTTTTCACAATGCATAGAAAAATTAACATTACAAAGATTAAAATAAGGTCTAAAATATTTCCATGTGCATTTACTAAATAGGGTCATTTCAATACTTTTATTATTGAGCTTGGATCGTAACTCAGCTCATTTTTCCACAACTTCTTTTGAATTATTGCACAAATATAATGAAAAGCATATTTCCCATTTTAGTGGCTACTCATATACAAATAAACTTTATAATGTCTTGGACATATTCTCAAAAGTATGTGCTATTGAATTGCTGTCAATTATTTTATATGGTGGGTGCTCTCTCAAATACCAATACCAGACCATCAATTAAGCAACTTACAAATATGCCACTTTGGCTTTTATACATCATCTTACTTCCGTTTTATTGAAATTGTGAAGATCTTGAGAATCTTCACTATATCGAGTCTTTAGTGTATGAGATATACCATAAGTATTAGTTTTAAGAATGTTTCTGATGTTTCTAATAAAATGGCATAAAAAACTTTATGACAATTTTACATCATAAAATAAAACATATTTTCTTTTGTACTAGTTGCAAAAGACCCAGATACAAATTTATGCCATATTGTAGACAGTTAACCCAACTGCTCTGATCTAGACTTTATAGCTCATTTTTAAAAAATGTTCTTCACTTGATTTTTCCTTTATTTTAAAAATACAGCAGTTGTAAATATGTGGTTTTAAACTAGGTTAAGTGCTTTCTGGAAAACAGAAGAATGTGACTAAACAAACAAATTAGAGTATCACTGCATCTAACATATTTTACCAGCAACTAAATGCACACTTGATTTTGTATGTGCAGAAAGTCATCACTGACCCACCCATTCTGAACCCACTTATTCCCTGGTGTTGCCCTGCAGCTTCACTTGGGAAAGTGTGTAAGCAATTGCCGTAAATCAGTCTATGTAATTCTAAAAGTGCAAAATTTGAGAAATCCACAAGTATACTCATCAGTTACATAATTCATATAATTTCAGATTTATTGCTGGCTATATAGCTGCCATTCCAGCACAGTGATTGAGTTAAAATTATATTCAATAATTGAAGTGCCTTGAGAGGCATGACTCCTCAACTCATTTCAATCCCCAACCAAGTCTTCTTACACTTTTGGGTAGATATTTGCTTATTCAAGAAATAGCTATTTTTAGCTGCTATTAAATGCACCTCTAAGGCATTTTAGACAAGAACTTCTCAAATTTTCACTTCTCCTCTATTATTTTATGTGTGTTTGATGGGCTCATATACAAATAAACTTTATAATGTCTTGGACATATTCTCAAAAGTATGTGCTATTGAATTGCTGTCAATTATTTTATATGGTGGGTGCTCTCTCAAATACCAATACCAGACCATCAATTAAGCAACTTACAAATATGCCACTTTGGCTTTTATACATCATCTTACTTCCGTTTTATTGAAATTGTGAAGATCTTGAGAATCTTCACTATATCGAGTCTTTAGTGTATGAGATATACCATAAGTATTAGTTTTAAGAATGTTTCTGATGTTTCTAATAAAATGGCATAAAAAACTTTATGACAATTTTACATCATAAAATAAAACATATTTTCTTTTGTACTAGTTGCAAAAGACCCAGATACAAATTTATGCCATATTGTAGACAGTTAACCCAACTGCTCTGATCTAGACTTTATAGCTCATTTTTAAAAAATGTTCTTCACTTGATTTTTCCTTTATTTTAAAAATACAGCAGTTGTAAATATGTGGTTTTAAACTAGGTTAAGTGCTTTCTGGAAAACAGAAGAATGTGACTAAACAAACAAATTAGAGTATCACTGCATCTAACATATTTTACCAGCAACTAAATGCACACTTGATTTTGTATGTGCAGAAAGTCATCACTGACCCACCCATTCTGAACCCACTTATTCCCTGGTGTTGCCCTGCAGCTTCACTTGGGAAAGTGTGTAAGCAATTGCCGTAAATCAGTCTATGTAATTCTAAAAGTGCAAAATTTGAGAAATCCACAAGTATACTCATCAGTTACATAATTCATATAATTTCAGATTTATTGCTGGCTATATAGCTGCCATTCCAGCACAGTGATTGAGTTAAAATTATATTCAATAATTGAAGTGCCTTGAGAGGCATGACTCCTCAACTCATTTCAATCCCCAACCAAGTCTTCTTACACTTTTGGGTAGATATTTGCTTATTCAAGAAATAGCTATTTTTAGCTGCTATTAAATGCACCTCTAAGGCATTTTAGACAAGAACTTCTCAAATTTTCACTTCTCCTCTATTATTTTATTTGTGTTTGATGGTTTCCTTACAGGCAATAATGCCTTATTTATTTATTAACTCTCCTTTTGTTGGCTAGAGCTGGTGAAGTTGAAAATCTGAAAATCAGTAATGTTAAGGATTTCGTAAGACAGATTTCTGCCCTGAGATTTGAGCTGTATAAACTTATATAAAAATACTTCTCTATTTTTAATAAACAAATTTATGACCCCATATCATACTTACGAAACTTGATTTACAAAAATATCATCATTTTTTCTTAACTGTATATCCAACATTGGGGTCAAAATATTATAATTTGGCACATATATATTAAGGTTTTATTTGTATTAAACTTTGAATAATGAGTCAATCTTTAGTAAATATTTAAGAAATGTCAAACCAGAGATAAAACAATTTTCAACTCAACCTACTGTAAAATAACGACTAAAATGTATTATTCTGAGTGTCTCCACTCAGTTTCCCTACATTTGCAACATTCTGCATCAAATAAGTCACTGACTGTCAGAAACCACTAGTTTAACCAGAGATGATGTTTAATTATGGACTGGCTTTCCACCTGGCTGTGTTTGAATATTCATAGTATCTGGCTGTGTCTAAGTATTCATAATATTTCAGTCATTAATCATGATACAATAAAATTGAAACTAAATTCTAGATAAAATGAACTACTTAATACATGGGTTAAAACTGCTGTTTTATAATTACACCTCCAACCAATAGGTGTTTTTTTTAAAAATATTGAAAACAAGAGGATAGAAATTCAAATTATATTATCCAAAAGTTGCCCTGCAGCTTAAAGTTAATTAATCAGTCTATGTAATTCTAAAAGTGCAAAATTTGAGAAATCCACAAGTATACTCATCAGTTACATAATTCATATAATTTCAGATTTATTGCTGGCTATATAGCTGCCATTCCAGCACAGTGATTGAGTTAAAATTATATTCAATAATTGAAGTGCCTTGAGAGGCATGACTCCTCAACTCATTTCAATCCCCAACCAAGTCTTCTTACACTTTTGGGTAGATATTTGCTTATTCAAGAAATAGCTATTTTTAGCTGCTATTAAATGCACCTCTAAGGCATTTTAGACAAGAACTTCTCAAATTTTCACTTCTCCTCTATTATTTTATTTGTGTTTGATGGTTTCCTTACAGGCAATAATGCCTTATTTATTTATTAACTCTCCTTTTGTTGGCTAGAGCTGGTGAAGTTGAAAATCTGAAAATCAGTAATGTTAAGGATTTCGTAAGACAGATTTCTGCCCTGAGATTTGAGCTGTATAAACTTATATAAAATACTTCTCTATTTTTAATAAACAAATTTATGACCCCATATCATACTTACGAAACTTGATTTACAAAAATATCATCATTTTTTCTTAACTGTATATCCAACATTGGGGTCAAAATATTATAATTTGGCACATATATATTAAGGTTTTATTTGTATTAAACTTTGAATAATGAGTCAATCTTTAGTAAATATTTAAGAAATGTCAAACCAGAGATAAAACAATTTTCAACTCAACCTACTGTAAAATAACGACTAAAATGTATTATTCTGAGTGTCTCCACTCAGTTTCCCTACATTTGCAACATTCTGCATCAAATAAGTCACTGACTGTCAGAAACCACTAGTTTAACCAGAGATGATGTTTAATTATGGACTGGCTTTCCACCTGGCTGTGTTTGAATATTCATAGTATCTGGCTGTGTCTAAGTATTCATAATATTTCAGTCATTAATCATGATACAATAAAATTGAAACTAAATTCTAGATAAAATGAACTACTTAATACATGGGTTAAAAACTGCTGTTTTATAATTACACCTCACCAATAGGTGTCACTATTGATGAGTTTAGTGAAAATTCAAATTATTTAATATTTAATCACATAAAACAATATTAAGAAATTTTTATCAAGAGGGATAGAAATTCATAATTATCCATGAACAAAAGAAACTAATTCACATAAAATGTAAAATTCAGAGTATATTTTTTAACCCAGGGTGTATTAAGTAAGCACAAATAGAGAAGCATGTGTATCTTGCAGCTATGATGAAATATAACCACACTGTGCTTAACAGAATTTAATTTTACTCTTAATATCTGTGAAATAAGAGAGATAATGGGTTTTCTTACTCTCTGTACTCTTCATCCTCTGGATAAACACATTAATGGGAGAAACACAGAGCTCATTAAATTCCTTCTGCCTTTGAGTCAAGAAGATCAAACAATGTTGTGTATGCACTTGTAGGGGTGTGTGTGTGTGTGCGTGTGTGTGTGTGATAGAGAGGCTGAGAGACAGAGTTGGACTTTTAAAAATCTTTTATGCCCTGGTATTTTTCAGATCTATATACCTTAGCCTTGATCAATACTGTGATTTTTTTCTTAAAATTTCATCAAAATCCACTACCCATTTTTAAAGGAAACTTCCTTGAATGGATTTCTGTCCTCAGGCCAGACACATCTGCATATCTCTGTCCAGCAGTATCTCTGTCCTCTGCATATCTCTGTCCTCCTTTAAGGAAGATAGAAACATCAAAGAGCCCCAAAGCCTTGAGACAATCCAGAGAAGGGGATTATTAATATTAGGTCCCTGAATAGCACTAACTTCCTTCTTTAACGAAATTCCCACTGTTAGCATTGCTAGAGTCGTACTCACCTTGAAAATCATACCTACTTGAGGAAGAAATAAAGATTGTTATTGCTGAGTTTATCAGTGTGGCGTTTTTTCAACCTCAGAATGCATTTTAATATTTTTTTATATGTAATAGGAAAAGCAATCTGGTATAAAAACAAATGGAGATAACTCTCCAATATTCTATCTGGTTTTGTTGTCCAGAAATTAGCAAAACTGTAGCATAATGTGGTATATTATATTTTATCAATTAATATTTATAATTAACTATTAAAGTTTCCTCCCAGTTGAAAGTTATTATATAATTTTAGTTGTCAATTTATTTTCTAGTTGTTTATTTTTGCTGGTATTTTGCTGGAGATGTACATGCTAAAACATAATAGAAATTTAAACTGATCTACATGGTTTGATGCATGTGAAAATCACTATGCAATGAATGAAAATGTTTCTCAGCTGGACAACATACTCCATCACCACAACACCACAATGCCATTTTTCAACATAACACATAGCAAAAAAAACGTTGCACAAATTGCCATCTCTCATCAAGTCCTGTTCTCAGTCAACTTCCTGCCTCTCTTTTTCCCTCTTAGCTTTTTCCCTCAGAAGCAAATGGTTCGACTCTCGAGTCTTTCTAACTTGACTTTGACGTCAAGAGTTGTCACTTTCGAGTTACTTATCCTTTGAAAAATTTTTAACTTCCTTAAGCTGCATTTTTCTCACATAAATAAGAATGACAGCCTCCTCATTGTTGTGAGGATTTGAGACGCTTACTGTGGCTACAGTCCCTAACATGTGGTCAATAAATGAGCTAGTCAACCAACTAATAAACGACTCTTCCATTCCTCTCCTCATTATTTCTTGCATCCGATGCTTTGTCTCTATTCCTTTTTTCTTTTTTTCGCTTTGTCGCTATTTCTATTAAAGTAAAACACTTCAGACCGTTATTAGCTCTCCTATATTACTCTACCAGTCCACAGACTAGTCTCCTTATCTCTATTCTTGTTTTCAAAGTTTTAAGTTTTCCAAAGCAAATATGATTTTATCGCTTTCTTATTTCGCATGACTGTCTACTTTCTATACTATCCTCTTTACTTGCCTTCAAGATATTTATGCTTACTTATAAATTATATAAACTGTTATATTAACCCCGAAATTCCACTACTTTTGAAAATCATACCTACTTGAGGAAGAAATAAAGATTGTTATTGCTGAGTTTATCAGTGTGGCGTTTTTTCAACCTCAGAATGCATTTTAATATTTTTTTATATGTAATAGGAAAAGCAATCTGGTATAAAAACAAATGGAGATAACTCTCCAATATTCTATCTGGTTTTGTTGTCCAGAAATTAGCAAAACTGTAGCATAATGTGGTATATTATATTTTATCAATTAATATTTATAATTAACTATTAAAGTTTCCTCCCAGTTGAAAGTTATTATATAATTTTAGTTGTCAATTTATTTTCTAGTTGTTTATTTTTGCTGGTATTTTGCTGGAGATGTACATGCTAAAACATAATAGAAATTTAAACTGATCTACATGGTTTGATGCATGTGAAAATCACTATGCAATGAATGAAAATGTTTCTCAGCTGGACAACATACTCCATCACCACAACACCACAATGCCATTTTTCAACATAACACATAGCAAAAAAAACGTTGCACAAATTGCCATCTCTCATCAAGTCCTGTTCTCAGTCAACTTCCTGCCTCTCTTTTTCCCTCTTAGCTTTTTCCCTCAGAAGCAAATGGTTCGACTCTCGAGTCTTTCTAACTTGACTTTGACGTCAAGAGTTGTCACTTTCGAGTTACTTATCCTTTGAAAAATTTTTAACTTCCTTAAGCTGCATTTTTCTCACATAAATAAGAATGACAGCCTCCTCATTGTTGTGAGGATTTGAGACGCTTACTGTGGCTACAGTCCCTAACATGTGGTCAATAAATGAGCTAGTCAACCAACTAATAAACGACTCTTCCATTCCTCTCCTCATTATTTCTTGCATCCGATGCTTTGTCTCTATTCCTTTTTTCTTTTTTTCGCTTTGTCGCTATTTCTATTAAAGTAAAACACTTCAGACCGTTATTAGCTCTCCTATATTACTCTACCAGTCCACAGACTAGTCTCCTTATCTCTATTCTTGTTTTCAAAGTTTTAAGTTTTCCAAAGCAAATATGATTTTATCGCTTTCTTATTTCGCATGACTGTCTACTTTCTATACTATCCTCTTTACTTGCCTTCAAGATATTTATGCTTACTTATAAATTATATAAACTGTTATATTACAGAAATTATAAAATATACCAATATAAACTAAGTATAATTAAAAAACAATATTTTTCAGATATTCTAATGAATTATCTTTCACAATTTGTTAAAAGGACTCACTCAAACTTGGAGTCTCCTGAAGCTTGCTAATGATTCAAAAATTCTAACAGAAATTTATATATTTTTATCATACTTTGTCTTTCATCACCTTTCCCTTACATGTCATGCTCCAACATTATAGAATAATTCAATTACACATTCTCTGCTGTTTCTAGTCTGGGTGATTTTCCTGTTTACCTTTCTGGAACACTCAGTCCTTGAACAACAGTAGAAATCTACATTCATTTTTCAATAACCTTCTACTTCTGCTACATGGAGATTTTATTATTCTTTCTTTAATATTTCTTTTTCATACTATGCATAATCTTGGGTTGTAATTTTTTTCATATTTTTAAAAATTATTTCTTACTTTTTCATTTACTTTTTGAATTTCTTAAAGGTAAAACTGTTATTTTTTCATTTGTATCCCTGGTGATAACAATTTAGTACATATTTATGAACTGAAATTATTTAATGCATATTTGCTGAAATAAATTCAATGATGTGTAAGATTTCTTTACATTCTTTGCATGCTGTATACTAGACTGTATGTTCAAATCCTACTCACATTTTGATTTTCAGATCAAGTGTTGCGTCCATAATACCTTCATTGATTTTCAAGGCAGAATTGATTTTTCTTTCTTTTAATTTTTTTCTTTACTTGCCTTTTAGCGACTCCTACATTGACATTTTGTAAACACTGTGGCTACAGTCCCTAACATGTGGTCAATAAATGAGCTAGTCAACCAACTAATAAACGACTCTTCCATTCCTCTCCTCATTATTTCTTGCATCCGATGCTTTGTCTCTATTCCTTTTTTCTTTTTTTCGCTTTGTCGCTATTTCTATTAAAGTAAAACACTTCAGACCGTTATTAGCTCTCCTATATTACTCTACCAGTCCACAGACTAGTCTCCTTATCTCTATTCTTGTTTTCAAAGTTTTAAGTTTTCCAAAGCAAATATGATTTTATCGCTTTCTTATTTCGCATGACTGTCTACTTTCTATACTATCCTCTTTACTTGCCTTCAAGATATTTATGCTTACTTATAAATTATATAAACTGTTATATTACAGAAATTATAAAATATACCAATATAAACTAAGTATAATTAAAAAACAATATTTTTCAGATATTCTAATGAATTATCTTTCACAATTTGTTAAAAGGACTCACTCAAACTTGGAGTCTCCTGAAGCTTGCTAATGATTCAAAAATTCTAACAGAAATTTATATATTTTTATCATACTTTGTCTTTCATCACCTTTCCCTTACATGTCATGCTCCAACATTATAGAATAATTCAATTACACATTCTCTGCTGTTTCTAGTCTGGGTGATTTTCCTGTTTACCTTTCTGGAACACTCAGTCCTTGAACAACAGTAGAAATCTACATTCATTTTTCAATAACCTTCTACTTCTGCTACATGGAGATTTTATTATTCTTTCTTTAATATTTCTTTTTCATACTATGCATAATCTTGGGTTGTAATTTTTTTCATATTTTTAAAAATTATTTCTTACTTTTTCATTTACTTTTTGAATTTCTTAAAGGTAAAACTGTTATTTTTTCATTTGTATCCCTGGTGATAACAATTTAGTACATATTTATGAACTGAAATTATTTAATGCATATTTGCTGAAATAAATTCAATGATGTGTAAGATTTCTTTACATTCTTTGCATGCTGTATACTAGACTGTATGTTCAAATCCTACTCACATTTTGATTTTCAGATCAAGTGTTGCGTCCATAATACCTTCATTGATTTTTCAAGGCAGAATTGATTTTTCTTTCTTTTAATTTTTTCCTTTACTTGGCACTTACATATATTAATGCTTGACTCCCTACATTGACATTTTGTTTTAGAAGTCTGATTTTCCCCCAAGAAAACTTAACTTTTTCTGTATAAATGTTCAGTTTGTTATAATAATTGCTTCTTGATTGAATAAATACATAACCAAAGGAATGAATGAGACAATTATTAAGTGATAACTATATAGTTTTGAATTCACTATTTTAAATGCTCTTTTTCTATTCTAAATCTTGAGTGTTTGAAATGTTCTACAGAACATGCTTGCAGAAGGAATCCAAAAGTGTACAGATCCAAATTTCAATATTTATTTTAGTATTATATGATAGAATTCAGAATTATACATTTAAGCTGAAAATTGGGCTAAAATAATAATTAAAATTATGCAACATTTTCTGCCTTTATATTCACTTCAAATAAAATCATCATAGCAATTAACATTGTCATCCTGAGTATTATTACTAAGATAATATTTTTCCTTAATCTAAATATGTCTGTTGTGAATGCAGGCAACCTATTGCTCATTATAATTTAAAAGTCTATGCAAAGATGAAATTAATCCAATACCAAATGACAGAATATACAGCATAATATTTTTGCTCTATTTTTACTTTGAGTAACTATAAAAATGGGTATACTGGCTAAGTGCCATGTTTCTTAACATGCTATTGGCCATGTCTCATATAATATTATAGTTCTGGTGGACTCTTTAAATGTAATTAAAATGTGCAGTTTTTGTACAACTTAAAAAATAAATCTGACAAGCTATAATTCAAATATAAGTACCCTCTTGGTGGTCATCAATAATTGGTGAAGTAGAAAAGTCATTGTTTTAAAATTGCACCTAGTGAAGGACTTTTTTTTTAAAGAATTATTTATTTATTTATTTTGGGCGGGGGTTGGGTTGGGGAGGGAGGGGAGCAGGCCGGCCACTTCTATTGGTCTTTCATTTCTCTATTTTCATCCGTCTTTGTTCCTTGGCTCCTGTGGGCCTCCCATCGCGGTGGCGTCTGTCGTTGCAGAGCGCCGGCTCTGGGCGCATGAGCTCCAGAGCTCTGGCTCGGTAATTGGACACATCAGTCCAGCTGCTCTGCGGCACGTGGGATCTTCCCAGGCCAGGGATCGAACAGTGCCCATTGCACTGCAAGGCGGTGTCCTTACCCACTGGACCACCAGGGGAAGCCCCTAGTGAAGGACTTTTATACAATAAAACCCATGTGCTATTGAATTCACCTGCCTCATGATTTTATTCTCAGCATATAAGTACTCATAATCAGAATATTAGCTTATATATCATGCTTTTAGGACATATTAAGTTTTAATTCAATTTTTTGAACATTGTGTAATTAATCATACATCACTGGTTAATAAAAATAAAGGGCATCCAGCTGAATTTGAATTCCAGATAAATAATGAACAAACTTTTTAATGTGTAAGTACATACCATCTGATGTTTGTGATATACTTACACTACACAGTTATTCATTTACCTAAAAATCAAATCTGTGGGCTTCCTGGTGGTCCAGTGAGTAGGGACACTGCCTTGCAGTGTAGTGGACACTGGTTCGATCCCTGGCCCGGGAAGATCCCACATGTTGCAGAGCGGCTGGACTGGTGTGTCCAATTACAAACTATCACTCTGGAGCATATCCGCCCAGAGCCTATGCTTTGCAGCAAGAGAGGACACTGAAGTGGGAGGCCCCCACGAGCTGAAGAATAAAGACGGATGAAAAATAAATAAATAAATAAAAAGGGGTCAAAAAAATTTTTTTAAATTGTTAAACTAGGAATAGAACAGAACTTTTTCACACTGACAAAATAAATCTTGGAAACTGGGGTCTGATATTATTCTTCATGATTAAAGATAATACTGTCTGCCTAAAATCAGGAACATTTCAAAAATGTATATGATCATAATTTCTGTTCAGTGTTTACTAAGTGTAATATGGCAGTGTAATAAGACAAAGATATAATATATATGACACTACTACACTAAACCTTGTACAGAAAATACAACAAACAGCATGGAGATTGAAAAGGAGAAGAATGCATGAATTGTCTATAGGAAGACCAAAGGAATGAATCAAAAGTCACTAGAATTGACAGGTGATAGTTCAACTAGGTTGCAGAATAAAAGGTTGTTAACCTAAAATTATTGTTACGGAGAAGAATGTTTTTGTACATAGGTTTCCCAGGCCAGGGATCGAACAGTGCCCATTGCACTGCAAGGCGGTGTCCTTACCCACTGGACCACCAGGGGAAGCCCCTAGTGAAGGACTTTTATACAATAAAACCCATGTGCTATTGAATTCACCTGCCTCATGATTTTATTCTCAGCATATAAGTACTCATAATCAGAATATTAGCTTATATATCATGCTTTTAGGACATATTAAGTTTTAATTCAATTTTTTGAACATTGTGTAATTAATCATACATCACTGGTTAATAAAAATAAAGGGCATCCAGCTGAATTTGAATTCCAGATAAATAATGAACAAACTTTTTAATGTGTAAGTACATACCATCTGATGTTTGTGATATACTTACACTACACAGTTATTCATTTACCTAAAAATCAAATCTGTGGGCTTCCCTGGTGGTCCAGTGAGTAGGGACACTGCCTTGCAGTGTAGTGGACACTGGTTCGATCCCTGGCCCGGGAAGATCCCACATGTTGCAGAGCGGCTGGACTGGTGTGTCCAATTACAAACTATCACTCTGGAGCATATCCGCCCAGAGCCTATGCTTTGCAGCAAGAGAGGACACTGAAGTGGGAGGCCCCCACGAGCTGAAGAATAAAGACGGATGAAAAATAAATAAATAAATAAAAAGGGGTCAAAAAAATTTTTTTAAATTGTTAAACTAGGAATAGAACAGAACTTTTTCACACTGACAAAATAAATCTTGGAAACTGGGGTCTGATATTATTCTTCATGATTAAAGATAATACTGTCTGCCTAAAATCAGGAACATTTCAAAAATGTATATGATCATAATTTCTGTTCAGTGTTTACTAAGTGTAATATGGCAGTGTAATAAGACAAAGATATAATATATATGACACTACTACACTAAACCTTGTACAGAAAATACAACAAACAGCATGGAGATTGAAAAGGAGAAGAATGCATGAATTGTCTATAGGAAGACCAAAGGAATGAATCAAAAGTCACTAGAATTGACAGGTGATAGTTCAACTAGGTTGCAGAATAAAAGGTTGTTAACCTAAAATTATTGTTACAATGGGCTAGAAATAGGCAATTAGAAACTTAAATTAAAATAAAATACCATTCACAATAGTATCAAAAACATAAGATAAATCCAATAAAATATGTGCAATATTTGTATCCTAAAATTATGATAAGGAGAGAAATTAAAGATGTGCTAAATAAATGAAGAGATGCATTGTGTTCAAGGATTAGAAGAAAGTATTGTTAAGATATTGAATCTCTTTAAATTGATATAGACATATAATAGTAATAAAAATCTCAGTAACTATTTTTAAGAATAGATTCAAGCTGATTCAAAAATTTATAAAGAGAAGCAAAAGATCTAGGATAGTTAAAACAATTTTGGAAGAGAAGAAACATTTATAGAACACTACTGATCTCATAGGTTATTATACAGTTAAATTAATGTAGTGGAACCTGTAAAAGAATTAATCCATAGTTCAATGGAATTGCAATGGAGAGATTAGTAGAACCATCCTTCTGCACACTGCAGTACAATCTACTCAATGACATACTCATACAATTAAGTAATAGTCAGCTACATAAAGGCACTGCAATACAGATTATCTGTGAAAGCATGAATAAATATTAATGGTATTATGCTAAACTGATGAAAATCCTGGCAGGAAGGGTCTGTACTGTGTGTTTCCATTTATATATGGCCGATTGGTTTCCAACTAAGTTGCGAAGGCAATTCAGTGGAAAAATAATAGTGTTTTCAGCAAATGGTGCTGTAAAACATACCTCAACACACACCTGGTACTATATGTAAACATACAAAGAGTAACTTAAAAGGCACCATAAATGTAAAAATCTACAAATATAAATCTCCTGGAGACAATAAAAGGAAAATCATTGAGACCTTGTTTTAAGCAAACATTTTCAACATAGGAAACAATGTGTCAAATAAGAAAAAAATGATAATAAAATTTGGATTTCATCATCATAATAAAATGTTTGTTCTTCAAATGATCTTCTAAAGAAAATTAATAGCCACAGACTGAGAAAAAATATTTGCAAAACATATATAACGTTCTCATAGCCAACTTATATAAAAAAGAATCTTGAAACTCAATAATACAATGACAAAGAAGCCAATAATGAAGCCAAAAAAATATTTGCACACAGACACCTCATCCAAGAATAAATACAAAAGGCAAATATGCACAGTAAAAATATTAACATTGCTATTAAGATACTGCACATCAAAACCACAATGAGATATCATCACAGACCAAGCAGAATGGCTTAAATTAAAACAGCAACAGCAACAAAATAAAAAAATCAAGCAACTAGAACTGCTGGTTGGAAAGTCAAAGTGGTAGAGCTCCTTTGGAAAACAATTTTGCAGTTCTTTATAAAGTTAAATGTTCCCTTGTACACTTGCAAATTCCAGGTATCTACTCAAGTGAAATGAAAACATATCTACATGAATACCTGTTCATGAATATTTATAAAAGTTTTATTTATAATAATTCAAATTGGAAACAACTCAAATGTCTGTCAAGCAGTGAATGGATAAACTGGAACATGTATACAGCAGAAAGTGTTGTGTTCACTTGCTAAATAAGTTGTGTCTGACTCTTTATCCTCCAGGGACTGCAGCATACCAGGCTTCTCTGTCCTCCACTATCTCCCAATGTGTGATAAAATTCATCTCCACTGATCTGGTGATGCTGTTCAACTATCTGAGCCTCTACTGTGTCCTTCTCCTTTTGCCCTCACCTTTCCCAAAAATCCAGTGGAATACTATTCAGCAATGAAAATACTGATGAACTGATCATTACTGTAGGCCCCAGGGAACTTAGACCTCCAGAGTTAAAGTGGCCACCCAAGAGAAACTGGACAAGAGGCCTGTCATGACTTTGCCATAAACCGGGATGAAGGGCTGAGAGCAATATATCGCAAATAACATCCTACATACAAGGTGTTTGGCAAGCAGTATGACTGACGACAAACCGTGAGTTGCCGTTCTCATGACTAGATCCTTGAGGGAATTGTTGGAAAATGACATGTTCCGTCGAGAACATAAATAGGACTATTAAGGGTCAGGAGTTAAACATTTATGGCTCTTTTTAAAGAACTTTGAGGCCTAAGTATTGTATGATGTTGATCATTATTATTCTGCTGTGAAAAGACAGGTGCCTATGCTGCACATACAAGGAAGCAGTCTGAGACAATAAAAAGATATGTGTGGACTCAGAGCAGTGCTATTGCCTTCCTAGTGGCTTTAGTCCGGGATCTCCACTCTATTTCTTTGTCTGTTTCTTTATTCTTCTGTGGCACCGTACTTTCAGATTCGTTCATTGTCTGTCAGGCGCCAACACATTAGACGATATAAATGAATATCAAAGCATTATGTTAAACGATTGAAGCCACAGAAGGAGCACATACAGCTTATTTCCATTTATATAAGATTCTAGAAAAGACAAAACTAAAGGAACAGAAACCAGATCTGTGGTTGGCTGACAAGGGCAAAGAGTAGGGGAAAGAAATTCACTACAAAGTAGCAGGAAGAATATTTTTAATGTGATGAAAGTGTTTTATCTTGATTGCTTTATAGGTTCCTAACTATATACATTTATAAAAACTTATTTAGTTGCGCCTCTAAAGATCATGCATTTAAATTGTGTAAATTATTTCTTAATAACATCTGACTTAGGAAAAACAATTCTTTTAAAAATGATTACAGAAAAGAAAATTGAGCTACTCTATTTATTGGAAAAACTTAGTAAGACACGGTATAATGAGTATTCTTACTAGCACATGGTCCATTCATAGCTTCATCTGTTATAGTGTAGTCTTCTATTAATACCCTTTTTTTTATGCTCCTAGACACAGTCGTGTCTCCTATCTTGAGTTTAGGAAGCTTGACATTTATGCAACCTTCATAGTCCTCCTTCTTAGATTCTTTTGTTTCCTGAGAACTGTAATGCTGGTTTATAAACATCAAGCACACAGGCTGTGAATGCAGAGCTGAGGCGGGACCTTCTTCTGATCCTTGTTCCAGTTGATTATTAGTGCCCCCTACTGGCTACTGGCAGTAATGCCCTTTTTGACATTTTAGTGGTGACTGGCAGAGAGAATGAGAATCAGAGAAGGAAAGAACTATGAAAATGAGTATACAGTTCAAATGAGATTGATGTTGATCATTATGGAAAATTGGTTTTGTTTTGGTAAGTATTGTATGATGTTGATCATTATTATTCTGCTGTGAAAAGACAGGTGCCTATGCTGCACATACAAGGAAGCAGTCTGAGACAATAAAAAGATATGTGTGGACTCAGAGCAGTGCTATTGCCTTCCTAGTGGCTTTAGTCCGGGATCTCCACTCTATTTCTTTGTCTGTTTCTTTATTCTTCTGTGGCACCGTACTTTCAGATTCGTTCATTGTCTGTCAGGCGCCAACACATTAGACGATATAAATGAATATCAAAGCATTATGTTAAACGATTGAAGCCACAGAAGGAGCACATACAGCTTATTTCCATTTATATAAGATTCTAGAAAAGACAAAACTAAAGGAACAGAAACCAGATCTGTGGTTGGCTGACAAGGTCTAAGATTAGGGAAAGAAATTCACTACAAAGTAGCAGGAAGAATTTTTTTAATGTGATGAAAGTGTTTTATCTTGATTGCTTTATAGGTTCCTAACTATATACATTTATAAAAACTTATTTAGTTGCGCCTCTAAAGATCATGCATTTAAATTGTGTAAATTATTTCTTAATAACATCTGACTTAGGAAAAACAATTCTTTTAAAAATGATTACAGAAAAGAAAATTGAGCTACTCTATTTATTGGAAAAACTTAGTAAGACACGGTATAATGAGTATTCTTACTAGCACATGGTCCATTCATAGCTTCATCTGTTATAGTGTAGTCTTCTATTAATACCCTTTTTTTTATGCTCCTAGACACAGTCGTGTCTCCTATCTTGAGTTTAGGAAGCTTGACATTTATGCAACCTTCATAGTCCTCCTTCTTAGATTCTTTTGTTTCCTGAGAACTGTAATGCTGGTTTATAAACATCAAGCACACAGGCTGTGAATGCAGAGCTGAGGCGGGACCTTCTTCTGATCCTTGTTCCAGTTGATTATTAGTGCCCCCTACTGGCTACTGGCAGTAATGCCCTTTTTGACATTTTAGTGGTGACTGGCAGAGAGAATGAGAATCAGAGAAGGAAAGAACTATGAAAATGAGTATACAGTTCTCCCTCAAATGATGCCAGTCTTTCTTTGATTTGACTCTGGGTGAAAACTAGCAAACAATGTTACTTCACCCCTTTATTCAAGAAAAGAACAATATGAGCACTCGGAAAAAAACACAGTTGAGACAGTTATTCCTGACTGTAGGAAAGTCAACTCTTAATATAGCAAAATAGTTGGACATAATGTATTGATGTGCAAAGTAGATATTTTTCTAATAAACTTACTCAACTGTCTTAAATATTTAATGTTGCTTATATTATTTTCTGTTACATCAGAATATTTCAGAAGAATTTAATGGAAATGCATAGGATAGAATAAGGAAATCAAATGTAGTATTAATATAATTTTATGATGGGTCATATATATACAAGGAAGTTTAGAATTTAAAGTAAGCATACATATTCTAAAGAGTCCTTTATTATGTTTGTTTTCAGTCACTGAGCTGTGTCTGACTCTTTTGTAGCCCCGTGGACTGTAGCCCACCAGGGTCCTCTGTCCCTGGGATTTCCCAGGCAAGAATCCTGGAGTGAGTTGCCATTTTCTTCTCCAGGATATCTTCCCAACTCAGGGACTGAACCTGCATCTCCTGCATTAGCAGGCAGACATATGAGTTATTAATTAATTGAAATAGTTGTCTAACACCAACTTAATTTCTCATAGGTTAGGTCTCTTAGCCAAGCAAATACTGTCATTCCCCAGACTACTCTCTGGTTTGAAAACATACTTCTGTCCTACCACAACTACAGCTTTTAGCTGGCTTTAGGTCAGAATATAAACACCATTTTCAATAGTTTAATAAATTTCAGCACATTTTTTTCCTTTTAAGGATTTCAAACATGACAATGACGTTTGCTAAAATAACTCAACCTTTTTCCTCTGCAGTGTATCTAAATGAGTTCGTATCAGTTTTCTTAAATAAATAGAAGTCTTCTCTGTCTCATTTTTTTTAATATTGAAACTATACCCTAAGCAACCCTAATTTTCTTTCTCATTGTTATTAATAGAAAAATGCAGCACACTGAAAAAACATTCTTCTTTTACCAGTGAAGCATTTTGAGATTTAATTTTCCAAGACTCAAGAGTGTCGTTTGGAAAGTGGCTTCTTTACACACCTAGCATGAATATTATGCCTTCTTTTGCAATTTGCAACATAAGTTTCTTCACATGTCTGTGACTAAAATCACATAACATTTGGATTTCAGGATTAAGGGTAGGTCTACATATGTCCTATAGATTGTAGACCATGATTAAAATAGTTCTTTCAAGCTTAAATGATCCTGCATATTAAAGGGTGACTTAGTTTTAGAATGAGAGAAATAGACAAGGAAGAAACAAAAGCTAGAATTAAAAAAAAATTTTAATAATAATATTAGCTAAATTTACATTTTGAAGTTCCAATAAACTCTTTTATAATATAGATGATGCTCTCTAGTCTCATGGGCTAAATTTTATTTGGTCTTATAAAAGACCATCAAAGGGGTTTCCCTGGTGGTCCAGTCAGTAACGACATCGCCTTGCAGTGCAAGACATGCTGGTTCGATCCCTGGCCTGGGAGGATCCCATGTGCCGCGGAGCGGCTGGATCGGTATGTCCAACTACCGAGCTGGAGCTCTGGAGCACATGCGCCCAGAGCCAGCGCTCTGTGGTGAGATTCTATTTGGACTCGTAAAGTACAAGGTATTTAAGTCAGAGGAAACTAACCTCTTTTTTTACAAGCAAAGTCCAAGGTCAGGATTTGGAACATGTCTCCCAGTCCTGTTCTGAACTCATCCTTCAGAAATATAGGGATGCCCTTTAGATGTAGTGCACTTTGCCACCCTTATAGGATTAAATCAGAGCCAACTAATTAAGACTCTAGAATGGATCCTGAATTTCCTTAACAAAATAAGTCCTTTTATTTTATGCTATCACTTATTCGTTCAAGTAATAAAACAAGAGAAATTCTATGACCTTGGGGAAGTCAAGACAAGGGTATTTAGTATCCTCAAATTAAAAATAAATATTATAAAATGCTACATTTATCACATGCAAATCAGAATTAGAATGTGAGCTACTTGTGCATGGGCTGGAGAGCAATGGAGCCTGCAATGAATTACTTGAATTTGAAGTCAGGTTTGTACATTTTAATCATTGTGTGAATTTGTGAAAATTACTTAATTTCTGTGCCCCAATTTTCCTTATGCTGTAATTTTAACATTATACCTGATAAAAATAAAATCCTAGGAAATGTTCTACTATATGTTTATAGAATTTTAGAGGGTATATCTGAATTATTTATACAATTATCATGTGCTGTAGTTTCTGTCACATAAGAGAGTTAATAAAATTTCAAAATAAAAATTAAAATGGATCTTCAATCAATATGTTCTAAAATTTAAAATAATTCAGTATATTTGTATGAGCCTTAGTTTAGGGGAATACAATTAAAAATTTGTAACAATTCAAAAGAAATTGGTAGTAAATTCAATTGACCAAAAACCATATGACTTTTTAAAATCATTCTAGTTCTTACAGGTTATACTGAAGTTTATAATAACATTGAGACATACACACATATATGAATATCTATACATATATATATAAAGTATACATATAAATATAATTATGTACATAATCCTTATAAAAATATCCCAAATCAATTATATTTTATTGAAGAGGCCACTTTAATCCCTTCATAGGTTAAATAATCTTCTCAGCATTTCAGAGCTGATTAGTGAAAAAAGAAAAAAAACAGAATTTATCATCAGTTCACACTAACTCGAAAATATCTGCTGTTAAATATTTTTAATATTATATTCCTCTACCTTCTTTAAAATGTACACAAATGCAGACTTTGATTAAATAAAACTGGTATAGATTTTGACTAAAACAACTTCTAAAAGGGAGGAAAAGAGAAACTTTACTCAGAAATCAAGTTTATATTAGATTGGTAGCAAATTCAGAATTCAAACTCAAACTCTTTATTCTTCCTTCTCAATCTTCGTGTTTTATTTACCTCAACTAGAAAATGGAGATATTACTAGTACTTTCTTCAAAAGGTGATGTTAAAATCTGTGAGAGATAATGATGTATATATATCTGCATGTACATATATATATTTATGTGTGTGTGTAAAGAGTCCACTAGACTTTTGGAGTCCACTTGATTAATATCTTCTATAGTGGTTCCAGGATAAAGGGCTTCAACTCACTTTAATCAGGAAGTGATATTTCCTAAGTCAGTGATGTCTCCCTGGCAAAGAGTAAGGCTGACCAGACAGTGGCTTAGAAGAGGAAATCAACATCAACTATAAACCTTGTGGAAAAAAAATATATGTTGAAAAAGGAGTCCTATAATCACTAATAAGGAATAGAATATTAAGTATAACCATGTATAATTTCCTGGGAAAGATTGATGGCTGGAGAAGTGGGTGACAGAGGATGAGATTGTTGAATGGCATCATCAGCTCAGTGGACATGAATTTGAGCAAGCTCCAGGATATAGTGAAGGACAGGGAAGTCTGGTGTACTGCAATCCATGGGTTCCCAAAGAGTTGGACACCATTTAGTGACTGAACAACAACAATGCATAATTTGTGGGATGACTTTAGACAGGTCATCCAGAACCAGGGTTATGAATGGTAAATTTCCAGTTTAAGTGGATTATATTGACCAGATATTCCAGTCTATCTACAACTTTGATGGTTTTAGCACTGAAAACCCCAGACTCAGAAAAACCATAAAGGCTGGTCACTCTAACATTGGTGAGTACAAGACAATGGGCAAAAATATATGGTAGCATAAAAGGGAAGGTGTGACCTGGCCAAACGGAAACATTTCAGACAATAGGACTTCCCCGGTGGTCCATTGGTTAAGAATCTGCCTGCCAATGCAGGGGACATAGGTTTGATCCCTGGCCCAGGAACTAAACCACACGCCCTGGGGCAACTAAACCCATGTGCCACACCTACTGAGCCCATGCACACTAGAGCCTGTGCTCTGCAACAAGAGAAGCCACTACAATGAGAAGCCCAGGCACTGCAACTGGAAAGTGCCCCCACTAACTGTCAAATAGATGCATAGCAACAATGACCCAGCACAGCCAGAATTTCAGACTATAGTGTTCATAGAAAAGTTAATAATTTATTTTGCAGAGGTTTTTAGATAAATTATAATAAATGAGGTTCTTAGGAAAACAAGTGTCTTAAGACATGTATATTTCAGTATTTTTGTCATTGATCTACCACCAGCTGCATATCATCATTCACTTAAGTTTTTTTTTGTCATTTTAGATTTTAGTCCACTTGATTAATATCTTCTATAGTGGTTCCAGTAAAGGGCTTCAACTCACTTTAATCAGGAAGTGATATTTCCTAAGTCATGTGTCTCCCTGGCAAAGAGTAAGGCTGACCAGACAGTGGCTTAGAAGAGGAAATCAACATCAACTATAAACCTTGTGGAAAAAAAATATATGTTGAAAAAGGAGTCCTATAATCACTAATAAGGAATAGAATATTAAGTATAACCATGTATAATTTCCTGGGAAAGATTGATGGCTGGAGAAGTGGGTGACAGAGGATGAGATTGTTGAATGGCATCATCAGCTCAGTGGACATGAATTTGAGCAAGCTCCAGGATATAGTGAAGGACAGGGAAGTCTGGTGTACTGCAATCCATGGGTTCCCAAAGAGTTGGACACCATTTAGTGACTGAACAACAACAATGCATAATTTGTGGGATGACTTTAGACAGGTCATCCAGAACCAGGGTTATGAATGGTAAATTTCCAGTTTAAGTGGATTATATTGACCAGATATTCCAGTCTATCTACAACTTTGATGGTTTTAGCACTGAAAACCCCAGACTCAGAAAAACCATAAAGGCTGGTCACTCTAACATTGGTGAGTACAAGACAATGGGCAAAAATATATGGTAGCATAAAAGGGAAGGTGTGACCTGGCCAAACGGAAACATTTCAGACAATAGGACTTCCCCGGTGGTCCATTGGTTAAGAATCTGCCTGCCAATGCAGGGGACATAGGTTTGATCCCTGGCCCAGGAACTAAACCACACGCCCTGGGGCAACTAAACCCATGTGCCACACCTACTGAGCCCATGCACACTAGAGCCTGTGCTCTGCAACAAGAGAAGCCACTACAATGAGAAGCCCAGGCACTGCAACTGGAAAGTGCCCCCACTAACTGTCAAATAGATGCATAGCAACAATGACCCAGCACAGCCAGAATTTCAGACTATAGTGTTCATAGAAAAGTTAATAATTTATTTTGCAGAGGTTTTTAGATAAATTATAATAAATGAGGTTCTTAGGAAAACAAGTGTCTTAAGACATGTATATTTCAGTATTTTTGTCATTGATCTACCACCAGCTGCATATCATCATTCACTTAAAGATTATAGGTTAAGAGTTATTGACAGGAAGAATCAGGCTGAGATTTTTGAAAACAATTCACTATCTTGTTTATCTGAAAAACTTTTGTTCAGTTTTCTAGTCCACTGCTCTTTCCATTTTCCTGTGAGGAATACTATATGTGTGAAAGAAATAGGTAGAAATATCATTGTCAGTTATTTTATGAAGGATTATAATGGAAAGTCATATCCTTTATGCACACTTCACAAAGAGATGTTTAAGTGAAAACAAGATAAGGCAGCTAATAATAATAACAATGACAACAATTATAATAACAATGGTTAATATTTTAAAATATTTAATATGCCAACAAATTTCCATATATATTACTTCCTTTAATTCTCACAATAACCCTCTGAAGCATGACTTGCAATTGATTAGGTTACTCAGGAAACAGAATTCAAACTCTGGTTGTTTTACTTGAGCAAGCTTTTCAGTCACTAGCCTGTACTTCAGGTTCAGATGCCATTGCACATTTCCTCAAAGAGCAAATCTTACATTGTATTCCTGAAGTAACTGACTTTTCTTCATTTAACTGTCCTTCAGGCTTTAGATTTTTATTTTCTTTGGTCTTCACACTATTAGTTAACACCATGGTATGTTTCATTTAGTACTCATTTTATGTGCTCAGAATTCTGACTCCTAGATAATCCTTACAGGTGCAAATCTTTCACTGGTACTCTGTATTCTGTATAATACTGCTTAACACATTTACCACTGAAAATTTAGCTCAATGAGTTCATCTGAAGGAACTTCTCCTCCAAAAGATCGTAACTATCTTTGTATCAGCTACCAGGCTGTGTGTCAACAGTCCACAAGACAGTACTATAGTCTCCATGGCTAAAGCTTCAAAAAATAGATTTATTTATACTTTTCTCATCATAAATCAAAGTCACATTGTGTTATCAATAAACATATTGATAAATATACATAAATACATATAATGGTCTCAGATACAGATTTTTTTAAGAGATATATTACTTTAAAAGTAACCAACTCATACCTCAACTTATAAACACTGTCTTTTGAGGTTTGAAAACAATTCACTATTCTTTGTCTTGATCTCACCGGGCATATCATCATTCACTTAAAGATTATAGGTTAAGAGTTATTGACAGGAAGAATCAGGCTGAGATTTTTGAAAACAATTCACTATCTTGTTTATCTGAAAAACTTTTGTTCAGTTTTCTAGTCCACTGCTCTTTCCATTTTCCTGTGAGGAATACTATATGTGTGAAAGAAATAGGTAGAAATATCATTGTCAGTTATTTTATGAAGGATTATAATGGAAAGTCATATCCTTTATGCACACTTCACAAAGAGATGTTTAAGTGAAAACAAGATAAGGCAGCTAATAATAATAACAATGACAACAATTATAATAACAATGGTTAATATTTTAAAATATTTAATATGCCAACAAATTTCCATATATATTACTTCCTTTAATTCTCACAATAACCCTCTGAAGCATGACTTGCAATTGATTAGGTTACTCAGGAAACAGAATTCAAACTCTGGTTGTTTTACTTGAGCAAGCTTTTCAGTCACTAGCCTGTACTTCAGGTTCAGATGCCATTGCACATTTCCTCAAAGAGCAAATCTTACATTGTATTCCTGAAGTAACTGACTTTTCTTCATTTAACTGTCCTTCAGGCTTTAGATTTTTATTTTCTTTGGTCTTCACACTATTAGTTAACACCATGGTATGTTTCATTTAGTACTCATTTTATGTGCTCAGAATTCTGACTCCTAGATAATCCTTACAGGTGCAAATCTTTCACTGGTACTCTGTATTCTGTATAATACTGCTTAACACATTTACCACTGAAAATTTAGCTCAATGAGTTCATCTGAAGGAACTTCTCCTCCAAAAGATCGTAACTATCTTTGTATCAGCTACCAGGCTGTGTGTCAACAGTCCACAAGACAGTACTATAGTCTCCATGGCTAAAGCTTCAAAAAATAGATTTATTTATACTTTTCTCATCATAAATCAAAGTCACATTGTGTTATCAATAAACATATTGATAAATATACATAAATACATATAATGGTCTCAGATACAGATTTTTTTAAGAGATATATTACTTTAAAAGTAACCAACTCATACCTCAACTTATAAACACTGTCAATGAGTGATATTTGTCATGCCAAAACTAATAAATGAATTTTTAAAATGATAATAAATAAATATCCAAAGTCCTTCCAAGTAATATGCAAAAGAAAACACAGAGGTTCGGTCAGATATTGCTAAAACATAGTATGTAATCTGGTAAAGCATAGTATGTAATTAATAAATGCTAATTCTTCCTATATAAGTTTTCACACACATTCTGTTTCCATCTGATTACTGACATACCAATTCCTTTGCTGAAAAAAAATGATAATATATACATTTTCTTAGCAATATTGAGTACATATATTATGGGTATTCTGGTTCAATTCCCAGTTAGGTTATGGATTCCAAATCTGAATGGAATATTTAAGGTTTTATAAGATGGCAATTTTAAAAAAATTTTAAGTATTAAATAGTTATTTCAGCTACTTAATATTTAAAATTAAAAAAAATAATATTTCTGAACTATTTCAAATATTAAAAGACGATGCTGTTAAAGTGGTGCACTCAATGTGCCAGCAAATCGGGAGAATTTGGCAGCAGCCTGAGGACTGGAAAAAGTCAATTTTCATTCCTATTTCAAAGAAAGCTAGTGCCAAACAATGTTCAAACTACCACATAATTGCACATAATTGCAAAGGAATTCCAGTAAAACATCTACTTCTGCTACATTGACTATGTTAAAGCCTTTGACTGTGTAAATCACAACAAACTGTGTAAAATTTTAAGAGATGAGAATACCAGACCACTTTACCTGACTCCTGCAAAATCTGCATGCAAGACACGAAGCAACAGTTAGAAGTGGACATGCAACAATGGGCTAGTTCCAAATTGGGAAAAGAGTACATCAAGGCTGTATACTGTCACCCTGCTTGTTTAACTTACATGCAGAGTACATCATGTGAAATGCTGGTCTGGATGAACCACAAGTTGGAATCAAAATTAGTGGGAAAAATATCAAAGACTTTATGTATGCAGATGACACCACCCTTATGGCAGAATGTGAAGAGGAACTAAAGAGCCCCTTGATGATGGTGAAAGAGGAGAGTAAAAAAGCTGGCCTAAAATTCAACATTCAAAAGACAAAGATCAGACTTCTCTGGTGGTCCAGTGAGTAAGGACATGGCCTTGCAGTGCAAGGCACGCCAGTTTGATCCCTGGCCTGGAAAGATCCCACGTGCTGCGGAGCGACTGGATGGATGTGTCCAACTACCGAGCCAGCGCTTTGGAGCGCATGCGCCCAGAGCCGGTGCTCTGCAGCGACAGAGGCCAATGCGATGGGAGGCCCACACAGGTCAAAGAACAAATATGGAAATAAATGAAAGACCGATAGAAGTGGCCAAAATCAAAAAAAAAAAAAAAAGACAAGGATCATGGCATCTGGTCCCATACCTTCATGGCAAATAGATGGGCAAACAATGGAAACAGTGACAGACATTCTGGTTCAATTCCCAGTTAGGTTATGGATTCCAAATCTGAATGGAATATTTAAGGTTTTATAAGATGGCAATTTTAAAAAAATTTTAAGTATTAAATAGTTATTTCAGCTACTTAATATTTAAAATTAAAAAATAATATTTCTGAACTATTTCAAATATTAAAAGACGATGCTGTTAAAGTGGTGCACTCAATGTGCCAGCAAATCGGGAGAATTTGGCAGCAGCCTGAGGACTGGAAAAAGTCAATTTTCATTCCTATTTCAAAGAAAGCTAGTGCCAAACAATGTTCAAACTACCACATAATTGCACATAATTGCAAAGGAATTCCAGTAAAACATCTACTTCTGCTACATTGACTATGTTAAAGCCTTTGACTGTGTAAATCACAACAAACTGTGTAAAATTTTAAGAGATGAGAATACCAGACCACTTTACCTGACTCCTGCAAAATCTGCATGCAAGACACGAAGCAACAGTTAGAAGTGGACATGCAACAATGGGCTAGTTCCAAATTGGGAAAAGAGTACATCAAGGCTGTATACTGTCACCCTGCTTGTTTAACTTACATGCAGAGTACATCATGTGAAATGCTGGTCTGGATGAACCACAAGTTGGAATCAAAATTAGTGGGAAAAATATCAAAGACTTTATGTATGCAGATGACACCACCCTTATGGCAGAATGTGAAGAGGAACTAAAGAGCCCCTTGATGATGGTGAAAGAGGAGAGTAAAAAAGCTGGCCTAAAATTCAACATTCAAAAGACAAAGATCAGACTTCTCTGGTGGTCCAGTGAGTAAGGACATGGCCTTGCAGTGCAAGGCACGCCAGTTTGATCCCTGGCCTGGAAAGATCCCACGTGCTGCGGAGCGACTGGATGGATGTGTCCAACTACCGAGCCAGCGCTTTGGAGCGCATGCGCCCAGAGCCGGTGCTCTGCAGCGACAGAGGCCAATGCGATGGGAGGCCCACACAGGTCAAAGAACAAATATGGAAATAAATGAAAGACCGATAGAAGTGGCCAAAATCAAAAAAAAAAAAAAAAAGACAAGGATCATGGCATCTGGTCCCATACCTTCATGGCAAATAGATGGGCAAACAATGGAAACAGTGACAGACTTTGTATTCTTAGGCTCCAAAATCACTGTGGATGGTGACTGCAGCCATGAAATTAAAAGACACTTGCTCCTTGGAAGAAAAGCTATGAAAAACCTAGACGGCATATTCAAAAGCAGAGACATCACGTTGCCAGCAGTTTCTGCATAGTCCAAGTGATGGTTTTTCCAGTGATCATGTATGGATATGAGAATGGAATCATAAAGAAGACTGAGTATCAAAGAACTGATACCTTTGAACTATGGTGTTGGAGAAGACTCTTGAGAGTCCTTTGGATTGCAAGGAAATCAAACCAGTCGATTCTAAAGGAAACCAGCCCTGAATATCATTGGAAGGACTGATGCTGAAGTTGAATCTCCAATACTTTGGCCACCTGATGCACAAAGACTACTCATTAGAAAAGACCCTGATCCTGGGAAAAATAGAAGGCTAAAGAAGAGGTTTACAGAGGATGAGATGGAAATGAATTTGAGCAAGGTCTGGGAAATGATGAAGGACAGGGAAGCCTGGCCTGTTGTAGTCCATGGGATCACAAAGAGTTGGACACGACTGGGTGACTGGACTGAAGTAAACATGGCAATAATCTAAAAATTGGCTCTATTCTAGTTGCTACTTATTGCTAGTCCTTTACAAAATTCACTTATATAAAATGATTTATAATAATTTCTAATGATTATTGTAACATAAATTTGTAACTTTACCACCCAGCCAAAGTGTGACATTGGGTAAGTCTTTAATATTTTATTCTTAGCTGGCTTCAAACATAAACGATTACCAGTTAAAGTTCTGTTGACTGAAAATAATGAACATCAACTGGCTTTATCAGTAAATGTTTATAGCCTTTCTCCTCAAATACTGGCATTAACATTTTCAGGTCTATAAATTACTCAATTTTTGTGTTCCATTATTAAAGACAAGTTGTCAAGAGGCTGTCCTGCCCTTCTTGGGTCAGGGATCTCTGGCCCTGGATCAATCAGCTATGCCCGCTTGGACAGGATATTTGCACAGGTTAGCCTCTGGGAAAATCTTATGAACAGGAGGCCAATTCAATTTTATGTATGGCAGACTAAGTGATATTTAAGGTAATTTGCAGCTCTGATAAAATATTCTATTCACCAAAACAGGTTAAAAGGATAGTTGCCTCCCATAACTTGATAAATGATGCTGTACCATTAATCTCTTGGCCTCTTACCTTTTAACGTCAACACTAAATTTGTCCCAGTTTACTAAGTTACAGGGGAACACACATGAGAGTCAATGTTCACGTGAATCTGTACCACATCTAATGTTTCAAATAGGAATATTATCTCCATTTCCAAAATATTTTCAAACTAGTACTTCTGCCTCTTAATTCTGTTTTCTACTGGTATATCACTTATTTTGTTGTCATTTGATTACTTTTTCACTCATTTAAGTAAAGCACACACAACACTATTAAAAATGTCTCTATTCCTTTCAGATGAATGAAAAAAAAAGTCTTTCTACTTATTAAAGTTTATTCTTTTATCTCAGCAAATACCTGCTCCCCATCTCGCCTAGAACCTTGTTATTTCACTTCCTCACCTTCTTTTCAACTTACCTCTGTAGTCTCTTCGTGAATACTAACTTCTTTCATTTCACATTTAGCCGTCCATTTTAAAACTGTTGGGATATTAACAAAAGAGATGGTGCCTTCCCCCTCTTGAGAGTCCTCATATTCTTGCAGAAAATACAATGGCATGATGTTCAAATTTATCAAGAGAACATAAGTCAAGAAAAACCTTATCTCCCAAGCCAAATTCCTAAGAGTGTGTGTAGTTATTCTCTTTATTCCTTGTCATGTCAAACATTTTTTTTGAATTTTCCAATATTTTAATAATTATTATGCATAAGTCAAGTGATAGGCATTGTTCTTATATTAATTAAAAATATAATCTTTCAAGATCTCTTTCATGAAAAGTTTCTTTAAGTTTACAAGTTGATAGCAATTTTTCTTCTTTTAACTCTTTAAAAGCAGATAGTATTTTGTTTAATGTACTCTTATGATTATGTGTATGTATATATATATATATATATATATATACAGGTCCTGAAACTTAAGGTAAGCCATCATAATATAATTTTATAGTCATCCTGTGAATGCTATCACTTTAATACAAGATAGTAAGAGTAACTTTCCCATAATGCATTTGAAGTATTTTATTTGTCACTGATTTGGCTCTTTAAAATATATTTATATTATGTACAAGTAAAATTTACAAGTGTATACTTTAAAATATAAATGTATATACAGTATAAACAATGCTCAAGTTCATGATATTGGTATTTTTACCATTTTTTCACTCGGGTTGTTACAGTGGTTTCTAACTTCTTTGCAGTGTCCAATTTATACCACATTATCACACTATATATATTTTGGTACACTAGATGTTTTTCCTAAAATATTGTTTCCATTCTATTATTTTCCCATCAATAGTTTCTCAGAGCATAAATTAGAGAAAAAATTCTTCAGACTTGCAATCAAAGTTCTTCCTAATCTTACTCATTGTCCATTTTTCCAAGCATATTTCTCAGTATTCTGTAAGCATAGATTTTCTAATGTAACGCAATGTGTTTTGTTTATATGTTATTTTTAAAACAACTACAGTAAGCCTTGGGCCATCCTGAGATATTCTAACATGGTAGTTCTAGGGTGGGGACATTCTTGCAAGACATCTGATACTTTCATTAGGAGTAGGATGATAAACTGGGAGAGGGTTGTATTTTAAAGGGACTAAAGAAGACTGTTTTTGACATAAGAAAAATGTGCTTGAAATCCTGATTTCAAGGATATTTAGATTTCACTCTATTCTACATTCAGAATGCCACTCTGTATCTTGCAGGGGATCAGAGCATCATATTTTAGGATGGCTTCCAAGAGGAATAATGCCTAATAACTAACTGGCAAAACTCCAAAATATTTTAGATAAAAATTTCTAATTAAACTTTAGTAGAAGCATAAGTTATTGCAGAATTCCCCAATATTCCCTACAGATTTCTAGTCTTTGGACATACTGTCTGGATTATAAATTCTCAAGTCAAACTATAATAATCTATCCACTGTTACAAGATTTTATACTTTTTAATCTATTGAAATTGAATCTATTGAAATTATACTTGTAATCCATTTATACTTATAATCTATCTGTTATACTTGTAATCTATTTATACTTGTAATCTATTAGCCAAATGTTGGGTTTTCTCCTCTCTCTCTCTCTTAGAATATATTATCTGTATGTGGTAAAAGGATATTTGGAAATATTTTGGAAGACCAACAACACTAGTGCACTCAAAGAGATCTGGTAAGGAATCTGCCTGCAATGCAGGGAACTCTGGTTCGATTTCCTGGATCAGGAAGAGCCCCTGGAAAAGGGACGGTGGCTCAGATGGTAAAGAATCTGCCTGCAATGTGGGAGACCTTGGTTTGATTTTTGGGTTGGGAAGATCCCCTGGGGAAATGAAAGGCTACCCACTCTAGTATTTTTACCTGGAGAATTCAATGGCTCATCCATGGGTTTATAAAGAGTTGAATATGACTTAGTGCCTTTCACTTAGCACTACTCTTACACTGTCTCTACTACAGCAATCAGATGACTGTGTTTCTATGGCAAGGAAAGAATCGCAGGAATATCATTTTTAATTCTCCATACTGTCAAAAGTACATAATGCCTTGTAATTCTCTATATAATGAGATTAATAATTCTGTGATAAGAGTAATAGCTTAGTCATATGGATGATTCTAATTTGTATCATGGTTTAAAACATTAAACAATTTTTATACTATGCTATATTGACATAATACCATTTTATTGGATTTGCATATCATTCTTGCCAATGATTTTCTAATTCTTTTTTTAAATTAAAGTTACATAGACAAGCGTTCAGAGTAACTCAACTCATTTCCATTATTAAAGGTATGCATAATAGCACCTAGCCTCATTTGTTTGCTTGTATATGCAGCAGTGGGGTCGTCTCAGGGAGAAGATCAATAAAGTACAAGATCTCTCTTCCCTACCAATGTGGGGAGGACCATTATTTATGTTTCTCTTGGAAATAAAGGCATCATGTAATCAATACAGCCATACAGTTATTTATTCTTGAGTTTCAGAGTTTGTATTTCTTGATGTTGTTTATTGATATGCCCTGTAGGGCTGAAAAACCTGTCTTCTACCCTCCTAGGTTCTGTTGGGCCTCAGAATTAAAGTGGTATAAGACAGATTAACAGAAGTAAATTATACAAATTTTGCTTAATATTTTTGCGTGAACAAAGGAGCCTTCAAAAGGAAAATAAAGATTTGAAGAAGCCATAAGGCTCAAAAAGCTTATAAACCTTTTTAAACAAGAATGATAAATTGTAGGGGGTGTGATGATATCTAGGGGCTTGATTTGGGGGCAGTGAATTTGGGGACAGGGACTAAGGAACATATGGTGGAAACAAATGGAAGATAAGGATTATTTTAATAATCGTGTTTGTATAAATCTATTCTGTCATTGACTCTCAGTCTAGTGATAAGATCATTTATTATCTTCCTGCTAAAGGTATTCCACCTTTTTATGAGAAACTTTATGACATATTTTTAGGAAGAAAAGAAAGGTCAGAAAGCAACTTTCTGTATCTGATATTTTTCAAGTGCCTTTAGCTGAAAATAATCGATATGCTATTAAAGTGGCATATGACATGTTTTGAACCTTTTTGCACTATTTTTTACATCAAAGTTGCTTGTTTATTTTTTTTAAACTCTTTTTTATACTCTTTTTTCAAAACTGAAATAAAATCAGATAACATATATAATCGTAACCAACTTCTCTTCTTTCATTTTACTATTTTATTACTTGTGTGATATATATTCCTAAACAGATATCACTTTCACATCTTTCCTTATATAGACCATGATACTATAAAATATTCCTTCTGTAAAAGACTGTGTAACCTTTTCAAATACACTATTTCAAATACTTACAGACTTGTCAAAGTTTGCTTTTGTAGAAGATAGCTATCATAATTGTTCATAATTATGCAATGATGAGTTTTGAGAGATAAATGAAGACTAGAATGCAAATCTTTGTCTAGCTTGCTTAGGAGATTGAAGTGCATCCTATAAACACTGGAGATAATTGAATAGTTTTAATATATAGAGGAGACTGGGACAGAATCAGGTTAATGATTAATCCAATTGGATCAAATTTCTCTGCCATGCTTTGGATAACAACCCTGATTTGGAGAGAGCAAGAGTAGAGAGAAGAAAATAAGATGCTCAGTGCAGCATAGCACACAGTTTGGCTGTTCTGGTTATTGTATGTTAAGTTGGAATGTCAGTGAAATGCATAATGGAAATACCAGAATGAAATTGATAAGGAACTGGTTTAAGCTCAGAGATCAGGACTAAAATGATTGAAAGACCAACCACTCCTATATGGATTCTAGCTCATATTGAGGTCAAGGAATTGCTCTCTGCTGACAGAGAAAATTTGAGCAATAAAAGTTCTAAGCATATTTACAAGTTGTCATTTGTTTTAGGGAACTCAACTGAAAAACAATAAAAGCACCTACTTATAAATAGAATTTGATTAGCCAAATTCTACATTTAATTGGTAATTTGCTTTTTCAAACTAGGTTTGTTTGGTACTTCTAGTTATACAAATATTTCATGCTGCTATATTTATATTAAAGTGAAAGTGTTAGTTGCTTAGTCCTGTCCTAGTCTTTGTGATGCCATAGACTGTAGCCCGCCAGGCTCCTCTGTCCATGGAAAATTCTCCAGGCAAGAATACTGGAGTGGGTTGCCATTTCTTTCTCCTGGGAAATCTCTCCAACCCAAGGATCGAAGCCAGATCTCCTGCATTGCAAGCAGATTCTTTATTGTCTGAGCCACCAAGGAATTTATAGATCTGTGTATGTGCTTCATTTATTCAATACTGTTATTATAAATCTCTTTTCAAAGAACTTGGACATGGTTTTTAATTTTTTCAAGTTTGAATATTCTAGGTAAAAGTTAAATCAGTTTATATTTAGCTAAACTCAAACTCATCCTTTCCTTTTTTTTAGACTTTTTTTTGGTCACATTTTTATTGGTTTTTTATTTATTTATTTTCATCTATCTTTATTCTTTGCCTTGTGTGGACCTCCCACTACAGTGGCACCTTGCGTTGCAGAGCACTGGCTCTGGGCACATGTGTTCCAAAGGACTGGCTCGTAATTGAACACACTGGTCCAGCCACTCTGTGGAACGTGGGATTTTCCCGGGCCAGTGGTCGAACCAGTGCCTCCTGTACTGCAAGGTGGACTCCTTATCCACTGGACCACCAGGGAAGCCTCATCCTTTCTTTTAAACAATAATTACTTCTCCTTAACCAAGGTTTTACTCCTCATCATTCTCTTTAGACTAGAAGGGGTTCCTCCAGTCAACATCATGCAGTGATTCCTATCTGACAGGGCACAATCAGGCTTTCCCAACAATTCTCACTGCTTCTCTGAGGAGACAGGAGACAGCTGTCCCTCAATGATCTATTCTCTCTTTCCATGGAGTGCAGTTACTGCTTGGCATTGGCTTCCCAGGATGTGACTTCAATATCCAACCACCTTTGTTTCTTGGTCTGGTCAGTGGTAAGTTGGCAGAAGTTATGACTACCACTTCCAGGCTTAATGAACTCTCATATCAGCCATTCACTTACTTTGTCTTTCCTGTCTATGAGCTAATATTGATTCCAAGGGTGAACTTAGGAGCAACAGATTGAATATGGCGGAGCTTCCATTAGCCTGAGTCATGAATGGCTGCACAGAATGGAGCTCCCCATTATTTCCATTGACTTTACCTGGGTGAGAAATAAATTTCCACTTTCTTTAACTACTGAGATTTCATTGTTGATTTGTTACAGCAGCTATCTAATATTGCCTTAAGTTAAATCATGCAGTAGGGAATTCTGAAACAGAGACTATAGATTATTTAGTCCCTTAAATTGAGTCTACTTTTAAAAAACATCCTTAGAGCCAGCCACCAAAAAAATTTTAGTCTAGCTTTGATGCAAATCATGTTTCTTTAGCATCAGAATGCACAGATTTCTTTAAAGAAAATGGAGAAAAAAGGAAAGGCATTTAGAGGAGCACACCATGTGGTTAGTCCTTAAAAGGTCATCTCACTTATTTCTCATAGAAACTATGAAATGTCCCCATGTGAATAAAATAAAATGAGTCATTTTAAAGATAAAGCAACTAAAGATCAGAGAGATTAAGTGATTTGCTGAAGGTCACAGAGCAACTGCTCAGTTTGGGAGTTTGTACCCAAAACTATGTAACACATGCATATTCTTTCAACTACATCACACTATTTTCCAAAAACTGTAACTCTGAACATGTCTGTTTCTCTAGACAATTTTACTAGTTCTTAAAGAGACTAAAGTAATTTCAGAAATTCATTCTTCACCAAATGCAAGCTCTGAGAAAATATCTCAATGTAGCAATGATGACATCCTTTCTTTTAAACAATAATTACTTCTCCTTAACCAAGGTTTTACTCCTCATCATTCTCTTTAGACTAGAAGGGGTTCCTCCAGTCAACATCATGCAGTGATTCCTATCTGACAGGGCACAATCAGGCTTTCCCAACAATTCTCACTGCTTCTCTGAGGAGACAGGAGACAGCTGTCCCTCAATGATCTATTCTCTCTTTCCATGGAGTGCAGTTACTGCTTGGCATTGGCTTCCCAGGATGTGACTTCAATATCCAACCACCTTTGTTTCTTGGTCTGGTCAGTGGTAAGTTGGCAGAAGTTATGACTACCACTTCCAGGCTTAATGAACTCTCATATCAGCCATTCACTTACTTTGTCTTTCCTGTCTATGAGCTAATATTGATTCCAAGGGTGAACTTAGGAGCAACAGATTGAATATGGCGGAGCTTCCATTAGCCTGAGTCATGAATGGCTGCACAGAATGGAGCTCCCCATTATTTCCATTGACTTTACCTGGGTGAGAAATAAATTTCCACTTTCTTTAACTACTGAGATTTCATTGTTGATTTGTTACAGCAGCTATCTAATATTGCCTTAAGTTAAATCATGCAGTAGGGAATTCTGAAACAGAGACTATAGATTATTTAGTCCCTTAAATTGAGTCTACTTTTAAAAAACATCCTTAGAGCCAGCCACCAAAAAATTTCAGTCTAGCTTTGATGCAAATCATGTTTCTTTAGCATCAGAATGCACAGATTTCTTTAAAGAAAAATGGAGAAAAAAGGAAAGGCATTTAGAGGAGCACACCATGTGGTTAGTCCTTAAAAGGTCATCTCACTTATTTCTCATAGAAACTATGAAATGTCCCCATGTGAATAAAATAAAATGAGTCATTTTAAAGATAAAGCAACTAAAGATCAGAGAGATTAAGTGATTTGCTGAAGGTCACAGAGCAACTGCTCAGTTTGGGAGTTTGTACCCAAAACTATGTAACACATGCATATTCTTTCAACTACATCACACTATTTTCCAAAAACTGTAACTCTGAACATGTCTGTTTCTCTAGACAATTTTACTAGTTCTTAAAGAGACTAAAGTAATTTCAGAAATTCATTCTTCACCAAATGCAAGCTCTGAGAAAATATCTCAATGTAGCAATGATGACTACTCGGGGAGACTATAAGCCACAGCAACAACCATATAGAGCAGTGTCATTTATTTGAAAGATGTTTGTTTCAGTATGATGCAGCCATGCTTGCAGTTGCATTATTATGTATACTCATTGGCTACAACTTTCAAAGGATTAGGAAAGAGCAACCCCATTTGTAATACTGTACACGTATATATCAATAAAAAGACTCCCTGAAGGTAATATAAGCATAGTGAAGATTGAAACACCCTCTCAGAAATACAGACAGAGTCATAGGGGGTCACCTGCATTGTCAGGGAGAATATAAATTTATTTGAATGCATTGAATCTGAGAACACTTATAAAATAAATGGTACAAATATAAATTCAGGGTCAAATAGCTGTTGTGTCATTTAAATAGATAATCCAGACTTGCTTTCTGTCGGCATTCTTCTATGGTTTTATATTGGTTGAGGATAATTGGAAAGTGGCCTCCTTCACCATTGAAGATAATTAAATACTTTATTCTACAACCAAAATAGATATAAGCCCTCAAATATTTAAATATCTTCAACTCAGTTACTTGACAACCATATTGATATGAACCATAAGAGGAAAGAAGAGGGGCTTCCCCTGGTGGTCCAGTGGGTAAGGACACCGCCTTGCAGTGCAAGGGGTGCCGGTTCGAGCCCTCGCCTGGGAAGATCCCACGTGCCGGGGAGCGGCTGGACGGATGTGTTCAATCGCCGAGCCAGAGCTCTGGAGCGCATGCGCCCAGAGCCAGTGCTCTGCAACGACAGACGCCACTGCGATGGGAGGCCCACAGGAGCTAAAGAACAAAGACGAATGAGAATGGAGGAATGAAAGACCAATAGGAGTGGTCCGCCCACTCCCCTCCCTCCCCAACCCGACCCCCGCCCAAAATAAATAAATAAATAAATCTTAAAAAAAAAAAAAAAAAGAGGAAAGAAGAGGATGAGGATGGGTGAGGAGGAGGACAAAGACACAAGGAAAGGACAGAACTAAGCTGTATAGGTATACCTTGAAGATTTTGTGCGTTTGGTTCCATACTACTGTAGTAAAGTGAATATTGCAATAAATCAAGTCACATGATTTTTTTGGGTTTCCCTGTGCATCGAAAAATGTTGGTTGCACTATACTATAGTCTATTAAGTGTGCAATAGCATTATGTTTTAAAAAGCAATGTATATACTTTAATTAAAAATTGCTTCATTGTTAAACATTGCTGACCATTATCTTAGTCTTCAGTGAGTCATAGGAATAACTTCAAAGATTACTGATCACAGATCACCAACACAATTATAAATAATGAAAAAGTTTTAAATATGGCAAGAATTACCAAAATGTGTCAGGGACACACTTTGAGCTGGAAGGTCGGGATGCTATCTTCAAACAGTTCCACTTCAAAGACTTTAATAGGGCTTTTGACTTCATGATGAGAGTGGCCCTGCAGGCTGAGAAGTTGGATCACCTTCCTGAAAGGTTTAACATGTACAACAAGGTCCACATTACCCTGAGCCCTGACGAGTCTGCGGGCCTTTCAGAACGGGACATAAACCTGGACTGCTTCATCGAGCAAGGAGCTGTCTCCATCACATAGACCATGCCTGTCTCTCAGTTCTTCTGGCAAAGGGTGGGAATTGAGCTGGGGATCCAGAGAGGGAACTGAGCCCCGAGATGCTGCTATAGTCAAAACTGCCAGTTGACCCTGCTGTCTCCATTTAGGGGCAAGTCCTTTCTGTGGAGGAGAGGCCAGCATCACTGCTGAGACCAGGAACTTAGACCGTTTCCCCCACATCACTCTCATCTTCCTTGGGGCTCTGTGATGTGTACGCTAATTTGAATAAGCTTTTCTTTCTTTACAACTCCCCAGCAAAAGTCATGACTTTATTTCCAGGCTGTATCTTGCCCACTTTCTAAGTCACTTCCCAGGAAGCTGTGACAGAAGCTGTGTCTAAGATAAACCGAGTCGTATCTTAGAAGCTAGGACCCCAAGAGCCATCCACATCCACGTGACAGAAACTCATATGCTTTTATGCCTAAAATAAAACTGTTGTTTCACCTGGGGGAAAAAAAAATGAGCAAATGCTGATGGAAAAACCATGGTGATGATGGACCTGCTCAACAGAGAGTTGCCACAAAGCTTTGCATTATAAAAAATGCAGTATCTGAAAAGCACAATAATGGGAAATATAATAAAATGAGTTTTGCCTGTAAATTTTTAAAACGAAGTCTTTAAGATAACTGCCCTAGGACCCTCAAGGTCCTATGCTATCACCAAATCTCTTATACTTCACTCAGACAGAATTGCTCAAGTCCTAACTTTCATAAAATCCTTCACAGTTTTATTTTCTGGTTTCCAAGTGTACAGCACATTAGAATGTAAATTGAAGACCTGACTGAAGCTGAAATAGGCAGATGCACTGATATCCAGCACAACGAAGACATGCCAGAGTGACAGCAAAAGAAAAGGGGGAAAATCTATGAAAACAACATGTACATCTCCAAAACTGGAGGTACTGGGTACCCCTCAAGGAAAGCATTAGTATATTTTATATGTCTGAGAGCATTATTGTATACAATCATTATTGTTTCTACTGGTGAAACTTAATCTTCAAGGAAAATTAAAATGTTTGAGTTTAGATCAAGCTACTTGTTTATGAAGGGTACTGTAGGTAGGGTTTTCTAAAAACAAACAAAAAAATGTGATTGTTTCTTTGAAGTACAAAGACCATATTTCCTATCTTTATCTAGTAAGCATGAAGTTTATTTGTTTTGAATATCTAGTAAAATGGATAAAATGTTACATTTATTTAGAAAATAAGACTGAACTTAGATAAGGAGAGAGTTTGTTCCAAAAGATGATTGTTAAGAGGGGGACGTGGACTGTTATAATAGGGAGAATGCCTCCATGGCAAGATCTGTAAGCTTCTTAAAGGTCAGGCAAAAAGGGAAGGATAAATAAAAATAGAAAGGATAGGGTTTGGAAGGACAGACTGATCAGATAATTTAACGGGACATTTTGAGCAGAAAATAGGGATTGTTCCATGTTCCAGCACTTGCTTAGTCTCACCCCAAAATTCAGGGATCTGGAGGAAGGAGAGTTTAGTCAAGTTATATAGATAGAGAGTACTACGTTCAGACTGGTCAGTAAGGACAAACAATTCAGCTTATCATTTATGAGACAAAAAATGATAATTCAAAGCATTTTTGTCTGCCCTTGTCATAGCTACACCACAGGACTATCTGCAAGTCTTTACCATCTGTGGGCTGATATTGATCCTAAGGGTGAACTTAGGAGCAACAGATTGAATATGGCGGAGCTTCCATTAGCCTGAGTCATGAATGGCTGCACAGAATGGAGCTCCCCATTATTTCCATTGACTTTACCTGGGTGAGAAATAAATTTCCACTTTCTTTAACTACTGAGATTTCATTGTTGATTTGTTACAGCAGCTATCTAATATTGCCTTAAGTTAAATCATGCAGTAGGGAATTCTGAAACAGAGACTATAGATTATTTAGTCCCTTAAATTGAGTCTACTTTTAAAAAACATCCTTAGAGCCAGCCACCAAAAAATTTCAGTCTAGCTTTGATGCAAATCATGTTTCTTTAGCATCAGAATGCACAGATTTCTTTAAAGAAAAATGGAGAAAAAAGGAAAGGCATTTAGAGGAGCACACCATGTGGTTAGTCCTTAAAAGGTCATCTCACTTATTTCTCATAGAAACTATGAAATGTCCCCATGTGAATAAAATAAAAGAGTCATTTTAAAGATAAAGCAACTAAAGATCAGAGAGATTAAGTGATTTGCTGAAGGTCACAGAGCTTCATTAGGGAAGAATTGTCCTTTGCAATATGCCATTTACTGGCCATAAAGCATATTTTTTTTCTAGTAAAATGGATAAAATGTTACATTTATTTAGAAAATAAGACTGAACTTAGATAAGGAGAGAGTTTGTTCCAAAAGATGATTGTTAAGAGGGGGACGTGGACTGTTATAATAGGGAGAATGCCTCCATGGCAAGATCTGTAAGCTTCTTAAAGGTCAGGCAAAAAGGGAAGGATAAATAAAAATAGAAAGGATAGGGTTTGGAAGGACAGACTGATCAGATAATTTAACGGGACATTTTGAGCAGAAAATAGGGATTGTTCCATGTTCCAGCACTTGCTTAGTCTCACCCCAAAATTCAGGGATCTGGAGGAAGGAGAGTTTAGTCAAGTTATATAGATAGAGAGTACTACGTTCAGACTGGTCAGTAAGGACAAACAATTCAGCTTATCATTTATGAGACAAAAAATGATAATTCAAAGCATTTTTGTCTGCCCTTGTCATAGCTACACCACAGGACTATCTGCAAGTCTTTACCATCTGTGGGCTGATATTGATCCTAAGGGTGAACTTAGGAGCAACAGATTGAATATGGCGGAGCTTCCATTAGCCTGAGTCATGAATGGCTGCACAGAATGGAGCTCCCCATTATTTCCATTGACTTTACCTGGGTGAGAAATAAATTTCCACTTTCTTTAACTACTGAGATTTCATTGTTGATTTGTTACAGCAGCTATCTAATATTGCCTTAAGTTAAATCATGCAGTAGGGAATTCTGAAACAGAGACTATAGATTATTTAGTCCCTTAAATTGAGTCTACTTTTAAAAAACATCCTTAGAGCCAGCCACCAAAAAATTTCAGTCTAGCTTTGATGCAAATCATGTTTCTTTAGCATCAGAATGCACAGATTTCTTTAAAGAAAAATGGAGAAAAAAGGAAAGGCATTTAGAGGAGCACACCATGTGGTTAGTCCTTAAAAGGTCATCTCACTTATTTCTCATAGAAACTATGAAATGTCCCCATGTGAATAAAATAAAATGAGTCATTTTAAAGATAAAGCAACTAAAGATCAGAGAGATTAAGTGATTTGCTGAAGGTCACAGAGCTTCATTAGGGAAGAATTGTCCTTTGCAATATGCCATTTACTGGCCATAGAACAATGACAGGATTTCTCACCCATCACAGTTTCCCAGGAGCACAAACTCTCATAAAGTCCACAATTCTCTTATTAGAGCTTATCCAAAAGAATATAGTACATATTTTATCATTTAATATTTGAATCCATAAATTTGAACCAATAATGAAAGAAACTGAGTCAGTAATAAATTAATCTTATGTGTACACATTTTAAAAAGATAATAAACAAAGAAATATAAATCTCATTTCTGCTACTGCAACTTTGGAGAAGCTGAAACAATGGGAGTTAAGCCCCTTTCAATGTCCAGAACCTGTGCAAGGCACTTGAAAGTGTCTGAGGCCTAGTTGTAACTCAAAACATTTAGAAGTGAACTGCATTGATCCAGTTTCAATGAGGCACTAAGGTCCACAATTAATCTGCAATGTTTCCTCTACCTCAGCAGCAGCTACTGAAGATGAAGAGAATAGCAAGATGGAACTGTGATCCTAGGAGGAACCATTAAGACCATGGCCAACAATGCTTACATACAAATATTTACATTTCGGTACAACATTGACTTTATCCCTGTCCTACACACCAACTCTTACTATAGTAAACTTTCCTCTTTCTCTTCTGCCCATAGAAAATTGTCTTTATCTAAAATCACGGCACCAATAAAATTTTAGCTCTTTATTTAGATAATTACTGCTTGTTATTTGTATTGTTGTCTTAAATATGTTTAGTCCTCATACTTTTATATCTCTTTTCATATATTTATGTAATGCATTATCTGCTATATAAGGAAATTCCTTGAGTATGATGGTTAACTTCAAACTCTCTCAAATTCTAATGGAGTGATCTGAAAATAATGAATTAGGATTATATTTATGGTCCAGTCTTAAATACTTCTCATAAATTTGCTTTATTAGTATATCCCTAAATATTTTCTGATTTTGATCAGCTAATATGTTATGTTACTTATAGATTATTAGAAGCATGATACACTAAGGTTTTTTGGGGGGAGGTGGGGTGGGGAGGGAGGGGGCCAGGCGGGCCACTTCCATTGGTCTTCCTTTATCTGTTTTTTATCCATCTTTGTTCTTCAGCCCGTGTGGGCCTCACAGAGTAGTGGCCTCTGTTGTCGCAGAGCGCCGGCTCTGGGCGCATGTGCTCCAGAGTTCTGGCTCGGTAATTGGACACATCGGTCCAGCCGCTCCACACCACGTGGGATCTTCTCAGGCCAGGTATCAAACTGGCGTCAGTTGCAGTGCCAGGTGGTGTCCTTACCCACTGGACCACCAGGGAAGCCCCACTAAGGTTTTATTTAATCAAACACTCTCATTTTATGAGAAGGAATTTGAGGTTTAGAGAAATTATATTTACCGAAGTAACTAGAAAAGCAGCAATTTTGAAGTTTACTTAATTTAAATATTGTATTACCATTTACTCAGTTGGATTCATGACACCCCAGACGGCTAAGAAGTATTGACTTAGATGATTTCTTAGGTCTTTCACACTTTCTAAATGATTTATCTTGAGGACCATTTTGCTCTGTCTGTGCATGTGTACTCAGATGGCCAGTCGTGTCTATTTTCAACCCCATGGACTGTTCGTGGGATCCTCTGAGCAAGAGCACTGCAGTGGGTTGCGATTTCCTCCTCCAGAGGATCTTCCTGGCTCAGAAGTCAAACCGGTGTCTCTTACCCCTCCTGCACTGGCAGGCAGCTAGCGACACCTGGGAAGTGGTTCTTACACCTTGAATTGAGTGAGAAGTTGGGGTAACTATTTAGGCAATTCAAATTGTAACTGTTCAGATAATTCAATGAAAACTGTCAAAGCATCTGGAAAAATTGCCTCAATTCTTTAATTTATAATTATCATCTACCTTTGATGTGCATTGTTATGTAATAAATATTCCTACCCAGACCCAAGCGTTTTACAATGATAAGACATGAATGATTGTTTGCTAGGTTGAGTTCTTCAGGACATAGATAACCGGCTGTAATTTCAGTCACAGGAGATGCCAAAAAAATACATCTGCATCAGTAGGAGTCAGGAATAATTTGAAAATTTATGAAAGGCAAATTTCCTTCCAGAGAAACACTGAAGCATAATTATTTACACGTAACATATAACCTTCAAGTTTGCTTTCCAGCTATTTAAAATTATTAAACTGCTATTTCATCACAGATTAAAAATATATACAGGCATATATACAATTTATATATTAAAGAATACTTTTGAATAAGCAGTTAAAATATGAAAAAAATGTGCAATTCACAGATAGGAAACCACCACAAAATTAAATTTAAAATTGCAGAATTTGATATTACTTTGCCTCTATCCACAGGCCCTGATAGTCATCATGAGGTGATTTGAGAAATAAAACAAGCAAACAACAAAAATGTATGGCTTGGGGGCTTCCCCTGGTGGTCCAGTGGGTAAGGACACCGCCTTGCAGTGCAAGGGGCGCCGGTTCCATCCCTGGCCTGGGAAGTAACTAGAAAAGCAGCAATTTTGAAGTTTACTTAATTTAAATATTGTATTACCATTTACTCAGTTGGATTCATGACACCCCAGACGGCTAAGAAGTATTGACTTAGATGATTTCTTAGGTCTTTCACACTTTCTAAATGATTTATCTTGAGGACCATTTTGCTCTGTCTGTGCATGTGTACTCAGATGGCCAGTCGTGTCTATTTTCAACCCCATGGACTGTTCGTGGGATCCTCTGAGCAAGAGCACTGCAGTGGGTTGCGATTTCCTCCTCCAGAGGATCTTCCTGGCTCAGAAGTCAAACCGGTGTCTCTTACCCCTCCTGCACTGGCAGGCAGCTAGCGACACCTGGGAAGTGGTTCTTACACCTTGAATTGAGTGAGAAGTTGGGGTAACTATTTAGGCAATTCAAATTGTAACTGTTCAGATAATTCAATGAAAACTGTCAAAGCATCTGGAAAAATTGCCTCAATTCTTTAATTTATAATTATCATCTACCTTTGATGTGCATTGTTATGTAATAAATATTCCTACCCAGACCCAAGCGTTTTACAATGATAAGACATGAATGATTGTTTGCTAGGTTGAGTTCTTCAGGACATAGATAACCGGCTGTAATTTCAGTCACAGGAGATGCCAAAAAAATACATCTGCATCAGTAGGAGTCAGGAATAATTTGAAAATTTATGAAAGGCAAATTTCCTTCCAGAGAAACACTGAAGCATAATTATTTACACGTAACATATAACCTTCAAGTTTGCTTTCCAGCTATTTAAAATTATTAAACTGCTATTTCATCACAGATTAAAAATATATACAGGCATATATACAATTTATATATTAAAGAATACTTTTGAATAAGCAGTTAAAATATGAAAAAAATGTGCAATTCACAGATAGGAAACCACCACAAAATTAAATTTAAAATTGCAGAATTTGATATTACTTTGCCTCTATCCACAGGCCCTGATAGTCATCATGAGGTGATTTGAGAAATAAAACAAGCAAACAACAAAAATGTATGGCTTGGGGGCTTCCCCTGGTGGTCCAGTGGGTAAGGACACCGCCTTGCAGTGCAAGGGGCGCCGGTTCCATCCCTGGCCTGGGAAGATCCCACGTGCTGTGGAGCGGCTGGACCGATGTGTCCAATTACTGAGCCAGAGCTCTGGAGCGGATGCGTACAGAGCCAGCGCTCTGCGACAACAGAGGCCACTGCGATGGGAGGCCCACCGGAGCCAAAGAACGAAGACAGATGAAAATAGAGAAATGAAAGACCAATAGAAGTGGCCCGCCCGCTCCTCTCCCTCCCCAACCCAACCCCCGCCCCCAAAATAAATAAATAAATATTTTTTTAAAAAATGTATGGCTTATCTATTGATTATAAAACATTTGGGATAATATAGACTAGTGGTTTTCTGTTTTGTTAACTATATCTAAAACCAGTATATGTGTGTGTATGAACTCTCTCCATTAAAAATATACACACATAAGATAGAACTTTGCATATTTTGCAATATTCTTTGTTAATTTCAACTGAAAGCCTCAGGTTAGTTGCTCAGTCATGTCTGACCCTTTGTGACTCATGGACTATAGCCTGCCAGTCTCCTCTGTCCATAGCGTTCTCCAGGCAAGAATACTGGAGTGGGTTGTTATCCCTTCTCCAGGGAGTCTTTCTGACCCAGGGATGAAACCGGGTTTCCTGCATTGCTGGCAGATTCTTTACCATCTGAACCACCTTGGTTTAAGTCAGTAACCACTAAATTGACCTTTATAAACTCTTAAATTCTCCAAGACTTAGTTCCATTGTCTGTAAAAGTTGTACTAGATTAACAAGGGCTAATTTTGAATGCAGGAAAAAAGTCTACTTTCTTTTCATGCTGTAATAACAGACTTTCTTGTGATCTTCATTCTTTAAAAATAACATTCTAAGGAGGCTTCAGTACAGGGTTAAGAGAAATTTGTTTTCTATTCCACCCTTTCAGTCTGAGTCCTAATTATGACTGTTTTCAGCTGTTCTCTGTGAGATATAATGTTGAAAATGCTGAAAATGTTCACTCTCTGTCTTCAAAGAACTTAGAAAACTTAATATAAAATTAATCAGGTGAATAAATAATTATATTACTGATTAAATGAAACTAAGAAATATAAGTGTATGGAATCATAAAAGAATAAGTGATTAATTCTAATAGAGATTATGTAAATAATTAAGAAGGAAGGTGGTAAGACCATTGCTACTGAAATATATTCACAATATATGATAGAGTGAAAAAGCAGGTTAAGGAATGACATGGGATATAGGACACAAAATTTATAAAGAATTAGCATATATATAAGTATTTTAAAAATGAACCTGTCAGAATCCAGTTATCTAGACAAAACAGATATTTGTTCAGAATGGTTTTCTCTGCATGAAAACTGAGCAAGGAAGCACAACACAAAGTCTATGATAAAGAACACTAAAACCAAAAAGAGTAATGACTCAGTTCAGATGGTTGAAGACCTAGGAGTAGATCATCAAATTGTGATGCTCAATCTAATTTTCTTCTTCAGATTTTACTTATTTTTCAGAATACTTATCTAAGTGTACAAAAATATTATTATTAAATTAGTTTTACAGGTAAGAAATATGAGAAAGAACAATTGTGTGATTTTACTGGGGTCACATAAAAGGTGATGAGATTGTTCTATCTCAGAAAGTCTTCTGAGACATTCTTTAATTCTTAAGAAATTAATGTACTCATTATGCTGTGGAGCTTCTCCAATAGTTATACCTTATCTCTACCTTTGTTTCAGTTTGAGTTAGGCCTGCGTTATACTATCAGGGGAAAAAACCTTTCCTCTATCATCTTACATCTATGACTGTGAATTAAAGAGGCTGTGCATTAAAATAATAAAAGACAGATTAAAAGAAGAAAAGACAAACAATATTTATAAATATGTATATGCATGAGAGTTTATGGAGTGGAAGTGATATTCAAAAAAGCAGACTTGGAGATTTGTATACCTTTTTAACAAAGGAAAGAGAGTTTGGGCTTTATGGCCGATAAATTGTGGGAAATTAAGTAGAAATTAACAAATATTATTTTAGTAAAAGCTGGGCTTCCCTAGTGGTTCAGTGGGTAAAGAGTCTGCCTACAATTCAGGAGACACATGCAGGAAACACAGGTTTGATCCCTAGGTTGGAAGATTCCCCTGGAGCAGGAAATGGCAAACCACTCCAGTATTCTTGCCTGGGAAATCCCATGGACAGAGGAGCCTGGGTGACTACTGTCTGTGGGATCACAAAGACTAACTAACAGCAACAACGTGTTGGTATCAACTCTTCAGCTGAGATGATTTATTGATCTGTCTTTCTGGTATAGGATTTCCTCAAAGAGAGATTCATGTCCAGCTTTGGGGTAGATAAGGGGAAGCAGAGAACTCTTCCTGCATCTGTTGATTCTCAGTTGCATTCAGATAAAGATGATACTTATTCTAAAGCAGCATATTATGGAGTGGCACATATTGAACTCTGTCAATATGATGTCAAGCAATATAAATAATTGTGGCTTAAATACATAAAAATTTTATTATGTACTGTAGTTACTTCAGGAATCTGAGTTGCTTCACAGTTATCAGAAACCCATATTCCTTTCATATAGTTTCTCTTAGCACTGACTTCCAAATGCAAGTTTCCTCTATGGTCTAACATGGCTGTCAGAGCACCAGCAGATGCATCACAGATGTCAGCAAGAAGGAATAAATGCAACAAACATTCCAGCCACCTGTATGCCTTGCAGGAGCATGTCTTGACATTCTATCCTACAATAGCCATTTATATCTAAAGAAGTTAATCATTGTGCACAAAGAGGTTCAAGGACTATCAAGAAAATAACATATCATTACTCAATAAAAATGGCATCAGTTACTAAAAAGGACAGAAAGATACCTAGCTCTGCTGCATAATTTCTATTTGCCATTCCAATTTTCTTCCCATCGTTGTACACTTTGCTTTTTTTCCCAGGAGGCTGAGTTACAGAAACTTCATCAACAGAAACAGTCTCATCTTCTGGCTGTGAATTGAATTTAGTCAATGGCAAAAAGCAGACTTGGAGGTTTGTATACCTTTTTAACAAAGGAAAGAGAGTTTGGGCTTTATGGCCGATAAATTGTGGGAAATTAAGTAGAAATTAACAAATATTATTTTAGTAAAAGCTGGGCTTCCCTAGTGGTTCAGTGGGTAAAGAGTCTGCCTACAATTCAGGAGACACATGCAGGAAACACAGGTTTGATCCCTAGGTTGGAAGATTCCCCTGGAGCAGGAAATGGCAAACCACTCCAGTATTCTTGCCTGGGAAATCCCATGGACAGAGGAGCCTGGGTGACTACTGTCTGTGGGATCACAAAGACTAACTAACAGCAACAACGTGTTGGTATCAACTCTTCAGCTGAGATGATTTATTGATCTGTCTTTCTGGTATAGGATTTCCTCAAAGAGAGATTCATGTCCAGCTTTGGGGTAGATAAGGGGAAGCAGAGAACTCTTCCTGCATCTGTTGATTCTCAGTTGCATTCAGATAAAGATGATACTTATTCTAAAGCAGCATATTATGGAGTGGCACATATTGAACTCTGTCAATATGATGTCAAGCAATATAAATAATTGTGGCTTAAATACATAAAAATTTTATTATGTACTGTAGTTACTTCAGGAATCTGAGTTGCTTCACAGTTATCAGAAACCCATATTCCTTTCATATAGTTTCTCTTAGCACTGACTTCCAAATGCAAGTTTCCTCTATGGTCTAACATGGCTGTCAGAGCACCAGCAGATGCATCACAGATGTCAGCAAGAAGGAATAAATGCAACAAACATTCCAGCCACCTGTATGCCTTGCAGGAGCATGTCTTGACATTCTATCCTACAATAGCCATTTATATCTAAAGAAGTTAATCATTGTGCACAAAGAGGTTCAAGGACTATCAAGAAAATAACATATCATTACTCAATAAAAATGGCATCAGTTACTAAAAAGGACAGAAAGATACCTAGCTCTGCTGCATAATTTCTATTTGCCATTCCAATTTTCTTCCCATCGTTGTACACTTTGCTTTTTTTCCCAGGAGGCTGAGTTACAGAAACTTCATCAACAGAAACAGTCTCATCTTCTGGCTGTGAATTGAATTTAGTCAATGGAAGGAATAACAAAATTCAAGAATTGAGCTCATAAGTGTCCTGAAGTAAGGGATATTTGTTCTCCATGCTCCTTTTCTGCCATCTTGCAATTCTTTGGCAGCTACATTCAATTTCTTAAGAATATAGCTTCTATATGGGCATCTTTCCAACAGTTACAGCTGCCTTTGGACCTATAAGCAGAAAGAATTCTCTGCTTTGTTAGTCTCGAAGTACTCTACCATTCTTAAATCTTCACGCATTCATGAATAGGTTTGTAGGGACACTCTCAGACTGCCAGAACAGGAGCAACAGACTGAGTAGATCAAAGAAAAGAATTCTATTTTCTCACAATTCTGAAGCCTAGAAGTCTGGTGTCAGGTTTTTGGCAAGGTTGCTTTATTCTGAGATTTATTTTTCTCCTTGGTTTGGTCATTACAACAAACTGTGGAAAGTTCTTAAGAAGAGATGGGAAAACCAGACCACCTTACCTGCCTCCTGAGAAATCTGTCTGCAGGTCAAGAAACAACAGTTAGAAATGGACATGGAACAATAGATTGGTTCTAAATTGAGAAAGGAATATGTCAAGGCTATATATTGACACCCTGCTCATTTAACTTATATGCAGAGTACATCATAAGAAATGCCTGGCTGGATGAAGCACAAGCTAGAATCAAGACTGCCAGGAGAAAATTCAACAGCCTCAGATATGCTGATGATGCGGGGACCTTCTGCAGAAAGGGAAGGCAGCGGGATTGCCCCCGGCTGAACCAGGACTCGGAGAGAGATGAGCCTTGCTGCCGTGCCCCCTTTCGCCTGCCGGAGCACGCCAGGGACGACCAGACACGGCAGGGGTTCTGTCAGAGCAGTTCCGCTTTATTAATGTAGATGCACAGCTTTTATAGGCAAGTAAAGGGGGTTTTGCACGGGACTTCCTATAGATTACACCAATCAAGCTAAAGGTCAAGCAATCATTCACGAGCGCAGAAACCAGGGGAACCAATCAGAAATTTTGACCATCAATTAACAATTTAGATCACGCCCTATCTCTTCCTGTAGGCGCCATCTTAGCTGCAAACATGTGCTTAAGCTTCTTTAAACAATGTGCTTAAGCTTCCTTATGCTTGCACGGGTCCTCTTTCAATTCAGAGCCCCACAAGATGACACCACTCTAATGGCAGAAAGTGAAGAGGAACTAAAGAACCTCTTGAAGGAGGTGAAGTAAAAGAGTGAAAAAGCTGTCCTAAAACTCAACATTCAAAATAAAAAAAAAGCAATGCATCTGGTCCCATAATTTCATGGCAAATAGATGGACAAACAATGGAAACAGTGACAGACTTTATGCTCTTGGGTTCCAAAATCATTGCAGATGATGACTGCAACCATGAAACTAAAAGACACTTGCTCTTTCGAAAAGAAATTATGAGAAACCTAGACAGCATATTAAAAAGCAGAGACATCACTTTGCAATGAAGCTTCATCTAGTCAAAGCTGTGATTTTTTCCAGTAGTCATGTATGGATGTGAGAGTGAGACCAAAAAGAAGGCTGAGCATCAAAAAAACGTTGATGTTTTTGAACTGTGGTGCTGGAGAGAATTCTTGGACAGCAAGATCAAACCAGTTAATCTTTAAGGAAATCAACCCTGAATATTCATTGGAAGGACTGATGCTGAAGTTGAAGCTCCAATACTTTGACTACCTGATGTGAAGAACTCACTCATTGGAAAAGACCCTAATGCTGGGAAAGATTGAAGGCAGGAGGAAAAGGAGATGACAGAGGATGAGATGGTTAGATGGCATCACTGTTTCAATGGACATGAGCTTGACCAAACTATAGGAGATGCTGAAGGACAGGGAATCCTGGCATGCTGCAATCCATGAGGTTGGAAAGTCTGACATGACTGAGTGACTGAAAACAATAACAGTCTTTTCATCATCTCTACCCAGTTATATCTAAATTTTCTTCTTACAAGGACACCAGCCATATTGAATTAGGACTAACTCTAATGAACTAATTTTAATTCAGTACACCTTTAAAATTTTTATTGTGAAATAAAGATACATTCTGAGGTACTCGGGGTTTAGGGCTTCAGCAGATACATTTCAGAGTGAGGAGGGTCATAATAACAGCCCATATCAAATCACTTCAATAACATTTCTTCAATTACTCCTGTGAGTAGTCCATTTGTTCTTGCTGGGAGGCCGACTAACAATCTCTGTCTTGGTGTCCATATCATCTATAGCAATGTTGTCAAACTTCAGTGTGCATGCAAGTTACTTGGGGATCCTGATGAAAATGCATTCTGATTCTATAGAGAGGAATGGTGTTGATATTCTTCATGCTTCCAGATGATGTCATTAGAATGCACCACAGCTTGAGTTGCAGAGCTCTAAATTGTTTTTTAAAATTTTACAGCTGCTTCTATGAATAATCATTTCACTCAGCTGGTCCTATCTTACCTTGGATTTATTGAAGTTAATTAGAGTGTATTTGTCTGTTTTTAACTTTTCGATGTTTCCTCTAAACACCTTAGTATGAGGATTTAGACCTCTTCTCATAATAGAAAACTATGGCCCAAGTTACTATAAATATGGATTTGGTTATCATTGTAGTTCAATACAACAGAGATAATATTGAGTAATTATGTGCCCCTAGAGCAATATTTTAATGAATTTTCACTCCAATTTTCCAAGTTGTTTGAAGTGCTTTCTAAGTGGCAATATTATAATAAAATCTTTATAAATTAAATACATTGGCATATTCTGGACTCTTCTTTTATCTGAGATCTCCCGGTTCAGTCGGAGGCAATCCCGCTGCCTTCCTTTCTGCAGAAGGCCCCCACAGAAGCTGGCACCCAACTTGGGACTCGACAATGAGAAAGTAGAAGGCAGCATTACCGTGCAGATTTGAAACAGAACCGACGAGAGGCCAACAAGGGCTTCAGTGTGGCGCCTCCCTCTAGAGAGGCATCTTCTTGGAGTAATCCGGATTTCAAGGTGAGTCCCCCTTATTGGTTCTGGCGCAATGCCGTGAGTATGTGCGCACAGAAAAACTTAAAGGCAGCGACACTGACTGAAACTAAAGTTTCATTTTTCCCTTCATCGCTTTCCTGTCCTTCCTCTCTGTCTCAAATCTCTTTTCAAAGTCAGTCAGCGAACATTCTGAGGTACTCGGGGTTTAGGGCTTCAGCAGATACATTTCAGAGTGAGGAGGGTCATAATAACAGCCCATATCAAATCACTTCAATAACATTTCTTCAATTACTCCTGTGAGTAGTCCATTTGTTCTTGCTGGGAGGCCGACTAACAATCTCTGTCTTGGTGTCCATATCATCTATAGCAATGTTGTCAAACTTCAGTGTGCATGCAAGTTACTTGGGGATCCTGATGAAAATGCATTCTGATTCTATAGAGAGGAATGGTGTTGATATTCTTCATGCTTCCAGATGATGTCATTAGAATGCACCACAGCTTGAGTTGCAGAGCTCTAAATTGTTTTTTAAAATTTTACAGCTGCTTCTATGAATAATCATTTCACTCAGCTGGTCCTATCTTACCTTGGATTTATTGAAGTTAATTAGAGTGTATTTGTCTGTTTTTAACTTTTCGATGTTTCCTCTAAACACCTTAGTATGAGGATTTAGACCTCTTCTCATAATAGAAAACTATGGCCCAAGTTACTATAAATATGGATTTGGTTATCATTGTAGTTCAATACAACAGAGATAATATTGAGTAATTATGTGCCCCTAGAGCAATATTTTAATGAATTTTCACTCCAATTTTCCAAGTTGTTTGAAGTGCTTTCTAAGTGGCAATATTATAATAAAATCTTTATAAATTAAATACATTGGCATATTCTGGACTCTTCTTTTATCTGAGATCTCCCGGTTCAGTCGGAGGCAATCCCGCTGCCTTCCTTTCTGCAGAAGGCCCCCACAGAAGCTGGCACCCAACTTGGGACTCGACAATGAGAAAGTAGAAGGCAGCATTACCGTGCAGATTTGAAACAGAACCGACGAGAGGCCAACAAGGGCTTCAGTGTGGCGCCTCCCTCTAGAGAGGCATCTTCTTGGAGTAATCCGGATTTCAAGGTGAGTCCCCCTTATTGGTTCTGGCGCAATGCCGTGAGTATGTGCGCACAGAAAAACTTAAAGGCAGCGACACTGACTGAAACTAAAGTTTCATTTTTCCCTTCATCGCTTTCCTGTCCTTCCTCTCTGTCTCAAATCTCTTTTCAAAGTCAGTCAGCGAACAGGTATCGGTCACAAAGATGACTGACGGATCCTGGTCAGGGCTACTTCCTGGTGGACCCCGAAGGTCTTGCAGTGCAGTGCCTTAGTAGCGGGAGCCCGGTTGGGTGACTGTCTTCTTTCCATATTCCACACTGAGGACTGGCTTAAAATTTTGTGGGCACGGGTCAGGCATTTAAAAGCCACTAGGGCACCTGCCACTTGAAGACTCTCGTGACAGGATATGGGTGTCATGGAACGGGCCAGAGCCTCTTAGAGTGCCTGCCCCCAGCAAGACAATGTCTGTGCAACACTAGGGACTCCTTCACCATTTCACAAGCACGACATAAGCCCAACTTCCTGGCTGCCACCACTAGGATTTTTGATGGCTTTCCTCAGTAATCTTTCCTTTTTGCTTTCTTTCAACAACATGGGAAACTATATCCACTCTATTAGCAGAGCCTGAGACTCCTTTAAAAATGAAGAAGAAACTAGCAATGATGAGAGTTTCCCCAGTCACTCGAGGTCAAGACTCCAAGAAACAGGACTGTACTCCACACTCTCCCCCCACCTTTGAAGAGATCACAGAGACATTATGGGGAGGAAAGGCACCTTGGAGAGAGAGGACCTATCCTGAAGACCCTTGGGGGTCCTCAGCACCCTTCATGGACCCAACCCAAGTTTTTCCTGTAAACGTTAACCTGGGGGGAAACAGACCAGACGCCTGATATCCATGGGGTGGATACCTTTAGATCATTGATCCTTTAGATCATTGATCCTTTAGATCATTGATCTAAAGGAACTCAAGAAGGTGGTATCAGAGGACAGCCCAAACTCCCCATGGGCAGAAACCATACTCCAAGGGCTGGCCCACCAACCTTGTACCACCCAAGACTGGAAGATGCTATGTAACGCAGTACTTCCCAGTAACATTTATATCAAATTGTGTGCCTTCTTCAAAGAGGAATGTCATGCTCAAGCAGAAAGAAACCAGCTGCAGATCCCGTCATTCCAGTAACTTTCAGAATGCTATTAAAGGCAGCGACACTGACTGAAACTAAAGTTTCATTTTTCCCTTCATCGCTTTCCTGTCCTTCCTCTCTGTCTCAAATCTCTTTTCAAAGTCAGTCAGCGAACAGGTATCGGTCACAAAGATGACTGACGGATCCTGGTCAGGGCTACTTCCTGGTGGACCCCGAAGGTCTTGCAGTGCAGTGCCTTAGTAGCGGAGCCCGGTTGGATGACTGTCTTCTTTCCATATTCCACACTGAGGACTGGCTTAAAATTTTGTGGGCACGGGTCAGGCATTTAAAAGCCACTAGGGCACCTGCCACTTGAAGACTCTCGTGACAGGATATGGGTGTCATGGAACGGGCCAGAGCCTCTTAGAGTGCCTGCCCCCAGCAAGACAATGTCTGTGCAACACTAGGGACTCCTTCACCATTTCACAAGCACGACATAAGCCCAACTTCCTGGCTGCCACCACTAGGATTTTTGATGGCTTTCCTCAGTAATTTTTCCCTTTTTTGCTTTCTTTCAACAACATGGGAAACTATATCCACTCTATTAGCAGAGCCTGAGACTCCTTTAAAAATGAAGAAGAAACTAGCAATGATGAGAGTTTCCCCAGTCACTCGAGGTCAAGACTCCAAGAAACAGGACTGTACTCCACACTCTCCCCCCACCTTTGAAGAGATCACAGAGACATTATGGGGAGGAAAGGCACCTTGGAGAGAGAGGACCTATCCTGAAGACCCTTGGGGGTCCTCAGCACCCTTCATGGACCCAACCCAAGTTTTTCCTGTAAACGTTAACCTGGGGGGAAACAGACCAGACGCCTGATATCCATGGGGTGGATACCTTTAGATCATTGATCCTTTAGATCATTGATCCTTTAGATCATTGATCTAAAGGAACTCAAGAAGGTGGTATCAGAGGACAGCCCAAACTCCCCATGGGCAGAAACCATACTCCAAGGGCTGGCCCACCAACCTTGTACCACCCAAGACTGGAAGATGCTATGTAACGCAGTACTTCCCAGTAACATTTATATCAAATTGTGTGCCTTCTTCAAAGAGGAATGTCATGCTCAAGCAGAAAGAAACCAGGCTGCAGATCCCGTCATTCCAGTAACTTTCAGAATGCTATCGGGAATGGCGGACCAATGGAGCACTGGTATACAGCAGGCCGCCTTTCCTGCCCCTTATCAAGACCAAGTATGGGCTATATGTCTGGCTGCCTGGAAAAAACTTGCTGAGGGCCCTACTGAGCCCCCCATATCGGGTATAGCACAAAAGAATAACGAAGACCTTGCCACTTTCATAGATGGTGTAGAACAGAGTCTACAGAGAAAGTTCCCTCCAGGGCCTTTAAGAAATCAGTTCCTCAAAATGTTAAGTTTGGGAGGGAATGAATACAGACCATAAATTGGCCTGCGCAGGACAAAAAGACCATTCCATTGAGCGATGGGTTGTGTGCTCTAAAGATATAGGCACACATAGTCACCAAGTCTGCTCTATCACGAATGCTCTTCAGGCTCAAACTGACGCTCTCTCTGAGGCAATGACTAAAGCCTTATCCACTGTAATGGCTATGGGCAGGGCCTCATCCCAAGGGCCCCCTGGGTCACCCGAATCAGGCCACTGCTTTAACTGTGGCCAACCAGGTCACTTTAAGAGAGAGTGCCCCCCAAAAGATATGAAAACATCCAACCAAAACCCCCCCACTACTCCATGCCTTCGATGTAAAGAGGGTTATCACTGGAAAATAGACTACAGATCTAAACATGATAAGGCTGGCAAGACTTTTTTTTTTTTTTTACATTTATTTTTTATTTATTTATCTTTTGGGGGGTGGGAAGGGAGGGGACAGGCGGGCCACTTCTATTGGTCTTTCATTTCTCTATTTTCATCCGTCTTTGTTCTTTGGCTCTGCGGGCCTCCCATCACAGTGGCCTCTGTTGTCGCAGAGCACTGGCTCTGAGCGCATGCGCTCCAGAGCTCCGGCTTGGCAATTGGACACATCAGTCCAGCCGCTCCACGGCACGTGGGATCTTCCCAGGCCAGGAGCCAAACGAGCCCTTGCACTGCAAGGCAGTGTCCCTACCCACTGGACCACCAGGGAAGCCCGGATGGCAAGCCTTTAAACTAGATGAGGGCAACCCCAGCCCTGTCAACTCAGGGGGCCCCTTGGTCCATTCAGAAAGAGTAAGCTAAAGAAACCAGCTGCAGATCCCGTCATTCCAGTAACTTTCAGAATGCTATCGGAATGGCGGACCAATGGAGCACTGGTATACAGCAGGCCGCCTTTCCTGCCCCTTATCAAGACCAAGTATGGGCTATATGTCTGGCTGCCTGGAAAAAACTTGCTGAGGGCCCTACTGAGCCCCCCATATCGGGTATAGCACAAAAGAATAACGAAGACCTCGCCACTTTCATAGATGGTGTAGAACAGAGTCTACAGAGAAAGTTCCCTCCAGGGCCTTTAAGAAATCAGTTCCTCAAAATGTTAGTTTGGGAGGGAATGAATACAGACCATAAATTGGCCTGTGCAGGACAAAAAGATCATTCCATTGAGCGATGGGTTGTGTGCTCTAAAGATATAGGCACACATAGTCACCAAGCCTGCTCTATCACCAATGCTCTTCAGGCTCAAACTGAGGCTCTCTCTGAGGCAATGACTAAAGCCTTATCCACTGTAATGGCTATGGGCAGGGCCTCATCCCAAGGGCCCCCTGGGTCACCCGAATCAGGCCACTGCTTTAACTGTGGCCAACCAGGTCACTTTAAGAGAGAGTGCCCCCCAAAAGATATGAAAACATCCAACCAAAACCCCCCCACTACTCCATGCCTTCGATGTAAAGAGGGTTATCACTGGAAAATAGACTACAGATCTAAACATGATAAGGCTGGCAAGACTTTTTTTTTTTTTTTACATTTATTTTTTATTTATTTATCTTTTGGGGGGTGGGAAGGGAGGGGACAGGCGGGCCACTTCTATTGGTCTTTCATTTCTCTATTTTCATCCGTCTTTGTTCTTTGGCTCTGCGGGCCTCCCATCACAGTGGCCTCTGTTGTCGCAGAGCACTGGCTCTGAGCGCATGCGCTCCAGAGCTCCGGCTTGGCAATTGGACACATCAGTCCAGCCGCTCCACGGCACGTGGGATCTTCCCAGGCCAGGAGCCAAACCGGAGCCCCTTGCACTGCAAGGCAGTGTCCCTACCCACTGGACCACCAGGGGAAGCCCGGATGGCAAGCCTTTAAACTAGATGAGGGGCAACCCCCAGCCCTGTCAACTCAAGGGGGGCCCCCTCGCCCTGCCTGATTGGTACAATCAACTCATTAAAAAACCTTTCCCCAGTTGAAATTTAAAAAGGTCGCCTACTAGATTGTCCAGAGTTAAACACCCCTGGGGCCCATCAGAGCCCACTGGACCATCCCTATTGTGCCTGGGCTGAGACCTAAGATGGACATTTTTATAAAGGGTAAGAAATTTAGATGTCTAGTCGATACCAGGGCTGATCGGTCTGTTCTCAGAGCAGAAGAGGTCCCTCCCGAGTGGGAAACAATCCCAGGTCCTATGATATTGGGAGTCGGAGGAAATACCCCATCAAAGAATCAGCAAAATGGCTTACCTGGAAAGATCCTGATGGCACAATAGGGACAATCAAACCCCTAAGAGCTACTGGATTAAATGCTAACTTATTGGGACAAGATGTATTGGGGGCAGCTGACGCCTACGTTACTACTGATTATACAGGCTTCTACAAGGGCCTGCTAGATGAGGAAGAATATCAACAACAGTTTGTAAAACCCCATGTTGAAAATTATAGGGGAGATCCTAAACTTGACAAAATGTGTAGGGGAGAACCATTAACTCAGTGGAAGATGTACCCCCAATCCTAAAGTCCACTGCCCCCCAGGTCCCTCCAATACAATGGAAACACGGACTCTCAATATGGGTGGAGCAGTGGCCTCTTCCACTCCTTAAGTTACAAGCCCTCCGAGAAATTATAACTGAACAGTTAAGCATGGGATATATCTACCCTTCCATTAGTCCATGGAATACCCCTATATTTGTGATTAAAAAGGCTTCAGGAAAATGGAGAATGCTACAGGATCTCAGAAAGATTAATGAGAGGATGATTGTTCAAGGAACCCCCTTGAGAGGATTGCCCTGGATACTCACTATCCCCAATAATCTATACCTCATGATAATAGACATCAAAGATTGCTCTTTTCCATACCCTTGAATCCCCAAGATTGTGAAAAGTTTGCCTTTTCGGTGCCCTCTACTAACTTTGAGGGACCCGATGAATGCTTTGAATGGACATGTGAATTCTGTTCTAGTCAGTCTTTTTTTTTATTATTTATTTTTGGGCGGGGGTTGGGTTGGGGAGGGAGGGGAGCGGGCGGGCCACTTCTATTGGTCTTTCATTTCTCTATTTTCATCCGTCTTTTTTGTTCTTTGGCCCTTGTGGGCCTCCATCGCGGTGGCGTCTGTTGTCACAGAGCACTGGCTCTGGGTGCATGCGCTCCAGAGCTCCGGCTCGGTGATTGGACACATCAGTCCAGCCGCTCCGCGGCACATGGGATCTTCCCAGGCCAGGGATCAAACCAGCGCCCCTTGCACTGCAAGGCGGTGTCCTTATCCACTGGACCACCAGGGGAAGCCCTCCAGTCAGTCTTTGGGGAAGACCTAGGACTTGGTCTATGAAGCTGCCTAAAGATTGCCCCAGCCTGATCATATAATTAGTTAGTGTGCTGGTCTCCCAGTTGTAATTTTATAAAGTGTTCAGGACTTTCCTAATTGAAGATTTCATTCAGTGCTTGACTGGCCCTTACTGACAAGCATATGAACTCTAAGTCAGAGAACCAGGTTAAGTCTGAATGATTATATTAAACTCCTCAGCAAGTTTGTGAAAATCTTTTGTTATTTTGGAAAAATTTTTGACCATGATTCATTGCTCAGTTTTAGTTTAGGCACTATAAGAAATTAAGAGTTTAGCCACTGAATCTTCAGAAGTCTTACTTTTGAAGGGACAGGTACTGACAAGTTCTGAGGAAAAAGGTGTGAGAAAAGTTTCACAGGAAAGGGAAAGTTTGGTGTGGGAATTACCATGGGGAATTTGAGTGTATAGTGGAGGTGTAGGCAGTATAGAAAGGAAGGGAGAAGATAACATAATAGGTAGAGTCTGGTCTCTAGGAGCAGAGACAAGATGACAGCAGAGGTGGAGCCTGAAACAAAGAAGTCAGGTAGAAGAAACTGAGGCTTTGGAGTCATATTATCTATCTTTAATCATCTGTTAGTTCCAGTTAATCTTGAAATCTTATTTTACAGAGAGACAATTTTAGACCCCTGAAAAAATTTGTTAGCCTCAAAATACCAATTGAAATAAGCATTCTATTCAGTCCTAGACATTTTTTGAGCTATTGTAATTCTAATTCAGTTTTAAAAAAATTAAATTTGCAGACTTCAAAAATTCCCCATAATGGCCATTGATGTTCTAAATTGCCTTTGTTCAGGTCAGTCCATTTACTTAAAGATGCACAAGAGGAAGACTGTGTTTTTTAAATACTATAAGGTCAGCTGGAGTCCCTGTAAGGGTGGGGCACCTCAGAATACTTAGATAACTGGGATCCTATTTTCTAAAGACTTTTTCTTTAAAGTGAAGAACAACTTTTAGACAGTTGTTTATGTAGTTGTTTATATAGTTGTTATATAGTTTATTGCATTAATGGGTCCATTAAAGTAGCTTGCAAGCCAATCTCAGAGTCTTTTTTTTTTTTAACTTTTATTTTACTTTTAAATTTTACAGAGTTTTGTTGTTTACAGATATGTATGTTCTCAGATTAGTCATATGTATATCCCCCCGATCCCATCCCTTCAGACGGTCATACAGCATCCGTGAAGGATGGGCTTTTCTCACAGAGCAATGACTATAACTATTTTCTTCACATATGATAGTACAGGCCTTCATGCTACTTTTTTTACGCCTCTCACCCACTGTTCCTTCCTCACATAAAGAGGCAGCTGGGTACCAGTGGAGCTGATGTTTCTCTGTTTTTTTTCTTTTTAACCAGTATCCAAGAGCCCCCTGGCATTGTTTCAGAGAAACAATACCATTCCTGAAAGAATGCATTAAAGCCTAGCCACCTTTAGGAGTAGCAGTCGCTGTTCAAAATGCAATCGGTTAAGCCTAGTCAGTTTCACTGGAATAGTTTAATCTCAAATCCGAGAGAAGTATCAAATGAGTACTTGCATATGTGTATGAGATTTGTAGGTGGTTTCAGACGTGTCCAAGTCTTTGCAACCTGATGAACTGTAGCCTGCCAGGCCCCTCTGTCCATGGGGTTCTCCAGGTGAGAATACTAGAAATAACAGAATCCTCCATACATTCTTCCAGAGGATCTTCCCGAGCCAGGAGTTGAACCTATGTCTCAAGTCTCTGGTATCAGTAAGCAGTTTTCTCTGGTATAGTCAATTTTAGCCTTTTCCTAAAATACCAATTGAAATAAGCATTCTATTCAGTCCTAGACATTTTTTGAGCTATTGTAATTCTAATTCAGTTTTAAAAAAATTAAATTTGCAGACTTCAAAAATTCCCCATAATGGCCATTGATGTTCTAAATTGCCTTTGTTCAGGTCAGTCCATTTACTTAAAGATGCACAAGAGGAAGACTGTGTTTTTTAAATACTATAAGGTCAGCTGGAGTCCCTGTAAGGGTGGGGCACCTCAGAATACTTAGATAACTGGGATCCTATTTTCTAAAGACTTTTTCTTTAAAGTGAAGAACAACTTTTAGACAGTTGTTTATGTAGTTGTTTATATAGTTGTTATATAGTTTATTGCATTAATGGGTCCATTAAAGTAGCTTGCAAGCCAATCTCAGAGTCTTTTTTTTTTTTAACTTTTATTTTACTTTTAAATTTTACAGAGTTTTGTTGTTTACAGATATGTATGTTCTCAGATTAGTCATATGTATATCCCCCCGATCCCATCCCTTCAGACGGTCATACAGCATCCGTGAAGGATGGGCTTTTCTCACAGAGCAATGACTATAACTATTTTCTTCACATATGATAGTACAGGCCTTCATGCTACTTTTTTTACGCCTCTCACCCACTGTTCCTTCCTCACATAAAGAGGCAGCTGGGTACCAGTGGAGCTGATGTTTCTCTGTTTTTTTTCTTTTTAACCAGTATCCAAGAGCCCCCTGGCATTGTTTCAGAGAAACAATACCATTCCTGAAAGAATGCATTAAAGCCTAGCCACCTTTAGGAGTAGCAGTCGCTGTTCAAAATGCAATCGGTTAAGCCTAGTCAGTTTCACTGGAATAGTTTAATCTCAAATCCGAGAGAAGTATCAAATGAGTACTTGCATATGTGTATGAGATTTGTAGGTGGTTTCAGACGTGTCCAAGTCTTTGCAACCTGATGAACTGTAGCCTGCCAGGCCCCTCTGTCCATGGGGTTCTCCAGGTGAGAATACTAGAAATAACAGAATCCTCCATACATTCTTCCAGAGGATCTTCCCGAGCCAGGAGTTGAACCTATGTCTCAAGTCTCTGGTATCAGTAAGCAGTTTCTTTATCACTAGTACTACCAGGGAAGCCCACTGACATATAGAACAAGGCTTCAACTGGAAAGACAAAATCTTTAAATAGATCCCAAATAAAGCCTGGAGAACTTCAAATGGAAAGAGTCCACAAGAGATTGGATCCAGGAGAATGACAAACCTTCAGATTCTAGTCTCTATGAGAACAGGAGTGACCTGGCCTGTGGATACCTCATGTGTTTGCTTAGCAAACCTACAGTCCTCAGGAGTCTTCTCGAGTCCCTGGATGGGCCACCAAAGTGTTGGTCTGAAACCAGTAGACTGCTAGATAGTTCCCCAGAAAAAATTGATTCATTGGGGATCAGCAGAAAATTGCAATTTGCAAGTTCCCTCAGGGCAAGAAAATAAGAACACTTTTATGGAGAAGGAAAGCAAGTTTGGGGAAGCCCAGTGACTCAGAGGTAAAGAACTTGACTGCCAATGTCAGAGACACAAGATTGATCCCTGGGTCAGGAAGATTCCCTAGAGAAGGAAATGCAAATCATTCCAGTATTCTTGCCTGGGAAATCTCATGGAGAGAGGAACCTGGCAGACCACAGTCCATGGGCTTGCAAAAGACTGAGCCTGAGCAATTAACTAACAATAACAAAGGTGGCTGGGAGTGTACAGTGAACAGAGTCCATGGCTCTTCATTGGCCGAGTCTTTGTTAGAAAAGAAGGGGAGTCTCTTCTTCCTCTGTTCTGGGACATGAGAACTTCCATTTTCGGGTCTCGTTATTCTATTTAATTGTGTCAGGATTGAGTTAAAGTGTAAGACACCCAGCTGCTGTCCTGAGAATTGCTTTTTGGTGTGGGCAACCCCATCCTACTCCAGCCCCACCCCCAACACATTGGAATTGATGCTAGAACTTATTTTAATATCCTCTTTCAGCCAGGAGTTGCTATGTCTCAAGTCTCTTTGCAACCTGATGGACTGTAGGCCTGCCAGGTTCCTCTGTCCATGGGGTTCTCCAGGTGAGAATACTAGAAATAACAGAATCCTCCATACATTCTTCCAGAGGATCTTCCCGAGCCAGGAGTTGAACCTATGTCTCAAGTCTCTGGTATCAGTAAGCAGTTTCTTTATCACTAGTACTACCAGGAAGCCCACTGACATATAGAACAGGGCTTCAACTGGAAAGACAAAATCTTTAAATAGATCCCAAATAAAGCCTGGAGAACTTCAAATGGAAAGAGTCCACAAGAGATTGGATCCAGGAGAATGACAAACCTTCAGATTCTAGTCTCTATGAGAACAGGAGTGACCTGGCCTGTGGATACCTCATGTGTTTGCTTAGCAAACCTACAGTCCTCAGGAGTCTTCTCGAGTCCCTGGATGGGCCACCAAAGTGTTGGTCTGAAACCAGTAGACTGCTAGATAGTTCCCCAGAAAAAATTGATTCATTGGGGATCAGCAGAAAATTGCAATTTGCAAGTTCCCTCAGGGCAAGAAAATAAGAACACTTTTATGGAGAAGGAAAGCAAGTTTGGGGAAGCCCAGTGACTCAGAGGTAAAGAACTTGACTGCCAATGTCAGAGACACAAGATTGATCCCTGGGTCAGGAAGATTCCCTAGAGAAGGAAATGCAAATCATTCCAGTATTCTTGCCTGGGAAATCTCATGGAGAGAGGAACCTGGCAGACCACAGTCCATGGGCTTGCAAAAGACTGAGCCTGAGCAATTAACTAACAATAACAAAGGTGGCTGGGAGTGTACAGTGAACAGAGTCCATGGCTCTTCATTGGCCGAGTCTTTGTTAGAAAAGAAGGGGAGTCTCTTCTTCCTCTGTTCTGGGACATGAGAACTTCCATTTTCGGGTCTCGTTATTCTATTTAATTGTGTCAGGATTGAGTTAAAGTGTAAGACACCCAGCTGCTGTCCTGAGAATTGCTTTTTGGTGTGGGCAACCCTATCCTACTCCAGCCCCACCCCCAACACATTGGAATTGATGCTAGAACTTATTTTAATATCCTCTTTCATTTTGCAGAAATTCTTCTTAAATGTAATAATTATGCACCTGAATATGTATCTAATGGAAATTGAGCAATCAGAGATCACAATCTCATAAATTACATATAAATAGAAAATTTAAAGCAGATCTAAGCAAGGTTTGGGTGGGAAGTAGCAAACTGAAAATGAACAGTTCTATGATTTATTCCATTTGTACTTAATTACTCTTACTTCGGCTCATTACAACTGACATTCTAAATATTTTAGCAGAGATGGGAATTCTGATGCTATGACTTTTCCTTGATTTTTCTTCCCTTCTTGTACATTTTATATGTATGAAATAGCACTTAAGAAACAAGTCTGCAAAAGAAATTGCAGTATGTCAGTGAAAAATATTCCCACTATATTTTTAACATGAAGAAATACTTTCAATCTTGAAAATATTACTAATGACAAAATTGTTTAAATTCATATGACTGTCACTGAATGTTTCTTATAAAAAGTTAAAATTAAATGATAAGTATTAACTGTTAAAATCACATAAAAATACACAAAATTTTGAATAACTAGCTCACTAGTTGTATCTGAGACTATAATCTGGGCACAAATGACATGATTTAATGCAAATTGCCTATTGTAAAGAAATGAAGAAGCTCGGGACAAAATGTGGGAAGTATCCTACTGTATGTTTTGTTCCATTTTTCTTTCTTTCTTTGTATTTTTTTCCCCTGATTGTCTCCTCTAAAGAATTTGAGTTATTCTGCTGTTGAAGTCTCCTTATTTGAACCATTTCCAAGAGTTTAAATATATCTTAACAAAACAAAATTAAAAAAAAAATGAAAGAAGTCATGACTTCTGTGGAACAATGAATTGTTAATGTGTTAATCAGTAACTCCCAAAGAGAGACTCCAAAAGAAGGTGGTCCCAGAAACTGGTACAGCATTGCTTCTGTCATGTTCTATTGACTGAAGGAAGCCCACTTAAGTTCAAAATGAGTGCCAAATAATTTTATGAACATTTTTAGTCAGACACAACATACAGATAGAAACGATAGAGTTTCAATAACATGTTCAAAACAATTTTCATATTGTAAATAGGAAAGCAATGGCTGCAGGGCCTTGAAGATTTGAGAATTGAAAAGACAGATTAATCAGAGAAGGTAATGTTTGATGAGGCTGTTAAGATTTCCCTTAGAGTGAGATAGGTCTGCATTTATATCCTGGTGTTGGGGAATAATTTTCTTCTAATCTTCTTGTTTTTCCTGGTTGGTATACAAATTAAAAAGACATAAAATAGACCAACAGGAGAAAAATCAAACAAAAGCTTGATAATGTTTACCTGAGAGAGACCTAGAAAAACTGAGTAACTCTCTAAAATGACTGAAATTCCCTGCTTTAAATATTATCTTCAGCTAAAGACAAAAGAAGATAAGGGGTCGGGGGTGGGGGGTGATTTGCAGTTGACAGGGAGGAACCTAGGAAAGACCATTTATTAAAATTCTTTCCTGTGTTCCCATTGTCTCTACCTGACACAGCAAACATTTGTTTACTAAACTTTTGTTCTTCCACTCCATGTCAGTTGCCTTGGGAGGCTCTCGGAGGCTCCAAAAGATAGAAGGTGGTCCCAAGAAATTGGTACAGCATTGCTTTGGTCATGTCCTATTGGCCAAAAGACAGCCCGCTGAAGTTTGAACTGAGTGCCAAATAATTTTATGAGCATTGACGTGGAGAGGAAAAGACAAATATTTAGTAAATAAATGTTTGCTAGGTCGTGTAGAAACAATGTGAGACAGAAAATAATTTTAATAAAGAGTCTTTGTTAGTGTCCTCCCTGTCAACTATCTGTACCTTTTTCATACAATCGCTATCTTTATATGGCTCTCTTTCTTGAATAGTTTATCTACATTCTTCAGGCAGCTGGGGGAAGGTCAGCTGAGTCTTTCAGGCTTTGATTGTTTTAAGCTCAAAACAATCCACATGCCAAAGAGACATTTTGCTCAGGCAATTTTTCTCCCCTACACTGACTCTGCCATTTGCTAGATCTTTAAGTTAGAAAAGTTACTTAACATTTCACTCAGTAACTCATTTGCAAAATGATGATGGTAAAACCCATTTATAGGATTAAGCATTAGTTATATTTATCTGTATTAAGACATATAATACTTTGCTTCTTTTAAGGTTTTTTTTTTTAATTTGGACCAGTTTTGAAGTCTTTATTGAGTTTGTTACAATATTGTTTTTGTTTGGGGTTTTTTGGCCATGAGGCATGTGTGATCATAGCTCCCTGACCAGGGATCAAATATGTATCCTCTGCATTGAAAAGTAAAGTTTTAACCACTGGACAGTTAGGGAAGTCCCTAGCATAATACCATGATTATAGTAAACATTCAGTGTCTTGCACAGTTATTAAAGTTGAACTTTCAGTAGGTTGATAGTCAAAATTTCAGGCAGTTCAAAGCAGATGTGTATAATGAGAAGAATGTACCATCAAGAACAACAAATTTAGTTTTACCTTTTAATTGATTTGGTAATCTCAACAATCAAATCTAACAAAATCAGTGTCTACTTTATTAAAATTCTTTCCTGTGTTCCCATTGTCTCTACCTGACACAGCAAACATTTGTTTACTAAACTTTTGTTCTTCCACTCCATGTCAGTTGCCTTGGGAGGCTCTCGGAGGCTCCAAAAGATAGAAGGTGGTCCCAAGAAATTGGTACAGCATTGCTTTGGTCATGTCCTATTGGCCAAAAGACAGCCCGCTGAAGTTTGAACTGAGTGCCAAATAATTTTATGAGCATTGACGTGGAGAGGAAAAGACAAATATTTAGTAAATAAATGTTTGCTAGGTCGTGTAGAAACAATGTGAGACAGAAAATAATTTTAATAAAGAGTCTTTGTTAGTGTCCTCCCTGTCAACTATCTGTACCTTTTTCATACAATCGCTATCTTTATATGGCTCTCTTTCTTGAATAGTTTATCTACATTCTTCAGGCAGCTGGGGGAAGGTCAGCTGAGTCTTTCAGGCTTTGATTGTTTTAAGCTCAAAACAATCCACATGCCAAAGAGACATTTTGCTCAGGCAATTTTTCTCCCCTACACTGACTCTGCCATTTGCTAGATCTTTAAGTTAGAAAAGTTACTTAACATTTCACTCAGTAACTCATTTGCAAAATGATGATGGTAAAACCCATTTATAGGATTAAGCATTAGTTATATTTATCTGTATTAAGACATATAATACTTTGCTTCTTTTAAGGTTTTTTTTTTTAATTTGGACCAGTTTTGAAGTCTTTATTGAGTTTGTTACAATATTGTTTTTGTTTGGGGTTTTTTGGCCATGAGGCATGTGTGATCATAGCTCCCTGACCAGGGATCAAATATGTATCCTCTGCATTGAAAAGTAAAGTTTTAACCACTGGACAGTTAGGGAAGTCCCTAGCATAATACCATGATTATAGTAAACATTCAGTGTCTTGCACAGTTATTAAAGTTGAACTTTCAGTAGGTTGATAGTCAAAATTTCAGGCAGTTCAAAGCAGATGTGTATAATGAGAAGAATGTACCATCAAGAACAACAAATTTAGTTTTACCTTTTAATTGATTTGGTAATCTCAACAATCAAATCTACCATTCTACTTAATTGTGGAAAATGTGTTGGATCGTGTCATTTGGTGTAAAATTCTGAAGGGCTAATAAGTTTAAGAACAAGTAATATCTTATAATATAGTGGTAGCAGTACCTAAAGAATCTACCAGTGCAGGAGACACAAGAGATGCAGGTTTGATCCCTGGTTGGGAAGGTCCCATGGAGAAAAGAATGTCACTCCACTCCAGTATTCTTGCCTGGGAAATCCCAAAGACAGAGGTTCCTGTCAGGACACAGTCTATGAGCTTGCATAGAGTCGGATACAACTGAGCACAAACACACACCAATATCTTATAAAATTGGGACATGTTAAAAATTAAGCCAATTGTATAAGGTATTGTTTGGTGATGAAATAATACTTTAAAATTAGTTTGAATACAAATAGATTCTAAAATTTATTCATAAAGGTATAACTATTTTGAAAGTAACATTTTCTATGAGACAGACAGTGAAGAAAAGTCTAAACCTTCCCTTAATACCAACAGCACAACTCTTTAGGATACTTCCTGGTTATATATATAGAATTCTTTAAATAATACTCATAAAAACAGATCAGTATAATCCTTTTAGGCATTAATATTTTAGTGATAAACTTTTTCAGAAGTTTTAAAACTACTTTCTAACCTTATTTACATAGCAACATTTTAAAATCCCACTTAACCCTAACCTAATGTTAATTCATTCCCTCAACAGTAAACTTGGTGCAGTCCAAAGTAATTGTTATGAGAAGCCACTTAATCTGATTAAACTCTTAGTGGTTTCATGGAAATCTACTATTGGAAAACAACATTCCAAGAAATGGCCTAAATGTTTCTTTTGCTAATGCACTTGAATGCTGTTGGTCCTAAAGAAAAAACTTAAAGAGATATAAAAGTTAATTAGATATGGCACATGCAAATGATTATGATACTTAATTAGCAGTACTGAATATGTAACTTAATGGCTTTATTATTAATCAATTCTTAATGTAAGTAGTTTTAAGCTCTTGTTTTGTAATGTTCATTATAAATAGTCCCTGTGGGAATCACAACTTTATTTCATTAAAACTTCTGCCTGCTGCTAATTACTGCTAGGAAAACATGCACAAATTAATTGCATTTTAGAAGCCAATGATATAATTTTATAAGCATATGCCTTGATTGGGTGACTGCTGTATTGTAGATCATTCTCATGTGATAGATAGCATACAGTAGTTGGCACCACTGATCTGTTTTAAATCAATACTACTTGGTTAGTAAGTCTTACTACTATAGGGTTTAAAAAAGTGTTCTAAAATGCTGTGTTTATACCATGCCAGCTGGGATAAAATGTGAATTCAGGTCATGAGCAATTAATCTGCAAGTTTTGATGACTTTTCTTGTGTGAAACTATCATAAGTCTCTAGCAAGGATGACTGATGAATTGGTATAATCTTAAAGGGATTCCAAAATTAAAAAGAAAATTCACAAATATAGTTCCGCTTATTGACAATTCTTCCCTAACTCATATTGTTACAAGTGCCCTGTCCCAAATGTACCACAAGAGATGAATTTAAAACACCAAATATTAAGACACTAGAATGAAGGAAACAAACCACACTGGCTTTCAACTGCAGACTGATACCAATGAGAAGAAACCTTTTTATCAGAAATGAACTTACAAACCTAGAAAGCAATCTTATGGTTACTAAAGGGGAAAGGTGCAGGGGAGAGATAAATTAGGAGGTTGGGATTAACATATTCACTACTATATATAAAATGTTGTTTTTCAGTTTCTAAGTTGTTTCCCATTCTTTGCAACCCCATGGATTGCAGCATGCCAGGCTCCGGTGCCCTCCATTATGTTCTAGAGTTTGCAGAAACTCATGTCCATTGAGTCAGTGATGCTACATAATGATCTCATAAGAAATGGCCTAAATGTTTCTTTTGCTAATGCACTTGAATGCTGTTGGTCCTAAAGAAAAAACTTAAAGAGATATAAAAGTTAATTAGATATGGCACATGCAAATGATTATGATACTTAATTAGCAGTACTGAATATGTAACTTAATGGCTTTATTATTAATCAATTCTTAATGTAAGTAGTTTTAAGCTCTTGTTTTGTAATGTTCATTATAAATAGTCCCTGTGGGAATCACAACTTTATTTCATTAAAACTTCTGCCTGCTGCTAATTACTGCTAGGAAAACATGCACAAATTAATTGCATTTTAGAAGCCAATGATATAATTTTATAAGCATATGCCTTGATTGGGTGACTGCTGTATTGTAGATCATTCTCATGTGATAGATAGCATACAGTAGTTGGCACCACTGATCTGTTTTAAATCAATACTACTTGGTTAGTAAGTCTTACTACTATAGGGTTTAAAAAAGTGTTCTAAAATGCTGTGTTTATACCATGCCAGCTGGGATAAAATGTGAATTCAGGTCATGAGCAATTAATCTGCAAGTTTTGATGACTTTTCTTGTGTGAAACTATCATAAGTCTCTAGCAAGGATGACTGATGAATTGGTATAATCTTAAAGGGATTCCAAAATTAAAAAGAAAATTCACAAATATAGTTCCGCTTATTGACAATTCTTCCCTAACTCATATTGTTACAAGTGCCCTGTCCCAAATGTACCACAAGAGATGAATTTAAAACACCAAATATTAAGACACTAGAATGAAGGAAACAAACCACACTGGCTTTCAACTGCAGACTGATACCAATGAGAAGAAACCTTTTTATCAGAAATGAACTTACAAACCTAGAAAGCAATCTTATGGTTACTAAAGGGGAAAGGTGCAGGGGAGAGATAAATTAGGAGGTTGGGATTAACATATTCACTACTATATATAAAATGTTGTTTTTCAGTTTCTAAGTTGTTTCCCATTCTTTGCAACCCCATGGATTGCAGCATGCCAGGCTCCGGTGCCCTCCATTATGTTCTAGAGTTTGCAGAAACTCATGTCCATTGAGTCAGTGATGCTACATAATGATCTCATTCTCTGCCACCTGCTTCTCCTTTGCCTTCAATGTTTCCCAGCATCAGGGTCTTTTCCAAATGAGCCAGTTCTTCACATCAGGTAGCCAAAGTATAGGAGCTTCAGCTTCAACATCAGTCCTACTAATGAATGTTCATGGTTGATTTCCTTTAGGATTGACTGGTTTGATCTCCTTGCAGTCTAAGGAATTCTCAAGAGTCTTCTTCAGCACCATAGATTGAAACCATCAATTCTTTGGTGATCTTTTGGTCCTTCTTTATGGTCTAACTCTCACATCCTTACATGACTATTGGAAAAACCAAAGTTTTGCTATATGGACCTTTGTTGGAAAAGTTGTGTCTCTGTTTTTTAATATGCTGTCTAGGTTTGTCATAGTTTTCCTTCCAAGGTGCAAGCATCTTTTAATTTCATGGCTTGTCACAATACACAGTGCTTTTGAAACTCAGGAAAATAAATCTGTCACTGTTTCCATACAGATCTACTATATAGGGCATGGAACTCTACTCAGTACTCCATAAACTCTATATAGTAGGTCCTATGTGTTGAGTCACTCAGTCGTGTCTGACTCTTCATGGCCCAATGGACTGTAGCCCACCAGGCACCTCTGTCCACGGAATTTTCCAGGTGAGACTATTGAAGCAGGTTGCCATTTTCCCAGGGCATTTGATTACTGACTCAGGAATCAAACCCGTGTCTTTGTATTCCTCAATCTTAAAGGGATTCCAAAATTAAAAAGAAAATTCACAAATATAGTTCCGCTTATTGACAATTCTTCCCTAACTCATATTGTTACAAGTGCCCTGTCCCAAATGTACCACAAGAGATGAATTTAAAACACCAAATATTAAGACACTAGAATGAAGGAAACAAACCACACTGGCTTTCAACTGCAGACTGATACCAATGAGAAGAAACCTTTTTATCAGAAATGAACTTACAAACCTAGAAAGCAATCTTATGGTTACTAAAGGGGAAAGGTGCAGGGGAGAGATAAATTAGGAGGTTGGGATTAACATATTCACTACTATATATAAAATGTTGTTTTTCAGTTTCTAAGTTGTTTCCCATTCTTTGCAACCCCATGGATTGCAGCATGCCAGGCTCCGGTGCCCTCCATTATGTTCTAGAGTTTGCAGAAACTCATGTCCATTGAGTCAGTGATGCTACATAATGATCTCATTCTCTGCCACCTGCTTCTCCTTTGCCTTCAATGTTTCCCAGCATCAGGGTCTTTTCCAAATGAGCCAGTTCTTCACATCAGGTAGCCAAAGTATAGGAGCTTCAGCTTCAACATCAGTCCTACTAATGAATGTTCATGGTTGATTTCCTTTAGGATTGACTGGTTTGATCTCCTTGCAGTCTAAGGAATTCTCAAGAGTCTTCTTCAGCACCATAGATTGAAACCATCAATTCTTTGGTGATCTTTTGGTCCTTCTTTATGGTCTAACTCTCACATCCTTACATGACTATTGGAAAAACCAAAGTTTTGCTATATGGACCTTTGTTGGAAAAGTTGTGTCTCTGTTTTTTAATATGCTGTCTAGGTTTGTCATAGTTTTCCTTCCAAGGTGCAAGCATCTTTTAATTTCATGGCTTGTCACAATACACAGTGCTTTTGAAACTCAGGAAAATAAATCTGTCACTGTTTCCATACAGATCTACTATATAGGGCATGGAACTCTACTCAGTACTCCATAAACTCTATATAGTAGGTCCTATGTGTTGAGTCACTCAGTCGTGTCTGACTCTTCATGGCCCAATGGACTGTAGCCCACCAGGCACCTCTGTCCACGGAATTTTCCAGGTGAGACTATTGAAGCAGGTTGCCATTTTCCCCAGGGCATTTGATTACTGACTCAGGAATCAAACCCGTGTCTTTTGTATTTCCTGCATCGGCAGGAAGTTCTTTACTGCTAGCGCCACCTGGGAAGCCCAGTAGGTCCTATAGAGTAGGTCTATTTAACATACAGTAGTGTATATGGGAAAATAATTTGAAAAAGAATAGAAATATGTAGAGCCCCTGGAGTAGGAAATGGCAAACCACTCCAGATATTCTTGCCTGGGAAGCCCCATGGACAGAGCAGTGTGATTACCTACAATCCTTGGAGTTGAAAAGAATCAGAGAAGGCTGAGCAACTGAGGAAGGAGGCATTCATGCTTTATAATTTAATCACTTTGCTGTACACCTGAAACAAACACAAGATTGTAAATCAACTGAACTCATATAAAATAATAATTTTACAAAAAAAGAAATCTATTTATATTGTTAGATAATCATTAATGTCTTAGTTTGTGGCTTTCATAATACTATAGACTAATAAGACTAGCTGTCAGCAGGGCTAATAAACAGGAACATACAAGCAGATACAGTGTCATACTTTGATAAAATAATATTTGTTTAATATGTTTTATTAGTCTTGGATGGTACTGTGTCTAAAATTTTTGCTTTTATTTTTTCTAATTGTTTATTAATGAAATAAAATACCTCTTCACAAGCTTTTCCTTGCACTAATCATTACAATATTTTTGTGAAATTGGCTATATACATTACCTGAAGTATGCACTGAAAATATTCTTGCAATCTATAAAAAATCAAAGCACATATAAATTGTATTCATAAATGTCAAATCTCAGTTACACCATGAAGATGAGCAAATCTTTAATGACTGTCAGTCATTAAATAAATTATATTAATTAACTTATTAATATAATTAGATATAATATAATTAATATGCATTAAATATTAATCAGTATATTAATATTAACATATATTATATATTATTATATAATATTTGTTTTATATATTATATATATGTGTTATAATAGATATATAATGTATATATCATAATATATATTCTGTAGATAATAGTTATATATAATAACAAGTAATATATATTATGTATATGTTATAACATATATAATATAGTATTCTTTATCTGTATTATATATTATATACACTAATATATACAATATCTATAATAGACATTATATATTATATGTAGCATATATTATTATATTTTATATATTGTTTATAGATACATTATGTATAATATATATAATATATTAATATACATATATAATACATATTATATAACACATATTGTATTATATATTATACATAATAAAATATATAAATTAAATATATTGATATTAATTGATATATTAATGTTAATATGCTAATATAATAAATATAATTAAGCATAATAAATCATATTGGTTAATTTAATTATATAAAAATTTTAGTGAAGTAAATATGAGATAAAGTACCATTGATTTTGTACATTGGTAATAATCATTCTGATAGAAAAACCAGTCATTTTGACAATTAATTTAAAGTTGAGGGCTTCCCTGGTGGCTCAGTGGTAGTGTCCATCTACTACTGTGAGAGACATAGGCTCAATCTCTGATCTGCTAAGATCCCACATGCCATGGGGCAACTAAGTATGCACACTCCAACTATTGAGCCTGTGCCCTAGAGCTCAGGAGCTGCAATTAATGAGCCCATGTGCCACAACTACTGAAGTCCATGAGCCCTAGAGCCTGTGCTTTGCAACAAGAGAAGCAACTTCAGTGAGGAACCAGTGCAGCACAACCAAAGAGTAGCTCCTATTGTCCAGAAATAGAGAAAAGCTCATGCAGCAATGAAGACCCAACACAGCCAAAACTGAGTACATAAATAAATGAAATTTTAAAATAATGTTAACATGTTTAATTTTTTATAGTGGTTCAAAATATCTATCAATCAAAAAATGAAAAGCATAATGAAGTTACACTGTGAATAGTATTCCTCTATCTGTCATCTTAGCAGTGTTTTCTTTCCATTTGACTAGAACAAAGATAGTAAACCTATTGCATTATAGCCTTCTTTTGTTCCTGCTCACATATATTTCCAAATCCAATGCAGCATAAGGGTTTCCTTATTTTCCTCTGAATATTTTATACATGTTCCAACATTTATATAAGTAGTTCTCTATTGATTAATTTTAATGTCCTATGTTATTATGATTAATGGTAATAATAACCTTTTACATATTATTTTGCATGAGTGTGAATGTATCTTCAAGACAAAATTCTCAAGTTTGGAATTCTAATTCAAAAGATAGTTATATTTTTATTTTTGGTAGATATTTTCATATTGTTGTAAAAGTAGCATATCATTTACACGTCCATTAGGAATGTATGAGATCATCTACTTTCTCCATACTTTTCCTAGACAAAATCCTTTCTAAGTTGGATTTGTGACAATTTGATAAATGTGTTATTTCTGGGCTTCCCAGGTGGCACTAAAGAGCCCATCTGATAATGAAAGAGACATTAGAGACATCAGTTCAATCCCTGAGTTGAGAAGATCTGGAGAAAGGCAAGGCAACCCACTCCAGTATTCTTGTCTGGAGTATTCTGTGGACAGAAGAGCCTAGCGGGCTACAGTCCATAGGGTTGCAAAGAGTCAGACATGACTGAAGTGACTTAGTGCTCACGCATGCACACACACATACACTGGATGGCTAAAACATGTATTTTCTAATTATGAATGGCAAACAATTTTAAAAATTTAAAAGTCAATTTTAATCTCACTCCATTCCCAACAGTTTTTTTGGTGAGTTATCCATCCATTTTATTTGCCCATTTTTTTGGTTTTCTTGTTGAATATTTTTCCTTTATAATTCCTAGTGGAACTTCATATATTAAATAGATGTGTCCTTTTAATATGGTTTGCAAACATTTTTCCTATTTGTATATCTATATTTTTCTTATGTTTGCTTTGCTATTTGGAAGGGTTAGGTTTTTAGAAATCAATTCTCTCAAGATGTAATTGACATGATAAGAAGAATCCATTTTTAATGCATGTATCTCTGTTAATAGCTTAATTCATCTATAACAAGTCCGCCACTTATTTTAGGCAGTTAGGGGGAAGGCCAAAATTTCTTCTTGAGTTCTTCAGGCCTTGGTTGTTTTTAGCCACATGTCCGAGACATTTTGCGGCGGCAAATTTTGTTCCCCTACACAATCCTCTAAATGATATTCACAGTACTCTGAAGGCTAAAAAATAATATCCTCTTTAGAGATGAGGAACCTGAGTTTCAAAATGTTAAGGAAACTTTTCCAAAAGCTCATAGCTAAGAGGGTTTGTTGACACATGAACTCAATATTTGTGAATCTGTCTTCAGTTTTTTCAAGTATCTCAAATGAATACAGGTTTTTATCCTTAAAAGAAAAAGAATACTAAAATGAGATTATCTTTTAATCATCAGTTGTCTCTGAACTTGCTCAAGGGAAACTATTATTACACGTCCATTAGGAATGTATGAGATCATCTACTTTCTCCATACTTTTCCTAGACAAAATCCTTTCTAAGTTGGATTTGTGACAATTTGATAAATGTGTTATTTCTGGGCTTCCCAGGTGGCACTAAAGAGCCCATCTGATAATGAAAGAGACATTAGAGACATCAGTTCAATCCCTGAGTTGAGAAGATCTGGAGAAAGGCAAGGCAACCCACTCCAGTATTCTTGTCTGGAGTATTCTGTGGACAGAAGAGCCTAGCGGGCTACAGTCCATAGGGTTGCAAAGAGTCAGACATGACTGAAGTGACTTAGTGCTCACGCATGCACACACACATACACTGGATGGCTAAAACATGTATTTTCTAATTATGAATGGCAAACAATTTTAAAAATTTAAAAGTCAATTTTAATCTCACTCCATTCCCAACAGTTTTTTTGGTGAGTTATCCATCCATTTTATTTGCCCATTTTTTTGGTTTTCTTGTTGAATATTTTTCCTTTATAATTCCTAGTGGAACTTCATATATTAAATAGATGTGTCCTTTTAATATGGTTTGCAAACATTTTTCCTATTTGTATATCTATATTTTTCTTATGTTTGCTTTGCTATTTGGAAGGGTTAGGTTTTTAGAAATCAATTCTCTCAAGATGTAATTGACATGATAAGAAGAATCCATTTTAATGCATGTATCTCTGTTAATAGCTTAATTCATCTATAACAAGTCCGCCACTTATTTTAGGCAGTTAGGGGGAAGGCCAAAATTTCTTCTTGAGTTCTTCAGGCCTTGGTTGTTTTTAGCCACATGTCCGAGACATTTTGGGGCCCAAATTTTGTTCCCTACACAATCCTCTAAATGATATTCACAGTACTCTGAAGGCTAAAAAATAATATCCTCTTTAGAGATGAGGAACCTGAGTTTCAAAATGTTAAGGAAACTTTTCCAAAAGCTCATAGCTAAGAGGGTTTGTTGACACATGAACTCAATATTTGTGAATCTGTCTTCAGTTTTTTCAAGTATCTCAAATGAATACAGGTTTTTATCCTTAAAAGAAAAAGAATACTAAAATGAGATTATCTTTTAATCATCAGTTGTCTCTGAACTTGCTCAAGGGAAACTATTATTAACTATTATCATTAACTCTAGATTCCAAGAGTAATCCTCTCCCTGCCTTTCCATCATGAACCTGCAGTCTGGTAGACATGCTGCACATACCAAAACAAATATTTTTAAATATCTCTACATTTCCTCACTCTTATTTCAATTGCCATTTTAAGGTAATGTTCATACGCCTTCTAGATATCAAATTATGTATTTCTTTTGACATTTAGTATGGAGTACCCATCTCTACTGCAGGTAAATCTTTCAGAAGTGGTCAATAATTTGTGTTTTTAAATATTATCATGTCTATGCTCAACATGTGAATTTGAACATTTTAGAATTCCTTTTGAATCAGTGTTTCCATTTATTTATTTTTTAATTGTAAGCCATTCTCATGTGAAAGGACGATTAGACCCCAATTTGAATTAGTTCTAGTAAGCACTTTATTCTCCCATTACAGTGTGTAGTCATGTGTGATTATAACTTTTGGGTTTGAGCTCCCAGAGAACACTTGATAATTGAAATCATGCTTATCAAATTGATGTTTGAAAAATTTAGTGCTATGATATTGATTTTTTAAAGGAGTATGTACAGATAGATTAAGGGCCCAAGTGGAACCAAACACATTAAAAAACAGCTCTAATGTCAAAACTTACTGTATGTGGGTATGAAGCTTCTGGTTTGAAAAATCTACATTAAATTCTTGTCTAGATACACATGATATTTTTACAAGTACACACACACACACATTAATTTTCTTTTAAAAAGAATCCCTGTACTGCTTCACTTTGTTAACAAGAGAAAGAAAAATAATCACATATAAATGTCTACAAAATAATGTCCAGGACATCTTCATAGGCTGCACCTTTGTAGCTAAGTAAGAAATGGGCTCTATATATTATGCTGCTTTTAATGCAGCATAACATAGTTATAAACATATAGATTAGAGAGTCCAACTACCCAAGTATTAAGCCCTGTTCACTCAATGACTAGGATAAGATTGGAATAATATTCTCTCTGCTACATGTTTCTTTCTTCTATAAAATATGACTAATAAAAGCATCTCTTGTGTTTTTCAATAACATTAATGAAAAATATGCAAAATGCTTAAAACCTTTATGGCATATAACTGACACTATATAATTACTTGCTTTCTTAATTCTTATGGTTTGAATCCACAAATTCTACCTGAAATTTCCATAAATAATTGGTTTACAATTATATTAGAGAGAAAGGAAAACCTATACCATTTTAAAAAATCAAAGAGAAGCCAAAAATATATACTATCACTACTTCTATTCAGCACTGTATTATAGATGCTACCCAGTAAAGAAAAAGAAATTAACCAAAATGTGTAAGGACTAGAAAGAAATAAACCGTGCAGTTATTCACAGATGGTACAAATTTAAAGTCAGTACTGCATACTCTATTCCATTTATATGTACATAAAATGCATAAACAGAAATTTCAATATAGTTTAAAAATATCTATAATGAACAAGAAAAGTCAAGGTAACCATGAACAAATATAAGATATTTCAAGACCTGTATGCATGCAATTAGAAAAATTATTGACATTTTGAGGAACTAAATGTTTATAATGTAAATATTAAATATTAACAAGATGTTAATTCTCTCCATATGTAGTTCAAAATGGAGTCATTTTCAATCACGGCCTGAAAGAATTTTGTGAAGAACTTTTCAGTTTGATTTTAATGATTATATATTATAGGAAAAGCCTCAAAGTAGCCAACACATTCCTAAAGGAGAAAGATTACATAGTGGTATTACCAAAACGTTCAATTTATTTTAAAATGTCAGGTTTCTGCACAACAACAATACACTCTAATAATGTCCGTGTGTTCATTGGACTTGGTGAACAGAAAGTAAGTACGTTAGATGCCTGTAAGTGTGCCATAGAACAAACTATTTTAAGTTTTTAGGGGTCTCTGTTCTAGGGCATATAAAATGACTATCAATTACACTCCCTATCATAAAGAAAGTTCTTGGTGAACTACTTTAGATTTTGGAGGCAGTCTACAACTACCTAAGAGATACTATTGCAACCCACTTATCATGCAACTGAAAAGTCACCAAGAAAAAGAGAACCCTGTAGCAAGTTCAAGTTCCAGTGCAAGATGCCTTCTATTTGATCCATGCATGCATGCACAGTTGCTTCAGTCATGTTGAACTCTTTGTGACCGCATGGATAGTAGTACACCAGGCTCCTCTGTCCATGGAATTCTCCAGGCGAGAATATTGGAGTAGGTCACCATGCCCTCCTCTAGGATGGACTGAACCTATGTCTCCTTTGGTTCCTTCATTGCAGGTGAATTCTTTACCACTGATCTACTGGGAAAGCCCCCTGTTTGAGATGTATGTCCCAGGAAACCAATAGTGAGACATCACATGTGTAAGGATGATGCGTGGTGAAAAATTCCTGACGTGCTCTGGGTTTCTGACCATGAGCTCTGCATTTTCCATTTAGGGTTGGGTATTATTAAATCTACTGAATATAAAGTCACAAGAACAAATAACCAAGCAAATTGTACAGTGAAAATGATATAACGAGAATTGAACTTGATCAGATGCAGAAGGGCATAAGGAAAATTACATGATTTTTGTGATCTAGATTTTCATAATACTTATCCATATTACACTGATATTCTCTTTTAACTCACATTTATGGCTCCTGGGGCTTTTCTACACCTGGACTGTTTCCAAGTTAGATGAGCACAACCTGCTGGTACTAGCTGAAAAGGGACTGCTGCCACACACCAAGCAGGAGCAGCTCTTTAGGACAGTAGTAAAAGGAATTTGTCTCAGCACAGCTGTGAGTAACCATCTTGTTATTAAACTCATGTGGGTTGAGAAGTGGTTTGGTGTATAGCTAATGTTGAATGACTCAAGTAAATTTTCAGAGGTCTGGAAAAAACATTAGAAGAGTGGAGACTGGAAGGAAATCTGAGGAAGAAGCATATGGATTGATCTATAGGTGTTGTTGATTTATCCATCAAATTGTGTCCACCACAGAGGAAGCACTAAACAATTAGGCAGAAGAAATGACTCAACATCTTTCCGAGTCACATAGCATTGGTGTGAATAGCTATGAAAAGGGTAGCCATGGAGCTAGCTGTATGTCTGAAACTCACTTAGCTGATTTCCTGCCCTGTAAGAGCTGTGACAAAACAATTGCAGCTACCACGATGTTTTTTTGGTGAACTACTTTAGATTTTGGAGGCAGTCTACAACTACCTAAGAGATACTATTGCAACCCACTTATCATGCAACTGAAAAGTCACCAAGAAAAAGAGAACCCTGTAGCAAGTTCAAGTTCCAGTGCAAGATGCCTTCTATTTGATCCATGCATGCATGCACAGTTGCTTCAGTCATGTTGAACTCTTTGTGACCGCATGGATAGTAGTACACCAGGCTCCTCTGTCCATGGAATTCTCCAGGCGAGAATATTGGAGTAGGTCACCATGCCCTCCTCTAGGATGGACTGAACCTATGTCTCCTTTGGTTCCTTCATTGCAGGTGAATTCTTTACCACTGATCTACTGGGAAAGCCCCCTGTTTGAGATGTATGTCCCAGGAAACCAATAGTGAGACATCACATGTGTAAGGATGATGCGTGGTGAAAAATTCCTGACGTGCTCTGGGTTTCTGACCATGAGCTCTGCATTTTCCATTTAGGGTTGGGTATTATTAAATCTACTGAATATAAAGTCACAAGAACAAATAACCAAGCAAATTGTACAGTGAAAATGATATAACGAGAATTGAACTTGATCAGATGCAGAAGGGCATAAGGAAAATTACATGATTTTTGTGATCTAGATTTTCATAATACTTATCCATATTACACTGATATTCTCTTTTAACTCACATTTATGGCTCCTGGGGCTTTTCTACACCTGGACTGTTTCCAAGTTAGATGAGCACAACCTGCTGGTACTAGCTGAAAAGGGACTGCTGCCACACACCAAGCAGGAGCAGCTCTTTAGGACAGTAGTAAAAGGAATTTGTCTCAGCACAGCTGTGAGTAACCATCTTGTTATTAAACTCATGTGGGTTGAGAAGTGGTTTGGTGTATAGCTAATGTTGAATGACTCAAGTAAATTTTCAGAGGTCTGGAAAAAACATTAGAAGAGTGGAGACTGGAAGGAAATCTGAGGAAGAAGCATATGGATTGATCTATAGGTGTTGTTGATTTATCCATCAAATTGTGTCCACCACAGAGGAAGCACTAAACAATTAGGCAGAAGAAATGACTCAACATCTTTCCGAGTCACATAGCATTGGTGTGAATAGCTATGAAAAGGGTAGCCATGGAGCTAGCTGTATGTCTGAAACTCACTTAGCTGATTTCCTGCCCTGTAAGAGCTGTGACAAAACAATTGCAGCTACCACATTACAAAGTCAAAAAACAAAGGCTCAGAATCCCTGGGGAGAAAGATGTTGGTTATCCTACAGGGTCTGTAGCATAAAAGATAGCTCTGCTTTGTTTTTTCACAAAGTCTATTGTGCTTTTGCAAAAAATGTGCTTTGCCACCACTGTGACAGACAGGGTTTTATGCAAGGTAGGAGTAAACTCGAATGGTATAAGAAGGGGCATAAGGAGTAGACTTGGATATTCGTGGGCTGCTTGAGATTCTCTTGCCTAATATCACTATTGTGACAAACAGTTTGGGGCAGTCATCAACCAGTTTTGCTCAGATGCAATCTGATAGTGCTCTGCTAGTTGTTGCTTCAGGTATGTTTGCCTTCCTACCATAGGGCTTGTCTGTGGTGGCCCATGGAAACTGTTTTGGCATCTTTCATGAGCAATTCTTGGAGCGTGGTTAATCTTTAGAGGCCAACCCTTGCCTAAAAACAATGGAAGCCAAGAGTTAAATGCTTCCTTTTATCTTCTTATAGCCACAGACATATTAAAGGCTTTTAATAAAGCTCACAAGTTGGTGGAAGATGAAACAACCAGCTATATATGGATGACAAACACAGTAACTCATCCCTCTTATTTCTACCTTCTTTGCTTCTCTACCCTTCATTCCCACAATCTGGCATCATATTATAGTTGCCCTGACTGCCAAGTTAGATGGGCACAACCTGCTGGTACTAGCTGAAAAGGGACTGCTGCCACACACCAAGCAGGAGCAGCTCTTTAGGACAGTAGTAAAAGGAATTTGTCTCAGCACAGCTGTGAGTAACCATCTTGTTATTAAACTCATGTGGGTTGAGAAGTGGTTTGGTGTATAGCTAATGTTGAATGACTCAAGTAAATTTTCAGAGGTCTGGAAAAAACATTAGAAGAGTGGAGACTGGAAGGAAATCTGAGGAAGAAGCATATGGATTGATCTATAGGTGTTGTTGATTTATCCATCAAATTGTGTCCACCACAGAGGAAGCACTAAACAATTAGGCAGAAGAAATGACTCAACATCTTTCCGAGTCACATAGCATTGGTGTGAATAGCTATGAAAAGGGTAGCCATGGAGCTAGCTGTATGTCTGAAACTCACTTAGCTGATTTCCTGCCCTGTAAGAGCTGTGACAAAACAATTGCAGCTACCACATTACAAAGTCAAAAAACAAAGGCTCAGAATCCCTGGGGAGAAAGATGTTGGTTATCCTACAGGGTCTGTAGCATAAAAGATAGCTCTGCTTTGTTTTTTCACAAAGTCTATTGTGCTTTTGCAAAAAATGTGCTTTGCCACCACTGTGACAGACAGGGTTTTATGCAAGGTAGGAGTAAACTCGAATGGTATAAGAAGGGGCATAAGGAGTAGACTTGGATATTCGTGGGCTGCTTGAGATTCTCTTGCCTAATATCACTATTGTGACAAACAGTTTGGGGCAGTCATCAACCAGTTTTGCTCAGATGCAATCTGATAGTGCTCTGCTAGTTGTTGCTTCAGGTATGTTTGCCTTCCTACCATAGGGCTTGTCTGTGGTGGCCCATGGAAACTGTTTTGGCATCTTTCATGAGCAATTCTTGGAGCGTGGTTAATCTTTAGAGGCCAACCCTTGCCTAAAAACAATGGAAGCCAAGAGTTAAATGCTTCCTTTTATCTTCTTATAGCCACAGACATATTAAAGGCTTTTAATAAAGCTCACAAGTTGGTGGAAGATGAAACAACCAGCTATATATGGATGACAAACACAGTAACTCATCCCTCTTATTTCTACCTTCTTTGTTTCATTCTCTCTACCCTTCATTCCCACAATCTGGCATCATATTATAGTTGCATGTAAACTTCTTGTTTATAAGCTTTGTCCCTATATTCTACTATCATAGATGAGGCAGCAACCTAATAAAATAACATTTGCAAAGTCATCAGTTGAGCACAGAAAAAAAAAAAAAACAGCATATTATTTTTCTAGTTTCTTGAGCTTAATAGTTACTTGACCATTCAAAAATCATTTATTAATAAGATGTATGCTTGCATGCTAAGTTGATACAGTAGTGTCCAAGTCTAGGTGACCGCATGGACTAAGGTGTGCCAGGCTCCTTCTGTCCATGGGGATTATCTAGGCAAGAATACTGGAGTGCGTTGCCATGTCCTCTTCCAGGGAATCTTTCTGACCCAGGAGTCAAAGCCTGATCTCTTATGTCTCCTGAATTGGCAGGTGGATTCTTTACCACTAGTGCCTCCTGGGAAGCCCAATCAAATGCATGCACATGTGTAAATATGGGTGTGTGTACATATACACATACACATACATGCATGCGCACATGCACACTTTTTTTGTCTACTGGTTTAGGGGAACAATTTTGAAAATAAAAGGAGAGTGTCTTCTCAGAAGCTTAGTAGAGGTCTGATCCACTACATGAAACTATAATTCAAGAACAGAAAAATGAGAATTTCAGACATTTTCTTTACATTTTTTTGCTTAAGTATATATACTATGTTTATATTCCATTAAATGAGTTCACCTGCAATCTGTAAGCTACATAATAACTAATTTTAAGTTATTAAACATCAAGTGCCATATGTGGACGATCTAGTACCAATTTTGTCTAACTTAAAATCAGATGTACTCTTTTTTAAAAAAAAATTTGGCCACTTTTATTGGCCTTTCATTTATTTATTTTCATCCATCTTTGCTTCTTGGCCTGTGTGGGCCTTCTATTGCAGTGGCCTCTTTCGTTGCAGAGCACTGACTCTGGGCAAATATGCTCCAGAGCTCCCACTCCATAGTTGGACACATTGGTCCAGTCGCTCGGTGGCACGTGGGATCTTCCCAGGCCAGAGATCTAACTGGCGCCCCTTGCACTGCAAGGCAGAGTCCTTACCTACTGGACCACCAGGGAAGCCCCAGATATACTCTTAGCATTACTTTTTTTCTTCTTTACTGTCTTGACTATTTTTTCACTATATTGAGGCACATTTAAGCTCCAGAGATTAATCATAGTATGTGTTTAACCACTAAAAATGATTGTTAAAGTGTGTAGTTATTACTGTTTTATTAAATTAAAAACAATTTTATTATTAAGGAAGCTGAATTTTGAGTGTATACATTTTGTGTTTTCTAAATGCCTTACTCTTTGAGAGATCACATACCCAAGAAGAATCATTGTCCAAAATGACAGAAATAAAACCAAATAAAGAAAGAAACAAATAAAAAACACTTTGTGGTCAAAGCTAACACTGTAACATGCAAATAGAGCTGAGATATTTTATCATATAAGAGCTAAAATGACTCCATTAATACATTCCTTCTGAAGCTGTTAGTAAATGTAAATACAAGTTTTTATTCATAAATCACAGAAGAAATATAAACATGCTTCTAATGCATAATTTTGTAACATATAATTTGAGAATTTAATGCATTAGAAATGAAAAGGAATCTCACTTATCAGTGTCATAGGAGATTTATAAAGCTTACATAATTTTTCCAGATAATATAATTCATTCATTTTAAGTGTGGAATAATCTCAACATACACATTATAAGTATTATTTAACAACATAGCTTTTATAGTTCAATATTTATTGAAGGAAGTATGTCAAACATATTCCAAGCTTTTCTACATTTTTTTTCTTCTGACACATCTAGTTTTTCATCACTTTCATTCTCATTGAGCATGCTCATTCATTCTCATTGCCATCACTTAATTCATGGTCTAATTACTAACTGCAATATCATGTATAACTTTCCTTGTTCATTTCTCTGTGTTCGCCTTCATTAATACTTACATCCTTAAAGACACATAGCATATGTAGCAATTTTTATATTTAACTCAATGATATATTATTTATAGCATTTTATGCATACTAATTTTGACTCTTCAATATAACGCTGCATCATAAACTACATCATAAACTCCTTAAAAGAAAAGGTAATAACTCCTTCTTTTACTTTTAATATCTATTTTTAAATGTTAGAAAAACTTTGAACGTATGCTTTTTGAAAAAAGTAACTATTTTTGCATTTAAATTCAATTATAGTTATTTGAAACCACTAGTTTCACATGAGTGGATTCAAACTTTGTAAAGTCACAAAATCCTTTGATATGATGAAATTTACCTTAAATAGAAAAAATATAAGCGCAGTTGCTACAATTGAAATATATCAGGGGTACCAGAGCTATACAAAATTTCCTTGCTTCCAATCAGATGACTGTTTTATGTATGTGAGTTTTTTTGTTTTAATTACTTTCCCCCACCATGCCTCTTTTACTTTTGTATTTATTTTCATCCATCTTTTTTTATTCTTTGACATGTGTTGACCTCCCATTGCAGTGGCCTCTCTCACTGCAGAGCACGGCTCTGGGTGCATGCGCTCCAGTGCACTGGCTCGTAATTGGACACACCAGTCCAGCCACTCCACAGCATGTGGGATCTTCCTGGGCCAGGGATCAAACCGGTCCCCCTTGCACTGCAAGGAGGACTCTCTACCCACTGGACCACCAGGGAAGCCCTGGACGTGATTTTTTTAAAACCCTTTTCTATAGTATCTCATCTTGTCAAATTCTTGTATTGACTGATCAATTATTTCATAATATAAAAATGCCAAAAATATAAAAATATTTTCCCATGATTTGTATTTCAATAACTTACCACTTATATAAGCCCTATGTTTCAACTATATTTAAAGATGTGTTTTGGGTAGCTTGGGAGACCAGAAATAACATAGTCATCCATTCAGTAAATGTTTGTTAAAGCACTTTCTATGTACTCTATTGCGGGGAGCTGCCCTGTTTCAAGGGGTTTCCTTTAAGGAAACATAGCCCTGGGAGCTGCCCTGGCAACAGGGGCTAACAGCATAGCTCTCTGTCCCGCCACCCCAGGTGTTGTGAAGACGTTCCTTAGCTATCATAAAGAACACCTGGAGCCTCTTTACAGGTGAAAAGGGCTTGAGGGGCATTATGACCCAGAACCATTGTAATAACACACCAGGAGATAACACCTAGTTTATGATCGACACCTGGCCTAAAGCACATGTTATGATCGACACCTGGCCTAAAGCACGTGTACACAATTGCTTGTTGTGTGAATTATAAAAGGGATGAGCGAATTCAATAAACTGGTCAGCAACTTGTCAGTAACCTGTAGAGTTGTCTGCCTTCTTGCTGCCTCTCTCAACCCCATCTTTTCTGTCCTTCTTTCTTTTCTTAGCCTATCTGCCACTCTCTTCAGGACCTGTTTGACTGCCGGCTGGCCCGGCCAAGTGGCGCCCGAACAGGGATGCTGAAGGAGTGAAGGAGCAGATTTGGCCGCCGCCCAAGGAGCTGAGGGATTCCAAGAAGACTGAGGTAAGTGCGGGCGGGGAGAGTATAGTTGAGAGTAAAAAACCATGGGACAAGGTAATAGTAGACAGCTTTTTGTACATATGCTTAAGACTATGATGAAAAGTCGTGGTGTACATGTAAAGACTGCAACTTTTGATAGATTTTTAGCTTTTGTTGAAGATGTTTGTCCATGGCTTCCTGAAGAGGGAACCGTCAGTCTTTCTGTTTGGAATAAAGTTGGGACTCAGTTGAAAGATTACTATGCGTTGCATGGGCCCAGAGGGGTCCCCGCAGATACTTTGTTTCTTTGGAATATTGTTAGAGATTGTTTAGATTCAGAACATGAGGCTCATCAGGTACAAAAACTGCCTGAAGCAGCCTGTGTTTCACCACCCTCAGGTCATTCATATGCCAGCCCTCCTAGAGAGGACTTTGATGATGATGAGGAGGAGGAGGAGTTAGCTGCACAGTTCCTAAAGAGTAGTAAAGGTACGGGGCAGTTAAAGCCTATGAGAAGGAAATGTGATTACAGTACTTTCCTTGGTTCTGCAGTGAATCTCACAGACTAATACTAACTGAATGATGCGGGGAGCTGCCCTGTTTCAAGGGGTTTCCTTTAAGGAAACATAGCCCTGGGAGCTGCCCTGGCAACAGGGGCTGATAACAGCATAGCTCTCTGTCCCGCCACCCCAGGTGTTGTGAAGACGTTCCTTAGCTATCATAAAGAACACCTGGAGCCTCTTTACAGGTGAAAAGGGCTTGAGGGGCATTATGACCCAGAACCATTATAATCTAAAGAGCTTTGAAAATGTTAATGACATCCCAGGAGGTAACACCTAGTTTATGATCTGCCTGCTAGACACTAACAAATGCTAGGTCCGAAAAACCTGGCCTAAAGCACGTATACACAATTGTTTGTTGTGTGTTATCTGATTTTGAGAAGTATAAAATGTATGAGCGAATTCAATAAACTTGTCAGCAACTTGTCAGCAACCTGTAGAGTTGTCTGCCTTCTTGCTGTCCCTCTCAACCCCATCTTTTCTGTCCTTCTTTCTTTTCTTAGCCTATCTGCCACTCTCTTCAGGATCTGTTCGATTGCCGGCTGGCCCAGCAAAGTGGCGCCCGAACAGGGACGCTGAAGGAGTGAAGGAGCAGATTTGGCCGCCGCTCAAGGAGCTGAGGGATCCCGAGAAGACTGAGGTAAGTGTGGGCGGGGAGAGTATAGTTGAGAGTAAAAACCATGGGACAAGGTAATAGTAGACAGCTTTTTGTACATATGCTTAAGACTATGATGAAAAGTCGTGGTGTACATGTAAAGACTGCAACTCTTGATAGATTTTTAGCTTTTGTTGAAGATGTTTGTCCATGGTTTCCTGAAGAGGGAACCGTTAGTCTTTCTGTTTGGAATAAAGTTGGGACTCAGTTGAAAGATTATTATGCATTGCATGGGCCCAAAGGGGTCCCTGCCGATACTTTGTTTCTTTGGAATATTGTTAGAGATTGTTTAGATCCAGAACATGAGGCTCATCAGGTACAAAAACTGCCTGAAGCAGCCTGTGTTTCACCACCCTCAGATCAGTTACATGCCAGCCACCCTAAGAAAGACCTTGATGATGAGGAGGAGTTAGACCCTGCAGATCAGGCTGATCTAAAAGATCAAGCGGCTCAATACCATTCAGAAGACCCTTCATGGGATGTTATGTTTAATGCCGAAAAACCCTTTTCCAAAAAAGAAATTACTGTACCTATGTCAAAAATAGAGCAGATGTTTCAACAGTTGATGGCTACTGCTAAGAAAGACAATCCAGATTCCAAAACTCCGTTAGCAACCATTCCTACAGCCGCTTCTGCAGCAGCACCTACCGCTCCTCCTTATTCCCCTTCTGTTATTGCTGAATTTGATCCTCCTCCTTTTGAAGAGCAAAAGGCACCTCCTGTGGCTTTAATTTGTAAAACTAAAGTACCTAAGTTATCCCCTTTACAAATGGCTTTAACACGGGCTAATGAAGCTGGAGACGCTCTCCCAGGCTTTCAGAGAGTTTTTCCAGTTTTTGAAAATGATCAGCAGCAACGATATTATGATTCCATTCCGTTTAAACAGTTAAAAGAATTAAAAACTGCTTGTGCTCAATATGGTCCTACAGCTCCCTTTACTCAGGCCATTCTTGAGGCATTAGGAAATCAATATTTGCCCCCAAATGACTGGAAACAAGTTGCTCGGGCGTGTCTCTCTGGTGGTAATTATCTTTTATGGAAGTCTGAATTTGGGGAACAGTGTGCTGACACTGCTGAAATAAACCAGCGGCAGGGTCTTAGAGTGACCTTCGATATGCTCGCTGGGGAAGGGGCTTTTCGAGACACTAATAATCAACTGAACTATCCCCCAGGAGCTTATCCACAAATTAATGCTGCCGCACTCCGAGCTTGGAGAAAGTTGCCTAATTCAGAAAATAGAACAGAAGATGTTTCAAAAATTAGACAAGGTCCAGACGAGCCATATCAGGATTTTGTGGCGCGTTTGCTAGAAACCTTGGGCAAACTCATAGGAGATGAACAGACGGGCATGGCTTTAGCGAAACAATTAGCTTATGAAAAGCCAACTCTGCCTGCCAAGCTGCGTTAGCCCTTATAGAAAAAGGGCGGGCTTTCAGATTACATTAGAATTTGTGCCGACATTGGGCGTCCTATATGCAGGTTGTTTTCCTAAAAAGATCAAGCGGCTCAATACCATTCAGAAGACCCTTCATGGGATGTTATGTTTAATGCCGAAAAACCCCTTTCCAAAAAAGAAATTACTGTACCTATGTCAAAAATAGAGCAGATGTTTCAACAGTTGATGGCTACTGCTAAGAAAGACAATTCAGATTCCAAAACTCCATTAGCAACCATTCCTACAGCCGCTTCTGCAGCAGTACCTACCGCCCCTCCTTATTCCCCTTCTGTTATTGCTGAATTTGATCCTCCTACTTTTGAAGAGCCAAAGGCACCTCCTGTGGCTTTAATTTGTAAAACTAAAGTACCTAAGTTATCCTCTTTACAAATGGCTTTAACATGGGCTAATGAAGCTGGAGACGCTCTCCCAGGTTTTCAGAGAGTTTTTCCAGTTTTTGAAAATGATCAGCAGCAACGATATTATGATTCCATTCCTTTTAAAAGAATTAAAAACTGCTTGTGCTCAATATGGCCCTACGGCTCCCTTTACTCAGGCTATTCTTGAGGCATTAGGAAATCAATATTTGCCCCCAAATGACTGGAAACAAGTTGCTCGGGCGTGTCTCTCTGGTGGTAATTATCTTTTATGGAAGTCTGAATTTGGGGAACAGTGTACTGACACTGCTGAAATAAACCAGCGGCAGGGTCTTAGAGTGACCTTCAATATGCTCGCTGGGGAAGGGGCTTTTCGAGACACTAATAGTCAACTGAACTATCCCCCAGGAGCTTATCCACAAATTAATGCTGCCGCACTCCGAGCTTGGAGAAAGTTGCCTAATTCAGAAAACAGAACAGAAGAGGTTTCAAAAATTAGACAAGGTCCAGACGAGCCATATCAGGATTTTGTGGCGCGTTTGCTAGAAACCTTGGGCAAACTCATAGGAGATGAACAGACGGGCATGGCTTTAGCGAAACAATTAGCTTATGAAAATGCCAACTCTACCTGCCAAGCTGCGTTATGCCCTTATAGAAAAAAGGGCGGGCTTTCAGATTACATTAGAATTTGTGCCGACATTGGGCCGTCCTATATGCAGGGAGTTGCTCTTGCTGCCGCCCTACAAGGAAAAACAGTAAAAGAAGTTTTATTCCAACAAAATAAAAATCAAAAATTTCAAGGCAAGTCTAGAGTAACTGGGCCTCCTGGTAGTTATGCTTGTGGGCAAATGGGGCATCGTGCTGCTCAGTGCCCAAAGAAAACTGCACAACCAAGAGGACAAGGGATAGTAGTTCAACAACCAGGAATGTGCCCCAGATGCAAGAAAAGGAAACCCCTTGAAACAGGGCAGCTCCCCGCACTCTATAGGCCCTGAAAATAAAATGGTAAAAAGAATAAAACATGCCGAGTCCCCAGTCTGGGAAATTTTGAGTTTTGGTCGGAAAACAAATACAAACACACACATTATGTCAAGCGTGGTTAGGCTTATGAAGAAAAAATGAAGTGAGGTAAGACAGAGGAAGACCATTGAGTGTCTGCTATATCTAGTAATATGATTAAGTGTAATTCCTCTGTAAAGGTGAACTGAGCAGAAACTGGAAGATGGCAAGGTGAAATATAGTCTGCTTATTTTAGATGCTGTTTTATTATTTCTTTGTTCTTGAACAGTGTTGCTTTCTAAGTTATAGATTTAGTGGAGGCTGTTTTATTATAATCAGACCTTTGATGCTTTTAAGATTCTCAGTTCTAGTCTGCTGTAGAAGTCAAGTGGAAAAACACTCAGGACTCATGAGTAGCCACTTACCTTGGTGTAGAGAAATGAAAAAGCTATTTGTGTGTAAAGAGAAATGACTATGTGAAGTTCTAGGATTGAAATGTAGCATATTTAATTCTTTGTGCATAGAAATGCAAAATTGAATAATAATATTAACTACATATAATGAGTATACATCAAACCTTTTAATTGTGTTATTAAATTAGAGTAAGCACTTAGGGGCTTCCCTGGTGGCTCAGTGGTAAAGAATCTGCTTGCCAATGCAAGGGACACAAGTTCCATCCCTGGTCCGGGAAGATCCTACATGCCTTAGAGCAACTAAGCCTGTGTGCCGCAACTGTAGAGCCTGTGTTCTAGATCCTGGGAACCACAACTACTTAGCCTATGTACCACAGCTATTAAATCCTGCCCTCCCTAGAATCTGTGCTCCACAAAAGAGAAGCAACTAAAGACTAACCCCTACTTGCTGCAACTTGAGAAAAGCACACGCAGCAATGAAGACCCAGCAGAACCAAAATAAATCAATATAAATAAATAAATAATTAAAGTAAGAACTTAAACGTTTATATGTAGCTTATATCTCCCTCTCAAGAGTGCCATAATGATTCATTGTCATCACGGGATGCAGTTCTGAATAAACTGAACATGTAAGAGTTTGCATCTGGCTCAAACATAATAATAGTAGCTTACATTTATAAATACTCATTATCTAAGCAACTCAAAGCTTTTTATGGATCTTTTTCATTAGTCCATACAACTTGAAGGAAAATTTAAAAGACCATGACCAGTGTGTCTCCTCAGGGACTAGAATTAAGGCAGTTAGATTAGCTGCCTCACCACAGGTCAGTCAACCTCACAGCATAACCCAGAATAGAATAAACCTACTGACTTTTTCCAAGGAGCTCCACTAGAAGAAGAGTGTACTTTTTGTCATTACCAGAGGCAGAAAGGTAAAAATAAAACATTGCCTATGTCAAAATCCTGCCACCTTTAGAAAGGTTAGCTTTCTCATGGTTCACAAAGTAGGCCTTTGTTTTGTTTTTATAAAAAAAAAAATACAGAAACTATAATAAACATTTGGGAAACCATTGAACTTGATTTTACTTTTTATTGCTAATATATCAATGTTAGTTTTTTTATAGTGTAGATTGGGCATTGAATTGGATGTTGCTTATAGAAGAAACACCTCAAAACAACTTTGCTAATCCAGTCTGTAAAGTGGCCATTAGATTAATTTAACAAAGGTTATTGGAAACATACTTTGTAAGTTTGGAATGTAGAATATGTATCAGGAGCAATAATGATATTTATAAAAGATTTTGCTCCTTGTTCTACTTAAAAGACTTCTAGCTACCCATCTCTATACAGCACACTGCTACTGCCATATTAATACTATATACAAAGTACTGTGCTACCTCAGTAGAGGGAAAAATCATTCATCAGTTGGTTTTATAAAATGTTTCGTGACATGTTACTTGAACCTTGGATTTTGATAGGCAAATATAAAGGACAGTAGGAACTACAAGACACAAAGCATATCGTGTGGTCATCCACAGATGGGGAATGGACCCTAATGTGTTGTGAGCAGGATGTCTAGGTGATGACCACCATTATTGACATCTTTCTTCTCTAGCTTTGCTCTGTTAACCAGCTCTGTTTGCTGTCTTTCTAGAGAACATGCACTTCCAAATAATGCTTGTTGGCTGTCGTGCTCATTGAGCTGTGTTGTTGCCTGTTGGCAAGCTTACACTTTGATGGGGTCTGATTAAGGCTTCAAACTTTAAAAGCTAATTTATAAATACTCATTATCTAAGCAACTCAAAGCTTTTATGGATCTTTTTCATTAGTCCATACAACTTGAAGGAAAATTTAAAAGACCATGACCAGTGTGTCTCCTCAGGGACTAGAATTAAGGCAGTTAGATTAGCTGCCTCACCACAGGTCAGTCAACCTCACAGCATAACCCAGAATAGAATAAACCTACTGACTTTTTCCAAGGAGCTCCACTAGAAGAAGAGTGTACTTTTTGTCATTACCAGAGGCAGAAAGGTAAAAATAAAACATTGCCTATGTCAAAATCCTGCCACCTTTAGAAAGGTTAGCTTTCTCATGGTTCACAAAGTAGGCCTTTGTTTTGTTTTTATAAAAAAAAAAATACAGAAACTATAATAAACATTTGGGAAACCATTGAACTTGATTTTACTTTTTATTGCTAATATATCAATGTTAGTTTTTTTATAGTGTAGATTGGGCATTGAATTGGATGTTGCTTATAGAAGAAACACCTCAAAACAACTTTGCTAATCCAGTCTGTAAAGTGGCCATTAGATTAATTTAACAAAGGTTATTGGAAACATACTTTGTAAGTTTGGAATGTAGAATATGTATCAGGAGCAATAATGATATTTATAAAAGATTTTGCTCCTTGTTCTACTTAAAAGACTTCTAGCTACCCATCTCTATACAGCACACTGCTACTGCCATATTAATACTATATACAAAGTACTGTGCTACCTCAGTAGAGGGAAAAATCATTCATCAGTTGGTTTTATAAAATGTTTCGTGACATGTTACTTGAACCTTGGATTTTGATAGGCAAATATAAAGGACAGTAGGAACTACAAGACACAAAGCATATCGTGTGGTCATCCACAGATGGGGAATGGACCCTAATGTGTTGTGAGCAGGATGTCTAGGTGATGACCACCATTATTGACATCTTTCTTCTCTAGCTTTGCTCTGTTAACCAGCTCTGTTTGCTGTCTTTCTAGAGAACATGCACTTCCAAATAATGCTTGTTGGCTGTCGTGCTCATTGAGCTGTGTTGTTGCCTGTTGGCAAGCTTACACTTTGACTTGTGTTCCTAGTACTGCCTTGTGCTGCATCTGCCAAACCCACCCAAACTCTGTTACAGGTTTAACTGACCAGGGTCAGAAATATCAATAACTGGTGTTTAGGAACAGGAATATATGCTTGTAGCTCCGAGTTGCTTATCTCTAACTGTGCCCGTCTGTGTGTCTCAGATTAAATTGTACATCTCAGCACAAGGATAAACTGACACTAGGCTTAGAGGAATGACTCTTATCCTGTGAGAACTAGCTGTGTGTTTGTCTCATCCAGGCATCAGGTTTTGTTCCATAGAGCACTCAGGAGAAAGAATAAGTAACCATGCGAAGGGCACATCAGGTATAAAGCATGAGTAAGTAGTTAGCTACCATAAGGCATGAAAGCCACACTTGGAAAAGCAGATGGCTCACTAGGACTCTACAAAATGTCTTTGCTGGTGCTTCTGCCTATGCCTCTGTTGCCCAAACACAATACATAGTACATCAAAATTTTGAGATTTTCCAGAAATACACATATCAAAAGGAGGACTGGAACAAAGGAGTATATATGAGCATGGAGTAGGAAACAAGAGTAATACTAATGATGACAGTGATGAAGTAAAAATTGCTATCAACGGTGTGCCAAGGACCAGAGAGCTACTATGAAATTATCAGTGGTCCTTTAACACTAGACTTTGGTCTCAAAGTATCAGGAGGGAGCATCGAACTATTGACATTTCTGAACTAAGCTGAGCTTTGGAAACAGTAATATGATTGTGTTATAACACTGTCACAGACCTTGCAATCAATTGATCAATAAGTTTTATTAGATTTGTTAAAAAAATAATTGTATACCTTTAGACTTATTTGATATAATAGTTATAGATGCATGTTGATCATTTGCAAGGATTCGTGATCCAGGCAAATATAAAGGACAGTAGGAACTACAAGACACAAAGCATATCGTGTGGTCATCCACAGATGGGGAATGGACCCTAATGTGTTGTGAGCAGGATGTCTAGGTGATGACCACCATTATTGACATCTTTCTTCTCTAGCTTTGCTCTGTTAACCAGCTCTGTTTGCTGTCTTTCTAGAGAACATGCACTTCCAAATAATGCTTGTTGGCTGTCGTGCTCATTGAGCTGTGTTGTTGCCTGTTGGCAAGCTTACACTTTGACTTGTGTTCCTAGTACTGCCTTGTGCTGCATCTGCCAAACCCACCCAAACTCTGTTACAGGTTTAACTGACCAGGGTCAGAAATATCAATAACTGGTGTTTAGGAACAGGAATATATGCTTGTAGCTCCGAGTTGCTTATCTCTAACTGTGCCCGTCTGTGTGTCTCAGATTAAATTGTACATCTCAGCACAAGGATAAACTGACACTAGGCTTAGAGGAATGACTCTTATCCTGTGAGAACTAGCTGTGTGTTTGTCTCATCCAGGCATCAGGTTTTGTTCCATAGAGCACTCAGGAGAAAGAATAAGTAACCATGCGAAGGGCACATCAGGTATAAAGCATGAGTAAGTAGTTAGCTACCATAAGGCATGAAAGCCACACTTGGAAAAGCAGATGGCTCACTAGGACTCTACAAAATGTCTTTGCTGGTGCTTCTGCCTATGCCTCTGTTGCCCAAACACAATACATAGTACATCAAAATTTTGAGATTTTCCAGAAATACACATATCAAAAGGAGGACTGGAACAAAGGAGTATATATGAGCATGGAGTAGGAAACAAGAGTAATACTAATGATGACAGTGATGAAGTAAAAATTGCTATCAACGGTGTGCCAAGGACCAGAGAGCTACTATGAAATTATCAGTGGTCCTTTAACACTAGACTTTGGTCTCAAAGTATCAGGAGGGAGCATCGAACTATTGACATTTCTGAACTAAGCTGAGCTTTGGAAACAGTAATATGATTGTGTTATAACACTGTCACAGACCTTGCAATCAATTGATCAATAAGTTTTATTAGATTTGTTAAAAAAATAATTGTATACCAAATTTTAATCACTGTTTTCACTTATTTGATATAATAGTTATAGATGCATGTTGATCATTTGCAAGGATTAAAATTCAGACTCTCCTACTTATTATTGTGTGACTTTGGGGAAATTATCTCCTTGCACTCAGGTTTTTAAATTTTCGAGACTGGGATAGTAAATGAGCCTGCTTCATAGGACTAGGGGCTTCCCAGGTGGCACCAGGGGCAAAGGACCATCTGCAGGAAATGTGAGATGACGGTTCCATCCCTGAGTTGGGAAGATCCCCTGGAGGAGGTCATGGCAAGCCACTCCAGCATTCTTGCCTGGAGAATCCCATGGACAGAGGAGCCTGGTAGGCTACATAGTCACAAAGAGTTTGATAAACTTGAAGTGACTTAGCATGCATACATAGGACTATGATGAGGATTCATTATTTTAGTGTATTTAAGTTTCTCTAGTCTCTCAGACAGTAAAGAATCTGCCTGCAATGCAGGAGACCTGGGCTTGATCCCTGGGTCGGGAAGATTCCATGGAGAAGGGAATGGCAATGCACTCCAATACTCTTGTCTGGAGAATTCCATGGCCAGAAGAGCTTGGCAGGCTACAGTCTATGAGTCTCAAAGAGTCATGAGCACTACATATAACTCAAGAATATTTAAAGTATTTGCAACAGTCTTTTTTTTTTTAATAATATATTTATTTATTTGACTGTGTTGGATCTTAGTTGCAGTACGTGGGATTTAGCTCCCTGACCAGGGCTCGAACCCAGGCCTCCTGCATTGGAAACCAGGAGTCTTAGCCACTGGGCCACCAGAGAAGTCCCTGCAACAGTGTCTTACACATAGTAAGCACTGATGTAGAGGCTGTCATTTTAAAAATATTTCTTGACTAATAGTCACTCGACAAATATTTGAGCAGGTACTGTTTTAACATTCCCAGGTACTGTTTTAATTTTTAGTAATATGGCAGTGAATAAACTCATGAAACATACCAACAATCCTTCTGGATCATAACAAAATTAAGTTATCCTCATGTAACAAAACTGATCTACTTTGGGTGTTTGAGGAAACAGAGGGGGACTTTGAAATAAAGATTAGTATATATTATGCTGATATACTGAGCTGTTCAACATCTAGATCACTTTCCTCTCCTCCTTCCCACCCCTTCTTCTTTGGGAAAAGTGTCCAGTAGAGTCTGGGTAGGAGGCAAGGCACTCCCTCATACTAGGAAATTTAAGGTTTCTGTATTTCTCCTTTATATTCTCTGGCAGTTGAAGCATTTGAGTGTGATTGAGTTTCTCCCAGTCAGATGCCCTCAACAGACACTAATAAAGCAGTAACAGCTGAGGATATTTCACTCCACCTTGTCTAATTTTAAACTTGTAGATAATCATTTACATTTCCAAATCACTTGGCAAACGAATTTGTTTATAACAGGGTGATGCCTCCTTCTCTCAGGAGCAGAAATGTGCGAAATATATAAGCTGCCATATTCATATTTTGATGTTTGTCTCCTATGATGCAGATGCTTTTGTATGGACAGAGCTGCCCATATGGCTTTCACTGGATAGACCCAGAAGAAAGGAAGATGTGGGCAGAGAAACAGTTGTAGTCATTGTAGGGAACAATACTTTTCTTTGAGAAACCTCACATTTACTTTCAGGACAATATGAAAATATCTTTTAAAACATCAATTTCCTTAACATTTGTTGCCCTTTTGGCAATACTTAAATATAAATAGGTGTTCCCAGCTTGGAATTAAATAGAGATGAAATTTATCTTTAGAAAGACATCATGTAAAAAACCTTATAACTTGCTATCTAGGTAAACTTACACTGCCTTGAATCATCATAGTAATCCTTCATATTTAATAGTGCTATGCTTATTTTCCTTAGTATTATGCTCATTTGTGTATTTATAGTAGTCTCCATGAAAATGATAAGGTTATTGAAGACAAGGGTAAATCACTGTTTTATTTTTTAACTCTTACCTTCAAATAGGATATTTTTTGACAGTAATGAATGTCTGTATACAGGCATATCTTCTAAGAATTACAGTCTCATTACAGATCATCACAACAGAATGAATATCACAATAAACCAAGTCACACATATTTTTTGGTTTTCCAGTGTGTAAAAAAGTTATGTTTATAGTATACTGTTGTCTCCTACAGTATAGTATAATTGCATTATGTGTAAATATTATACATTAATTAAAAAGTCTTTTATTGCTAAAACAATCCTAACCATCATCCGCTCCTTTATTGAGTTGTGATCTTTTTCTGATGAAAGATCTTGCCTCTATGTTGATAGCTGTTGATAGCTTTTGACTGATCAGTGTGGTGGTTGCTGTATGTTGGGGTGACTGTAGCAATTTCTTGAAATAAGACAACAATGAAATTTGTCATGATTAATTCTCCCTTTCATGAACAGTTTGTCTGTAGCATGTGATGCTGTTTACCCATAATAGAACTTCTTTCAAAATTGGAATTGGTCCTCTCAAACCCCAACCCTGCTTTACTAATTCAGTTTCTGTAATATACTAAATCTTTTGTTGTCATTCTGACAATCTTCACAGCTGTATGTTCATGCCAACCAAGATGGCTGTTTGGTTGCTTCTGTACATCTCCTGCTTGACCATGACTGATATTCCTCCTTAATCACAGAGCCTAATCTTAAATAACGACATAGTATTCCATTACTCTAGTGATTATTCTGATCTTTAGATCAGAATGGCTCCCCTTTCAGTTAAACAAAGGGAAGACCTCTGGCCCCGAGAATGTACTTAGCTTGAGGGGCTAAGAGGGCTTTGTCTCTCTACTGGTTTCCCTATTAATGGATGGGCCAATCTGATGTCAGTTCCTGCTAAAACTGGTAGTCTCTCTATTCCCCTGGAAGCAAAACCAGCCACTACCAGCTCCTACCCACCATCTGCTGTCCACTGTAGGATATCACTTCAAGACCCTTTTGCTTCAATGTGTAAGATCTTCTACCTGTGAAGCCACTGATATCTCTAGCTGGTTCCAAATTCTTTCTTCAGTCTTGAGGCTGTAAAAGTACAGGACTTGCAAGCCTGTAGATTTCCATATTAATATACCAATTTCTTTACTCATTCACAAGAAGCAATTGCTCATCTGCTAAAGTGTTATCATAAGCTTAAATAAGCTCAGTCACATCTTGAAGTTCCATTTCTAATTCTAGTTATCTGGATATTTATTTCCACCCCATCTTCACTTACTTCTACTGAAGGCTGGAAGCCCTCAAAGTCATCCATGTGGGTTGAAATCAGTTTCTTTCAAACTCCTTTAATGTTGATATTTTGACCTCTTCCCATAAATCATGAGTGCTCTTTAGTAGCATCTAAAATGGTGAATTCTTTCCATAAAGTTTTCAATTTGCTTGCCCAGATCCAATTCCATCAGAGGAATCATTATCCATGGCAGCTATGGCCTTACTAAATGTATTTCTTCAATAATAAGACTTGAAATTCAAAATTACTCTTTGACACATGGGCTGTAGGATGGATGCTGTGTTGGCAGGCCTGAAAACAACATTAATCTTATTGTACATCTCCATTAGTGCTCTTAGGGGACAAAGTCAATGAGCACAATACTTTCAAAGGCATCCTTTTTTTCTGAGCAGTAGATCTCAATAGTAGTCTTAAAATATCCAGTAAACCATGTTGCAAAGAGAAGTGCTATCATCCAGGCGTTGTTGTTCCACTTACAGAGCATAAGAAGAGTAGATTTAGCATGATTTTTAAGGTCTTAGGATTTTAAAAGTGGTAAATGAGCACTGGCTTCAATTTAGTCACCAGCTATATTAGTCTCTAATCAGAAAGTCAGTCTGTGCTTTGAAGCCAGGCACTGACTTCTCATTTCTAGCTGTGAAAATCCTTGATGGTATATTATTGACCTCTTTCATCTACAATGAAATTCTTTTGTTTACTGTAACCACCTTTATTAATGATCTTAGCTAGAGCATCTGGAGAACTTTCTTCAACTGTTATATCAACATTGGCTCTTTCACCTTGTACTTTTATGTTATGAAAAATGACTTCTTTCTTAAACCTCATGAACCAGCCTCTGCTAACTTCAAACTCTTCTTCTGTAGTTTCATCACCCCTCTCAACCTTCATAGGATTGAAGAGAGTTAGGGTCTTGCTCCAAATTAGACTTTAGTTTAAGGGAATATTGTGGCTGTTTTGATCTTCTATTGAAACCACTGAAACACCCTTCATAGTAACAGTAAGGCTGTGTTGCTTTCTTATAATTCATATGTTCACTTGAGCAGCACTTTTAATTTCCTTGAGAATTTTTCCTTTGCAATTACAACTTCGTTGTTTTGCACAAGAGACCTAGTTTTCAGCCTGTGTTGGTTTTCAGCATGGCTTCCTCACTAAGCTTGATTATTTCTGTCTTTTGCTTGGAAGTAAGAATCTTAAGACTCTTTCTTTCACTTGAACACTTAGGGGATCACTGCATGTTTATTAACTGGCCTCATTTAAATATTGCTGAGTCTTAGGCAATAGGGAGGCTGGAGGAAAGGGAGATAGAGGAGCAGTCAGAACACACAAAACATGTACTGATTAAGTTTGCCATCTTTTATGGGCACAGTTTCTCGCAACAATTACAATATAATATCAATAATCACTGATCATAAAATGTTCAAAATGTTGTGAGAATTACCAAAATGTGACACAAGGTGCAAAAGTGCTTTTGGAAAAAAAGCACTATACACTCGGCCAATGTAGGGGTGCCACAAACCTCTAATCTGTAAAAATTGCAGTAACTGCAAAGCACAATAAAGCAAAGTGCAATTAAGGTATGCCTTTCATTTAAAGTGAATTGGCCAGATTAGATGATTTGTGATTTGAAAACTGACACATGTAGTTCTAATATTCGTGAAGAAAGACTCATCTTGTCCTTTTCCTTCCAACTCTCTCCTATTTCTGTATTATTTATCTGAGTCTATCCAAGCTATTCATTTGGGAATATTTAGCAGATAATTCTACTTCATGCATAGATGAATAGAACTTGTATTTATAAAATACATTTACCATTTAGGAAAGCTCATCACTAAAAGACTAAAGTGTTACATTAGTCATACATATTATTCCATGAATATTTAGAACTTCTGAGAAGCAATTTTTGCATCTTTCCCAAATGATAAGTAACTTCATTTAAGAAACTTCTAAAAAAACATCATTTTTGCTTTTAGAGTTTCAAATTTGGAGAGGGTTTCTTGCTCCAAATTAGACTTTAGTTTAAGGGAATATTGTGGCTGTTTTGATCTTCTATTGAAACCACTGAAACACCCTTCATAGTAACAGTAAGGCTGTGTTGCTTTCTTATAATTCATATGTTCACTTGAGCAGCACTTTTAATTTCCTTGAGAATTTTTCCTTTGCAATTACAACTTCGTTGTTTTGCACAAGAGACCTAGTTTTCAGCCTGTGTTGGTTTTCAGCATGGCTTCCTCACTAAGCTTGATTATTTCTGTCTTTTGCTTGGAAGTAAGAATCTTAAGACTCTTTCTTTCACTTGAACACTTTGGGGATCACTGCATGTTTATTAACTGGCCTCATTTAAATATTGCTGAGTCTTAGGCAATAGGGAGGCTGGAGGAAAGGGAGATAGAGGAGCAGTCAGAACACACAAAACATGTACTGATTAAGTTTGCCATCTTTTATGGGCACAGTTTCTGCAACAATTACAATATAATATCAATAATCACTGATCATAAAATGTTCAAAATGTTGTGAGAATTACCAAAATGTGACACAAGGTGCAAAAGTGCTTTTGGAAAAAAAGCACTATACACTCGGCCAATGTAGGGGTGCCACAAACCTCTAATCTGTAAAAATTGCAGTAACTGCAAAGCACAATAAAGCAAAGTGCAATTAAGGTATGCCTTTCATTTAAAGTGAATTGGCCAGATTAGATGATTTGTGATTTGAAAACTGACACATGTAGTTCTAATATTCGTGAAGAAAGACTCATCTTGTCCTTTTCCTTCCAACTCTCTCCTATTTCTGTATTATTTATCTGAGTCTATCCAAGCTATTCATTTGGGAATATTTAGCAGATAATTCTACTTCATGCATAGATGAATAGAACTTGTATTTATAAAATACATTTACCATTTAGGAAAGCTCATCACTAAAAAAAGACTAAAGTGTTACATTAGTCATACATATTATTCCATGAATATTTAGAACTTCTGAGAAGCAATTTTTTTGCATCTTTCCCAAATGATAAGTAACTTCATCTTCTAAAGAAACATTTGCCATAGAATAGAAAAAAGAAAAGAACATCATTTTTTTCCTTCTGAGAATCTTATTTTATACTTTCCATAACACTTGAGATGAAGACATGTAGGTGTATTCATTGTAAGTTGTTTCTTTTGGTTTACAATTTCCTAAGGTGGCATTTTTTTTTTTCACTGATGACTTCCCTCAGAACAATTCTGTCTTTATAAAATTGAATTTAGATATTGGCTGCTCCACTGAATTCTTGTGGTATCATCAAAGAAATCTTATTACTGAGACTGTGTAAAACTTGCTGGGATTGCATCAACTGCATTTCATGTATTTTGTGGTTAAATGAAAGTAATTTCAATTAGAGAAGATTTTAGCTTTCCTATGTCTATAGTTAAATGGCAGAAGCTGTGAAAATGGAAGTGAGTTAATGGTCCAATGTAAATACTAAGAGTGGAGATGAGAGCTACTGATTTCTTTCCTATCTTTCAAACTATTTTAGAAACACTACCTCTTTGTTTCTTCAATTGGAAAAGAAAACAATACTCAAATTTCTTTTAGCCCTAACTTGGAGCACAGGTTGCTGACAATGTACATTTTCTAAGTCAAATTAAATATACTTTACTGTCAATATTAATTATTTATATAATGAAAATAATGTTTTAGACTTTAACACAACCTCAGGATTCCAATATTTCACCAGAAAAGAATAAACAGACATGAAAGTATCTCCACAATTTTTCTGCATAGGCTATCTGTCTCTACAATAGTTTATGATGGTACATACTTTTAGTGAATGGTAAAATCTTAAAAAAATTTAAACATTGTTTGGAAATAAATATAAGTATCTCTTAAATGCTAAAACCTTTTGATGGGAAGATCATTAAAACAGATGAATTGTTAACATGTAGTCTATACAAAGTCATTTTCCCCAACTCTCTCCTATTTCTGTATTATTTATCTGAGTCTATCCAAGCTATTCATTTGGGAATATTTAGCAGATAATTCTACTTCATGCATAGATGAATAGAACTTGTATTTATAAAATACATTTACCATTTAGGAAAGCTCATCACTAAAAAAAGACTAAAGTGTTACATTAGTCATACATATTATTCCATGAATATTTAGAACTTCTGAGAAGCAATTTTTTTGCATCTTTCCCAAATGATAAGTAACTTCATCTTCTAAAGAAACATTTGCCATAGAATAGAAAAAAGAAAAGAACATCATTTTTTTCCTTCTGAGAATCTTATTTTATACTTTCCATAACACTTGAGATGAAGACATGTAGGTGTATTCATTGTAAGTTGTTTCTTTTGGTTTACAATTTCCTAAGGTGGCATTTTTTTTTTTCACTGATGACTTCCCTCAGAACAATTCTGTCTTTATAAAATTGAATTTAGATATTGGCTGCTCCACTGAATTCTTGTGGTATCATCAAAGAAATCTTATTACTGAGACTGTGTAAAACTTGCTGGGATTGCATCAACTGCATTTCATGTATTTTGTGGTTAAATGAAAGTAATTTCAATTAGAGAAGATTTTAGCTTTCCTATGTCTATAGTTAAATGGCAGAAGCTGTGAAAATGGAAGTGAGTTAATGGTCCAATGTAAATACTAAGAGTGGAGATGAGAGCTACTGATTTCTTTCCTATCTTTCAAACTATTTTAGAAACACTACCTCTTTGTTTCTTCAATTGGAAAAGAAAACAATACTCAAATTTCTTTTAGCCCTAACTTGGAGCACAGGTTGCTGACAATGTACATTTTCTAAGTCAAATTAAATATACTTTACTGTCAATATTAATTATTTATATAATGAAAATAATGTTTTAGACTTTAACACAACCTCAGGATTCCAATATTTCACCAGAAAAGAATAAACAGACATGAAAGTATCTCCACAATTTTTCTGCATAGGCTATCTGTCTCTACAATAGTTTATGATGGTACATACTTTTAGTGAATGGTAAAATCATACAAAAAAATTTTAAAAATTGTTTGGAAATAAAGATAAGTATCTCTTAAATGCTAGACACCAAGTTTACCTTTTGATGGGAAGATCAAAATAACAAATAAATTAATATTATTTATTTATTAAACAACTGTGTTTAATAAATGTTATAGAAAAATTAATCAAAGAAGTTGGGGTAGTTGCTTGCAGGAGGGGATATCACCTTAGACAGTGTAGACAGGAAAGGGATAATTGAGAAAGTTTCATTCTAAAAGCAACTTAAGTGAACTAAGGGAATAGAAAATTCTGGGCAGGAAGGGTCTAATGAGTAAATGTGATGAATTTGCTTAAGAAAAAGCAAGGGAGTCAGTGTGATTAAAATGGATCAGAAGAGGATCAGGTCAGATCAGTTCAGAGATACAGCCAAGAACCTAATTACACAGAACATTTTTGATCATGTCAAGCATTGAGGATTTACTGCATATAAGAGTGGTGCCCACTGGAGGTTTTTTTGATCCAAAGGAGAATGTATTACAATATTTTAAAATACTCCAAGAAGAAAACAAAACTGCAAATAAATAAGTACGGAAGAAGGACTCTTTCATGGACGAGATGAGGGTGGTTTGGAAAAGATGGTATAAGTGAGATGGGGAAAGATGGGTAAACTTGGGGTTTATTAAGACAGTTACACTGTTGAAGGTTAGGTATGGGCTTGAAAGGAAGAACTGTACTTTAACTTACATAGATAAAGAAAAACAGAGGAGGTGAAAATTTGGGGAAAACAAATTGTTCAATTTGGGAACATGTTAAACTTGAGGGGTTTAGACTCCATAAAGGAAATTTAATGTAACTGGTTGGATAGACAAGTAAAGACTTCACGTAAAAGAAATGACTATCAAAAAATTTTTTTATTTATTTTTTAATGGAGCACAGGTTGCTGACAATGTACATTTTCTAAGTCAAATTAAATATACTTTACTGTCAATATTAATTATTTATATAATGAAAATAATGTTTTAGACTTTAACACAACCTCAGGATTCCAATATTTCACCAGAAAAGAATAAACAGACATGAAAGTATCTCCACAATTTTTCTGCATAGGCTATCTGTCTCTACAATAGTTTATGATGGTACATACTTTTAGTGAATGGTAAAATCTTAAAAAAAAATTTAAACATTGTTTGGAAATAAATATAAGTATCTCTTAAATGCTAGACACCAAGTTTACCTTTTGATGGGAAGATCAAAATAACAAATAAATTAATTTTATTTATTTATTAAACAACTGTGTTTAATAAATGTTATAGAGAAAAATTAATCAAAGAAGTTGGGGTAGTTGCTTGCAGGAGGGGATATCACCTTAGACAGTGTAGACAGGAAAGGGATAATTGAGAAAGTTTCATTCTAAAAGCAACTTAAGTGAACTAAGGGAATAGAAAATTCTGGGCAGGAAGGGTCTAATGAGTAAATGTGATGAATTTGCTTAAGAAAAAGCAAGGGAGTCAGTGTGATTAAAATGGATCAGAAGAGGGATCAGGTCAGATCAGTTCAGAGATACAGCCAAGAACCTAATTACACAGAACATTTTTGATCATGTCAAGCATTGAGGATTTACTGCATATAAGAGTGGTGCCCACTGGAGGTTTTTTTGATCCAAAGGAGAATGTATTACAATATTTTAAAATACTCCAAGAAGAAAACAAAACTGCAAATAAATAAGTACGGAAGAAGGACTCTTTCATGGACGAGATGAGGGTGGTTTGGAAAAGATGGTATAAGTGAGATGGGGAAAGATGGGTAAACTTGGGGTTTATTAAGACAGTTACACTGTTGAAGGTTAGGTATGGGCTTGAAAGGAAGAACTGTACTTTAACTTACATAGATAAAGAAAAACAGAGGAGGTGAAAATTTGGGGAAAACAAATTGTTCAATTTGGGAACATGTTAAACTTGAGGGGATTTAGACTCCATAAAGGAAATTTAATGTAACTGGTTGGATAGACAAGTAAAGACTTCACGTAAAAGATCAGAAAATGATAAAATTCAGGTAGCCAGATATTTATAGACAATATGTAAAACTCATGAGCTAAAGTAAGAACATCTGGGAATAACACATAGAATTAAAAGAGAAGACGACTAAGGACAGAGCCCTGCATTTCTCGAACATTTAGATACCAGAATACTGATAACTGAGCAGCAAATACGTCTGAAAATGAGCATCTAGTGATATAAGATGAAGACCAGGACAAAATAGTGCCCCTAAGCTCAAATAAATGTAACTCTCTGGGACTTCCCTGGTAGTTCAGTGGCTAAGACTCTGAGCTCTGAGTGCAGGGGCCTGGGGTCGATCCCTGGTCAGGGAACTAGATCTCACATGCCACAACTAAGACCCCGCACAGCCAAATAACTAAGTAAACATATTAAAAAGAAACAAAAAAAAAGAGTAACTTTTCAGGGCAAAATGAGGGGTGAGTGGAAGGCAGGCTCGAGAGGGAGGGGATACGTGTATATGTATAGCTGATTCACGTGGTTGTACAGCAACTAACACAACATTATAAAGCAATTTGCTCCAATTACAAAATAAATTTAAAGAAGAGTACCTTCCAGAGAGGAGTCATTATCTCTGTCAAATGATTCTGGAAAACCAAACAAGAAAAAGACTACACCTGATGGTAAGTTTTAACAATATGTAGGACATTGAAGGGGGATTCTTGCATGTGTTTAGCTATGAAGCTAATTGCATGTTTTGTAACTTTGGTATAATTCTATTGCAATATTTGAAGCATCAGCCCATAGGCAAATTTGAGGCAATTAAATCCTGAAGTAAAAAATAAACAATTCTATGTCTTGCATATTAGTAGCAGTGAAAGCAGCAAATACTGAATTAGACAAATGTTTTACAGTTTAATTTGTGGGATGAGGGAAACTGGATAAAATTGCATTGTTCTATAGAATAAAATAGGAAGAATTTGCTTTAAGAAAGATTTCTGAGGACTCCCCTGGTGGTCCGGTGGTTAAGAGTCCTCCTGACAAAGACTTTAACTTACATGAAAAACAGAGGAGGTGAAAATTTGGGGAAAACAAATTGTTCAATTTGGGAACATGTTAAACTTGAGGGGATTTAGACTCCATAAAGGAAATTTAATGTAACTGGTTGGATAGACAAGTAAAGACTTCACGTAAAAGATCAGAAAATGATAAAATTCAGGTAGCCAGATATTTATAGACAATATGTAAAACTCATGAGCTAAAGTAAGAACATCTGGGAATAACACATAGAATTAAAAGAGAAGACGACTAAGGACAGAGCCCTGCATTTCTCGAACATTTAGATACCAGAATACTGATAACTGAGCAGCAAATACGTCTGAAAATGAGCATCTAGTGATATAAGATGAAGACCAGGACAAAATAGTGCCCCTAAGCTCAAATAAATGTAACTCTCTGGGACTTCCCTGGTAGTTCAGTGGCTAAGACTCTGAGCTCTGAGTGCAGGGGCCTGGGGTCGATCCCTGGTCAGGGAACTAGATCTCACATGCCACAACTAAGACCCCGCACAGCCAAATAACTAAGTAAACATATTAAAAAGAAACAAAAAAGAGTAACTTTTCAGGGCAAAATGAGGGGTGAGTGGAAGGCAGGCTCGAGAGGGAGGGGATACGTGTATATGTATAGCTGATTCACGTGGTTGTACAGCAACTAACACAACATTATAAAGCAATTTGCTCCAATTACAAAATAAATTTAAAGAAGAGTACCTTCCAGAGAGGAGTCATTATCTCTGTCAAATGATTCTGGAAAACCAAACAAGAAAAAGACTACACCTGATGGTAAGTTTTAACAATATGTAGGACATTGAAGGGGGATTCTTGCATGTGTTTAGCTATGAAGCTAATTGCATGTTTTGTAACTTTGGTATAATTCTATTGCAATATTTGAAGCATCAGCCCATAGGCAAATTTGAGGCAATTAAATCCTGAAGTAAAAAATAAACAATTCTATGTCTTGCATATTAGTAGCAGTGAAAGCAGCAAATACTGAATTAGACAAATGTTTTACAGTTTAATTTGTGGGATGAGGGAAACTGGATAAAATTGCATTGTTCTATAGAATAAAATAGGAAGAATTTGCTTTAAGAAAGATTTCTGAGGACTCCCCTGGTGGTCCGGTGGTTAAGAGTCCTCCTGACAAAGCAGAGACACAGGATTGGTGCTGGTTCAGGAACTAAGATCCCACAAGCCTCAGGGCAACTAAATCCCAACTACTGACGCCCACAAGCCCTAGAACCCTTGCTCCACAACAAGAGAAGCCACTGCAATGAGAGGCCTGCACACTGCAACTAGTCGACCCTGATTGCCATAACTAAAGAAAGCCCACAGCAATGAAGATCCAGCATAGTCAAAAAAAAAAAAAGAAAATATTTTTGGACTTACCTTTTGTATTTTATTTACATACACACAGAGAAAAGTGACACAGAAGTGAGAGGGAAAAGAACATTATGGAGACATGAAGGATGACAGAATAAAGTCTCAAAATGAGTGAATAAATGCTTTTATACCAAAGATACTTAATACTTAATTTTATATTTGTTAACTTATGAACACCTTCACCATACCAAACTTTCTGTGTGCGAGTTTTGTTTTGTTTTGCTTTGTTTTAAACTGCAGGAATGGAGTTGAGTGGCAAATTTTTATCAATTTCTGGACGTAGAAAAAGTTGCACATAGTAGAAACAGGGTGCAGAGCAGAGGGTGAGAATTCAGTAGAAAACAAAAAAAAAAGTAGTGTCAGATGCAATCATGTGACTAAAAGCAGCATCACAGGAATCTCATAAATAAATGGAAAATCGTGGTCAGTCTAATGTGACACAGAACTTTAAAGGAAACTTATCTCAATGTTTAAAGACCTTGTGATCCAAGCTGTCACCTGAGTAATATAAGATGTTAATAAAAATGGATGCACTTTTTAACAAGAAAATAAATTTAATACTTTCATTAATAGAAATTCCTTGGTTAATTAGTAACTTTCTCTAAAGAGGCAATTATTTTTAAAAATGTATGAATAGGGGACATCCCCTGGTGGTCCAGTGGGTAAGGACACCACCTTGCAGTGCAAGGGGTGCCAGTTCGATCCCTGGCCTGGGAAGATCCCACATGCCTCAGAGCAGCTGGACTGATGTGTCCAATTACCGAGCCGGAGCTCTGGAGCGCATGAGCCCAGAGCCGGTGCTCTGCGACAACAGAGGCCACCACGATGGGAGGCCCATAGGAGCCAAAGAACAAAGACGGATGAAAATAGAGAAATGAGAGACCAATAGAAGTGGCCCGCCCGTCCCCCTCCCTCTCCACCCCACCCCTCAAAAAAAAAAAAAATGTATGAATAGTGACATAAGACTGAGTGGAAAGATCATTTAGGCATGCCTTGAATGGATGACCATTATTGATGTAGAATTAAGCCTGATAGCCTAGAGACATATTTAGGGTCAAGATTTAAAAGAATAAATAATGAACAGCAATTTCTGTTAAGTCTTATAGCCCCATCTGTGACATTCTAGTATCTTTTGACTTTCAAATACACTAAAAATTTCTAGACATTTTCACATAGCTCAGGGAACAAAGGCTTTGTAAATGTCAGAGGTTTTAGCAGATAAGGTCTTAGAGGTTCGGAATCATGAATTTGTAAGGATTTGTCTATTTTTTTTAAAAAAAAATTCTTCCTGCTCTTAAATTCAATGTTACAGGGCTGCAGGTGCCTACAAGTTAAGTCTTCAATTTAACCTGTTACTACTTCATTTTTCTAGAGATTTTAAGTGTGTGTCTCTGTGCTCAGTTATGTCTGAATTCTTTATAGCCCCGTGTTGGTAGCCTGCCAGACTCCCCTGTTCATGGGATTTCCTAGGCAAGAATACTGGAACAGGTTGCCATGTTCTTCTCCAGAGGATCTTCCCAACCCAGCGATGGAAACTGTGTCTCTTGCATCGCCTGCATTGGCAGGTGAATTCTTTACCACAACACCATCTGGGAAGCCTCTGTCTGAGTGTTTACACCGTCACCATGATTCTTTCTTCCTAACTAAACTTAGTGGTTCTAAATAACCCTAGTAGAGGAAGCTACTCAATAAATATCTGCTAATGACTGATCATTTGCACATAAGATATTAAAATTTTAGATACATTTTTAGAATGGTTTTGGAATTACTGGAACATTGGAACTCTATTTCCTCTATGGAACATTTGTCACAAATGATGAACAATATTGATATATTATTATTTAAAGTCCATACTTCATTCAAATTGCCATAATTTTTTCATAATGTGCTTTCTCTATTCCAAAGTCTCATTCAAGACACTACATTAATTTTAGTTGTTATGTTCCTTCAGACTTCACTTGGCTGAAGACAGTTTCTAGACTTTCTTTGCCTTTAATAACCTTGACAGTTTTAAAGAGGACTGATCAGCTGTCTTTTGGAATGCCCGTCAACTGGGATTTGTTTGATGTTTTGCTTTCTGGTATGAATGGAGTTATGCATTTTTGGCAGGAAGACCCAGAGGTGAAGTGCCATTTTCATCCCATCATATCAAGGTTACATTCTATCAGGAGGACTTAGCACTATTGATTTTGATCTCGATCACTAGACTGAGACAGTTTCTCAGGTTTCTCTGTGGGATTAGTCCTTTTCCACTTTCCATACTTTACTCTTGGAAGGAGTCACTCTGTGTAGCCCCTACTTAAGGAGTGGAGTGTTTTACTTCACTACCTTGAGGGCTGGATATTTACATAAGCTATTTGGAATACTTCACAGATTATTTATCTACTTCTCCATTTATATGTTTCTTCAATAAGCTACTTATATCCGTAGTCAGTCATTAATATATATTTTATATTTTGGATTATATGATTCAATATCACTTTATTTTATTGCTCAAATTGTTGCCTAGTTGGCCATTGGGAGCTCTTTGCATTGGCTCCTGTGTCCCTTTTACATATCAATGTGCTGTGTTTTTTTCATTTTTTTTGTTTTTCTTTGTCTTCTAGCACTTCTTTACTTTTGGTTGCTCAAAGAAGTTGTGGGCTAATATTGGTTATTTACTGCACCAGTCTTTGAATCATCCATTTCTCTACTGAATCCTGGCTCCTCTTATTGGAGAACTTTTTCTGAACCGTCACCATGATTCTTTCTTCCTAACTAAACTTAGTGGTTCTAAATAACCCTAGTAGAGGAAGCTACTCAATAAATATCTGCTAATGACTGATCATTTGCACATAAGATATTAAAATTTTAGATACATTTTTAGAATGGTTTTGGAATTACTGGAACATTGGAACTCTATTTCCTCTATGGAACATTTGTCACAAATGATGAACAATATTGATATATTATTATTTAAAGTCCATACTTCATTCAAATTGCCATAATTTTTTCATAATGTGCTTTCTCTATTCCAAAGTCTCATTCAAGACACTACATTAATTTTAGTTGTTATGTTCCTTCAGACTTCACTTGGCTGAAGACAGTTTCTAGACTTTCTTTGCCTTTAATAACCTTGACAGTTTTAAAGAGGACTGATCAGCTGTCTTTTGGAATGCCCGTCAACTGGGATTTGTTTGATGTTTTGCTTTCTGGTATGAATGGAGTTATGCATTTTTGGCAGGAAGACCCAGAGGTGAAGTGCCATTTTCATCCCATCATATCAAGGTTACATTCTATCAGGAGGACTTAGCACTATTGATTTTGATCTCGATCACTAGACTGAGACAGTTTCTCAGGTTTCTCTGTGGGATTAGTCCTTTTCCACTTTCCATACTTTACTCTTGGAAGGAGTCACTCTGTGTAGCCCCTACTTAAGGAGTGGAGTGTTTTACTTCACTACCTTGAGGGCTGGATATTTACATAAGCTATTTGGAATACTTCACAGATTATTTATCTACTTCTCCATTTATATGTTTCTTCAATAAGCTACTTATATCCGTAGTCAGTCATTAATATATATTTTATATTTTGGATTATATGATTCAATATCACTTTATTTTATTGCTCAAATTGTTGCCTAGTTGGCCATTGGGAGCTCTTTGCATTGGCTCCTGTGTCCCTTTTACATATCAATGTGCTGTGTTTTTTTCATTTTTTTTGTTTTTCTTTGTCTTCTAGCACTTCTTTACTTTTGGTTGCTCAAAGAAGTTGTGGGCTAATATTGGTTATTTACTGCACCAGTCTTTGAATCATCCATTTCTCTACTGAATCCTGGCTCCTCTTATTGGAGAACGCTATTTGAAATCAAGATCTGAACCCAACGTACTTGTTGTTACAGGGGTGTCATTGCTTTTAGGCCATTTCAGCTGTCAGAATTAGCAAATATGTGTGGGTGTGTGTGTGTTTGTGTGCACTAACACATGCATAGACATATCTAAAATATTTCTGTGTATACCTATATTAAGTTAAACATGAATTTACACTGTCTTCAAGTCTAATTCATTATGATATATACCATATGTGCTGAATGTGAGAAACTTGGTTCCCCAACTGGCCATCCCAAGCATACTGACCTCAGAATTAACCCCAAGCCACTGGTGGAAAATAGTCAACTAGTGCTTCTAGACAGTTCCCTTTACCTTTAGCCTTATATATCCCAGTAGTTCCCAAACTTAAATAGGTCAACACTTTTCCTCCCATTCTCTTAAGTGAAATTGTTTTATACATTTGTAACACAGATTATCTTGTCATATTTTGCTGAGATCCATTGACCTAATTGAGTATTTAAAATTTATGTGTTTAACTTCTCTCTAAGCACTGTACAGTCATGTGAGTTTTGGTAAATACTTAATGTTATATATCAACAAGTATAGTATAGTAATACAAAGAAACTTTACCAAACTTAAAAAAAAAAAAAAAGATATACCTAATCACCTTTCTGCCCATCGTTGAAGTCCTCCCAATCACTGGTATTTTCACCATTATTATAGACTTGCTTTCTCCATAATATCCTATATTTAAAGTAATATATCATGTAGCTATTTCAGGCTTACTTCTTTCACTTAGTAATGTACATTTATGATTCATCCATGTTTTTCATGGCTTGATCAATATTTATCTTTTACTGCTGGTTAATATTATGTTATACAAATTTACCATAATTTGATTGTCCATTCAAATTGAAGGACATCTTGTATGCCCAACATTTTTAGTGATTATAACTGAGGCTTCTTTGAATATTCAGGGTTTTTTGTAGATTATAGCTTTTCAAGTAAACTGAGTAAGCACCTATAAGCAGTATTTTTGGATTCTATAGTAAGGTAAGGCTTAGCTTTGTAAGAAACTACCAGTCTATTTTCCAAAGTGTTTACACATTATGCATTCACACAAGCAATGAGTAAGAGTTTCTTTTACTCCTGATATTTTTATCAACAATATTGCTAATTAGAAAAAAAATATTTTATCCAGTCTAATACGTGGGTAGTTGTAGCTCATTGTTGTTTCATTTTATACAGAACTTTTAATTGAGACTACTCAGGATTCCCTTTTTGGTTAAACAGAATTATACTTAATGTTTTATTCTTTTTCCTCACCCTAGGCAGTTTAATTAAAAAGAACAAAATATTTACCTTGTATCAATCGTTACAGCACAATTGTACATATAAAGCCACATTGACAACACTTAACCTATATTGAGATACATTATATGTGCAAAGGAAGCAGCTGCTGCAAGAATGATTGCACGCTACAGATTTATTAAAAATGAAGTTTCAAGTAATATGTGAGATATTGACAAGCTATGTGTTCTATTAAGTGTGACTAAATTATTAGATTTACTAGATGATGAGATTGACTAGATGGGATGCCATACAAATTGCAAATTAAGTCAGAACTTCTGATGTCTTTGTGTTCTTTTTATGTCCATGAGACAGTGCCCAGTGGGAAGAAAATTAATGGAAATTGTGCTTGTCAGGTCTGGCATTATTTGGAAAGCAAATGATTGGGAAAATAAATAAATTATACAAATGATATTTGACACTTCTTTCAACACATCTTTCAGAAGGACTGACTTCAGATGTTGCCAAAACACATCTGTACAATATGCCTCAAATGAGCAGTTTTACATGAAGCTCAGGTAACTTAGCTGTGAACCCTTTAACTTTTAAGTGTGCACCCCTTTGCATGGTAATAGAATTATACCATGTGAAAGATTAGAAGTGATGTGATCTTGTTTTACAGATAAGAAAATTGAAGCTCTGAAAAAGTCTGCTACCTTTAAAAATCATACAGTTCAATAGATAGGGAGTGAGAAGCCCAATCTCTTGACTGCATTCAATGTGCTTTATTTCAAAATGGAAATTCAAAGGGAATTGGACCCATGTTTCTTTTGCTTCTTGCATTGGCAGGAGAATTCCTTAACACTGCATCACCAGGGAAGCCCTAAAAAGAGCAAGAGATCCTAAATCACACACCTTTACCTGATTTTTCCTATTATAACCCCTTTTGGAATAATCTTTTTTCTGGCTATTTTTTCCTTTACTTTCTTTAGTTTTCCTTCAATAAGTATTTCTTTAATTGTAATAAACTGAAAATTCTGAGCCTGTAAGAGAATGTTCCAGGTGTACATAAAGATTCTTCTCTGATAAACACTGAACAACTTTCAGGAGTATATATTTCACTGCAATTGACTAGGAAAAGTAGAATACTACTTTATAATTAAACACACATATATAAAGAATTAAATTTTGACTTATATTTTATGATAAAACACAAAGCCTTCAAAGGATTTTTATGACTATCTATATTCCTCAAATCTCCAGGTATATAAATTCTCATTTCTCTGCCCTCAGGCAAGTGAAAAGAGAGTTTTGAGAAATTGCCAGAGGTGCTAAAATGGTTGTTAGCATTGGATCTTCCCAGGAGTCACAAACTCTTTCATTGCTAACAAGAATCTCTGTAGAAATTAACCTTTCATGGTATTGCTTACAATGAGAGAAAGGAGGGTTCAATACTAAATTAAGAACAGTATGTCTCTGAAATGTGTTACAAAAGATCTCTCTAATTGTTTCCATGGCAGACAGTTATTCCTCAAAGTTTCAATAAGTCAGTTAATTTTCACAGTTAATGCTCTGTGAAAATTTCAAATATATGCACTAATTTCTTTTCAATCCTTGCACAAAATCAATGGCTTATATGTTAACTATTCAGGGTCTTTGTATACCCAGCTTCTAATCTGAATAAAATGCTATTCATTACTATCTATAAAATGTGATAAAATAACAAATCTAAAGGCTAACTAAAGGCTAACTAAAAAACAAATCTAAAGGTTAACTCATATCCTGTGTTATTAGGATATGAGTTATCACATACAATATACAACACAATAAAAATCATCACAGAGCAAATCAAACTGCCTTATTTTGTGATTTCAATCTTTCTACTGTTTTCTTCATACTCACTGCCACATTTTTTTAAGAATCAAATGCATGTAGCACAAAAAAATGATAGGACAATTGGAATAAAAATAAAAAGCATTGATGAAAACAACTGAAAAGTTTGATTAGATAGGTATGCAGTGGTTTAGTCACTAAGTCACATCTGACTCTTGCAACCCCATGGATCATAGCCTGCAGGCTTCTCCGTCCACGTGATTTCCCAGGCAAGGATACTGGGGTGGGTTGTCATTTCCTTCTCCAAGGAATCTTCCTGATATAGGAATCAAACCTTTGTTTCCTGCATTGCAGGCAAATCCTTTACCAACTGAGTTACAAGGGTATAGGAGACAAAATTAAAGTGGGTGTTTTGGTAAAATGAGGCAGGGGACCTGAATTATTACCATGGCTGGATTGAGAATGTAAACTAGAGCTAGTTTGCCAAGAAAAGACAGTATTTCAGAGCAAAGAGTGACAAGCATGCAATGAATAAGCCATGACTCATTCAGTAGGGCCCTATGGTGATGTCTTCTCTGAGCCTCAGAATCAAAAGGAGTTGAAAAGTTAGTTGACTTTTGAAACTATTCCTTTAAGACTCTTGACTTCCATAACAGTATGACTTCTGGTTTTCTTTCTATATCTTCAACAGCTGCTTTCTCTCCAATACTTTTGCTGGTAATTCCATATCTTTCTTACATCTTGAGTTCTTAAGCTTTCATCTCATCTCTTTCTTCATTGTCTTGGTTTTAGGAATTATCTATAAATCACAGACTCACAAATTTTTATCTCCCGTACAGAACTTCTGAATTCTTGATCTGATGACTCAGCTGCTTTTTTCATATCTTCACTTAGATGCCTCATAACTATCTCAAACTTCAGACATCCAAAATTAAAACTAATTTTCCACATCAAATTTACACATATCTCAGTCTTTCACTGATGAGTGAATCATACATCATCAATATAGTTTCTAAAGCCAGAAAAATGGCTTCTTAAAGAATCCCCACCACCTTTACTCTGTATGTCATCATTTTTATTATACTTCTAAAAATATGAAATGTTTTTCCACTTCTCTCACTATATAATTTTTCAACTGAAACCCATAATTTGCACTTGTACTACTTTAACAATTTTCTAACTTATCTTCCTGTTTCATTCATGACCTCCTGCAATCCATGGTTACCACGTAGCCATAAAAATTTACTTTTAAAACTTAAAATCTATTATTACACTTTCCTTCCCCAAACTTTTCAATGACTTTGAAATACTTCTAAAAATGTTCACTTTGAAATGTTAGCTTGTTTCAATTTTATTTCATTGGCAATATAAATTCCAAAAATACTTATGAATTATCTATAATGAAGAGTTCAAGTTCTAAACATTGCTGGGTAAATCAAATATTAAAAAGTTTGCTACTGGGCTTCCCTGGTGGTCAAGTGGGTAGGGAATCTGCCTTGCAGTACAAGGGGCACTGGGTTTGATCCCTGGCCCCGGAGGGTCTCCTGTGCTGTGGAACAGCTGGACCGGATATGTTCGACAATGAGCTAGCTCTCTGGAGCACATGCACCCAGAGCCAGTGCTCTGCAATGAGAGAGGCCACTGCGATGGGCGGCCCACACATACGAAAGAATAAAGATGGATGAAAAATAATAAATAACTAAGAAGCAGCTCATGATATGAAGTTAAAAAAAAAGTTTGCTACTATATTTAAACTTAAATTTTAGTGAAAATAACCACTATATTTTGAGTGAGTATTTACAATACTGTTACTTAACTCATTCAATAACCCAATGAGAGAATTAGAAATTTTCACATATATCTTCAACATCAATGTCTTTATATCAGGAAAACCAGCAAAGCCATGTTTTAACTAGTCTAATATAATTTTATAAAATAATTAATTTATTCAGTAAATGTCCATTGGGAAACTACTATGCAGCAAAGAATTGAACAGTGACAACAAAAGATTTCTTGCCTTCAATTTAGATTTCACTCTAGATGTGAATATTGACAAATTATAAGATAAACGTGTTATATGTTAGTTGCAAATACTTCAGAGAAAATTAGAAGGGAGATGAGGTATTAGAGATGAAGTTTGTATCTAGGTGAGGCCTACAGGCCCCAGTGAGAATAGGATATTTATTGAAGACTTGGAATGTTGAGGGAATAAGCCATTTATAGACTTATGGAAAGACTGGTGTGGACAAAGCCTTGTCAAATACAAATATTCTGAGGCAGGATCATGCTTTATGTGTTCTTAGAGTGCCAGGAAGACCAATGGAGTTGTAACAAATTGCATTGAGGCTAGTATGAATTTAAGAGAACAGACTTTGGACACAGTGGGGGAATGAGAGGATGGGATGAACTGAGAGAGCAGCACTGACATATACACACTACCATAGTGTAGACAGCTAGTGGGAAGCTTCTGTCTAGGCTCAGGGAGCTCAACCTGAGGCTCTGTGACAGCCCAGAGGGGTCCAGTGGGGTGGGGGAGGGAGCAGGTTCAAGAGGGAGGGGACATATGACATGTGTGTACTTACAGCTAATTCACTTTGCCGTATGGTAGAAGCCAGTACAGTACTATAAAGCAATTATCCTCCAATTAAAGAAAGAAATATAATATGGTGTCTTGGTTACCTAGGGCTCCTGGAAGAAGTCAAAACTTAGAGGCTTAATGCAACAAAACATACTCTAGGAACAGCTGGACCGGATATGTTCGACAATGAGCTAGCTCTCTGGAGCACATGCACCCAGAGCCAGTGCTCTGCAATGAGAGAGGCCACTGCGATGGGCGGCCCACACATACGAAAGAATAAAGATGGATGAAAAATAATAAATAACTAAGAAGCAGCTCATGATATGAAGTTAAAAAAAAAGTTTGCTACTATATTTAAACTTAAATTTTAGTGAAAATAACCACTATATTTTGAGTGAGTATTTACAATACTGTTACTTAACTCATTCAATAACCCAATGAGAGAATTAGAAATTTTCACATATATCTTCAACATCAATGTCTTTATATCAGGAAAACCAGCAAAGCCATGTTTTAACTAGTCTAATATAATTTTATAAAATAATTAATTTATTCAGTAAATGTCCATTGGGAAACTACTATGCAGCAAAGAATTGAACAGTGACAACAAAAGATTTCTTGCCTTCAATTTAGATTTCACTCTAGATGTGAATATTGACAAATTATAAGATAAACGTGTTATATGTTAGTTGCAAATACTTCAGAGAAAATTAGAAGGGAGATGAGGTATTAGAGATGAAGTTTGTATCTAGGTGAGGCCTACAGGCCCCAGTGAGAATAGGATATTTATTGAAGACTTGGAATGTTGAGGGAATAAGCCATTTATAGACTTATGGAAAGACTGGTGTGGACAAAGCCTTGTCAAATACAAATATTCTGAGGCAGGATCATGCTTTATGTGTTCTTAGAGTGCCAGGAAGACCAATGGAGTTGTAACAAATTGCATTGAGGCTAGTATGAATTTAAGAGAACAGACTTTGGACACAGTGGGGGAATGAGAGGATGGGATGAACTGAGAGAGCAGCACTGACATATACACACTACCATAGTGTAGACAGCTAGTGGGAAGCTTCTGTCTAGGCTCAGGGAGCTCAACCTGAGGCTCTGTGACAGCCCAGAGGGGTCCAGTGGGGTGGGGGAGGGAGCAGGTTCAAGAGGGAGGGGACATATGACATGTGTGTACTTACAGCTAATTCACTTTGCCGTATGGTAGAAGCCAGTACAGTACTATAAAGCAATTATCCTCCAATTAAAGAAAGAAATATAATATGGTGTCTTGGTTACCTAGGGCTCCTGGAAGAAGTACCAAAACTTAGAGGCTTAATGCAACAAAAACATACTCTAGTATCATTCTGGAAGCTGAAAATCTGAAATTAAGGTATTATCAGGTCCATGCTCTCTCTGATCCTCCCCTAGGGCTTTTCTTGTCTTTTGCTGTCTTCTGGTGTTTGCCAGCAATCTTTGGCATCTTTCATTTATGGGAGCATGACTCCAACCTCTGCCTCAGTTTTACATGTCTTCCCTCTGTGTACATCTTCCTATCTTTTTTATCTTCTTTCAGGGGCAATAGTCATGGATTAGAGCCCACCATAACCAAGGGTGACCTTTTCTTAACTATTTATATCTGCAAAGACCCTATTTCCAAATAAGATCACATTCTTGAGTGCCAGGGATGACCTGCACCTATTTGCTGGTGGGTACAATTCAATTTACAATAGTCACATTCCAAGCCTCCATGGGGATGTGACTTTCAGGGAGATAATCAACCCACAACAGTCCCCTGTCTGACCTCCAATGATTCACATCCATTATGTGTGAAAAATGTATTCATCCCATCCCAACATTTCTAAAAGTCTTAGAACTTCAAGCATTAGACAAGAAGTCTCAAATCTAAAGGTCAACTCAAAGAACCTCAAATTTTATCATCTGAGTCAAGTATGGATAAGATTCTGGGTATGTTCCATCCTGGGACAAAATTCTTCTCTATCTACAGGCTTTTGAAATTAAATATATATATATATTTTTTTTTTCTTCCAAAATATAATGGTGAATCAAACATAGCGTAGACATTCCCATTCTAAAAAGAAAAAATGGAAGAAATAAAGGGGTTGTTAGCCTAAATCAAGTTTACATTTAATCAGGGCAATTCCATGAGGTTTCAAGGCGTCATAGTAACCCACTGTGGCTAAATGGTCTGCTTTTTCTACCATTCAGGACCATGACCCCACCCTCTCCGTCCTTTCAGCCCAGGCTGTCAGTATTTCTGCTGGTAAAATGAAAACTTTAAAAAAACAAAAACCAAAAAACCTTATTGATATTTCATCAATATTAAGGGGACACTATTAGACATGAGGATTTTTCACTGGTCCTCTTGCATAACTCCCTCCTCTTCCTTTTTTTCTATTGAGACTGTGGATTGGATCCACCCATGAGTCACTCATCCAATTTTTTTTCCAGAAGTTTGTCTGGCTAAACGGTTGGCTCTGTCTCCACAGAGCATAAGCTGAGAATTTTTCAAATTATTGTGTGTTGATTTAATTTTTGCCCTGCAGTTCTTTCACAAATTTACCTTCCTTTACTCATATTTTACCATAAGCAGCAAGGATAAAACAGATTTCAGCTTTTTTGTTTATCTGGATATCACCTCAACTAAACATTCAAGTTTATTGTTTATAAATTCTATTTTCCACTCAATGATAGAACATGATTCAGCCAAGTTTACTGTTACCTTATAACAAGTTACTTTGTAACAAAGATTGCTTTCCCTCCAGAATCTATTAACAGGTTCTTCATTTTTCTCTGAGATTTTACCCCAAGTATCCTTAATGCCTATTTATCTACTGATAATGTCTTCAAGACAGGTAGACTTTTTTCCAACATATATTGCAAAACTCCTTCAACATCTATTCAGTATCCAATTCCAAAACGAATTCAATATTTGTGTATTTGTTATAGCCACACTCTACTTGCAGGTATCAAAATCTGTATTAGCATTCTTTTGGAGAAATCTAAAGGTCAACTCAAAGAACCTCAAATTTTATCATCTGAGTCAAGTATGGATAAGATTCTGGGTATGTTCCATCCTGGGACAAAATTCTTCTCTATCTACAGGCTTTTGAAATTAAATATATATATTTTTTTTTTCTTCCAAAATATAATGGTGAATCAAACATAGCGTAGACATTCCCATTCTAAAAAGAAAAAATGGAAGAAATAAAGGGGTTGTTAGCCTAAATCAAGTTTACATTTAATCAGGGCAATTCCATGAGGTTTCAAGGCGTCATAGTAACCCACTGTGGCTAAATGGTCTGCTTTTTCTACCATTCAGGACCATGACCCCACCCTCTCCGTCCTTTCAGCCCAGGCTGTCAGTATTTCTGCTGGTAAAATGAAAACTTTAAAAAAACAAAAACCAAAAAACCTTATTGATATTTCATCAATATTAAGGGGACACTATTAGACATGAGGATTTTTCACTGGTCCTCTTGCATAACTCCCTCCTCTTCCTTTTTTTCTATTGAGACTGTGGATTGGATCCACCCATGAGTCACTCATCCAATTTTTTTTCCAGAAGTTTGTCTGGCTAAACGGTTGGCTCTGTCTCCACAGAGCATAAGCTGAGAATTTTTCAAATTATTGTGTGTTGATTTAATTTTTGCCCTGCAGTTCTTTCACAAATTTACCTTCCTTTACTCATATTTTACCATAAGCAGCAAGGATAAAACAGATTTCAGCTTTTTTGTTTATCTGGATATCACCTCAACTAAACATTCAAGTTTATTGTTTATAAATTCTATTTTCCACTCAATGATAGAACATGATTCAGCCAAGTTTACTGTTACCTTATAACAAGTTACTTTGTAACAAAGATTGCTTTCCCTCCAGAATCTATTAACAGGTTCTTCATTTTTCTCTGAGATTTTACCCCAAGTATCCTTAATGCCTATTTATCTACTGATAATGTCTTCAAGACAGGTAGACTTTTTTCCAACATATATTGCAAAACTCCTTCAACATCTATTCAGTATCCAATTCCAAAACGAATTCAATATTTGTGTATTTGTTATAGCCACACTCTACTTGCAGGTATCAAAATCTGTATTAGCATTCTTTTGGAGGAAATAATTAAGAGAAAGTGATTGCCAGTTGACCCATAAGCTTGTCCTGAGTAACTGGAGGCTCCTCAGTCTCCTTTATTTTAGAATATACATTCTGCTCACTGTTTCCACAGCCAGAATACTTTCCAAGTACATAGCTTTGAAAGAATAAGGAGCTATTTTTTTTTTTTTTACAATGGCATAATTTTCTACATTTGTCTTTGAAGTTTTAAATTGTCATTTGATTAAATAGTGCATGCCTGCTAAGTCACTTCAGTCCTGTCTGACTCTTTGTGACCCTATGGACTGTAGCTTGCCAGTCTCCTCTGTCCACAGGATTCACCAGGCAAAAACACTGGATTGGATTGCCATGTCCTCCTCCAGGGGATCTTCCTGACCCAGGGATTGAACATGCATCTATTGCATCTTCTGCATTGGTAGATGCTCTTTACCTTGAGCACCACATGGGAAGCCCTTATTAAACAGACACTTATGTATTATTATTTCTCAATGACCTATGATCCTATTAAACCACGTGTTTTAAAGCTTTTGATATTTTTGATAGACTTCCTCAAAATCAAATTCTAAATTGTCTTATTCATCTTGAACTAACTCTGCTTTCAGAGGATTTTCCAGTTCCCTGGAACACCTCAAAATATCTGTTCTCTCTCCTTATAAAAAAGAAATATTAAACTAACAATACTTAGTTTTGCACAGGGGCTTTTGCAAAAAATGTTCCTGCAAAAGTGCAAGGGGATTCACAGAAAAGACAGACAAACACAGGTTTCTGATAACAAAGATCGATTTACCTTCACATGGGAGTGACAATCATGGAAATTTCAAGTGCTGCCCCAAGGCCACCTGCACAGCCCCAGAAGATGTCATGTGATGGTAGCCCGAAACCTACTCACTCTTGTTCTCCACATCAGTAAAATGGGTCCATTCCATTAATGATATAGTGCTAAATGTGAACACTTGTTTCTGCTGTAGGGCACTGTGTAGACTTTGCTGGAACCTCTAAAAGAGGATGGGACTGAGCACACAGAAACTCCAAGGTCCAAATCCTGCCATAAAGTTTTGGGAGTTATTTGGTTGCATAAGATTGCAAGTTGTGATTGATAAGATGCAAATCTTGTTATTATTTAGTTACAAAGTTGTGTCCGACTCTTTAATGACCCCATGGACTGTAGGCTGCCAGCCTCTGTCCATGAAATTCTCTAGGCAAGAATACTGGAGTGGCTACCATTCCCTCCTCCAGGGGATCTTCCCAACCCAGGGATTGAACCCAGGTCTCCTGCATTGCTGGCTGGTTCTTTACTATCTGAGCCACAAGGGAAGCCTGGCATGTTGATAACTTAAATTTGTTAAATTTAAAAATAATTTTTTTTAATTTTTTAAGTTATTTTTAAATTTAACAAATTTAAATTATCAATCAGTTGGTCTTCACGGGTGACTCAGTGGTAAAGAATCTGCCTGCCAATGCAGGAAACACAGGAGATTAGGGTTTGATCCCTGGGTGGGGAATATTTCCAGGGGGAGAAATGAAAACTCATTCCAATATTCTTGCCTGGAAAATCCTATGGACAGAGCAGTCTGGTGGGTTAGTCTATACAGTCTCAAACAATTGGACATGACTAAGTGACTGAGCACACACACAAGTGCCTAATACCTCATACTCCAGATTGGGACCTCTTCCAAGACAGTCTGGTTTCCCAGGTGGCACTAGTGGTAAAGAACCCACTTGCCAATGTAGCAGACATAGGAAACGGGTTTGAACCCTACATCAGGAAGATTCCCTGTAGGAGGTCATGGCCACCAACTCCAGTATTCTTGCCCGGAGAATTCCATGGACAAGGAGCCTGGCAGGCTACAATGCACATGGTCGCAGAGAGTCAGACATGACTGAAGTGATTTAGGACTCATGCACACAGGCCAAGACACTCAAAACTGTAAAGCTATGAAAGTTATGGAAAACAGCTATTCCCCAGCTCTCACTGTGAATCCACGTGCTATGGTTTAGATCCATCATGTCTGGGGAAAGAGTTATGCATTGGAATTTGCAATGAGACATCCATGGGGATGGGTGCGTCCCTTTGCACCTACGGGTGAGTGGGAACTACTCAGTTTCCAGTGGGATCCTATTGTCCTGCTACAAGCTGGATCTGTGAAAATATACTGTACTTGGAATGGAACATACACCATCAAGAGAGAGGAGAAAGTGAGTGTCCTCACCTAGAATATCCTACCTCCAGTCCATCTTCTCATGCCTGACAGTGTTGCCACTCCTGGACAAGAGGCACAGTCTGCATGACCAGGTCAAGCCCCTAAAGCTGCCATCTTCCCTCTCCACAAGACCAGACGGACATATTCTGTCCATTTGTTATGATCATTTGGCCACTGTTTTGATCCCTTCCTGAAAGAACCTGAAATATGAAATAACCTGAAAGATGTCATAGCACACACAGAAAGTATACCAAATTCCAGAAAATAATTTTTTAATTTTTAATTTTTAATTATTTAAATTACAATTTAATTTCAACGTTGGTCTTCACGGGTGACTCAGTGGTAAAGAATCTGCCTGCCAATGCAGGAAACACAGGAGATTAGGGTTTGATCCCTGGGTGGGGAATATTTCCAGGGGGAGAAATGAAAACTCATTCCAATATTCTTGCCTGGAAAATCCTATGGACAGAGCAGTCTGGTGGGTTAGTCTATACAGTCTCAAACAATTGGACATGACTAAGTGACTGAGCACACACACAAGTGCCTAATACCTCATACTCCAGATTGGGACCTCTTCCAAGACAGTCTGGTTTCCCAGGTGGCACTAGTGGTAAAGAACCCACTTGCCAATGTAGCAGACATAGGAAACGGGTTTGAACCCTACATCAGGAAGATTCCCTGTAGGAGGTCATGGCCACCAACTCCAGTATTCTTGCCCGGAGAATTCCATGGACAAGGAGCCTGGCAGGCTACAATGCACATGGTCGCAGAGAGTCAGACATGACTGAAGTGATTTAGGACTCATGCACACAGGCCAAGACACTCAAAACTGTAAAGCTATGAAAGTTATGGAAAACAGCTATTCCCCAGCTCTCACTGTGAATCCACGTGCTATGGTTTAGATCCATCATGTCTGGGGAAAGAGTTATGCATTGGAATTTGCAATGAGACATCCATGGGGATGGGTGCGTCCCTTTGCACCTACGGGTGAGTGGGAACTACTCAGTTTCCAGTGGGATCCTATTGTCCTGCTACAAGCTGGATCTGTGAAAATATACTGTACTTGGAATGGAACATACACCATCAAGAGAGAGGAGAAAGTGAGTGTCCTCACCTAGAATATCCTACCTCCAGTCCATCTTCTCATGCCTGACAGTGTTGCCACTCCTGGACAAGAGGCACAGTCTGCATGACCAGGTCAAGCCCCTAAAGCTGCCATCTTCCCTCTCCACAAGACCAGACGGACATATTCTGTCCATTTGTTATGATCATTTGGCCACTGTTTTGATCCCTTCCTGAAAGAACCTGAAATATGAAATAACCTGAAAGATGTCATAGCACACACAGAAAGTATACCAAATTCACCCAGCAAGCCTTACATGATAAGCCAACAAAGCCTATTCTTATTGAACACTGAAATATCTTTAATGAGAAAATCTGTTCTCCTAACTAGGATGATTTGGGGCATAGTTACTGCCTCATAAGAGTGTGGTTGTTTGATTTCCTTTTTCTTTTTTTTTTTTGTTTTTCGCATTCTATTTATTTTAAAGTTTTTTACAGAGTTTTGTTGTTCACAGACATGTATATTCCCAGATCTCGATTTTCTAAACAATATATTATGTCCTCATACTTGACAAGTCTGTTAAAGTGTCATCTTTATTAAATCACATGTGAACACCCTGATGACCCAACCCCAAGTCTAAAGGACTTAATAAATCAGTGGTCCCAATCATGGGACTTTTGGCAGAAAAAATATTACTTATTTTGGGAATCATTATCTTAATCTGAGCTTTCTCCTGCATGTGCCTATACTGTTGCTGTGGTGTTTGCATCCATGCAGCCAGATGGCCACCAAAGGAGCGCCCCCCATGCTGGTGAAACCTGACAGCTCACAGCGTACTGAGGAAGATGGGGCATGTGTGACTGTCAGAGTTGGTCATGAGGGATGCAGTCTTGGAGGAAGTGATCAAGAGGATGTAACTGCAAGCTGAAAACAGGCAATTAGAGGCTCCTTACTGGCTCCTCTGTTGTTGGAATGTCAGTTTGCCCACTGTTTCCATAGCCAGAGCCATTGCAAGGATGTAGCCTTGACAGAAAATTCTTTTTCCAAATTAGGTCATATACACAGGTCTCACTGATTACAATTTCCACATATCTTTTGTAAATTTGGAATGGAACATACACCATCAAGAGAGAGGAGAAAGTGAGTGTCCTCACCTAGAATATCCTACCTCCAGTCCATCTTCTCATGCCTGACAGTGTTGCCACTCCTGGACAAGAGGCACAGTCTGCATGACCAGGTCAAGCCCCTAAAGCTGCCATCTTCCCTCTCCACAAGACCAGACGGACATATTCTGTCCATTTGTTATGATCATTTGGCCACTGTTTTGATCCCTTCCTGAAAGAACCTGAAATATGAAATAACCTGAAAGATGTCATAGCACACACAGAAAGTATACCAAATTCACCCAGCAAGCCTTACATGATAAGCCAACAAAGCCTATTCTTATTGAACACTGAAATATCTTTAATGAGAAAATCTGTTCTCCTAACTAGGATGATTTGGGGCATAGTTACTGCCTCATAAGAGTGTGGTTGTTTGATTTCCTTTTTCTTTTTTTTTTTTGTTTTTCGCATTCTATTTATTTTAAAGTTTTTTACAGAGTTTTGTTGTTCACAGACATGTATATTCCCAGATCTCGATTTTCTAAACAATATATTATGTCCTCATACTTGACAAGTCTGTTAAAGTGTCATCTTTATTAAATCACATGTGAACACCCTGATGACCCAACCCCAAGTCTAAAGGACTTAATAAATCAGTGGTCCCAATCATGGGACTTTTGGCAGAAAAAATATTACTTATTTTGGGAATCATTATCTTAATCTGAGCTTTCTCCTGCATGTGCCTATACTGTTGCTGTGGTGTTTGCATCCATGCAGCCAGATGGCCACCAAAGGAGCGCCCCCCATGCTGGTGAAACCTGACAGCTCACAGCGTACTGAGGAAGATGGGGCATGTGTGACTGTCAGAGTTGGTCATGAGGGATGCAGTCTTGGAGGAAGTGATCAAGAGGATGTAACTGCAAGCTGAAAACAGGCAATTAGAGGCTCCTTACTGGCTCCTCTGTTGTTGGAATGTCAGTTTGCCCACTGTTTCCATAGCCAGAGCCATTGCAAGGATGTAGCCTTGACAGAAAATTCTTTTTCCAAATTAGGTCATATACACAGGTCTCACTGATTACAATTTCCACATATCTTTTGTGGGACGAGCGGTTGAACCCACAACAATATGATGTCATACACATTAGTTTCATTTGTACCATATATTTGTAATGCCATATTTGTACCATATATTTGTCTCTGATTTCCTGCAGTTGGCAGTTAAGAGGGTTTATCATGCTCATGCTCAGTAGCTAAGCCATGTCTGAGTCCTTTGTGATCCCATGGACTGTAGCCCTCCAGTCTCCTCTGTCAATGGGATTTCCTAGGCAAGAAAACTGGAATGGGTTGCCATTTCCCCCTCCAGGGGATCTTCCTGACCCAGAGACTGAACCTGCATCTCTGTGTCTCCTTCATGGGCAGGCAGATTCTTTACCACTGAGACACCTGGGAAGCCCAAGAGGGTTTATAGAGACAAATAAATATATCATGTCTGCCTAAATGCAAGGTGTTTTTTCTTCTGGAAAGGTGATTTAATATTTCCAGTTAGTGATAATAATGTTTAACACACTGTCTAGATTTATACAATGAGCAAAGAAGGGGCAAACAAATGAGATCCTGAATATAAGTCACAGAGTAAATAGGAGGGTCATTTTCCAAATGAGGAAGGTAAAAGAAGGAAGGTTTAGGCCAAACTATCATAAGACAGGTTGGGCAAGTTAAATTTGGAAGACCTACTAGGCACTGATACTGAATTGGTAGGTATATAGAGGAATATTGAGTTCAGAGTGAAAGTATAGTCTGGAGATATAAACATGCAGTCATCAACACATAATTAAATATTAATAAATGAGAGTGTGGTACTTAGATAAAATAAGAGATATATACTTTGTCTGTATCTCCAGTTCCTGGCACAGAAGTCCTAAAACTCTTGAAGTTTTCTGAGTGATAGTGATGAGAAGGACATTTTTGTTTAATTTAAAATAATTCCATTTTAACCACACTTGGGCTTACGCTAAAGAGGTGACTCAGGAAATAGAGGCTGGTTGCCAGTGGAACAACCAATCATGAGATTAGGGTCTCGGAAATGTTATGTTTACACAGTGTCCTCTGGGAAGGGGACAGTGGGACTGAATATTGACTTGATCACCAGTACCTAATAATTTAATCAATCATACCTATGTAATAGGCCTCCATAAAACCCCTCAACGATGGGTTTAAAGAGTTTCTGAGTTAGTGACCACATGGAGGTGCTGGGAGCGTGACATACCCAGAGGGCCATGGAAGTTCTGTAGAAGTCCCTTCCAGAGTTCTGGAAGTCCCTTCCCTGCACTCTGTGATATGCACCTCTTCATTGGTTATTTCTCTGTACTTTTAAAATATCTTTTATAATGAAAACATCCAAGTACATCTCACTCTGAGTTTTGAGAGTCTAGAGTTCCAGTGAATTGTCAAAACTGAGGAAGAGGTTACGAGGAAGAGGAAACTGCAGTCTATAGCTGGTTCTCAAAAGTACAGAAACTGCAGATATGCAATTAACATCTGAAATGGAGGCGTTCTTGAGGGACTGAGGCTTTAAACTGTGAGTGATAGTGGTGAGAAGGGTATCTAGTGCTAGGATGAATTAAATCATAGGACAATAAATTGATATCCACAGAGAAATGTAGATAATTGCTTGATGTGAAAAATCCTTTGGTGGTGTTAGAAGTGTCCTATGTGTAGAGGGGATCAAGTTTATCTTTGAATGAGGCTGCAAGTGATCATCAAGGGAGTGAGTGTAAACAGAAAAACTGGGATAAGGGGAAAACTCTGGAACACTTTGAAGTCCATTGGGGGAGATGATTTTTAAAAAAGAACAACAAGAAAATGTCCAGCATCTTCAGTTCTCAGGTTGATTCAGTTATGGGATTTTTTGTTGATTTATGATTCTATTACTCAAAAATTTCTCTTCAACCCCAAATGTCAATTTATATAATACTCCGACTATTGTTGCATTTCTTGGCCTATAGGTTTTATGTGTATTTCTACTGTTACTTTGCTTGCACAAAATAGTATAGTTTACCTATGCCTTCCTGCCTTACATTTGTTGTTTCCTTCTCTTCCTTACTAATAAATGTTTTTGATAGCATTTTTCTTTTCCAGAATACAATACTTTCATCTGCTTTAGTAACATGTTTGGGAGATATAATTTCTCCTCAATGATTTTTTTTTTATTGCTGTCATGGAATGTATTTGTTGCTTCTTGGTCAACAGAAGTTGCTTCTCTTGTTATCTTGACATTCTTTTGAAAGCCAAATCTCTTTCTAAAATTATCAAACCATCCTTTGTTGGCTTTAAATCCCCAACTGTAGATCCTTCATTTTCCTTTTGCTCTAAGTTACCATTTAATAACTTCATTTTCTTCTCAAATTATATTAGAATCTACAGGCATGTCTTCCTTACCCTGCACCTACACAGAAACTGCATTTTCAATATATGAGTAAATGGTATTTCTCAAAAAAAAAAAATGTGCTAGGTTTTTGCACCTATATCCTCTACTGGTGTAACTACTCAAATTTCCTTTTTCTCTGTTTTTAACTAAGGTTCTTAGACTGGACTCATTTCTCTTAAAGTGATGGACAACCACAGCTGCATCCCTGTGGAAGGGAAATGCAATCCTCTCCAGTATTCCTGCTTGGATAATTCCATGGACCTAGAACCTGGCAGGAAACAGTCCATAAGGTCACAAAGAGTTGGACACTATTAGTCATTTAGTTGTGTCTGTCTTTTTGTGGCCCTATTGCAGGCATACTCTTTACCATCTGAGCCATCAGGGAATTAAGTTTAAAATGAGGGCTTTGAGGTGGGCGTAATCTAATCTGACTAGTGTCCTAATGAGAAGAGGAGAATAGGATACATAAAAAGACACTAGGGTTGTGCAGGCAAAGATGAAGGAGTGTGGGAAGGTAGAGAGAGATAGTGGTCATCTGCAAGTCAAGGAGAGACTCCTCCAGTTAAGGTCTTGGGCATTTAGCCCCCAGAACTATGAGAAATAAATTTGTTTTCTAAACCACTCAGTCTTTGATATTTTGTTATGTTAGCACTTGAAAACTAATATACTAATAAAGACTTTTTGCATATGTAATCACAAGTTCTAAAGAATGACAAAGGAAGAAGATGTGCTTAACATTAAAACCACACCAAATATAGTTCAATCGGTGATGATTTAGAAGCAATTTTAGACATTGAGAAAACTAACATCATTATCATCAGATGAATTGTTACTATATTTCAGTTGTAAATGCCACCTAAGAGTGTCACCCAGACAGATAAACTACAACAGATTTTTGACTTTTTATTTTATTTTAAGATATTGAGTCTAGAAAAAATCAATTAAAATAATCATCTTGCTGTGAATGATTTAGCAATAAATTCTAATGATGTTTCATTTACTATTAGATAAGAAAAATGAAATATATATTGCTGAAAATATCAATAAACTATATTAATCTTTCCTTTTTGAATACCTTAGAGATAAAGAAATTTATATATGATAACATCATAGGAGGCAGAGACTGTACAGATGAAAATTTTAATTTGATATTCCTATTAACTTAGTATGAAACTTTGTGCACAGTCATTGGAATGTTAAAAAAATAAAAAAAACTTTACAACTTCTTTCTCTTTCCTCTATCTCATTTTTTCTCTCTTTTGGTACTTTATTGAGAAGTACCTCAAGAAATTTCTTATTTGGGGGGGTTGATTTAATGTGCAATGTTTTCTAAAAATTTTTAAAGAGAAACATTTGTCAAAGATTTTATTTATTTGCTCAGAGTCTATTATTTTATATTTTCTGTAAATATCTTATGTAGTGTTTTTATAGCACTTATCACATTCTGAAAAATAAGTATATTGTTGGCTTTCCTGTTCAATGTAATTGTCTCAGTTCTTAGCTCTGTGCATGGTTACTTTAGTAAGGCTTTACTAAATTAAAGATTTGTTCAAAGAGAAAAAAGTTGTAAGATAAATACAAATGTTTACAATACTGTGCTATCTTTTGATTAACTATTTCCAAATATTTATAGAATACACATAGAACAGTGTTTTGGATAAAACCATATAGATGTATACAGAGAACAGCCAACTAGGCAGGAGTGATGGAGGCAAGAGCTCTTTGTTCAAACAAAGAGAATGTTTTTGTTTGATCAGGCAATATATAAAAGTACCATAAAAATAAAATAAAATGAGTTATCTCTTACTAACCTAATCGTAAGTCAACTTTATCTTTTGCATGCATGTAAAATATATCTGTATATATATATAAATATACTATAATATACTATAATTACATAGACACATACACATACATGTATTTTTATACAAATTGTATATATGTTTACAATTTCTAGATAGATGCCCTATTTTCAAAGAACTTGTTAGAGAATTGGGAAAAGGCTTAATATTCCAGAAAATAACTAAACCTTGTAAAGGCACAAACGTTGCATGTGACTCATACTGTGGTTGTTCCTTTCTTTAGTTTCAGAAAGGTAATGTCAAAGAGAGATGGTACAAAGTCTTAATTTGCAGTGATTATCTGAATCACAGAGACAGTGAACCAAGTTAATAACCCTTCTTTAAAGAGCATTCATGTGTGAACTTAATGTAAAGGCTAATTTACTGAAAGGAAAATGTAACGGTTAAACAAATGAAAGAAAGTGCATAATGAGTGTGTGTACTCTGAATCACAGATGAACAAATTATACTGTTAACCTTAGGAGAATTATACCCACCAACTAAAGGCTGTTTAGTTAGATCTGAAGATAAAATTCTCTCTTACTCTGTCTAGTTGATTTCACTGGTATAAACTCTGGGGCAGAATAATATTTACAATAAGCAGGCATTACAGTTAAGGGTGGGAAGAACTGGATTATAAAGTGCAGGGGAAATTCATGCCCTTTTTGCTTTCATTACATCTAGAACTGCACATGGGAGTATGTAGTGTTTATAGCACTTATCACATTCTGAAAAATAAGTATATTGTTGGCTTTCCTGTTCAATGTAATTGTCTCAGTTCTTAGCTCTGTGCATGGTTACTTTAGTAAGGCTTTACTAAATTAAAGATTTGTTCAAAGAGAAAAAAGTTGTAAGATAAATACAAATGTTTACAATACTGTGCTATCTTTTGATTAACTATTTCCAAATATTTATAGAATACACATAGAACAGTGTTTTGGATAAAACCATATAGATGTATACAGAGAACAGCCAACTAGGCAGGAGTGATGGAGGCAAGAGCTCTTTGTTCAAACAAAGAGAATGTTTTTGTTTGATCAGGCAATATATAAAAGTACCATAAAAATAAAATAAAATGAGTTATCTCTTACTAACCTAATCGTAAGTCAACTTTATCTTTTGCATGCATGTAAAATATATCTGTATATATATATAAATATACTATAATATACTATAATTACATAGACACATACACATACATGTATTTTTATACAAATTGTATATATGTTTACAATTTCTAGATAGATGCCCTATTTTCAAAGAACTTGTTAGAGAATTGGGAAAAGGCTTAATATTCCAGAAAATAACTAAACCTTGTAAAGGCACAAACGTTGCATGTGACTCATACTGTGGTTGTTCCTTTCTTTAGTTTCAGAAAGGTAATGTCAAAGAGAGATGGTACAAAGTCTTAATTTGCAGTGATTATCTGAATCACAGAGACAGTGAACCAAGTTAATAACCCTTCTTTAAAGAGCATTCATGTGTGAACTTAATGTAAAGGCTAATTTACTGAAAGGAAAATGTAACGGTTAAACAAATGAAAGAAAGTGCATAATGAGTGTGTGTACTCTGAATCACAGATGAACAAATTATACTGTTAACCTTAGGAGAATTATACCCACCAACTAAAGGCTGTTTAGTTAGATCTGAAGATAAAATTCTCTCTTACTCTGTCTAGTTGATTTCACTGGTATAAACTCTGGGGCAGAATAATATTTACAATAAGCAGGCATTACAGTTAAGGGTGGGAAGAACTGGATTATAAAGTGCAGGGGAAATTCATGCCCTTTTTGCTTTCATTACATCTAGAACTGCACATGGGAGACTATCTCTTGCATAATGGTTTCTATATAGATTGCAAATGAATTGAACAGAAACTGTGCATGCAAAGACCATTCACTCATTCCTTTCTTATTTGTGTTGCTATAATTTATTCTTTTCTGAATAAAGTCTTTCACTATCTCAGATTTAACCTAGTCCAACCCAAAAATTAGATATAAATTAGCAACACAGATCTGAAAAGGAGTACTAAGATTAATGCAAGTCTAAACTCATCAGTAGTTAACCAAAGGAGTCAGAGATAGTAAAGGACCAGCAAGAGTCATTTATAAGGTACAAACACATTTGTTGACTTCTACTCCAGTACTTTCTCCATCATAACACGCCATTCATGGCAAGACCCTAAATTCTTCATAATATCATGGTAAGAAGTGATAGTACAGAACCATATCTATGTATGACTATAAAATCAATACTAAATAAATTTATTCCCAAAATGAAAAGTAGGCCTCAAATCCATAGCAATATTTCAGAAAGACCCAGTACAGCTTCTTATCCAATTATTTTAATTGTGACAAAATACATATAACATAAAATTTATCATCTTATCCATTTTTAAATACATGTTGTTGTTAAGCCACCAAGCTGTGTCCCACTCTTCATGATCCCATGGACTGTAGCATGCCAGGCTTCCCTGTCCCTCACTGTCTCCTGGAGTTTGCCCATTTTCATGTCCATTGTATCAGTGATGCAATCCAACCATCTCATCCTTTCGACCTCTCATTCTTTTTAAATGCATAGGTCAATGGTGTTAAGTACCACCATAGTTCAATGGTGTTCTTCGCCACCATTAATCTCCAGAAATCATTTATCTTGAAGAACTGAAATTATACCATTAAACAATAACCGCTCATTCTGTCCTTCTCCAATCTCTGACAACCACTCTTCTATGTTGTGTTACCAAATTTGACTATTCTAGGTTTCTCATTTAAGTTGAAAAATAGAAAATTTGTCATTTTGTAGGTGACTTATTTCTCTAAAGCCTAATGTACTCAAGGTTACCTATGTTATAGCAGGTGGTAGAACTTCCTTACTTTTTAACACTGAATAATATTCTACTGTATGTATATATCATTTTTTCACTTATCCATTCATCTGTTGATGGACATGAGTTGTTTCTACATTTTACCTATTATGGATAATGTTGTTATGTACCTAGATGTACCAATTTCTCTTCAATATTCTTCTTTCAATTCTTTGGGGTATGGATACAGAGCAGAATTTCTGGATCGTATGGTAATTCTATTTTTTTAAATATTTTGAAGAATCATCATACTGTTTGCCATAGTGGCTGCACCATTTTATATTTCTATTAATAGGGTAAGATAGTTCCAATTTCTCTACATCTTCACCAACACTTGTTATTTTCTGTTTGTTTTTAATAGTTATCATCCTTATGAGTACAAGTGGATATCTTGTGATTTTTATTTCTATTTTCCTAATGATTAGTGATAGTACAGAACCATATCTATGTATGACTATAAAATCAATACTAAATAAATTTATTCCCAAAATGAAAAGTAGGCCTCAAATCCATAGCAATATTTCAGAAAGACCCAGTACAGCTTCTTATCCAATTATTTTAATTGTGACAAAATACATATAACATAAAATTTATCATCTTATCCATTTTTAAATACATGTTGTTGTTAAGCCACCAAGCTGTGTCCCACTCTTCATGATCCCATGGACTGTAGCATGCCAGGCTTCCCTGTCCCTCACTGTCTCCTGGAGTTTGCCCATTTTCATGTCCATTGTATCAGTGATGCAATCCAACCATCTCATCCTTTCGACCTCTCATTCTTTTTAAATGCATAGGTCAATGGTGTTAAGTACCACCATAGTTCAATGGTGTTCTTCGCCACCATTAATCTCCAGAAATCATTTATCTTGAAGAACTGAAATTATACCATTAAACAATAACCGCTCATTCTGTCCTTCTCCAATCTCTGACAACCACTCTTCTATGTTGTGTTACCAAATTTGACTATTCTAGGTTTCTCATTTAAGTTGAAAAATAGAAAATTTGTCATTTTGTAGGTGATTATTTCTCTAAAGCCTAATGTACTCAAGGTTACCTATGTTATAGCAGGTGGTAGAACTTCCTTACTTTTTAACACTGAATAATATTCTACTGTATGTATATATCATTTTTTCACTTATCCATTCATCTGTTGATGGACATGAGTTGTTTCTACATTTTACCTATTATGGATAATGTTGTTATGTACCTAGATGTACCAATTTCTCTTCAATATTCTTCTTTCAATTCTTTGGGGTATGGATACAGAGCAGAATTTCTGGATCGTATGGTAATTCTATTTTTTTAAATATTTTGAAGAATCATCATACTGTTTGCCATAGTGGCTGCACCATTTTATATTTCTATTAATAGGGTAAGATAGTTCCAATTTCTCTACATCTTCACCAACACTTGTTATTTTCTGTTTGTTTTTAATAGTTATCATCCTTATGAGTACAAGTGGATATCTTGTGATTTTTATTTCTATTTTCCTAATGATTAGTGATATTAAAGATCTGTTCATGTGCTTATTGGCCATTTGTATATCTTTGGAGAAAGATCTATTCAAGTCTATTGTCCATTTTTCAAAAAGTAGTTTTGTGTTGTTGTTTAGTTTTAGGGGCTTCTATAGACTCTAGATATTTATCATTTATCAGATACATTTTGTAAATCTTTTCTCCCATTCTGTGAATTGTCTTTTTATTCTGTTGATGATGTCTTTCAAGGCACAGAAGTTTTTAATTTTCACAAAACCCAATTTGTCTAATTTGTCTTTTGCTGCTTGTGCTCTTGGTATCATATCCAAGAAATCATTGTCCATTTCAATGTCTTGAAGTTTTGCTCAGTGTTGGCTTCTAAAAAACTTTATAGTTTTATCTCTTGCATTTAGGTTTCAAATCCATTTTGACTTACTTTTCTGTACACATGTCAAGTAAGAGTCTAAATGCATTCTTTTGCATATGGATAACCAGATTTCTGAGCATCATTTCTTGAAAAGTTTTTCGCTCTTCACTGAAGAGTTTTGATACACGTGTTGAAAATCATTCAATGATACTGTGTTCTCTCTAGATATATTAAATTTGACTGTAGAATAAGGTAATCTGTATAGGAGTCACCTTTATACAAAGAGAGTTTCTTTCTTGATAACTGTTAGTGGACTTTTAAACTTTTGAGAACTAAAAAAATTATTGAATAATTGAATAATAAATTTTTGTCTCTAGTTACAGCCCTTTTATGAGCCAATGTAAACTAATTTTATAATTAAGTTCATTTGTTATTTTTCACATATTTCTATATAGTTCACAAAAGTGGTATCAATTTCACAAGAATCAATTTCACTAGATACACACAATATAAGACTACTCAAATATCATGTGTTTATTTTTGTATTGATATACTCAAGAATCTATTATTAATGACAAAGTATATTGAGGGGTTCTGATGTTACAATGGAAAAGAAACCAGGCTTGATTCTTTTTTTTTTTTTTAATTTTGGCCTCTTTTAGTGGTTTCCTATTTATTTGCATCCATCTTTATTCTTTGGCCTGTGTGGGCCTCCCATTGCAGTGGCTTCTCCTGTTGCAGAGCACCGGCTCTGGATGCGTGCACTCCAGAGCACTGGCTCTCAATTGGACACACAGGTCCAGCCACTCCACAGCACATGGGATCTTCCTGGGCCAGGGATCGAACCAGTGTGTCCTGCACTGCAAGGCTGTGTCCTTACTCACTGGACCACTAGGGAAGCCCCATGCTTAGGTTCTTAAAACCATTCTACGTAAAAATAGGTAAAGAACCTACAAGGCCACAGGAATTTTTATTAAGAGACACAGGATAAGTGTAAAGCATCTTTAGCTTAGGAAAATCATATCAGGAAAGTATTAGAAAGGGAAAAGGCCTGAGCTTTATATAGTATATTGGACAGTACATATGTGCATACCTATGTACTACATTATGTGTATGTGTGCATGTGTGTATATATAGTTCAGTCGCTGTAAATGCAATGTATTATATAATTATATATGCAATAATGTTATATAATGCCATAAATGTGAATACATATTTAAAATAATTAAAAATTATATTTTAAAATATAAATAAAATTTAAAATATATAATAATAATTCTGTGTGTTAAAAATACTTCTTATATTTATATGAGAACAGGCTAGGCATATACAAACAATCCTACCATAATATATATCTACTGTTTCATAAATAACTTATGAAATTAGTTTTAAAAACTCTCCAAAGTTTTCTTAGCTATAAACTGAAGTCTCCTTCTTACAATGGAATAATAAGCTTCAAATTTCAATTCTTCACACCACAGATTATTATTCTTCTTATAAGAGTGGAAATTCTTCACTAAAAAATAGATCTAGTATCCCCGTTAAAGACAAATCTTCCGGGTTTCCCTGGTGGCTCAGTGGGTAAGGACACCGCCTTGTAGTGCAAGGGGTGCCACTTTGATCCTTGGCCTGGGAAGATCCCACGTGCCGTGGAGCTGCTGGACCAATGTGTCCAACTACCGAGACGGAGCTCTGGAACGCATGCGCCCAGAGCCGGGCCTCTGCAGTGACAGAGGCCACCGCGATGGGAGGCCCACATGGGCCAAAGAACAAAGATGGATGAAAATAAATAAATGAAAGACTAATAGAACTGGCCCGCCCGACCCTCTCCCTCCCTAACCCGTCCCCCACCAAAAAAAAAGACAAATCTTCCTTTGGAAATACATCAAAGAAAACTGATTCCAAACAAGACCGTCCATGGCAAGCAAAACACATACACTGCACCGTTAATAGATACCTCTTGCTAAATCTATCATCATAGTAACTTTAAAGGCAGTGGAGTAAAAACCAGAGCTTTGTGACCTATGTCCATTAGATAAACCGTTGGAATCAGAATTTTGGTCTCTCAGGGTTTTATGGAGACCAAAATATAGGTATACATTTCCTCCCACAATTAAAGCTGCATTCTTTTTTTTCTCAACCATCTAGATTAATCCATTTTTGGATTTTCTTAGGTAAAGTAGAGTAAACCCCACATTGTGATCACAACTTCCCCCTCTAATGCTCTTTAAACATAAACTGCTATTCTATTTGAATGCCTTTCTTAAGACAGATCTAGGTGAATCTTTTCCCTGTGCTATGCTGTGTGATGACCTCACTAAGGATACTCTGGAGGTCAATTAATGGTAACTGTAGAGATTCCAACTTATACTACCACTTGCCCTTTCAAATTTAGTATAAAGAAAATTTAAGAGGAATATCAGCCTGAAGTCAACAGAGTCTATGCATTTTCTTAGCTGGGAGAATTAGCCAGAATGGCATTATCATAATGACACAATTTAGCTTTGTTTCAGTTCCACTTAACCAGTTTCCATAAGAAATTTTGCCTTATTATACTATTTAGCAAATATATCCTAAGGAAATAACTGAAATAGATGATTACTTTTTGCATTTATATTACAAAAGTTTTTAAATTTGAAATGCAGCAGAATAAAACTTTTTAATAAGATTTGCAGACATTAATAAGTGAATGCTTTCAAAGTCTATTGAATTAAGCTTACTCTTCAAAAATGACTAAGTTTAAGTGATGCTCAAATGGAGTTATGCACAAAAGTGTAGCCTATAATGATGTATGGGGAAAAAAATGAAGTAGATAGAAAGTGTACCCTATTTAGCCAGTATTCTTCATTACAAGTGTTTACCATGTCCAAATTACAGCTTCCATCTGTCTCTTCTCCCCTCATCAGTTCTTTCTTTCCTTCTTCCTTCTGTCCCTCACACTTTTCCTTTCTAATTTTCTCCCTCTCTCCCTTTTTTTGCTTTTGGGAACATTATTGAAAAGAATCTAGGCGTCCAGCAGGGAACTTACCTAGAAAATGTGAACAAAGTTTCTGCCACCCAGAAATCTAGAGCTTCTATTAATGAACTGTGACACTTGTTGCACATTCAGCTGTCCCTAAAAATCAAACATTCTTTTAAGGACATGCTATTCTTTAATAGCCAATAATGGTTAATAAGTCTTGACAGGCACTCTTCTTATTTAACTTGTGCATGCTTCTAATGACAGAATACTAAAATGAGATGAAGCATTAGGAAATTAAAGATACAAGTATAGTTTGATTATAAAAATAAAATATTTTCTTGCTTAAGTAGACATTTTAATCCTCATTATGGGATTCAGTATGTGAAAAGTTCTGACTTTCTTTTCTTTCCTTTTTTTATTTCTTTCTTTCCATTTTGTTGATCCTAGGCAACGGCATCCATTACAACAAAATTCAAAATTTTAGATAACATAAAACTGTGAATCCCTCCAACTTCCCAGAACTGAATGGAATTGGTTTCTAAACTTTAGTTTTTAAAATGCCTCCCTTATCCTTCTCCTCATCAGCCCCTGAGACTATCAACATCTCTCACCTGGAATTATTTTAGGCACTTTTTATTTGGCTCCAGTCTTCTCTATTCTCATCTTTAGTCAGTCCACCTTCTATACTGCCAGAGTTTTATTTCTAAAGCAAAAATTTTATAGCAATTTAGTTTAAAAACATCCAACAACTTTCAGATGGCTGTGTCTAGTTTGAATCTTATGGCTTAAGTGCATTCTATTCTCATCTCATCTACATTTATCACCTGATTGCTTAAATTCATTATTTAAAACAAAGACAAAATAACAGTCCTCTAAAGCATCCTGCTGTTGGATGCCATTGAGTCTTTGAATATTTCTATTTCTTTTATTTTGGAATAAACTTCTTCTACACTTCATCCTAAAGAAGTGATGATACTACGCTTTGAGTTCAACTATCAACCCTACATCCCTTGTGAATCCTTAACATCTGCTCTCTTCTCACCCATACACCTTCAAGAGCAGTGATGCCTTTGTATTACAGGTATCTGTTTCTATGGACGTGGGTGTTCAACAAAAGAACTTTAACTGTCCTGACTTTATTCTCTATACAAATTTTTTCAAGGTCCTGAATCTAACTCAACATCTACCAATTAAAACATAAAATACTCTTAGTCCCAGGAGGAATATGCTAGCAGTGTATTTTGTTGAAATCACTAGGTAATAAAAAAGACTAATCGTTTTCCATCTAGTTACAAATGTATTTTGAAAACAAATGGTGTTTGGAAAACAATCTTATTTGAGAATAAAGATCTTAAGATCTTGACTCTTTTATTGTATCTAAAAAATCTCATCTTATTTCTTGCTTAAGTGCATTTATTCATTATTTCAGTATGTGAAAAGTTCTGACTTTCTTTTCTTTCCTTTTTTTATTTCTTTCTTTCCATTTTGTTGATCCTAGGCAACGGCATCCATTACAACAAAATTCAAAATTTTAGATAACATAAAACTGTGAATCCCTCCAACTTCCCAGAACTGAATGGAATTGGTTTCTAAACTTTAGTTTTTAAAATGCCTCCCTTATCCTTCTCCTCATCAGCCCCTGAGACTATCAACATCTCTCACCTGGAATTATTTTAGGCACTTTTTATTTGGCTCCAGTCTTCTCTATTCTCATCTTTAGTCAGTCCACCTTCTATACTGCCAGAGTTTTATTTCTAAAGCAAAAATTTTATAGCAATTTAGTTTAAAAACATCCAACAACTTTCAGATGGCTGTGTCTAGTTTGAATCTTATGGCTTAAGTGCATTCTATTCTCATCTCATCTACATTTATCACCTGATTGCTTAAATTCATTATTTAAAACAAAGACAAAATAACAGTCCTCTAAAGCATCCTGCTGTTGGATGCCATTGAGTCTTTGAATATTTCTATTTCTTTTATTTTGGAATAAACTTCTTCTACACTTCATCCTAAAGAAGTGATGATACTACGCTTTGAGTTCAACTATCAACCCTACATCCCTTGTGAATCCTTAACATCTGCTCTCTTCTCACCCATACACCTTCAAGAGCAGTGATGCCTTTGTATTACAGGTATCTGTTTCTATGGACGTGGGTGTTCAACAAAAGAACTTTAACTGTCCTGACTTTATTCTCTATACAAATTTTTTCAAGGTCCTGAATCTAACTCAACATCTACCAATTAAAACATAAAATACTCTTAGTCCCAGGAGGAATATGCTAGCAGTGTATTTTGTTGAAATCACTAGGTAATAAAAAAGACTAATCGTTTTCCATCTAGTTACAAATGTATTTTGAAAACAAATGGTGTTTGGAAAACAATCTTATTTGAGAATAAAGATCTTAAGATCTTGACTCTTTTATTGTATCTAAAAAAAATCTCATCTTATTTATTTTAAAAGTTAGCATTTTATTCTTATCTTAGTAGTTTAGGTTAAGTTACATTGTCTCTGATCTGTTTTCCTTTAAGTCCAGTCAAGGAATAAAAACAGTACAGACCGGGGGAGGACTGTGGGGAAATTGAGAGAAGGCTGGGAGGAAGAAGGTGAGAGTGGAGCATGAAAAGGAGATCATGAAATTGGATACATGATAATATAGCTCTCCCATGAGGCTCCTCTTTGCTGCTTCTTTGTTGCCCAGGGTCTAGAAGCTAAAGAGAGAGAACAATACTTGAGAAAAGAGACCATAAGAAAGATTTTCACAGAGATAGCCAAAATCTTTATATTAATATTTAATAAAATACTTCATAGTGTGAGGGTTTTATGGTGTTTTTCTTTTTTTTTATAAAACTAGGAGAAAAGAGCTAAAATGTTCTCACAGTGTTTGGTTGGAATATGTATCTAATTCAATCTGTAGATATCTACTATCATTTTGAATTTGTTCAGATAAGCTAACAAATAGAACAGTCAATAAATTCAAAGTGAAAATGTCAAAAGATTATGGAGTAAGAACTGACATTTGCTTCACAGAATCTGATATTATTGTTGGAAGGAAATTTAGACATAAATCAAGTGCGACATTTATTTTACACAGAAGATACTAGGAAACTGAGTTTGGGAACCAATATGCACATACTGGAAGTCATATAGTCAATTAGTTGTGGAAGTAGTCTTTAAATCTTGATCTTATTTATTATCTGCTTATATTTTCCCACATTAGTCTATTTTTATTATAAAAGTGATGAATTATTCTCCCTTGTGTGTGTGTGTGTGTGCCTGTGCTCAGTCGTGCCTGACTCTGCGACCCGGTGGACTTTAGTCTACCAGGCTCCTCTGTCAAAGTGATTTCCCAGCAAGAATAATGGAGCAGGTTTCTGTTTTCCATATCAGGGGATTTTCCAAACCCAGGGATCAAACCCCAGTCTCTTACACAGGGCCGCCTAACTCCCAATTTCCTTTTGCCTTCCCTCCCAAGCTCTGTCTAGGTTTTGATTCATTAACCAAGAGCCTTCTTTTCTAATTGTTCAAGTTAAACTTTTGTACTATCCTCCTCTAATGCCTTATAAATTTCCAAGCAAGTTTATGCTCTAGAACATGAAACCCGATGACTTAAACTACACATCAAGATTTAAAAAAACAATTTAAGTGGTATTCATATTTTTAGGCAAGCTGCAAATATTTCCCTTCAAGAGGAAACAGCTCCATGTTTTCAAACTTACTGATTCTTAGACTGATTCTTAGTTGTTTTTATAACAACCTCTGACCTTTTGTCTGCAATAAGAGGGACGATATATAGGCTGACAAAAATTGTTCTTGAATTCTTGATTAGTATCTCTCCACAGGATGGTTGCATATTTAGTTAGACTTTCATAAGTTATAAAGACACTGAAAAGATTTACTTTCAAAACATGTCATCTCTATTTGTATAGATTAGTGCACTAGTGGTCCTGCTGGAACATACTGTGCTTCAACCATATTTGAAACTCTTTCATAAAAAAAAATATATATATATATAACTAAAAGATTACCCTTGATCAAATTTAAACTTACTTTAAATTATTGTTAGAATTAGTGATATTTCATTTCAGAAATATCACATCAATTTATATCAATTTAAATATTAATTAAAGTATACAGAAAATTCACATTCCTAGTTCTAATCTGACAAACACATGCATTCAGATTGCCATTAGATGTGCAATTCAGATATCAAATTACAGTGATGATTTACCTAATATTTATAAAAGTAGGGTTAAGAAGTACTTCCATTCATTTTTCTTTAAAGTTTAGAGACAGAAACAATAAGATTCAGCGTGCTGTACATTATTAAATACTTATTGACTGGCCAGGAACAAAATGCTGATGCTTACTTGAAAACACTGCTTGTAGAGACAACATGTTCATTTAAACTAAAGCAAACATAAACACTTAAGTGTGGAACATTAAATAATAACATTTGAATTCAAGAGAAGAGGCTGTAAATCTTCAAAGATTAGATACCAAATAACCATTGAGAATACATATATTGTTTAAATGGCAGATTAACTTCCAATTTCTTAGGAAAAATACTCTCAAATTTCATTCTTCAAAGACTATAAGATTGTGTAACTTAGCAGTTGAGTGAAAAATAATATGTGAATTATGAATAGAATAATACTTTGATGGTGAACATTTATTAAATTGTTTATAAAATTGCAATTTATAGTACCATATATTTATGAGATTAGTATTACTATTGCCCTTCCACCAGTTTAGTGTCTAGTCCATATGTCGGTCCTAGACAGTGGATGAATATTTATTCCTAAAATAATTGATGCCAATGTATTTATTTGAATTATCTTTTCTGGGGAATTTTACAGTTTTAGAATTTATGACAGGGTATATTAGAAACAGATTTTGAAGAATGAATTCAGTTTTACATTCTAACCCATTTTACAATATTGCATATTTAGTTAGACTTTCATAAGTTATAAAGACACTGAAAAGATTTACTTTCAAAACATGTCATCTCTATTTGTATAGATTAGTGCACTAGTGGTCCTGCTGGAACATACTGTGCTTCAACCATATTTGAAACTCTTTCATAAAAAAAAATATATATATATAACTAAAAGATTACCCTTGATCAAATTTAAACTTACTTTAAATTATTGTTAGAATTAGTGATATTTCATTTCAGAAATATCACATCAATTTATATCAATTTAAATATTAATTAAAGTATACAGAAAATTCACATTCCTAGTTCTAATCTGACAAACACATGCATTCAGATTGCCATTAGATGTGCAATTCAGATATCAAATTACAGTGATGATTTACCTAATATTTATAAAAGTAGGGTTAAGAAGTACTTCCATTCATTTTTCTTTAAAGTTTAGAGACAGAAACAATAAGATTCAGCGTGCTGTACATTATTAAATACTTATTGACTGGCCAGGAACAAAATGCTGATGCTTACTTGAAAACACTGCTTGTAGAGACAACATGTTCATTTAAACTAAAGCAAACATAAACACTTAAGTGTGGAACATTAAATAATAACATTTGAATTCAAGAGAAGAGGCTGTAAATCTTCAAAGATTAGATACCAAATAACCATTGAGAATACATATATTGTTTAAATGGCAGATTAACTTCCAATTTCTTAGGAAAAATACTCTCAAATTTCATTCTTCAAAGACTATAAGATTGTGTAACTTAGCAGTTGAGTGAAAAATAATATGTGAATTATGAATAGAATAATACTTTGATGGTGAACATTTATTAAATTGTTTATAAAATTGCAATTTATAGTACCATATATTTATGAGATTAGTATTACTATTGCCCTTCCACCAGTTTAGTGTCTAGTCCATATGTCGGTCCTAGACAGTGGATGAATATTTATTCCTAAAATAATTGATGCCAATGTATTTATTTGAATTATCTTTTCTGGGGAATTTTACAGTTTTAGAATTTATGACAGGGTATATTAGAAACAGATTTTGAAGAATGAATCAATCAGTTTTACATTCTAAGCCATTTCCTCTATTTTTACCAATATTGCTGTTAGAAGTTGATTTTTACAAATGCTTTAACCATCATGTATCTTAGCCAAATATAAAAATGTGCCTTGAAGAGCCCTAGCATAGAGATTCTTTTTCCCAAGCATATCATCTAGTTTAGCTTTTATTCCAGCTTTATAATTCATTATTATCATTAGAAGTAATACTAGTCATAGCAGAAGCAGTAAAATAAGCCAAAGAGGGGTTTTGTTTTGTTTTGTTTTGTTGTTGTTGCTGTCTCTGGAATCAAAGGAATTTTATAAGGTAGAGTTGAAGCAGTCAGCTAGAAAAGAAGGCCAGTCTAATAGTATGGATCCAGGATGGCCTCTCCCACCTCTCTCTCCTGAGCCCCATACTTGAAGCCACAGTTATTTGCTGCCTGACTCATAGCCAAAAACCCTAGGCCAGATTACAGGTGGAACAGGCAGGATTTGTCTATCAAAGGCCACAGCTCAGGCCAGGTCAGGCCTAAACCCAAGAATAGTTGCCAGGATGTGTCTACCTGTTGCAGTCAGGCCAGGTCATGCTCACAGATGAGTGTGTCCCCAGAGCAGCCTCCTAGACTTTTAATTGGTGCTTTCAGTTTGCCATGATCTCCTCTATTGGTGTGTGTGACAAATATACAGAAAATACAACTCTCACTTTAATGTGTGGCTATTAATAGATGGCAATTAACAAACAATGAATAGATGGCTTGTCTCCTCCATCCTTCCCCAAAGTCAAGGTGACTTCCACCACCCATTCAAGGACAGTATACAAGTCCTCGACGAAGTTTGCTAGGATGTAAGTAGCAGGGAGAGCTAAGTCCCAAGGACTCTAGTTAATGATAGAAAAGTATTAAATGTTTTGCTTTTGTCAGCTTCTTGATATGTTAATCAATTATACCTTAAATGCTTTGACCTATGAAATTCATGCTGGGCCATCAATCAGCAGGGTTGTGGGAAATAATAGTATACTTGCTTGTGAAACATGTAGGGAAAAGAGAAGCTAAGCAGGCCTGTCATACAGCATAAAGAGAACTCCTTGAATATTCATTCCACATGCAGTATCATGACTAGCTCTCATGATATTTCCTGGATTATAGTGGTAGCTCAATAAACATAAAAGTATTCTTCCATTTTCTTTGTCTTCACACTTTAGTTTACAGAATACCAAATTTCATAATAATGTCATTTAACAAATATTTATCGTAACTCACTTTGTGCCTGGCACAAGAATTAAGATATATATATATATATATACATATATATATATATATAGCCCCTGCCCTTAAGGAACTACAATCAAATTGCAGATTTTAATCCTTAAAAATAACTGTAATATAATACATCAAGTGTTAACACAGAAATAGACCAATGTGATAAGTGAAAATTGATAAGGAGTATAATATCTAATTTCATGTTTCAAGGAAGACATTCCAGATGATATAACAAGGAGCCTAAAGAATGTGTGACATTCAGCTACTGAACATTAGAAGGAAAGTTAGTTTAAAGGAAATAGCACAACATATGAATATCTTGCTATATTACAAGCCACATGATATTATTAGGAAAATAAAGTAAGCATCACGCAATAGTGGGGAATAAAAGTTTTTTAAAAAACAGAAGGTAAATAATAAGTAGTCTTCATTTTATGTTAAAAAAACTTATATTTTTATTTATGTATACAATATATGTATATTGGCACACTGTCACCTGTTGGTCAAAACAATCTCAAAAAAAGGCAAACCCATGGATCTGGAGGGACACAATGGGGCCCATCTCTTGTATAGAGGGCTGCAAAGACTTGTAGCCAATGTTAAAATCAACCACAAGCAGTGAGTGACATGATCAGATTCGTATTTTAATTTGTGTTTCACAGACTCAGGTGCATGTTAGAATAATGGGGTCTCACTCCTCACCTACTAAATCAGAATCCCTTAAAATGTGATTAAGGAATATGTGTTGTGAAAAAAGTTATCCAAACATATTTGAAGTGCAGTCTTACTTGAGAAATCCTCTCTTCAATAGATTACTCTCTGGTAGTATTAGGAGAGCATAGTTGAATTGAGTGTTTTTATTTTTAAAATGAAAAATAGTATACTTGCTTGTGAAACATGTAGGGAAAAGAGAAGCTAAGCAGGCCTGTCATACAGCATAAAGAGAACTCCTTGAATATTCATTCCACATGCAGTATCATGACTAGCTCTCATGATATTTCCTGGATTATAGTGGTAGCTCAATAAACATAAAAGTATTCTTCCATTTTCTTTGTCTTCACACTTTAGTTTACAGAATACCAAATTTCATAATAATGTCATTTAACAAATATTTATCGTAACTCACTTTGTGCCTGGCACAAGAATTAAGATATATATATATATATATACATATATATATATATATAGCCCCTGCCCTTAAGGAACTACAATCAAATTGCAGATTTTAATCCTTAAAAATAACTGTAATATAATACATCAAGTGTTAACACAGAAATAGACCAATGTGATAAGTGAAAATTGATAAGGAGTATAATATCTAATTTCATGTTTCAAGGAAGACATTCCAGATGATATAACAAGGAGCCTAAAGAATGTGTGACATTCAGCTACTGAACATTAGAAGGAAAGTTAGTTTAAAGGAAATAGCACAACATATGAATATCTTGCTATATTACAAGCCACATGATATTATTAGGAAAATAAAGTAAGCATCACGCAATAGTGGGGAATAAAAGTTTTTAAAAATCAGAAGGTAAATAATAAGTAGTCTTCATTTTATGTTAAAAAAACTTATATTTTTATTTATGTATACAATATATGTATATTGGCACACTGTCACCTGTTGGTCAAAACAATCTCAAAAAAAGGCAAACCCATGGATCTGGAGGGACACAATGGGGCCCATCTCTTGTATAGAGGGCTGCAAAGACTTGTAGCCAATGTTAAAATCAACCACAAGCAGTGAGTGACATGATCAGATTCGTATTTTAATTTGTGTTTCACAGACTCAGGTGCATGTTAGAATAATGGGGTCTCACTCCTCACCTACTAAATCAGAATCCCTTAAAATGTGATTAAGGAATATGTGTTGTGAAAAAAGTTATCCAAACATATTTGAAGTGCAGTCTTACTTGAGAAATCCTCTCTTCAATAGATTACTCTCTGGTAGTATTAGGAGAGCATAGTTGAATTGAGTGTTTTTATTTTTAAAATGAAAAAATCAGCTCCTCATATGCAAAGTAAAAGACACATTGACCAAGTTTTAGGTATAATGTGTAATCCAAGGGTAATCTGAAAAACTAACCCATGTGAAATATGTATATAAATTATTTGTCAAGAACTCAACTGTGAGAGTTAATGGATATGAACTTCTAGTAAACAGTCATTAAAATGATATAGATACTAAGTCTCTACATTCAACATATAAAATGCTGGCAAGAGAGAATTTGATAGGGTAATTTTGTCTCAAGTGCCCACTGTTGGACCAATCACAAACAGGACCTCCGAGCAGAAACATGGTTACTTAGAGTCCAGTTGTGCTAGTGAGGGAGGTACTTTTCAGAATAAAATAGCTGGCCAAGCAACCTTAACATTGTCCATTGCAAGATGGTTCAAAGACTGGAATTAGGTAGATATTTGAGGGAACTACTGCAATAATTTGGTTATAAAAAGATACAGTGCTAATCTGTAATATGGTAAGGAGCAGTTCAACCTAGAAACTAAAGGTAAATTTCAATGACAGTGAAGGCTTTTAAAATTATTCTGAAGTGCAGAATCATAATGTAGAAAGTCAGACCATCAAATGATAGTGATAAAATTGGCTTTAAGGATTACACTGTAGACTGTCAGGCTCCTCTGACCATGGAATTCTCCAGGCAAGAACACTAGAGTGGGTAGCCATTTTCTTCTCCAGGGGATCTTTCCAAACCAGGGATTGAATCCAGGTCTCTTACATTGTAGGCAGATTCTTTACCGTCTGAATCACCATGGAAGTCCCTTAGGGTTTGGAGTCCTTAGTAATAAATGATATAATAATGTGTTGATTTCATATATTCTGGGAATTTTGCAATTAGAAAATAGAAAACCAATTCAATAAAACAGAAAGCATCATTTCAAGGTAATTTTGTAGTTCATTTTTCAGTTCTTTAACTGATTACACAGTAGGCACATATTTGGATTTAACAAGTATCAAACAAGTGAGCAAAATGATATTATGCATTTAAATACAAATTGTAACCAAGAAAGTACAAACTTTCTTGAAATTATGAGTTATGTTAAGTAGGGTTCTGAAGGCGATAAGGAAGTCTAAAATGACACAGATTTAGGAAAAGAATTTGGATAAAATATCTACTAACATATAATAAAAGGGTTTTGAATTGTGGTGGACGTTGAAGAAACAAATCAGCATGAGATCTCCAGAATACCACTGTGAATATAACTGTGAATATATTTTAAAGCAGTGAAACTGCAGTTTAATAATCCCCATAGGTCCATATGGAGGTACTAAATTATGAAATTCCTTGGAAAGGTTGCAAAGCGTAAGACAAGAATATTTTACTTTGACAACTTTTGTATTTGCATATTTGATGGCCATACGTAAGTGGGGGCAAAAGCAGTCACTTTTGGTATTTCAAAACTGTCCAGCACAAATTATGAAGAGGTCCATAAAAGAAAAGGAACTGTACTGCCTTGATGTACTGACTTTCAATTTGAAAGATCACATAGTTTTTTACAGATTTAACAACCTGACATACAAAGATCACTTCAACTTCTGCTGAAATACAATCAGCCTAGGGGTGAAACTCACCTGTTATTAAACTGACTCTGGCAGCACTACAGAATACTTTAGTGCAGAAATAAAAGAGAAGGTCAAACCTCATTAAAACTTCTAAGAGAAGTTATCAAAGGTCTAGTGAACCTTTGGAAAGAACTGGTTCCAACAAAAGTGAAACTGTGTTATTTAAGAGGTGATGGCTTTGGGAAAAAAAAAAACAAAACCCAAACAAACATGATTCCATTCTCTCAGTAATAAGCAGGTAGATCTATAGGCAAGAACACTAGAGTGGGTAGCCATTTTCTTCTCCAGGGGATCTTTCCAAACCAGGGATTGAATCCAGGTCTCTTACATTGTAGGCAGATTCTTTACCGTCTGAATCACCATGGAAGTCCCTTAGGGTTTGGAGTCCTTAGTAATAAATGATATAATAATGTGTTGATTTCATATATTCTGGGAATTTTGCAATTAGAAAATAGAAAACCAATTCAATAAAACAGAAAGCATCATTTCAAGGTAATTTTGTAGTTCATTTTCAGTTCTTTAACTGATTACACAGTAGGCACATATTTGGATTTAACAAGTATCAAACAAGTGAGCAAAATGATATTATGCATTTAAATACAAATTGTAACCAAGAAAGTACAAACTTTCTTGAAATTATGAGTTATGTTAAGTAGGGTTCTGAAGGCGATAAGGAAGTCTAAAATGACACAGATTTAGGAAAAGAATTTGGATAAAATATCTACTAACATATAATAAAAGGGTTTTGAATTGTGGTGGACGTTGAAGAAACAAATCAGCATGAGATCTCCAGAATACCACTGTGAATATAACTGTGAATATATTTTAAAGCAGTGAAACTGCAGTTTAATAATCCCCATAGGTCCATATGGAGGTACTAAATTATGAAATTCCTTGGAAAGGTTGCAAAGCGTAAGACAAGAATATTTTACTTTGACAACTTTTGTATTTGCATATTTGATGGCCATACGTAAGTGGGGGCAAAAGCAGTCACTTTTGGTATTTCAAAACTGTCCAGCACAAATTATGAAGAGGTCCATAAAAAGAAAAAGGGGAACTGTACTGCCTTGATGTACTGACTTTCAATTTGAAAGATCACATAGTTTTTTACAGATTTAACAACCTGACATACAAAGATCACTTCAACTTCTGCTGAAATACAATCAGCCTAGGGGTGAAACTCACCTGTTATTAAACTGACTCTGGCAGCACTACAGAATACTTTAGTGCAGAAATAAAAGAGAAGGTCAAACCTCATTAAAACTTCTAAGAGAAGTTATCAAAGGTCTAGTGAACCTTTGGAAAGAACTGGTTCCAACAAAAGTGAAACTGTGTTATTTAAGAGGTGATGGCTTTGGGAAAAAAAAAACAAAACCCAAACAAACATGATTCCATTCTCTCAGTAATAAGCAGGTAGATCTATAGGAACCAGGCTAATAGAATGCAGTTACCTAAATCTTGAGTTTATGCATCTGTATCTCCCTTCCTTCTATGGCAAGTGTTAAGTATATAGAACGGGGACAAAGCCGATAGAGGGGACTATTCTATCAGAAAAATAAGAAATTTCACACCATGTAATTTTGCCACTATTGGAACATGCATCTGAAAGAGTTTATGGTCACCAGATTTAACTACAGGAAGAAAGGTATTGGTCAGATTGGTTTACATCATAAAAATCTTGGGAATTCCATGGTGGTCCAGTGATTAGGAATCCATGCTTCCATTGCAGGGGACCTGGATTGATCCTTTCTGAAAGAATTGAGATATACATACCCAGTGGTGTGAACCAAAAGAAAAAAAAAGAATTTTGACGTAACACATAAGCTACATAAGAAATGCTCACTAAACATTTTTTTGTTTCTTTAAATCCTAATGTCAGGACTTACTTGTCTGTCCAATGGTTAAGAATCTACATGCCAATTCAGGCGACATGAGTTAGGTCCCTCGTCCAGGAAGATCCTACATGCCATAGGGCAACTAAGTCCATATGCCACAACTACTGAGCTCTCTTACCCTAGAGCCTGTAATCTGCAACAAGAGAAGCCACTGCAATGAGAAGCCTGAGCACTGCAACTAGAGAGGAGTCCCCACTCACTGCAACTAGAGAGAGCCCATGTGCAGCAATGAAGATTCAACCAGCCAAAAATAAAAATACCTAAATAAATTCTAATGTCAGACTGAATAGGACTATAGCACCACATAAAAGACAAAATAGAGCTAAACACTGCTAACTGATTAATAGGAAGTAAGAATTCCTACTTTCCAATTTTTAGTTCTTATGACTCACCACAGGATTTTTCCAACACCCAAAAATTCAGAAATGATCTGGGGAGAGAATGCTCTTAAGTGATTATTTCACTGATATAAATGCTGCATATTAAACTTACAGAAAGCTGTCCCTTAAATACAAACATACGTTTCTCATAACTATAGCAATCCACAAGAGAGGAAATAGAGATATATTAGCTGAGAGAGACCATGACAAGATTACTTATTATAAGTGGTCAAATTGAAAATTCAGATCTCCTCACTTTAGGGGAGATCGAGTGAGACACTCTAATGAGGAGTTCATATTACTGCTTGCCAAGAAATCAGTCGACTGGTCTTTTTCAGAGTCTATCACTCACTTCATTAGGCCAGTGACAAATGGAGCTAAGACTCTCAACCTCATTTCCCACAGCCTTCTGACCCATTGACGGTCTAATAGTGAAGAACACTAACTGATTTGATGGTAATACATTTCAGTCTAGGTATGATCAACTGTGGAAGAGTTTGAAGGCCTAAGGCTCTGGCTTTGCTTTGTATCCCCCCGAAAAGTAAAGATAAGAAGCTAAAAAAATGAAACATACTGAATTGTTGAATCAGGTGTTTTCTAGAAAAATTCCCAGTAAGATGTTTTTAGATTTTTTGCATACCTTGATGGACTTAAAAGTAATTTCTTCTTAGATATATACTCGGGAGTAGAATTATTGGTTCGTACGGCAGTTATATTTTTAGTTTTCTGAGAAACTCCCATACTATTTTCCACAGTGACTGCACCAATTTACATTCCTATCAATAGTGCATGAGGGTTCCCTTTTTTCCACATCTTTGTTGACATCCTTTGTTATTTATGTTACTTTTGATCATAGCCATTCTGACAGGTGTGAGTTGCTAATTGGAAAAGATACATGCATCCCTGTGTTCATAATAGCACTATTTACAATTGACAAAATATAGAAGCAGCTGAGTGTCCATCAATAGACTATGGATAAAGACATGGTATACATACAAAATGAAATACTACTCAGCCAATAAAAAAATAATGAAATTTACAGCAACATGGATGGGTTTGGAGGGCATTATCCTAAGTAAAATGTCAGAGAGAGAGAAAGACAAACCATAAGTATGATATCATTCATATGTAGAATTTCAAAAATAAAACCAACTAGTGACTATAACAATGAAAAAGCAGACTCACAGAGAGAACAAATCAGTGGTTATCCTGGAGAGATGGATGGGGGAGTGGCAATCTAATGGGTAGAAAATTAAAAGAATTAAGAAATACATACTATTAAGTATAAAATAAGCTACAGGGACATATTGTATAACACAGGGACTATAGTCAATATTTTAGAGTAACTATAAATGGAGTATATTTTTAAATTGCAAATCATTAGATTGTACACATTTAACACAATACTCTACATCATCTGTACTTCAATAAAAAATAAATAAAAGATGAAATTTTTTTTAAAAAGTAGTTTTTTCTCAATGATTTCTCCTTGAACATGATTCCCTCCGTTTAGTTTTTCATCCTATCGTTTTTTGTCCTCCTGGAACACTTGTCATTAACTCAAACACACTTCTAGGAAGTTATTTATTGTTCTGTCTCAAAACTTTGTTCATCTCTTTCTGTATAAATTAATATATTATTTTAATACACTAATATTTTTATATTTTAATAACTATTTCATTGACTTTTAACATATATACAGAAAAGTGTACAAATCATCAATGTATCATTATCACATCATAAAAATATCCATATAAATTCAATCCAAATAAAGAAATACAGTGTTATCAGCATTAAAAGTATACCTTTGATGACCCTTTCCAGTCATTATTACCTTCTCCTGAAAGGAACCATATCCTGGCGCTGCATATTAGTTTTGCCTAACTGAACTACGAAATGAGATAATAAACTACGCAATATTCTGTGTCTAGCTTCTTTCACCTGACATTATGCTTTTGATATTCATCCAAACTGTTAACTATAGTTCTAGCTTGGTCTTCTCTGGCTCTATGGTGCATAATAAAATGGATGTCCCAATTTATTTGGAAAAGCATTATCCTAAAGTGGTATACATACAAAATGAAATACTACTCAGCCAATAAAAAAATAATGAAATTTACAGCAACATGGATGGGTTTGGAGGGCATTATCCTAAGTAAAATGTCAGAGAGAGAGAAAGACAAACCATAAGTATGATATCATTCATATGTAGAATTTCAAAAATAAAACCAACTAGTGACTATAACAATGAAAAAGCAGACTCACAGAGAGAACAAATCAGTGGTTATCCTGGAGAGATGGATGGGGGAGTGGCAATCTAATGGGTAGAAAATTAAAAGAATTAAGAAATACATACTATTAAGTATAAAATAAGCTACAGGGACATATTGTATAACACAGGGACTATAGTCAATATTTTAGAGTAACTATAAATGGAGTATATTTTTAAATTGCAAATCATTAGATTGTACACATTTAACACAATACTCTACATCATCTGTACTTCAATAAAAAATAAATAAAAGATGAAATTTTTTTTAAAAAGTAGTTTTTTCTCAATGATTTCTCCTTGAACATGATTCCCTCCGTTTAGTTTTTCATCCTATCGTTTTTTGTCCTCCTGGAACACTTGTCATTAACTCAAACACACTTCTAGGAAGTTATTTATTGTTCTGTCTCAAAACTTTGTTCATCTCTTTCTGTATAAATTAATATATTATTTTAATACACTAATATTTTTATATTTTAATAACTATTTCATTGACTTTTAACATATATACAGAAAAGTGTACAAATCATCAATGTATCATTATCACATCATAAAAATATCCATATAAATTCAATCCAAATAAAGAAATACAGTGTTATCAGCATTAAAAGTATACCTTTGATGACCCTTTCCAGTCATTATTACCTTCTCCCTGAAAGGAACCATATCCTGGCGCTGCATATTAGTTTTGCCTAACTGAACTACGAAATGAGATAATAAACTACGCAATATTCTGTGTCTAGCTTCTTTCACCTGACATTATGCTTTTGATATTCATCCAAACTGTTAACTATAGTTCTAGCTTGGTCCTTCTCTGGCTCTATGGTGCATAATAAAATGGATGTCCCAATTTATTTTCTATTCTGAAGTTGATGAGGTTTTGATTGTTAAAAAGTTTTAGGCTACTACAAAAATGTCTTCATAAATATTTTGTCTATGTCTCATAACTTATCAGTTGTGTTCTATATATAGAAGTGGAATTTCTTGGAAATAGAACATAATTATATTCAACATTAGCAGAAAATGAAGTGAAATGTGATAGGAAAAAAACTGGCAGGGAGAGCATCAATTCACAAAGTAAGTAACAAATAAAATTTAGCAATGTAGGTAAGAGAAGACATACAGAGGGGAAGGCTAGCAGAGATATATTTTAAGAGAAATTTCTAGAAATAAAAAGGCTTGCAAAATTTTCGCTGTTGAAGACCACACATCTAGATGCATTATAGAAAATTTTCAAAATATTAAAGATAAGAGGACATACTAAAAACTTTCAGTGGGGAAAATAAACGGACTGGGTCTAAACAAGAGTGATATCCTCATCATCAGACTTATTAATAAGAATAACTAGTAGGAAGTAAGCTCATCCAAAGATATGGGGAAATTGCTTCATTGTTTTCCCAGGCAAGCTACAAATTTAAATCAGTCTTCTATGAGAACTATGCAAATATATTTCAGATAATCAAAACTCTAAAATTTTAGCTTCTCTATGTCCTTTTTAAAAGTCATTTTAGCATACATACCAACCAAATTTTTTTTAAAGAGGTAAGCTAACTATAAAGACAAACATTCAGAATACATCAAACATCACTTCTTTCTTATTTTATTGCATAAAACACTTACACGCTAGGGAGCAAAGTCATTAACTACCTCCTGATAGTGGGTGAGTTATCCATTACAAAAGGAATTGGAGAAGGTGAAATGTTTCTGTAATCATTTTTAGAAAATATTAATTCAGTGTGCCACAATAAGATTATGTGACAGATACAAGGGAATTGAATGCAGATATTCTGAAAATATTTGCATTTATAAAAATCCCTGAGTCAGTGGTGAATTATGGTGACGTCTGTAATTATTCATTGATGACTGCTGATTCATGGTCACAAGAGCTGCCTTATCAGAATATCCTTATCTCTCAGATTGAGAACTTAGTGGTTAAAATGGGGGCATCACTGACTCAACATACATGACTTTAAGCTAACTCAAGGAGGTGGTAAAGGACAGGGAAGTCTGATGTGCTGCAATCCACGGGATAGCAGAGTTGGGAAAAACTTAGTGACTGAACAACACCACAGTTAGGCCAGCAGGCTGATAAAAACAGTTCACATCCTTATTTAAAATTCGTTCACGGAAATAGAACATAATTATATTCAACATTAGCAGAAAATGAAGTGAAATGTGATAGGAAAAAAACTGGCAGGGAGAGCATCAATTCACAAAGTAAGTAACAAATAAAATTTAGCAATGTAGGTAAGAGAAGACATACAGAGGGGAAGGCTAGCAGAGATATATTTTAAGAGAAATTTCTAGAAATAAAAAGGCTTGCAAAATTTTCGCTGTTGAAGACCACACATCTAGATGCATTATAGAAAATTTTCAAAATATTAAAGATAAGAGGACATACTAAAAACTTTCAGTGGGGAAAATAAACGGACTGGGTCTAAACAAGAGTGATATCCTCATCATCAGACTTATTAATAAGAATAACTAGTAGGAAGTAAGCTCATCCAAAGATATGGGGAAATTGCTTCATTGTTTTCCCAGGCAAGCTACAAATTTAAATCAGTCTTCTATGAGAACTATGCAAATATATTTCAGATAATCAAAACTCTAAAATTTTAGCTTCTCTATGTCCTTTTTAAAAGTCATTTTAGCATACATACCAACCAAATTTTTTTTAAAGAGGTAAGCTAACTATAAAGACAAACATTCAGAATACATCAAACATCACTTCTTTCTTATTTTATTGCATAAAACACTTACACGCTAGGGAGCAAAGTCATTAACTACCTCCTGATAGTGGGTGAGTTATCCATTACAAAAGGAATTGGAGAAGGTGAAATGTTTCTGTAATCATTTTTAGAAAATATTAATTCAGTGTGCCACAATAAGATTATGTGACAGATACAAGGGAATTGAATGCAGATATTCTGAAAATATTTGCATTTATAAAAATCCCTGAGTCAGTGGTGAATTATGGTGACGTCTGTAATTATTCATTGATGACTGCTGATTCATGGTCACAAGAGCTGCCTTATCAGAATATCCTTATCTCTCAGATTGAGAACTTAGTGGTTAAAATGGGGGCATCACTGACTCAACATACATGACTTTAAGCTAACTCAAGGAGGTGGTAAAGGACAGGGAAGTCTGATGTGCTGCAATCCACGGGATAGCAGAGTTGGGAAAAACTTAGTGACTGAACAACACCACAGTTAGGCCAGCAGTGTGCTTGATTAAAAATATATCCATGGTTCACATCATCCTTTACTTTAGAAAGCTTCTTATGAGTGTAAAAATGTGCTTGTGTTTCTGTGAACATGTTCATCTACTTTCTGAATGAATGCTTGTCACACTTAGCAAAATGGGTGAAACATACAAGTTGACTTTTGATTTCTTGAAATTGTTATTTAAATCGATATTCACAATTGTCAATCCATCAACAGTATAGACATAATGTTACACTGAACTTACAAATAATGGAAAAGTAGGCATCACATTTCCATAATTTCCCCTTATATCTTGACCACCTAATGAGTAATAGGTATAAATTTATTATTATAGATTTTATTTAGTATAATAAATTAAAACCAGCATCTTCATTTCACCATGGCTCTGCTTAAAACATTCTGTACTGGGGGCATACCTGGTGGCTCAGTGGTAAAGAATACACATGCCAATGCAGAAAACAAGGGTTCTCTATCCAGGAAGATCCCACATGCCACAGAGCAACTAAGTCCATGAGCCACAACTATTGAGCCTGTGCTCTAGAACCCAGGAGCTGCAAATACTAAACCTTGTGTCCCCCACAGCCCATGTTCCAAAAGAGAAGAAACCGCAATGAGGAGTCTGAGTAGCACAAGAAGGAGTAACCTTCTTGCTGGAAATAGAGAAAGTCCAAGTACATCAACAAAGACGCAGTGTAATCAAAAATAAATACACTAAGATACCTTCAAAATTCTGTATTATAAGTTTAAAATCTTTTAAGAAAAGTGACGGCTTTGTCAAGACTCAGTTTTTCTTATCTACACAAAAAGAGCTAAATTTAAGCTAAAAGATGTTTTTTTCTTCCAAACCATTTGTTGATTTCTCTTAGTCAACTATAAACATATATATATGTACATATTATATATGTATAATTTATGAGTTCTTTATTATAATTAATTATTCTTCAAAGGCATTTCATTCTTATTTCACAGATGCAATATATTCTTAATTTTCCAGGCTATTAATAATAATATATATGCAGTTAGTTTCCTACCTTATCTTATTTTTCTATTAGATTATATTTATATTGTTTTTGCTTTTGGACTAGATTTATGGAACCACTGCTTCTTGGGCTGGGTGTGGGCAATAGTGGGAGATCCCCAGGAAACCTTATAATAGAATTGCCAAAATTGGTTTGGGTATTTGAAACTATTCACTTTTCACTTCAAAAGAGAAAGGGAGAGATATACTGAACTGAATGAAGAGTTCCAGAAAATAACAAGGACAAATAAGAATGCCTTTCTAGCTGAAGTTGCAAAGAAATAGAAGAAAACAATAGAATGGGAAAGACTAGATATCCCTTCAAGAAAATTAGATATACCAAGGGAATATTTCATGCAAAGATGGGCATAATAAAAGACAGAAATGACAAGAATCTAACAAAAACAGAAGATATTAAGAAAAGGTGGCAAGAATACAATATGGACTGTACAAAAAAAGTCTAGATAATCTGGGTAACCATGATGGTGTGGTCATTCACCTAGAGCCAGACATGCTGGAGTGTGAAGTCAAGTGGGCCTGAGGAAGAATTCCTAGGAACAAAGCTAGCAGAGGTGATGAATCCCAGTTTGAGCTATTTTAAGTCCTAAAAGTTAGCTGCTAAAGTGCTACACTCAAGATTCCAGCAAATTTGGAAAATCAGAAGTGTTGCCACGGGTCTGTAAAAGGTCAGTTTTCATTCCAATCCCAAAGAAAAGCAATGTTAAAGAATGTTTAAATTTCTATATAATTGTACCCATTTCACCTGATAGGAAGATGATGCTCAAAATCTTTCAAGCTAGGCATCAGCAGTATATGAACTGAGAATTTTTGAAAGTACAATCTGGATTTAGAAAAGACAGAGGAATCAGAGATCAAATTGCCAACATCCACTGGATCATAGGGAAAGCAGGGAACTCCAAAGAAAAAAATATCTACCTCTGCTTCATTGACTACACTAAAGCCTTTGACTGTGTGGGTCACAACAAAATGTGGAAAATTCTTAAACAGATGAGAATACCAGAGCAACTTACCTGTCTCCTGAGAAACCTGTATGTAAGACAAGAAGCAACAGATAAAACCAGACATGGAACAATGGAATGGTTCTAGTCTGGGAAAGGAGTATGTCAAGGCTGTATATTGTCACTCTGCTTATTTAACTTCTATGCAGAGTACATCATTCTAAATGCTGGGCTTAATGACTCACAGCTGGAATCAGGATTACTGGGAGAAATATTGACAACCTCAGACATGCAGACGATACCATTTTAATGGCAGAATATAAAGAGAAACTAAAGAGCCTCTTGATGAAGGTAAAGAGGAGAGTGAAAAAACTGGCTTAAAACTCAAATGAAGATCATGGCATCTGGCCCAATTACTTCATGGCAAATACAAGGAGGAAAAGTGGAAACAGTGACAGATTTTATTTTCATGGGCTCCAAAATCACTTCAGGTAGTGGCTGCAACCACAAAATTAAAAGACCCTTACTCCTTGGAAGAAAAGCTATGACAAACCTAGACAGTGTATTAAAAAGCAGAGAGGTCACTTTTGCAACAAAACTCTGTCTAGTTAAAGCCATCGTTTTCCCAATAGTCATATACAGATGTGAGAGTTGGACCATAAAGAAGGTTCAGCACCAAAAAATTGATGCTTTCAAACTGCAGCACTGGCAAAGACTCTTGAGGGTTCCTTGGATAACAAGGAGGTCAAACTAGTCAATCCTGAAAGACATCAACCTTGAGTATTCATTAGAAGGACTGATGCTGAAGCTGAAGCTCCAGTATGGAGAGTTCACTCATAGGAAAAAAAAAAAGGAACACTAATGCTGGGAAAGACTGAGGGCAAAAGAAAAGGGGTGACAGAGGATGAGATGGCTAGATGGACATGAGTTTAAGCAAATTCCTGGAGATAGTGATGGACAGGGAAACCTGGTGTGCTGCAGTTCATGGGGTTGCAGTTGGACATGACTTAAGGAAAGATTTATTGGAACAATTAAAATACTATAAATAAACAAATGTATATAAGTCAAATGGATAATATTTCCATAATAGTAACATGTGAATTTTGTCTGTTAAGTTTGTTATTGAATCATATTGCTTTTCTTTATCTTCCCCCAGGTGGTGTACACATTATTCATCCCATAGTGCTCCCCTTTATTTTCCTCAGAGTAGTTTTAAAACATAATACTTTTGCCGTCACTGGATGTAAATTCAGGATATTGAGTAACAACTTTCATGTGGGCAGATCTGTACCAAAAATCTAGCACTGTATTTTAGACATTCATGTTCCATTCTCTCTTACTAGAATGAGTTCTGAAAGACAGCAAATCTATTTTCATATTAACAGACTGCCCACAATTTTATTAAATTTTGATTATTTTTGAATGGGCTATATATTAAACTTTTTTTTTTCAATCCATTTGAAATGCATGGCCTCTTTAACTGCAGTTTTATATCTTGTGTAGCATCCTATCTGTGATTCATAAAAAAACCTATCATTATTATTCTTTATATAGCCTCATGACTAATTTAAAAAAATCTTTTGTGTAACATTTCCTCCTGAAATAGTTTATTTCTATAATAGTTAATGTGCAGCAAAAATAATAACAAAGTTCTAATATAGAAGTTACAGTGCTAAGGTTGTCTTTCAAATATGTTGAACAAATTTGTGAAATAAGTGTACGATGATAAACTGAACTGCTTTACAATGATCTATCACTTCATGAACTTCATATGACTTTAGAGCTCTTACCTCAAATAGTTTTATAGTTCCAAGATTTTATGATTCTGTGAACAGAATTTTCTTAAACATGCTTAATCTGAAATTATGTGACTATAGACCAGTATTGATAATTATGGTAGTATTATAAAGTAATTTATACATTGATAAAATATAGATATATTTTAATTTGGGGGACTTATCATATAAATATAGTTGATAATCTTACAGTTACTTGACTCAAATTCTAGCAAATAAGAGTTGGCATCAGAAAATAACTGAAGTAACTCTGAGTAGTAGAAAATCTAACCCAACATTTACCAGATCTGAATGATAAGTAAGATTTTCCAGAAGGCATTTCATAGCTCTAATTATCAGTTTGACATGAGACAGTAATGTCCAGACAATGAGGTTTTATTTATTTGAAAGACTGAATTTTCATCTAGGCATAATCAGTAATGGGTCGGATGTAATCCAAAGATCATGTCTTATATTGGCAAGCAAACCATCAGAGGAAAGTCCTGTGAGTCTTACCAATTTAAAGCCAATGTAAATGACAGTGTAAACTCTATTTCATTCTATGTGCTAGAATCCATTAAGTTCAAGTGGGCTATAAAAGCCTAATTCCACAGTCATCTATCTATGTGAACAATGACTATAAAAGACTCTCTTTTTTCTAAAACAAATGCAATGACAGGCAATAAGCAAGGTGTTATTCAGAAACAATAAATGTTTTCTTCTTTAGAAAACAAAGTCTATGAATTCTATCAGATTCATAATACTTTAAGGGAAAAAAATTATAAATATATTCCAGGTATTAGTTCAATTATATAATTTATAGCACATTTGAAAGACAACAATTCTACAAATGATACAAAATTTTTAGAGAAATCATGTAATAAGTTTAACTACTCATTAACTACATGAAATAAAATAAATATGTATATATGGAAGAATATTTAAGGTAATTCAGACTGCAACTGTATTTTTGATGATGGTTCACATTTCTGCAAACATTAAAAAATTAAATGTACTAAAGTAGCCACAAGTTTTTGTAAAATATTGGAGAATTATGTCAAGGATGTGATGACATAGTATACACATTTACTGTGGGCAAGAGAGTTATTTTTTCAGACTTTTGGATTCTTTTATTTCCTCAGTCCTACCTATTCTATTTGTCATTAAGAGAGAGTTCACATTTACAGGACTTTTGCTAATCAAGGGCTAACATTCTGTTTGGAGAGGTATATTAAGAAAAAGATAGAAAATTGTAAGTAAATAAACACCCCCCCTCAATTATTGATCATTATAAGTGATTAAAGTAGAACAAAGTGACGTGGAAAATGCTTGTGTGTGTGCGTGTGTATAGAAACACATGCCTAAAGAGGGGAAATGAGGGGAGAGGATTTTAAGTTGGATTACAGAAAGCTTGTCTGTGATTTTTTTTTTTTAAAGATATAGTCATTTAGACATCTGAACAGAGGATGGTCTGTGTTGAAGAGAAGATCAGATCAAGGCTTATGAGAGAAAAGAATAAGGTATATTCAAGAAAGTAAACGACAACAATGATTTGGCCAATATTGCCAATAGTAGACAGTTGGGAGGAAGTGTGCTACATGATGAAGCTAAAGCAGTATGAGGAGGCAGTTTGGAGGCTCTGACCTACTGCTCAAGGAATGGTGCTCTCAGGTTGAAAGATCATGTCTTATATTGGCAAGCAAACCATCAGAGGAAAGTCCTGTGAGTCTTACCATTTAAAGCCAATGTAAATGACAGTGTAAACTCTATTTCATTCTATGTGCTAGAATCCATTAAGTTCAAGTGGGCTATAAAGCCTAATTCCACAGTCATCTATCTATGTGAACAATGACTATAAAAGACTCTCTTTTTTCTAAAACAAATGCAATGACAGGCAATAAGCAAGGTGTTATTCAGAAACAATAAATGTTTTCTTCTTTAGAAAACAAAGTCTATGAATTCTATCAGATTCATAATATTTTAAAGGGGAAAAAATTATAAATATATTCCAGGTATTAGTTCAATTATATAATTTATGGCACATTTGAAAGACAACAATTCTACAAATGATACAAAATTTTTAGAGAAATCATGTAATAAGTTTAACTACTCATTAACTACATGAAATAAAATAAATATGTATATATGGAAGAATATTTAAGGTAATTCAGACTGCAACTGTATTTTTGATGATGGTTCACATTTCTGCAAACATTAAAAAATTAAATGTACTAAAGTAGCCACAATTTTTTGTAAAATATTGGAGAATTATGTCAAGGATGTGATGACATAGTATACACATTTACTGTGGGCAAGAGAGTTATTTTTTCAGACTTTTGGATTCTTTTATTTCCTCAGTCCTACCTATTCTATTTGTCATTAAGAGAGAGTTCACATTTACAGGACTTTTGCTAATCAAGGGCTAACATTCTGTTTGGAGAGGTATATTAAGAAAAAGATAGAAAATTGTAAGTAAATAAACACCCCCCCTCAATTATTGATCATTATAAGTGATTAAAGTAGAACAAAGTGACGTGGAAAATGCTTGTGTGTGTGCGTGTGTATAGAAACACATGCCTAAAGAGGGGAAATGAGGGGAGAGGATTTTAAGTTGGATTACAGAAAGCTTGTCTGTGATTTTTTTTTTTTAAAGATATAGTCATTTAGACATCTGAACAGAGGATGGTCTGTGTTGAAGAGAAGATCAGATCAAGGCTTATGAGAGAAAAGAATAAGGTATATTCAAGAAAGTAAACGACAACAATGATTTGGCCAATATTGCCAATAGTAGACAGTTGGGAGGAAGTGTGCTACATGATGAAGCTAAAGCAGTATGAGGAGGCAGTTTGGAGGCTCTGACCTACTGCTCAAGGAATGGTGCTCTCAGGTCTGCAATCTCTGTTCAAATATCACACTTTCTGACTATGTTCCAATATTCCCAGACTCTTCTCTCTTAAAGCCTGAATCCAACAATCTTATGACTCCATTGGAATATAAAATTAATTGAGCCTCAATATTTTGACTCATGTATTCACTTTCTTTCTTACTAAACTTAAACTTCATGATTAATCTTTTACTACAGCTACCTCTGTAAGTAACATCAAATTCCTTGTCTCACTTTTTGTCAAAACCCAAATCCCAGTTTGTATTTATCTCTCTGTCTATACCATGCATGATATCTGTAACTAAAGAACAATATTCTATTATACTAACTGGTTTCATTCTAAACATGTAAGAGTGAACCTAACACAGCCCTCATGGTTTCAGAAAATCACCCTGATTTCCATTATATTAACTCCCTCAGTATTCAGGATTTTATTTCACATTTCATACTCTGGCCCCAAATCTCCAAAACTTTAGCTCATCAATTTTTTCTTTCCAGCTGATGACATTACTCTTGTCTAACTAAAGAAATAGAAGCAGACAAATGCTTGGATAATGGCAGATTCAGCAGCTTCATAGGCTCATCCCTCCACAGAAATGGCAAAAAAAAAGCATACATTGAATGAAGAAAACACAAATTTAATAAGAAATCTTTGTGGCATTTTGCATGCATTTTCTCCACCCTCGCCCAATATCAGTGGTGGTCTTGAGGAGCGTAGTCTATGTTCTCAATGTGGGACTCTGGTCCTTGTTCTGGAGGGAAAGAGCACATTTTTTTTCCTAATTTTTTTTTGTTTGGCCACTTCTATTGGTCCTTCATTTATCCATTTTTCATCCGTCTCTGTTCTTTGGCCTGTGTGTGCCTCCCATCGCAGTGGCCTCTCTCATTGCAGAGCACCAGCTCTGGGCACATGTGCTCCAGAGCTCCAGCTCGGTAGTTGGGACACATCGGTCCAGCCGCTCCATGGTATGTGGGATCTTCCCAGGCCAGGGATCCAACCAGTGCCCCTTGCAGTGTAAGGCAGTGTCCTTACCCACTGGACCACCAGGGAAGACCAGAGAACATCTTTTTGTGGCAGGAATGCGATGGACATTTCTTGAAAATGTAAGGTGAACAAAAATCACCTAGTAACTAGGATCAAAGCATTGTGATTGAGGCATACAACAGAGCTCTGAAAGTCTGGGAGGCAAGGCTTGGGAGAGAGTTTTTTAGGACATTAGAGCATTCCTAAGGAGTCACGAATAGCATATCCTGAGGAATTTAGAAAGTCACACAGATGCCCAGCATGGGAGACATGCACAGAAAAGATCTAACAATGTGCTAAGCTTCACCTTGGCTGAGCTCTAGGTTTAGTGTAAGAAGAAAGAGAGGCTAAGGCAGAGGTATAGACAGCAAAGCTTCCTCCTCTTCTTCATAGCCACAAATTGTCATAATCTTGGATTTGGCAGTAGATTTCTAGAAATGACACCAAACGCATGATCTTTTCTTTTAAAAGGAAAAAACATAAGCAAATTGGTCTTCACCAAGATTAAAAGTTTTAAACATCAAATGCCATTTAAAAAGTAAGTAAAAAGACAACCTACACAATGGGAAAAATTATTTGAGGTTCATATATCTAATATCTAATAAGGATCTAACATTCATAATATGAAAAGAACTCCTATGGCTCAAAAACAGAAAGACAAATAACCCAGTTAGAAAGTGGGCAAAGGACTTGAATACGCATTTCTCCAAAGAAGATGCATAAATGGCCAATAGGCACATCAAAAGATGCTTAATATCACTAATCATTAGGAAAATGCAAACTAAAACCCCAATGAAGCACTCTCCACACTCAGGAATATGGCTGTAATAATATAAAAATAGATAATAACTAATGATGGCAATAATCTGAAAAAACTGGAGCTCTTCTGTACATTACTGGTAGGATGTAACATTGCTCAGCTTCTGTGGAAAACATTTTTTGGACCTTAAAAAAGTTAAATATAAAATTAACATATGACCCAGCATTTCTATTCCATATATACTATAAATAATTGAAAATAACTATTCAAACAGATGCATGTACACCCATGTTCATAGCAACACTGTTAAAAACAGACAAGATATAGACATAGTGTCCCTGGTGGCTCAGATGGTAAAGAACCTACCTGCAGTGCAGGAGACCGGGGTTTGATCCCTGTGTTGAGAAGATCCCCTGGAAAAAGGGAAAAGGCTATACACTTCAGTATTCTTGTCTGGAGAATTCCATGGACAGAGGAGCCTGGTGAGCTACAATTCACGGGATTGTAAAAGTTGGACATGACTGAGTGACTAGACAAAACTAGAAACATCTAGCAATGGATCAATAAACAAGCTGAGGCACATATATACAACCAAATATTATTCATTAATAAAAAGATGAAATACTCATCTATGCTACAACAGAGAGGGCCCAGAAAAACATTATGCTAAGACGATAGAAATCAATGGTTTCATATTGCATAAATTCATTTATATGAGGCATGCAGAATAGATATAACCATAGGGACAGAACACAGATTTCAAGGAGCTGAAGGGAGTAGGGAGTGGAAAGTAACTGTTTAATGAAATTGGAATTTTATTTCAGAATAGTGAAAATGTTTGGAGTGATAACTGCACAAAATCATGAATGCACTAAATGCCACTGGATTGTTCATTTTAAAATGGTTATGAAAGTGAAAGTGCTAGCCCCTCAGTCCTGTCCAACTTTTTGTGACTCTATGAACTGTAGCCTGCCAGGCTCCTCTGTTCACAAGATTCATAATATGAAAAGAACTCCTATGGCTCAAAAACAGAAAGACAAATAACCCAGTTAGAAAGTGGGCAAAGGACTTGAATACGCATTTCTCCAAAGAAGATGCATAAATGGCCAATAGGCACATCAAAAGATGCTTAATATCACTAATCATTAGGAAAATGCAAACTAAAACCCCAATGAAGCACTCTCCACACTCAGGAATATGGCTGTAATAATATAAAAATAGATAATAACTAATGATGGCAATAATCTGAAAAAACTGGAGCTCTTCTGTACATTACTGGTAGGATGTAACATTGCTCAGCTTCTGTGGAAAACATTTTTTGGACCTTAAAAAAGTTAAATATAAAATTAACATATGACCCAGCATTTCTATTCCATATATACTATAAATAATTGAAAATAACTATTCAAACAGATGCATGTACACCCATGTTCATAGCAACACTGTTAAAAACAGACAAGATATAGACATAGTGTCCCTGGTGGCTCAGATGGTAAAGAACCTACCTGCAGTGCAGGAGACCGGGGTTTGATCCCTGTGTTGAGAAGATCCCCTGGAAAAGGAAACGGCTATACACTTCAGTATTCTTGTCTGGAGAATTCCATGGACAGAGGAGCCTGGTGAGCTACAATTCACGGGATTGTAAAAAGTTGGACATGACTGAGTGACTAGACAAAACTAGAAACATCTAGCAATGGATCAATAAACAAGCTGAGGCACATATATACAACCAAATATTATTCATTAATAAAAAGATGAAATACTCATCTATGCTACAACAGAGAGGGCCCAGAAAAACATTATGCTAAGACGATAGAAATCAATGGTTTCATATTGCATAAATTCATTTATATGAGGCATGCAGAATAGATATAACCATAGGGACAGAACACAGATTTCAAGGAGCTGAAGGGAGTAGGGAGTGGAAAGTAACTGTTTAATGAAATTGGAATTTTATTTCAGAATAGTGAAAATGTTTGGAGTGATAACTGCACAAAATCATGAATGCACTAAATGCCACTGGATTGTTCATTTTAAAATGGTTATGAAAGTGAAAGTGCTAGCCCCTCAGTCCTGTCCAACTTTTTGTGACTCTATGAACTGTAGCCTGCCAGGCTCCTCTGTCCATGGAATTCTCCAGGCAAGAATAGTGGAGTGGATTGCTGTTCAGTTCTCCAGGGGATCTTCCCAACTCTGGATCAAGCCCAAGTCTTCCATACAGCAGGCAGATTCTTTACCATCTAAGCCACCTGAGAGGCCCATTTTATATGAATTTCACCTTAAAAAATAGAAAAAAATCAGAAGACAATTTCTATAAGCTCATTATCAACTTATCTACCAGCATTTGTATCCTGCTTTATTCATCTTTGTCAGCAGAGATGAAATGTCCTTATGTTTATTAAAGGCCAGGCTCTCCCCTTGTGCACCAGAGCACCAGATGCCTTCTTCTTCTTCCTCCTCCTTTTTTTTTTTTGATGCCTTCTTGCTTATTTGAAGTCAGTCCACCTAGTGATTTTCACCTTATTCTCCTGGATTATCATTTTCCCCTCTTTACTGGATCATTTTCATCAGGACATAAGACAATATTTCTCCTACTCAACAGTTTTATAAAAAAAAAATACAAAGAAATGAACAAAAAAAAGCCTTTGACTCATATTTCCCAATAGTCTCCATACCATTCCTTCACAACAAAACTTCTACTAATGAAAAAAGTATCCCTATCTCCCAACATGGATGGGCTGCTGAGCTCAGTCCCTGGAAGTCGCTTCCCCAACCAACCTATTTCCTCGGAGCCTTCTCCCATCTCATCCATGCTGAAAATGCTCACATTTTAATTTGAAGTCTTGGTCATCCCCTTTTCTTCCAATTGATTTATTCATCTGCATACCTAAATATATGTGTGAACACTTCATGAGAAACATACTAATTGAAGACCAGATTTTCTCTCATATCTGCTCCTTTTCCAACCCTCCCTAATTTAATTTAAGAAGTTTCATCTTCCCAGTTACTCAGGCAAAATCAGACTGATTTTTAATTTCAATAGTGAAAATGTTTGGAGTGATAACTGCACAAAATCATGAATGCACTAAATGCCACTGGATTGTTCATTTTAAAATGGTTATGAAAGTGAAAGTGCTAGCCCCTCAGTCCTGTCCAACTTTTTGTGACTCTATGAACTGTAGCCTGCCAGGCTCCTCTGTCCATGGAATTCTCCAGGCAAGAATAGTGGAGTGGATTGCTGTTCAGTTCTCCAGGGGATCTTCCCAACTCTGGATCAAGCCCAAGTCTTCCATACAGCAGGCAGATTCTTTACCATCTAAGCCACCTGAGAGGCCCATTTTATATGAATTTCACCTTAAAAAATAGAAAAAAATCAGAAGACAATTTCTATAAGCTCATTATCAACTTATCTACCAGCATTTGTATCCTGCTTTATTCATCTTTGTCAGCAGAGATGAAATGTCCTTATGTTTATTAAAGGCCAGGCTCTCCCCTTGTGCACCAGAGCACCAGATGCCTTCTTCTTCTTCCTCCTCCTTTTTTTTTTTTGATGCCTTCTTGCTTATTTGAAGTCAGTCCACCTAGTGATTTTCACCTTATTCTCCTGGATTATCATTTTCCCCTCTTTACTGGATCATTTTCATCAGGACATAAGACAATATTTCTCCTACTCAACAGTTTTATAAAAAAAAAATACAAAGAAATGAACAAAAAAAAGCCTTTGACTCATATTTCCCAATAGTCTCCATACCATTCCTTCACAACAAAACTTCTACTAATGAAAAAAGTATCCCTATCTCCCAACATGGATGGGCTGCTGAGCTCAGTCCCTGGAAGTCGCTTCCCCAACCAACCTATTTCCTCGGAGCCTTCTCCCATCTCATCCATGCTGAAAATGCTCACATTTTAATTTGAAGTCTTGGTCATCCCCTTTTCTTCCAATTGATTTATTCATCTGCATACCTAAATATATGTGTGAACACTTCATGAGAAACATACTAATTGAAGACCAGATTTTCTCTCATATCTGCTCCTTTTCCAACCCTCCCTAATTTAATTTAAGAAGTTTCATCTTCCCAGTTACTCAGGCAAAATCAGACTGATTTTTAAAGCTTCTGCCTCTCTCATACTCTATTTAAAAAAAAAAAAAATTTATTTTACTTTTTACTTTTACAATCATACTCTATTTTTAATGCCAATAAATATATTGGGTATATTTTCAAAATACATACATAATTTAATTAGTTCTCTCCAACTGCAACTGATTCCCCTCTGGCTTAAACCAACATAATTTCTCACCCGGATAATTTTTTCCTACCTTGCTTCCTTGCACTTGCCCCTGTCTTACTGTATTCTATTTTCCAGAAAACCTACCAAGTCCACTCGGTTTTAGCCACACTGACCTTTATTCTGAACTGTTCCATATTTTTCTACTACATTTTTATACCATACATGCAATAGGCGGAAAATTCCCTAGCTATAGTTGTGTGCACACAGGATATCCTACAACTGTTTCTGGAGTCAGAAGTTTTTTTTTTTTTTTTTTTTTGCTTTCCTCTAAAACTTTTATATTTGAAAATCTAATCTTTTTCCCTTAAGCTTTTATATTTGAAAATTCTAATATTAAAATACTTCAAAACATCTTTAAAGGGTCAAATACCTTCCATCTAAAGAAAGTGTAGCTTTCATTTTGCATAATCAAGTATTTATAAGAAAAAAAAATAACACCTCTTCAGGTAATTCAAAAGTGTACAGTGATCTAGAAATATTATGGAATCATCATGATACACATTTGAAGGTTGTTTAAATACCAATTTTTATAGAACTGTCAGCTTATGTATTACTTTGTGATATATGTGATTATTTGTGCTTTTTCATTTGTGTGTATACCTGAGTGCTGACAGATAAAGAGAGCATTTTGAAAGATTTAGATTACCTCCTCTCAGATATAGCTCTATACCTTAAAATAGACACAGATGGAGGGCCAGTTTCCCAATTTTATAGAACTGCACATTATGTGGAGGAAAATTTTGTCTCATCTTTTTTGGTTGCCCCTTTCCAGTTTATTCATCTGCATACCTAAATATATGTGTGAACACTTCATGAGAAACATACTAATTGAAGACCAGATTTTCTCTCATATCTGCTCCTTTTCCAACCCTCCCTAATTTAATTTAAGAAGTTTCATCTTCCCAGTTACTCAGGCAAAATCAGACTGATTTTTAAAGCTTCTGCCTCTCTCATACTCTATTTAAAAAAAAAAAAAATTTATTTTACTTTTTACTTTTACAATCATACTCTATTTTTAATGCCAATAAATATATTGGGTATATTTTCAAAATACATACATAATTTAATTAGTTCTCTCCAACTGCAACTGATTCCCCTCTGGCTTAAACCAACATAATTTCTCACCCGGATAATTTTTTCCTACCTTGCTTCCTTGCACTTGCCCCTGTCTTACTGTATTCTATTTTCCAGAAAACCTACCAAGTCCACTCGGTTTTAGCCACACTGACCTTTATTCTGAACTGTTCCATATTTTTCTACTACATTTTTATACCATACATGCAATAGGCGGAAAATTCCCTAGCTATAGTTGTGTGCACACAGGATATCCTACAACTGTTTCTGGAGTCAGAAGTTTTTTTTTTTTTTTTTTTTTTGCTTTCCTCTAAAACTTTTATATTTGAAAATCTAATCTTTTTCCCTTAAGCTTTTATATTTGAAAATTCTAATATTAAAATACTTCAAAACATCTTTAAAGGGTCAAATACCTTCCATCTAAAGAAAGTGTAGCTTTCATTTTGCATAATCAAGTATTTATAAGAAAAAAAAATAACACCTCTTCAGGTAATTCAAAAGTGTACAGTGATCTAGAAATATTATGGAATCATCATGATACACATTTGAAGGTTGTTTAAATACCAATTTTTATAGAACTGTCAGCTTATGTATTACTTTGTGATATATGTGATTATTTGTGCTTTTTCATTTGTGTGTATACCTGAGTGCTGACAGATAAAGAGAGCATTTTGAAAGATTTAGATTACCTCCTCTCAGATATAGCTCTATACCTTAAAATAGACACAGATGGAGGGCCAGTTTCCTCAGGAAAACAAATTGGAATCTGCCATTGCTGCAAGCCCAGACTTGTCTGAGGATTGCACTGAAATGAGTATCTGTAAAAAAGATTATAATATCCAATGTGGAGGAAAATTTTGAATTAGAAAAGGTTATCACTGACATATGTGTTTGATGTATGCTTTCTCCTTTGGAATTAGGTAGATCTTGGTATTAAATAATAGCAAAGAGAAAAAATAATAAAATTGAAAGACTATCTTTTTGTTGCTGTGCTCAGTCATGTCTGACTCTTTGTGGTCCCATGGACTGTAGACTATTAGGCTCCTCTGTCTATGGAATTTTCCAGACCAGAATATCGGAGTGTGTTGCCACTTCCTACTCCAGGGGATCTTCCCGACCCAGGGATCGAATCTGTGTCTCTTACATCTCCTGATTTAAAAACGTATTACTGAAACTTGGAAATTGAGGCAATAATGACAACTTCATCAGAAAATGTATCTCATAATAGTTTTTCTTTCTTTAAAATATAAATATATAATTTATATACATTTCAAAAATATTTGCCTATATTCAATCACCTGCTTATTCAAATTTATCCCATGCTATATATACTACTCTGGACTGGACAGGCAACCCTGTATAAAAGAAGTAAATACAGATTGCACCCTCAGAAGGCTTGTGATCTGGGAGGAAAGGTAAAATCAAGAAAGTTCTTGCTGCATAAGATAAAAGCGAAAAAAGCTACTAACAGGTATTAGATGAATTTCCCTTTGTGAGATTTAAAGTCTTTTACAGCTGCTTGTATGGCTTTAGGTTAAAAGCCACCTCCGTAACCTCTCCTCCCTTACTATACACTGAACTACATCCTTGTTTAATTACTGAATTTGGCAATGCACTACGTGTCATTTTAGGCTTGCGTATTTAGACAAACATACATTATATACTATGAAATGCTAGAAAGTCCCTCATATCCAAAAATCTCTTACCACTTCAGCATTCCTAAACACAAATATTCTTTCTTTTACGAAGTCTATACCCATGATAAACACACCCTTCTCACAGGGCTAAATCCACCTAATACTTCTGGATTTGATTTCAATTATTTTACAGAACTCAGTGCATACACTGCATCTTCTGGGAAGTCTGTGCTCACTCCTCAAGACTGAGTTAAATTTCCATCTGTGATTACAAAACACCCTATATTTACCCATTTAATAAGAATTATTCTCACCCTAGTTGCTTATTTGTCTATGCAACATCAATAGATAGAGACTGTTTTCTGTTTGTTAAAGAATATTTAATGCGTAGAACTATTCCTAACACATATTAAGGGCTCAAAAAATAATTGCTGAATAAAATTACTTTTTCCCAATTGCTTGTAAGGACATGGGGCAATTACACAAACACCTGGCTATTCAAATATTTGAATACACTATATTATATGAAAAGAATTATATATGTATTAAAATAAGGATAACATCATATTCAGAGAATCACAGTGTAAACGAAAAAGATGTACTCATAGTTTTTAATATAACAAAATTTGTGGAATTGTGAGATGATTTTATTTGTCTTACAATTTAGGGAAGTAAAATTTTAATATATTTTATATACATTTCAAAATATTTGCCTATATTCAATCACCTGCTTATTCAAATTTATCCCATGCTATATATACTACTCTGGACTGGACAGGCAACCCTGTATAAAGAAGTAAATACAGATTGCACCCTCAGAAGGCTTGTGATCTGGGAGGAAAGGTAAAATCAAGAAAGTTCTTGCTGCATAAGATAAAAGCGAAAAAAGCTACTAACAGGTATTAGATGAATTTCCCTTTGTGAGATTTAAAGTCTTTTACAGCTGCTTGTATGGCTTTAGGTTAAAAGCCACCTCCGTAACCTCTCCTCCCTTACTATACACTGAACTACATCCTTGTTTAATTACTGAATTTGGCAATGCACTACGTGTCATTTTAGGCTTGCGTATTTAGACAAACATACATTATATACTATGAAATGCTAGAAAGTCCCTCATATCCAAAAATCTCTTACCACTTCAGCATTCCTAAACACAAATATTCTTTCTTTTACGAAGTCTATACCCATGATAAACACACCCTTCTCACAGGGCTAAATCCACCTAATACTTCTGGATTTGATTTCAATTATTTTACAGAACTCAGTGCATACACTGCATCTTCTGGGAAGTCTGTGCTCACTCCTCAAGACTGAGTTAAATTTCCATCTGTGATTACAAAACACCCTATATTTACCCATTTAATAAGAATTATTCTCACCCTAGTTGCTTATTTGTCTATGCAACATCAATAGATAGAGACTGTTTTCTGTTTGTTAAAGAATATTTAATGCGTAGAACTATTCCTAACACATATTAAGGGCTCAAAAAATAATTGCTGAATAAAATTACTTTTTCCCAATTGCTTGTAAGGACATGGGGCAATTACACAAACACCTGGCTATTCAAATATTTGAATACACTATATTATATGAAAAGAATTATATATGTATTAAAATAAGGATAACATCATATTCAGAGAATCACAGTGTAAACGAAAAAGATGTACTCATAGTTTTTAATATAACAAAATTTGTGGAATTGTGAGATGATTTTATTTGTCTTACAATTTAGGGAAGTAAAATTTTAATATATTTTACATGACTAAAATATATTTTACTAATAACACAAATTTATTTTGAAACTACACAATTTCTGTACAAGGTATATTCATATAGTCTTTAATGTGAGCTAGTTAATGTACATTAGTGAAACAGCAATGTGGCAGCAAGTGACAAAAACATCCCAAACAGAAGGACCTACAACATGAAGGTGCTGGGCAATCTGGATTGTCCAGACAAATTAAGAGGGCCGTGATGGGAGGACACGACTTTAACACAAATAAAAGAAACAGCCTAAAACCATTTCACTAATGCCTTAGAGCTTTCACTAATAGGAAGTTTCTTAAAAAGAAAAAAAAAAAGAAAGGAAGAAAGAAAAAAAGAAAGTCAAGACTTTGACTGGAGGGGATTTTAAAAATCGGAAAGATGATGAATTATTCATGAGTCAAACTGGTCTTTTTCATTTTCTTTCCTAGTCTGAGAAATCTTCAGGGTAGCTGTTTGAAGCATATTTTTTTGCCCCTCTCTTGCTTTAGGCATTTATAAATACACTTGAAAACATGATCTTAGATACAGCGCAATCAAATGATCAAGGTCACATAGGAGACTAAATTAAAGTTCGAACACACATTCACTGTTGTCACTTCAGCACATTTTTGATGAGGCTATGGAAATGTTTGCTTTGAATGTCATTCCTGCTTCCTCTCTAACAGTTTGTCAGCCACTTTATTGCACATCAGATTTCAGAGACTTACAGAATGAAATGAAGCCATCATTCTCAAAGTAATTTTTCTTCCTACTATATTAATTCTTTAACATAGTGCACCAAAGATTTATTTTAAGCTGTAGTGTAATTAGTTAAGCTCTTGGGTTACACAGTCGGTTGACATAAAACCTCATCCTGACTGTTGCATTTATGGGAGGGAAAGCTCTGGCAGGGATTACACCACAGCCCAGCTTGTTGACAGCATATGCAAATGAGGAAGACATTGGTATAAATGTAAAAGCAGGAATCAACATCTGTGGGGATAATTTTCAAAACTGTAGTGGCAGAGACACTATTGCAAGGGTTATGTAGTTACAAATAGAAGTATGACAGTTGTCCAGAAATAAAGTTTTCTTTTTTCTTTTTCCAGATAAGAAAATAGTCTAGATCATTTTCTGGCTTGGCATTAGGCCACAATGCTAAATTCATTATTAATTTAAAAACTGGATTAAAAGATAAATCCTGAGTTTTACCTTCCTTCCCTTCTTTTTCACATCCTCTTGGGAACAGTTATACAGAACGATCAAATAAGAAAATAGCAACATTATAGGATATAATGAGAGGACAAATGACAATGTAATCTATAACCTAGACTGAATGAAGACTGTTGTATGTTTTCTCAATTGTGAAATGTTATCTTTTTAAAAATGAGATTCTCTTTAATTGAACTAGTTTTCCAAATAAATAGAAGAAAACATTTCCTTTGAAATACACTATAAGTTGAAAACATCAAATGTGCTTAAGTAAAAAGCCTAGCATTTCACAAATGAATCACAGCTGCAGTCAAGAACTAGTGGGGTTCTTCTTTGTCTTATTTTTAAAAACACATTTGTTGGACCTCGGGCTTCCCTGGTAGCTCAGTGGCGAAGAGTTTGTTTGCCAATGTACGAGACACGTGTTCCATCCCCAATCCGGGATGATCCCACATGCTACAGAGCAAATAAGCCTGTGAACCACAACTACTGAGCCTGTGTGCCCTAGAGCCCGAGTTCTATAATCAGAGAAGTCACCACATCAAGAAGCCTGCTCACGTCAACTAGAGAGTAGTCCCTACTCCCTACAACTAGAGAAGAGCCTGTAGCAGTAGTAAAAACCCAGAAGAGCTGAAAATAAATAAAATTTTAAAAAAGAAAAAAGTAAAACAAATTTGCTGGACCTGACTGAAACCAGGCCACTGATTGCAACGTCAAATTCTCCCTACTGTTTTTTGCTTTTTTTCCTTACTTTAATGGAATATTTGTTACATATTATAAAACAAGAATCTTTATAAAATTAAAATATTTATTAACACTAATAAGTATATTTCTGTACATTACACCCATACATTTTAAGAGTTTGAATATTACCCAAACTCTTAAAAATCCTATTTTTCTTCTTTGTTTCACTATTTAGCCATATTCATCCATCACTGAAAAGGAGCAAGACCCTGTAGGAGCTCGTAGGCTTGGCAGCCTTTCTGTTTAGCTTCCGGGATCTTTCCTGAGTTTCTAAAGGCAGGTTCAAACAGGTGCTAATCAGAGAAGGGAGGGTATGCAGAGACAAGGGAGAAGCAGCCTAGAAACAATAGCACAGCCCTGAGGCAGGGTCTTGGTTCTGCCTCAGGGGTTCCATATAACAGTATTTTATGAGGTCTTTATGGAACTAAATGAATGAATTAGGGATGTGCAAGCAAGCAACTTTTAAAACCATTGATATGAGTGATTTTAAATTTCATAATAGGACTGTAAGTTCAAATGCCTGCCTGCCTGCTCAGTCAGGTCTGACTCTTTGTGACCCTATGAACTCTGGCCCACCAGTCTTCTCTGTCCATGAGACTTTCCAGGCAAGAATACTGGAGTGGGTTGTCATCTCCTCCTTCTGGGGATCTTCCCAACCCAGAGATTAAATAGTGTCTCCTGAGTCTCCTGCATTGCAGGTAGATTCCTTACCAAGGAGCCAGCTAGGAAATCCTTATAGAACTAAAACCCCCAGTAAATGGAAGATGAAGCATCCTCATTCCAGAGATAAGGTCACAGTTTGTTGGCCTCAAAAACCAGAGAAGCTTATCAGGAGACCACCTGAGGCCAGATTAAAGGAATCAAGGCCCTGCAAACACCCTGACCTTATCAGTAAGGCCACCCTTGAACTGTTGCTTTAAAACTACTCATCAAGTCCGCCCGGGCTACTGAGATAAAGCAAAAACCCAGAAGAGTTTAAAATAAAATTTTAAAAAAGAAAAAAGTAAAACAAATTTGCTGGACCTGACTGAAACCAGGCCACTGATTGCAACGTCAAATTCTCCCTACTGTTTTTTGCTTTTTTTCCTTACTTTAATGGAATATTTGTTACATATTATAAAACAAGAATCTTTATAAAATTAAAATATTTATTAACACTAATAAGTATATTTCTGTACATTACACCCATACATTTTAAGAGTTTGAATATTACCCAAACTCTTAAAAATCCTATTTTTCTTCTTTGTTTCACTATTTAGCCATATTCATCCATCACTGAAAAGGAGCAAGACCCTGTAGGAGCTCGTAGGCTTGGCAGCCTTTCTGTTTAGCTTCCGGGATCTTTCCTGAGTTTCTAAAGGCAGGTTCAAACAGGTGCTAATCAGAGAAGGGAGGGTATGCAGAGACAAGGGAGAAGCAGCCTAGAAACAATAGCACAGCCCTGAGGCAGGGTCTTGGTTCTGCCTCAGGGGTTCCATATAACAGTATTTTATGAGGTCTTTATGGAACTAAATGAATGAATTAGGGATGTGCAAGCAAGCAACTTTTAAAACCATTGATATGAGTGATTTTAAATTTCATAATAGGACTGTAAGTTCAAATGCCTGCCTGCCTGCTCAGTCAGGTCTGACTCTTTGTGACCCTATGAACTCTGGCCCACCAGTCTTCTCTGTCCATGAGACTTTCCAGGCAAGAATACTGGAGTGGGTTGTCATCTCCTCCTTCTGGGGATCTTCCCAACCCAGAGATTAAATAGTGTCTCCTGAGTCTCCTGCATTGCAGGTAGATTCCTTACCAAGGAGCCAGCTAGGAAATCCTTATAGAACTAAAACCCCCAGTAAATGGAAGATGAAGCATCCTCATTCCAGAGATAAGGTCACAGTTTGTTGGCCTCAAAAACCAGAGAAGCTTATCAGGAGACCACCTGAGGCCAGATTAAAGGAATCAAGGCCCTGCAAACACCCTGACCTTATCAGTAAGGCCACCCTTGAACTGTTGCTTTAAAACTACTCATCAAGTCCGCCCGGGTTGGGCCACAGCTTTTCAGGGCAGGAGCCTGCTGTGTGTCCCCCTTTACTGGCAAAGTAATAAACCTCTTCTTTTCTACTTCACCCAAAATTCTGTCTCTGAGGTTTGATGCACAGGTCCAACAGAGGCTGTTTTCAGCATTATTATCCTGAAAATTTCACTTATTTCCTCTTTATGTTTACCTCAGAAATGTTATGTACTCCCAAATGACACATTGTGTAATTTTCTGTACATATTAATACATTCTGCTATTAACTTTTTCTTCTCAATATTATAATGTTTATAGTATTTATTTACATTTCATTCATTTTCATTACTGTATTCTATTACAATTATACAAATTTGCAACAGTCTATTCTTTTTTTAAAATTGTTTTTGCTTTCTTATAATAACAAATCCAAAATATAAAAATACTGTAAAACTCAGTCTAGCAAAGATTTCTATATTCTTCTCCCATCAATCCTTTAAGCTTTATTTAGACCTCACCCTCCATCTCCTACACCCTTCCTATCTCTGGATAACCCCTACTAGGAAAAATGACTTTTTAATTCACTCTGAGTACTCACTTGAATATACAAATATAGCCCTGCATCAGAAAGTAGAGCATGTAGTCAAATTTTTGAATTAAATTCTGGATTGACCTAATGTTAAATCATCTTTCTCAGCCTGCAAACAAGAAAATTGTGAGGAAAAAATATTTCTCTCTTTCAGTTCTCAGCTTTATTGGAAAGGACTATTGTAATAGAGAAGAGGGACTCCTAGGGTAGAGAGAATGCTCCAATCATAAGATGCATGTGTTCTAAAAGGTCAGAAATTATTTTTACAGGAGTACAGGGCTCAGGTAAATTCACATTGTCATGGGAATTCCTCAGCAGCCATTCTCCTAAGGACCTGCCATAGTCCAAATCCCAGAGTTGGACTATAAAAAAAGGCTGAGCACTGAGCCTTTGAACTGTGATGTTGAAGAAGACTCTTGGGAGTCCCTTGAACTGCAAGGAGATCAAACCAGTCAATCCTAAAAGAACTCAACCCTGAATATTTATTGGAAAGACATGCTGAAGCAGAAACTCCAGTACTCATTAGCCAACTCATTGGAAAGACCCTGATGCTAGGAAAAGTAGAAGGCAAAAGAATGGGATAACAGAGGATGAGATGGTTGGATGCATCACTGACTCAACGGATATGAGTTTGAGCAAGCTCCAAGAGATAGTGAAGGACAGGAAAGCCTGGTGTGGTGCAGTCCATGGGGTCACAAAGAGTCAGACATGATCTAAAATGAACTGAAATGGTATATGGATATGAAAGCGTGGTTTCTTCACCCCAAAAGGGTAAACTGAAAAAGAGCCCCTTTAGGGTTAGCTGAGGCCTCCATGGAAGCTTTATTATAGTTCAGCTTTACTATGTGTTTTATTCTGTTGCTACCCTTTTGGCAACCCAGATATTTATCCCACCCTTCATTTCTCCCAGGCATTGATCTACTGAGCATCCCTATCACATTTCCTACACACTGAGTTCTGTCACACAGTCTGCTTGCTGGAGCATCCATCTTAGGGCAGTGGGAAAACATGCTGTTCTCCCCAAGTCAAATAATTATGTATAATAATTTCTCCTAAACCATTTAAAAGTATACATATTTTAATAGAAAAATAGATTTTCTTACTAAATTTTAATCTCTAGGAATATGTTATGATTTTTAATATATTTTCTTATTCATAAAATGCAGATAGCTTTAATAGAGATGGGTTTTCCAGGTGGCACAGTGGTAAAGAATCCACCTGCCCCCAATGTAGGATACACAAGAAATGCAGGTTCGATTACTGGGTTAGGAAGATTCCCCAGAGGAGGAAATGGCAACCCATTCCAGTATTTTGGCCTGGAAAATTCCATGTTCAGAGGAACCTGTCAGGCTATAGTCCATAAGGGTCTCAAAGAGTTGGACAGGACTGAGTGACTGAGCACACACATAAATGCAGTAATAGAGATATTAGTAGTTCAGAGCAGGAGGTCATAACCAAGTTATCAGTTGTCCTAGTGATTCAAACATGCTCTCATCTAAAGCAAATTCTCTAGAAAGAAAACAGTCACCTTTTAAGTGCTCAACTTTCATTAAATAAATTTTCAACATAGCTAAGGATTTAGGTATCACAGCTAGGTATTAGAATTCTCATTTTCAGTTTAGAGAAAATGAGTTTTCAGTTACAGTATGTTTTCCAAAGGAACTGTAAGAGGAGGAAGAAACATTCCACTGCTTCTTTCTGTGTTATTCTGATTGGCATAAGAATTATATCGACATGAGACAGATTAAGGAGAAAAATCAAACAAAGTTTAATAACATGTACACACAGAAGACACCCAGGGAAACTGCATAACTTGCCAAAAATGACTGAAACCCTCACTTTACCATTTGCCCAAGGATGTTGGGTGTAGGGATCTTGCATTTCTGAGGCCTCCATGGAAGCTTTATTATAGTTCAGCTTTACTATGTGTTTTATTCTGTTGCTACCCTTTTGGCAACCCAGATATTTATCCCACCCTTCATTTCTCCCAGGCATTGATCTACTGAGCATCCCTATCACATTTCCTACACACTGAGTTCTGTCACACAGTCTGCTTGCTGGAGCATCCATCTTAGGGCAGTGGGAAAACATGCTGTTCTCCCCAAGTCAAATAATTATGTATAATAATTTCTCCTAAACCATTTAAAAGTATACATATTTTAATAGAAAAATAGATTTTCTTACTAAATTTTAATCTCTAGGAATATGTTATGATTTTTAATATATTTTCTTATTCATAAAATGCAGATAGCTTTAATAGAGATGGGTTTTCCAGGTGGCACAGTGGTAAAGAATCCACCTGCCCCCAATGTAGGATACACAAGAAATGCAGGTTCGATTACTGGGTTAGGAAGATTCCCCAGAGGAGGAAATGGCAACCCATTCCAGTATTTTGGCCTGGAAAATTCCATGTTCAGAGGAACCTGTCAGGCTATAGTCCATAAGGGTCTCAAAGAGTTGGACAGGACTGAGTGACTGAGCACACACATAAATGCAGTAATAGAGATATTAGTAGTTCAGAGCAGGAGGTCATAACCAAGTTATCAGTTGTCCTAGTGATTCAAACATGCTCTCATCTAAAGCAAATTCTCTAGAAAGAAAACAGTCACCTTTTAAGTGCTCAACTTTCATTAAATAAATTTTCAACATAGCTAAGGATTTAGGTATCACAGCTAGGTATTAGAATTCTCATTTTCAGTTTAGAGAAAATGAGTTTTCAGTTACAGTATGTTTTCCAAAGGAACTGTAAGAGGAGGAAGAAACATTCCACTGCTTCTTTCTGTGTTATTCTGATTGGCATAAGAATTATATCGACATGAGACAGATTAAGGAGAAAAATCAAACAAAGTTTAATAACATGTACACACAGAAGACACCCAGGGAAACTGCATAACTTGCCAAAAATGACTGAAACCCTCACTTTACCATTTGCCACTAAAGACAGAAGCGGATGTTGGGTGTAGGGATCTGGGATTTCAAAAAGAAAACTGGTATGAGGATGGAAAAGCAAATGTTTGGTAAATAAATGTTTGCTGGGCCATGCAGAGACTAGGGGACCCATGTGTGTATGCCTGTGCTCAGTTATGTTTGACTCTTTGCGAGTCCATGGACTGTAGCCTGGGAGGCTCCTTTGTCCATGGAATTCTCCAGGCAATAAAATTGAAGTAGGTTGCCATTTCCTTCTCCAGGGGATCTTCTGAACTAGGGATCAAACCCACAGCTCTCATGGTCCTGCCTTGGCAGGTCGATTTTTTTTTTTAACCACTAGCGCCACCTAGGAAATATAGTGGAATCTTAACAAATAGACGGCTGGATTCTTCCCTACCTACGCATGTAAGCTATACTCCAGTTATCTATAGTGATAGCTTGCTTCCTAGACCAGGTCCTCTATCTACATGTTTTAAGTGGTTAGGGGGAAGGTCAAGCAAATTTCTTCCTGAGTCTTTTGGGTCTCGGTTGTTTTCTGCTGGAAAAAGGCAACATGCCAAAGAGATATTTTGTTCCCCCACAGACCTCAGTTAATAATATTGATTTCCACAACACATTTAGGACAATTTACACATTTTGGGGGGTTTTGTTTTTGTTAGATTACTTCTGCTCAAAATATAATTAATTTGCTTCAGATTGATAGTAAAGCAAGTAACTCAGTGCTTTTATCAGTTCTCTAAGAGTTCTCTGGATTATCATTCAAAGTAATATCTATTAATTTAATAACACTTTTTAAAAATAGTTAGTTCCTGTCTTGTAGCATCTCTAATTTCCCTTCATCTTAAAACTAGATCCAATAATATAAAATCATGTGATTATTTGTGTCACTAATAAAGTTAATTTGGGAGTTTATAGAATACTGTCTCGTGATGTACTTTTTAGTGACAGCTATGAGAGGGGTTCTGCTGACTAAATCAGGATAATACTGATTAAGGAGAAAAATCAAACAAAGTTTAATAACATGTACACACAGAAGACACCCAGGGAAACTGCATAACTTGCCAAAAATGACTGAAACCCTCACTTTACCATTTGCCACTAAAGACAGAAGCGGATGTTGGGTGTAGGGATCTGGGATTTCAAAAAGAAAACTGGTATGAGGATGGAAAAGCAAATGTTTGGTAAATAAATGTTTGCTGGGCCATGCAGAGACTAGGGGACCCATGTGTGTATGCCTGTGCTCAGTTATGTTTGACTCTTTGCGAGTCCATGGACTGTAGCCTGGGAGGCTCCTTTGTCCATGGAATTCTCCAGGCAATAAAATTGAAGTAGGTTGCCATTTCCTTCTCCAGGGGATCTTCTGAACTAGGGATCAAACCCACAGCTCTCATGGTCCTGCCTTGGCAGGTCGATTTTTTTTTTTAACCACTAGCGCCACCTAGGAAATATAGTGGAATCTTAACAAATAGACGGCTGGATTCTTCCCTACCTACGCATGTAAGCTATACTCCAGTTATCTATAGTGATAGCTTGCTTCCTAGACCAGGTCCTCTATCTACATGTTTTAAGTGGTTAGGGGGAAGGTCAAGCAAATTTCTTCCTGAGTCTTTTGGGTCTCGGTTGTTTTCTGCTGGAAAAAGGCAACATGCCAAAGAGATATTTTGTTCCCCCACAGACCTCAGTTAATAATATTGATTTCCACAACACATTTAGGACAATTTACACATTTTGGGGGGTTTTGTTTTTGTTAGATTACTTCTGCTCAAAATATAATTAATTTGCTTCAGATTGATAGTAAAGCAAGTAACTCAGTGCTTTTATCAGTTCTCTAAGAGTTCTCTGGATTATCATTCAAAGTAATATCTATTAATTTAATAACACTTTTTAAAAATAGTTAGTTCCTGTCTTGTAGCATCTCTAATTTCCCTTCATCTTAAAACTAGATCCAATAATATAAAATCATGTGATTATTTGTGTCACTAATAAAGTTAATTTGGGAGTTTATAGAATACTGTCTCGTGATGTACTTTTTAGTGACAGCTCTGAGAGGTGTTCTGCTGACTAAATCAGGATAATACTGATTTACGTGTTATTTTTTTTTGTTTGAATTATTCAGTGTCTTCTTGAAAGAATTCAGAATTCTTTTATATAAGAATATACATACATAGCTGAATAAAATAAATGGAAACAACAGCAATTGCTGTGGTTTTCTTGGTGCTTGATTATGTCTGGAACTATTCTTTGAAAGTGATTCAGTCTAATGCATTTTACAGTCTTACGGAGATTACAAAGGAATTAAGGATAACTAGCTAAAAATCTAAGAATAAGGGTATTCTTGTACCTCTTTTGGAATCCACTAAAAACAACAAAAGGAATGAAGAACAGAAATGAAATTCAGAAGTAAAAATTTACAAAAAAGTTTAGTCTTCAATGAAAGAAGATAAAGCTAAAAACATTAGCCAATGCTATCAGAAAAAAAGCAAAATCTGGAACTGAAAACTGAATGAATTTTTATCTATATATTTATATTTAAATCTCTTTATCCATCTATTTACATTCAGTTTTTCCCCTTTGGGAAAGATAGATGTAGAGACAGATTATAGATACAGGTATAGATATATATATCATCTCAGAAGATACAGAACTTTATAGAAGTAGTTTTGGTAACTATGTGTTTAATTTTAGTAGTTCTAAAGGAACTACCTTTTATTTAGATATACCTGAAGAGTAGGACCAGGTCTGAAAGACTTTAAATCACTTTAAAGGTTCATTTGCAGAGGGCAAAAAAGGCAGGAAATAGAGCTGTGTCCAGAGTTCCCAAGATCATCTTGAGGCCTGACGATTTGCTTAAAGGACTTGCAGGACTCAAAGCAGCTGTCATTCTCATAGTTTATTACAGCAAGTGGATACAGATCAAAATTAGCAAAGGAAACAGCATATAGTGTGAAACTCTGGAGAACCCAGGCTCAGGCAGGGTTCCTCCAGCTTGTTGATATGCATGAAGACATGCTTCATTCTCCTAGCAAGGATGTGTGACAACACTTGCAAAATGTTGCCCACCAGGAGAGCTGGCGACATAGATTATATTGTTAGGATATATTTGTTTTTTTTTTTCGTGATGTACTTTTTAGTGACAGCTCTGAGAGGTGTTCTGCTGACTAAATCAGGATAATACTGATTTACGTGTTATTTTTTTTTGTTTGAATTATTCAGTGTCTTCTTGAAAGAATTCAGAATTCTTTTATATAAGAATATACATACATAGCTGAATAAAATAAATGGAAACAACAGCAATTGCTGTGGTTTTCTTGGTGCTTGATTATGTCTGGAACTATTCTTTGAAAGTGATTCAGTCTAATGCATTTTACAGTCTTACGGAGATTACAAAGGAATTAAGGATAACTAGCTAAAAATCTAAGAATAAGGGTATTCTTGTACCTCTTTTGGAATCCACTAAAAACAACAAAAGGAATGAAGAACAGAAATGAAATTCAGAAGTAAAAATTTACAAAAAAGTTTAGTCTTCAATGAAAGAAGATAAAGCTAAAAACATTAGCCAATGCTATCAGAAAAAAAAAGCAAAATCTGGAACTGAAAACTGAATGAATTTTTATCTATATATTTATATTTAAATCTCTTTATCCATCTATTTACATTCAGTTTTTCCCCTTTGGGAAAGATAGATGTAGAGACAGATTATAGATACAGGTATAGATATATATATCATCTCAGAAGATACAGAACTTTATAGAAGTAGTTTTGGTAACTATGTGTTTAATTTTAGTAGTTCTAAAGGAACTACCTTTTATTTAGATATACCTGAAGAGTAGGACCAGGTCTGAAAGACTTTAAATCACTTTAAAGGTTCATTTGCAGAGGGCAAAAAAGGCAGGAAATAGAGCTGTGTCCAGAGTTCCCAAGATCATCTTGAGGCCTGACGATTTGCTTAAAGGACTTGCAGGACTCAAAGCAGCTGTCATTCTCATAGTTTATTACAGCAAGTGGATACAGATCAAAATTAGCAAAGGGAAAGAGCATATAGTGTGAAACTCTGGAGAACCCAGGCTCAGGCAGGGTTCCTCCAGCTTGTTGATATGCATGAAGACATGCTTCATTCTCCTAGCAAGGATGTGTGACAACACTTGCAAAATGTTGCCCACCAGGAGAGCTGGCGACATAGATTATATTGTTAGGATATATTTGTCTGGCCAAACTAGTCAAGCTTGGCATGGCCCAAGACCTCAGGCGTACAAAAACCCTCTCTATCAGGAAGAATATTTCCAAGGGTTCAAAAGCTCTCTTTCAGGAGTTAGCCAAGAGACAGTCTCAATGCAGACTTTCCTTGTGAATGTATAAGATTTGAGGGACCCTGGCTGGCTGTTAACTCTTTCCTGCTCAGACCACATGCCAGACCCTTGGCCTAGGCTCTTACAGAAAAATGATTATATTTTTCTGAGCATGTAATTTAGGTTAGCATTTACATGAGAGATATAGCAGTAGTATCTGCATAAATACACCAAAAAATCAGGAGGAGCCAGTGCAGAGCAGATTTAAAGAAAGAACTAATGCATCCTCAAAAGGCACTAAATACATTTTCATATTTTCATACTAATTTGACTACTAATTTCCTCACCTGATCCAGTGTTATTTTTACTGTATAATAGATTTCACAGAACCATTTAACAAAGAATTTAGCTGACAGCTAGCTAAACTCAATTTTTCCCTAGGCCACTCATTTACCATTGGAAATATATTCTGAGGGGGCTTTAACCTGATCTTCCAATGCATTTGATTACAGTATCAGAATTATCATTATATTTATATGCATAAGGCAGTTGAACCTTACCAATAATGCCAGTGTTACACCATAAAGAAATATTGCCACACGTAATTAATAAATCATAGACATATCTGTTATGTCTCCCCAGAATTTGTCCTTGTCCATACACCATAAAATTTAATGGACAGAAGATCACTACAGTTGATCACGATTTGGTTATTTCTGGGTTCCAGGCAGATTGAGGATAAAGCCATTCACCTTGTTTTAATTCATGGGCTTGTGCTGAGCCTGGTTTTCATTGGGTGCTGATTGCTATAAAGCAGGACCCATCTCCTTCTCATAAGAGGGCATGGGTGTTCAAAATAGTTTCTGTTCTTTATAACTATACTGTAGAACACATCTTACTCTGATCTGTTCTACAGGCAGTGACAATCATAGTGCATCAATGTAAATTACCAGTGTCCCCAGAGAACTTATAAATTTGGAAGTCCATAAGATTCCCTTGGTGTGTTCCTTGATCCTCAGCAGCTAGGATGGAGAGCCATGGCTTCTTGTATTAAAATAACCAAGTGGTCCTGTAGGTTTGCCTTGATTAATACTTCCATGTTTCACATCTTTTACGTGAATTTCAAATAGTTGCCTCAGTGAATATCTATCCTAAACTGGATTTTTAATTTCTCCCCCATATTATGCTCTTACGCTAGTGTTTTTCAACTCAGTTAAGTTATATTGCCATATAAAGACCTAACACCGAAGACTTCAGGATTATCCTTTGCTCTTCTCTCTCTCATGTTTCAGTCAATACAAGAACCAATGCTGTAGATTCTGCTTTCAAATAAATCCAAACCTGGCTATTTTCTATTGTAGCCATTTCATCAGCTTAGTTTAAGCATCATCAAGACATTTGGAGAAATTTCTGGCCTCAGTGACTTCATCTAAATTCCACTGATTGTAGGATAGTTTCAAAATTAGGAAAAAAATTTCCTCCTTTCCCAAAGGGTAATAATAGCAAGTTTTAGGAACTGGTTACACCAGATTTAACTTGGGATATGAAAACATCACACTATGGCCTCATACAAAAAACATATGGCCCACAAATGATACAAGGGTGTAAAACACATTCCAAGAAAGACAATGTTCTCCATATGCTCAGTCCACATTCATTCATTTTCTATATTTCATTAAAAATATGAGTCAAAGATTCCCAAGGCTTTAAAATATGTGTAAAGTATACTGAACTCTTATTTATTTCGGATTTCACAAATTATGTCATAAGTCCAAAAGAAGTAATTTTCTTTCTGAAATAGAAAATAACTTTTAACTCACTTTAGTCAATAAGCACATTTAATCCATGCATTAATTTTCAATTTCTTTAGATCTATAGCTTGTTCATTCATTTAAGAATTTTACGAGCGTTAATCAGATTTGGTGTCTAAAAATAGAGGGCATGGGTGTTCAAAATAGTTTCTGTTCTTTATAACTATACTGTAGAACACATCTTACTCTGATCTGTTCTACAGGCAGTGACAATCATAGTGCATCAATGTAAATTACCAGTGTCCCCAGAGAACTTATAAATTTGGAAGTCCATAAGATTCCCTTGGTGTGTTCCTTGATCCTCAGCAGCTAGGATGGAGAGCCATGGCTTCTTGTATTAAAATAACCAAGTGGTCCTGTAGGTTTGCCTTGATTAATACTTCCATGTTTCACATCTTTTACGTGAATTTCAAATAGTTGCCTCAGTGAATATCTATCCTAAACTGGATTTTTAATTTCTCCCCCATATTATGCTCTTACGCTAGTGTTTTTCAACTCAGTTAAGTTATATTGCCATATAAAGACCTAACACCGAAGACTTCAGGATTATCCTTTGCTCTTCTCTCTCTCATGTTTCAGTCAATACAAGAACCAATGCTGTAGATTCTGCTTTCAAATAAATCCAAACCTGGCTATTTTCTATTGTAGCCATTTCATCAGCTTAGTTTAAGCATCATCAAGACATTTGGAGAAATTTCTGGCCTCAGTGACTTCATCTAAATTCCACTGATTGTAGGATAGTTTCAAAATTAGGAAAAAGATTTCCTCCTTTCCCAAAGGGGTAATAATAGCAAGTTTTAGGAACTGGTTACACCAGATTTAACTTGGGATATGAAAACATCACACTATGGCCTCATACAAAAAACATATGGCCCACAAATGATACAAGGGTGTAAAACACATTCCAAGAAAGACAATGTTCTCCATATGCTCAGTCCACATTCATTCATTTTCTATATTTCATTAAAAATATGAGTCAAAGATTCCCAAGGCTTTAAAATATGTGTAAAGTATACTGAACTCTTATTTATTTCGGATTTCACAAATTATGTCATAAGTCCAAAAGAAGTAATTTTCTTTCTGAAATAGAAAATAACTTTTAACTCACTTTAGTCAATAAGCACATTTAATCCATGCATTAATTTTCAATTTCTTTAGATCTATAGCTTGTTCATTCATTTAAGAATTTTACGAAGCGTTAATCAGTTTAACATCTCTGAAAAACCTGAATTTCACTTGCATCTCTGTGGGAAAACAGTTAAAAATTGTTTGAAATTGCTTTAAGAGTCTCATCACACTGCTGTTTTACTCTTTCCTGCTATTTATAGCCATAGGCTTCTTAAAAAATTAACTATGGAACCACTGCAGGACTTCTCATTTCTAAACAAGTCTCCAAGGAGCAATAAAGCATTATATGTCAGATATACAATCCATTACAAGGCATTTTAAATGAATCCTGTAGAGAAACGCATTTCTGCATCTTCTGAACTGAACAAGTTCAGGTTTTTCACTGCGAACAACCTTCTTTCATGTGTTAGTTCAGTCATCTGCTGTTGAGTAACATAGCACTCCAAAACTTAGTGGCTTAAAACAGGTCTACTTTGTTCATTCTTATCCTAGACTCAATAGGGCAGTTCTATTCCATGTGTCCTAGTTGAAGTCACTGATTCAGAGTTTGAACTGGAAACTCATGAGGGCTGGGACATCCTAAATGACCTCTCTTCCTTCAACATCTCACTCTCTGTAGTCTCTTACACTTAGAAATCTGATCTATATTTCTTTATAGCATGGAGAGAGAGCTTTTCAAGAAGCTAAACTTCTAGGTGTAAGTTTTTATACAAGTTGCCACTTTCATCACTCTTGATAATGTCTTACTAGCCAAACAAATGTGTTGGTCAAGCCCAGTATCTGTGTTGTAGACAACTGCTCAGAGAAGTGAATGCCAAGAGTATTGTTTTTTCTGGGCCACAGTGTAAGTCTGCTCTGTGTATGTATGTGTACATGTACATATGTGTGTGTTTTAAAATTCCCCAATATATATATAAGGATCATAAATTAAGTAAAACATATATACTTGTCACTTAATTACTTTTATTAAACATATCCACTAAAAGTTATATTACTGACTTTATGTTTCCTGTCTCAGTTTGATAGCTAAGGTTCTAACCTTTTTTCTTATTATTAAAAGACTTTTAAATCTGTTTCTTATTAATTCTAAGTTGGGGTGAATATTTATCCTCTCTCTGCCTCTATTGTGCATGCATGCTGTGCCTCTCTTTCATAATTATCTAGACTTGTATAATAATTAAATTATATATGTATAGCAGATGATTAGCTCTGTACTGCAAGGAACGCTGTATCAGAAACGATGTGATTCTGTCTCAGTGTATAATTATAGTCTTATATGCCTTAATGAAAATTAACTATGGAACCACTGCAGGACTTCTCATTTCTAAACAAGTCTCCAAGGAGCAATAAAGCATTATATGTCAGATATACAATCCATTACAAGGCATTTTAAATGAATCCTGTAGAGAAACGCATTTCTGCATCTTCTGAACTGAACAAGTTCAGGTTTTTCACTGCGAACAACCTTCTTTCATGTGTTAGTTCAGTCATCTGCTGTTGAGTAACATAGCACTCCAAAACTTAGTGGCTTAAAACAGGTCTACTTTGTTCATTCTTATCCTAGACTCAATAGGGCAGTTCTATTCCATGTGTCCTAGTTGAAGTCACTGATTCAGAGTTTGAACTGGAAACTCATGAGGGCTGGGACATCCTAAATGACCTCTCTTCCTTCAACATCTCACTCTCTGTAGTCTCTTACACTTAGAAATCTGATCTATATTTCTTTATAGCATGGAGAGAGAGCTTTTCAAGAAGCTAAACTTCTAGGTGTAAGTTTTTATACAAGTTGCCACTTTCATCACTCTTGATAATGTCTTACTAGCCAAACAAATGTGTTGGTCAAGCCCAGTATCTGTGTTGTAGACAACTGCTCAGAGAAGTGAATGCCAAGAGTATTGTTTTTTCTGGGCCACAGTGTAAGTCTGCTCTGTGTATGTATGTGTACATGTACATATGTGTGTGTTTTAAAAATTCCCCAATATATATATAAGGATCATAAATTAAGTAAAACATATATACTTGTCACTTAATTACTTTTATTAAACATATCCACTAAAAGTTATATTACTGACTTTATGTTTCCTGTCTCAGTTTGATAGCTAAGGTTCTAACCTTTTTTCTTATTATTAAAAGACTTTTAAATCTGTTTCTTATTAATTCTAAGTTGGGGTGAATATTTATCCTCTCTCTGCCTCTATTGTGCATGCATGCTGTGCCTCTCTTTCATAATTATCTAGACTTGTATAATAATTAAATTATATATGTATAGCAGATGATTAGCTCTGTACTGCAAGGAACGCTGTATCAGAAACGATGTGATTCTGTCTCAGTGTATAATTATAGTCTTATATGCCTTAATGTAAAAGTATCTTTAGATGAGAACAATTTGTCAGTTTATAAAATAACTTTCCAGAAGGTGGGTATAATCTATTTTTTCTCAATAATATTAATATGCTGACATAGATTCTTGAAACATGAGTGTATTCATTATTTGAGGCATTGAAAAAATTATTAAAGTTCTTATATTAATTAATTAAATATCAAAATTAAAGTAAGCAATGATTTACTTTTATAACTGTGCCTATCACTGAATATTTTAGTGTACTGAATCATTTGTAATATCATATCTGTAAATTATTTTTGGTCTTTGTTTACCAAAACAATATAGTTTACTTCCTATTTTAAATGTGAAAGAACTCTTTGTAATACAGTAGCTAACATTTACTGTACATAATTAAAAAATAGAAACATATCTTCATGTTATTATATGCTAATTATACCCATAATTGCTTAATTTTTGCTTGATTTTGTAATTGAATACATTCATTTTTTTACACATTAAAAAAATGAATAGCTTATTAAGTTAAAATGTTGAAAATGTAAAATATTTAAAATGCTACAAATTGTAATGTTATTTTATATATTTCTCTCAAATGTTAGGAAATTTTCGTTTAAAAATATCAGAAAATAGAAAATGGCAAAATATTAGAGAGAAAAAAGAGAAAATATTTCATTGTTGCATAAGTTTTTTAAGAAAATGAAAGAATCTCAAGAGAAAAATAGAAATAAAGAAAAAATGTCTCAGTTCTATTCATTTTAGCTGGACAAAACCATTTTTGGAATAAGATATGAATTTTACATTTCAGAGTTTCCCAAGAAATGGTCCTTTTGTCCTAAATTGTTGAAGATTTCTCCACTGAAAATTTTTCCTTTCAAATTTAGTCTATGATCCATGATTTCCTTAGTGCATAAAAGCAATCTGTTTCTTATTAATTCTAAGTTGGGGTGAATATTTATCCTCTCTCTGCCTCTATTGTGCATGCATGCTGTGCCTCTCTTTCATAATTATCTAGACTTGTATAATAATTAAATTATATATGTATAGCAGATGATTAGCTCTGTACTGCAAGGAACGCTGTATCAGAAACGATGTGATTCTGTCTCAGTGTATAATTATAGTCTTATATGCCTTAATGTAAAAGTATCTTTAGATGAGAACAATTTGTCAGTTTATAAAATAACTTTCCAGAAGGTGGGTATAATCTATTTTTTCTCAATAATATTAATATGCTGACATAGATTCTTGAAACATGAGTGTATTCATTATTTGAGGCATTGAAAAAAATTATTAAAGTTCTTATATTAATTAATTAAATATCAAAATTAAAGTAAGCAATGATTTACTTTTATAACTGTGCCTATCACTGAATATTTTAGTGTACTGAATCATTTGTAATATCATATCTGTAAATTATTTTTGGTCTTTGTTTACCAAAACAATATAGTTTACTTCCTATTTTAAATGTGAAAGAACTCTTTGTAATACAGTAGCTAACATTTACTGTACATAATTAAAAAATAGAAACATATCTTCATGTTATTATATGCTAATTATACCCATAATTGCTTAATTTTTGCTTGATTTTGTAATTGAATACATTCATTTTTACACATTAAAAATGAATAGCTTATTAAGTTAAAATGTTGAAAATGTAAAATATTTAAAATGCTACAAATTGTAATGTTATTTTATATATTTCTCTCAAATGTTAGGAAATTTTCGTTTAAAAATATCAGAAAATAGAAAATGGCAAAATATTAGAGAGAAAAAAGAGAAAATATTTCATTGTTGCATAAGTTTTTTAAGAAAATGAAAGAATCTCAAGAGAAAAATAGAAATAAAGAAAAAATGTCTCAGTTCTATTCATTTTAGCTGGACAAAACCATTTTTGGAATAAGATATGAATTTTACATTTCAGAGTTTCCCAAGAAATGGTCCTTTTGTCCTAAATTGTTGAAGATTTCTCCACTGAGCTGGTTTAAACTTTTGTCCTTTCAAATTTAGTCATATAGATCCCAGCTGAGCTCTAAAATTAAAGCTACATTAAAAGCACTAGTCGAGGAAATAAGTCATGTATTACTCAAAATTATTCATACCTTTTTATGATTTTCGTGTCTTTTCAAACTCCGTATAGGTTGTATACAAAAAACCTTACACTGTCTTCCCAACCTGTTTTCCTGTAAATAGAGATAGGTTTCTGTGTGATCCATCCTATTGATTATCAAGATGTGCTCAAATATGAGTGCTATTAAATAAACATAATCTGTAATGTATCATATCTCTACCATTTAGATATGTCAAATATCACATTGCCTTTCCCATACAAGAGAATATAGTTTCTCTATGCCTTTATTTCTCATATTTATGAAAAGAAAAATTGAGAGAAAAACATTCTCATAGTTCTAAAAGATCATATTAATTTAACTAATTATTGACCAAAATTCAGTTTGAGAAAGGAGAAAAAGCAAGCTTCCTTACTTTAAGTACAAGTGCAAGAATCATGTTTTTGCTGTTCTTGTGGTCATTTATGAAGCCTAAGATTATACAAAGAGTACTACATTCAATAACATTTGTAGGTTAACATAAAAAATGCTCCATTTTTGGAGATAAGTCAATTAATGTTTTACAGTCTTAGGCACAAGGAATGCTATGAAACAGTATGGTATATGCAAGGCATAAATAGAAACATATCTTCTGTGAATAATATTTATCAGAGGAAACAAAGTGCCATAACATTTTTTTAAATTTATTTAATTTGGGCTTCTCTAGGTCTTTATTGCTATACTTGGAGTTATTCTAGTTTTGAAGAGTGGCGGCTACTCTCTAGTTGCAGTGTGTGAGCTTCTCATTGTAGTGGCTTCTCCTTTTATGGAGCACAGGGTACATGGGTTTCTGTGGTTGTGGCACAGGTGCTCAGTAGTTGCAGGTTCTAGATTGCAGGCTCTGTAGTTGTGGTGCACTAGGCTTACCTGCATGTGGGATCTTCCTGGACCAGAGATCAAACCCATGTCCCCTGCACTGGCAGGAGGATTCTTATCCACTGTGCCACCAGTGAGGCCCCAAAGTGCCATAAAATTTTTTGAAAACATAAATTACATTGTTTACTAAAGATTTTGCAATATGAAAACTAGTGTTTTTTCAGTTTTAATACCCTTAATTTTTAGTCATAAAAAATTTAGGAATAAAATTAATTTATGCATATCTATTTCTAAAAACATTGACATAAACTCAAAATAAGTCCTTGTTCATTTAACTTTACAATGTCATTACTACGGTGTATTAAGAATGGAAAATGAATATTTGTGTATGTATTTATATTTGTTCAGGGTGTATTTAAGAGAATATAAAATTATTAAGCATTAACATTTGTGTCAAATATTCAAAGATTTTTGTCCAAATGTAATCAGATACCTGAATGTTCCTAAATATTAAGACTACACATTAAGGTAATTGTATACATTTCTTGAATTTCATGTCAAATATTTCGGTTGTGTTCAAGTGAAGTCTGCATCCAAAAACACCATTAAACATTTTGTAAAACAGTTTTCTAAAACATTATATCTAAAATTATATTTGATTACTTTGTGTGTATTTATGTCAGTCATTGTGGAGATGACTGGCCACTTTTTTTTTTTTTTTTTTTTTGGCTAATACCTGAACCCTCTGATGACTCAACTGGTAAAGAATCTGCCTGTAGTGTAGAGGAGACAACAGAGACATGGGTTAGAGTCCTGGGTTAGGAAGATTCCCTGAAGAAAGAAATGGCAGCCCACTCCAGTATTCTTGCCTGGGAAAATCCCATCAATAGAGGAGCCTGGAGAGCTACAGTCCAAGGGATCACAAAGAGTTAGACATGACTTAGCGAATAAGAACACATGAACCTTAGAGTTTTAGTAGAAGATAAAGCTACTGTAGAACGTGTTATTCTCAGATACTCACTGTTCCTCCCTTGTTTGCAATAGGACAAGTGTTCATATCCTAGGACTCACCTAAGCCAAGATTTTGGATCAGAGATTTAAACTAAGGAAAATGACACAGTCTCTGGCAAGGAGGAAGTCTAGTTGCTGGGGCATAGGTAGCTCTGCTGCTGCACAGAGTTTTGATAAGAAAAGTAGTACTAATGGCAGTGTCTACTGTTGAGAACATGTGGGATCTTCCTGGAAAAAATGTCCCCTGCACTGGCAGGAGGATTCTTATCCACTGTGCCACCAGTGAGGCCCCAAAGTGCCATAAAATTTTTTGAAAACATAAATTACATTGTTTACTAAAGATTTTGCAATATGAAAACTAGTGTTTTTTCAGTTTTAATACCCTTAATTTTTAGTCATAAAAAATTTAGGAATAAAATTAATTTATGCATATCTATTTCTAAAAACATTGACATAAACTCAAAATAAGTCCTTGTTCATTTAACTTTACAATGTCATTACTACGGTGTATTAAGAATGGAAAATGAATATTTGTGTATGTATTTATATTTGTTCAGGGTGTATTTAAGAGAATATAAAATTATTAAGCATTAACATTTGTGTCAAATATTCAAAGATTTTTGTCCAAATGTAATCAGATACCTGAATGTTCCTAAATATTAAGACTACACATTAAGGTAATTGTATACATTTCTTGAATTTCATGTCAAATATTTCGGTTGTGTTCAAGTGAAGTCTGCATCCAAAAACACCATTAAACATTTTTGTAAAACAGTTTTCTAAAACATTATATCTAAAATTATATTTGATTACTTTGTGTGTATTTATGTCAGTCATTGTGGAGATGACTGGCCACTTTTTTTTTTTTTTTTTTTTTTGGCTAATACCTGAACCCTCTGATGACTCAACTGGTAAAGAATCTGCCTGTAGTGTAGAGGAGACAACAGAGACATGGGTTAGAGTCCTGGGTTAGGAAGATTCCCTGAAGAAAGAAATGGCAGCCCACTCCAGTATTCTTGCCTGGGAAAATCCCATCAATAGAGGAGCCTGGAGAGCTACAGTCCAAGGGATCACAAAGAGTTAGACATGACTTAGCGAATAAGAACACATGAACCTTAGAGTTTTAGTAGAAGATAAAGCTACTGTAGAACGTGTTATTCTCAGATACTCACTGTTCCTCCCTTGTTTGCAATAGGACAAGTGTTCATATCCTAGGACTCACCTAAGCCAAGATTTTGGATCAGAGATTTAAACTAAGGAAAATGACACAGTCTCTGGCAAGGAGGAAGTCTAGTTGCTGGGGCATAGGTAGCTCTGCTGCTGCACAGAGTTTTGATAAGAAAAGTAGTACTAATGGCAGTGTCTACTGTTGAGAACTGGACAAATGAATGCTACCAGAGCATATACCATTCCATAATAGGTCAGTTTGACAGAAGGGTTATTTTGAGATGAAGGCAATTATTCCTTTGTGGTTTTACTTTACTCTATAATATCTCAATCAAATCACATGCCATTTTATTGTATACATTTATTTATATGATTTCTTCACTATTGAACCATAACATCTCAGAAAGGAGGTATTGTCTGATGCATTTTTTCATCTTTGGCGCATAGCTAGAGTGTTTGTGCAATAAAATTCATATGAATCTCTTCATAGCTCGGAGTCTATTCTAATACAGAATAAAATAATTCCTGGCATCTTATTTACTGTGAGCCGTGAAAGGGTTGAAGAAAATGAGATTTATTCAAAAACTAAGCTTCAATCACTAGATTATATGCTCTCTATCTATATATCTATATATATAGATAGAATAGATATAGATACACAGAAAATATATACATTCTCTGTCTATATATATCTATACATATATAGAGAGAGTATATCATTTGTAACAGACAATTCGGTTTTCTATCCATGCCTCAGATTCTTGAATGATGTCAAGGAAAGTGAGCTATGAGTACATATTTAGCAGTCCATATGCAATTCATATACCAGGATGTGCACTAGGATGTAACACACAACTAGAGTACATGGATTGTCCTCACCTGATCAGAGAAGTCTGTGGAACAACTCGTCAGTGCTACCAATGTTAGTAGCTGAACTCAGTAAAACATCAATATGAATGTTTAACTGAATTCAGCTACTAACATGGATCTGGGGGTAGAGCTTATGCCATTTAAACGAATAAAAGAGAATAACCTACAACCAAGAATTTTCTACCCGGCAAGGATCTCATTCAGAACTGATGGAAAAATCAAAAGATTTACAAACAAGGAAAAGAACTATGAAGCCACCCTTACAACAAGTATTAAAGGGCCTGATATAGCCAATAAATACAAGAGTAGAAGTCCTACAAATCAAACCCCAAACATCTAAGAAGATGACATAGGTAGCTGCTGCTGCACAGAGTTTTGAAATTTAAAGAAAAGTAGTACTAATGGCAGTGTCTACTGTTGAGAACTGGACAAATGAATGCTACCAGAGCATATACCATTCCATAATAGGTCAGTTTGACAGAAGGGTTATTTTGAGATGAAGGCAATTATTCCTTTGTGGTTTTACTTTACTCTATAATATCTCAATCAAATCACATGCCATTTTATTGTATACATTTATTTATATGATTTCTTCACTATTGAACCATAACATCTCAGAAAGGAGGTATTGTCTGATGCATTTTTTCATCTTTGGCGCATAGCTAGAGTGTTTGTGCAATAAAATTCATATGAATCTCTTCATAGCTCGGAGTCTATTCTAATACAGAATAAAATAATTCCTGGCATCTTATTTACTGTGAGCCGTGAAAGGGTTGAAGAAAATGAGATTTATTCAAAAACTAAGCTTCAATCACTAGATTATATGCTCTCTATCTATATATCTATATATATAGATAGAATAGATATAGATACACAGAAAATATATACATTCTCTGTCTATATATATCTATACATATATAGCGAGAGTATATCATTTGTAACAGACAATTCGGTATTCTGTCCATGCCTCAGATTCTTGAATGATGTCAAGGAAAGTGAGCTATGAGTACATATTTAGCAGTCCATATGCAATTCATATACCAGGATGTGCACTAGGATGTAACACACAACTAGAGTACATGGATTGTCCTCACCTGATCAGAGAAGTCTGTGGAACAACTCGTCAGTGCTACCAATGTTAGTAGCTGAACTCAGTAAAACATCAATATGAATGTTTAACTGAATTCAGCTACTAACATGGATCTGGGGGTAGAGCTTATGCCATTTAAACGAATAAAAGAGAATAACCTACAACCAAGAATTTTCTACCCGGCAAGGATCTCATTCAGAACTGATGGAAAAATCAAAAGATTTACAAACAAGGAAAAGAACTATGAAGCCACCCTTACAACAAGTATTAAAGGGCCTGATATAGCCAATAAATACAAGAGTAGAAGTCCTACAAATCAAACCCCAAACATCTAAGAAGATGACAATAAGAATATTTTTATCAATAATCACTTTGAATGTAAACGCATGAAATGTTCCAACCAAAAGACACAGACTGGCTGAATGGATTCAAAAACAAGACCCATATATATGCTGTTTACAAGAAATCCACTTCAGACCTAATGACACACATAGACTGAAGGTGAGATGATGGAAAAAGATATTCCATGCAAATGGAAATCAAAAGAAAGCTGGAGCAGCAATCTTCATATCAGACAAAATAGACCTCAAAATAAAGAAGATTATAAGAGACAAGGCAGGTAAGTATATAATGATCAAGGGATCCATCCAAGAGGAAGATCTAACAATCATAAATATCTATGCACCCAACACAGGAGCACCCCAATACACAAGACAAACACTTTCAGACATAACAAGAAATCAACAAGAATACACTGTGTTCTCAAGTGCTCATGGAATACTCTCCAGGATAGACCACATCTTGGGCCACAAATCAAACCTCAGTCAATTCAAGAAAACTGAAATTATATCAACTATCTTCTCGGACCACAATGCAATGAGACTATAGATAAACTACAGGAAAAAAAGAAAAAAATGCTAAAAACACAAACACATGGAGATTAAACAACACATACCTAAAAAACAAACTGATTACCAAGCAAATCAAAGGAGAAATAAAAAAATTCCCAGAGGAAAATGACAATGAACACACGACAGTGCAAAGCCTATGGGATACCGCAAAAGCAGCTCTAAGAGGGATGTTTATAGCAATACAATCCTACCTCAAGAAAGAAGAAAAATATCAAACAGACGATATAACCCTACACTTAAAACAACTGGAGAAAGAAGAACAACAACACCCCAAAGTTAGCAGAAGAAGAGAAAACAAAAAGATCAGAGCATAAATAAATGAGAAAGAAATGAAAGAAACAATAGTAAAGATAAATAAAACAAAAAGCTGGTTCTTCAAAAAGGTAAATAAAATCGACAAACCACTAGCCAGACTCAAGAAAAAAAGAGACAAGAACCAGATCAACAAAATCAAAAGAGAAAAAGGAGAGATTACAAAAGATCATGCAGAAATCCAAAGGATTATAAAAGGCTATTATGAACAACTCTATGGCAACAAACTGGACAACCTGGAAGAATTGGACAGTTTCTTAGAAAAGATTAATCTTCCAAGACTGAACCAGGAAGAAATAGAAACTATGAACTACCCAATCACAAGCTCAGAAATCAACTTTGTGATCCAAAATCTACCCAAAAATAAAAGCCCAGAGCCAGATGGCTTCACAGCCGAATTCTACCATACATTTAAAGAAGAGTTAATGCCTGTCCTTCTAAAACTCTTTCAAAAAATCGCACAGGAAGGAACACTTCCAAACACATTCTCCGAGGCCACCATCACCCTGATACCAATGCCAGGCAAAGATAATAAAAAAAAGAAAATTATAGACAAATTTCACTGATGAACTTGGATGCTAAAATCCTCAACAAAATCCTAGCAAACAGAATTGAACATCACATCAAAAAACCCATGCATTGTGACCAAGTTGAGTTCATCCCAGGGATGCAAGGACTCTTCAATACCTGCAAATCAATCAATGTGATACACCATATCAACAAATTGAGAGACAAAAATCACATGATAATCCCAATAGATGCAGAAAAAGCCTTCAACAAAATCCAACACCCATTCATGATAAAAACTCTTCCAAAAATGGGCATAGGGGCTTCCCCTGGTGGTCCAGTGGATAAGGACACCACCTTGCAGTGCAAGGGGCGCCAGTTCGATCCCTGGCCTGGGAAGATCCCACGTGCCGCGGAGCGGCTGGTCTGATGTGTCCAATTGCCAAGCCGGAGCTCTGGAGCGCATGTGCCTAGAGCCGGTGCTCTGCAACGACAGATGCCACCGCGATGGGAGGCCCACAGGAGCCAAAGAACAAAGACGGATGAAAAATAGAGAAATGGAAGACCAATAGAAGTGGCCCGCCCGCTCCCCTCCCTCCCCAACCCGATCCCCGCCCAAAATAAATAAATAAATAAATAAATCTTTAAAAAAAAAAAAAAGGGCATAGAAGGAATCTACCTCGACATAGTGAAAGCCATATATGAGAAGCCCACAGCGAACATTATCCTCAATGGTGAAAAACTGAAAGCATTCCCTCTAAGATCAGGAACAAGACAGGGGTGTCCCTTTTCACCACTATTATTCAACATAGTCCTGGAAGTTCTAGCAACAGCAATAAGAGAAGAGAAAGAAATAAAAGGAATCCAGATTGGAAAAGAAGAAGTAAGACTCTCTCTATTTGCAGATAACATGATATTATACACAGAAAACCCCAAAGACACTATTACAAAACTACTAGAGCTAATCAACAAACTCAGCAATGTCACAGGATACAAAAGGAATACACAGAAACCACTTGCATTCCTATACACAAACAATGAAAAAGCAGAAAACGAAATCAAAGAGGCAATCCCCTTCACCATTGCAACCAAAAGAATAAAATATCTGGGAATAAACCTACCCAAAGAAACTAAAGAACTGTACACATAAAATTACAACACACTAATGAAAGAAATTAAAGAAGACTTAAACATATGGAGAGATATTCTATGTTCCTGGGTCGGAAGAATCAATATTGTGAAAATGACCATGCTACCAAATATCATCTACAGATTCAATGTGATCCCTATCAGACTACCAGTGACATTCTTCACAGAACAAAGAATGACACAGTCCATATGGAAACACAAAAGACCCCGAATAGCCGAGTTGGAGGGATCAGCCTCCCTAACTCCAGACTATACTACAAAGCAACAGTCATCAATACAGTATGGTACTGGCACAAAAATAGAAATATAGGTCAATGGAACAAGATAGAGAACCCAGAGATAAACCCATGCACCTATGGATACCTTACTTTTGACAAAGGAGGTGAAAATATAAAATGGTACAAAGACAGACACTTCAACAAATGGTGTTGGGAAAATTGAACAGCTACATGCAAAAAATTGAAGTTGGAACATTCCCTGACACCATACACAAAGATAAACTCAAAATGGATTAAAGACAAGACCTAAATGTAAGACCAGAAATCCTAAAACTGTTAGAGAAGAATATAGGCAAAACACTCAAGGATATAAAGCAAAGCAAGATCTTCTCTGACCTGCCTACTAGCATAGCAAACTAAAGACAAAAATTAACATGTGAGACCTAATGTAACTTAAAAGCTTTTGTACAGCATAAGTAACTCCAAAAAAGTGAACAGACAACCCACAGAGTGGCAGAAAATAATAGCAAATGAAATAACAGACAAAGAATCAATCTCCAAAATCTACAATCAGCTCAGACAACTCAGCACCAGAAAAGCGACAACCCAATCAAAAAATAGGGACAAGATCTAAATAGACATCTCACCAAAGAGGACATACAGATGGCCCAAAAGCACATGAAACGATGCTCAAACTCGTTTATTATTAGACAAATGCAAATCAAAAAAAACTACAATGAGATATCACCTCACACCAGTCAGAATGGCCATCATCCAAAAATCTACAGACAATAAATGCTGCGGAGGGTGCAGAGAAAAGGGAACACTCTTGCATTGCTGGTGGGAATGTAAATTGATACAGCCACTATGGAAGACAGTATGGAGATTTCTTAAAAAAAATAAAAATAGAAGCACCATATGACCCAGCAATCCTACTCTTAGGCTTATACCCTGATGAAATCAAAACTTAGAGGCATCAATACCCCAATGTTCACTGCAGCTCTCTTTCTGTGCAGTCATACCCTCTTTGTATGTGTGTGAGTTGCTCATTCATGTTCAAGTCTTTGCAATTTCATGGACTGTAACCTGTCAAGCCCCTGTCCATGGAATTCTCCAGCCACTAATACTGTTGTGAGTTATCATTTCCTTCTCCTTCTTTAATAAAGTGTAAATCTCAGCCTGAGTAGAAATTCCTTCTCTAAGTTCTTCTCTCCTTATTCACTTCTCCAAGACCTGATTTCTGCATTCACTGTTTCTGTTTATTTTAGATTTCTCTCTTATCCCTTTTAGTAGTTAATCATACATATAGTGATTTATACTTTTTTATAATAAATTTGTTTCATTTCAAAACTTCAATTGAAATAATATATATATATATATATATATATATATATAAAGTCAAATTCTTGATATCATGAACATTATCAGTTAGGATAAATCTAAGTCAAACCTACTTAAAGTTGCTATACAGAGAATACTAAGTATATTTGTAGAGGTTGTATGTAAATGTGACAAATTCATGAAGGCTATTTTTAAATGAGTGAATTTTAGGAAACTCTGGACTTTATCTATCCGTATTTTATCAGGATGTCATACAAACTTCTGTTTATTTTAACTTAACTCTCTGATTGCCAATAGTCAATTTCTATAGCTATCTCCTGGTATGCTAGCTATATCACTGGAAAAATTTTACATTCAAAATACTGTGTCTACTACTATTAACTGACATCTGTAAACTGTTGTTATGGACTAATGTAGTTACAGGAAGAGAGAAAACAAATTCTGTGTTTAAATTATCCCAGTCTATGATATTTTGTAATGGCAGCCCCAAAGGATAAGATGGTGTTTACAATATGCTTAAACACTTTTGTATAATTTTTTTTTACAAAAATCTTGAGAAATCATCAAGTACACATGTTAGGCAGGAGAAAACTGAGGCTCCCATGTTACTATAAACTTACTTGTATAGTGGTATAAACTCTACCTTCTTGCCCTAATGGGAAGAGAAACACGGATTTCCAAAAGCAAAAGGGTTGGCCTTAGTGGTAAGCTTGTGGAAGGCAAGTTTTGAACAAAATTGACTCAGTAAGAGCAAACTGTCAACTCATTCTTCCATATTTTTTTCCCCCCAATGGTTCTTTTGCGGGCGGGGGTTGGGGAACGAGGCAGGTGGGCAGGCCACTTCTATCGGTCTTTCATTTATTTATTTTTCACCCATCTTTGTTTTTTGGCCCATGTGGGCCTCCCATCGCGGCGGCCTCTGCTGTCGCAGAGCACCGGCTCTGGGCGCATGCTCTCCAGAGCTCCGGCTCAGTAATTGGACACATTGGTCAGGGTGCTCCGTGGCACGTGGGATCTTCCCAGGCCAGGGATCAAACCAGTGCCCCTTGCACTGCAAGGCGGTGTCCTTACCCACTGGACCACCAGGGAAGCCCTCATTCTTCCATGTTTAAAAGTGGGTTTTCAGGGTCATTAATAACTTAGCAATGGTTATGAGTTAATCTGTGGAAATAAGAGCCAGGGCAGTGTGTTACCTCACTGCTCCAGAACCATGAGAGCTGAAACCATGCATTCCAAGTTTTGGTTTAAGCAATATATTAAAAAATAAAAATAAAAATGTCAGAAGAGAGAAAATGTAGGTATTATCAATATTATTTTTTAAAAACTTTAAAACCATATTTAAATCTGTTTACTTAATAATTTGGGTAGTGTATCCTTGGATTGTACTTAACTTTTAAATAAGTATTATTATCTACTAAACCTGTTTTTTCACGAATTTGTTAAATTAACCTTTGTTAAGTAACACCCTAGGGTATTAGATGGTGACACATGATTCAATAAAAGACCACAACGGAACTTCAAGAGAGACACATATAACTCAGAAACCCAAGAGGAGCTATAGCAGGCCTTGGCAGGAGTGGAGGGACGAAGCAGGTAGGTGAAGGCAGCATCTGGGCAGAGAAAGCATGGCAGGACCTGGGGCCCTTGCCTTGAGGTCAGCAGGAGGAGTGCTTTGAGGCTCTGGGGCAAAGGCAAGACTGATCCATTCAAATCAAAAGAATGGAATTTTGAGGACTTCCCTGGTGATCTAGAGGATAAAACTCAGTGTCCCCAATTTAGGAAGCCCCAGTTAGATCCCTAATAGGGAAACTAGTTCCCATATGCCACAACAAGATGAGAGATTTCATGTGTAGCAACTAAGATCCAAAAGAGCCACAAAAATAATTTTTTTAAAGATTGCAGTTTTGGATTGAGCTTTATGAGAGTCTTATTTAAGAGGCACACTGGGTAAGGGCCTGGGAGGAAAGTGAGAATGTTTATCAGAAGAGATACTGGGGAGTCATATCAGAAACTTATACATATTTGTGACTCTATGGATCTTACCCACTAGAAACTGAGACTATAGGTCACATCACATGGATGATAAAGCAGCAATATTACGGAGCAGTTCAGCCAAACTGTCAACATGTATATATACATATTATACCAGATATTACACTGAACAGTAATTTTTTGAATGAATTACACTTTGAATTCAAAAATAATGAAAAGAAGATTGAAATATCCTTATAGAAATTAGTGATAAAGTAAAACAGGTGCTACAACCAGTTTTGAAAGTTAATAGGAAAGAAGATGAAAAAAATGCTGTGATTTCATAAGATTAACCATTATTTTGTTGACTGAGTCCCAGAATCCTACTTTTAAAATTACAAGTGTGCACTTTTTATATTAATATTCTACATATATAATATTTATATCTATATAAATCTTAAATAAAAGTTGAAAATGAAACAAAGCTTTGAAAATGAAATTTTTGAAATTTTTATAATGGATTTTATGAAATATTTTTAAGTTTGTATTTCATTATGTTTGCAGGAGATACCATAATACATTAATTGGTGTTTTGGAAAGTGAAGTATTTGAGTTCGAAAGATGCCTAGAAAGGCAAATATGAAGAGGCAGTTGTTACATAGAAAAAGTTCAGTTATTGACATAAAAGAAAGTTTAAACATGTCTCCAAGGAGTTCATGTAAAATAAAGTGAGAAAAAGCGGGTATTTTGTTCTAGAATCAGTATTTAACAGAGGAATCTATTTTTTCAAGCCAGTGATCCATGTAGGACTATGTTATTAATATTCCAATGTGGTGGTTTATTCGTGTCTGACTCTTGCAACCCCATGGACTGTAGCCTGTCAGGCTCCTCTGTCCATGGGATTCTCCAGCCAACATTACTGGAATAGTTGCTATTTCCTTCTCTGATATCAAATGGCAAATTTCAAGATGTAAAAACTGCAATTACTTTTGCACCAACCTAATTTGTCCATTTAATGTATACATATGCAACAAGAACCATGCACTCCTGCTGTTCTACAAATGAAGCTGCACTTCATCCTAGAATATCAAAAAAAAAAAAACCCTCAGATCTGGGGAAAAGAATCTGTGACTTGCCATTTAAAATAGCCAAGACATGGAAGCAACCTAAATGTCCATTGACAGATGATTGGATAAAGATGTGGTGTGTGTGTGTGTGTATATAGACATATATATATATATATAGAGAGAGAGAGAGAGAGAACAGAACACTACTTAGCATAAAAAAAGAGTGAAATAAAGCCATTTGTAGCAACATGGATGGACCTAGAGATTATCATAGTAAGTAAAATGTCAGACAGAGAAAGATAAAGACCTTATTATTTCACTGATAGGTGGAATCTAAAATATGACCCAAATAAACTGCTTTGCACAACAGAAAGGGACTTACATACATAGAAACAAACTTAAATTTACCAAAGGGAAAATAAGGATGGGAGAGGGATAAATTAGGAGTATGAAATAAACAGATATAAACGACTGTATATAAATTTCCACAGGAAATTTGATAAATTTCCACAGGGAAAAAAAAAGACAAAAACAAAGAACAATAATATCTGTGTTTTCTCTGCTTAACAATCCTAGAGGGTGTTTCAATTGCTCCCATGAGCCATCATCTGTCTTATACTGGGTCAGCCCTGAGCAAAATCCGTAAAGAGAGTTTCATGTTTTCTCACAAGTCTCTACCTTCTTATTTATGTCCCTTTCCTATCTTGGGATAGGAAATGCCTGCTTTATCCCTAAGCAACTTGGATTGTGGTTTTGGCCTTGTTCTTCTCTTCTTGCCCAGCCATATTCTCCAATTTAATAACTAAAAATCAGTATCAGACAATATAAATGTTTGATATAAGCTTACAGTCTTCACTTTGCAAGAAATATTTACATACAAACTCTTTACAACCTCAAGAAAAACAACAATTTTATAATAGAATCACTCATTGAGATTTGGACAAAAACGATAGTCTAGATGGGTGATATCAGTCCCCTTATAGAGATCAGAATGGGCATAATTCAGTATACCAGTAATGTCTGGCTTAAATTAAAACAAACAATGGAAACTGGGTTATCCTTTTGGTACCTCGACGTTCTGCTGTGAGCATTTCTGCCAGTCTGGAAGTATTTCAAATCCAAAATATGTAACTGACTCAAAAATTGATGTGAAATAACACCACCAAGACAATAACTAAATTGAGTATCCCAGGAATATATTAAGTGGCTTTCTTCATGCCTATGTCCACAAAAGAATCAATTTTAACATCTATATCTGTCTGGAATATAGAATAGTCTTTCTATTAACAATATTGTACAACCCTGCCAGATATACATAAAGGAGGAAAACAGAAGAAAAATCATTAGAGTCAACTAGACAATTTCAAGTATGAAATACAAAATTTTCAGTGTTCAATACCTTCTAAATTACTCTGTCAATCCTAAAGCTGTCAGAGGTCAAGATCCACCTACATAGATGGCACAAGACAACATGTCAGTATGATACTACAACATACAAACTCAAGTGGCCGTAAGTAATAGAATAAAAGAATCTTTAATATCTGACTCAAAAGAATAACCAGATTCAAACACTGAATATGACACTAGAAGATGTAGACATGATGTTGTAAGTATAAATTAACTGTATTAATGTAAAAAGTATACATAAATATATTAAATTAATTTTTCTTGCAATTAGTGATTAAATGAATGATGTGTCTTAAAACCAATAACAGTATAGATGCAAAGAAATATAGAAGTTATTTTCTGCATAATAATCTCACCTTCTTATTGGTATGTCCCTTTTCCTTATTTTTTGGGATAGGAAATGCCTGCTTTATCCCTAAGCAACTTGGATTGTGGTTTTGGCCTTGTTCTTCTCTTCTTGCCCAGCCATATTCTCCAATTTAATAACTAAAAATCAGTATCAGACAATATAAATGTTTGATATAAGCTTACAGTCTTCACTTTGCAAGAAATATTTACATACAAACTCTTTACAACCTCAAGAAAAACAACAATTTTATAATAGAATCACTCATTGAGATTTGGACAAAAACGATAGTCTAGATGGGTGATATCAGTCCCCTTATAGAGATCAGAATGGGCATAATTCAGTATACCAGTAATGTCTGGCTTAAATTAAAACAAACAATGGAAACTGGGTTATCCTTTTTGGTACCTCGACGTTCTGCTGGGAGCATTTCTGCCAGTCTGGAAGTATTTCAAATCCAAAATATGTAACTGACTCAAAAATTGATGTGAAATAACACCACCAAGACAATAACTAAATTGAGTATCCCAGGAATATATTAAGTGGCTTTCTTCATGCCTATGTCCACAAAAGAATCAATTTTAACATCTATATCTGTCTGGAATATAGAATAGTCTTTCTATTAACAATATTGTACAACCCTGCCAGATATACATAAAGGAGGAAAACAGAAGAAAAATCATTAGAGTCAACTAGACAATTTCAAGTATGAAATACAAAATTTTCAGTGTTCAATACCTTCTAAATTACTCTGTCAATCCTAAAGCTGTCAGAGGTCAAGATCCACCTACATAGATGGCACAAGACAACATGTCAGTATGATACTACAACATACAAACTCAAGTGGCCGTAAGTAATAGAATAAAAGAATCTTTAATATCTGACTCAAAAGAATAACCAGATTCAAACACTGAATATGACACTAGAAGATGTAGACATGATGTTGTAAGTATAAATTAACTGTATTAATTTAAAAAGTATACATAAATATATTAAATTAATTTTTCTTGCAATTAGTGATTAAATGAATGATGTGTCTTAAAACCAATAACAGTATAGATGCAAAGAAATATAGAAGTTATTTTCTGCTAGCAGGTCTCAATCAATTCTTGCATTATATCTCTAAAGTTAAATAATTCCTCCAGCAAAATTTTCATTCACGGAACTAGATGGACTTTTAGCATATTGTAGTGGTTTAGTGTTAAAAGAAGCAGCATCAATGAAGTGTTGCTTCCTGGCCATTTTGTCTTGTCTAGATCAGCAATATTTTATTCTAACTGATTGGCATCCTATTGATCACAATAGCTAATTCTATAGCTCTGAGCATCAAAATTATATTTAAATAGCTCACCCGACATTTTATTTGATACAGAGTTAAAATATTCCTTTGTTCTTATTTACTATATATTTACATTGTCTCTTATTTCATGAAAGAATGCTAGGTGCCCCAAATGATACCTATGACATTTTAAAATGTCAAGCTGCAGCATGAAGCAGAATGGCCTTTGTACTAAACCAGGCCTCCCAGTAGTTTTTCTGATGACATATTAATGAGGCTGTTATGCCTGCCTGCTAACTTCCAGTTTTCTGAAATCATATACAGAATATTTCACAGCCTGATCATTCGCACCAATGAAGGCAAAGAAATTATTACAGGAATACTGCTATCTGCTGTCTAGCCAGTAATTAAATCTCTCTTAAAAATGAATAGTGCACTTTTAATAGTTTCTCCAGAGGTTTCATGAACAACATATGTTCTTTTAAGCAAGAGCTCATCTATCATCAACACCTAAATCCACACCAAGGCTCAGTGGCTTTTTTCAGTTGGATGCCTGCACATTATACCATCCATCATCCTCGCATAGCAACAGCGCTGGAAAAGAGGCATTAACCTGTCACAGTGTGATTCAGGAAGGAAGGTAGTTTTCAAAGGAGCTTCAGCTTAGTTACTAGACCAGAGCTATAAAGTATGTGTGTGGGGTGTGGATGTGTGTATACAAATATGTGCCAAACAGGGCCTTAAAATTCACATTGACAGAAAATCTCTACCTGAAGAATACCTTGGAGCAGAGATGAATGTTTAAGTGACTTAAAATTTTACTGACAAAGCTCATTCCTTGTTCTATATTCTACATTTCTCTTGTTAGCACATTTCTATGCACGTGGGAGGCCTGGACTAATTTCTGTGGTTTATATGCAAACAAGAAAAATGGTCTCGCCATTGTTACATGTTTTGGGTTTTTTTTTGATCTCTTTTGGGCAGCAGTTTTTCCTTTAAAAATGCTATCTAATTATAGTAAGAAAACATACAATTTATAATTATTGAACCATTAACTAGTAGGTTACTCAATAGTGGTATGTAAGTTCACAGTATTTCCTATATTTGGCTATCTTATTGGACTTCTCAAAAATATTGGGAATTGTTTTACATAGTACTGTATTTTTTCATTTTTATTGTCATTGCTTTCTACTGAGGAAAAAATTTACTTACAATAAAATAAAATTTTAAACTGAAATACAGTGACTAGTTAACTATTTCCATGTCCACTTCTTTCTAGAATTTGGAATTTTTATGAATTTTTTTTTTTTAGGAATTCATTTGTATAAATGTTGCAGACTTTATATTTTACTCTCATTGATATTTAATATCCATCTGATAATAGTCCCAATAATATCTGTTTCAAAATGGAAGGTTTCCTGTCAGCATATTTGATGATTTATTGATTTTGTTTATAGGAAAACTTTTTTTTTCTTGTAAAAATCAACTTTACTGAGGCATAGCTTATATACAATAAAAGTACCCATTTTAAATGGACATTTTAATGAGGAACTGAAACCATTCACCTCAGAATGAGACTTAGCCCACTTGGCCAGGTCTCTAAACCTGGTCAAATTCTAAGGTCTTCCAATTGGGATCACACATCTGGTTTTAAGACTTAATGAAGCTTGGTTTCTTTATATCTCATTGCAGAAAGAAATTAGCGAGAGATAAAGTGATAGCTAAGAAGTGGATTTATTTAAAGAGTAACATTCTACAGAGTGTGGGTTATTCAGAAGGTGAGAGTGGTCTATAGGAAACATTTAACAAATTATGATGAATGTAAATTTTCAAACAGTATTAGGCTATGGACTTTAATTTTACAGAGTTTTACTTAATTTTGAAATGTATTAACTTCTCATTTAATAGAAAGAATTAAGTTCAGAACTAAAATGAAAGTACTTAGTTTGATAAAAAAAAAAAATGAAATCTAGAAACATAAGACCTCAGGTGAGAGGTGAAATGGCACTAATTGAAAGAAGTCATACTTGTTTGTTCTATGTTAGTCCCAAAGAATATAATGTATTTGTTTCTGCTCCCGTGTTGTGATGGCACTTTTCTTTGAAAATTGCTTCTGACAAATAAATATATTTATATAATATATTCTGCTTGTAGATCAATAGGAAAGGTTTTGCACATAGTAATCCATCATTTTTCCCTTAACATTAATTAGAACTATACACAATAAGTGATTCATCTAGGTGATGTCACAAATAATCTTTTAAAATTCAGTAACCCTAAAAGATAACCTCTCTCTTAATTTGCCTAAGCTAGTATTTTCTTTCTCATTTTTTAAGACAATTTTTGGCAAATAACAATAAACAACACATGATTAAATTGTAGAAGTACCAACTGTAGTAATATCAGAAAATAATATTTAGTTGTCAAAGGCCAGATGCAGATATACATTGAGAAAAATCAGAATGCTGTTCTTTTCATGCCAGGGCTTCCTGTGAAGTAGGTGTGCTTAGATACACTGTAAAGAATATTTAATATCCATCTTATAATAGTCCCAATAATATCTGTTTCAAAATGGAAGGTTTCCTGTCAGCATATTTGATGATTTATTGATTTTGTTTATAGGAAAACTTTTTTTTTCTTGTAAAAATCAACTTTACTGAGGCATAGCTTATATACAATAAAAGTACCCATTTTAAATGGACATTTTAATGAGGAACTGAAACCATTCACCTCAGAATGAGACTTAGCCCACTTGGCCAGGTCTCTAAACCTGGTCAAATTCTAAGGTCTTCCAATTGGGATCACACATCTGGTTTTAAGACTTAATGAAGCTTGGTTTCTTTATATCTCATTGCAGAAAGAAATTAGCGAGAGATAAAGTGATAGCTAAGAAGTGGATTTATTTAAAGAGTAACATTCTACAGAGTGTGGGTTATTCAGAAGGTGAGAGTGGTCTATAGGAAACATTTAACAAATTATGATGAATGTAAATTTTCAAACAGTATTAGGCTATGGACTTTAATTTTACAGAGTTTTACTTAATTTTGAAATGTATTAACTTCTCATTTAATAGAAAGAATTAAGTTCAGAACTAAAATGAAAGTACTTAGTTTGATAAAAAAAAAAAAATGAAATCTAGAAACATAAGACCTCAGGTGAGAGGTGAAATGGCACTAATTGAAAGAAGTCATACTTGTTTGTTCTATGTTAGTCCCAAAGAATATAATGTATTTGTTTCTGCTCCCGTGTTGTGATGGCACTTTTCTTTGAAAATTGCTTCTGACAAATAAATATATTTATATAATATATTCTGCTTGTAGATCAATAGGAAAGGTTTTGCACATAGTAATCCATCATTTTTCCCTTAACATTAATTAGAACTATACACAATAAGTGATTCATCTAGGTGATGTCACAAATAATCTTTTAAAATTCAGTAACCCTAAAAGATAACCTCTCTCTTAATTTGCCTAAGCTAGTATTTTCTTTCTCATTTTTTAAGACAATTTTTGGCAAATAACAATAAACAACACATGATTAAATTGTAGAAGTACCAACTGTAGTAATATCAGAAAATAATATTTAGTTGTCAAAGGCCAGATGCAGATATACATTGAGAAAAATCAGAATGCTGTTCTTTTCATGCCAGGGCTTCCTGTGAAGTAGGTGTGCTTAGATACACTAATAAGTAAATGAAGACGTGCCAACTTTGGAATCTTTCCAAGCATGCTCTAAAACATTTTTTATGCAAACATAGTGTGTCATTTGGCAAGACATTTATTCAAAGCCAACATTAAAGAAAATGTATAAATAATTATGCAAATTCATCAGCCACTCCCTCTCCCCTTTTCTTAATGTGAAAGTGAGCATTTGCCTCAGTGAACAAGGTTTCTTTAACACTTAATTTTCTGTATTAGAGTGAACAGCAGGAGGGAAAATTGGGAATGTTCTTATACGTTTCTTTATTGTTTTTGTTGGGTTGTTAAGTCCTGTCTACCTCTTTTTAACTTCGTGGACTGCAACATAATAGGCTCCTCTGTCCTCCACTACCTCTTGGAGTTTGCTCAAATTCATGTCCACTGAGTTGGTGATGGCATGCAAACACCTCATCCTCTGTCATACACTTCTCTTTTTGCCCTCAATCATTCCTAGCATCAAAATCTTTTCCAATGAGTTGGCTCTTCACATCAGGTGACCAAAGTATTAGAACTTCAACTTTAGGATCAGTCCTTCCAATGAATATCAGTCCTTCAATGAATATTATATTATGATACATGTAAATATTCGGGTTGATTTCCTTTAGGATTGATTGGTTTGATCTCCTTGCAGAAATCTCAAGAATCTTCTCTAGCACATTTCAAAAGCATCAATTATTTGGCACTCAAGCCTTTAAATCTTGATTTTTGAAAATTGCTTCTGACAAATAAATATATTTATATAATATATTCTGCTTGTAGATCAATAGGAAAGGTTTTGCACATAGTAATCCATCATTTTTCCCTTAACATTAATTAGAACTATACACAATAAGTGATTCATCTAGGTGATGTCACAAATAATCTTTTAAAATTCAGTAACCCTAAAAGATAACCTCTCTCTTAATTTGCCTAAGCTAGTATTTTCTTTCTCATTTTTTAAGACAATTTTTGGCAAATAACAATAAACAACACATGATTAAATTGTAGAAGTACCAACTGTAGTAATATCAGAAAATAATATTTAGTTGTCAAAGGCCAGATGCAGATATACATTGAGAAAAATCAGAATGCTGTTCTTTTCATGCCAGGGCTTCCTGTGAAGTAGGTGTGCTTAGATACACTAATAAGTAAATGAAGACGTGCCAACTTTGGAATCTTTCCAAGCATGCTCTAAAACATTTTTTATGCAAACATAGTGTGTCATTTGGCAAGACATTTATTCAAAGCCAACATTAAAGAAAATGTATAAATAATTATGCAAATTCATCAGCCACTCCCTCTCCCCTTTTCTTAATGTGAAAGTGAGCATTTGCCTCAGTGAACAAGGTTTCTTTAACACTTAATTTTCTGTATTAGAGTGAACAGCAGGAGGGAAAATTGGGAATGTTCTTATACGTTTCTTTATTGTTTTTGTTGGGTTGTTAAGTCCTGTCTACCTCTTTTTAACTTCGTGGACTGCAACATAATAGGCTCCTCTGTCCTCCACTACCTCTTGGAGTTTGCTCAAATTCATGTCCACTGAGTTGGTGATGGCATGCAAACACCTCATCCTCTGTCATACACTTCTCTTTTTGCCCTCAATCATTCCTAGCATCAAAATCTTTTCCAATGAGTTGGCTCTTCACATCAGGTGACCAAAGTATTAGAACTTCAACTTTAGGATCAGTCCTTCCAATGAATATCAGTCCTTCAATGAATATTATATTATGATACATGTAAATATTCCGGGTTGATTTCCTTTAGGATTGATTGGTTTGATCTCCTTGCAGTCCAAGGAAATCTCAAGAATCTTCTCTAGCACATTTCAAAAGCATCAATTATTTGGCACTCAACCTTCTTATGGTCCAACTCTTATATCCATACATGGCTACTGGAAAAACCACAGATTTGACTATATAGATATTTATCAGCTAAGTGATGTCTCCGCTATTTAATAGGTTTGTGGTTTTTGCCTATGTTTGTAGCTTTCTGTCCAAGGAGTGTCTTTTAATTTCATGGCTACAGCCACCATCCACATTTATTCTGGAGCCCATGAAAATAAAATATGTTACTTATTCCATTTCTTCCCCACCTACTAGTCATGAAGTGATGGGACGGGATGCCACAAGTTTTAAGTCAGCCTTTTCACTCTCCTCTTTCACCCTCATTAAAAGGTTCTTATGTTTCTACATGGCAATTTTCATGTTGGGAAGTTTCTCTTTCATTTCGTGAGTCATAACAGTTTACATGGAACAATGAATAAGGCATCATTATAAGAAGCTATTTCTAATAAATAGAAATGTCCCAAAGGGCTCGTTTGAGAGATGTGAAACATTAAGAATTTTCCAGGAACAGTAATTTAATCTTGCACTTACTGACTTTCAGTAGACCATCAAGTCTGCCTCTGTCATACAATGCTGCACAGTTCATGTAAGCCACAGTTTCCCATTGAAAAGGGAGAAAGGAAAAATTAAGTCACTCATACCTGTGTGTGTAAGTATACTACTGTGCTTTTATACAAAAAAAGGCTTAAATTCAAAAGCACACTATGTATAATTACTCTCCTGCAGAGAGTCAGACAGGGCTTACCGACTCAACAGTAATGACAATCCATCTTCCTAGCCAAGTCACATTTTTTTCTTCTATCCTTTGGTAGCTTTAAAGAGGCACAGTGTAATAAAGTAAGTAGCTGTCATGCTTAGATACTTAGATGGAACGAAATTGCAATCAGGCACCAGATCCTGAGGGTGACCTCCAGAACAAATCTAACACCCTAAGATCTAGAACCAAAAGGAGGCGAATTCTGTCAACAGCCAAGGGAGCTTGAAATATATCATTTCTCAGTTGAGCCTCTGCCATCAGTAAAGTCCCAGATGACAACTGAATTGGCTATTATCTGTTTTTTGCCAAAAGGTCTTCTCTAATTCAAAAGCATCAATTATTTGGCACTCAACCTTCTTATGGTCCAACTCTTATATCCATACATGGCTACTGGAAAAACCACAGATTTGACTATATAGATATTTATCAGCTAAGTGATGTCTCCGCTATTTAATAGGTTTGTGGTTTTTGCCTATGTTTGTAGCTTTCTGTCCAAGGAGTGTCTTTTAATTTCATGGCTACAGCCACCATCCACATTTATTCTGGAGCCCATGAAAATAAAATATGTTACTTATTCCATTTCTTCCCCACCTACTAGTCATGAAGTGATGGGACGGGATGCCACAAGTTTTAAGTCAGCCTTTTCACTCTCCTCTTTCACCCTCATTAAAAGGTTCTTATGTTTCTACATGGCAATTTTCATGTTGGGAAGTTTCTCTTTCATTTCGTGAGTCATAACAGTTTACATGGAACAATGAATAAGGCATCATTATAAGAAGCTATTTCTAATAAATAGAAATGTCCCAAAGGGCTCGTTTGAGAGATGTGAAACATTAAGAATTTTCCAGGAACAGTAATTTAATCTTGCACTTACTGACTTTCAGTAGACCATCAAGTCTGCCTCTGTCATACAATGCTGCACAGTTCATGTAAGCCACAGTTTCCCATTGAAAAGGGAGAAAGGAAAAATTAAGTCACTCATACCTGTGTGTGTAAGTATACTACTGTGCTTTTATACAAAAAAAGGCTTAAATTCAAAAGCACACTATGTATAATTACTCTCCTGCAGAGAGTCAGACAGGGCTTACCGACTCAACAGTAATGACAATCCATCTTCCTAGCCAAGTCACATTTTTTTCTTCTATCCTTTGGTAGCTTTAAAGAGGCACAGTGTAATAAAGTAAGTAGCTGTCATGCTTAGATACTTAGATGGAACGAAATTGCAATCAGGCACCAGATCCTGAGGGTGACCTCCAGAACAAATCTAACACCCTAAGATCTAGAACCAAAAGGAGGCGAATTCTGTCAACAGCCAAGGGAGCTTGGAAATATATCATTTCTCAGTTGAGCCTCTGCCATCAGTAAAGTCCCAGATGACAACTGAATTGCTATAATTCTCCATCATTTGCTCATTTATCTGTTTCTCTCTTTTAATGTCAATCACAGTTATTGAGAAATTATGGGATAAATCCCATATCTAGATTGATGATAGTCTTCTTATTAACTGTTTTCTTGAGTGTTTTTTTTCTGGTCACTTCTGTTGGTCTTTCATTTGTTTTTTCACCCATCTTTATTCTTTGGCCTGTGTGGGCCTCCCATAGCAGTGGACTCTCTCATGGCAAAGCACTGGTTTCAGGCGCATGCACTCCAGAACTCCAGCTTAGTAGTTGGACACATTGGTGCAACCACTCCATGGCACGTGGGATCCTCCCAGGCCAGGGATCAAACCGGCAACCCTTGCACTGTAAGGCGGTGTCCTTATCCACAGGACCACTAGGGAAGCCCTGTTTTCTTGGGTTTTATGTCATACAGTTAACCTTTTAAAAATGTAGAATATTGTTTATAAAACAAAATATTGTAGAGAATCCAGATGATTTATCCTCTCCCAGAGAGAGAGTTTTTTTTTTTTTTTTTGGTAGGCAGAGAGAGATGGGACCTGATTGCTTTAATCCAGACATGGACCGAACTGAGTCAAGCTTCAAATATAATATTAATAAAGTTACTCTACCTTTTGTTAGCTTCTGCTCCTAATGAAAGTGAAATCGTTACTTGCTCAGTCGTGTTCAACTATTTGAGACGCTGTGGACTTTAGCCTGCCAGGCATGTCTGTCCATGGGATTTCCCAGTCAAGAATACTGGAGTGGGTTGTCAGTTCCCTCTCCAGGAGATCTTCCCAACCCAGGGATAGAATCCAGGTCTCTTGCATTGCAAGTAGATTCTTTAGCATTTGTCTAAAATTAATAATATAAAATAGTTTGTTACTTTTTTGCTCCTAATTTCATACACATTTTTTGAAAGTCCTATGATTTTAGATGCAAATTATTACAGCCAATTTGTTTTTTAAAATTATGCATCTTACATTAAATAAATTATATCTTAACATATGCATTAATTATCATACTGAAAAAATAATTTAAACAGTAACTCCAAGTTTTACTCGTTTTAATGTTCATATCATTTATGTCATATTTCTCATTGCTAAATTCTTTATATGGTTTAATTCTCATAATACTAGTATTTTTCAAAGACTATTTGACAAGTTTACTTATCAGAATTGTAATACTTCCTAGTGCTAGTGTTAGTTGCTCAGTTGTCTGACTGCTTGAAACCCTCGGGATTGTAGCCCACAAGACTCCTCTGTCCATGGAATTTTCCAGGCAAGAATACTGGAGTGAATTACCATTCCCTTCTCCAAGGGATATTCCCAACCCAGGAACTGAACCCTGGTCTTCTGCATTGTAGTCAGATTCATTACCTACTGAGCCACCAGGGAAGCCCAACGTTTCCTAGCCTTTTATATTAATTCCTTTCACAAATGTGTATTACCTGGCTGCTTTCATAATATTTTTAACAGTATTTTTAGGGGGAAGAATTGTTGATATGTGGTTCTGAAATGCTCCCTAAGTACCATTCACCACCCTGGGTTCCCTGCACATTTGAAGGATGTTTACCCTGCATTAAGAGCAGTGGTGCAGTATAGCAGTGACTTTTTAATGCTAAATGTCTACCTAGAGGAGAATTCATTAGCTATCTTGCAAGAGTTGAGCTTACTGAAGTTTCCCAAAAGTTTCACTTATATTCCCTTTTGATGTTTGAAAAATGAAAAAGTAATTGTCTGTGGTTACTTATTATGGTATTTTTGTTTACAAAGGAGAAAATTTGGGTGCGTCAGAGCAAGGGAGTAACGTATTATGTTTGGCTTGTAAAAGACAGTTGTTGCATATTATTTTCTGTTTGATACTCATAGGAGTTTCTCATTTTGAAAAAAATCAACTATAATGTATCTGTGCATTTTTTAAAACTCTTTTTATTACCCATCATGCCTTTTAAAATTTTTTTTATACTTATTTTCATCCATCTTTTATTCTTTTGGCATGTGTGTGTCTCCCATTGCAGTGGCCTCTCTCGTTGCAGAGCACTGGCTCTGGGCGCAAGCGCTCCAGAGTACACCAGTCCAGCCGCTCAGGGGCACCTGAGATCTTCCCTGGCCAGGGATGGAACTGATACCCCTTGCACTGCAAGGTGGACTCTCTACCCACTGGACCACCAGGGAAGCCCTGTCTGTGCTTTTATAAATGTTAGTTGGTAATCTGTGAATTTATGGAAATTTTTTCACACAAGGTAATTTTATTCTATAATTTAAAAAGCAATTGTTTCTTTTCTGTTTTATATTTTCTTATTTATTTATAAAAATAGGTGAGTTTTTATGGCTTTCTTCATATATTTTATCTTTTTTATAAATTTTTAATCTCTATGCTTGTCACTAAGCATCGTTTGAATTCATTTTATAAATTACTGCTTTCTTCTGTAAGATAGCTACCTGATTTATTTCATATTACTTATCGGAATGAATCTCCGAAAGACTAACAGATCTTTCTTTAGAAAGAGTCACTGCTCAGAGTGTGTCTTTAGGGATACACTCTGGTTCCATGTTCTCCATGCTGTGTAAGTGGAGTACAGAGAGAATGGGATGCTGTAAGCAGATGATAGACGTAGAGTGTGCAAGCCATGGTGTAGGTGCTGATGGCATTTTCTTTACCTTCCAAAAAAGTTCTTTGTTTCACCATTGGCTGAATCCACTTTTTCTATGAGCCTTTGATTTTGGGAATGGTGGTAGTGGAGGGGTGGTTCTCCTGGGGAGGAATTTCATCTCTATTCCAAGGCAATTTTTCTTTTTTTCTTAAGTAGGTAATTTCAGCTATTACTTCACACTAAATTCTATTTGTAATACATAAGCAAGCACTAAAGTTTTTAGCACGTTTGTCATCTTTTAGTTTTTTACCCTAGATTCAGCTTGAAGGGACTAAAGTCAAATATGTGGGTTCAAATAGAAATCATGAAATCTAATCATAAACCTTGATGCTCACTAGATATTAGTAAACTTTCCTACGGATGGTTAGGCTTTTTTTGGATGGTTGTTTGTGATTGTTTGATTTTTCCTTAGATTTGATGCTGAAATATGTACCAGTATCTCTTAACACAATAAAGAAAAATGATCATGCCTTTTCTACTTACATTTATGGAAAGATAGAAAGTAAATCCATGCTTTTCAAAGGAGAAAGAAAAAAACAGTGTTTTTACTGTAAGGATTATACAGTATAAAAGTTAATTAATTAATTGATTGATTAATTCCACCAACATTTATTTCATACTTTATGTAGGGAGTACATTATAAAGTCCTGAAAATATAAAGATAATTTTATACACGAATAACTCTGGCACTGTGATTCAACATGTATATTGTCCATTGTCATTTAACTACTTCTTTCATGTATTGTAAAACTAGATTTTAGCATCAGAAAATTATAACTATACTAAGAATACTTTAGTAATTTTTATTTTCATTCTCTTTTTCAGAAATAAGATGACATATTTTTTAATACTAACTAGCTTGCATTCCAGTGGCATTTTGTATGACTTTTACTTTGAATGTTACTTACTACAATAAAGGCAATGAAAACTTTTCAGGTGAAATCAAATACTTTATATTTTCACTTCTGAGTGGAACAGGATGAATTTTTTTTACAAAGTATATTGGTCTTTGCTGGAATTTCAGGTGTCCAATATTGAGAGCAAACTAATTTTTTTTTTTTTGAGAGCAAACTAATTTTTTATCAAGTGCCTTCCATATTTATCAGCTCCTGAGAGATGCTCAGGAAGAAAAATGTGTCTACTTTAACATAGAATTAAGAAGTATTCAGACTTTCACCTGAAAAATCAGAGTAATCTGATTCTCTAATGTAATGAATACTTGATTAATGTGGAACTTTACATAGTGCCATTAAAGAGAGACAATATGATTGATTATATCAGAACAACTTTACATTTCACCAGTGTGCCATTTATGAAGTAGTGGGCATATGAATGAATTGTGAATGAAAGCAATTAATGTCACAGGTAAATAAATTTCAGTTGGAAATCTACATTGATATAACATTTTATGAATGGTGATATATGTGATGAAATTTGAATTAAAAGGCTTTTTTTTCTTTAGTTTTTATTTACTGAACATAAGACACCCAATTTGTAATTTAAGTACATTAAAGTTATAATACTGAATTAAAACATAAATACGTAGCTATGTGTTGAAAATTTAAAATGATGCTGAAATATGTACCAGTATCTCTTAACACAATAAAGAAAAATGATCATGCCTTTTCTACTTACATTTATGGAAAGATAGAAAGTAAATCCATGCTTTTCAAAGGAGAAAGAAAAAAACAGTGTTTTTACTGTAAGGATTATACAGTATAAAAGTTAATTAATTGATTGATTGATTAATTCCACCAACATTTATTTCATACTTTATGTAGGGAGTACATTATAAAGTCCTGAAAATATAAAGATAATTTTATACACGAATAACTCTGGCACTGTGATTCAACATGTATATTGTCCATTGTCATTTAACTACTTCTTTCATGTATTGTAAAACTAGATTTTAGCATCAGAAAATTATAACTATACTAAGAATACTTTAGTAATTTTTATTTTCATTCTCTTTTTCAGAAATAAGATGACATATTTTTTAATACTAACTAGCTTGCATTCCAGTGGCATTTTGTATGACTTTTACTTTGAATGTTACTTACTACAATAAAGGCAATGAAAACTTTTCAGGTGAAATCAAATACTTTATATTTTCACTTCTGAGTGGAACAGGATGAATTTTTTTTACAAAGTATATTGGTCTTTGCTGGAATTTCAGGTGTCCAATATTGAGAGCAAACTAATTTTTTTTTTTTTGAGAGCAAACTAATTTTTTATCAAGTGCCTTCCATATTTATCAGCTCCTGAGAGATGCTCAGGAAGAAAAATGTGTCTACTTTAACATAGAATTAAGAAGTATTCAGACTTTCACCTGAAAAATCAGAGTAATCTGATTCTCTAATGTAATGAATACTTGATTAATGTGGAACTTTACATAGTGCCATTAAAGAGAGACAATATGATTGATTATATCAGAACAACTTTACATTTCACCAGTGTGCCATTTATGAAGTAGTGGGCATATGAATGAATTGTGAATGAAAGCAATTAATGTCACAGGTAAATAAATTTCAGTTGGAAATCTACATTGATATAACATTTTATGAATGGTGATATATGTGATGAAATTTGAATTAAAAGGCTTTTTTTTCTTTAGTTTTTATTTACTGAACATAAGACACCCAATTTGTAATTTAAGTACATTAAAGTTATAATACTGAATTAAAACATAAATACGTAGCTATGTGTTGAATATACTTCAATGTTTTAAATAATAAGTAAAATGAATGTATATAAGCTAGACTGGTTGACCTATTTCATATACGTTCAGGTCTACGTTAACATCAGTGATCTTAAAACTAGCCATAGGAAAAAAAGAAAAAAAATCTAGGAGTAGAAGTCAGTGCAACACTTTTGGTGGGAAGTTTTTCAATACCTAATATTAAGTTTATTTTAAGTGCACCCATATTTTTTTGATACTGTAATTTTACTGCTAAAAGTTAACTTCAACCTGGAGCTACAAAGTAATAATAATATGATTACTAAAATATGGCTTAAGTCTGGCAAAAATAATTCATTAATAAAAGACTAAGACACAGTCACTCTGCATACACAATAATCATCAAAATGCTTAGTCACTTTAACGTTTTTTGCCCCAATGGGATTCTAAATACAGTAATCTCCATGATATTCTCTATTGAAATGATTACATCTCTGAGTTCTACTGATGTCACAAAAATGTTAATTCACACATAGTATAGTTACATGTTTTATATGTTTATAATATATTTTGGAAAATATTTTTCATGATTTCTCTCTGTGACTCTGGGGACCTATTATTCCTTTCTTTCTTTCTTCCTTTCTTTTTTAGCTAGTTCGCTTGCAGCATCGAATGTTCCTATGTCAGCTCTATGCCATATTTATTCTTTTTAAATAAATCTTTGCGTTGGAATAAATTTAGGCTTACAGAACAGTTTCAAAGAAGAACAGCAAGTTTCCATATATTCTACCCATATTCTAGTTTTTTCTGATGCTATCATCTTAAATTGCTATTGTACATGTCTCAAAACTAAGAAATTGATATTGATTTATTACTATTTATGAATCTGTAGGTTTAATATAGATTCCAGCAGAGTTTCCAGTAATTGATTTTTTTCATGTTCTGGGGTTAAAAGGCATTTTTAAATGCAAAAAATGGAACATTGAAAATTGTTGGAACTTAAATAGAGGGGAACGTATCTCTAATATTTGGAAAATTATTTGGAAAAAATTGCAGATTTATGAAAGTTACTTGAAAGACATTCTTATGTTTGAATCGTAAAAAGTCATTGATACATATGCTCCTATTGTCATCTTCTTAGAAGTTTGGGGTTTGATTTGTAGGACTTCTTCTACTCTTGTATTTCTTGGCTATATCAGGCCGTTTAACACTTGTTGTAGGGCTGGCTTTGTGGTACAGAATTCCTTTAGTTTTTGCTTGTCTGTGAAGCTTTTGACTTCACCGTCGATTCTGAATGAGATTCTTGCTGGGTAGAGAAATCTTGGTTGGAGGTTATTCTCTTTTAGCCGTTTAAATGTGTCTTGCCATTCTCTTTGGCCTGCAGGGTTTCTGCTGAAAGATCCGCAGTTAGACGTATGGGGTTTCCTTTATATGTTATTTGTTGTTTACTCCTAGCTGCTTTTAGTAATTTGTCTTTATATTTAGTCTGTGTTAGTTTGATTAGAATGTGCCTTGGTGTGTTTCTTCTGGGGTTTCTCCTGTATGGAACTCCTTGTGCTTCTTGGACTTGGTTGACTATTTCCTTTTACATGCTGGGGAAGTTTTCAACTATAACCTCTTCAAGAATATTTTCATAGCCTTTCTTCCCCTCTTCTTCCTCTGGAACTCCTATAATTCTAATGTTGGTGCGTTTGATATTGTCCCATAGGTCTCTAATGCCATCCTCAGTTCTTTTAATTCTATCGACTTTGTTCTGTTCTTCAGCATCGAATGTTCCTATGTCAGCTCTATGCCATATTTATTCTTTTTAAATAAATCTTTGCGTTGGAATAAATTTAGGCTTACAGAACAGTTTCAAAGAAGAACAGCAAGTTTCCATATATTCTACCCATATTCTAGTTTTTTCTGATGCTATCATCTTAAATTGCTATTGTACATGTCTCAAAACTAAGAAATTGATATTGATTTATTACTATTTATGAATCTGTAGGTTTAATATAGATTCCAGCAGAGTTTCCAGTAATTGATTTTTTTCATGTTCTGGGGTTAAAAGGCATTTTTAAATGCAAAAAATGGAACATTGAAAATTGTTGGAACTTAAATAGAGGGGAACGTATCTCTAATATTTGGAAAATTATTTGGAAAAAATTGCAGATTTATGAAAGTTACTTGAAAGACATTCTTATGTTTGAATCGTAAAAAGTCATTGATACATATGCTCCTATTGTCATCTTCTTAGAAGTTTGGGGTTTGATTTGTAGGACTTCTTCTACTCTTGTATTTCTTGGCTATATCAGGCCGTTTAACACTTGTTGTAGGGCTGGCTTTGTGGTACAGAATTCCTTTAGTTTTTGCTTGTCTGTGAAGCTTTTGACTTCACCGTCGATTCTGAATGAGATTCTTGCTGGGTAGAGAAATCTTGGTTGGAGGTTATTCTCTTTTAGCCGTTTAAATGTGTCTTGCCATTCTCTTTGGCCTGCAGGGTTTCTGCTGAAAGATCCGCAGTTAGACGTATGGGGTTTCCTTTATATGTTATTTGTTGTTTACTCCTAGCTGCTTTTAGTAATTTGTCTTTATATTTAGTCTGTGTTAGTTTGATTAGAATGTGCCTTGGTGTGTTTCTTCTGGGGTTTCTCCTGTATGGAACTCCTTGTGCTTCTTGGACTTGGTTGACTATTTCCTTTTACATGCTGGGGAAGTTTTCAACTATAACCTCTTCAAGAATATTTTCATAGCCTTTCTTCCCCTCTTCTTCCTCTGGAACTCCTATAATTCTAATGTTGGTGCGTTTGATATTGTCCCATAGGTCTCTAATGCCATCCTCAGTTCTTTTAATTCTATCGACTTTGTTCTGTTCTTCAGCATTTAATTCCACCATTCTGTCTTCCAGCTCACTTATCCGTTCTTCTGCCTCTGATACTCTACTGTTGAGACCTTCTATAGTATTTTTGAGTTCAGCAATTGAGTTGGTAGTCTCTATTTGCTTATTTTTCATTTCCTGCATGTCTCTTCTCAATGCACTAATTTCCTCTAATATTCTGTTTTTGGTGTTTTGCATCCTCATTAGTATAGCTTTTCTCAATTCTCTTTCAGATAATTTGTCTATCTCCTCCTCTGTCATATGAAGATGTGATTCTCTAGGTTGGTCCTTCATTTGTGCAGTGTTTCTCTGTTGTTTCATTATTAGGTTAATTTTTGTTTCTTTGTGGGTATCTGTATGTGTGGAGTTCTTTTCCCCACCAGGCTTCTTGGTTGAATTCTCCCTTCCTTTGTGTTTCTGTCCTTGTAGAAGGGTTCAATGGTTTGTGTCTTGGGTGGTGTTAGGTCTTGTTTACAGGAGACCAATCTCTAGTGTTGTGTGTTCTTTGATAGTGTGGGTTCTTGGAATCAGGCCTCCTACTCCGAGGATCCTTGGTTTGATGATTGGTCAGGGGGTGTAGGCTCTATGTCTTGTTTGCTATGGTGTTCCGTGATATTAGTTCACATACTAGCCTCTGAGGAACAAGAGGTGTGTCCCTGATGGGTGACAGTCATAAAAGCATGCAGATGTTTTCTAACATAGTCATAAGATATACATATATTCAGAGCAATAACCACATCTAACCAGTCTTACAGTGATAAAGCATAGGAAATTTTTCTGGCAAACGACGTAATCACAGATGATACTTTCCCGTTAAGCTCTGAATTAATTAAAATAGTGCCAGGAAAAATAGATCCGGGGCAAGGTCCTGGCTTGGACTATTTCATTGAAAGCAATTTTTAGCTAAGACATGTGTTGAGGGTGAGGAGGAGGAGACTGTATGGGTAATGAGAAGGAATAGATTCATCTTGGAAGGATTTTATAGGGTTATGTAGCCAAGATTAGTGTGTTGTATTGTTTAGTGCAGTTGGAAGAGAATAGTGGAGACAGGAATGTAGGAAATATTTATCTAGAGGATAGTGGTAGATAGGAGAAAGTTTTACATTTTGAACATTGAAGGAGGAAGCAGTGGCAAAGAGGAAAGAAAATTAGAAGTTTCCAATTATTAAAATAAAAAAATTTAAAAATTTAAAATCAAAAAAAAATAAAGTAAAAATTAAAAAGGGAAGAAAATCTTAATAAGAAGACACAAAAAAATAAAATAAAATAAAATAAAACCAAACCTTACCGATCAATCAAATAAACAGAACCATCCACAACAAAGAAACAAACAAAAAAATGCTAAATACTGTCCCTCGTTTTTATCCTCTCATCTGTCTGGTGGAAGCCAATCTGCTCTCGATGGTGTTGTCTTGATGATGTAGCCTTTCCCTTATGGCACCGGTTGCTATGGTTTGTTTTCAGCAAAACGAAGGCTTTGCTGCAAGCTCAGGTGCTGGCCAGGGAGGTGGGCTGATCCCAGTCTGTTGGGCGGGGTGCCGCTACGCGCAGTCCCGTGTTGGAGGAGGGTGCCCTGGCTCTACCACGCACCCTCTGGTAGCCTCCAATACCTGCCCTTCTCCCAGCTTCCTCTGCTGCGGGTGTAGCTATGGGGGTGCACGGGCTCCTCCGCCACTGGCGCGTGTGCACTGCCAGTTACGCATCCAAGTCCCAAAGGCAGGCACAAGCTTTCCCGTCCGGCTCGAGCCCGGTCCCTGGTCAGCAATCCATGGACGACTTCCCCTCTCCGTTCAGTAAGCCCCCAACTAGGAGTGTTTGAACTTACGTGGTGTCCGGCAGAAAGTCGCGATTTTCGCCCGGCCAAGCGGCACAGTTTTCACACTGGGTGCTCCCTTCCGGCTCCAAGTCTGTAGGCAGCACTGCACGGGGAACTTCCCAATTGCATTTCACCCGGCCCTGCTACAGTATCCTATCTTCGCAGTGTCTTAATTTCTCCTGGCGATCCGGGCGAATTCTTGGAATTTTCGGCCTGACTTCATGTAGTAAGTTGTATCTGTTTAGGGTGCAGGTTTTATAGGGTTATGTAGCCAAGATTAGTGTGTTGTATTGTTTAGTGCAGTTGGAAGAGAATAGTGGAGACAGGAATGTAGGAAATATTTATCTAGAGGATAGTGGTAGATAGGAGAAAGTTTTACATTTTGAACATTGAAGGAGGAAGCAGTGGCAAAGAGGAAAGAAAATTAGAAGTTTCCAATTATTAAAATAAAAAAATTTAAAAATTTAAAATCAAAAAAAAATAAAGTAAAAATTAAAAAGGGAAGAAAATCTTAATAAGAAGACACAAAAAAATAAAATAAAATAAAATAAAACCAAACCTTACCGATCAATCAAATAAACAGAACCATCCACAACAAAGAAACAAACAAAAAAATGCTAAATACTGTCCCTCGTTTTTATCCTCTCATCTGTCTGGTGGAAGCCAATCTGCTCTCGATGGTGTTGTCTTGATGATGTAGCCTTTCCCTTATGGCACCGGTTGCTATGGTTTGTTTTCAGCAAAACGAAGGCTTTGCTGCAAGCTCAGGTGCTGGCCAGGGAGGTGGGCTGATCCCAGTCTGTTGGGCGGGGTGCCGCTACGCGCAGTCCCGTGTTGGAGGAGGGTGCCCTGGCTCTACCACGCACCCTCTGGTAGCCTCCAATACCTGCCCTTCTCCCAGCTTCCTCTGCTGCGGGTGTAGCTATGGGGGTGCACGGGCTCCTCCGCCACTGGCGCGTGTGCACTGCCAGTTACGCATCCAAGTCCCAAAGGCAGGCACAAGCTTTCCCGTCCGGCTCGAGCCCGGTCCCTGGTCAGCAATCCATGGACGACTTCCCCTCTCCGTTCAGTAAGCCCCCAACTAGGAGTGTTTGAACTTACGTGGTGTCCGGCAGAAAGTCGCGATTTTCGCCCGGCCAAGCGGCACAGTTTTCACACTGGGTGCTCCCTTCCGGCTCCAAGTCTGTAGGCAGCACTGCACGGGGAACTTCCCAATTGCATTTCACCCGGCCCTGCTACAGTATCCTATCTTCGCAGTGTCTTAATTTCTCCTGGCGATCCGGGCGAATTCTTGGAATTTTCGGCCTGAGCGCTGCCCTCTCTCCCCCGACGCTCCACTCAGGCCCCCTTTTAGGGCATTTGCTAGCCTGCTTTCCGTAGGTGCAGTCCAGCATGTGGGTTAGGGTGGAGGATTCTCAGAACTGTAGCTCCGGGAAAGTTCTGGCTGTTCACTCTTCTAGTCTTGCGGACCTATGGAGTTCTGTCGTCTAGCGGCTGGTTTGTTGGTGGTGTGTCATTTCTTGATTAGTTCTGGTGATTCTGTAGGGGAGCTGGTGAAATCATCCCCTCATTCCTCTGCCATCTTGGCTCCCCCTTCCCATGCATTCTTTTTTGTATTCTTTTCCTTTATGTATCCCAGGATATCGAATGTAGTTCCCTGTGCTATACAATAAGACTTTCTTGTTTTCCCTGCAAAGATTACTCTAAATTACTGGCCTACCATATGATTGATGGTTAAAAAAAAAGAGCTTTTACATTGTTTATATTGTTATCATTAGTCATACGACAATTTGAAGCAATTAGTAACCAGTTAGCTTTGCAAATCTGTAGTTCCACATATTCAGATTCAGCCAACTACAGACTATGTACTATGCTTATGATCCACAAATGCAGAATCCAAAAATACAAATGACCAACTGTGAAACTTGAGCATCCCCAGATTTGGTTATCCACAAAAAGTCCTAGAACCAATTCACCAATACTGAGAGACAACTGTACCTTTATGAGTATTGATAAACATTGCTAACCAAATTGTTTTCAGATTGGTCCTGTATAAAACAATGAAAACTTTGTTATCAATTCATTAATACAAAAGAGAAAACGAATGGTAATAAATCCACAATCTATACGAAAAAAGGAACATTGTTAAATTAGACCTCATTAGAATTAAAATCTTTTGTTCTACAAAAGATATTATTGAAATAACCTTAAAAATGCTAGAGGTTGGGAGAAAGTATTTGCCAGCCCCATAGAAAGACTCATGTCTAAAACATATAAAGAGAATTCAAAACTAAACAGAAAAGCAAAAGCAAGCAATCCAATTAAAATTGTCAAAGGAGGCTTCCCGGATGGTCCAGTCAGTAAAGTGCCCTCCTTGCAGTGCAAGGGGCACAGGTTCAATCCTTGGCCCCGGAAGGTCCCACATACCGTTGTAGCAGCTGGACCAGTGTGTCCCGTTATGAGCCAGCATTCTGGAGTGCATGTGCTTGGGACCTGTGCTCTGCAGCAAGAGAGGCCACTGTGATGGGAGTCCCACACAGGTAAAAGAATAAAGATGGATGATAATAAATAAACCAATAAAGGAGGTCAAAATTAAAAAAAAAAAAAATTGTCAAATGGCATGAAGAAACATTTTACCAAAGAAGTATAGGTGGAAAATAAACAGATGAAAAACTTTGAGTAGCATTAGCCATCAGGAAAAGGTTAAATTAAAATCATGAAGCAATATTACTATACAATATCAGGATGACTAAAAATAAAAATAAAATAGCTATAATATTAGATACCGACAGGTTTTAGAAAAATTAGATTTCGTCTACATTGTGTGGATATAAAAATAATACAGACAAGCTGGAAAATATTTTCACTCTGGGAAATACATATATATCTATATATATCTATAGAGAGAGAATATATATATATATATATAGAGAGAGAGAGAGAGAATATAGCTACATGCATGTATACGCATATAAAGCATGCACTTGCTTTACAATGCACCAATTGCACTTTGGATGTTAATCCAGAAAGTCTAAACTTATACAAGTACTTGTAGACAATTGTTTCTAGCAGGTTTGTTTGTACTATCCAGAAATTGGAAATAGCCAAAATGTCCCTCAATAGGTAAATGGTTTAACAAATAGTGGCACATTTATTGCCATAGAATACTACTCATGAATAAAAACAAATGAATTATTGATATATGCAAAACTTTTATGTATCTCAAGGCCATTATGCTGAAAAAAAATCCAGTCTCAAAAGGTTGCAAACTGTGTAATTCCATTGACATGACTTTTCAAGATCAGAACAACACAGAGATGGAAAACATATGAGTGGTTCCCAGGGATTGAGGACAGTAAGGGTAGGATTTGACAAATAAAGAGGTAATTAATATGAACTGGTCTTTGTGCTGATGCAGTGACTATGTATCTTGATTGCTGTGGTGGTTACATGAATCTATACCTATGATAAAATGGCTTTGAATTATATATACCCATTGTACCAATGTCAGTTTCTTAGTTTTGATACTGTACTATAATTAAGTAAGGTATAACCTCTGGAGGAACCTGGGTGAAAGTTACACAGAACTTCACTCTTATAACTTTGCAACTTCCTGTGAATCTATAATTTTTTCAAAGTTATTTGTTAAGTCAGTAAAAAATATCAGCCTCTTAGTTCATTAGTTCCTCAAAAATGTCATCATAAAATTTTGTCAGAATCATCCTGAAGAAGTCTTCCTAAAGAAAAGGCTAATAATGAAAGTGGCTTCAAACTTCTAAACTTTGAGTAGCATTAGCCATCAGGAAAAGGTTAAATTAAAATCATGAAGCAATATTACTATACAATATCAGGATGACTAAAAATAAAAATAAAATAGCTATAATATTAGATACCGACAGGTTTTAGAAAAATTAGATTTCGTCTACATTGTGTGGATATAAAAATAATACAGACAAGCTGGAAAATATTTTCACTCTGGGAAATACATATATATCTATATATATCTATAGAGAGAGAATATATATATATATATATAGAGAGAGAGAGAGAGAATATAGCTACATGCATGTATACGCATATAAAGCATGCACTTGCTTTACAATGCACCAATTGCACTTTGGATGTTAATCCAGAAAGTCTAAACTTATACAAGTACTTGTAGACAATTGTTTCTAGCAGGTTTGTTTGTACTATCCAGAAATTGGAAATAGCCAAAATGTCCCTCAATAGGTAAATGGTTTAACAAATAGTGGCACATTTATTGCCATAGAATACTACTCATGAATAAAAACAAATGAATTATTGATATATGCAAAACTTTTATGTATCTCAAGGCCATTATGCTGAAAAAAAATCCAGTCTCAAAAGGTTGCAAACTGTGTAATTCCATTGACATGACTTTTCAAGATCAGAACAACACAGAGATGGAAAACATATGAGTGGTTCCCAGGGATTGAGGACAGTAAGGGTAGGATTTGACAAATAAAGAGGTAATTAATATGAACTGGTCTTTGTGCTGATGCAGTGACTATGTATCTTGATTGCTGTGGTGGTTACATGAATCTATACCTATGATAAAATGGCTTTGAATTATATATACCCATTGTACCAATGTCAGTTTCTTAGTTTTGATACTGTACTATAATTAAGTAAGGTATAACCTCTGGAGGAACCTGGGTGAAAGTTACACAGAACTTCACTCTTATAACTTTGCAACTTCCTGTGAATCTATAATTTTTTCAAAGTTATTTGTTAAGTCAGTAAAAAATATCAGCCTCTTAGTTCATTAGTTCCTCAAAAATGTCATCATAAAATTTTGTCAGAATCATCCTGAAGAAGTCTTCCTAAAGAAAAGGCTAATAATGAAAGTGGTTCTTCAAACTTTCAATTTATCAGATAAAAATCTAGAAACTATAAAAATGTGACATTAATTTCATTAATGGATGGTGATATTTAACATGCTAAACTATATATTATTGGTTATTCTGAAATTCACTTTTTGAGGATACTCCAAATACAAGTCCTGTAATATTTCAGGCAAACCGATAGGCACATTTCTCAAACTAATTTTATTACCACAATTTTACATGCAACTTAAAAATTCAAGACACTACATAAATGTCACACTTCAATTCAGGTTTTCTTTGTTCCAAAGCCTCTGTTATTTCTAATGTAGTAAAAACTATAAACTATTTTCTGTTTTACATTCCATAGGTATGCTGTATGCATGTGTGTTTTGTATGTGTGTGTGTGCTTAGTCGCTCAGTCATGTCCATTTCTTTGTGACCACATAGACTGTAACCTGCCAGGCTTCTCTCTCCGTGGAATTTGTTAACAGTTGCCTAAATAACATACTTCTAGCCCATTTCTAGAAAAACTTGGTCGTCAATCTCTAAGACAGATTCTCCATCAAAGTTCCCCTTTAGCCCATCTCATTGCTTTTGTGTAAAAAGTGATTTGTCTGACACTACACAGCTGTTCCAGAAATTTAAGGCTATGTGAAGAGGGGCTACAGGTCTGATTTCTCTATTAGAGGCTGTTGGTCTTCATAATGGAATGATTAGACCTCGTTTACAGCGGACTCAAACCTGGCTCTAGCTGACTCCCTGCAGACAAACAGATATTCCACTGAGCCCCAAAGCAGCTGTTATTTCTCATTCAGGTGCACTTCTAAACAAATAACTAACTTTGCCCAAAAGGGGCCAGGATCTTCTTAGGAAGGATTCTAACAATTTCTTAACTTTCCTTTTGCTGTCTGCAGTAAAGTTTTGAGTGTAAATTGTGCTGGTTATTTAAAATACCTTGGTTTATATCTGCACTGGCTCTTAGAAAAATTAGTAATATTCACTGAGGAATTTAGACTTATAACCTTCACCATGTGCTAGGTGTTTGCATTTAGTTAGTTTCTCGGTGACTGCTGTGTGTGTGTGTGTGTGTGTGTGTGCATGTGCGCGTGTGCAGACGCTACATTGCTTTAGTTATGTCCAACTCTTTGCGACCCCATGAATTGTAGATCACCAAAGCTCTGTCCATGGGAAACTCCAGGCAAGAATACCAGAGTGGGTCGACATGTCATCCTCCAGGGGATCTTCACAAACAAAGGATCAAACCCACATCTCTTATATCTGCTGCAGTGGCAGGTAAGTCCTTTACCACTCAGCCACCAAGGAATCCCATTCTCTACTTACGTCAATTAGGGATTGACTTTTCCATAGCTTTTCACTTCTGCTTTATCCTATGTAAATGTCTTTCGTCTTTAAAAGCTCCTGGTACCTTTCCATCCTATCTAGTATCACTCTTCACTCTCTTTATCTACCAGACGTCTAATTTATCCCCTTTGTATCTTTTTTTTTTTTTTTGGAGATGAGGAATCTTTTACTCAGAATAATGTTTTTGATATTCATTCATGTTATTACAATGCATCATTAAATGTTTCATTTCCTGAAAGAGTCATTTTTATCCCCATGATATCTTGATGATTGGAATCTCTTCTGGCTTCCTCTCAGATGACTTCACCATATATGTGAATGATACATGTATTAACCTTATACAATCATTTTCCTGTTTTTACATTTTAGTTCTTTGTCTCTACTCTTCTTAAACGACCAATTTCCATCACTACTCTCCTCAGTTATCATCATCATTCAATCTTGACCACATGTTTTGTCTTTCAAATTTAGTCTCACTGTTTCTAGCCATGTTTTTCCTCCTGCCTTATCAAAATATCCTCCTGCCTTATCAGTATATCCAGTCTTTTGTGAGTTAAGTTTAATTCTTATGATCTTTTCTGTATGCATCACTTAATGCCATTACAAGCTTTATCCTTCTTGTCCTTTTTTTTTTTTTTGCATCAGTACAATACATACACTATGGGTAATCAATCCATAGATTTGCATGCTTAGTTACTCCAGGAGTCATTTATTCAGGGTTTGGGTGCATATCATAGAAATTAGCAGCTTGCTTCCTTCAAAAATATGACCTCTAGGCTCAACAAGATCTTGTTGCTAATTGGAGATCTTTGTGTCGCTGGTTATCTTCTTTCATTCTTAAAACAGCTCCATCAGAGCTGTGCTGACATTTTATTGCTCTCTGATACAGAACAGTTTTTCTTCATTTAGGGGGCTGTTGTAGATCCAAAGCTCTGTCCATGGGAAACTCCAGGCAAGAATACGACATGTCATCCTCCAGGGGATCTTCACAAACAAAGGATCAAACCCACATCTCTTATATCTGCTGCAGTGGCAGGTAAGTCCTTTACCACTCAGCCACCAAGGAATCCCATTCTCTACTTACGTCAATTAGGGATTGACTTTTCCATAGCTTTTCACTTCTGCTTTATCCTATGTAAATGTCTTTCGTCTTTAAAAGCTCCTGGTACCTTTCCATCCTATCTAGTATCACTCTTCACTCTCTTTATCTACCAGACGTCTAATTTATCCCCTTTGTATCTTTTTTTTTTTTTTTGGAGATGAGGAATCTTTTACTCAGAATAATGTTTTTGATATTCATTCATGTTATTACAATGCATCATTAAATGTTTCATTTCCTGAAAGAGTCATTTTTATCCCCATGATATCTTGATGATTGGAATCTCTTCTGGCTTCCTCTCAGATGACTTCACCATATATGTGAATGATACATGTATTAACCTTATACAATCATTTTCCTGTTTTTACATTTTAGTTCTTTGTCTCTACTCTTCTTAAACGACCAATTTCCATCACTACTCTCCTCAGTTATCATCATCATTCAATCTTGACCACATGTTTTGTCTTTCAAATTTAGTCTCACTGTTTCTAGCCATGTTTTTCCTCCTGCCTTATCAAAATATCCTCCTGCCTTATCAGTATATCCAGTCTTTTGTGAGTTAAGTTTAATTCTTATGATCTTTTCTGTATGCATCACTTAATGCCATTACAAGCTTTATCCTTCTTGTCCTTTTTTTTTTTTTTGCATCAGTACAATACATACACTATGGGTAATCAATCCATAGATTTGCATGCTTAGTTACTCCAGGAGTCATTTATTCAGGGTTTGGGTGCATATCATAGAAATTAGCAGCTTGCTTCCTTCAAAAATATGACCTCTAGGCTCAACAAGATCTTGTTGCTAATTGGAGATCTTTGTGTCGCTGGTTATCTTCTTTCATTCTTAAAACAGCTCCATCAGAGCTGTGCTGACATTTTATTGCTCTCTGATCGACAGTTTTCCCTGTTAGTCTAGTCTGCGACCAGATTGTTCTCATTCAATTCCTTCTAATTTCAGTGGGAGATCTGATTCCTCCCTACCATATTAAAGATAAATACCTTTACATGTATTCTGCTTTTCATTTGTTCTCATCGCCTCTGAATCTTTGATCCTTCATTTTGATTTCTCCTCCTTTATACCTTCAACTTCCCTTTCTTTCCTTTTATAATATTTTTCTGAAATAATTCTCCCTATAAGAGAACATGTTGTGTTCCATGCGTATTTTACATATCCTTCTAAATACTTTTCTATTGTGCTTCTTTCCAATCATATCTGCAAAAAAAACAAAAGAGAGAGGGAGAGAGAGAGAAACTACTTTCACTTTCTCCAAATTCTTCCTCTACCTTTTCAACTCAAGTCATTACATTTTGTTGTTGCTGTTTCTCCATTTGTTGTTGAAACTGCCATCTCAGAAGCCATGGTCTGAGCATTAGTGAAGTTAACTTCTTGACTAAGTCTTCTTTTGTTTTTGTTGACACCCTATCAAGTCTCTCTTTCTCTGGCTTGTTTACAGGTTCTCCATCTTCTGCCCATCTCTTAAACATTTGTTTTACATTATGGACTTCTTTGATGATCTCATTCAATTTCTGATGTTTAAGTTGCCACCTGTATGATGATGACACATGTATCATTTGAGTATCATTTTTCTACTCAAAACTTTACCCAAACTATATTTAGCCCATTTATAAAAAAATTGTATCTCCAGGAAGCACAATATTGTGGCTAAGAATGGCTAATGATCCATATTGCCTGAGTTTAGTTCTAGGCTTAACCATTCACTGCTGTGTATGATTAGACACCTTTTTATTTTTTAATTCTCTCTTATTACTGTTGTTGGGAGAATTAGATTTGCATGCTTAGTTACTCCAGGAGTCATTTATTCAGGGTTTGGGTGCATATCATAGAAATTAGCAGCTTGCTTCCTTCAAAAATATGACCTCTAGGCTCAACAAGATCTTGTTGCTAATTGGAGATCTTTGTGTCGCTGGTTATCTTCTTTCATTCTTAAAACAGCTCCATCAGAGCTGTGCTGACATTTTATTGCTCTCTGATCGACAGTTTTCCCTGTTAGTCTAGTCTGCGACCAGATTGTTCTCATTCAATTCCTTCTAATTTCAGTGGGAGATCTGATTCCTCCCTACCATATTAAAGATAAATACCTTTACATGTATTCTGCTTTTCATTTGTTCTCATCGCCTCTGAATCTTTGATCCTTCATTTTGATTTCTCCTCCTTTATACCTTCAACTTCCCTTTCTTTCCTTTTATAATATTTTTCTGAAATAATTCTCCCTATAAGAGAACATGTTGTGTTCCATGCGTATTTTACATATCCTTCTAAATACTTTTCTATTGTGCTTCTTTCCAATCATATCTGCAAAAAAAACAAAAGAGAGAGGGAGAGAGAGAGAGAAACTACTTTCACTTTCTCCAAATTCTTCCTCTACCTTTTCAACTCAAGTCATTACATTTTGTTGTTGCTGTTTCTCCATTTGTTGTTGAAACTGCCATCTCAGAAGCCATGGTCTGAGCATTAGTGAAGTTAACTTCTTGACTAAGTCTTCTTTTGTTTTTGTTGACACCCTATCAAGTCTCTCTTTCTCTGGCTTGTTTACAGGTTCTCCATCTTCTGCCCATCTCTTAAACATTTGTTTTACATTATGGACTTCTTTGATGATCTCATTCAATTTCTGATGTTTAAGTTGCCACCTGTATGATGATGACACATGTATCATTTGAGTATCATTTTTCTACTCAAAACTTTACCCAAACTATATTTAGCCCATTTATAAAAAAAAATTGTATCTCCAGGAAGCACAATATTGTGGCTAAGAATGGCTAATGATCCATATTGCCTGAGTTTAGTTCTAGGCTTAACCATTCACTGCTGTGTATGATTAGACACTTTGCCTGTGTCAATTTTCTTTGACTAAATTAAAATTTGGGCAATTTCTCATTATTACTGTTGTTGGGAGAATTAAACATTTAGCATGCATATAATCCTTAGAACAGTGCCTTTGATGAGACTTCCGCAAATGTTATTTCTTCCTAATGATTTTAGTGGAGAAGAGAAGGGAACAATTTGCTTTACATGTCTATTTATTATAGGAATACTGTTACCAGTTCTCTGAACTATAATTCTTAGATTTCCATGGACCCACTTGCCTTTTATGTTGCTCTTCAATACCCTTCTATTTTTTAAAGGGGATAATTAAAGGCCCCAAATGGCATTAGTGATGTTCATGCCCATGATTCTAAACCTAGACTTAATACCTAACTTAACTGCAGTTTTGACCTTCCCCAGAAATGTCACTGTAATCAACAAGTCTAGAATTTATGGTCAGCACCACTGATGTAATCTGGCCCTTGGGTCCTCTACACCCCCAGTGAAGAGGAGACAAATTGCATGATATAACCTTTGCTGATCCTATTCCTTCTCCCACAAAAAGATGTTCTAGCCTAAATATAATCTTTTTTTTCTTTTGTTAATATTTAGCTCCCACTCCCTACCCTTCTTCCTATAAAAACCTTTGATTTTATAAAGTCCATCAGAGTGCTCTTCTTGCTGCTCGATGGAATGCTGCATGATTCATGAATTGCCTAATAAAGTCAATTGGATCTTTGAATTTATTCAACTGAACCTAATAAGTCAATTTTGGATTCTCAGAGCCATGGTCTGAGCATTAGTGAAGTTAACTTCTTGACTAAGTCTTCTTTTGTTTTTGTTGACACCCTATCAAGTCTCTCTTTCTCTGGCTTGTTTACAGGTTCTCCATCTTCTGCCCATCTCTTAAACATTTGTTTTACATTATGGACTTCTTTGATGATCTCATTCAATTTCTGATGTTTAAGTTGCCACCTGTATGATGATGACACATGTATCATTTGAGTATCATTTTTCTACTCAAAACTTTACCCAAACTATATTTAGCCCATTTATAAAAAAAAATTGTATCTCCAGGAAGCACAATATTGTGGCTAAGAATGGCTAATGATCCATATTGCCTGAGTTTAGTTCTAGGCTTAACCATTCACTGCTGTGTATGATTAGACACTTTGCCTGTGTCAATTTTCTTTGACTAAATTAAAATTTGGGCAATTTCTCATTATTACTGTTGTTGGGAGAATTAAACATTTAGCATGCATATAATCCTTAGAACAGTGCCTTTGATGAGACTTCCGCAAATGTTATTTCTTCCTAATGATTTTAGTGGAGAAGAGAAGGGAACAATTTGCTTTACATGTCTATTTATTATAGGAATACTGTTACCAGTTCTCTGAACTATAATTCTTAGATTTCCATGGACCCACTTGCCTTTTATGTTGCTCTTCAATACCCTTCTATTTTTTAAAGGGGATAATTAAAGGCCCCAAATGGCATTAGTGATGTTCATGCCCATGATTCTAAACCTAGACTTAATACCTAACTTAACTGCAGTTTTGACCTTCCCCAGAAATGTCACTGTAATCAACAAGTCTAGAATTTATGGTCAGCACCACTGATGTAATCTGGCCCTTGGGTCCTCTACACCCCCAGTGAAGAGGAGACAAATTGCATGATATAACCTTTGCTGATCCTATTCCTTCTCCCACAAAAAGATGTTCTAGCCTAAATATAATCTTTTTTTTCTTTTGTTAATATTTAGCTCCCACTCCCTACCCTTCTTCCTATAAAAACCTTTGATTTTATAAAGTCCATCAGAGTGCTCTTCTTGCTGCTCGATGGAATGCTGCATGATTCATGAATTGCCTAATAAAGTCAATTGGATCTTTGAATTTATTCAACTGAACTTTTGTGTGTTTTTTTTTTTTAACATAATTATAGTTCAGTTTAAAGGACCTCTTTAACCTCCTTATTCTTGTCTGGATTCTGAATATATTGCCACTGGAGTAGATTGGGTCTTCTAATACTTTACATGGACTATTTAAATAACTGTTAACTTGGCTCTCTCCTAATCTATTTTCTGTACATTGTACTGATTGGTGTTTTTAAACATAACACTAATTATGTCACTGTCCTTTAAAGATCTTTCCAAGGTGCTTCACTGCTTTCAGATTAGGTCAATTTCTTGCCATACTCATAGAGCACCACCATGACTGATCATGATGGGTCTCTCCAGCCTCTTTTCTCACAGTTCTTTATTCATGCTCCAGAGAGCAAGTGTAAGAACTGTACATCATGTATTGTTGCAGGAAGAGGGACCCCTCCCAGGGCCCAGAGGTGGGATCTTGTCTAGCACTCAGAAACAAATTGTTCAAAAAGACAAAGCAAGAGATTTCAGTGGGAAGGAGGGCCCAGGCAGAGAACATTAGCATAAGGGAACTCAAGAGAACTGCTCTGCCAAATGGCTCACAGTCTTGGGTTCTATGAGAATGGGTTAGTTTCTGGGTTGTCTCTGGCCAATCATTCTGACTCAGGGTACTTCCTGGTGTTGTATCACTCACTCGAGAAGGATTCCAGTGAGAAAATTTCTGGGAGGTTGGTAGGATATATGGAACATATGAACTGGTATTTCCTCTCTCCTTTTGACTTTTCCCAAATTTGGTGACTTGTTAGTTCTACATTCCTTACCAAGACCTCCTCTTATAAGATAGCGCATGGCACTATAGAGTCTGGCCAGAGTGGGTTTTAGGTCAATGATTCCCCTAACAGCCTGAAATATTCTGAACCTCCCTCACTCATGTTTCTTAACTTCTAGATTTTCCCAACTCTCGCAAGTCTTCTTGCTAATGGATGACCTTTTCCCAGTCAAGAATAGGTTCTACTTCTGTGGCTCATCTGCGTATCTCTGGCTTCCCACTTAGCTTGTCTGCAGTCATTTGCCTTTACTTATATCCCTATGAGAGGGTCTTCCCAGGTGGCTCAGTGGAAATAATCTGCCTGCAATGCATGAGACGTGGCTTTGATCTCTGAGTTGGGAGGATCTCTAGAGGAGGAAATGGCAACACACTCCATTATTCTTGCCTGGAGAATCCCAGGGCCAGAGAAGCCTGGTGGGCTACAATCAATGAGTTGCAAAGACTCAGACGTGACTGAGCACACACACACATATCCCAATGAAACTTCAGGCTCTCAGTATCTGCCTTTTACCTTTGTGTCTCTAGTACCTAATGCAGAGCTTAGAACATAGTGTTTTATCAATTCCTGTGTGAATAATGCAATTGAATTAACTATATATTATTATAAAACTTTATTTTTTACTTTTAATATTTTCTAGCACTTAACACAACAGCAGAAAATTCGTCTGTGTAAAAAATCTTTATATACACTATGAAAAAAATCTAACAGTTGTTTTGTCTTCTGGATAAAACCAAGGATTCTACATGACTGCTCTTCTATCTTTTCCTAAACTAATCTTAGCTCTTTGTATGTATGGCCACTTTAATTTACCAATAAAGACAAATAGTAGTATTTATATTTATTCATGTACAGAATGGAAGAGATATTTGGACTATAGGAAAGATATTTTAGCAAACTACGGACTATAAAGGTGATGGTTTATTTATATGCTAATCAATTTGCCTATTCAAAGTTAGGCTGATATGGACACATTCTTGATTCTGAACTTCCCACCCCTTTCTCCCAATCTCTGTGACTTCTAGACATTCTTCATGAAATATTCACAGTTGCATGCATCAGATGAATCTCAGAACATAACATTAAGAAAAGATGTCAGATATAAAATAGAACATTCTATTTTATAAAATGGCATAATTCTGTTGATAGGAGGTACAAAGCAGACAAAGGTAATCTCTGGTGTTAGACACGAGGATGGCATTTACTTTAAAACTAGTGTCAGGAAAGGAACATCAGGACCATACCTGGAGGAAATGTTCTGTTTCATGATTAAGGTGCTGGTTACATGGGTATTTTCCATTGGGAAAAATCACTGAAGCTTCAAAATCTGCAACAGCTTTATGAAGAAATGGGTATTATTATTTCCATCCACAGATAGGGAGTCTGAAGTTCTGAGAGACTAATGATGTGGTCAAGGTAGTCACCTTCAGTGGCAGATCTGAATTCGGATCTAGGTTACCTGCCTCCAGGATCCAAGTGTGTAACCATTCTGAAAAATAATAACTGTATGGAAATTGTGGCTCACATAGGAATCAATAAAGGAGCATACTGTCAGGCCTTTCAAGTAATTTATGGTATTGTAACATGATCTCAGTGACTGAGCACACACACATATCCCAATGAAACTTCAGGCTCTCAGTATCTGCCTTTTACCTTTGTGTCTCTAGTACCTAATGCAGAGCTTAGAACATAGTGTTTTATCAATTCCTGTGTGAATAATGCAATTGAATTAACTATATATTATTATAAAACTTTATTTTTTACTTTTAATATTTTCTAGCACTTAACACAACAGCAGAAAATTCGTCTGTGTAAAAAATCTTTATATACACTATGAAAAAAATCTAACAGTTGTTTTGTCTTCTGGATAAAACCAAGGATTCTACATGACTGCTCTTCTATCTTTTCCTAAACTAATCTTAGCTCTTTGTATGTATGGCCACTTTAATTTACCAATAAAGACAAATAGTAGTATTTATATTTATTCATGTACAGAATGGAAGAGATATTTGGACTATAGGAAAGATATTTTAGCAAACTACGGACTATAAAGGTGATGGTTTATTTATATGCTAATCAATTTGCCTATTCAAAGTTAGGCTGATATGGACACATTCTTGATTCTGAACTTCCCACCCCTTTCTCCCAATCTCTGTGACTTCTAGACATTCTTCATGAAATATTCACAGTTGCATGCATCAGATGAATCTCAGAACATAACATTAAGAAAAGATGTCAGATATAAAATAGAACATTCTATTTTATAAAATGGCATAATTCTGTTGATAGGAGGTACAAAGCAGACAAAGGTAATCTCTGGTGTTAGACACGAGGATGGCATTTACTTTAAAACTAGTGTCAGGAAAGGAACATCAGGACCATACCTGGAGGAAATGTTCTGTTTCATGATTAAGGTGCTGGTTACATGGGTATTTTCCATTGGGAAAAATCACTGAAGCTTCAAAATCTGCAACAGCTTTATGAAGAAATGGGTATTATTATTTCCATCCACAGATAGGGAGTCTGAAGTTCTGAGAGACTAATGATGTGGTCAAGGTAGTCACCTTCAGTGGCAGATCTGAATTCGGATCTAGGTTACCTGCCTCCAGGATCCAAGTGTGTAACCATTCTGAAAAATAATAACTGTATGGAAATTGTGGCTCACATAGGAATCAATAAAGGAGCATACTGTCAGGCCTTTCAAGTAATTTATGGTATTGTAACAGGCTCTCTGTGTCTTTTATATCAGTCTTTAAGGAAAGTATTTTACTTAGATCCTAATTGTAGAGTTTAATATGAGATATCAACCAGACAGAAAGACTGCATTAGAAGTAGCCAGTGTTTGTAAATGATAAGAAAGGATTTATATATGTATAAATATATAATATGTGATCCAAATGGTTTTATTATTACAAAAATAAAAACCCTTCACTTGAATTCTGTATTTTCAGCACCAACTTTGATGAAATCTTGTCCCTATATGAATACAGTGTACATTTTGTTTTAGATAATGCTCAAAATGTAACAATAGAAGGAAGATTTATCATTACTTTGGTGGCCACAATTTTCCATAAATATTCAAGGAGATTATGTGTTACTAACTTGAACTATAAATAAGTCATTGAATCTTTTTGATTGTTATATTAGTAGATATGACATAAGGCATTACATATATATCTTATAAATATGGAATGTACAATTTAATCACTGGTATAAAATAATTGTCATAGATTAATATATAATTTCTTCTGAGTTAACGTTTTCTCACTGAGATGGGGAATGAAATGTATTATCAGAATGCACATGGAATAAGTCCATTTGACTTCCTTGAAAGAAACCTTTAATAAAGTTCCACATGATAGGATGGTAAATAAGTCAAAAGTTTCAAAAACTCTAGGCATTTTATCCAGAACACTAAAACTAGCTAAGATGGATAATGGAGATTACTTTCAAAGTGTTTTATGGACACATTTTTCATAACTGCGAAGTGGGGCTTTATAAGGTTACTCTCTTGAACTCCGTTACTTTAAATACATAGAAACACTTACATTCTTAAAGTTTAAAACTAGAAAAAATTACTATTCATCACTGTGATATATTTAATAAAGCCATTTTTAATTGACATTGAAAAATAATTTTATCGTGAAAGTATTAAAATTCTAAATTTATTTTTAATTAAATTTAGTATTATCACATGTGCTTTATGTAATATTATTTTTAGTATATATTTTTAAATATTGAATACTTATTGAATATTTTTAAAAGATAGCTCTATATAAATGTCATTGGTTGGAATGTAAGTGGGTTCAAATTCAGCATGAAAATGCACTGTCAAAGGATATTGAATTAAATTAATTTATACCCTATTTTTCTCCCTGAATCTCATAATAATATTAACATATAAAAGAAAAATGGAAAATTCCATTTTCTATCAAAGTGGGTTATGGGTACAATTCCAAAACACACAATATGAGAAACAGCTCTGCCAGTATACAGTAAAATATGAAACAAATAGAAGGAGGATGTGGGGGCAAATGCCACTTCACCCGAAGAGGTGCTCCTAACCTGAAATGACTGTTTTCTGAGAGCATTAGACTCTAAACTACAAAGCAGCCGTGGGGAGGCCAGTAACTGAGAAAGACAGATCCATTGAATAACAAGAGAATAGACACTGAGAGAGCAGGGCATGTTGACTTGCCATCTTTATTTAAGGACTGTTTGAACGTGGACTGTTTGAAGAAATGGCATTTATTTTGAGACCTAAAAGAAAAATTAAATGGTGAAAAATGAAAACGTAGTGTAGAATAAAAAGTCAACAATAGAGAAGATGTTTAAACTATGAATTCCTTAAGAATAACCTTAAAGAGGTTTATATGTTCTCCAAGTGAGTTGAATGTTTAACTGGATGTCTTTTAGGACCCACTGGCAATGGTCTGACCAAGCCAACCCTTCTACAAGCTTTGCCAAATGAGACTTCAACCTTGTATGGTTACTACATGGTGGTTTAAGGGTGACTGGTAGTTCTCTATGAGAAAGACCCCTTTGGGGCACAACTAGAACTGTATAAATAATGAAAATCATTAAGTTTTATCCAGAACACTAAAACTAGCTAAGATGGATAATGGAGATTACTTTCAAAGTGTTTTATGGACACATTTTTCATAACTGCGAAGTGGGGCTTTATAAGGTTACTCTCTTGAACTCCGTTACTTTAAATACATAGAAACACTTACATTCTTAAAGTTTAAAACTAGAAAAAATTACTATTCATCACTGTGATATATTTAATAAAGCCATTTTTAATTGACATTGAAAAATAATTTTATCGTGAAAGTATTAAAATTCTAAATTTATTTTTAATTAAATTTAGTATTATCACATGTGCTTTATGTAATATTTTTTTTAGTATATATTTTTAAATATTGAATACTTATTGAATATTTTTAAAAGATAGCTCTATATAAATGTCATTGGTTGGAATGTAAGTGGGTTCAAATTCAGCATGAAAATGCACTGTCAAAGGATATTGAATTAAATTAATTTATACCCTATTTTTCTCCCTGAATCTCATAATAATATTAACATATAAAAGAAAAATGGAAAATTCCATTTTCTATCAAAGTGGGTTATGGGTACAATTCCAAAACACACAATATGAGAAACAGCTCTGCCAGTATACAGTAAAATATGAAACAAATAGAAGGAGGATGTGGGGGCAAATGCCACTTCACCCGAAGAGGTGCTCCTAACCTGAAATGACTGTTTTCTGAGAGCATTAGACTCTAAACTACAAAGCAGCCGTGGGGAGGCCAGTAACTGAGAAAGACAGATCCATTGAATAACAAGAGAATAGACACTGAGAGAGCAGGGCATGTTGACTTGCCATCTTTATTTAAGGACTGTTTGAACGTGGACTGTTTGAAGAAATGGCATTTATTTTGAGACCTAAAAGAAAAATTAAATGGTGAAAAATGAAAACGTAGTGTAGAATAAAAAGTCAACAATAGAGAAGATGTTTAAACTATGAATTCCTTAAGAATAACCTTAAAGAGGTTTATATGTTCTCCAAGTGAGTTGAATGTTTAACTGGATGTCTTTTAGGACCCACTGGCAATGGTCTGACCAAGCCAACCCTTCTACAAGCTTTGCCAAATGAGACTTCAACCTTGTATGGTTACTACATGGTGGTTTAAGGGTGACTGGTAGTTCTCTATGAGAAAGACCCCTTTGGGGCACAACTAGAACTGTATAAATAATGAAAATCATTAAGTTTTAATCAGTGATGTAACTAAATTTGAAACATATTCATTTACAAATATGGTTGACTGTGCTTAGTCAGTTTAGTCATGTCCAACTCTTTGTGACCCCATGGATTGCAGCCCATTGCAGCTCACCATGCTCCTCTGTCTATGAGGATTCTTCAGACCAGATTACTGGAGTGGGTTTCTATGTCCTCCTCCAGGGGATCTTCCCAACCCAGGGATCGAACCTAGGTATGGTTGACTGTTGACTGTTAATAATCTGGATAACTATACCAGTTCATACATACCCAGCTGGCTGAGAGTGTGCCAGATAGAAGGAACAGTTGTAGGGCTCAATGAATATTTTTAAAAAATACAAGATAAAGAGATACTGGGAAAGTATTGGATAAAATTTAACCCTCTTTCAAAATTAAACTCAACAAATTATTAATAGAAAAGAATTTTCTTGACTTGTTAAAGCGTACCAATGATTATCCCACAGCTAATGTCATATTTAACAAGAAAGACTAAAAGCTTTCCCACTAAGGTCAGAAACAAGACAATAATATTTGTTCTCATCATTTCTATTTAACATTGTTCTTGATAGAGTAGCCAGAGAAATTATTCAGATAGCATACTCTTAGAAGTAAAATGCCATGCAAAGTAAACAGAAAGACACCTGTGCTGAGGCACATCACAATCAAATTGGAGGTAAAAAAGAAAAATGGAAAATGACAGGAAAAGGAAAATAGCACATTACATACAAAATAATAGGGATATGATCAAAGACTGGCCTCTCATCATGTAGCTTCATAGGAGACTGGAGGAGAATGTTTCTATCATTTTGATAGACACACACAAGAACAAGTGCTTAACTCAAAATCATATCTGCAGTAAAAATATAATTCAAGACGAAAGATCAAATATAACATTTTTAGAGAAAGGAAAGTAACCAGAGAACCTGTGCTAAAAAAAACTTTCCAAAGAAATTACTTCAGGATAAGCAGAAGTTATAGCAAACAGAAAAGAGATCCTCTGAAGAAAATCACAAAAGCACTGAAACAGTTTCTGGGTAGAGGCACATGATTATATTTTTTGTCATTGTCCCTGTTAATTCATTTATAAAACTGTTTAAAACCAAAGTCATAGCATTATCTTATGGGGGTGTGATATCTTTAGATACAATAAATGTAACTGTGACATAAAGGGTGAGTTGTTATATGGGACTATAAACTTACTAGATGTCTATGTTTTATGGAAGGATTACTTATTTCCTGTAAGAGGACTGTGAAAAGCTTGAGATGTCAAGTTTAATCTCTAGAACAAAAATTATAATACCAACTGGACAATTAAAACTGAGTTCTAAGGATACTCAAAGCAAAAAATACAGAAATAAGATGAGTTTAAACACAGATACAGAAATGTAGAGCTTCAAAATTCTGAAGCCAATTGACAGAACTAAAAAAGAAAAAAAAGATAGACAAGTCTTCAACCATAGATGGAAGTTTTAACACCTTTGTCAGCAATTCATAACTAATTGCATGAAAAATTAGTAAAGCCATAGATCTTAGAATACTATGAATTACCTTAATTGATATTTATACAACACTACCTCAAAATGGCAGAATGTATGTGCTTTTTAAGTGCTCATAATTTAATTACAAAGATGGACTATGATCTACAACTTAAAAGTGTCTAATTCAATTTGTAAATACTGAAATAATATAGAACATGTTCTCCTACCACAGTAGAATTGGAAATGTAAAAAGTTTAAGTGTTAGTCACTCAGTGGTGTCCTAGTCTTTGTAACCTGACCCCATGGACTATATCTTGCAAGGCTGGAGTGGGTAGCCAATCCCTTCTCCAGGGAATCTTCCTGTCCCAGGGATCAAACCCAAGTCTCCAATATTGCAGGCAGATTCTTTGCCACCAGGGAAGTTAGACAAGCAGCAAATACTCAAATAGTTGGAAATTTAATGGCCCATGTAAATTTTCATTGGGTTAAAGAAAATGCAAAATATTTTGTACTCTAAATTAACGTATATTTATTTCAGTAAACATGCTATTTGACTAATCTTTTTAATGAAATACTTCCATTACATAAGACATCTGATCTCTCTTTATTGTTTACTCTCACCCTTCACTTTTCTCTCTTACACAGAAGCATATTCATTGTAAAATCACTATGTGGAATCAGAATCCAGCTGGTTAGACTCTATGTGACCTGTGATAAAGATCATATGAACTTTCTATCAAGTAAGCCTGTTGTGGTAAAGATTCATATCCCCAAGATGGTCTAATCAAACATATTTACAACTTTATTTTTCCACTAATGAAATTCTTACAGCAGTTACCCTTTGTCCATGGGTGTAATCTTTAGATACAATAAATGTAACTGTGACATAAAGGGTGAGTTGTTATATGGGACTATAAACTTACTAGATGTCTATGTTTTATGGAAGGATTACTTATTTCCTGTAAGAGGACTGTGAAAAGCTTGAGATGTCAAGTTTAATCTCTAGAACAAAAATTATAATACCAACTGGACAATTAAAACTGAGTTCTAAGGATACTCAAAGCAAAAAATACAGAAATAAGATGAGTTTAAACACAGATACAGAAATGTAGAGCTTCAAAATTCTGAAGCCAATTGACAGAACTAAAAAAGAAAAAAAAGATAGACAAGTCTTCAACCATAGATGGAAGTTTTAACACCTTTGTCAGCAATTCATAACTAATTGCATGAAAAATTAGTAAAGCCATAGATCTTAGAATACTATGAATTACCTTAATTGATATTTATACAACACTACCTCAAAATGGCAGAATGTATGTGCTTTTTAAGTGCTCATAATTTAATTACAAAGATGGACTATGATCTACAACTTAAAAGTGTCTAATTCAATTTGTAAATACTGAAATAATATAGAACATGTTCTCCTACCACAGTAGAATTGGAAATGTAAAAAGTTTAAGTGTTAGTCACTCAGTGGTGTCCTAGTCTTTGTAACCTGACCCCATGGACTATATCTTGCAAGGCTGGAGTGGGTAGCCAATCCCTTCTCCAGGGAATCTTCCTGTCCCAGGGATCAAACCCAAGTCTCCAATATTGCAGGCAGATTCTTTGCCACCAGGGAAGTTAGACAAGCAGCAAATACTCAAATAGTTGGAAATTTAATGGCCCATGTAAATTTTCATTGGGTTAAAGAAAATGCAAAATATTTTGTACTCTAAATTAACGTATATTTATTTCAGTAAACATGCTATTTGACTAATCTTTTTAATGAAATACTTCCATTACATAAGACATCTGATCTCTCTTTATTGTTTACTCTCACCCTTCACTTTTCTCTCTTACACAGAAGCATATTCATTGTAAAATCACTATGTGGAATCAGAATCCAGCTGGTTAGACTCTATGTGACCTGTGATAAAGATCATATGAACTTTCTATCAAGTAAGCCTGTTGTGGTAAAGATTCATATCCCCAAGATGGTCTAATCAAACATATTTACAACTTTATTTTTCCACTAATGAAATTCTTACAGCAGTTAACCTCAGAAGAAACTTAAAATGTCCACCTCAACTTACATCCTAATGCTTTCAAATCAGAGCAAACATAAAGTAAATGGGATGTTAGTGAAGGATCTAAAATTTCTTCATAAATTGATCAAGAATATAATTAAATTGGTATTCTTTAAATAGCCAGATAAGTCTATTTTGCAGCCCCCAGATAAGATGCTTCAGTGAGAGGGTTGGATATGCAGGAGAACTTCCACATTCTTCCTTTCAAATATTAAGTAGGGGGTTGAATATATACTTCCACAAAACTGATATCTTACTTCAATGTATGTTACAAAGATCATTAGAAAGGAGACCTTGTGCTGTAATAAAAGTAGTTCAGTTACAAAAAATCATGAAATGATAGGGAAAGACCTTGTACTTCAGTAATGTTTTCAGAGGATCAGTTGTTAGGAATGTCCCAGAAATCCCAGTCTGAAGTAAAAGACAATTATTGCTTATTGCAACCACTATAATGAAGAGGGAAACACAATCTTTGTATTCTGGAGGCAACTTACTCAACACTTAAAATACTGTTTCTGCCGATGCCCCAGGTAATACAGAATGATGCAACGTTTGGTGATGATTGAGCAAGGAATATAGAAACACTGATCTAGCTTCTCAACCAGTGGAGTAGTGGGAGGCTTTCTTGTGTCTCACAGTTAAGAAAGTTTAAGTGCATAGAATTGGGATTACAGAGTAAATTGAGTTTATTAAAAATGAATCCAGTGACTTTAGAGAAAGAGCTTAAGACCTTTGTTAGGTTCCTCACCCCACATGCTCAATACTCTGTCCTTATGCTTTTATATAAAGAATAATAAAAAAGCAATGAAGGAAGATTATGTCTTATTTAATAATTTTTAATCACTTCACTGAGAAGTGAATTTATATGCCTTTTCTCATCCTTTTTTCTTATAAAAAGCTAAATGCTTAAGAATCTCTTTCATCTACAGAAGGTATATTTTCTATTTTTTATTCTCAGAGTTGTGTGGCTCAAGTCAGAGCTTGGTTAAATTTCCCAACCACAGAGCTGTGATTTAAGACACTGGTTAGTATTTCAAAGCTTAGCACTAAGCAGTGTATATTAAACATGTGTGTGTCAGTCACTCAGTCCTGTCCAACTCTTTGCAAACCCCTGTACTGTAACCTGCCAGGCTTCTCTGTCCACAGAATATTCTGGAAGGAGCATATCTGTTACAAAATTGTTGTTGAGTCACTCAGTCATGCCTAACTCTTTACAACTCCATGAACAACAGCATACGAAGCTTTCCTGTCCTTCACCATCTCCCAATGTTTGCTGAAACTCAGGTCCATTGAATTGGTGATTCCCTCCAACCATCTCATCCTCTGTCATCCCCTTCTCTTCTTGCCTTCAATCTTTCCCAGGATCAGGGTGTTTTCCAATAAGCTGGCTCTTTGCAACAAGTGGCCCTCAACATCAGTCTCATTAGAAAGGAGACCTTGTGCTGTAATAAAAGTAGTTCAGTTACAAAAAATCATGAAATGATAGGGAAAGACCTTGTACTTCAGTAATGTTTTCAGAGGATCAGTTGTTAGGAATGTCCCAGAAATCCCAGTCTGAAGTAAAAGACAATTATTGCTTATTGCAACCACTATAATGAAGAGGGAAACACAATCTTTGTATTCTGGAGGCAACTTACTCAACACTTAAAATACTGTTTCTGCCGATGCCCCAGGTAATACAGAATGATGCAACGTTTGGTGATGATTGAGCAAGGAATATAGAAACACTGATCTAGCTTCTCAACCAGTGGAGTAGTGGGAGGCTTTCTTGTGTCTCACAGTTAAGAAAGTTTAAGTGCATAGAATTGGGATTACAGAGTAAATTGAGTTTATTAAAAATGAATCCAGTGACTTTAGAGAAAGAGCTTAAGACCTTTGTTAGGTTCCTCACCCCACATGCTCAATACTCTGTCCTTATGCTTTTATATAAAGAATAATAAAAAAGCAATGAAGGAAGATTATGTCTTATTTAATAATTTTTAATCACTTCACTGAGAAGTGAATTTATATGCCTTTTCTCATCCTTTTTTCTTATAAAAAGCTAAATGCTTAAGAATCTCTTTCATCTACAGAAGGTATATTTTCTATTTTTTATTCTCAGAGTTGTGTGGCTCAAGTCAGAGCTTGGTTAAATTTCCCAACCACAGAGCTGTGATTTAAGACACTGGTTAGTATTTCAAAGCTTAGCACTAAGCAGTGTATATTAAACATGTGTGTGTCAGTCACTCAGTCCTGTCCAACTCTTTGCAAACCCCTGTACTGTAACCTGCCAGGCTTCTCTGTCCACAGAATATTCTGGAAGGAGCATATCTGTTACAAAATTGTTGTTGAGTCACTCAGTCATGCCTAACTCTTTACAACTCCATGAACAACAGCATACGAAGCTTTCCTGTCCTTCACCATCTCCCAATGTTTGCTGAAACTCAGGTCCATTGAATTGGTGATTCCCTCCAACCATCTCATCCTCTGTCATCCCCTTCTCTTCTTGCCTTCAATCTTTCCCAGGATCAGGGTGTTTTCCAATAAGCTGGCTCTTTGCAACAAGTGGCCAAAGTATTGGAGCTTCACTTTACAGCATCAGTCCTTCCAATGAATATTCAGGGTTGATTTCCCTTCAGGTTGACTGGTTTGACCTCCTTGCAGTCCAAGAGACTCTCAAGAGTCTTCTCCATCAACAGAGATTGAAAGCATCAATTTTTCAATGCTCAGTCTTTTTTATGGTCCTCTTCTCACATCCATACATGACTACTGGAAAAAAATTTGACTAGATGGAGCTTTGTCACAAAGTGATCTCTTTGCTTTTTACTATGCTGTCTAGGTTTGTCATAGCTTTTCTTCCAAGGAGCAACCATCTTTTAATTTCAAATAGTTGTATTAATCATGTATTGTTTGGGTTTATTTCTGTTTTCTGTACTTAATCTTGAGGCCTGCTGACCCAAGAAAGACTGCCTCTTCCAGAGCTAACAAAGTACACCCCTATGTGTGCTTATTTATGCAAATCAATCAGTCCGAAGCCCATATTGCACATTGTATCTCCTTCACTAGACTCTCGTAGGGTCCTACAGAGGGCTCCCAAAGGGCACAGTGGTGAAGAATCTGCCTGCCAATGTAGGAGACTCAGGAGACGTGGGCTTACTCCCTAGTTTGGGAGATTTGCTGGGTACAGTCCATGGGGTCACAGTCAGACATGACTGAGCACACATGCATGTGAGTACATAAAGTTTCTACACTTTCTGCCAATACTCTCTGTCCAATAGCAAAAACCACAGAGCTGTGATTTAAGACACTGGTTAGTATTTCAAAGCTTAGCACTAAGCAGTGTATATTAAACATGTGTGTGTCAGTCACTCAGTCCTGTCCAACTCTTTGCAAACCCCTGTACTGTAACCTGCCAGGCTTCTCTGTCCACAGAATATTCTGGAAGGAGCATATCTGTTACAAAATTGTTGTTGAGTCACTCAGTCATGCCTAACTCTTTACAACTCCATGAACAACAGCATACGAAGCTTTCCTGTCCTTCACCATCTCCCAATGTTTGCTGAAACTCAGGTCCATTGAATTGGTGATTCCCTCCAACCATCTCATCCTCTGTCATCCCCTTCTCTTCTTGCCTTCAATCTTTCCCAGGATCAGGGTGTTTTCCAATAAGCTGGCTCTTTGCAACAAGTGGCCAAAGTATTGGAGCTTCACTTTACAGCATCAGTCCTTCCAATGAATATTCAGGGTTGATTTCCCTTCAGGTTGACTGGTTTGACCTCCTTGCAGTCCAAGAGACTCTCAAGAGTCTTCTCCATCAACAGAGATTGAAAGCATCAATTTTTCAATGCTCAGTCTTTTTTATGGTCCTCTTCTCACATCCATACATGACTACTGGAAAAAAATTTGACTAGATGGAGCTTTGTCACAAAGTGATCTCTTTGCTTTTTACTATGCTGTCTAGGTTTGTCATAGCTTTTCTTCCAAGGAGCAACCATCTTTTAATTTCAAATAGTTGTATTAATCATGTATTGTTTGGGTTTATTTCTGTTTTCTGTACTTAATCTTGAGGCCTGCTGACCCAAGAAAGACTGCCTCTTCCAGAGCTAACAAAGTACACCCCTATGTGTGCTTATTTATGCAAATCAATCAGTCCGAAGCCCATATTGCACATTGTATCTCCTTCACTAGACTCTCGTAGGGTCCTACAGAGGGCTCCCAAAGGGCACAGTGGTGAAGAATCTGCCTGCCAATGTAGGAGACTCAGGAGACGTGGGCTTACTCCCTAGTTTGGGAGATTTGCTGGGTACAGTCCATGGGGTCACAGTCAGACATGACTGAGCACACATGCATGTGAGTACATAAAGTTTCTACACTTTCTGCCAATACTCTCTGTCCTAATTATTCAGGCATAAATACCAGACAACTCAGGACAGGTCTTACACTACAGAGCCTGATGTAATTACTTAAACTAACCAGTGCAAACCTGGTTAGCCTAATTGCCTCATTCCTTCCAAAGAAACCACTATAAAGGCCATGATCTACATCTTTTCCTTACTTCCTCTGCATTGTGACAAATGCTGGTACTTCCTCGTGTGACCATGTAAGATGCACCATGCCTCCTGCCTCCAAGGAACCATGCATAACAGTGATTTCTGTGTCTTTCTTCATAACAGTGATTTCTGTGGGTGTGTATCTCATCATGACTGATAAATCCCAAGAAATTTTGAAACAGGAACTTATTAGATTCCTGGGTAATCAGAAAATTGAGTCTGAATGCTAAGATTCAAAATAATTATTACCTTACTACTTATTTTTCATTTTTTTCAATTATGAAATGAAGATCATTTTTAGAGGTAAAACTTGGGCTTCCCTGGTAGTTCAGCTGATAAAGAATCTGCCTACTATTCAGGAGACCCCGGTTCGATTCCTGGGTCAGGAAGATCCCCTGGAGAAGGAACAGGCTACCCATTCCAATATTCTTGGGTGTTCCTTTTGGCTCAGATGATAAAGAATCTGCCTAAAATACTGGAGACCTGGATTTGATCCCTGAGTTGGGAAGATCCCCTGGAGAAGGGAAGAGCTACTCACTTCAGTATCCTTCCCTGGCGAATTCCATGGCTCATCCATGGGGTTCCAAAGAGTTGGACACGACTGAGCAGCTTTCATTATCCTTCTCACTACAGAGGTAAACATTAGAGTAATAATAAGTGAATGTTGTCTTAGGCAACCTAAATGTTAATAATGTCCTGTTATATTTAGTAATAAATATCAATATGATTTATGACACCAATTTAGTTTTAATAAATATTTACATATGGTCCTACAGAGGGCTCCCAAAGGGCACAGTGGTGAAGAATCTGCCTGCCAATGTAGGAGACTCAGGAGACGTGGGCTTACTCCCTAGTTTGGGAGATTTGCTGGGTACAGTCCATGGGGTCACAGTCAGACATGACTGAGCACACATGCATGTGAGTACATAAAGTTTCTACACTTTCTGCCAATACTCTCTGTCCTAATTATTCAGGCATAAATACCAGACAACTCAGGACAGGTCTTACACTACAGAGCCTGATGTAATTACTTAAACTAACCAGTGCAAACCTGGTTAGCCTAATTGCCTCATTCCTTCCAAAGAAACCACTATAAAGGCCATGATCTACATCTTTTCCTTACTTCCTCTGCATTGTGACAAATGCTGGTACTTCCTCGTGTGACCATGTAAGATGCACCATGCCTCCTGCCTCCAAGGAACCATGCATAACAGTGATTTCTGTGTCTTTCTTCATAACAGTGATTTCTGTGGGTGTGTATCTCATCATGACTGATAAATCCCAAGAAATTTTGAAACAGGAACTTATTAGATTCCTGGGTAATCAGAAAATTGAGTCTGAATGCTAAGATTCAAAATAATTATTACCTTACTACTTATTTTCATTTTTTCAATTATGAAATGAAGATCATTTTTAGAGGTAAAACTTGGGCTTCCCTGGTAGTTCAGCTGATAAAGAATCTGCCTACTATTCAGGAGACCCCGGTTCGATTCCTGGGTCAGGAAGATCCCCTGGAGAAGGAACAGGCTACCCATTCCAATATTCTTGGGTGTTCCTTTTGGCTCAGATGATAAAGAATCTGCCTAAAATACTGGAGACCTGGATTTGATCCCTGAGTTGGGAAGATCCCCTGGAGAAGGGAAGAGCTACTCACTTCAGTATCCTTCCCTGGCGAATTCCATGGCTCATCCATGGGGTTCCAAAGAGTTGGACACGACTGAGCAGCTTTCATTATCCTTCTCACTACAGAGGTAAACATTAGAGTAATAATAAGTGAATGTTGTCTTAGGCAACCTAAATGTTAATAATGTCCTGTTATATTTAGTAATAAATATCAATATGATTTATGACACCAATAGTACAAAGAGTAGGGGAATTAAATTATATTAAGTAATAGTTTCTAGCATTGGATAGTAAATTGTCACATTGAGATAAATTGTACTAGTATGAGGTAGAGGTAGAAGAAAAATCATAATAACAAAAAATATTGAACAATTCAAAAGAAATCAAAAAAGAATAAAACATCAGTGAACAAATGAAACAAAGAGAAAAGTATTTAAGGTGGTCTATTTTAACTTAATCCATCAGAAATTACGTTAAATATGAATATATTAGCATATCAATGAAAGAAAAATATTGTCAAGCTAGATTTTTCAAAAAGGAAGTCAATGAACAGGGTTTTTTTTTGTTTTTGTTTTTTGCAAGAAGTATTACTATAGAGTGACACAAATATTGGTAGTACAGGTCTGGAAAACATCTACAAAAGGATCAAAAAATGTGAATGAAGAAATTAGATGTTCTTGAGAGAAGGGATGTAGAAAAATTTTGTTAAATGGGTAAGGTGAAACAGGGCATTGGATACGTATAAAGAGATGCCTATTTAATTAGCATTCCAAAGAAAATATAAGGGGATTGGACATGGTGTTTGGTGGACAGGTTACCTTTACATCCCAGCAGGAGTATTTGATTGTGCATTTTCACCATGAAGCATGAGACAAATTCATCAGTTAAGAGATTTTCTCCAGCCTCAATCAGCTGCTTTAAGTATAGGCATGAAATGGGCAGGTAATTGGGTATAATTGAATTGGACTTTTGCTAGATGACTGTGGCAGACAGAGGGATAATAGATTCACGGTTTTTGCAAGTGATTATAGATCTGAACCATGGAATCTTAGCTGAAAGTAGATAAAATTATCATTGAGGGTGAAAGTGGCTAGAAGTTGAGTTTTTATTTTTTTACAATTCAAAATATTTATTGGACTTATTATGCTTTACTATTTCATAACTTTGATATGCTCAGTCAACATTCAGATATTTATATGTACTTTATCAGTTTGAGGGAACAAGTCACTTTCAAGGCAAATTGATTCATACAGACCCAGGGCTCTTCCTCTCCACAATATGGTGGCATGGACCATACCATTCCTAAAGGCATCGGTCTTCTTCCGAATCCTCCATCCAGCAGATTCCAAGACACCTTTTACAATCATGTGCCCAATAATAGTCCTTTTTGTCACAGAATTTCTAAAATAGATCATTCATGCCAATAAATGAATTCACTGCCTCAGATAAAAAATAATTATGTGAACAAAAATTTGCCTAAGATAAATTATGAAATATAGAAGAAGTTTAGTTGTCAAGTCCAAAGCAAAAGAGGGTCATAAAGATTTCACTTGTCCCAACACCGATTCAATCAATTAAAATAAAAACTCTACTTAAAAAATTCCTTCAAAAGCACATCTTAGAATTATTTCTTAGAAAAATAAAATTACACATTGGAAGTAACTTTTATGTTCTCTTTAAATAAAATAAGTGTAATCACTTAAATACAGAATGATCACTTTTGGTATATGCCCTTATTATATGTATTTTAAATTCTTCTGTTAAGCTTTTTTTTTTTTATTATTAATAATAAATGGGTAAGGTGAAACAGGGCATTGGATACGTATAAAGAGATGCCTATTTAATTAGCATTCCAAAGAAAATATAAGGGGATTGGACATGGTGTTTGGTGGACAGGTTACCTTTACATCCCAGCAGGAGTATTTGATTGTGCATTTTCACCATGAAGCATGAGACAAATTCATCAGTTAAGAGATTTTCTCCAGCCTCAATCAGCTGCTTTAAGTATAGGCATGAAATGGGCAGGTAATTGGGTATAATTGAATTGGACTTTTGCTAGATGACTGTGGCAGACAGAGGGATAATAGATTCACGGTTTTTGCAAGTGATTATAGATCTGAACCATGGAATCTTAGCTGAAAGTAGATAAAATTATCATTGAGGGTGAAAGTGGCTAGAAGTTGAGTTTTTATTTTTTTACAATTCAAAATATTTATTGGACTTATTATGCTTTACTATTTCATAACTTTGATATGCTCAGTCAACATTCAGATATTTATATGTACTTTATCAGTTTGAGGGAACAAGTCACTTTCAAGGCAAATTGATTCATACAGACCCAGGGCTCTTCCTCTCCACAATATGGTGGCATGGACCATACCATTCCTAAAGGCATCGGTCTTCTTCCGAATCCTCCATCCAGCAGATTCCAAGACACCTTTTACAATCATGTGCCCAATAATAGTCCTTTTTGTCACAGAATTTCTAAAATAGATCATTCATGCCAATAAATGAATTCACTGCCTCAGATAAAAAATAATTATGTGAACAAAAATTTGCCTAAGATAAATTATGAAATATAGAAGAAGTTTAGTTGTCAAGTCCAAAGCAAAAGAGGGTCATAAAGATTTCACTTGTCCCAACACCGATTCAATCAATTAAAATAAAAACTCTACTTAAAAAATTCCTTCAAAAGCACATCTTAGAATTATTTCTTAGAAAAATAAAATTACACATTGGAAGTAACTTTTATGTTCTCTTTTAAATAAAATAAGTGTAATCACTTAAATACAGAATGATCACTTTTGGTATATGCCCTTATTATATGTATTTTAAATTCTTCTGTTAAGCTTTATATAATAATTGATTTTGTTTTATCTCTACATCTTATTTAAGCAGTGAATAAACAGAAACAAGTCAGTTAAGCTCAGAATTTTTTAACCTGAGGGGTTATGAGGCCATGACCCAGTTCTGTCTTAGAAGAAAGAAAGAAAGAAGGAAAACAAGAAGAAAGGAAGAAAGAAAAAAGGAAGGAAAGAGAGAGAGAGAAATTGCTTTCTGCCCAAATGCACACGTTTCTAATCCTCCATTTAATCCTCCCCAAATCCAGCACCAATGCGGTGATCCAATTCTAATGAATCCAATCCTGTGTTTAAATCCAGCAGTCCCACTGACCTTATTTAATATGCTGAATTTGACTTTTTTATGCTAATTTCATTTTAGTAAAAATTTTTTAAACCAAGGAGGTAATTAATCCCAGCAAATTGTACTTCTAGTTAAATGTCATATGATTAAAGTAATTCCGTTTTTTTTTTTTTTGGCTCTAAAATTAGAAACCTGATGTGAAAGTTTGTTTCTCAGTTTGCAGTTTCACTCGGCTCCTGCCTCCTCAGATTGGCACTGGGCTGCTGGCGGCAGCACGAATCTCACTGCAATGCTGTAATTCCAATTTTATTCCAACGCAACTGTCACAACGCCCCGAAGCAAGCTGTTAAACTACAACCTCGGGTGGGTGCAGCTCCCAGGTCAGGTTTAAGAGCACTGAAATCCCTCATTGAGAACCAGCCCAGTTGCTTCTTTCTCTGGACAAGGGGACTCTTGTCAGGCAGGCCGGCCTCACCAAAGAGAAACATGCTGCAGCCAGGATCACGCAGGACTAGATTCTCAGCGAGGCCATGTCTTTCAAGAAGAGCAGCTTTCGCTACGTTCTCAACAATGTATTTTCTTCTGGCTTGTGAAATGTTTAATAAACAGACAGCCAAACGGAGCCTCACTCTGGAAGAAGACATGGTGATTTTGTTCTCATATGAAGTCCACTTCTCTCAATATCCAGTTTTGGTAGAAGCTTATTAAAATACACCAAAAATACCTGAAAGTTGAGCCTAGCGAAAAGGGAGCACGGATTACTCAAAACCCTCTACCCCATTACTGGAAACCACCTTCGGTCAGGCCCTGCTGCTGTGCCGGTATCACAATTGCTGCCCTTTTTGCTCGGTCAAAACTTGAGTTTTTAACTAACATGCTATACTTATAATAATAAGATACACTATTTTCATATATGTATATGCAGACTAGAACAGCATATCAAAATAAATGATGAGAATCTATAATATAATAAATACATTATTGAAAATTACTCATTTGCATAACAGTAAAAATAATGCTTGGGTAAAAACATGAATAATATTTAGAAACAGGTCTAACTGCTCTACTTTACCTCATACTTCTTAAATGAAGTATAGCAATACTTAAAGATTAATTTAATCTAATACTGCTTATGGATTTTATTTGTTTTTAAGTACCAAATAATGATGTATTTGCGTAAATAGTCCATGATTATCTTAATATATTCTGAAACAGTCTGGGCTTTACACTAATCTTAAGGATTTCTAGCATTCAATAAATGTTAGGTAAACCAGCACCGAAAATGCATAAATGGATTTAACAGCAGGGATGGAGAAAAGTTTTACTGAATAGGAAAGGTAAAACAAAGCATTGGAGACACTTAAATTTGTTAATATAAACAAGTTTGATTAACTTTTTAAAGTCTTGGCTTTGAAACCCTCAAGCTTTGTGGTTTTTGCCATCAAATATTTTCTATACAAATTTATCCCTTTCCCCTGTCATGTGTGTTTAGCCACGTCTGACTCTCTGTGGCCCATGGACTGTAGCCCTCCAGGCTCCTGTTGATTGGATTATCCCAGCAAGAATACTAGAGTGGGTTGGCATTTCCTCCTCCAAGGGATCTTGCCGACCCAGGGATTGAACCAGTGTCTCCTGTGATTCCTTGCATTGCAGGCAGGTTCTTTACCCACTGAGCCATTGGGAAAGTTCCATCCCTTACCCCAGGATTACTTAAATATATTTCTTTACATAGAGACTGAGATATAAATGTGTATATGAGTTACCAAAACCACTCATGACCAACCACTCTCAATATCCAGTTTTGGTAGAAGCTTATTAAAATACACCAAAAATACCTGAAAGTTGAGCCTAGCGAAAAGGGAGCACGGATTACTCAAAACCCTCTACCCCATTACTGGAAACCACCTTCGGTCAGGCCCTGCTGCTGTGCCGGTATCACAATTGCTGCCCTTTTTGCTCGGTCAAAACTTGAGTTTTTAACTAACATGCTATACTTATAATAATAAGATACACTATTTTCATATATGTATATGCAGACTAGAACAGCATATCAAAATAAATGATGAGAATCTATAATATAATAAATACATTATTGAAAATTACTCATTTGCATAACAGTAAAACTAATGCTTGGGTATAAACATGAATAATATTTAGAAACCGGTCTAACTGCTCTACTTTACCTCATACTTCTTAAATGAAGTATAGCAATACTTAAAGATTAATTTAATCTAATACTGCTTATGGATTTTATTTGTTTTTAAGTACCAAATAATGATGTATTTGCGTAAATAGTCCATGATTATCTTAATATATTCTGAAACAGTCTGGGCTTTACACTAATCTTAAGGATTTCTAGCATTCAATAAATGTTAGGTAAACCAGCACCGAAAATGCATAAATGGATTTAACAGCAGGGATGGAGAAAAGTTTTACTGAATAGGAAAGGTAAAACAAAGCATTGGAGACACTTAAATTTGTTAATATAAACAAGTTTGATTAACTTTTTAAAGTCTTGGCTTTGAAACCCTCAAGCTTTGTGGTTTTTGCCATCAAATATTTTCTATACAAATTTATCCCTTTCCCCTGTCATGTGTGTTTAGCCACGTCTGACTCTCTGTGGCCCATGGACTGTAGCCCTCCAGGCTCCTGTTGATTGGATTATCCCAGCAAGAATACTAGAGTGGGTTGGCATTTCCTCCTCCAAGGGATCTTGCCGACCCAGGGATTGAACCAGTGTCTCCTGTGATTCCTTGCATTGCAGGCAGGTTCTTTACCCACTGAGCCATTGGGAAAGTTCCATCCCTTACCCCAGGATTACTTAAATATATTTCTTTACATAGAGACTGAGATATAAATGTGTATATGAGGTCAAACATTATTAAAACCAGGAGTATAAGGAAAAAAAGTCAAATCTTGTGGCCACTTGAACATGCTACTATATTCTGAGGTCTCTGTTAATCCCAAATGTTATTTTCTAATCAAATGGTAATAGGTTTAATAAGAGATGGTTTTGTGATTAGAGGTTAGTTGTGGGGCTCTGAATTGAAAGAGGACCGTTGCAAGCTTAAGGAAGCTTAAGCACATTGTTTAAAGAAGCTTCAGCACATGTTTGCAGTTTGGAGCTAAGATGGCGCCTACAGGAAGGGACGTGAGAGTGAAAGGAAGCTTAAGCACATTGTTTCAGTTTGGAGCTAAGATGGCACCTACAAGAAGGGACGTGAGAGTGAAAGGAAGCTTAAGCACATTGTTTCAGTTTGGAGCTAAGATGGCACCTACAAGAAGGGACATGGGAGTGAAAGGAAGCTTAAGCACATTGTTTAAAGAAGCTTAAGCACATGTTTGCAGTTTGGAGCTAAGATGGTGCCTACAGGAAGAGACAGGGCGTGATCTAAATTGTTAAGTGATGGTCAAAATTTCTGATTGGTTCCCCTGGTTTCCGCACTCATGGATGATTGCTTGACCTTTAGCTTGATTGGTGTAATCTATAGGAAGTTCCGTGCAAAACCCCCTTCACTTGCCTATAAAAGCTGCGGATCTGCATTAATAAAGCGGAACTGCTTGGACAGAACCCCTGTTGCGTCTCATTGTCCCCTGCATCCGCCGAGGGGCTGGGGTGGGGGCGGGCAGCCAAGATTCACCTCTCTCGAGATTTCCGGCGGGGTAAAAAAACAAGCTTTTTGATTAACTTTTTAAAGTCTTGGCTTTGAAACCCTCAAGCTTTGTGGTTTTTGCCATCAAATATTTTCTATACAAATTTATCCCTTTCCCCTGTCATGTGTGTTTAGCCACGTCTGACTCTCTGTGGCCCATGGACTGTAGCCCTCCAGGCTCCTGTTGATTGGATTATCCCAGCAAGAATACTAGAGTGGGTTGGCATTTCCTCCTCCAAGGGATCTTGCCGACCCAGGGATTGAACCAGTGTCTCCTGTGATTCCTTGCATTGCAGGCAGGTTCTTTACCCACTGAGCCATTGGGAAAGTTCCATCCCTTACCCCAGGATTACTTAAATATATTTCTTTACATAGAGACTGAGATATAAATGTGTATATGAGGTCAAACATTATTAAAACCAGGAGTATAAGGAAAAAAAGTCAAATCTTGTGGCCACTTGAACATGCTACTATATTCTGAGGTCTCTGTTAATCCCAAATGTTATTTTCTAATCAAATGGTAATAGGTTTAATAAGAGATGGTTTTGTGATTAGAGGTTAGTTGTGGGGCTCTGAATTGAAAGAGGACCGTTGCAAGCTTAAGGAAGCTTAAGCACATTGTTTAAAGAAGCTTCAGCACATGTTTGCAGTTTGGAGCTAAGATGGCGCCTACAGGAAGGGACGTGAGAGTGAAAGGAAGCTTAAGCACATTGTTTCAGTTTGGAGCTAAGATGGCACCTACAAGAAGGGACGTGAGAGTGAAAGGAAGCTTAAGCACATTGTTTCAGTTTGGAGCTAAGATGGCACCTACAAGAAGGGACATGGGAGTGAAAGGAAGCTTAAGCACATTGTTTAAAGAAGCTTAAGCACATGTTTGCAGTTTGGAGCTAAGATGGTGCCTACAGGAAGAGACAGGGCGTGATCTAAATTGTTAAGTGATGGTCAAAATTTCTGATTGGTTCCCCTGGTTTCCGCACTCATGGATGATTGCTTGACCTTTAGCTTGATTGGTGTAATCTATAGGAAGTTCCGTGCAAAACCCCCTTCACTTGCCTATAAAAGCTGCGGATCTGCATTAATAAAGCGGAACTGCTTGGACAGAACCCCTGTTGCGTCTCATTGTCCCCTGCATCCGCCGAGGGGCTGGGGTGGGGGCGGGCAGCCAAGATTCACCTCTCTCCGAGATTTCCCGGTTAATCCGGGGGCAATCCCGCTGCCTTCCCTTTCTGCAGAAGGCCCCCGCAGTTAGTTTGCTAGAAAACAAGATAAATTAAACTTTAATTGATTATTTTTCTTTTCGGTTGTAATTTTTAGAATTAATAGATAATTAACATAAAAAAAGAAAGATCTTAGGTCCTTTTTGAAAATACTTTGACATATTGTAATATGTGGGGATAAGACTAGCGTGTTAGTAAGTCTAATAGAAACATAATGAAAAATTATCATACATTTTACACTACAGTACAAAAGGAATCCCATATTTTTGACCATTATCATACTACTTTACGAGTGAAGTCTTAGACTCTGTTTTGAATCTTGGCTCCAGAACACACTAGCTGGGAGCATTCATTAATTTACTCAATTCTGAAACTTTTGCTTGCTAATCTCTAAATCAGAAACAATGCTAATGTCTGTCCCTGTCAATTGTTTTGACATTTTAACTAAAATATTCCACATCAACTGTGTGATGCCTGATTCATAGTGGGAATGCTATAAATGAAAGCTATTTTCATTATTGCTATCTTAGAGTTAAATAAAATTAATTTGTGGGTTTTATACACTCTCCTGGCATAGAATTAAAAAAAAAAAATAGGGTTTTGGTTGGCATTTTCTCTGACTCTGTATTTAATTAGCCTGTATTAATTTGCTGCTGCTGTGTAGTCACTTCTGTCATGTTCAACTCTTTGTGACCCCATGGACTCAGCCCACCACGCTCCTCTCTCCATGGGGATTCTCCAGGAAAGAATACTGGAGTGGGTTACCATACTCTACTCCAGGGGGAATCTTCCCAACCCAGAGAGAGAATCCAGGATCTAAATTGTGATGGTCAAAATTTCTGATTGGTTCCCTGGTTTCCGCACTCATGGATGATTGCTTGACCTTTAGCTTGATTGGTGTAATCTATAGGAAGTTCCGTGCAAAACCCCCTTCACTTGCCTATAAAAGCTGCGGATCTGCATTAATAAAGCGGAACTGCTTGGACAGAACCCCTGTTGCGTCTCATTGTCCCCTGCATCCGCCGAGGGGCTGGGGTGGGGGCGGGCAGCCAAGATTCACCTCTCTCCGAGATTTCCCGGTTAATCCGGGGGCAATCCCGCTGCCTTCCCTTTCTGCAGAAGGCCCCCGCAGTTAGTTTGCTAGAAAACAAGATAAATTAAACTTTAATTGATTATTTTTCTTTTCGGTTGTAATTTTTAGAATTAATAGATAATTAACATAAAAAAAGAAAGATCTTAGGTCCTTTTTGAAAATACTTTGACATATTGTAATATGTGGGGATAAGACTAGCGTGTTAGTAAGTCTAATAGAAACATAATGAAAAATTATCATACATTTTACACTACAGTACAAAAGGAATCCCATATTTTGACCATTATCATACTACTTTACGAGTGAAGTCTTAGACTCTGTTTTGAATCTTGGCTCCAGAACACACTAGCTGGGAGCATTCATTAATTTACTCAATTCTGAAACTTTTGCTTGCTAATCTCTAAATCAGAAACAATGCTAATGTCTGTCCCTGTCAATTGTTTTGACATTTTAACTAAAATATTCCACATCAACTGTGTGATGCCTGATTCATAGTGGGAATGCTATAAATGAAAGCTATTTTCATTATTGCTATCTTAGAGTTAAATAAAATTAATTTGTGGGTTTTATACACTCTCCTGGCATAGAATTAAAAAAAAAAAATAGGGTTTTGGTTGGCATTTTCTCTGACTCTGTATTTAATTAGCCTGTATTAATTTGCTGCTGCTGTGTAGTCACTTCTGTCATGTTCAACTCTTTGTGACCCCATGGACTCAGCCCACCACGCTCCTCTCTCCATGGGGATTCTCCAGGAAAGAATACTGGAGTGGGTTACCATACTCTACTCCAGGGGGAATCTTCCCAACCCAGAGAGAGAATCCAGGACTCTGGCAATTCAGGCAGATTCCTCACCACTGGGCCATCAGGGAAGCTGTGTGTGTGTGTGTGTGTGTGTGTGTGTGTGTGTGTGTGTGAATATACATATTTTAGACCCCAGGGACTGTAGCTCTCTAGGCTTCTACGTCCAGCCATTACTCCACTATATTAATTCTCTGTACATTTATACTATATTTATAGAAGAATTATTATAATTAACTGAATTAAAGTAGCATTTCAACAAGTTAAACAATCTAGAGATAGAATAAGTTATTGTAACTACAAATTTTTTACAGTAACATTTAAAAAATCTCATATTACCTTTTAGTCCATAATATACTGGCAAACTATTTTGCTTTTTTATCGGTATAATTTATATGCAAAACTTCAACCCAAATAGACATATAATGTGATAGACTTTGAATATAGTCCTGAAACCAAAGCACAGTTGGTTTACATGTGTATAACAGTCTCATCATCCTTCCAAATTGTCCTTGTTCCCTTTGGAATCAATCCACTTCCCTTAGCACAAGGCCCTGGTAACCAGTAATAAGTTATGCTTTAAAAAATTGTTCATAGTTAAGATAATTTTACAGTTATACAGTGTTGCAAGCATAATATGAAGTTCTTATATTCCCCCATCCATCTTCCTTTCCTGTAAGCATCTTAAATAATCATACAATGATGAAAATTAGGAGATTAATTGTGGGATAATACATATAGTTGTCTGGTCCCTGTCAATTGTTTTGACATTTTAACTAAAATATTCCACATCAACTGTGTGATGCCTGATTCATAGTGGGAATGCTATAAATGAAAGCTATTTTCATTATTGCTATCTTAGAGTTAAATAAAATTAATTTGTGGGTTTTATACACTCTCCTGGCATAGAATTAAAAAAAAAAAATAGGGTTTTGGTTGGCATTTTCTCTGACTCTGTATTTAATTAGCCTGTATTAATTTGCTGCTGCTGTGTAGTCACTTCTGTCATGTTCAACTCTTTGTGACCCCATGGACTCAGCCCACCACGCTCCTCTCTCCATGGGGATTCTCCAGGAAAGAATACTGGAGTGGGTTACCATACTCTACTCCAGGGGGAATCTTCCCAACCCAGAGAGAGAATCCAGGACTCTGGCAATTCAGGCAGATTCCTCACCACTGGGCCATCAGGGAAGCTGTGTGTGTGTGTGTGTGTGTGTGTGTGTGTGTGTGTGTGAATATACATATTTTAGACCCCAGGGACTGTAGCTCTCTAGGCTTCTACGTCCAGCCATTACTCCACTATATTAATTCTCTGTACATTTATACTATATTTATAGAAGAATTATTATAATTAACTGAATTAAAGTAGCATTTCAACAAGTTAAACAATCTAGAGATAGAATAAGTTATTGTAACTACAAATTTTTTACAGTAACATTTAAAAAATCTCATATTACCTTTTAGTCCATAATATACTGGCAAACTATTTTGCTTTTTTATCGGTATAATTTATATGCAAAACTTCAACCCAAATAGACATATAATGTGATAGACTTTGAATATAGTCCTGAAACCAAAGCACAGTTGGTTTACATGTGTATAACAGTCTCATCATCCTTCCAAATTGTCCTTGTTCCCTTTGGAATCAATCCACTTCCCTTAGCACAAGGCCCTGGTAACCAGTAATAAGTTATGCTTTAAAAAATTGTTCATAGTTAAGATAATTTTACAGTTATACAGTGTTGCAAGCATAATATGAAGTTCTTATATTCCCCCATCCATCTTCCTTTCCTGTAAGCATCTTAAATAATCATACAATGATGAAAATTAGGAGATTAATTGTGGGATAATACATATAGTAAGTACAGAATCTGTTGAAACTTCACCAATTTTTTTTTATCAACCTCTAAACTCCAATTTCACTTTGCATCTAGTAATGGGAGAGATCTTTTTGAACATGCAAGCATTCTGCTTTTGCTTAAATTTCTGCGTGCTAATTTTAGCAACTATCAGATCTACCTCATGGAAATCACTGATGTGTATGTTAATGATGATTTCTGTTTACCTCATTCTGTTTCTGCACTCAAAGTTTTATTGAGAATAACATATATTTCAATTTAATCAGCTTTACCAAACTAAAAAATACTTCATTTTATTCACTTACATAATTTCTCATTTAAATTTATAATGTATGCAAGTCATTAGAGTCTAAGACTCCAATGAATTCATAGCTCTAAATTCGGATCAACTCAACCTTTTGCAAATAGGTGAGTAAAATAATCTGCCATGCTGTTGTCGATACTGTCAATCTTCCTTATTTCCAAAGGAAGCAGCAACTGATATCGCAAAAGCCCTAATTTTTGCTAACCACTTAAAAAATATGCTCCATGCATCGAATGTGTGTTCAGTGCTAAACATTGCACCTGACGTGCATATATTTTTTACATTTAGCTCTCATAAGTAACAATTAGTGGGTGAAAAATACAGGACTTTCACATGCATAAGGAGTAGAATATGGACTAAGCAACATACTTCTCAGAAAAATTTAATGAGTATTAAAAAATGCCTAACAGATTGCAATACTGCAATTCAGTTCTGATACCAACCATCTGGATTTAGTGCAGACTTTAAAAATTGAGGACACAGTCCCAAACAGATTGTCCACACTTCAGATGCCAGCCACAAATCAGAAGGTCTCAAAGCTACTCACATTACTGGAAAACCATGTACAAATTTGGGAGTTCCCACCACTCCTTCAGGTTTGATAATTTGCCAGAATAATTCACTGACTTCAGGGAAGTGTTATGTTCATGATTAGAAGTATATTTTAAAAGATACAAATCAGAACTATTCAAATGAAGACACACGTGGGCAAGGTCTGGGAGGGTCTGGAAACAGAGAACTTTATACCCTTTGCTTGTGGAATCAGGATGTGTCACCCTAGAAAAAGTTTAGCATACAGAGATATTGTGGGATAATACATATAGTAAGTACAGAATCTGTTGAAACTTCACCAATTTTTTATCAACCTCTAAACTCCAATTTCACTTTGCATCTAGTAATGGAGAGATCTTTTGAACATGCAAGCATTCTGCTTTTGCTTAAATTTCTGCGTGCTAATTTTAGCAACTATCAGATCTACCTCATGGAAATCACTGATGTGTATGTTAATGATGATTTCTGTTTACCTCATTCTGTTTCTGCACTCAAAGTTTTATTGAGAATAACATATATTTCAATTTAATCAGCTTTACCAAACTAAAAAATACTTCATTTTATTCACTTACATAATTTCTCATTTAAATTTATAATGTATGCAAGTCATTAGAGTCTAAGACTCCAATGAATTCATAGCTCTAAATTCGGATCAACTCAACCTTTTGCAAATAGGTGAGTAAAATAATCTGCCATGCTGTTGTCGATACTGTCAATCTTCCTTATTTCCAAAGGAAGCAGCAACTGATATCGCAAAAGCCCTAATTTTGCTAACCACTTAAAAAATATGCTCCATGCATCGAATGTGTGTTCAGTGCTAAACATTGCACCTGACGTGCATATATTTTTTACATTTAGCTCTCATAAGTAACAATTAGTGGGTGAAAAATACAGGACTTTCACATGCATAAGGAGTAGAATATGGACTAAGCAACATACTTCTCAGAAAAATTTAATGAGTATTAAAAAATGCCTAACAGATTGCAATACTGCAATTCAGTTCTGATACCAACCATCTGGATTTAGTGCAGACTTTAAAAATTGAGGACACAGTCCCAAACAGATTGTCCACACTTCAGATGCCAGCCACAAATCAGAAGGTCTCAAAGCTACTCACATTACTGGAAAACCATGTACAAATTTGGGAGTTCCCACCACTCCTTCAGGTTTGATAATTTGCCAGAATAATTCACTGACTTCAGGGAAGTGTTATGTTCATGATTAGAAGTATATTTTAAAAGATACAAATCAGAACTATTCAAATGAAGACACACGTGGGCAAGGTCTGGGAGGGTCTGGAAACAGAGAACTTTATACCCTTTCCTTGTGGAATCAGGATGTGTCACCCTCCCAGTACACTGTCACTAACCAGAAAGTCCACCCAAACTTCAGCATACAGAGATATTGTTGCAGGAAAGTGGGGTCAAAGAAAATGGTCACTTTCCAGGTCTCAGATCAGTCCTTGGGATGGACGGCCAACTGTGGGTTCTTAGCTTCATGAGGCAAAGAATTCAAGAGTGAGTCATAGAAAGTGAAAGACACATATGCCATAGACAGAGTATGGGCCATCTCAGATGAGAGGCCATCGGAGAAACACACTCCACAAAAGTTTATGCAGCAAAAAATAAAAAAGCAGCTTGATCATATGATGCCAGAATGATACCCTTACCTTGGATATAAACATTCTACCTTTAAAAAATTGGCAGATATTAATAAATATCAAGGAAAGTATTTGGTATCAGCAAATTAGTTTTCCTTCAAAAAAGGAGGTAGATGTTATGCTTCTCAACCTATCCTTCTGCACAGTAGTTGAGGAGAATCAGTAAAAGTCAGTGCACTGGAATTTAGATCGATAAAAATTACCCAGTTTTTTGAAGAAGAAAGAAGAAATAGATTAAAAAATTTAAAATAAACTGAGCTTCAGGGTACTGTGAGGTGATATTAGAACAACTAATACAAGATAACAGATTTGGTTTGGGAGAGAAAATATTTCCTCTACCTTCTAGGCTTTTGGTTGAGACCCCTCTATAATAAAAACAGACGAACATGAGAAAAGGGAACAGAATTTAGTAATAGCTACACTTCCTTTTTGCAAAAGAGAGACCCAAGAAAATTTGAGTAAATCCTTTAAAGGACCCAAGCCATCACCTTAAATACCACCTCTAGCTAAAGATTAAAAGAAGATTTGAGAGAGAGGGGGCTTAAGCACAATAAACAAGGATATGGATGCCATACAGATGCAAGTCACTGTCTTCTCCCTTGATACGTTTCTAGAGGTTAAAGTAATCCTCTTTCTGGTACAAACAGGGAGACACCCCGAGGAAAGGAGATGTCTCTTATAAATGTGAATGTCTCTTACAAAAAGTTAATTTATATTCAGAACTTTTCCTATGTCTACTCTTTCTTAAAAGTAGTCAGCCTAAAATAATTCTTATGCCATAGAGGTATATTTTGGAGTAGTATATTATGCTTCTGTTCAGAACCATCTTAGGTGAGCATAAGTTAAGAATAGAAAAAAGAAAATAATGCCATTCGTAGACCTTTCTGTTGCAGAATTGGGAGCTAAACTGAAGGAGGGTACTGTGACTTTAGCCAAATGACTCCATAGTATTTCTGCCTCTGTGCTCATTTTATTTGGCCATGTGGCCTGCGGTGACCTTATCCTGACAATAGCCCTTTATATAAGCCAGTGCCCTAGATAGCAGCTATCAGAGTCACAAGTAAATGTAAGTTCCTAGAACTCATCCAATATTCTTTGTGATCCAGTTTCTCCTGTCCCCCAATGCCTTCCCATTATACACACTTAAACAAGACTCCTTGGGACTTATCAAAGCCCTACTTTCAAGATTTGAGTTGGCCAGTATAGCCTAAGCCCAGGAACCCCAAAGTACTGTACCCACAGAACTTAATAAAGATGTGCCTTCTTGAAGTATGTGGGTACTGTCCCCAAGATCTGTAATAATAGATTTCTCTATTTCACTTTCTCTTATGGCCTATTGTTGAATCATCTAGAACCCTGTGTTTCACCTAACACTTGTTAATTTTACAAATTTATGACAGAGGGTTAGGAAAACAACCTAATCCTAGGACCCAAAGTCCAAGCAATGATTGAGAAGTCATAGAAGCAAAAGATATCTACTCCTGGGTGAGGGGCAAAGTAAGCCTTATCCTGTTCTAAAGAGAAAAACCCAAAGAAAAATTTGAGTAAATCCTTTAAAGGACCCAAGCCATCACCTTAAATACCACCTCTAGCTAAAGATTAAAAGAAGATTTGAGAGAGAGGGGGCTTAAGCACAATAAACAAGGATATGGATGCCATACAGATGCAAGTCACTGTCTTCTCCCTTGATACGTTTCTAGAGGTTAAAGTAATCCTCTTTCTGGTACAAACAGGGAGACACCCCGAGGAAAGGAGATGTCTCTTATAAATGTGAATGTCTCTTACAAAAAGTTAATTTATATTCAGAACTTTTCCTATGTCTACTCTTTCTTAAAAGTAGTCAGCCTAAAATAATTCTTATGCCATAGAGGTATATTTTGGAGTAGTATATTATGCTTCTGTTCAGAACCATCTTAGGTGAGCATAAGTTAAGAATAGAAAAAAGAAAATAATGCCATTCGTAGACCTTTCTGTTGCAGAATTGGGAGCTAAACTGAAGGAGGGTACTGTGACTTTAGCCAAATGACTCCATAGTATTTCTGCCTCTGTGCTCATTTTATTTGGCCATGTGGCCTGCGGTGACCTTATCCTGACAATAGCCCTTTATATAAGCCAGTGCCCTAGATAGCAGCTATCAGAGTCACAAGTAAATGTAAGTTCCTAGAACTCATCCAATATTCTTTGTGATCCAGTTTCTCCTGTCCCCCAATGCCTTCCCATTATACACACTTAAACAAGACTCCTTGGGACTTATCAAAGCCCTACTTTCAAGATTTGAGTTGGCCAGTATAGCCTAAGCCCAGGAACCCCAAAGTACTGTACCCACAGAACTTAATAAAGATGTGCCTTCTTGAAGTATGTGGGTACTGTCCCCAAGATCTGTAATAATAGATTTCTCTATTTCACTTTCTCTTATGGCCTATTGTTGAATCATCTAGAACCCTGTGTTTCACCTAACACTTGTTAATTTTACAAATTTATGACAGAGGGTTAGGAAAACAACCTAATCCTAGGACCCAAAGTCCAAGCAATGATTGAGAAGTCATAGAAGCAAAAGATATCTACTCCTGGGTGAGGGGCAAGAAGTAAGCCTTATCCTGTTCTGAGTCACAGGCTGCACAGAGCTACCAAGAAGAGCAGAACCAGAAGGTCTCTGCCTGGGAAGGAGAGAAAAGAAGATTGTACTGTTAAACAAAATAAAACAAAATTCAACTGGGTGAATTTGATAATCTAATTGACTTCTTTAAATGATTTATGGGAGTTTCTCAGGTGGCGATAGTGGTAAAGAACCCACCTGCCAGTGCAAGAGTCTAAGAGACCTGTTTGATTCCTGGGTCAGAATGATTCCTCAGAGGAGGGCATAGCAACTCACTCTAGTATTCTTTTCTTGGAGAATCCCATGGATAGGGAAGCCTGGTGGACTACATTCCCTAGGATCTCAAAGAGCTGGACATGACTGAAGCAGCTTAGCACACATACAAATGATTTATGAATTGACCAATAACCTATTTAATAAATACAGTACTGAGCAACTGTACAGTGAAAGGTTTTATAGGCCAAAAGGACGAGGAAAGAGTAGATTACCTCATCTTTCTTTAGGGAATGAAAGAGACCTGTCAGAATGATTACCTCACTAGTACTGATTAGGAAACTGCAGACTTACTGGTTAAGATTACATTCTTGAGGGACCAAAATTTCAGTCAAGTTAGTTAGATGTTAAGTCTTGGCTTGCTGATATGGGGCCTAGCACAAGTGATTTCATTTTGGACCTGTTGTTTCTTTTAACAGTACCTATGAGGCTATAAATTTGATATATAGATAATACAAGTTTTCATTTATTGAGCACTTAAAGTTGTTTTTAACTCCTGTCCCCAATGTTATCCCAAAAGACTCCTTGCGACTTATCAAAGCCCTACTTTCAAGATTTGAGTTGGCCAGTATAGCCTAAGCCCAGGAACCCCAAAGTACTGTACCCACAGAACTTAATAAAGATGTGCCTTCTTGAAGTATGTGGGTACTGTCCCCAAGATCTGTAATAATAGATTTCTCTATTTCACTTTCTCTTATGGCCTATTGTTGAATCATCTAGAACCCTGTGTTTCACCTAACACTTGTTAATTTTACAAATTTATGACAGAGGGTTAGGAAAACAACCTAATCCTAGGACCCAAAGTCCAAGCAATGATTGAGAAGTCATAGAAGCAAAAGATATCTACTCCTGGGTGAGGGGCAAGAAGTAAGCCTTATCCTGTTCTGAGTCACAGGCTGCACAGAGCTACCAAGAAGAGCAGAACCAGAAGGTCTCTGCCTGGGAAGGAGAGAAAAGAAGATTGTACTGTTAAACAAAATAAAACAAAATTCAACTGGGTGAATTTGATAATCTAATTGACTTCTTTAAATGATTTATGGGAGTTTCTCAGGTGGCGATAGTGGTAAAGAACCCACCTGCCAGTGCAAGAGTCTAAGAGACCTGTTTGATTCCTGGGTCAGAATGATTCCTCAGAGGAGGGCATAGCAACTCACTCTAGTATTCTTTTCTTGGAGAATCCCATGGATAGGGAAGCCTGGTGGACTACATTCCCTAGGATCTCAAAGAGCTGGACATGACTGAAGCAGCTTAGCACACATACAAATGATTTATGAATTGACCAATAACCTATTTAATAAATACAGTACTGAGCAACTGTACAGTGAAAGGTTTTATAGGCCAAAAGGACGAGGAAAGAGTAGATTACCTCATCTTTCTTTAGGGAATGAAAGAGACCTGTCAGAATGATTACCTCACTAGTACTGATTAGGAAACTGCAGACTTACTGGTTAAGATTACATTCTTGAGGGACCAAAATTTCAGTCAAGTTAGTTAGATGTTAAGTCTTGGCTTGCTGATATGGGGCCTAGCACAAGTGATTTCATTTTGGACCTGTTGTTTCTTTTAACAGTACCTATGAGGCTATAAATTTGATATATAGATAATACAAGTTTTCATTTATTGAGCACTTTTGCAACACCAGGTACTAGAATTTTCATGTAAAGGATTTCTGTCATACAAAAACACAAGGTTAGATGTTAACCCACTTTGTAAATTGGTAAGCTAAGAATTAGGAAGATTAGGTAACTTTATCGTGTTCCAGTATATGAACAGGATAGAGTTGCAACTTAATCCTTGATGTATCTGGATTCAAAGCTCATGCTCTTTTGATTATTCTCTGCATCCCGATCTCCAACCTCCTTTGACACAGAGTCAAAGGAAAGTTTGTCAAAAATGATAAAGACAGCAGAGCGTGTTTAGCTTCTGGAAAGTAGCAAATGGTGGAAATGAATGATGTAGAAATAATATTTTAGAAGAAATCAGAGTGCTTGAGGTCATTAATAATAACAGAAAGGTTCATTTTCATCAGAAGATTAAGAACTTGTTTGAGAATGGTGGGAAAAACATCAGAAGGATATCAAATGAAAAGTTCAAAATTGAACTATATTCTTGAAAATCTTTATTTTCTCTGTGAAACAAGTAGGGCATAGTCTAAAATTGACAGAGAACTAAATAGGAAATTTGAGAAAAGTAGTGAAGTGTGATTTTTTTTTTTATCTGTTGAAGATTATGAGAGCCAAATTTAACCAAAAGTATACAAAAGAACCAGTTTGTGGCATTAAGACTAAAGAGAATTTGCCACCCCAAATGATGCCTCTTTGTGTAAAGATTATTTTAGGCTGATTATTTTGAAGAAGCAGTAGACATAGGTAAAGATGAAAGCTGAGTAGAAGTTACCCTTCTGAAAGAGACTTACATTTATAAAGGAAATCTCCGTTCCTAAGGGTGTCTCCCTCCAAGATGAGACCGAAGACTCAATTGCTGGAGAAGTCAGACTTAAATCTGTATAACTACCATAACCTTGTTCTTGCGCTTTTCTTGGTAAACCCCTACTGGCCTCCCAGTCTCCTACAACACCTTCTTTTATCTTTAGCTTGAGATGGTGAAACTGAGTAGGTCTGTTTGAGGCTTTTGTTTGGGAACAGACTCTAACCTCCATGAACTCTCCTGTGGTTCCAAAGGGCAGATTCAAATAGTTGCTAATAAGGGAAGATTGGGGATATGAAGAAAAGGCAGCAGCAGTCAAGAAACAATAGTGCAGCCTTGGGGTAGGGTCCTTGTTCTGCCTCAAGGGATACACATGGTATCTTTGAGCTCTTTACAGAATTATGAAGAAAATTGTTTGGTTAGTTGTTCAGTCGTATATGACTCTCTGTGACCCCATGCACTGCAGCCCCCTAGGCTCCTCTGTCCATGGGGTTTCCCAAGTAAGAATACTAGAGTGGGTTGCCATTTTCTTATCCAGGGGATCGTCGTTACCCAGGGATCGAACAAGGATCTCCTGCACTGCAGGCAGATTCTTTACCATCTGTTAGCATTCTTCATTCAAGATTAAAAGAATTAAAGAAGCTCTTTATGAGGTTACCTGAGGCGAGATTAAAGGAACCACAGACATTCATCAGATCTCCTGAGGCCATATTAAAAGTGTACAGGCTCTGCCCACACACCAATCTTTATCAGCAATTTTAGGGAGTTACACAGGAAATTAAACTTGAGAAAAACATCAGAAGGATATCAAATGAAAAGTTCAAAATTGAACTATATTCTTGAAAATCTTTATTTTCTCTGTGAAACAAGTAGGGCATAGTCTAAAATTGACAGAGAACTAAATAGGAAATTTGAGAAAAGTAGTGAAGTGTGATTTTTTTTTTTATCTGTTGAAGATTATGAGAGCCAAATTTAACCAAAAGTATACAAAAGAACCAGTTTGTGGCATTAAGACTAAAGAGAATTTGCCACCCCAAATGATGCCTCTTTGTGTAAAGATTATTTTAGGCTGATTATTTTGAAGAAGCAGTAGACATAGGTAAAGATGAAAGCTGAGTAGAAGTTACCCTTCTGAAAGAGACTTACATTTATAAAGGAAATCTCCGTTCCTAAGGGTGTCTCCCTCCAAGATGAGACCGAAGACTCAATTGCTGGAGAAGTCAGACTTAAATCTGTATAACTACCATAACCTTGTTCTTGCGCTTTTCTTGGTAAACCCCTACTGGCCTCCCAGTCTCCTACAACACCTTCTTTTATCTTTAGCTTGAGATGGTGAAACTGAGTAGGTCTGTTTGAGGCTTTTGTTTGGGAACAGACTCTAACCTCCATGAACTCTCCTGTGGTTCCAAAGGGCAGATTCAAATAGTTGCTAATAAGGGAAGATTGGGGATATGAAGAAAAGGCAGCAGCAGTCAAGAAACAATAGTGCAGCCTTGGGGTAGGGTCCTTGTTCTGCCTCAAGGGATACACATGGTATCTTTGAGCTCTTTACAGAATTATGAAGAAAATTGTTTGGTTAGTTGTTCAGTCGTATATGACTCTCTGTGACCCCATGCACTGCAGCCCCCTAGGCTCCTCTGTCCATGGGGTTTCCCAAGTAAGAATACTAGAGTGGGTTGCCATTTTCTTATCCAGGGGATCGTCGTTACCCAGGGATCGAACAAGGATCTCCTGCACTGCAGGCAGATTCTTTACCATCTGTTAGCATTCTTCATTCAAGATTAAAAGAATTAAAGAAGCTCTTTATGAGGTTACCTGAGGCGAGATTAAAGGAACCACAGACATTCATCAGATCTCCTGAGGCCATATTAAAAGTGTACAGGCTCTGCCCACACACCAATCTTTATCAGCAATTTTAGGGAGTTACACAGCTTTCCTAGGTCTCTCTAGTCATACAGGATGTATACATGGAATTAAGTTTTCTTTGTCTCCTGTTACTTTTGTTTTTCAAAATGAAAAGTGTCTCAGCCAGGAGCCTAGAAGGATAAAGGGAATATTACTTTTCTTCCTCAACAAGAGCTAGAGAGAAATTATTCACTCACGATGTCAGAAATGTCTTTTTTATTAAGAATTCACTGGTTTAATCCAAAAGTTTATTATTATTATTATTATTATTATTGCTATTGTAATTATTAAGACAGTTGTCATTCTTTATTTCTTCAAATACTATCATGTTTCCTATGGATACATAGAGCTTCTTTTAAGCAATTCCTTAAGACCAATTTTTTTCATATTTTAAAAATAATAGTTGAGAAGGAGACAACTTTCCTTTCCCCTTCTGTCCGGGACCACGGGGCGGCCCGGCCACATCCTATAGCCTCCTATACGTGAATGCTGCAATGCGCCACTTAAGATGGCGCCTAGCGGAGCCTTTCACGCATGAGCCCTGGTCGCACTTTGCAGCCTCTAGTTTAGGAGCATCGTCATGTTTGCACAAAGATGGCGCCTGGTGGAAGGGGGGTGTGGTTTAAGGCGTGTGCATATTGCTCTGATAGGTTGTTCCTAGTTTGCGTGCTCGTGATCAGTGCATGCTTCCCTTGCATTCCTATGGGGTCGGAAGCACATGTGCATCTGACCTTTTACATGATTGGCTTATGAGTAGCTCCTTCCTGTTTCTGTGTAGTATAGATAACCCCTTGTTTCTGAAATAAAAGGAGACTTGATCAGACTCCTGTCTTGTCTCCATTTCTCGTGTCTCTTGTCCTCTCAATTCCCACTCCCCCCCTTTAGGCCTGCATTGACGAATCCTAGGTCTGCGCTGACGAAGCCTGCGAGTCGGGACACCCTTCTTGGTTCCTCTAGCTTGTCTAAGAATTAAATTGATATGAGACAGATTAACAGGATAAAATAAAATTTAACTGTATATGTATAAGAATCTCACACACAAGGTACAAAAAAGTAAAATGAGGTATCTGTGATCCTGAGCTAAGGAATAGGATAAGAAGTTGGGGCTTCCAAGGACAAAAGGGTCATCCACAAGGCAATAAAAGGAAAAAAAAAAAAGCAGATGTTTAGTAATTAGATGTTTGTACTTATATACAGATGGAGCCACTTAGATCAAATTTACCTCTGGTAGTAACTCTTTTTCTGGGAAGAATTCCCAGTTTAAGCTCTTCTAGGAAAGTTAAGGGATGGGTAGTGTTTTCTCTTAAAACTGCAGGGCCTAAATTGTCTTTAGTTCAAAATAATCTGCATGCAAAGTGATGCATTTGGCGAAGATATTTTATGAGTCCCTACATAACTTAGCCTAAGAATATATACGCTTTATAAAAGCACAGTGTAAAATTGAAAAGAAATAAAGGAAAACATTTGAATTCCTACCACCTAGAGTTCCACTGAGAATAATCTCTCAGCAGTTTATCACATCAGTGAATGTCCCATCATGTTCTCTTTGCATAGTCAGGAATCATTCTCTGAGTCTCTATTTTCACCTTTATTTTAATTCTATCTTTTGTTCGCTTTCTCTGATTTTCTCACTTTGGCATTCATTCATGACTTAGGCTTCATTTATTGGCTTCTCTACCTGTTGATCTACAAAAACACTAGTTTATTTGGCATGGCTTAGTAAACTCTTAGCTAAAAGACTTTGTAATAGGGAGTTCAAATCAGATCTATGAATTGGATCTTATTTCATAGGTAGTGATAATCAAAATCTTCATATAGTTCAGATTGATCTATTAGACTGAATAATTGAAACATTGGATAATCTAAAAGACTTTTAGTTCTCTTAATTTAGTACCATTTTGACATTATGAATAAATAGTTGCTTTAAGTTGTATAAGTTTATATCACTTAATAAATTTCAATAATCATTCAAGAAAAAATAATTGTCTAGAAGATATCCAGGATGTGATGAATATTTTTCCCTGGAGAAAGGCATGGTTTAACCTAAGAGACAAGTGATAGGTAGATAAACTCAGCATATAAGTATTCATTAAATAAGCAAAATGTTCTTCTAGTTCACTATTTTTAATTCTAAATTCCCTTCTGCTTTTGGAAAAAAGTCAGTCTTTATGTGTTTTTCTTTTTTATTAATGTTTTTCTTTTGGGGGGTTATTAATATAAAATAGATTAAAAGACAGAAAATTTCAGGACAATTTATGTTCTAAAAGAAAAGATGTGTAGGCACATGGAGAAAAATAGGACATAGAAGATGATGTTAATATGATCACAAATCAATGGGAAATTGATCACAGACTGATTTCATGGTGGTGCTGTGCAGTTGTTAATGAAGCTAATCTGTGAATTTATGAGGAATAGCCAGTATTTGGCTCACTCATTCTTCTTATTCATTCTTCTGTGACATTTGCCCTGTTTTGAGGGAGATCTACATTCACCTTTCGTCCAGAATCATATTATTTTTTATAAAATGTGTCATTCATAGTATTTTACTTCCCGGAACTAAAGACTGCACAAACAAATTGATAAATGTGCAAGAAATTACAAATAATACTAAAATAATGATTATCATTAGTTTCATGGAGAGTTAGAGCTCTTAATAGCAAGAATAAAGGAAACAAAATAGATTATCATTGGAAATAAAGATAATGTGTTCATAATGTATGCAAAGCATGCAGAAAAGTATCAATTACTGTTAGGATTTGATAGCAAAAGTCATAGATATTGTGAAGAAAATAAAAATTAAAAGCTAATGTTACAATTAACTTGGGTGTTAAATATGTAAATAATAACAATAATAAAAAATTAAAATTACAAAAAAAGATTTATGCTATGGCCTAGAATTTATCTCAGTTTAATTATGATTTAACATTGGAAAATGTGCTTACTGGAATGTAGAAATTAGAAAAAGTAAACCCATATTATATTAATAGATACAAAAATAGAATGGAAGAAAATTGAAAAGCCCTTCATGATAGGAAAAGCAAATCTTTTTTTAACTAGGACAAAAAATGGAAGCTTTCTCTCTGGTTTTTTTTTTCAGAGGAAAGTAGAGTTTATTAGAGTGGGGGAAAGGAGAGTCGTTGCCAGTACCACAGGCTGGCTCAAGGGAAAACGGATCCTAATCAGGGGTCTTTGATCCATTTGATATCTAGGGTCTAAGGAGTGGCATAGGCATCTTGAGTCTTCTGCATTATAGGTGGAGCCTCTAAGCCTCTAAGTCACTAGTGGATTCTCATTTTAAGCTAAGGCTATCTTTATTTTATTTCATTCTTTTCTAATCAAATATAAAAGATTGATGTTTTTACATTTTAATTTGTAATTTTAAGAAATATAATGAAATGATAAATTAGAGTCATCAGGATTTTAAATTGACCATTAAGAGTTTTAGTTATTACTAACCAAAGTAAATTATGAGCCTATATTTCAGATTTTTCCATGAAATTTATAATGCTGTTATGCATCTATATTATCTTCATTTCTGTTTTTCAGTTGCTAAGTCATCATGGAGAAATCAAATTTCTCCAAAAGTGAAATGGCAAATAATATGTGGCCAGATAATCACCTTTACCTGTATTATAGACAAATACATTGGATATTACATAGAAACATATTTTGTGTCTATAACACTGTTTTAAAAATGTACATATTTACCTTGTGGGCATGATAACCTGACAGTGATACAAGTTTTAATAGCAAGAGTTTTAAGCATAGTGAAGTAAAGATGTGTCAAGACACTGTGAGAACTTCTAATATCTATGAATTTAGGAAACTTTTTAGGATCCTTATATTCTCATCATTAAATTAATGATTATCAAAGCAGACACTGTGATCTGAAAACCTGATACCTAAATGACTTAGGAATCTGACTCTAGTGGTAGCCAAGCTACTGTCAGATTCTTTGCTTGTATTAATTGCTTTTTTTATTTTCATGTTTCTGCATTGTTTTTATTTTTAAGTCTTATTTTTTATTGGCATATATGTTATGATAGTTTCTGGTCAACACGAAATGAACTCGGCCTTACATACACAAGTATCCATTCTCCCCCAAACTTCCCTCCCATCCAGGCTGCCATGTAACATTAAGCAGAGTTCCAAGTGCTATACCATAGGCCCCTGTTGGTTATTCATTTTCAACTTAGAAGCGTGTACATGTCCATCCCAAATACATCAGACAGTCAAGGCTCTTCCCTGGTGGCTAAGACTTCACACTCCCAATGCAGGGGGCCTAAGTTTGATCCCTGATCAGGGAATGTCCCATGCCACAGGTGGCAAACTTATAGGGTCTTTGATCCATTTGATATCTAGGGTCTAAGGAGTGGCATAGGCATCTTGAGTCTTCTGCATTATAGGTGGAGCCTCTAAGCCTCTAAGTCACTAGTGGATTCTCATTTTAAGCTAAGGCTATCTTTATTTTATTTCATTCTTTTCTAATCAAATATAAAAGATTGATGTTTTTACATTTTAATTTGTAATTTTAAGAAATATAATGAAATGATAAATTAGAGTCATCAGGATTTTAAATTGACCATTAAGAGTTTTAGTTATTACTAACCAAAGTAAATTATGAGCCTATATTTCAGATTTTTCCATGAAATTTATAATGCTGTTATGCATCTATATTATCTTCATTTCTGTTTTTCAGTTGCTAAGTCATCATGGAGAAATCAAATTTCTCCAAAAGTGAAATGGCAAATAATATGTGGCCAGATAATCACCTTTACCTGTATTATAGACAAATACATTGGATATTACATAAAAACATATTTTGTGTCTATAACACTGTTTTAAAAATGTACATATTTACCTTGTGGGCATGATAACCTGACAGTGATACAAGTTTTAATAGCAAGAGTTTTAAGCATAGTGAAGTAAAGATGTGTCAAGACACTGTGAGAACTTCTAATATCTATGAATTTAGGAAACTTTTTAGGATCCTTATATTCTCATCATTAAATTAATGATTATCAAAGCAGACACTGTGATCTGAAAACCTGATACCTAAATGACTTAGGAATCTGACTCTAGTGGTAGCCAAGCTACTGTCAGATTCTTTGCTTGTATTAATTGCTTTTTTTATTTTCATGTTTCTGCATTGTTTTTATTTTTAAGTCTTATTTTTTATTGGCATATATGTTATGATAGTTTCTGGTCAACACGAAATGAACTCGGCCTTACATACACAAGTATCCATTCTCCCCCAAACTTCCCTCCCATCCAGGCTGCCATGTAACATTAAGCAGAGTTCCAAGTGCTATACCATAGGCCCCTGTTGGTTATTCATTTTCAACTTAGAAGCGTGTACATGTCCATCCCAAATACATCAGACAGTCAAGGCTCTTCCCTGGTGGCTAAGACTTCACACTCCCAATGCAGGGGGCCTAAGTTTGATCCCTGATCAGGGAATTAGATCCTACATGCCACAGCTAAGGGTTCATTTCACATGCTACAACTAAAACCCTGTGCAGTCAAATAAATAAAGAAAATACATCAATCAGTCAAGTCATTATTAGTAAGCATTATTTTTATTATAAAGTAGTGAAAAGTTGAAATTTTATTAGAGCAATTAACTGAATTAAGTTGTACAGTAGCAAGTGGAAAGGTTTTCATTGGAATAAGACTGGTCACAAGTCCCATCAAAAATTTGACTATTTACACCAGAAGTCCTGATTCAGTAGCATTATCAAAGAAGATATAAATTAAAGAATACATGAGCTCGTTGATAGAATTCAATTTTTTTCTAAAATGTAATTTTAGGTAGAAAGATCTCTGACTAATCATCATGTTGCATTGACAATAGACTCCTTTATATGCAAAAAAATTAAAAAGCCATTTTAAGAACAAACAAATTCCAAAGCAATAAAAGGTCCTCATTTCATGTAAGTGCAAGTTATCTATATTATATAAATGTTAAAAATTATTTACCAAAAATTGTAATGTAAAATATCAGGGCAATTTCAGTTGGGCTTATTTCTGTAATTAAGAGCAGAGACCAGTATTCATGGAGAACACCTGTTTTTCTCACATTCCATAAAAATTAGCACTTTATGAATTATTTTTAAAGGGGTGGTATGAGACACTACCATAAAAATGCTAAATCTTTGTAAATTTATGCTTCCATTAATTTAGTGTGTATCATTTAGATTCACTCTTCTTCCTAAATTATAGAATATTTGGTTCCTTCTGCACAGTGTTTCATAATGTAGTGATCTTATTGTACCATTTCTAGGGAATGAATATTGAACAGCAGTTGCAAAGCAATTTCAAGGGAGTTCTGGTTGTAAGCAGACAATGGAATTCTGAGAAAAATGCATGATTACAATCTCAGAAAGAATTTAAATGTGAATATCTTCCACATTTACATATGTTTAGACAGTCTTTATAATGTTATGTTACTTGTGGAGAACTAAGGTGATGTGAGAAATGATTATAAAGCAGAAAAGTTAGAGGAGATGATAAAGATTATTTGGCCTATTGAGAAGTCCGTTACTTTTGGAAAAAATGTAAAAGTGATTTATCATTTGTTGTAGTAGTTTAAAACCTATATTATATTTGTATCTTAAAATATTATCCCCAATGAGATTTATGAAATAATGAACCAATTTAATGCCTGTGTATAAAGATATGGCAAAAAAACAAGTGTGCTTTTTAAAAAAACTATAGGAACATAATCAAATGTATATATGAAAATATATCTTGTATATGTAATTTTAGGATTTTTAAATTTGCTTTTCATTTTTACACAAAAATCAATTGCTGCATGAATTGGTGGAGGCTTACCTTCAATAATAACATGGAAGAAGTAACTAAAATAATGGAATAATAATGGAATTATGTGTAGACCTTATATAGTCTACACATAATAGTAAATGACACAGATATTAATAATATAGCTAAAGTTCACAGTGAGGCAAGGTAACTGAATTTGGAAGCTTTCACTATGTTCAGTTGAAGTTCCTTGAGAAAAATATGGACTACAATTCAAAAAGCTAATGATGAATGGGGTCAATATGGGTAAAGGGTTGGACATCACTGAACAGGCACTCATGTACTTAGGCATAAGACCTCATGAATCCAAATAGAGACTTAGAAATCTATGTCATTATTTGGAGGAAGAAGTAGAACCTTTTGGACTTTAACAAAAAATTTATAGAAAGCCAAGTGGGTATTGTCTGCTACTAAAATTTCATTATTTCAGCTTTTCAGGCAAACTTCTCATTATTTAAGTCTTTAAAGGCAAAGGTTTCACTTTATGAATTATTTTTAAAGGGGTGGTATGAGACACTACCATAAAAATGCTAAATCTTTGTAAATTTATGCTTCCATTAATTTAGTGTGTATCATTTAGATTCACTCTTCTTCCTAAATTATAGAATATTTGGTTCCTTCTGCACAGTGTTTCATAATGTAGTGATCTTATTGTACCATTTCTAGGGAATGAATATTGAACAGCAGTTGCAAAGCAATTTCAAGGGAGTTCTGGTTGTAAGCAGACAATGGAATTCTGAGAAAAATGCATGATTACAATCTCAGAAAGAATTTAAATGTGAATATCTTCCACATTTACATATGTTTAGACAGTCTTTATAATGTTATGTTACTTGTGGAGAACTAAGGTGATGTGAGAAATGATTATAAAGCAGAAAAGTTAGAGGAGATGATAAAGATTATTTGGCCTATTGAGAAGTCCGTTACTTTTGGAAAAAATGTAAAAGTGATTTATCATTTGTTGTAGTAGTTTAAAACCTATATTATATTTGTATCTTAAAATATTATCCCCAATGAGATTTATGAAATAATGAACCAATTTAATGCCTGTGTATAAAGATATGGCAAAAAAACAAGTGTGCTTTTTAAAAAAACTATAGGAACATAATCAAATGTATATATGAAAATATATCTTGTATATGTAATTTTAGGATTTTTAAATTTGCTTTTCATTTTTACACAAAAATCAATTGCTGCATGAATTGGTGGAGGCTTACCTTCAATAATAACATGGAAGAAGTAACTAAAATAATGGAATAATAATGGAATTATGTGTAGACCTTATATAGTCTACACATAATAGTAAATGACACAGATATTAATAATATAGCTAAAGTTCACAGTGAGGCAAGGTAACTGAATTTGGAAGCTTTCACTATGTTCAGTTGAAGTTCCTTGAGAAAAATATGGACTACAATTCAAAAAGCTAATGATGAATGGGGTCAATATGGGTAAAGGGTTGGACATCACTGAACAGGCACTCATGTACTTAGGCATAAGACCTCATGAATCCAAATAGAGACTTAGAAATCTATGTCATTATTTGGAGGAAGAAGTAGAACCTTTTGGACTTTAACAAAAAATTTATAGAAAGCCAAGTGGGTATTGTCTGCTACTAAAATTTCATTATTTCAGCTTTTCAGGCAAACTTCTCATTATTTAAGTCTTTAAAGGCAAACTCAGGTTTCAATATTAGTATTTATTTGGCAGTAGGAAGTACCCCAGATAAGAAGCTAGAAAGCATGGATATATGAACTAGTCCAATCTTCATTTTTATTCTGGAACTACTTTACCTTAATTCTTGTCAACTTGCTTAATATTTTATTGAGCTGCTACTTTTCTGAATTCTCTTAATAGGATTTTCTTGATATTATTCATATTTTTATATTTTATACATATTCTTATTTTCAAAATCAAGTGGAAATATTGGTGTTATAATTCTTGATTAAAACGTGGGCTAGAGGGAAGAGGAGAGAAAAACATGGTGGGAAGAACAACATAGAATAAGCCAGAATACCTAGACTGGGGTCTCGGGTTTCTCTTTTCCCATCTGTGGTGTTAGATGATCTTACTTCATGTCCAGAAACCTCAATTTTCTTATTTGAAAAATGGACTTATTATCATTGTTTTCAAGCATTTATCAAAATAATTAGATTTTTAAAAAACCACAAATCCTAGAAAGGGGTGACTGTGTAATGATTGTTTCCTCCTTCACATTCCAAATTGCTTCAGTTTATAGGGTTTTGAATAGGGTGTAATTATAAAAAAGTGCTCTGAACGACTTCAGTGAAAATGGTATCTAGGGCCTATCTCTTCACAGAAAGTGGAGAAGTGGAAACAATCAGAATAAACCTTTTAAGACTGGAAAACAATAACAGGTTTTTAGCAACCAAGCAAACACTAATCAAACAAAAAGCAACATAAAAACAATTAGAGAGACTTCCTTGGTAGTCCAGTGGTTAAGAATCTGTCTTTCGGCAGAGAACACAGGTTCAATCCCTGGTCAATGCCACATGCCGCAGGGCACAAAGCCAATGCATGCAGCAACTAGAGACAGCCTGTGTATAGCAAAAAGGACCCAGTGCAGCCAAAAATAGATAAAATAATAAATAAATAGAATTTAAGGAAAAAAACAATCGGAGAGGATTATGGCATTTTTAACTGCCATTGCTTCAACAACCTCCCTGATTTTGCAGTAGCCTGGAAGACAGCAGCCTAGATTGCCAGCCTGGCAATCAGTTTCCTACATTTGTACAGAGCAGAGTAGATTTTACTACCAAAGCACAGAGCTTGCAGGCACCTGAACGATTCAGGCAAAACTTTTGTCTTCATTTTGCCTAACTGAGAACTCATTCAGGGTAAAAAAAGGGGCAGGCATTTCTCAAAAACATTGCAAGGCCCCAAACAGCCTACAGTTGCCTAGGGCAAAAGATTACAGTTCAAATAAGCTATAGAGATTGAAAGTCAGGGAGGAAAAAGCTAGAGAGTGCACTTCTGTGGGAATTAGGGCATTCCAAAATCCATGCATTCTGGAAAATATAGAAAATGACATTGATGCCCAGGGCATACCACATGCTCAGAGAAAACCTGTAAAAACCCTGAACTTTCATCTCTGGCTGATCTCTAGGCTTAGTGCGTGTACATAGGAAGTAAAGGTAAACCAGAATTATAATTAGCTTTGCTACTAATTGAAGAGTGAAGTAGTGCCCCCAACACAGAATACATTAGCAAAGATTATGAAGGAATTTTTTTCTTTTTTTGCATTGTTGTTCTTCTCTATCTCTCTCAATCACTATTTTTTTCCCCGTAGAAAAAGGCTCCTGGTATTCTAGGAAATTCTGCCAAACACTAATAGGAAGAGACTTGAGAGATCAAACATGGCAAAGAACACACAGTTTAAAAAAGTACTTTAGAAAAGTCACTTAACAAACATCTGCAGGGTATATAGAGCAATACAAGAAAACTGTGAAGAAGGGAGAAAAGACATGTTATAAATATCATAAATTGAAAATGATACTGCAACAGATCTTCTAGATATCAAAATGATTCAAATTGACTATTGTGACCAATTGGATAATAATATATCTGCATCAGTTTGAAGTAATATCTTTCTCTAAAAAGACAGAAAAATCCTTATCCACAAACTGGGTTGCATTGAAAATAAAAACCTCTTCTTATCAAAAGACAGTATTAAGGAAAAAAGAAGTCATAGATAGTAAGAGGATACAATGTGTTCCTAGGCAGACCAATACAGTTTTAGGAATGCACATAGTACTTTACCATGCTTCCACAAAAGAGAATGGCAAATAAGCATGTGAACGTGTGTAACATATGCAAGCAAATATAAAACACAATGAGTTTTCCATGGGTTCACTGTGTGTGTTATCATTACCCTTTTACTAGATTCCATATATGTGTGCTAGTATACTGTACTTGTCTTTCTCTTTTTGACTTACTTCACTTTTTATGATAGGTTCTAGATCCAACCACCTCATTAGGACTGATTCTTCTGCATTTCTTTTTACAGCTGAGTACTATTCCATTGTATATATGTACCAGGGCTTCTTTATTCGTTTATTTGTCAATGGACATCTAGGTTGCTTCCATGTTCTAACTATTGTATAGAGAGTTGAAATGAACATTGGGATACAGGTGCTTCTTTCAATTTTGATTTCATCAGGGTATAAGCCTAATAGTGGGATTGCTCAGTCATATGGTACGGCCTGGAGGGGTGGGATGGCAGGGGTGCGGGAAGTGGGGAGAGGTTCAGGGGTGTGCATATGACTGATCTGGGAACATGCATGTCTGTGAACAACAAAACTCTGTAAAAATTTTAATAATAATAATAATAAAATGGAAAAAAACAAAAACAAAAAACCACAATGAGTTTTTACAGTCTCATTAAAAGGCAATAGTTATTATTGGTGAGATTAGTAACTGGGGAGAGACACAATAAGTCTGCTTGGATACTGTTAATAGTGGACTCCTTTCTCAGTTCTGATTACATGGATGAGTTAATTTTGTGAAAATGGGGTCAGCTGTACATGTATAATTTCAGCATTTTCCTATATTATGCTATAGTTCAAAACATAAAAGATCAAAATGAAAAAGAAAATGGATTAAGGCATCAAATAGAAGGTGTTTTGATTTTTGTCTTTAATATTTGCATATGCATATTTTTTCTGTCTTGAGTTTATCAGATATATATTGTCTTAATATATTTATTTCACTGATGACAGATTTCTTCTTCAGTGCTGCTATGCAAATATTTTCTTCCTAAAGTGCATTTTTCTTATTATTTCAGGAATGTTGATCTGAAGTGGTTAATATTTATATTCAGTCTGCTGTATTTATATAATACATTTTGAAAATGATAACTGAAAAAACAAACTATATAATAATTTATAGTAATTATAAATATATAATACAGATTTTATTATTATATAATGATGCTTTTTACATAATAACTTATCATTACCTTTGAAAAGCATAAGACTTTTAGTGATATAAAAATACAATTGGCATAATTAATTTGCAAATTTGGTTGTTTAGGGTTTTTTCCAATGTAATGATAAAAAGTTAATATAGGAAATCTTGAACTTGTTAATAATTTTGTCACTTTCTTTATGGCTTGACAAACTACTAAACTTTCCCTACATGTTTTGAAATTGAGCCAACAGAGCATGCTACTTATAGAAATATCAGTAATTTAACCTTGTTTTTTTAAAAAGAAAGTTCTATGTATGTTCAAGTATTTCATAGTATGGTAAATGACATATGCAGCTTGTTTTAAATTCACTTTTTAAATGTTCACACTCTAATTATGTAATAATGTCAAGTGTTACTAAATATAAAAATTTTCAGAATTTGCATAATTCTATATTCTTAAAGTTGTTATTTTTACCCCCGAAGGAAATGTTGCTATGACTTATAAGAAAATCTTTAAAAGTTTAAAAGAAGTCTAGTGAAAGTAATATTTTTTTCTCAAATCAAACACGAGTCTACCATTTCTGTTCAATGAAGAGCATTCCCTATATGCCTGTAGTTTTAACACCATGATTTTCTAAAAACAGTTGTATTTGCTTTATGATAAACTTAATTGATAACTTAATTAGTTAATTAATTAGCTAGTTATTCCAGCAATAGTTAACTATAATTTATTAGTTGATTTTGTAAATGATGGCTAATGGAAAATCCTAGGCCTCTCTTGAATAAAGTTAAATAATTATAGGGTGGCTATAACCTTATAGCTATTACTGAATTCATGTCTGGCTGCTCGCCACTCAAAAATCAATACTGAAGAGGCATTTTTTGGTAGAAAAGAAAGTTGCTTTTAATCAGATCACTGGCAGTCTAGGGAGATGGCGGGGAGGGGCACTCAGGGTGTTTCTTGGTTCCATAGCTATAACTAAACAGTAAGTAAAGAGAATATAGTTAGAGCTTAGTTATTATGGCTTCCCAGGTGGCTCAGTGGTTAAAAAAAAATTTGCCTTCCAAGCTGGAAACATGGGTTCAAATCCTCAGTCACAAAGAACCCCTGGAGAAGGAAATGGCAACCTACTCCAGTATTCTTGCTTAGGAAATCCCATAGACAGAGAAGTCTGGTTACCTACAGTCTATGGGGTTGCAAAGGAGTCAGACATAACTTAGCCACTAAGCAATAATATAAAATGTCTTCAGCATTAAATTATTTCTGCCAATATACTACAACTGTAGTAAACTACAGGGCTAAATGTGCATACAACATTTGTGTCACTGTGTCTTTCTGTGCTGAGGACCACAGTCCCAGTCCCACAATGGTCTTCTATCTTTAATAGAAGAGATAGTAAAAAAAAAAACAAAACGAAACAACGTATTCTAGGAGATTTATTCCAACAGGGGACAGGTTATTTGGAAAAAATTGTATCTGTCTGTAGAATTGCACCAGAGGTTTTTGGTTTGTTTGTTTATTTTGAGGTTCTGTAATCAGTGAGTAACATTCCCAAAGCAGTCTTTAAGTTTGGTTGTGTCTTCAGCCCTTGAAATGTAGTGTACAATGAGAAATTAGTATATATTCTTCCATCTTGGTCAAAGACAGAAGTCCCCTAAAATGTTTTGAAATATAAATTTTTGAGAGAATTATGTCTACCTCTCTGCGGCCACTGTGTACTGACTCTACATCAACAGAGGAGAGGAGGCAGAGACATCCAATACCTATTATGGAATTTAAGAGGATATTAAAATAAAAGTATCTGAGAAAATAAATAAAAGACATCAGATTGTGTGGGGACTTTCTGCAGAAAGGGAAGGCAGCAGGATTGCCCCCGGCTGAACCGGGAGAACTCGGAAAGAGGCGAATCTTGACTGCCCTCCCCCCAGCCCCCTGGCTCAGACAGGGTACAATCAGACGCGACAGGGGTCCCATCGAAGTAGTTCCGCTTTATTAATGAAGATCCACAGCTTTTATAGGCAAGTGAAGGGGGTTTTGCACAGGACTTCCTATAGATTACACCAATCAAGCTAAAGGCCAAGCAGTCATTCACAAGCGCAGAAACCAAGGGAACCAATCAGAAATTTTGACCATCAATTAACAATTTAGATCACGCCCTGTCTCTTCCTGTAGGCACCATCTTAGCTCCAAACTGAAACAATGTGCTTAAGCTTGCTTTCACTCTCACGTCCCTTCCTGTAGGCGCCGTCTTAGCTCCAAACTGCAAACATGTGCTTAAGCTTCTTTAAACAACGTGCTTAAGCTTCCTTATGCTTGCAACGGTCCTCTTTCAATTCAGAGCCCCACAAGATTGGAAAAACAAGGAAGAAATGAGGGGAAAAACTTGAACAATTCTGACCATTCACTGGATAATAGACACGAGTTTCAGCAACCGGTTCATACTACACCTGTAGTAAACTACAGGGCTAAATGTGCATACAACATTTGTGTCACTGTGTCTTTCTGTGCTGAGGACCACAGTCCCAGTCCCACAATGGTCTTCTATCTTTAATAGAAGAGATAGTAAAAAAAAAAACAAAACGAAACAACGTATTCTAGGAGATTTATTCCAACAGGGGACAGGTTATTTGGAAAAAATTGTATCTGTCTGTAGAATTGCACCAGAGGTTTTTGGTTTGTTTGTTTATTTTGAGGTTCTGTAATCAGTGAGTAACATTCCCAAAGCAGTCTTTAAGTTTGGTTGTGTCTTCAGCCCTTGAAATGTAGTGTACAATGAGAAATTAGTATATATTCTTCCATCTTGGTCAAAGACAGAAGTCCCCTAAAATGTTTTGAAATATAAATTTTTGAGAGAATTATGTCTACCTCTCTGCGGCCACTGTGTACTGACTCTACATCAACAGAGGAGAGGAGGCAGAGACATCCAATACCTATTATGGAATTTAAGAGGATATTAAAATAAAAGTATCTGAGAAAATAAATAAAAAGACATCAGATTGTGTGGGGACTTTCTGCAGAAAGGGAAGGCAGCAGGATTGCCCCCGGCTGAACCGGGAGAACTCGGAAAGAGGCGAATCTTGACTGCCCTCCCCCCAGCCCCCTGGCTCAGACAGGGTACAATCAGACGCGACAGGGGTCCCATCGAAGTAGTTCCGCTTTATTAATGAAGATCCACAGCTTTTATAGGCAAGTGAAGGGGGTTTTGCACAGGACTTCCTATAGATTACACCAATCAAGCTAAAGGCCAAGCAGTCATTCACAAGCGCAGAAACCAAGGGAACCAATCAGAAATTTTGACCATCAATTAACAATTTAGATCACGCCCTGTCTCTTCCTGTAGGCACCATCTTAGCTCCAAACTGAAACAATGTGCTTAAGCTTGCTTTCACTCTCACGTCCCTTCCTGTAGGCGCCGTCTTAGCTCCAAACTGCAAACATGTGCTTAAGCTTCTTTAAACAACGTGCTTAAGCTTCCTTATGCTTGCAACGGTCCTCTTTCAATTCAGAGCCCCACAAGATTGGAAAAACAAGGAAGAAATGAGGGGAAAAACTTGAACAATTCTGACCATTCACTGGATAATAGACACGAGTTTGAGCAAGCTCCAGGAGATAATGAAGGGCAGGGAAGTGTGTCATGATGCAGCCCATCAATTGCAAAGAGTCAGAAACGACTGAGTGACTGAACAACAGCAACAATACATTTATTATTGGTTAACAGAAATCAAATGTTTAACTAATATGAAAATGAAAACTTGAATTATTACTTATAAATTTTTATGACATGGTACTATATAGTTTTACTTCAAGAAACTATAATAAAATTCTATGAACAAGATTCAGAGGTAGACATAATTCTCACAAAAATTTATATTTCAAAACGTTTTAGGGGACTTCTGCCTTTGACCAACATGGAAGAATAGGGGCCAAATTTATCCCTCGACAAGGAAAAAAAAGATTCCATACAAATACACGCAAATATAAGGAGGAAAATGGTTTTCATGACAGTAGATATTAAGAAAATGATCCTTGGGAGGTGGGAAACAAATGAGGTGAACCTATGATAGCTTCATTTTCTTACCTAAAAGAAATTCTGTCTCAGTGTGTGAGGGAAATTTTACAGTTGCACAATTCTTTATACACAACATTTTTCCTTGTGGTATTGGCTAGAAGAAAGCTACCGTTCTTGTCCACGCAGCAAGGGGAGGGGATTATACGAGACAAGAACATCAGGAGGTAGGAATTATAGATGCCTTAAGTCCATCTGCTACAATTCTGAACAAGTTTTTGTCCGTAATCCAACGACTTATATGAAATGGAAAATTCCCTAAAAGAAAGAGTTTCCCCACATAGTCAAAGCCACTTTAACAATTTAGTATAATGGGCTTCACTGGTGACCCAGATGGTGAAGAATTTGCCTGCAATACAGGAGACCCGGGTTCGATCCCTGGGTTAGGAATATTCCATGGAGAAGGGGACAGCTACCTGTTCTAGTATTCTTGCCTGGAGAACTCTGTGGACAGAGGAGCCTGGCAGGCTATAGTCCATAGGTTGCAAAGAGTTGGACATGACTGAGAGACTGTCACTTTCCATGAAGAGATTAACAATATATAGCCAAATATTATACAATAGCCAAGTACTGGAAATAGACCAAATGCCATCAACAGCAAATGAATGGATGAACAAGCTGGTATTATCTAGACGACAGAATAGTGCTACTCAATACAAAGAAACAACCACATGCAGCAAACAGATTAATCTCTAAATAATTATAATGAGTATAAGAATCCTGAATAAAGAATCAGTCAATCCCCCAAGTGGAAGAAGTAGCATAAAATCCAGACTTCTTTCAATGCATTTTTTTCCCTCTTTATGATTCTGGCATAAGGCCTGACTCTCCCAGTCACTCTCTACTGGCTTTAAATAAACTTTTTAGAATCCTTACTCAACTTTTCTAATCATTCATTAGGAAATATTTGGTCTGAAATAAGCTACTTTGTCTAGTCAGAAGCATAAGGTTACCATCTCTCAAGTGCAGAAATTAAAGATGAGAAAATAATATCAGGATATGTAAGATACAATACCACCATGTCAGGTTTTTTGAAAAGATGTTAACGAAGTATTCTTGTTCTTTTATTTTTAAATACATATTTTATTTTACTTTTTATAGAAAGTAGCCAGATACAGAGTTTCTGTTTTTTAAAGCATGGGAAATAATTGTCGAATGAGTGTAACATACTGATCCTATATATAACTTGTGGTATTGGCTAGAAGAAAGCTACCGTTCTTGTCCACGCAGCAAGGGGAGGGGATTATACGAGACAAGAACATCAGGAGGTAGGAATTATAGATGCCTTAAGTCCATCTGCTACAATTCTGAACAAGTTTTTGTCCGTAATCCAACGACTTATATGAAATGGAAAATTCCCTAAAAGAAAGAGTTTCCCCACATAGTCAAAGCCACTTTAACAATTTAGTATAATGGGCTTCACTGGTGACCCAGATGGTGAAGAATTTGCCTGCAATACAGGAGACCCGGGTTCGATCCCTGGGTTAGGAATATTCCATGGAGAAGGGGACAGCTACCTGTTCTAGTATTCTTGCCTGGAGAACTCTGTGGACAGAGGAGCCTGGCAGGCTATAGTCCATAGGTTGCAAAGAGTTGGACATGACTGAGAGACTGTCACTTTCCATGAAGAGATTAACAATATATAGCCAAATATTATACAATAGCCAAGTACTGGAAATAGACCAAATGCCATCAACAGCAAATGAATGGATGAACAAGCTGGTATTATCTAGACGACAGAATAGTGCTACTCAATACAAAGAAACAACCACATGCAGCAAACAGATTAATCTCTAAATAATTATAATGAGTATAAGAATCCTGAATAAAGAATCAGTCAATCCCCCAAGTGGAAGAAGTAGCATAAAATCCAGACTTCTTTCAATGCATTTTTTTCCCTCTTTATGATTCTGGCATAAGGCCTGACTCTCCCAGTCACTCTCTACTGGCTTTAAATAAACTTTTTAGAATCCTTACTCAACTTTTCTAATCATTCATTAGGAAATATTTGGTCTGAAATAAGCTACTTTGTCTAGTCAGAAGCATAAGGTTACCATCTCTCAAGTGCAGAAATTAAAGATGAGAAAATAATATCAGGATATGTAAGATACAATACCACCATGTCAGGTTTTTTGAAAAGATGTTAACGAAGTATTCTTGTTCATTTATTTTTGCTAAATACATATTTTATTTTACTTTTTTATAGAAAGTAGCCAGATACAGAGTTTCTGTTTTTTAAAGCATGGGAAATAATTGTCGAATGAGTGTAACATACTGATCCTATATATAATCTATTTTATGTGTGTCTAATAGAGCCATACATGTGTGGCTTTGTAGAAAATTTCTTGTAATCAGTTGCTGTTTTAATTAGCATTATTACCAGTGTTTTTCTATTTTCTAAAAATTATGGTCATGCATTTTTTGGATAAAGTATTTTAATCAAAGAACAGAATTTATGTCAGTGGACTCATGGCAGTTGGTTAAATTGGTTCAGTTGGTAAGACTAAAATAAAAGGAGAATGATGTGATAAAGGAGGAAGGACAGCAGAACACAAATAAACTTATTTATAGGAGAAATGCTGTATATTGCAAGACAGCCATCAACATTAATATTATTTAACATTTATTGACTTGCCTTGAGATGTAGTGTTTTGTATTCATCATAAAATTTAGTCTATATAACTAACATGGATATTAATTATTAGTTAGATTTGGAAATAATAAAGCAGTCTCAAAAATAATACATGACAGCACTAGAATTAAAAAAGTTCTGTCTCTCTCAGCTTCACCTTTAAGATGGGCCCTTTTTTCTTTTTTTTAATAAAGTAATAAAATGAACATTTAAAAGCAACAACTCCTGTAGAAGTTAACTCTAGAGAGTGGGTGTAAATTAATCCTTGGGAGTTTGGAAAACACACCTCAAATCCCAATAAAGTACAGGGATGTTGTCTCAGAAAGGTAGGCCTAGACTGAATGCAACTGAGAAATTTTAAGCATCATGCATTCATTTATTCATTAGTGTTTATTGAGCGTGCCTTGCTATGGAAGGCACATGCTCTGAAGTCTTAAACAAAACAGCACAGATTTAAGTTTGTCAAAGGGGATGTTTGTCTTTTCTTTTTTAAATTTGAAAACCATCAGTGTTTATTAACCCAGAGTACAAAAATACTCATGGTAAATAGCTTAGTTCACCCTTCTAATGAGCCTGTTGATCTGGTATTCCTGGTTGCCAGCATCTCCATCTTCTACAAAATTGGTGCTCTTTCTCTTCCCAAATCGGCACCATGAACGGTGGTGGAGTTTCTGTTTTTTAAAGCATGGGAAATAATTGTCGAATGAGTGTAACATACTGATCCTATATATAATCTATTTTATGTGTGTCTAATAGAGCCATACATGTGTGGCTTTGTAGAAAATTTCTTGTAATCAGTTGCTGTTTTAATTAGCATTATTACCAGTGTTTTTCTATTTTCTAAAAATTATGGTCATGCATTTTTTGGATAAAGTATTTTAATCAAAGAACAGAATTTATGTCAGTGGACTCATGGCAGTTGGTTAAATTGGTTCAGTTGGTAAGACTAAAATAAAAGGAGAATGATGTGATAAAGGAGGAAGGACAGCAGAACACAAATAAACTTATTTATAGGAGAAATGCTGTATATTGCAAGACAGCCATCAACATTAATATTATTTAACATTTATTGACTTGCCTTGAGATGTAGTGTTTTGTATTCATCATAAAATTTAGTCTATATAACTAACATGGATATTAATTATTAGTTAGATTTGGAAATAATAAAGCAGTCTCAAAAATAATACATGACAGCACTAGAATTAAAAAAGTTCTGTCTCTCTCAGCTTCACCTTTAAGATGGGCCCTTTTTTCTTTTTTTTAATAAAGTAATAAAATGAACATTTAAAAGCAACAACTCCCTGTAGAAGTTAACTCTAGAGAGTGGGTGTAAATTAATCCTTGGGAGTTTGGAAAACACACCTCAAATCCCAATAAAGTACAGGGATGTTGTCTCAGAAAGGTAGGCCTAGACTGAATGCAACTGAGAAATTTTAAGCATCATGCATTCATTTATTCATTAGTGTTTATTGAGCGTGCCTTGCTATGGAAGGCACATGCTCTGAAGTCTTAAACAAAACAGCACAGATTTAAGTTTGTCAAAGGGGATGTTTGTCTTTTCTTTTTTAAATTTGAAAACCATCAGTGTTTATTAACCCAGAGTACAAAAATACTCATGGTAAATAGCTTAGTTCACCCTTCTAATGAGCCTGTTGATCTGGTATTCCTGGTTGCCAGCATCTCCATCTTCTACAAAATTGGTGCTCTTTCTCTTCAATCCACCTGATAGATGATCAGTAGATAGCTTACCATGAACGGTGGTGGATTCTTAAGGAGATTTCACATTATGATCAAAAAGACTTGGCTTTGGTCACTCAGCTTTGTGCAGGAAAAGTTTTATTAAAGAAAAAAAGGAACAGAAGAACAAAACAAAACAAAGAAAGAAAGAAAAATAAATAAATACAAGAGAAAAAAAAAAGGATAGAGAAGCTTTCAGCTAAAAAAATTGGAAGAGGGATAAAAGAGTACCCCCAGAAGCTGGTTTAGGCAATGTATTTGTACTTTTCCAGTTGGTTATTAACAAAAGAGTATTTTAAGGTGATAAAGGTCTTACTAGATGCATACCCATGACATACATCTTTAGATAACATAGGTACAAGTTAAGAAACATGTCCTTCAGCAAGATACATTATTGTTATAAACACTAGCTTTGGGCTTAAAGAAGGTCTTAGGCAAAATAGATTATTGTCATAGGCGTGGCAATCAATGTGAAGGCACCTTGGCTAAAAAATGTTTCCTCTCTTTCTCATCCTCCTTGGAAAAGGCTGGCCTCCTTACCAAGTCTACCTATTCACTCCTTTCATACCTCATGGAAAAGACAGTTAAAAGGGCCACAGGAAGCTATTTGCTTCTTTGAAACATTTTCCAACAGTACAGACCTCATGGATCAGATCCTCCATGCAGATGATGTCATATTTGCCAAGAGATCCATAATTCATTGTGTTATCTTACATCAGGGAAATTTGCTTCTTGTTGATTTTTCCATAACCATGTTGTAGTTCAGTTCATGTGCAGACTTCGAATTTGGGTGCCCCTATGCAATATGTATAATCATACATATTCTCAGCGTGGTAATCAAAGCCTTGTTGAACTTCACAAAGGTGCTATTGAAGATCTCACAGAGGAAAAGAAGCTGCAACACCTTTCAAATCTTTGTGCTCACATCACTGATAACTCTGATTCTGATGACAAATGCCAGTGTGGTTCCATGAGTAGGCAGAAGTTGCAGAAAACTAAATAGCTTAGTTCACCCTTCTAATGAGCCTGTTGATCTGGTATTCCTGGTTGCCAGCATCTCCATCTTCTACAAAATTGGTGCTCTTTCTCTTCAATCCACCTGATAGATGATCAGTAGATAGCTTACCATGAACGGTGGTGGATTCTTAAGGAGATTTCACATTATGATCAAAAAGACTTGGCTTTGGTCACTCAGCTTTGTGCAGGAAAAGTTTTATTAAAGAAAAAAAGGAACAGAAGAACAAAACAAAACAAAGAAAGAAAGAAAAATAAATAAATACAAGAGAAAAAAAAAAGGATAGAGAAGCTTTCAGCTAAAAAAATTGGAAGAGGGATAAAAGAGTACCCCCAGAAGCTGGTTTAGGCAATGTATTTGTACTTTTCCAGTTGGTTATTAACAAAAGAGTATTTTAAGGTGATAAAGGTCTTACTAGATGCATACCCATGACATACATCTTTAGATAACATAGGTACAAGTTAAGAAACATGTCCTTCAGCAAGATACATTATTGTTATAAACACTAGCTTTGGGCTTAAAGAAGGTCTTAGGCAAAATAGATTATTGTCATAGGCGTGGCAATCAATGTGAAGGCACCTTGGCTAAAAAATGTTTCCTCTCTTTCTCATCCTCCTTGGAAAAGGCTGGCCTCCTTACCAAGTCTACCTATTCACTCCTTTCATACCTCATGGAAAAGACAGTTAAAAGGGCCACAGGAAGCTATTTGCTTCTTTGAAACATTTTCCAACAGTACAGACCTCATGGATCAGATCCTCCATGCAGATGATGTCATATTTGCCAAGAGATCCATAATTCATTGTGTTATCTTACATCAGGGAAATTTGCTTCTTGTTGATTTTTCCATAACCATGTTGTAGTTCAGTTCATGTGCAGACTTCGAATTTGGGTGCCCCTATGCAATATGTATAATCATACATATTCTCAGCGTGGTAATCAAAGCCTTGTTGAACTTCACAAAGGTGCTATTGAAGATCTCACAGAGGAAAAGAAGCTGCAACACCTTTCAAATCTTTGTGCTCACATCACTGATAACTCTGATTCTGATGACAAATGCCAGTGTGGTTCCATGAGTAGGCAGAAGTTGCAGACTTATCTTGCCATCCTAGCCATTTGAATTTCAGTTTTATACATCTGCCTGTATTCTTCATGAAATGCTTAGCTTTTTCATAGATAGTCTCCCTCCTTGCCTTTTGAAGCTTCTTTGGGGCAAATTTCTGTCTCCAGTGCTTGATCTTAATCTCTGTGAAATTCTTTCCCTTTTTCATAGGAATTTCTGGCACTATACAAATCTTTTTCTTCTCTCTGCACTCTTCATGGTTCCAGCTGGGAAAGAGAAGGGTGATACTTTTCAGATTGTTAGTAAAGTCAGTAACATTAATATGAGGAGATTTGAGATCTTAATTTCATTCTTAATGAAAAATAATAAAATAATAGTATTATTCATGAAAATTATAAAATAGATAAAATAGCATATGTGTGTTAGTTGCTCAGTTGTGTATGACTCTTTGGTGACAAGGCTCCTCTGTGGAATTATCATGACAAGAATACTGGAGTTGGTAGCCATTCCCTTCTCCAGGGATTCTTTCCCACCCAGAGATCAAACCCACCTATCCTGCATTGCAGCATTACAGTCAGATTCTTAATCATCTCAGCCACCAGGAAAGCATAGAACGGATTATATACAAGTTTATTTCACCTGAAAAAGCAGTTCATTGTGTGTGTATGAAACTGTGCATATGCATACATGCATAATTCATACATATATGCTACATCATGATTTTTTCTTGTGTTTCTCAGTCATAAAGACTGAAAGACATCGTGTTTCTAAAGAACAATGGAAAATATTTACTCAGAAGCAAGAATCCACAAAAATCAGCATTCAAGTACTTTATATTACCTTATAGAATATTTTGAAAAATTAGTACCTTAGAGAGTAACCATGATCTGACATAATGGAATTTTCCCTTCTGTCATCTAAAAAGCAAATTTAATTACATTGTTTTCATCTACCTTAATAATCTACCATCAAAATAGAAATGAAAATCCCTTTCTTGTTTTGATTTTAATTTTATTGTTAATAATAACAGGTATCTGTTATTTCCTATAGAACAATCCTAATAAGTCAAACATTCTTGCTTTTATCTTCCTTAAACCTTAAAATTAAAAAAATAAAATTGCTATCTTGCCATCCTAGCCATTTGAATTTCAGTTTTATACATCTGCCTGTATTCTTCATGAAATGCTTAGCTTTTTCATAGATAGTCTCCCTCCTTGCCTTTTGAAGCTTCTTTGGGGCAAATTTCTGTCTCCAGTGCTTGATCTTAATCTCTGTGAAATTCTTTCCCTTTTTCATAGGAATTTCTGGCACTATACAAATCTTTTTCTTCTCTCTGCACTCTTCATGGTTCCAGCTGGGAAAGAGAAGGGTGATACTTTTCAGATTGTTAGTAAAGTCAGTAACATTAATATGAGGAGATTTGAGATCTTAATTTCATTCTTAATGAAAAATAATAAAATAATAGTATTATTCATGAAAATTATAAAATAGATAAAATAGCATATGTGTGTTAGTTGCTCAGTTGTGTATGACTCTTTGGTGACAAGGCTCCTCTGTGGAATTATCATGACAAGAATACTGGAGTTGGTAGCCATTCCCTTCTCCAGGGATTCTTTCCCACCCAGAGATCAAACCCACCTATCCTGCATTGCAGCATTACAGTCAGATTCTTAATCATCTCAGCCACCAGGAAAGCATAGAACGGATTATATACAAGTTTATTTCACCTGAAAAAGCAGTTCATTGTGTGTGTATGAAACTGTGCATATGCATACATGCATAATTCATACATATATGCTACATCATGATTTTTTCTTGTGTTTCTCAGTCATAAAGACTGAAAGACATCGTGTTTCTAAAGAACAATGGAAAATATTTACTCAGAAGCAAGAATCCACAAAAATCAGCATTCAAGTACTTTATATTACCTTATAGAATATTTTGAAAAATTAGTACCTTAGAGAGTAACCATGATCTGACATAATGGAATTTTCCCTTCTGTCATCTAAAAAGCAAATTTAATTACATTGTTTTCATCTACCTTAATAATCTACCATCAAAAATAGAAATAAAAATCCCTTTCTTGTTTTGATTTTAATTTTATTGTTAATAATAACAGGTATCTGTTATTTCCTATAGAACAATCCTAATAAGTCAAACATTCTTGCTTTTATCTTCCTTCTAAGAAGCCAAGGACAAAATATTATAGATGGAATGGCTTAAAGAAATCAATGAAAGAAAAGTTTCCTCTTTTTAAAATCTCCCGATTTATGCTATATGTTTTTCATACCTGTCTGTGATCTGGGATATGAACCATTTCTAATTAAAATTCTTCTGCTGAGGCTTCCCTGGTGGTCCAGTGGGTAAGGACACCGCCTTGCAGTGCAAGGGGCGCCGGTTCGATCCCTGGCCTGGGAAGATCCCACGTGCCGCGGAGCGGCTGGACCAATGTGTCCAATTACCGAGCCGGAGCTCTGGAGCGCATGCGCCCAGAGCCAGTGCCCTGCGACAGCAGAGGCCACCGCGATGGGAGGCCCACATGGGCCAAAGAACAAAGACAGATGAAAATAGACAAATGAAAGACCAATAGAAGTGGCCCGCCCCCCCCCCCCCCCCCCAACCCACCCCTCAAAAAATAAATAAATAAATAAATGTTTAAAAAAAAAAAAAGACTGAAAGTTAAAAAAAAAAAAAATTCTTCTGCTGATCAAGATTGACCTTAAGGCTTGATGGCTTGCATATTTGCTTACAAACTAGCAACGTTTCTCTAATAAGCTGTGAGTCTTGGGATTATAATGTATTTGTTCTATATATAGTATAATATTTAGCATAACTTGTCAAATTAACAGTGGCTTTAAAATATTATAATAAAATATTTCTTGAACCTGGAGTCCCTCATCTTCCAAGTGATCAGGTATAGTCATGCATACTGTACATTGAACAAGCATTCAGTTTATGGGAAGTAGGGTGGGGTGAGGTGACGGTGGGTGGAATAAAGTCAAACTTCCCTTTGATAGAAAGGAGTAATTTCTTTTAAATTTGCAAAAACAAACAAAGAAAATAATTACCTATGGACTGATATAAACTATGCACAACTTCTTTTCACTAGTCTGTATGTTCTTCAATCCCTGATCTCATGCAGCCTGCTACCAGAATCAATAGAGTTTAATGGAAAGACATTCTCAGCACGATCACTTTCGCAGAAGGGCTACAGAAAATGTCTTAGGATAGTTTATAATGCAAATCAAAGAAGCCTTGCATTTTTAAGAAAATATTTATATTCTCAGTATATAAAACATTTTAAAGTTTTGCTTCAGGTTGTGCATGCATATTCAGTTGCTCATGTGTCCGATTCTTTGGGACCCCACCAGACTCCTCTGTCCATGGCATTTCCCAGGCATGAATACTGGAGTGGACTGCCGTTTCCTACTTCAGGGTATCTTCCCAAGCGGACCCATCCCACATCTCCTGCCTTTCCTGCACTGGCAGGTGGAGGTTGTATGGCTCTGGTTTTTAAGAAAAACAAAATTTATTAAAAAAAAAATTAAATACAAGTGTTTTGGATGTATCCCAGTATACAATAGGCTTCCCAGGTGGCACAGTGGTAAACAATTTGCCTGCCAGTGCAAGAGATGCAAAAGTCACAGTTTCATTCACTCCGTTGGAAAGATCCACTGGAATACGAAATGGCAACCCATTCCAGTATTCTTTCCTGCAAAATTCCATGACAGTCCATGGAGTTGCAAAGAGTCACACACAACTGAGCAACTGAACACATGCACAGGTAGTGTACCGTAAGATCTAGTTTCCAATCCAAAAATTGTTTAAAAATATATTTTAATTTTTTTACTCATTTTAGCCCCTCAGCCAAAATTATACAGTCAAGAACAATTAAAGTCTAGGCAATCACAAATGATTATACTTGTTTCATTGGGCTGCAGACACTTATAAAATGTACATTTTATATCATATTCACTTGCAAATATATATCTTCCCTGTCTGTAGCCTAACAAACACATTTTAAACAAAATTAAACTTTCTTCTAACTTCTGTGTGGGTGAAATAACCTGATCTTAACAATGTAATTTATTTCCACAGGCATTTTCTCAAGACTGTTCTGCTTTTACCAATTAGGCCTGCCATTCATTCCTTTTTTATTTTGCATTCCACTCTAGATAGTCATGCAATCCATTAATCTGCAGAAAACTCCCTTGCTTTTTCTCATGCAGCCTGCTACCAGAATCAATAGAGTTTAATGGAAAGACATTCTCAGCACGATCACTTTCGCAGAAGGGCTACAGAAAATGTCTTAGGATAGTTTATAATGCAAATCAAAGAAGCCTTGCATTTTTAAGAAAATATTTATATTCTCAGTATATAAAACATTTTAAAGTTTTGCTTCAGGTTGTGCATGCATATTCAGTTGCTCATGTGTCCGATTCTTTGGGACCCCACCAGACTCCTCTGTCCATGGCATTTCCCAGGCATGAATACTGGAGTGGACTGCCGTTTCCTACTTCAGGGTATCTTCCCAAGCGGACCCATCCCACATCTCCTGCCTTTCCTGCACTGGCAGGTGGAGGTTGTATGGCTCTGGTTTTTAAGAAAAACAAAATTTATTAAAAAAAAAATTAAATACAAGTGTTTTGGATGTATCCCAGTATACAATAGGCTTCCCAGGTGGCACAGTGGTAAACAATTTGCCTGCCAGTGCAAGAGATGCAAAAGTCACAGTTTCATTCACTCCGTTGGAAAGATCCACTGGAATACGAAATGGCAACCCATTCCAGTATTCTTTCCTGCAAAATTCCATGACAGTCCATGGAGTTGCAAAGAGTCACACACAACTGAGCAACTGAACACATGCACAGGTAGTGTACCGTAAGATCTAGTTTCCAATCCAAAAATTGTTTAAAAATATATTTTAATTTTTTTACTCATTTTAGCCCCTCAGCCAAAATTATACAGTCAAGAACAATTAAAGTCTAGGCAATCACAAATGATTATACTTGTTTCATTGGGCTGCAGACACTTATAAAATGTACATTTTATATCATATTCACTTGCAAATATATATCTTCCCTGTCTGTAGCCTAACAAACACATTTTAAACAAAATTAAACTTTCTTCTAACTTCTGTGTGGGTGAAATAACCTGATCTTAACAATGTAATTTATTTCCACAGGCATTTTCTCAAGACTGTTCTGCTTTTACCAATTAGGCCTGCCATTCATTCCTTTTTTATTTTGCATTCCACTCTAGATAGTCATGCAATCCATTAATCTGCAGAAAACTCCCTTGCTTTTTCTCATGTGACTCTACAACCTGCAAAACCAATAAAAAACAACCAGAAAAGCATCCTTATACTATACAATAGGGACAACTACAGAAGATATTGAAGAATAAGTGTGCTCTGTCAATATACATGGCCTAGTTTGATTTTTTTTGTCTGTTACTGTTGAAGTTTCTTGAAAAAAAATATAACATAAGTGTAGAAGATACAACTAATCATCATCTATCTCCCTTTAAAATTAAAAATGCTGGTTTTCTTATTTAAACTTTTCATCTAATTCTTGAGAAAAAAACCTCATATACTACATTCCAATTTAATGTCTTAAAATTTGCTTTTTAACTGTTTATTTATTGAGATATCTAATACATACATAGAAAAGCATGTAAAACAAAACTTGCAGTTGAACAAGTTATCACAAAGTGAACATTGTATATCTCCCAGTCAAAATATATTACATTGTTAAAATCTCAGAAATTGTTCCCAATTGTCTCTTCCTCATATCATCTTGCCCCTTATGAAATATCCCTGCTCTGAACCCTGTGTCAATTGATTCCTTGTTTTATTGAGATTATCTCCATCAATTCGCTAAAAATAGTTTTGTCTGATTTTGAAACTTATGTCAACAACTTCACATAATACATATTTTATGTGTCTGACTTTGACTTGACATTATACTTTTTAGATTTAAATATATAGTTTGTTCATTTCCTTCCTGCGTAGTATGGCATTTCATGAATGTACATTTTGACTTCTCATTTATTATTGACAGAGATAATAGTCTGTAGTCTGTAAGTAACATTTTTCATATAATGCCAAAGGCAAGATCCATGAAAGAAAGAATTGATAACCTGGACTTCATTAAAATTAAAAATTTATACTCCATGAAAGACAATATTAAGATAATTAGAAGATGGGATAAGTTTAAATAAAATATAAAACACATCTGATGAAGAATTGTTATCCAAAACACACAAAGAACTTTTAAAACTCAGCAACAAGAAAGCACACGATCTGATTTAAAAACTGCCAGAGACCTCAACAGACTTCTCATCAAAGAAGATACACAGATGGCAAATAAGCATATGAAGACATTCCATGCCATAGATCATCAGGGAAATGCAAAATAAAGCAACAATGAAATACCACTACACACGTATTAGAAAACCAAGAATCTTGGCACTGACAGCGCCAAATGCTGGTCAAGATGAGGAGCAACAGGAACCCTCATTCTTTGCTCGTTAGAATGCAAAGTGCTGCTGCCACAGTTTGACAGTTTATTATAAAATTAAACTTCCTCTTACCATGGGATATGGCAGTCATGCACATTCATACTTACCCAAAAGAGTTTAAAACTTCTGTCAACAGAAAAAAATAGCTGCACATGGATGGCTACTGGAGTTCTAATTTATTCACAATTTCCAAACTGTCCTTGGTTGGTACATCCAGACAATGGAATATTTTTCAACACTAAAAAGACCTGGGCTATCAATCATGACCAGGCTCTTCTGTCCATGAGATTCTTCAGGCATGAATACTGGAGTGGGTAGCCATTCCCTTGTCCAGGGGATCTCCCCAACCCCAGAGATCGAACCCAGGCCTCCTGCTCTACGGGTGGCTTCTTTATCAGCTGAACTACTAGGAAAGCACTGGAGGAAACATAAATGTATATTACTAAGTGAAAAGCAATTTTTAAAGTTTTGAAAATCTGTATGTTATATGTTTTTAGCTATATGAAATTTTGGATTAGGCAAATTATGGAAACAATAAAAAAGCTAATGGCAGGAATTGGGAGAGGGAAGTGTGATGAATAGTTGGATCATATAGGATTACAGTTTCTATATGATTACATAATGATGGATGTATGTGATTATACATTTATCCAAACCTATAGAATATACACCACCAAGAGTGAACCCAAACGTAATATATGGACTTTGGGTGACATGTCAGTATGCATAAACCAATTAAAGCAAATGCTGTAGTGGGGGATGCTGATAAATCAGAACACTATGCATGTGTGGGGTCAGGAAATATGTGGTAAATCTCTGCATCTTTCCCTCAAATATGCTGTGAATATAAAATTTCTCTGAGAATAAATGCTTCATACGTAAGAATAGAAAATGATTTTTAAAAAGCAGTTGCCACTCAAAACTCAATTTGGAAAAGGAATTAAGACGGTGACATCCAGTATACTTCAAGAGTTGATCAGTAGTATACTATCCAGGTGACAGTGGGAAAGAATTTGCCTGCCAATGTAGGAGACATGAGGGACTGGGGGTCGATACCTGAGTTGGGGAGATCCCCTGGAGGAGAGCATGGCAACCCACTCTAGTATTGTTGGCTGGAGAATCCCATGGATTGAGGAGCCTGATGGGCTATAGTCCATCGGGTTGCAGAGAGTTAGACACAAAGTGACTTAGCATGCACACCCACATAGTGCCCAATAGATGCACACATCCTATTAATATGTTAGTGAATATTTTAAGAAAGAAATAAAATTCTCTTTCAGTTTATGCACATTTGTTTTTCAAATTGCTAGTACATTTTTGGGGAAATATTTATTTTTTAATTTAGCCTATTAAATAAGCAAAATGATTATTTCTTTTGGCCTATGGATGTCATGAAAAAAATTAGACCATAAGGGCATGATGGACAGAGAAAGTTTAAGAACTTTTGGATTAATAGTTAAGTAAAGGGCTTCCCTTGGTGGTCCAGTGGGTAAAGACACCACCTTGCAGTGCAAGGGGCGCTGGTTCCATCCCTGGCCTGGGAGGATCCCACGTGCCGCGGAGCGGCAGGACCGATGTGTCCAATTACCGAACCGGAGCTCTGGCGCGCGTGCGCCCAGAGCCGGTGCTCTGTGATGACAGTGGCCACCGCGATGGGAGGCCCACGGGAGCCAAAGAACAAAAGACGGATGAAAATGGAGAAATGAAAGACTAACAGAAGTGGCCCGTCCATCCCCTCCCTCCCCACCCCACCCTCCAAAAGAAAAAAAAAAAAAAAAAAAAAGGTTAAGTAAAGAGGGTTCTAATTTTCAGTAAAGACGCTTCTAATTGCTTGAGCCTGGGAAAATGTACAGATTCTATAATCGCACATGTAACTAATAAGTCTGGGAGACTTGAGTTTGGAACCAAATATCCTTTCATTTTGTGTTTGGATATGCTTTGGTCTCATGAACTGAGCAGCAGTTTCAACAAAGCTATATTTTTTACTTAAATTGATTCAAGTCTGTGATCATGAAATCTTATTCCTCTTAATTAAATAATCTTTCATAGATCATCAAAAGTGTATCTTTAAATAAGACAGCAATAAGCCCAATATATCTCACAGTTTTCTCTGTTTCCGGCTTTAATTATTGTAATTAGTAGTTCTTTCTTCCTTTTAATGTTACACAGCTGTAACGAGTAACCTTTAACCATTTTGATTATCTCTGTAAAAATTTAATGCATAATTGGAAGACTGCATTTATTAGATATGAAAAAAAAATAAACCCTGGTGAACCACTTAAAATAGGTTTTCCAGGAAAATTCAACTGAAACTTAAACTTGTGTGAGGCTAAATATTTCTATAAAATAGTCAGAGTTAAGTGTTGAGGTGTTAAATAAAGCTTATATTAAGTAAACCTTATTAAGGTGTAGGCCTAACAAAAGTTCTCCTGAAAATGAAATAATCCTAAATGGTATTTCAAGAAAAACATGAAAGAGGGGTGCATTTTATTAATTATTTTTAATTTTAAAAATGTAAACCCTTCTTTCCTAGAATCTGCACTTGAAACTGAAGCTGGGCTGACAAAAATCCGGAAATCCTCCAAAATTCACGGAAAGTCCCTGAAAAATTTCTGAGTCACTACTAACCTATCTGAACAGAGGCAAAAGGGATATAGTTGCTCACAATTTTCTCTCTCCAAACTGGGAGAACTACACAAAGAGAAAATGCAGATGTTATAACCACAGAGAGCTAATTTTCCTGACAATACATAGTAACTGAAAAGTACTGTGGAAAGAGAAAGTAACTATTCTGGAAGCCCCAGAGAAAATAGGAATACAAAACAAAAAAACTCGTTGAGAACTCCCAGTGAGATGCTCAGCTTCTATCATGTACTAATAAAAGCACTGCCAAAACCAACAGGTGCCCTAGACTATGATTATGGAAAACAGATTCTATAATCGCACATGTAACTAATAAGTCTGGGAGACTTGAGTTTGGAACCAAATATCCTTTCATTTTGTGTTTGGATATGCTTTGGTCTCATGAACTGAGCAGCAGTTTCAACAAAGCTATATTTTTTACTTAAATTGATTCAAGTCTGTGATCATGAAATCTTATTCCTCTTAATTAAATAATCTTTCATAGATCATCAAAAGTGTATCTTTAAATAAGACAGCAATAAGCCCAATATATCTCACAGTTTTCTCTGTTTCCGGCTTTAATTATTGTAATTAGTAGTTCTTTCTTCCTTTTAATGTTACACAGCTGTAACGAGTAACCTTTAACCATTTTGATTATCTCTGTAAAAATTTAATGCATAATTGGAAGACTGCATTTATTAGATATGAAAAAAAAATAAACCCTGGTGAACCACTTAAAATAGGTTTTCCAGGAAAATTCAACTGAAACTTAAACTTGTGTGAGGCTAAATATTTCTATAAAATAGTCAGAGTTAAGTGTTGAGGTGTTAAATAAAGCTTATATTAAGTAAACCTTATTAAGGTGTAGGCCTAACAAAAGTTCTCCTGAAAATGAAATAATCCTAAATGGTATTTCAAGAAAAACATGAAAGAGGGGTGCATTTTATTAATTTTTTTTAAATTTTTAAAAAATGTAAACCCTTCTTTCCTAGAATCTGCACTTGAAACTGAAGCTGGGCTGACAAAATCCGGAAATCCTCCAAAATTCACGGAAAGTCCCTGAAAAATTTCTGAGTCACTACTAACCTATCTGAACAGAGGCAAAAGGGATATAGTTGCTCACAATTTTCTCTCTCCAAACTGGGAGAACTACACAAAGAGAAAATGCAGATGTTATAACCACAGAGAGCTAATTTTCCTGACAATACATAGTAACTGAAAAGTACTGTGGAAAGAGAAAGTAACTATTCTGGAAGCCCCAGAGAAAATAGGAATACAAAACAAAAAAACTCGTTGAGAACTCCCAGTGAGATGCTCAGCTTCTATCATGTACTAATAAAAGCACTGCCAAAACCAACAGGTGCCCTAGGCTTTTTTGAAATTGTTATGATGGGTGAGGGAACTCATGTGATGCTGAAAAATGACAACAAACTCTAACGCGGGCATTGGCTAAACAATTCATGAATTTTGGGAAATTACTGCAACTTTAGGAGTATCCATCCATTGTGTTAGAATGAATACCCCTAAATATAAATGGAACATTTACACATTAGACAAACAAAAAAATCAAAAGACAAATCAAAGTCCAGTTCTCAAGAAGGGGTTTATGCCCTTGGACTCCAAATGGGTAGATTTAATACAATTTCCAGCCCTCAATTTTATTTTATTCCCATTGTGTTTGAAAGCATACAACTAAAAATAATTCACATTTGTTTTCCAGAGGACTAACTAGGTAGCTTAGCTACAGTATATCACTATAAACAAGAGCAAAGTTAATAAGAATGGCATGACAATTATGCAAATACACAAAAATTTTAACAAATGCCAAAAACTATTATGTGCAAAAATATACAAAAATTCAGTCTATAGGAAAATGTAATTCAAAGAATAAGCAAAAATAATAAAAACACTTTTTTTAAATAATGTGTTGTATGCTATAGAAATAAGATGCTTCAATTATGAAATGAAAAAAATAAGGAAAACAATTTGAGGATAACAAACTAACGTGCTGCTGCTGCTTAGTCACCTTGGTCAGGTCTACTCTGTGGGACACAATGAACTGCAGCCCCTCAGGCTCCTCTGTCCATGGAAGTCTCCAGGCAAGAACACTGGAGTGGGTTGCCATGCTCTCCTCCAGGGCATCTTCCTGACCCAGGGATAGAACCCAGGTCTCCTGCATTGCAGGCAGATTCTTCACCAATGAGCCATCAAGGAAGCCCCATGGACTGTAGCTCGTCAGTCTTCTCTGTCCATGGAATTTTCCAGGCAAGAATGCTGGAGTGGGTTGCCATTTCCTTCTCACAAACTAACATAACTACAGAAAATTACTTTTAAATATCATAAATAAGGCTGAAACCAGAATTTGACTGAAATATGGACAATGAATGCAAAGGGAAAAGGCGAGGAGTTTAGGAAATAACAATCAAAATGGAAGACAAAGGAAATGCAACTTAAAAATGATTCCTAACAAAAGAAAAAAGCTCAAAATTTTAAAAAGCAACACAATTTTGTTCAGCCTACCAATTTTTTAGAGTTTTTTTTTTTTTTTTTTTTGATACCAAGCAGCTGTGTCATCTCATGGTACATTTTTATTGTTCATGGTACTAAGAGAGTGAAGCAGAGAGCAGAAAAGAAACAAGAGGTGGGAGAGATGTCCCTAATGTAGAATCCTCATTCCTTCTCACTCCACTTGCTAGAGAAGTCCACTACACCTTCTCCTTTTTTCCTACTTGGTGGCGGTTGGTGGTTTAGTCTCTAAGACATGTCCAACTCTTGCAACCCCAGAACTGTAGCCCTCCAGGCTACTCTGTCCACATCTTAGTTAATGAACATCAGCACAAACTGACGTAAACCAAAACTTCACATTAAATATCAGTGCTTTGTTGTTGTTATTTTTCTCCCCCTCAGATTTAATGAGAGACAGTAGACATTTAGCTCTAAGTTCCAAGCATAAGATGTGTTGGTTGTATATACAAATGAATTTTGAAATGATTTCCATGATAGAGTTAGTCAACATCTCCATTGTCTCACATAATTATCTGTGTGTGTATGTGTGTGTGTGTGTGTGAGAGAGAGAGAGGTGAGTACACAAGATTTACACTCTTAGAAATTTTCAAGTATATAATACAGCTGTAGACACAATTCTTAATGTTAGATCACCTGAATTTATTAATCTTACTACTAGCAGCTTGTGTCCTTTAACATCTCCCCATTTCCTCTATTCCTCGGACCTAGTAACCATCATTTTACTCTCCATTTCTATGAATTTGGCTTTGTTTTTTAGATCCCATATGTAAGTGAGATCATACAATATTTACTTTTCTCTATCAGACTTTTTTCAATCAGCAAAATGCCCTTACAGTTAGTCTACATTGTGTCAAAAGACAGGACTTTATTCTTTTTTATGACTGAATAATATTCCATCATGCTTCCCTGGTGGTTCAGTGACTGAAATATGGACAATGAATGCAAAGGGAAAAGGCGAGGAGTTTAGGAAATAACAATCAAAATGGAAGACAAAGGAAATGCAACTTAAAAATGATTCCTAACAAAAGAAAAAAGCTCAAAATTTTAAAAAGCAACACAATTTTGTTCAGCCTACCAATTTTTTAGAGTTTTTTTTTTTTTTTTTTTTGATACCAAGCAGCTGTGTCATCTCATGGTACATTTTTATTGTTCATGGTACTAAGAGAGTGAAGCAGAGAGCAGAAAAGAAACAAGAGGTGGGAGAGATGTCCCTAATGTAGAATCCTCATTCCTTCTCACTCCACTTGCTAGAGAAGTCCACTACACCTTCTCCTTTTTTCCTACTTGGTGGCGGTTGGTGGTTTAGTCTCTAAGACATGTCCAACTCTTGCAACCCCAGAACTGTAGCCCTCCAGGCTACTCTGTCCACATCTTAGTTAATGAACATCAGCACAAACTGACGTAAACCAAAACTTCACATTAAATATCAGTGCTTTGTTGTTGTTATTTTTCTCCCCCTCAGATTTAATGAGAGACAGTAGACATTTAGCTCTAAGTTCCAAGCATAAGATGTGTTGGTTGTATATACAAATGAATTTTGAAATGATTTCCATGATAGAGTTAGTCAACATCTCCATTGTCTCACATAATTATCTGTGTGTGTATGTGTGTGTGTGTGTGTGAGAGAGAGAGAGGTGAGTACACAAGATTTACACTCTTAGAAATTTTCAAGTATATAATACAGCTGTAGACACAATTCTTAATGTTAGATCACCTGAATTTATTAATCTTACTACTAGCAGCTTGTGTCCTTTAACATCTCCCCATTTCCTCTATTCCTCGGACCTAGTAACCATCATTTTACTCTCCATTTCTATGAATTTGGCTTTGTTTTTTAGATCCCATATGTAAGTGAGATCATACAATATTTACTTTTCTCTATCAGACTTTTTTCAATCAGCAAAATGCCCTTACAGTTAGTCTACATTGTGTCAAAAGACAGGACTTTATTCTTTTTTATGACTGAATAATATTCCATCATGCTTCCCTGGTGGTTCAGTGATAAAGGATCTGCCTACCAATACAGGAGATGGGAATTTGATCCCTGGGTCAATATCAACCCACTGCAGTATTCTTGCTTGGGAAACCCCATGGATAGAGAAGCCTGGTGGGCTACAGTCAATGGGCTTGCAAGGAGATGGATATGACCTAGTGACTAAACAATAGCAACAAAATGTATTCCATTGTATGTTGAAAATGTGGCATATTGACAGAGAAGAAAAGGCCACATTTTTATTACACAATTCTTTGTTGGTCGACCCTTAAGATGTTTCTAAATCTTGACTTCATGAATAATTTTGCAGTTAACATAAGAGTTGTAGGTATGTCTCCAAGATAGTGGTTTTATTTTCTTCAAATATACACAAGAAGTAAGGGTTGTTGTATCAAATGTTATCTTTACTTTTCATTTTCTGAGAAACTTCCATATACCAATTTTCCATAGTGGTTATACTAATTCATATTCCCACCAATAGTGCATCCAAGGGTTCCTATTCTTCACATCCTTGGCAACACGTGTTTGGTTGTAATTTGGATAATAGCCATTCTAACAGGTGTGATATGATGCCCATTGTGGGTTTGACTTGTATTTGCCTGATAATTGGTGAGACTGAGCATATTCTCATGTACCTGTTGGCCACTGTATGTGTTCTTTGGAAAATACATTTTTTCAGGTCCTTTGACCATTTATTTTTATTTTATTTGTTTTTTTTAGAGAGTGTTTTAATTTTTTTTATTTTTATTTTACTTTTTACTTTTACAGAGTTATGTTGTTTACAGATATGTATGGTCCCAGATTAGTCATATGTATACCCCTGCTCTGCCAATTTTTAATTTGGATTGTTTTATTTTGTTTTGTTATTGAGTTGTATGAGTTCCTTCTGTATGTTTGATATTAATCTCTTATCTGATACATAGTTTGCAAATATTTCTGATTATTTTGTCTGCACATCTTCATAGTAAGCAAAAGTAAGATGCGTCCTATGTCTTTTTTCTTTATAACTCTCTTAATTTTGCAAACAGACTTCATAGTATTTAGTTTTTTTTTTTAAGATGTCCATAATACCATCGCTTCCTGGTGGTTCAGTGATAAAGGATCTGCCTACCAATACAGGAGATGGGAATTTGATCCCTGGGTCAATATCAACCCACTGCAGTATTCTTGCTTGGGAAACCCCATGGATAGAGAAGCCTGGTGGGCTACAGTCAATGGGCTTGCAAGGAGATGGATATGACCTAGTGACTAAACAATAGCAACAAAATGTATTCCATTGTATGTTGAAAATGTGGCATATTGACAGAGAAGAAAAGGCCACATTTTTATTACACAATTCTTTGTTGGTCGACCCTTAAGATGTTTCTAAATCTTGACTTCATGAATAATTTTGCAGTTAACATAAGAGTTGTAGGTATGTCTCCAAGATAGTGGTTTTATTTTCTTCAAATATACACAAGAAGTAAGGGTTGTTGTATCAAATGTTATCTTTACTTTTCATTTTCTGAGAAACTTCCATATACCAATTTTCCATAGTGGTTATACTAATTCATATTCCCACCAATAGTGCATCCAAGGGTTCCTATTCTTCACATCCTTGGCAACACGTGTTTGGTTGTAATTTGGATAATAGCCATTCTAACAGGTGTGATATGATGCCCATTGTGGTTTTTGACTTGTATTTGCCTGATAATTGGTGAGACTGAGCATATTCTCATGTACCTGTTGGCCACTGTATGTGTTCTTTGGAAAATACATTTTTTCAGGTCCTTTGACCATTTATTTTTATTTTATTTGTTTTTTTTAGAGAGTGTTTTAATTTTTTTTATTTTTATTTTACTTTTTACTTTTACAGAGTTATGTTGTTTACAGATATGTATGGTCCCAGATTAGTCATATGTATACCCCTGCTCTGCCAATTTTTAATTTGGATTGTTTTATTTTGTTTTGTTATTGAGTTGTATGAGTTCCTTCTGTATGTTTGATATTAATCTCTTATCTGATACATAGTTTGCAAATATTTCTGATTATTTTGTCTGCACATCTTCATAGTAAGCAAAAGTAAGATGCGTCCTATGTCTTTTTTCTTTATAACTCTCTTAATTTTCAAGCTCATATATTTGAATGTCTCATAGAAAAATTAATTCTGTATACCCGAATAAGCCTAAAGTAGGACTTAGATTAATAGAATCATTCCTTTCAAATCATTCATTCTTCTACATTTTTCTGTTAGTTAATCCAGAACAGTCATGCATATACTAAAATCAAACAACAAATACTGTCAGAACTGTTCACAAAATATGTTCTGATCCTAATCAATTCTAACTTCATCTTTCCTCATCTAGTCCCAAACTCTATTATCTCTCACAGGAAGACTGTATTTTCACTAATCTCTTATAACCTGTAGGCTATTCTCCGCACAGCATCCAGAGAGGTCCTTTACAATGGAAACAATCCACGACACTTCTCACTTAGAATCCTGTGGCTGTATTTTCTCATTACATTTAGAATGTAATGTTCTGTCATTGTTTCCCACTGATTATCTCTCTAATCTCATTTTGTACAGCTTTTTTGGCCACTTGGTCCTCTCTGTATGCAAGATATTCTCTAGGTTTAGAGTCCAAGTCTGTTGTTCATTATTATGTGGCTTTCTTTGTTGATATTTAGAAATTTTTATATATTCAGGTTACAAGACCTTTAACATCTATGTATTTTAAACAGCCTCCTCAACTGTCTGTCTTTTTTCCTTACCTTACTCTAGAGCAGCTGCGCCCCAGCATTTTTCACAGCTATAAATGTTCTCTACCCTCTCCTATATAATTTAGTCATTAGCACCTGGAATGTGGCTAGTACAACTGACAAAATAAGTTTGTAATTTTATTTAAATTTACTTAATTTAAAATTTAATAGCCATATGTGGCTATTGGTTATCACATTGGGCAGCTCAACAGGGCATGATCTGATTGCCAACAGTTCTTAATTTTAATATAGTTTATTTTCTCAAGCTTTATCTTCATATTTGGTGCTTTTATGTCTTATTTAAGAACTCTTTCTTTCGCCCATGATAATTTTATTTTCTAATATCATCTCCTAAAAGAGAGCTTTTTTTGCTTTTCACACTTAAGTATCTAATCAGACTGGAATTGATTTAGCAGATGTTGGAAGATCAGAGCCCGTTTTCTGTTTTTCATGCAGAAAGATGTCAATGTAGCCAGCACAGTTTATTGAAATAATAATTATTGTCTCACTGTTCTCTCGTATGATACTACATTGACCATAAATCAAAAATTCATTTGTGAATTAAAAATCATTTTTTACATCCCCAATTCTTTTTCATTGGTCTATTCATTTATTCTTCTCTGTACTTAATCTATACTAATATCACATGACTTAATTAGCAGGTTCATAATTATTGAAATTCAGTAGAGAAATTGCTCCTGCTTTGTTCTATTTTTTCAAGAGTGTCTTTGCTATTTTTGATCATTTGCGTTATCAGGCAAGATTTGTAAAGAGCATAGCCAGTTCATCAAAAATATCTATTGAGATTTTGCTTGGTAATATATTTAAGATGGAGATGACTTGGAGGGAAATTGATGTTTTTACAAGAGTTAACACTTCAAATCCACTTTTCACTGTGTGTCCTTCAATTTACTTAATTTTTACTTTATTCTTAAATTTACCTTTATAATTTTCTGTGTATAAGTCTAGCTGGGTATTCAATTGTTTAATTTGACTCTCAGTTTTCAATTTCAATCATAACCCTTGGTAAGATTATTAATTCTTCAAGGATAACATAGAAAACTCCAAAAAACTTGGCTTGTTAAAACAAGAGCAGTTTATTCTCTCAGAATTCTGGAGATCAGAAGGACAAAAGCAAAGTGTTGGCAGGACTAACGGAAGTCTCGGGAGATGATCCCTTCCTTGCCTTTTGCAATGTCTGGTGGTTACCAGTGTTCTTTGGCTTGTGGAAGTGTAACTTCAATCTCTGCATCTGTCTTTACGTGGCCTCCTTCCTTATGTCTCTCTGTGTCCTCTCCTCTTCTTAGGAGGACACCAGTGATTGGATTTAGGGCTCACCATAAATCTAGTGTACTATTATCTCAAGATCTTTAATTCACCTCCAAAGACTTTGCCAAATGAAGTGTCACTCTGAGATTTTAGGTGAACATGAATTTTGGAGGGACTCTGCCCTGGCACAGTTGTGTATAAAAATACAACTATTTTTAATATTGAAGTTTTACAGAAAATGAATGTACTTTATTGTTGAGGTTGTTGTATATTCTCTAACAAATCCGGGATCCCCTTCCAGATCTAATATACATCCCAAACTCCCATTTCTTTGCTTCTAGAATCTGATGTTTATGGATGGCATCAACTGGTCTCCTAGTCCCCATGCCTTTTGGGGAACCCACCTATGGGAGGCACTATCAGGAGAGAAGAGCAGGAGGAGATCCAGGCATGGGAATTTATATTTATTAAATCTTTTCTTCTGAGATGGCAGTAGAGAAATTGCTCCTGCTTTGTTCTATTTTTTCAAGAGTGTCTTTGCTATTTTTGATCATTTGCGTTATCAGGCAAGATTTGTAAAGAGCATAGCCAGTTCATCAAAAATATCTATTGAGATTTTGCTTGGTAATATATTTAAGATGGAGATGACTTGGAGGGAAATTGATGTTTTTACAAGAGTTAACACTTCAAATCCACTTTTCACTGTGTGTCCTTCAATTTACTTAATTTTTACTTTATTCTTAAATTTACCTTTATAATTTTCTGTGTATAAGTCTAGCTGGGTATTCAATTGTTTAATTTGACTCTCAGTTTTCAATTTCAATCATAACCCTTGGTAAGATTATTAATTCTTCAAGGATAACATAGAAAACTCCAAAAAACTTGGCTTGTTAAAACAAGAGCAGTTTATTCTCTCAGAATTCTGGAGATCAGAAGGACAAAAGCAAAGTGTTGGCAGGACTAACGGAAGTCTCGGGAGATGATCCCTTCCTTGCCTTTTGCAATGTCTGGTGGTTACCAGTGTTCTTTGGCTTGTGGAAGTGTAACTTCAATCTCTGCATCTGTCTTTACGTGGCCTCCTTCCTTATGTCTCTCTGTGTCCTCTCCTCTTCTTAGGAGGACACCAGTGATTGGATTTAGGGCTCACCATAAATCTAGTGTACTATTATCTCAAGATCTTTAATTCACCTCCAAAGACTTTGCCAAATGAAGTGTCACTCTGAGATTTTAGGTGAACATGAATTTTGGAGGGACTCTGCCCTGGCACAGTTGTGTATAAAAATACAACTATTTTTAATATTGAAGTTTTACAGAAAATGAATGTACTTTATTGTTGAGGTTGTTGTATATTCTCTAACAAATCCGGGATCCCCTTCCAGATCTAATATACATCCCAAACTCCCATTTCTTTGCTTCTAGAATCTGATGTTTATGGATGGCATCAACTGGTCTCCTAGTCCCCATGCCTTTTGGGGAACCCACCTATGGGAGGCACTATCAGGAGAGAGAAGAGCAGGAGGAGATCCAGGCATGGGAATTTATATTATACTCTCCCTCTGAAGACTATGGCTTAAACATAGCTATATTCCTTTACTTAAGGAAACAGATCCTGTGTAGTGGCCCTCCACTATAGCTGCAGTTCTCAAATACTAGTAGTATCTCCCATTCTTTGTCCCCTCCAGGTCAGGCTTCCAACTCTTGCCTCTCACTGCAAGTTTCACCATATCCTGGGAGTTTCTTTTAAAGTTGTTTGTAGTGATTCAGAAAGTTTTTTCCAATTTTGTTTTTTTTAATCTGAGAAAAGCATTTCATTATTATTCTTATGTTTTGATTCCTTCTGTAGTTGGTTCTGGATTTTCTTCTCTTTTTTTTTTTTCCTTTGTTGCTATTGTTATTGTTATTATTATCTTTTTAATTACACTTTTAATTTTTTTTATGTATTTCTAATTCTACTTTAGCTTTCTGCAGGGTTTTTTGTTGTTGTTGTTTTTTCATTTCTGAATTTCTGAGGAAGTTTCTTTATTAGACCTTTTTAGTCGCCACTTTTGAGTATGCGGATTCTTTCCTGCCAAGATCACAACTCTTGCTGTTCTCACCTACTTATCCTGATATTTTGTCTTTTGAATACTTTCACATTTTCAACATATAAATCTACATATAATGGCACTTTTACTTATTGTTGTTCATATCATATGATCTTTTTCATTTTTTGTGCCCTGTTGTGTTGGCTAAGGCTTGCGTCTAAATATGACAGAATTGATGAAGTGATTCTTGTTTTATTTTTAAATGCATCTTGTTCATTTATTTTTGGAAAAACTTGAAATATAAGTGATAAAGTATGTTGCTCATTCTTTAAATTTTGTTTGTTTGTTTTTTATGGGTATACTTTATAAAATTAAATTCTCTTTCCACAGACTTGCTAAAAGACTTTATCAAGATTTTTGTCTCTGAGGTGATCATGTGATTTTATCCCCTGATATTGATAATATAGTAAAATACATTGTAAGTGTTAAACGTACATTTTCTACTGCCTTTGAGTGATTTAGATTGACCTCAGCATGAACAGTTGGGTTTGCCTCCATCTGTTTTCGCACCCTCCAGCTGAATAATACAGGCTTGCCGTTTGGTAGTGGCAAAGTTCTGACAAAGCAGAAGCATGCCAGGACTCCTAAGGTCTCATCTGTTACCCAGTCACTTCTGCCAGCAGCAACCATTGATAAGAGCACAGAGAGAAAGAATACATTTCTTTAATTTGCTTTTCTATATTAAGAGCTTATGGGCTTCTGAGGTGACTCAGTGGTAAAGAAAATAAAATACAATTGCCAATGCAGGGCACACTGGTTCTATCCCTGGGTAGGGAAGATCCCCTGGAAAAGGAAACAGCAACCCACTCTACTATTCTTACCTGGAAAATTCCATGGACAGAGGAGCATGGCGGGCTACATTCCATAGGGTCACAGAAGAGTTAAAAATGACTTAATAACATTAAAAGCTTATACGAAGAATGGCTTCTCAGTAAAATCTGAAATTAATCAAGTTGCCATTGGCCTAATACTTGTGAAGAGCAATATTCTGCTTATATTTTGCTGATTCATAGTCAATCACATGGATCTCACAGTTTCAAGAGGGATAAATAGACTCTTGATGTGAGGAGCTAAGTTACAAAGTCACATTTCAACAGATGTGGGTAATAGAAAATTGGGCCCAGATTTTAACCAATTCATGAACAATTCTCATGTCTCCAGGAGATTTAATGCTAGGCCTTTGCAAGGATAAGGCCAATATATGTACAGAATGAGTTTGAAATAGAATTAGGTTAGCTCTGGCACTTTTACTTATTGTTGTTCATATTGATGGGGAAGTGATTCTTGTTTTATTTTTAAATGCATCTTGTTCATTTATTTTTGGAAAAACTTGAAATATAAGTGATAAAGTATGTTGCTCATTCTTTAAATTTTGTTTGTTTGTTTTTTATGGGTATACTTTATAAAATTAAATTCTCTTTCCACAGACTTGCTAAAAGACTTTATCAAGATTTTTGTCTCTGAGGTGATCATGTGATTTTATCCCCTGATATTGATAATATAGTAAAATACATTGTAAGTGTTAAACGTACATTTTCTACTGCCTTTGAGTGATTTAGATTGACCTCAGCATGAACAGTTGGGTTTGCCTCCATCTGTTTTCGCACCCTCCAGCTGAATAATACAGGCTTGCCGTTTGGTAGTGGCAAAGTTCTGACAAAGCAGAAGCATGCCAGGACTCCTAAGGTCTCATCTGTTACCCAGTCACTTCTGCCAGCAGCAACCATTGATAAGAGCACAGAGAGAAAGAATACATTTCTTTAATTTGCTTTTCTATATTAAGAGCTTATGGGCTTCTGAGGTGACTCAGTGGTAAAGAAAATAAAATACAATTGCCAATGCAGGGCACACTGGTTCTATCCCTGGGTAGGGAAGATCCCCTGGAAAAGGAAACAGCAACCCACTCTACTATTCTTACCTGGAAAATTCCATGGACAGAGGAGCATGGCGGGCTACATTCCATAGGGTCACAGAAGAGTTAAAAATGACTTAATAACATTAAAAGCTTATACGAAGAATGGCTTCTCAGTAAAATCTGAAATTAATCAAGTTGCCATTGGCCTAATACTTGTGAAGAGCAATATTCTGCTTATATTTTGCTGATTCATAGTCAATCACATGGATCTCACAGTTTCAAGAGGGATAAATAGACTCTTGATGTGAGGAGCTAAGTTACAAAGTCACATTTCAACAGATGTGGGTAATAGAAAATTGGGCCCAGATTTTAACCAATTCATGAACAATTCTCATGTCTCCAGGAGATTTAATGCTAGGCCTTTGCAAGGATAAGGCCAATATATGTACAGAATGAGTTTGAAATAGAATTAGGTAGTGAGCTCTGGTATCATACTGCCTGTATTCTGTTTCTGTTTCTGACACAAACTGAGCGTGTTTGAGAGTGATTCATCCTCTTTAAACTTGTTTGCTCCATCCTTTAAATGCAGCTGACTTGAAAATATACCACAGAAGTTTGCTTAGTTCAGATATATAAAACACTTAAAACAGTTCTGGACATACAGTATTTGGTAATTTTAGCAGTTATTATTGTGCAAGAAATGGGCTTCTCCTAAAAAGAAATGATACAAATGAACTTCTTTACAAAACAGAAAGAGACTCACAGACTTAGACAACAAACTTATAGTTGCAGAGGGAGGGAATGGTTGGGGACTTTGGGAAAGGCATGTGCACACTGCCATCTTTTAAATGGATAACCAATAAAAATCTATTCTATAGCACATGGAACTCTGCTCAATGTCATGTACTAACCTGGAGGGGAAGGATGGATACATGTATATGTATGCCTGAGCCCCTTCACTGTTCACCTGAAGCTATAAAAAATTGTTAATTGGTTATACCCCAATGTAAGTGTTTTTTGGGATTAAAAAGAAACAGGATCATAGACATTAGGTCAATATGATTAATTTGGCAACTTGGTAAATATGTCAATTTTATTAATTTGAAATAATCCTTGTGCCTATATAGCTCTTAATATAATACCTCAATTTAAAGAATAATATCTGTACCCTTTTCTTTTCCTTCTATTTGTATAGTACGGGCTACATTCCATAGGGTCACAGAAGTTAAAATGACTTAATAACATTAAAAGCTTATGAAGAATGGCTTCTCAGTAAAATCTGAAATTAATCAAGTTGCCATTGGCCTAATACTTGTGAAGAGCAATATTCTGCTTATATTTTGCTGATTCATAGTCAATCACATGGATCTCACAGTTTCAAGAGGGATAAATAGACTCTTGATGTGAGGAGCTAAGTTACAAAGTCACATTTCAACAGATGTGGGTAATAGAAAATTGGGCCCAGATTTTAACCAATTCATGAACAATTCTCATGTCTCCAGGAGATTTAATGCTAGGCCTTTGCAAGGATAAGGCCAATATATGTACAGAATGAGTTTGAAATAGAATTAGGTAGTGAGCTCTGGTATCATACTGCCTGTATTCTGTTTCTGTTTCTGACACAAACTGAGCGTGTTTGAGAGTGATTCATCCTCTTTAAACTTGTTTGCTCCATCCTTTAAATGCAGCTGACTTGAAAATATACCACAGAAGTTTGCTTAGTTCAGATATATAAAACACTTAAAACAGTTCTGGACATACAGTATTTGGTAATTTTAGCAGTTATTATTGTGCAAGAAATGGGCTTCTCCTAAAAAGAAATGATACAAATGAACTTCTTTACAAAACAGAAAGAGACTCACAGACTTAGACAACAAACTTATAGTTGCAGAGGGAGGGAATGGTTGGGGACTTTGGGAAAGGCATGTGCACACTGCCATCTTTTAAATGGATAACCAATAAAAATCTATTCTATAGCACATGGAACTCTGCTCAATGTCATGTACTAACCTGGAGGGGAAGGATGGATACATGTATATGTATGCCTGAGCCCCTTCACTGTTCACCTGAAGCTATAAAAAATTGTTAATTGGTTATACCCCAATGTAAGTGTTTTTGGTATTAAAAAAAGAAACAGGATCATAGACATTAGGTCAATATGATTAATTTGGCAACTTGGTAAATATGTCAATTTTATTAATTTGAAATAATCCTTGTGCCTATATAGCTCTTAATATAATACCTCAATTTAAAGAATAATATCTGTACCCTTTTCTTTTCCTTCTATTTGTATAGTATCCCTGGAGAATCTCAGTCAGCGCCATGGTTTATGCTGACTTATGCTAGTGATTCCAGTCTTGTAAACCAATCACCCACTAACAACTGCAGTCTATATCTTTAACTATGCTATTAAACTGCTTTTCATGGTGTAAAAAGATGTGCCTCTCTTGTCCGGCTTTCCATCCTCATCTCATGCCTCTCTCCCCTTGAACACTGTGCTTACAGTATCCTTTGCTATGGACCCCAAATTTTCTGAGCTAATCCTAATTTTTTAACTGATAGTTTTTTTTTTTTTTTTCCTCTTCTATCCTCTGCTCGATATTGTCTATTCAGAAGGACCTTTCTTGACTATTCATCTCAAGTAACCTCACCCTAACCCATGCCGGTGGGTTGACTTGACTGGATCATCCTGTTATTCTGTGGCTTTTATTTCCGTCTAAAATTTACTTCATGCGTTTGCTTGCTTATTATCTGTCTATTCTCAATATTTTGGAGGCACTTTTTGTTTGGTTTTATGTGTTTAATGGGGGGCAAGAATTTTTTTATAATTATTTTTGTTTTACTTTTACAGAGTTTTGTTGTTTGCAGCTACACATAGACCTAAATCAAAGACACTTTATTCTTAAGACTAAACTTTTAGGACTTTGACAGTATCTCAAACAAAGGAACTTTACAAATATTCTTTGAGCTGTTTCTATTAAAAAGTAATGTAAAATAACTTGAACATTGCATCCAAAATGTCTCCAAAATGTAGGACCTATGGTTCAAGAGAATATCGATAATACATATTTGGAAAATAAATACTCCAGTGAATCTATCTACATACTAATTTTTATTTGTTGTTTAGTCACTGAGTCACGTCTGATTGTTTTGCAACACCATGGACGGTAGCCCGCCAGGCTCCTCTATCCATGGGATTTCCCAAACAAGAATACTAGAGTGGGTAGCTGTTAGTCAGTATTTAAACAAGCCATCATAACTATAGCACTGCAAAGTCATGTTTGAAACATGATTAGCATAATACTACTAATATAAATATTGTTTTGCCAATATGAGAAAAGTCTTTAGAATTATATTTATATATGTGTTTGATAATGTATTTTTTGTATATCAATCTTTAAAGTTCACAGGGAAATGACAAGAAAAATGCCAAACAGCTAACTAATTTTAAGTGTTTTCTGTTGATGTGCTTACAGCTCTGATGAAGCAACACAGAGATATATTTAATTCCCACTGTTTATTCTGCTAAATTGGTGGTACTCTGCATGAAAATGACCGTGTTTCTTTCAAAATCACCTAACAAACATTTTCTTCAAGTGTTTTAACAAACCATGACAAAGTTAATCTCTTATAACTAATTAACATTAAAGGAATGCAAAAATATTGGCTAGTAAAAAATGAAAATTTGATCTTCTAAATGAATACATTATTTCTTCATCATAATGAATTTATGTTTTTTTGAGATATAGTTGATGTATAATATGATGTTAATTTCAAACAATTGATTTGACATTGGCGTGCATTATGAAACAATCACCACAATAAGTCTGGATATCTCTGTCCCCATACAAAGTTACTATAATATTACTGAACATATTCCTTATGCTGTATACTGCATCCTTAAGGAATACTTACTTGAAAACTGGAAGGGTGTATCTCTTAATTCACCTCCCCTATTTTGCTCCCCCTTCCCTCTGGCAACCACTTGTTTGTTATCTGAATCTGAATCTGTTGTGATTTTGAGTTTGTTTGCATTTTTTGCTTTTTTGCTTGTTTGTTTGTTTGTTTCACTCATCTTTTGCTTTCTTACTTGTGATTTGATGACTACCCTAAATGTAATGTTTTGAATTTCTTTGTGTGTGTATCTGTTATAGGTTTTTGATTTGTCATTATCATGTACAAAGACATATATATATATGTATATATGTGATTGTTATACACTGATGATCTCAAGATCAAGTACATTTCTACAGCTGTACATTTTTACTCCCCCACCATAGTTAATATTTCTGATATTATTTTATATCTTTTTCCACCAGCCTTACATCTTTTTATTTGTTCATACGTGTACTTACTGTAAATAAAGATACCTTTCTACTAGCTTTAAAGCAGCTGAGGGCTTCCCTGGTGGTCCAGTGGGTAAGGACACCATCTTGCAGTGCAAGGGGCACCGGTTCGATCCCTGGCCTGGGACAATCCCACATGCTGCGAAGCATCTGGACCGATGTGTCCAATTACAGAGCTGGAGCTCTGGAGCACATGCGCCTAGAGCCGGTGCTCTGCAACGAGGGAGGCCACTGCGATGGGAGACCCACAGAGGCCAAAGAACAAAGATGTATGAAAGTAAATAAATGAAAGACCAATAGAAGTGGCCAAATAAATAAATATTTTTTAAAAAAGCAGTTGATTTACTGTTTTTACTGTATGTTTAACTTTACCAGTGAGAATTTCATGAAAAGTTAATCTCTTATAACTAATTAACATAAGGAATGCTATGTAGTAAAAATGAAAATTTGATCTTCTAAATGAATACATTATTTCTTCATCATAATGAATTTATGTTTTTTTGAGATATAGTTGATGTATAATATGATGTTAATTTCAAACAATTGATTTGACATTGGCGTGCATTATGAAACAATCACCACAATAAGTCTGGATATCTCTGTCCCCATACAAAGTTACTATAATATTACTGAACATATTCCTTATGCTGTATACTGCATCCTTAAGGAATACTTACTTGAAAACTGGAAGGGTGTATCTCTTAATTCACCTCCCCTATTTTGCTCCCCCTTCCCTCTGGCAACCACTTGTTTGTTATCTGAATCTGAATCTGTTGTGATTTTGAGTTTGTTTGCATTTTTTGCTTTTTTGCTTGTTTGTTTGTTTGTTTCACTCATCTTTTGCTTTCTTACTTGTGATTTGATGACTACCCTAAATGTAATGTTTTGAATTTCTTTGTGTGTGTATCTGTTATAGGTTTTTGATTTGTCATTATCATGTACAAAGACATATATATATATGTATATATGTGATTGTTATACACTGATGATCTCAAGATCAAGTACATTTCTACAGCTGTACATTTTTACTCCCCCACCATAGTTAATATTTCTGATATTATTTTATATCTTTTTCCACCAGCCTTACATCTTTTTATTTGTTCATACGTGTACTTACTGTAAATAAAGATACCTTTCTACTAGCTTTAAAGCAGCTGAGGGCTTCCCTGGTGGTCCAGTGGGTAAGGACACCATCTTGCAGTGCAAGGGGCACCGGTTCGATCCCTGGCCTGGGACAATCCCACATGCTGCGAAGCATCTGGACCGATGTGTCCAATTACAGAGCTGGAGCTCTGGAGCACATGCGCCTAGAGCCGGTGCTCTGCAACGAGGGAGGCCACTGCGATGGGAGACCCACAGAGGCCAAAGAACAAAGATGTATGAAAGTAAATAAATGAAAGACCAATAGAAGTGGCCAAATAAATAAATATTTTTTAAAAAAGCAGTTGATTTACTGTTTTTACTGTATGTTTAACTTTACCAGTGAGAATTTTACTTTCACATGTCTTTTCTTTCTGCTTAGAGAATTCCTGTTAATATTTCTTGTAAGGTTGTTTAAGTGGGGCTGAAATCTTTCAGTATTTGCTTGTCTGTGAAACTTGATCTCTTCTTCAAATCTCAGTGATAAAGGTGCTTTCCTTTCATCACTTTGAATATATTGTTCCTCTCCCTCTGACCTGAAAAGTTGCTGCTGAAAACTCTGCTGGTAGTCTCATGTGAGTTCCCTTGTATGCAACTATTTATTTATTTATTTATTTTTGTGGTGGTGGTATTGCAGTAGAATGAGCTCTCAAAATGGTGTCCCCAAGCCTCCTCATCTCCAAAGGGGGTCCCAGTTGTCCCCTGCCTCTTTGGCAGACTCTCTAAGATCAGGAAGAGGGTCTGAGCCTGATTCCTTTCAAACTACTGCCTCTACACGGGGCCTTGAATCATGTGATATTTAGTGTGTGCCCTTTAATAGTGGAGTCTCTTGTTTCTTACAGCTCTCTGGCTATCCTAAACATAAGCCCCTCTGATTTTCAAAGTTGGACATTCTGGGGACTCTTCCTCCCCGTGAAGGACCTCTGGGCTGGGTAGACCCAGCTTGATGTGGGGCTCAGATCTCTCCTTTGTGAAGACCTCTGTAAGTGTGATTATCATCTCATTTGTGTGTTGCCTAACCATGGGTGTGGGTCCTGACTATATTGTTTCTCTGCCCCTCCTACCCATCTTGTGGTTCCTCCAAGTCCTTATCTGTGGAAAATATTTTCTACTGGTATTCAGGTCATCTCATAACTAGTTTCTCTATAAGTAATTGTAATTTTTGTTTGAGAACCTCTTGGCCACAGCCCCGAAGTTGTTTTTAAAAATTACATTCCTAAAGACTTCAAATGTTCACTGTTTTTAATCATACTGAAACTTAGTTGATAAGTATAAAATGCAAAAGAATGTATCTAGATATTTGAATTAGGCTATATGATAAAAATTAATTTATATTTCCAATATGCTCCAGTCAAATTCAATATTGTTCAAATAAAGTTTGTTGGGAATATTGTTTGCATCTTATTTTTGGTTAATGAAAATAATGTGCTATTATAGCATGCTGAAATAAAATATAGATATATATATATATACATACATATATATATATATATATACACACAGACATACATAAAGTGTTTACAAATATACTGACAAATATTTGATTGGAAAGATTTCCTTTATAAGCCTCCAAATGAGAAGATACTAGGTTCTTTTTGAAATGTGTATACCATCCTTTTCTAATTACTAGCATAGCTGTTTTTGCCTACTTGGCTAAAATCATAAATCCTGTCTTGGGCAACCATCTTTAGAAGTGTTTACTCATGTTTCAGGTAAATAGGTAATGAAACTTATGGATGCTTATAAATATATGTAGCTCATTAACAAAAGCAATTATGAGATTTAACAAGAAATATTTCTATTTTTAAAATATTTTACTTGTAATGGACAAAACATGTGTGACATTTTATAATGTATATAATGATGCTGAGGAAACTAGTTATAAGGAAAAGTTGAATTTTTAGTTATAAATTTATATATAAAGAGCTCTGAATAAACTATAAAAAAAAAATCAACAAACACTTCTCAGGACTAATCATAAGAAAATAGGAGCACATGTTGCCAATAATAGGTTTAGGAAACTGTAGAATACTATAAATTATTTAGAATTTTAAAAGATTATGAGGATATATTATGGATAAGTTATATCAACATATATGTGACTTTAAATTAAATACAAACTTATAAATACAAGCTCCAAGTAAACACAGTTTATCAAACTTGGCACAGGAAACAGAAAAAACAAATTTTTCTCTGCCCTCCTACCCATCTTGTGGTTCCTCCAAGTCCTTATCTGTGGAAAATATTTTCTACTGGTATTCAGGTCATCTCATAACTAGTTTCTCTATAAGTAATTGTAATTTTTGTTTGAGAACCTCTTGGCCACAGCCCCGAAGTTGTTTTTAAAAATTACATTCCTAAAGACTTCAAATGTTCACTGTTTTTAATCATACTGAAACTTAGTTGATAAGTATAAAATGCAAAAGAATGTATCTAGATATTTGAATTAGGCTATATGATAAAAATTAATTTATATTTCCAATATGCTCCAGTCAAATTCAATATTGTTCAAATAAAGTTTGTTGGGAATATTGTTTGCATCTTATTTTTGGTTAATGAAAATAATGTGCTATTATAGCATGCTGAAATAATATATATATATGTATATATATACATACATATATATATATATATATACACACAGACATACATAAAGTGTTTACAAATATACTGACAAATATTTGATTGGAAAGATTTCCTTTATAAGCCTCCAAATGAGAAGATACTAGGTTCTTTTTGAAATGTGTATACCATCCTTTTCTAATTACTAGCATAGCTGTTTTTGCCTACTTGGCTAAAATCATAAATCCTGTCTTGGGCAACCATCTTTAGAAGTGTTTACTCATGTTTCAGGTAAATAGGTAATGAAACTTATGGATGCTTATAAATATATGTAGCTCATTAACAAAAGCAATTATGAGATTTAACAAGAAATATTTCTATTTTTAAAATATTTTACTTGTAATGGACAAAACATGTGTGACATTTTATAATGTATATAATGATGCTGAGGAAACTAGTTATAAGGAAAAGTTGAATTTTTAGTTATAAATTTATATATAAAGAGCTCTGAATAAACTATAAAAAAAAAATCAACAAACACTTCTCAGGACTAATCATAAGAAAATAGGAGCACATGTTGCCAATAATAGGTTTAGGAAACTGTAGAATACTATAAATTATTTAGAATTTTAAAAGATTATGAGGATATATTATGGATAAGTTATATCAACATATATGTGACTTTAAATTAAATACAAACTTATAAATACAAGCTCCAAGTAAACACAGTTTATCAAACTTGGCACAGGAAACAGAAAAAACAAATTTTTCTACAGCTATTAAGGGAATTGAATCTGTAATCCAAATCTCCTCAATGAAATCTCTTGATCCAGATAACTTCACTGGCTGGCTAGAAGGTCAGTTAAAATCAACTTGTTTATATAAATTTGTGTCAGTTTATCTTTATAGCAAAAAGATTTAGAATATGCCTTTTCATATATAGATACAATCGATCAATCAGCATCAGATACCTAGAACTGAATCTAAGAAAAGTAACTTATAAAAATGTAAATATACCTAAAACATGAGACTGTGTTACATGATAAAACATTTATAGAAATCATAGCATTCATTCTTCTTCAGTCACCTGCCCACCTCACGTTTCTGCATATTATTGCATAACCCCACAGAATACCTCCTAATATAGATCCTTCAGTCCCAGCTAATCCAGACATAAACTACTAAACTTTCCAAAAACTTACAAGGCAAATTTATTCTAAAATGTAGATAGGATTGCAAAAATCCTTAGTAAACAAATGATAAGTATAAAATAAGGAAAACTTTAGATGACTCAACTAACTTTTCAGAAATACTATATACCTTTAATTATCAAGATGTTGTAGTATTGTCATAAGAGTTGATAAATATATCAGAGGAGCAGAATAGAGAGTCCATAAATGAATAAATATATTGTAATCATTTCTGAACAAAAGTACCAAAGCAATTTAATGCCAAAACATAGATTTTCAACAAATGTAGCTGCAACAACTGGATATATTCAAGGAAAGAAAATAGATTTGAACATTATGTAATTACTTTGAATGTAAATGGACTAAATGCTCCAACCAAATGACACAGGCTGGCTGAATGGATCCAGAAACATGACCCATATATATGCTGTTTACAAGAGACCCACTTCAGGCCTAGAGACATTCATAGACTGAAAGTGAGAGGCTAGAAAAAGATATTCCATGCAAATGGAAGTCAAAAGAAAGCTGGAGTAGCAATCCTCATATCAGACAAAATTTTAAAGTAAAGAAGATTCTAAGAGACAAGGCGGGTCACTACACCATGATTAAAGGATCTATCCAAGAGCAAGACATAACAGTCATGAATATCTACACACCCAACACAGGGACACCTCAATACATAAAACAGACACTTTCAGACATAAAAGACGAGATCAACAATAACACAATAATAGTAGCAGACTTTAACACTCCTTTCACACCAATGGACAGATCATCCAAACAGAAAATTAATAAAAACACAAGCATTAAATGCCACACTAGAAAAGATGGACCTCATCGATATCTTTAGGACGTTCCATCCAAAAGCAGAAGAATACACTTTCTTCTCAAGTGCTCACAGAACATTCTCCAGGATAGACCACATCTTGGGCCACAAATCTAACCTAAGTCAATTCAAGAAAACTGAAATTATATCAACCATCTTCTCGGACCACAACGCAATGAGACTAGAGATCAACTACAGGGAAAAAACCCCCTAAAAACACAAGCACATGGAGATTAAAGAACACATACCTAAAAAACCAACTGATTACTGAGGAAATCAAAGGAGAAATTTAAAAATTCCTAGAAGAAAATGACAAGAACATACGACTGTGCAAAACCTATGGGATACCGCAAAAGCAGTTCTAAGAGGGAAATTTATAGCAATACAATCCTATCTGAAGAAACTAGGAAAATATAAAACAGATGACCTAACCCTCCACTTAAAACAACTGGAGCGAGAAGAACAAAAACATCCCAAAGCCAGCAGAAGACAAGAAATTATAAAGACTAGAGCAGAAATAATGGAGAAAGAAATGAAAGAAACTATAGTACGGATAAATAAAACAAAAAGCTGGTTCTTTGAAAAGATAAACAAAATTGACAAGCCCCTGGCCAGACTCATCAAGAGAAAGAGAGAGAAGAACCAGATCAATAAAATCAAAAACGAAAAAGGAGAGATTACAACAGATCATGCAGAAATCCAAAGGATTCTAAAAGATATTCCATGCAAATGGAAGTCAAAAGAAAGCTGGAGTAGCAATCCTCATATCAGACAAAATTTTAAAGTAAAGAAGATTCTAAGAGACAAGGCGGGTCACTACACCATGATTAAAGGATCTATCCAAGAGCAAGACATAACAGTCATGAATATCTACACACCCAACACAGGGACACCTCAATACATAAAACAGACACTTTCAGACATAAAAGACGAGATCAACAATAACACAATAATAGTAGCAGACTTTAACACTCCTTTCACACCAATGGACAGATCATCCAAACAGAAAATTAATAAAGAAACACAAGCATTAAATGCCACACTAGAAAAGATGGACCTCATCGATATCTTTAGGACGTTCCATCCAAAAGCAGAAGAATACACTTTCTTCTCAAGTGCTCACAGAACATTCTCCAGGATAGACCACATCTTGGGCCACAAATCTAACCTAAGTCAATTCAAGAAAACTGAAATTATATCAACCATCTTCTCGGACCACAACGCAATGAGACTAGAGATCAACTACAGGGAAAAAACCCCCTAAAAACACAAGCACATGGAGATTAAAGAACACATACCTAAAAAACCAACTGATTACTGAGGAAATCAAAGGAGAAATTTAAAAATTCCTAGAAGAAAATGACAAGAACATACGACTGTGCAAAACCTATGGGATACCGCAAAAGCAGTTCTAAGAGGGAAATTTATAGCAATACAATCCTATCTGAAGAAACTAGGAAAATATAAAACAGATGACCTAACCCTCCACTTAAAACAACTGGAGCGAGAAGAACAAAAACATCCCAAAGCCAGCAGAAGACAAGAAATTATAAAGACTAGAGCAGAAATAATGGAGAAAGAAATGAAAGAAACTATAGTACGGATAAATAAAACAAAAAGCTGGTTCTTTGAAAAGATAAACAAAATTGACAAGCCCCTGGCCAGACTCATCAAGAGAAAGAGAGAGAAGAACCAGATCAATAAAATCAAAAACGAAAAAGGAGAGATTACAACAGATCATGCAGAAATCCAAAGGATTCTAAGGGACTATTATGAGCAGCTCTATGGCAACAAACTGGACAACCTGGAAGAAATGGACAGTTTCTTAGAGAAGATTAATCTCCCAAGACTCAACCAGGAAAAAACAGAAACTCTGAACAACCCAATCAGAATCTCAGAAATCGAACTGGTGATTAAAAATCTACCCCAAAATAAAAGCCCAGGGCCAGATGGCTTCACAGCCGAATTCTACCAAACATTTAAAGAAGAGCTAATGCCTGTCCTTCTAAAACTCTTCCAAAAAATTGCACAGGAAGGAACACTTCCAAACACATTCTACGAGGCCACCATCACCCTGATACCCAAACCAGGCAAAGACAAAATAAAAAAGGAAAATTACAGACCAATTTCTCTGATGAACCCAGATGCCAAGATTCTCAACAAAATCCTAGCAAACAGCATTCAACAACACATCAAAAAACTCATACATCATGATCAAGTTGGGTTCATCCCAGGCATGAAAGGATTCTTCAATATCTGCAAATCAACAATGTGATGCACCATATCAACAAATTGAGAGAGAAAAATCACATGATCATCACAATAGATGCAGAAAAAGCCTTCGACAAAGTACAACATCCATTTATGATAAAAACTCTTCAGAAAATGGGTATAGAAGGAACCTATCTCAACACACTAACATACATATATGAAAAGCCCACAGCAAACATTATCCTCAACGGTGAAAACTGAAAGCATTCCCTCTAAGATCAGGAACAAGACAGGGTGCCCATTGCATTCAAAAGCAGTTCTAAGAGGAAATTTATAGCAATACAATCCTATCTGAAGAAACTAGGAAAATATAAAACAGATGACCTAACCCTCCACTTAAAACAACTGGAGCGAGAAGAACAAAAACATCCCAAAGCCAGCAGAAGACAAGAAATTATAAAGACTAGAGCAGAAATAATGGAGAAAGAAATGAAAGAAACTATAGTACGGATAAATAAAACAAAAAGCTGGTTCTTTGAAAAGATAAACAAAATTGACAAGCCCCTGGCCAGACTCATCAAGAGAAAGAGAGAGAAGAACCAGATCAATAAAATCAAAAACGAAAAAGGAGAGATTACAACAGATCATGCAGAAATCCAAAGGATTCTAAGGGACTATTATGAGCAGCTCTATGGCAACAAACTGGACAACCTGGAAGAAATGGACAGTTTCTTAGAGAAGATTAATCTCCCAAGACTCAACCAGGAAAAAACAGAAACTCTGAACAACCCAATCAGAATCTCAGAAATCGAACTGGTGATTAAAAATCTACCCCAAAATAAAAGCCCAGGGCCAGATGGCTTCACAGCCGAATTCTACCAAACATTTAAAGAAGAGCTAATGCCTGTCCTTCTAAAACTCTTCCAAAAAATTGCACAGGAAGGAACACTTCCAAACACATTCTACGAGGCCACCATCACCCTGATACCCAAACCAGGCAAAGACAAAATAAAAAAGGAAAATTACAGACCAATTTCTCTGATGAACCCAGATGCCAAGATTCTCAACAAAATCCTAGCAAACAGCATTCAACAACACATCAAAAAACTCATACATCATGATCAAGTTGGGTTCATCCCAGGCATGAAAGGATTCTTCAATATCTGCAAATCAACAATGTGATGCACCATATCAACAAATTGAGAGACAAAAATCACATGATCATCACAATAGATGCAGAAAAAGCCTTCGACAAAGTACAACATCCATTTATGATAAAAACTCTTCAGAAAATGGGTATAGAAGGAACCTATCTCAACACACTAACATACATATATGAAAAGCCCACAGCAAACATTATCCTCAACGGTGAAAAACTGAAAGCATTCCCTCTAAGATCAGGAACAAGACAGGGGTGCCCACTTTCACCACTGCTATTCAACATAGTCCTGGAAGTGCTAGCAATAGCAATAAGAGAAGAGAAAGAAATCAAAGGAATCCAGATTGGAAAGGAAGAAGTCAAGCTCTCTCTTTTTGCAGACAACATGATATTATACATAGAAAATCCCAAAGACACTATTACAAAGCTACTATACATAAATGAAAAATCAGAAAACGAAATCAAAGAGGCAATCCCCTTCATCATTGCAACCAAAAGAATCAAATATCTAGGAATAAACCTACCCAAAGAAACAAAAAATTGTACACAGAAAATTACAAGACACTCATGAGAGACAATAAAGAAGACTTAAACAGATGGAGAGATATTCCATGTTCCTGGGTCGGAAGAATCAATATTGTGAAAATGACCATACTACCAAATATCATCTACAGATTCAATGCAATACCTATTCAACTACCATTGACATTTTTCACAGAACTAGACCAAAGAATCACACAGTTCATATGGAAACACAAAAGACCTCGAATAGCCAAAGCAATTCTGAGAAAGAAAAACGGAGCTGGAGGAATCAGTCTCCCTAACTTCAGACTCTACTACAAAGAAACAGTCATCAAGACAGTATGGTACTGGCACAAAAAACAGAACTATAGATCAATGGAACAAGATCGAGAACCCAGAGATAAACCCATGCACCTATGGGTACCTTATTTTTGATAAAGGAGGCGAAACTATAAAATGGGACAAAGACAGCCTCTTCAACAAGTGGTGCTGGGAAAATTGGACAGCTACATGCAAAAAAAAAAAAAAAAAAAAAATTGAAGTTGGAACATTCCCTGACACCATACACAAAGATCAACTCAAAATGGATTAAAGACCTAAATGGAAGACCAGAAACCCTAAAACTCTTAGAGGAGAATATAGGCAAAACCCTTAAGGACATCAATCAAAGCAAGATCTTCACTGACCCACCTACTAAAACAGTGGAATTGAAAAGAAAAATGAACATGTGGGACCTCATGGAACTTAAAAGCTTTTGTACAGCAAAAGAAATTACAAAAAAGTTGAACAGACACCCCTCAGAGTGGTATAAACTCATAGCAAATGAAACAACAGACAAAGAATTCATCTCCAAAATCTACAAGCAACTCAGACAACTCTGCACAGGAAAAACAAACAACCCAATTTAAAAATGGGAAAAAAGATCTAAAGAGACGCCTCTCCAAAGAGGACATACAGATGGCCCAAAAGCACATGAAACAATGCTCAACCTCGCTTATTATTAGAGAAATGCAAATTAAAACTACAATGAGATATCACCTCACACCCGTCAGAATGGCCATCTTCAAAAAATCTGCAGACAATAAATGCTGGAGAGGTTGCGGAGAAAATGGAACCCTCTTGCTTTGCTGGTGGGAATGTAAATTGATACAGCCTCTATGGAAGACAGTATGGAGATTCCTTAAAAAACTAAAAATAGAAGCACCCTATGACCCAGCAATCCCACTACTAGGCCTATATCCTGATGAAATCAAAACTGAAAGAAGCACCTGTACACCAATGTTCATTGCAGCTCCCTATACAATAGCCAGAACATGGAAGCAACCTAGATGCCCATCGACAAATGAATGGATCCAGAAGCCCTGGTACATCTATACAATGGAATACTACTCAGCTGTTAAAAGAAATGCCGAAGACTCAGTCCTAATGAAGTAGCTGGCTGTAGAACCTATCATAAAAAGTGAAGTAAGTCAAAAAGAGAAAGACAAATACAGTATACTAACACACACATATGGAATCTAGTAGGACGGTCTTGATAACACACGCAGGGAACTCATGGACAAACAGACAAAACATAGACATAGGGACATTGTAGGGAAGAAATAGGGAGAGGGAGGCATGGAGGGAGTAACATGGAAACCTACACTGTTATGTGTGGAAAAGATAGCTAGTGTCATTGTGCTAAGGGAATAGGAGTGCTCACAATGGCATGGGGTGATGGTCCAGAGGGGTGGGATGTGGGGAACTGGGGGGGTGGGGACCAGGGATATGTATTTGACTGATCTGGGGACATACATGTCTGTGAACAACAAAACTCTGTAAAACCTTTAAAATAAAGAATTTTTTAAAAAAGAAAAAGAATGCATGTATGTGTATAACTGAGTCACTTTGCTGTACACCAGAAACTAATACAGCACTGTAAATTAACTATACAATAATGAAAATTTCAATTAAAATAACAGAATCTTCTTTATAACATTATTTGATATTTTTGCAGCAATTCTGTGGATTATGTACTATTATTTATTCCCAGTATCAACAACTACACCTCAGAAGGTTTGAATAAATTAAATATATATTTTAATCAAAATGTTAACTCAGATCTAGTTTTGACCTAATTTGTGCATAGTCTATGACAAAGTATAGCTCTGCTTATTGCCTTATTGCTCTTTTTATTTTATTTAAAAAACCTAAATATCCTGAAAACCCCTTCTGTTTGATAGCAACTCAGAGTATCAGAGATTTTTGTCTTACAAATTTGTCTAAACCTGGTGTAGGCATTCAAAACAAAATTTTTAAAATAAATAAATGAGTTCAGAGAAAGTTATGATTGGATTGCCATTCATTTTTCTTTGAAGAAATAAATATAATTGTCTGTCATACAGTTGAGTAGAGGATGATGAAAACAATCCCACTACTAGGCCTATATCCTGATGAAATCAAAACTGAAAGAAGCCTGTACACCAATGTTCATTGCCGCCCTCTATACAATAGCCAGAACATGGAAGCAACCTAGATGCCCATCGACAAATGAATGGATCCAGAAGCCCTGGTACATCTATACAATGGAATACTACTCAGCTGTTAAAAGAAATGCCGAAGACTCAGTCCTAATGAAGTAGCTGGCTGTAGAACCTATCATAAAAAGTGAAGTAAGTCAAAAAGAGAAAGACAAATACAGTATACTAACACACACATATGGAATCTAGTAGGACGGTCTTGATAACACACGCAGGGAACTCATGGACAAACAGACAAAACATAGACATAGGGACATTGTAGGGAAGAAATAGGGAGAGGGAGGCATGGAGGGAGTAACATGGAAACCTACACTGTTATGTGTGGAAAAGATAGCTAGTGTCATTGTGCTAAGGGAATAGGAGTGCTCACAATGGCATGGGGTGATGGTCCAGAGGGGTGGGATGTGGGGAACTGGGGGGGTGGGGACCAGGGATATGTATTTGACTGATCTGGGGACATACATGTCTGTGAACAACAAAACTCTGTAAAACCTTTAAAATAAAGAATTTTTTAAAAAAGAAAAAGAATGCATGTATGTGTATAACTGAGTCACTTTGCTGTACACCAGAAACTAATACAGCACTGTAAATTAACTATACAATAATGAAAATTTCAATTAAAATAACAGAATCTTCTTTATAACATTATTTGATATTTTTGCAGCAATTCTGTGGATTATGTACTATTATTTATTCCCAGTATCAACAACTACACCTCAGAAGGTTTGAATAAATTAAATATATATTTTAATCAAAATGTTAACTCAGATCTAGTTTTGACCTAATTTGTGCATAGTCTATGACAAAGTATAGCTCTGCTTATTGCCTTATTGCTCTTTTTATTTTATTTAAAAAACCTAAATATCCTGAAAACCCCTTCTGTTTGATAGCAACTCAGAGTATCAGAGATTTTTGTCTTACAAATTTGTCTAAACCTGGTGTAGGCATTCAAAACAAAATTTTTAAAATAAATAAATGAGTTCAGAGAAAGTTATGATTGGATTGCCATTCATTTTTCTTTGAAGAAATAAATATAATTGTCTGTCATACAGTTGAGTAGAGGGATGATGAAAACAATCACATGAACTGAAAATACAATTCCCTTTCTACAGTATCATTAGGGCTAGATTGTTTCATTGTTTTTAAGCTTTTTTAATATAGGGATATTCTATCAATAAGAGCAATTGTAATAAGTAGTGGAATAATTCATTTCTTATTTCTTGAATAAACTTTCAACACAGTCTATTCTATTTAATTTTTTTATTTTTTAATTTTTTTTTGTTTGGCCACTTCTATTGGTCTTTCATCATCCATCTTTGTTCTTTCGACTGGTGTGGGCCTCCCACTGCAGTGGCCTCTCTCGCTGCAGAGCACTGGCTCCGGGCACATGTGCTCCAGAGCTCTGGCTCGGTCATTGGACACATCGGTCCAGCCGCTCCACAGCATGGGGGATCTTCCCTGGCCAGGGATCGAACCGGCGCCTCTTGGACTACAAGGCAGTGTCGTTACCCACTGGACCACCAGGGAAGCCCTATTTAATTGTTTATCCGCTTTCACACAAGAAGGAAATTTTAAAAAGCTAAAAAAAGTAAAAGGGAATAAATGAAATAAAACCAAATTATCTTCCTTATGACATAACTTTCCTCACACTGGATGCAAAGAATAAAATGACTAAGTATTTTTCTCTCTCTTTTTTTAATGACTGCATAAGCGTACTTCAAATTCTACTGCACACTAATTAACCAACTATATGTTGATTGGCCATCTGATTTTTTTTTTAACAGCTTTTCTTCTATTTTACTGGACTTCTCATCATCAAGTCACCCAACACCAAATTCAGAGGCCTAAGTCAGGACAAAACCTCCTAGTTGAATGCAGAGTCTAAGTCATTGGCACGAGTCTGATTTGTGACTGTATTTGGCAAGGTAAAAGGAAACCTTTAAATATTCTTCATTACTTTCCCTTAAAGCCTTGAAAATAGCCTAAGCTCTAAGTAGCTATTAAATACTTTACTTGGGTCTCTTCCTAGGAAAAGTGCAACTGAAGATTAGTGCAAAAGAGACACTTTTCAGTTCAACAAATTTCAACTTGCAGTATGCTTTTCCATGTGATTTTTCACTAACAATTTTTCCCAGTCTGTCTTATAATGATTGCTCATTCCTCATGTGGTCTCTACTTGCCCATCTTTATTAGATAATTTACCAGGACAGGCTTTTATTCATCTTGGATACTCTAAAATTTTCTCTTTGCATTTTTACATTTGTTGAAAATCTACTATACTAAACAATTTACTTCAAAAACAGACACATATGTATAGAGCTCCTAAGCTGTGGGGTTCAATCTCCAAAAGGATCCAGAAGGTAACTACAATTCTTGCCATTTTAAAGATTAGAAAACTACAGTTGGAAGAGATGGATTATTTTACAACAGGAAGCAAGGATAACATGAAGTTTCAGCTTGGATCTGTCTGACTCAAAGACCAATGTCCTTTTATTTCACCTGGTTGCTTGGGTTTAGTCAGCAGTTCCAACCTTTTTGGCACTAGGGACTGGTTTCATGGAAGACAGTTTTTCCACAGAAGGTGAGAGAGAATGATCAGGTGGTACTATGAGACAGGGGAGCTATGGAGTGGGTGTTTGCCTTCTAGCCTGCTACTCACCTCTTGCATTGTGACTTGGTCCCTAACAGGTAGACCATATCTGTCTGTGGCCTGTGGGTTGGGGACCTCTGGGTTAGAGAAATCACTTGATTAGAAAAATCACAGAACAATACTTGTGGTACTGTTATCTCCTAATGAGTTTCCCTTCTTAATTGTGAGCTAGACAATGTGATTCTTAAAAAAAATTTTTAAAAAGCAGAGCATGGAAGAAACGATAGGCTGTCATTTCTAATATGTGTGCTCAATTGCTTAGTCGTGTCCCATTCTTTTCACCTCTATGGATTAAAGCTCGTCAGGCTCCTCTGTCTATAGGATTTCCCAGGTAAGAATACTGGAATGGGTGGACATTTCCTCCTCTAGGGGAACTTCCCACACAGGAAAGATTGGACCCAAGCCTCCTGGCATTTGATACTAGGTTATAAGAGAGAGACTGTGGTTTCCTTAAAGCCTTGAAAATAGCCTAAGCTCTAAGTAGCTATTAAATACTTTACTTGGGTCTCTTCCTAGGAAAAGTGCAACTGAAGATTAGTGCAAAAGAGACACTTTTCAGTTCAACAAATTTCAACTTGCAGTATGCTTTTCCATGTGATTTTTCACTAACAATTTTTCCCAGTCTGTCTTATAATGATTGCTCATTCCTCATGTGGTCTCTACTTGCCCATCTTTATTAGATAATTTACCAGGACAGGCTTTTATTCATCTTGGATACTCTAAAATTTTCTCTTTGCATTTTTACATTTGTTGAAAATCTACTATACTAAACAATTTACTTCAAAAACAGACACATATGTATAGAGCTCCTAAGCTGTGGGGTTCAATCTCCAAAAGGATCCAGAAGGTAACTACAATTCTTGCCATTTTAAAGATTAGAAAACTACAGTTGGAAGAGATGGATTATTTTACAACAGGAAGCAAGGATAACATGAAGTTTCAGCTTGGATCTGTCTGACTCAAAGACCAATGTCCTTTTATTTCACCTGGTTGCTTGGGTTTAGTCAGCAGTTCCAACCTTTTTGGCACTAGGGACTGGTTTCATGGAAGACAGTTTTTCCACAGAAGGTGAGAGAGAATGATCAGGTGGTACTATGAGACAGGGGAGCTATGGAGTGGGTGTTTGCCTTCTAGCCTGCTACTCACCTCTTGCATTGTGACTTGGTCCCTAACAGGTAGACCATATCTGTCTGTGGCCTGTGGGTTGGGGACCTCTGGGTTAGAGAAATCACTTGATTAGAAAAATCACAGAACAATACTTGTGGTACTGTTATCTCCTAATGAGTTTCCCTTCTTAATTGTGAGCTAGACAATGTGATTCTTAAAAAAAATTTTTAAAAAGCAGAGCATGGAAGAAACGATAGGCTGTCATTTCTAATATGTGTGCTCAATTGCTTAGTCGTGTCCCATTCTTTTCACCTCTATGGATTAAAGCTCGTCAGGCTCCTCTGTCTATAGGATTTCCCAGGTAAGAATACTGGAATGGGTGGACATTTCCTCCTCTAGGGGAACTTCCCACACAGGAAAGATTGGACCCAAGCCTCCTGCATCTCCTGCATTGTAGCCAGACATTTTTTTTTTTTTTTACCACTGAACCATCTGGGAATCACATCATTTCTGATACTAGGTTATAAGAGAGAGAGACTGTGGCTTTTACTTTGGATGTTCTCTCACTTTCTTTTGAATTACATGCTTCTGGAAGGAATCAGCTGTATATTCTGATGTAGCCCAATGGAGATACGAGAATAAACTTAGAAGGGGGATATTTTCAGACTTGCTGACCTACAGACAAGTGAGCTCTGAAGCAGAACCTTTCTCAGAGTCTTGAACTGACTTCAGTACTAGCTAATATCTTGACTGAAGCCTCCTGAGAGACCCTAAGTAAGAACCAAACAGCTAAACTACTCCCAGATTTCTGACCACTGAAACTATGAGATAATAAATGCATTTTAAGATGCAAAGTTTGATGTATTTTTAATATGGTAATAAATATAATACTCAAAAATGCATGTTGGGGTTTCCCTGGTGGTCCAGTGGGTAAAGAGTCTGCCTTTCCATGCAAGGGGCACTGGTTTGATCCCTGGTGGGGGAAGATCCCAGTGCCGCAGGGCGACTGGACCAGTGTGTCCAATTACAAGCCAGCACTCTGGAGCGCAAATGCCCAGGGCTGATGCTCTGCAATGAGAGAGGCCACTGCAATGGGAGGCCCACACAGGGCAAAGAATAAAAATGGATAAAAATAAAATTAAAAAAAAAACAATAAAAAGAGGCCAAAATTTTTTAAAAATATGTTGAATGAATGAATGAATGAATGAATATCAAGGCTTTACTTGAATAGTTTCTATATCTGACATCTATTAAACATTATATAAGAAAAACAATTCATCAAAGAGAATTCCAAATAATTAGGAAATCTAACATTTATTATTAAATTGTCTACAAATATAATAATAGTAAGGCTTTCCAGGTGGTGTTACTGGTAAATAACCCTGCCAGTGCCATTTGGGTTTGTGTCCTTGGGTAGGGAAGGTCCCTTGAAGGAGGGCATGGCAACCCACTCCACTATTCCTGCCTAGAGAATCCCATGGACAGAGGTGGGCTATGGTCCATACTTTGCACGCATGCCTACCAATAGTAATTGCTCAGAAAATAGGTTTAGGTTTAAAGACAAGGAAAGTGTTTAAGCAAAATAATTTTAAATAGGTTTTTCAAGGAAAGGTTTTAAACTCAGGCACCCTCCCATCTATTCAAGATGGCTTAAGCCTGGTGCCTGAAGGCTGAATTAGATGAGGTGCCTCTCACTCTTTGATATTATGATAATTAGCACTTACTGAGCCCCCATGGGGTACATGTCCCCTCCTAGGTGCTACTTGAAAGCTAGTTTAAACATGATCCTTTTGATTTGATAAAGAGAATGCTCCATACATATTAATCACAAAAATCTTCCCAACTCATTAAATTTGTGACCTCTTCTTTTCTGAAATTTACAGCACAGATTCTCTGAACAACTCATTTGGCAATAATTCCTGTACTGGCTTGTGACATCTCTTGAATTGTTGTTTATTGATGTTTAATTCTTCATGTAAGGAAACCTTTCTGACTGATTATTTTGTAATGTGTATCTCTGCGTTTTTAACCATACCAAGCTATGCAGTCAAATTTACATGTAGTTAATTCTAAGTGCTTGATATACTCACCATAAAAAATACCACCTTGCTATCACATTTAGCTATGATGTGTACCTGTACAATAGACTTTTAAAGCCTAGGTCTCCCATTTGTACTCTTCACTATTCTTTCTGTTGCACTTATCCAGAGATGTCTAGGTCACTCTTTATTCCTAGAAGATTCTGAATCACGGTTTATTGTCATTGTCATTCTCCATTATTTTAATACCCATGCTGTTGGGGAAATACAACCAAAACAAAAAACTTTTCCCAATGTAGGAAGCCTCTTTACAAGGATAGTAGAGACAACAGTTTTATTACTTTATAAATATTAAACCAGAATGTGATGTGTATCACAGGCAATCTGCTAAGAGACTGCAAGGACAGAAAGACATCTCTTTAAATAACCAAAAGATGTATGATCCACTACATACTTGCTTTCAAATTGAGCAATAACTAGTCTCCTAGTGAGGACTGAGCAGCACTATTTTCACATATAGTGCATCCCAAATTCACTGAGTAATTGAAGTGACCACCCGTGTTAACTGACTTTATTGAGAGGAAAAACAAAGTGCTCATAGCTTTCTGACAGGAAATACTTTTGCAACATACAGAGAGACATCCATTAAAGTTAGACATTTTGAGTTATCTATTTTTGTTTTCTCCTGTTCTGCTCATCGATTTCTTTACCAAATAAATCCCCAATATTTTTTGTTCTCACAACTCTACACAGTACTTGTCAAGGTTACTATGGACCTCACATGCAAAATCTCCCCTTTATCAATAGTTTACAGAATGATCTCCTGTGTTTTTTTTCTTTGATTAAACTCTACCAATGTCTTTCCAACCGATTCAAAATAAAAACAAAAAACTTCAAAGTGACCTACAATACTCTGCATGATATAACTCCTCACTTACATACACATTGACCAGAATCCTGACATTTTTTTTTCTTGGCATTCACCCTCTGCTCCCTCTCACTCCCTTCACTCCAGTCAAGTTTCTTTCTAGATGTTTCTTTTCTAATAATTCCTGTACTGGCTTGTGACATCTCTTGAATTGTTGTTTATTGATGTTTAATTCTTCATGTAAGGAAACCTTTCTGACTGATTATTTTGTAATGTGTATCTCTGCGTTTTTAACCATACCAAGCTATGCAGTCAAATTTACATGTAGTTAATTCTAAGTGCTTGATATACTCACCATAAAAAATACCACCTTGCTATCACATTTAGCTATGATGTGTACCTGTACAATAGACTTTTAAAGCCTAGGTCTCCCATTTGTACTCTTCACTATTCTTTCTGTTGCACTTATCCAGAGATGTCTAGGTCACTCTTTATTCCTAGAAGATTCTGAATCACGGTTTATTGTCATTGTCATTCTCCATTATTTTAATACCCATGCTGTTGGGGAAATACAACCAAAACAAAAATCTTTTCCCAATGTAGGAAGCCTCTTTACAAGGATAGTAGAGACAACAGTTTTATTACTTTATAAATATTAAACCAGAATGTGATGTGTATCACAGGCAATCTGCTAAGAGACTGCAAGGACAGAAAGACATCTCTTTAAATAACCAAAAGATGTATGATCCACTACATACTTGCTTTCAAATTGAGCAATAACTAGTCTCCTAGTGAGGACTGAGCAGCACTATTTTCACATATAGTGCATCCCAAATTCACTGAGTAATTGAAGTGACCACCCGTGTTAACTGACTTTATTGAGAGGAAAAACAAAGTGCTCATAGCTTTCTGACAGGAAATACTTTTGCAACATACAGAGAGACATCCATTAAAGTTAGACATTTTGAGTTATCTATTTTTGTTTTCTCCTGTTCTGCTCATCGATTTCTTTACCAAATAAATCCCCAATATTTTTTGTTCTCACAACTCTACACAGTACTTGTCAAGGTTACTATGGACCTCACATGCAAAATCTCCCCTTTATCAATAGTTTACAGAATGATCTCCTGTGTTTTTTTTCTTTGATTAAACTCTACCAATGTCTTTCCAACCGATTCAAAATAAAAACAAAAAACTTCAAAGTGACCTACAATACTCTGCATGATATAACTCCTCACTTACATACACATTGACCAGAATCCTGACATTTTTTTTTCTTGGCATTCACCCTCTGCTCCCCTCTCACTCCCTTCACTCCAGTCAAGTTTCTTTCTAGATGTTTCTTTTCTCACACATATTGATTAAGCTCCTGTATTAGGACTTCTGCTTTTGCTATCCTTTCTGCCTAAGGTATGTATTTATGTGTATATGCAGACATACATATACTTATTACTCATTACATATTTTCTTAACACCACTGCTTAAATTTGATTTTAGCATCTTCCTGAATATTCTAAATAAAAGCAATGATCTTCCTTTCCTCTTTCGTGGTATTCCTGTTCTCCTTTAATCTGGATTACCACTACCTGATGGGGCTTCCTTGGTGGCTCAGACAGTAAAAGAATCTGCAGCAATGCAGGTAACTTGGGTTCCATCTCTGGGCTGGGAACATCCTCTGAAGAAGGGAATGGAACTTCAGTATTCTTTCCTGGAGAATTCCATGGACAGAGGACCCTGGACAGCTACAGACCATGGGGTCCCAAAGAGTCAGACCCCACTGAGGGCTAGCACACACACACACACACACACACACACACACACACACACAACACTACCTGATATACTTCCTTACATGTATCCTTCCACCAGCTATACACATGAGAATGGAAGTACTGTCAGACGGAGAGGTTGCTTTTTTCTTTCTGTTCTGTATTTCTAAAAACACTTTCTGACATAAGGTTGGAACTCAATAATTCTTTGATGAGTTTCTGATAAATAATTTATGATAATACTTTGTACTCTACACTATAATTATTTTTCTTAATCAACAATCAAGTAATACAGAACTATTGTTTTTAGGAATATTTAGATTTTTTTCATGTTAATAGGGAAACATTTGTTTATCAACCACTCAGAATATATAAACTCATTGAAGGTGGTCATTACCATATATTTTTCATTATGTCTCAGCTTTTCTGTCACTAAGCTTGTACTTAATATATGCTCAAGAGAGTATGACCACTGTGGTTTTAATTGCCTCGTTAGTTTCTTTCCTAGTTTGTGAGAACATACTTAGAAAATTAGCAGATCATTCCTTAAAGTGTCATTTTTCCATACTTTCCATAAATCAAGTAATATAATGACTCTGTTAAGGTATTTTTATGCTGATTAGTATCTTCCCTAATAGGTCTCACTATTTCCTCTTCAAAACTATATCTCTCATTATTTTTCAACATTCTTATTGGAATCTAATCAAGCTACTTTATGTCCATGTGCCATGCCTGCCAACTCTCCTACTCTGCGGATTCGCATAGCTCCAGGTTTCTAGGCATCTCTGAAGGCCTAAGAGGCCTAAGCCAACTTTATTTTTTTTTGAGAAGGAAAGGGTTTTTATTTATTTATTTTTTATTTTTTTTGGGGGGCTGTTTTATTGTTTGTTTGTTTTTTTTAATTTTTCATCCATCTTTATTCTTTAGCATGTGTGGGCCTCCCATCACAGTGGTCTCTCTCGCTGTAGAGTACTGGCTCTGGGCACATGCGCTCCAGAGCTCCGGCTCATAATTGGACACACTGATCCAGCCGCTCTATGGCATGTGGGATCTTCCTGGGCCAGGGATCAAACTGGTACCCCCTGCACTACAAGATGGACTCTTTACCCACTGGACAACTAGGGAAGCCCCCAGTATTTTTCTTATTGTACTAGTCTATATCCTTCCCACTTTTTTTCAAATACAAATTACTCTTAGTATGCTGCAGCAATAGTATTTGTCTTTGTGTTTTTTCAGTAATTGTTGAATAATATGTATAGATACTGACTCTTTAAATGATGCATCACCATGTTATACGTTTCCATTGGACCTAGCATCATGCTAAAAACTTGGTGCATGCTCAGTCATTCAGTCATGTCAAACTCTGCCACCTTATGGACTGCTGGTTCCATCACTTCATGGCCAGTAGATGGGGGGAAAGTGAGAACAGTGACAGACTATTTCCTTGGGCTCCAAAATCACTGCAGATGGTGACTGCTGCAATGAAATTAAGAGATGCCTTCTCCTTGGAAGGAAAACCATGACAACACTGGGCAGCATATTAAAAGCAGGGACACCACTTTGCCGACAAAGGTCTATAAAGTCAAAGCCATGGTTTTTCTGATAGTTGTGTATGGATGTGAGAATTGGACCATAAAAAAAATGCTGAGGGCTGAAAAATTAATCCTTTGAACTGTGGTGCTGGAAAAGACTATTGAGACAACAACAAGATCAAACCAGTCAATCCTAAAAAATCAACCCCAAATATTCAATCATAAATCAAGTAATATAATGACTCTGTTAAGGTATTTTTATGCTGATTAGTATCTTCCCTAATAGGTCTCACTATTTCCTCTTCAAAACTATATCTCTCATTATTTTTCAACATTCTTATTGGAATCTAATCAAGCTACTTTATGTCCATGTGCCATGCCTGCCAACTCTCCTACTCTGCGGATTCGCATAGCTCCAGGTTTCTAGGCATCTCTGAAGGCCTAAGAGGCCTAAGCCAACTTTATTTTTTTTTGAGAAGGAAAGGGTTTTTATTTATTTATTTTTTATTTTTTTGGGGGGGCTGTTTTATTGTTTGTTTGTTTTTTTTAATTTTTCATCCATCTTTATTCTTTAGCATGTGTGGGCCTCCCATCACAGTGGTCTCTCTCGCTGTAGAGTACTGGCTCTGGGCACATGCGCTCCAGAGCTCCGGCTCATAATTGGACACACTGATCCAGCCGCTCTATGGCATGTGGGATCTTCCTGGGCCAGGGATCAAACTGGTACCCCCTGCACTACAAGATGGACTCTTTACCCACTGGACAACTAGGGAAGCCCCCAGTATTTTTCTTATTGTACTAGTCTATATCCTTCCCACTTTTTTTCAAATACAAATTACTCTTAGTATGCTGCAGCAATAGTATTTGTCTTTGTGTTTTTTCAGTAATTGTTGAATAATATGTATAGATACTGACTCTTTAAATGATGCATCACCATGTTATACGTTTCCATTGGACCTAGCATCATGCTAAAAACTTGGTGCATGCTCAGTCATTCAGTCATGTCAAACTCTGCCACCTTATGGACTGCTGGTTCCATCACTTCATGGCCAGTAGATGGGGGGAAAGTGAGAACAGTGACAGACTATTTCCTTGGGCTCCAAAATCACTGCAGATGGTGACTGCTGCAATGAAATTAAGAGATGCCTTCTCCTTGGAAGGAAAACCATGACAACACTGGGCAGCATATTAAAAGCAGGGACACCACTTTGCCGACAAAGGTCTATAAAGTCAAAGCCATGGTTTTTCTGATAGTTGTGTATGGATGTGAGAATTGGACCATAAAAAAAATGCTGAGGGCTGAAAAATTAATCCTTTTGAACTGTGGTGCTGGAAAAGACTATTGAGACAACAACAAGATCAAACCAGTCAATCCTAAAAAAAATCAACCCCAAATATTCATTGGAAAGAATGAATGTCAAAGCTGAAGCTCTAATACTTTGGCCACCTGATGGGATGAGCTGACTCACTGGAAAAGACCCTGATACTGGGAAAGACTGTGGGCAGGAGATGTGGGTGGCAGAGTATGAGATGATTGGATGGCAGACTTCATGGACATGAGTTTGAGTAAACTCCTGGAGATAGTAGAGGACATATAAGCCTGGTGTGCTGAAGTCCGTGGGGTCAAAATGAGTCAGACACCACTTGGCAAATGAACAACAACAACTTTTGGTAAATATATTGGTCCTGAAGTAGTAACATAATGTGATTTTATTAAAATATAATAAATATAAATGGTTGATGTTATCTGAAGTGAATCACTAATGATCTTTAATTCAATAATTGATTCACTAATCTCAAATATAAACTGCCTATGTGTGCTTGATTAAAGTTTGGTTATTTTCAGAGGATTATTTTTGACAGTGATAAAATTGGGATAGACTCTAACCAAGATTTTACCAAGAATGGGGAAAAACAATCAAAAGAGAAAATGTATAGAAATAATTGATTTTCCCCATCATCACATACTGACTTGTTACTAAAAAAAAAAAAAAAAAGGTCATTAGGAAGTAACTCCACCTTGACAAAGAGTAGTGAATTCCAGCATTTACATTCTTGTCTACTCTTGAACGCTTTCACCTTGATAATTTCATTTTATTTGCTGAAACTAAAATTTGCAAGCCAAGGAAACCAAAGAATAACACTTTCTATTGGCTGCTATTCTTTCCAGACTGATTAAATCTGTGCCCAACTGCTTCAGGATGAGTTTCATTATCACTGTTATGTAATTAATTGATTTCTTGATGACTCTTCTTTCACAGAACAAAGAAGATTCTGTTCCCTAACTCTCAGGAGGAAAAACCCAAAATGACAACACTGGACAGCATATTAAAAGCAGGGACACCACTTTGCCGACAAAGGTCTATAAAGTCAAAGCCATGGTTTTTCTGATAGTTGTGTATGGATGTGAGAATTGGACCATAAAAAAAATGCTGAGGGCTGAAAAATTAATCCTTTTGAACTGTGGTGCTGGAAAAGACTATTGAGACAACAACAAGATCAAACCAGTCAATCCTAAAAAAAATCAACCCCAAATATTCATTGGAAAGAATGAATGTCAAAGCTGAAGCTCTAATACTTTGGCCACCTGATGGGATGAGCTGACTCACTGGAAAAGACCCTGATACTGGGAAAGACTGTGGGCAGGAGATGTGGGTGGCAGAGTATGAGATGATTGGATGGCAGACTTCATGGACATGAGTTTGAGTAAACTCCTGGAGATAGTAGAGGACATATAAGCCTGGTGTGCTGAAGTCCGTGGGGTCAAAATGAGTCAGACACCACTTGGCAAATGAACAACAACAACTTTTGGTAAATATATTGGTCCTGAAGTAGTAACATAATGTGATTTTATTAAAATATAATAAATATAAATGGTTGATGTTATCTGAAGTGAATCACTAATGATCTTTAATTCAATAATTGATTCACTAATCTCAAATATAAACTGCCTATGTGTGCTTGATTAAAGTTTGGTTATTTTCAGAGGATTATTTTTGACAGTGATAAAATTGGGATAGACTCTAACCAAGATTTTACCAAGAATGGGGAAAAACAATCAAAAAAGAAAATGTATAGAAATAATTGATTTTCCCCATCATCACATACTGACTTGTTACTAAAAAAAAAAAAAAAAAGGTCATTAGGAAGTAACTCCACCTTGACAAAGAGTAGTGAATTCCAGCATTTACATTCTTGTCTACTCTTGAACGCTTTCACCTTGATAATTTCATTTTATTTGCTGAAACTAAAATTTGCAAGCCAAGGAAACCAAAGAATAACACTTTCTATTGGCTGCTATTCTTTCCAGACTGATTAAATCTGTGCCCAACTGCTTCAGGATGAGTTTCATTATCACTGTTATGTAATTAATTGATTTCTTGATGTCTACTCTTCTTTCACAGAACAAAGAAGATTTCACTGTTTGTCACATCCTCCTACTAAAGAGATAATACACCTCTCAGAGATGTTTTGTCTGCAGGAGGTTGTATTTTTCCCTGGCTATTTTCCAAATATGTACCATACATAAGAATGGGGATCATTCTATTGCTCCTGAAATACTTAGATCCAAAATGATTCTACCTATATTTTAGAAAGTCAGCCAAATGCAGTGCTGATATTCCTATCAAGGTCTGTCAATATTAGACCAAGGGTCACTGAAATACCTAAATTAAATTAGCTATTTTGCCTACTGTCATCACCAATACCATTTGGCTCCAAGCAGTGTTTTTGGAGTATAGTAATTTAAATCGCTTTCTCTCTCATCTCCCATTGTAGCTTATATCTGCAAAAATTCTATACATTACACAGGCCATTTGTATGTTCCCATGTGGTCTCTACTGGAGCCCAAACATAAGAGTTTTCTGTAGAAAAATCTTGCTGCCATGACCTTACATTTTCATCCTGGATGTGGGCATAGTTCTCAAAGATGATTTCATGTTATAATATCTATTTTTAACAGAACTAAGCAACATACATGAGTTCAAGCTGAAAATAAACTGCTAGCTGATGTTTCTGAAAACATTTAAAAATGCCCAAATATAATTTTTTTCACAGAAGCTTATCTCTGTCTGGATTGAAAAAAAAATCATGACAGCAATGTAAGGATGACTGCACACGACTACATGGGGCAAGGGCTGAACGGTCACACTGAACTGGAAAATGATTCTGATAAGTTTACGTGTTTCAAAAAGCAAGGGAGGGACTCTTTATGATGATTTCTCCCTATGTCATGGTTAGTGTCCAGTTTCTCTAATAAAAACTTGCTAATGTACCCAAAGACTTAGATTTCTTTCTCAAAGCAGTGGGAAACAAATGTTTATTGTTTGGAGAATAGATGAGGAACTTGAAATCTGTGGTTTAATTTTGAATGCAGCCATTCAGAGGGATTAGTGAATGGGAGGATCTGCTATAGGCTATGAGAAGGACAGCTTTAGAACCATTATTCCCAAGTACACAAGCTCTAGGCAGGTTACCTATAGGCTTGATTAAAATTCTGTTAAGGAAGACAGACAGAATGGCATGCCTACATTTCTGATCTGAAGTTTATAGCAAGCAGGGAACAGAATAGTTAAAGGGCTTGATCTTTGACCTTTCTGAGTAAGTGCTTTAGTGCTGTCCCAATTTACAGGTTTCACACTCACCTGTCTTGCCCTCCTAGACTCTAGACAAGGTGCAGTGTTTCAGCACTTGAGGATGTGAAATAAAAATAACTGTTTCCAGCTCTGATTTTTATTAGTAACTTTAATAAGACTCACTGTCTCTATTATTTAGATTAAAATACTAATGGTCATATTTTATGGGTCATTTCAATAACTAACAGTGATAATGCATATCTGTGAATTTAAATTCTAGCTCTTAGAAGATATATAAAGATCATATATTTGAAGGACTTCTTCAGTTAGCAAATATTTAGAAAATTAATATTGATTTTTGATATCAATTACAGAAAATAAAACTAAAAAACATAAACATATGGAGATTAAGTAGTTCAACTTTCGAAGACTGAACCAGGAGGAAAAACAATTTATGAACAGGGCTTCCCTGGTGGTCCAGTGAGTAAAGAGTCCGCCTTGCAGTGTAAGGCACAGGTTCCACCTGGCCCAGGAAGAACCCATTGCTGGGGCATTTTTTTCACAGAAGCTTATCTCTGTCTGGATTGAAAAAAAAATCATGACAGCAATGTAAGGATGACTGCACACGACTACATGGGGCAAGGGCTGAACGGTCACACTGAACTGGAAAATGATTCTGATAAGTTTACGTGTTTCAAAAAGCAAGGGAGGGACTCTTTATGATGATTTCTCCCTATGTCATGGTTAGTGTCCAGTTTCTCTAATAAAAACTTGCTAATGTACCCAAAGACTTAGATTTCTTTCTCAAAGCAGTGGGAAACAAATGTTTATTGTTTGGAGAATAGATGAGGAACTTGAAATCTGTGGTTTAATTTTGAATGCAGCCATTCAGAGGGATTAGTGAATGGGAGGATCTGCTATAGGCTATGAGAAGGACAGCTTTAGAACCATTATTCCCAAGTACACAAGCTCTAGGCAGGTTACCTATAGGCTTGATTAAAATTCTGTTAAGGAAGACAGACAGAATGGCATGCCTACATTTCTGATCTGAAGTTTATAGCAAGCAGGGAACAGAATAGTTAAAGGGCTTGATCTTTGACCTTTCTGAGTAAGTGCTTTAGTGCTGTCCCAATTTACAGGTTTCACACTCACCTGTCTTGCCCTCCTAGACTCTAGACAAGGTGCAGTGTTTCAGCACTTGAGGATGTGAAATAAAAATAACTGTTTCCAGCTCTGATTTTTATTAGTAACTTTAATAAGACTCACTGTCTCTATTATTTAGATTAAAATACTAATGGTCATATTTTATGGGTCATTTCAAGAACTAACAGTGATAATGCATATCTGTGAATTTAAATTCTAGCTCTTAGAAGATATATAAAGATCATATATTTGAAGGACTTCTTCAGTTAGCAAATATTTAGAAAATTAATATTGATTTTTGATATCAATTACAGAAAATAAAACTAAAAAACATAAACATATGGAGATTAAGTAGTTCAACTTTCGAAGACTGAACCAGGAGGAAAAACAATTTATGAACAGGGCTTCCCTGGTGGTCCAGTGAGTAAAGAGTCCGCCTTGCAGTGTAAGGGGCACAGGTTCCACCCCTGGCCCAGGAAGAACCCATGTGCCATGGAGCGGCTGGACTGGTGTGTCTAATTTTGAGCCAGCACTCTGGAGCACATGTGTCCAGAGTCAGTGCTCTGCAATGAGAGAGGTCACTGCAATGAGAGGTCCACACAGGTCAAAGAATAAAGATGGATGCAAATAAATAAATAAGAGACCTATAAAAGAAGCCAAAGATTAAAAAAAAAAAATTACAAACAAGCCAATCACAAACAATGGAATCAAAACTGTGATTAAAAAAAAATCTCCAAAAGCCAAGGGACAAATGGTTTCACAGGTGAATTCTATCTTATGTCTAGAGAAAAGCTAATACTCTAGCTTTTCCTTTGCAAACTCATCCATAAAATACAGAGGAAGAAGCAGTTCCAAACTCATTTTACAAGGCCACCATTACCCTGATGCCAAAACCAGACAAAGACATCACAAAAAAGAAAATTACAGGCCAATATCACTGATGAACATAGATGCAAAAATCATCAACAAAAGCCTAGCAAACAGAATCCATGAACATATTAAAAGAAGCATATACCATGATCATAGGACTCATTCATAGGATTCAAGGATTCTTCAATATACAGTTAATCATTTTCATATACTGTATTAACAAATTAAAAGCTACAAAAAAAATCTTAGCCTCAATAGATGCAGAAAATGGTTTGGACAAAATTTAGCTCCCATTTATGATAAAATCTCTTCATAAAATGAGCACAGAAGGAATACAGTAAAGGTCACATATGACAAGTACATAGCAAACATTATTCCTGTCTTGCCCTCCTAGACTCTAGACAAGGTGCAGTGTTTCAGCACTTGAGGATGTGAAATAAAAATAACTGTTTCCAGCTCTGATTTTTATTAGTAACTTTAATAAGACTCACTGTCTCTATTATTTAGATTAAAATACTAATGGTCATATTTTATGGGTCATTTCAAGAACTAACAGTGATAATGCATATCTGTGAATTTAAATTCTAGCTCTTAGAAGATATATAAAGATCATATATTTGAAGGACTTCTTCAGTTAGCAAATATTTAGAAAATTAATATTGATTTTTGATATCAATTACAGAAAATAAAACTAAAAACATAAACATATGGAGATTAAGTAGTTCAACTTTCGAAGACTGAACCAGGAGGAAAAACAATTTATGAACAGGGCTTCCCTGGTGGTCCAGTGAGTAAAGAGTCCGCCTTGCAGTGTAAGGGGCACAGGTTCCACCCCTGGCCCAGGAAGAACCCATGTGCCATGGAGCGGCTGGACTGGTGTGTCTAATTTTGAGCCAGCACTCTGGAGCACATGTGTCCAGAGTCAGTGCTCTGCAATGAGAGAGGTCACTGCAATGAGAGGTCCACACAGGTCAAAGAATAAAGATGGATGCAAATAAATAAATAAGAGACCTATAAAAGAAGCCAAAGATTAAAAAAAAAAAATTACAAACAAGCCAATCACAAACAATGGAATCAAAACTGTGATTAAAAAAAAATCTCCAAAAGCCAAGGGACAAATGGTTTCACAGGTGAATTCTATCTTATGTCTAGAGAAAAGCTAATACTCTAGCTTTTCCTTTGCAAACTCATCCATAAAATACAGAGGAAGAAGCAGTTCCAAACTCATTTTACAAGGCCACCATTACCCTGATGCCAAAACCAGACAAAGACATCACAAAAAAGAAAATTACAGGCCAATATCACTGATGAACATAGATGCAAAAATCATCAACAAAAGCCTAGCAAACAGAATCCATGAACATATTAAAAGAAGCATATACCATGATCATAGGACTCATTCATAGGATTCAAGGATTCTTCAATATACAGTTAATCATTTTCATATACTGTATTAACAAATTAAAAGCTACAAAAAAAATCTTAGCCTCAATAGATGCAGAAAATGGTTTGGACAAAATTTAGCTCCCATTTATGATAAAATCTCTTCATAAAATGAGCACAGAAGGAATACAGTAAAGGTCACATATGACAAGTACATAGCAAACATTATTCTTACTGGAGAAAAACTGAAAGCTCAAAGATCAAGAACAACACAAGGGCATCAACTCTCATCACTATTGTTCAACACAGTCTTGGAAGTCCTAGCCATGGCAATCAGAGAAGAAAAAGAAAGAAAAAGAATCTAGATTAAAAAATAAATAAAACTCTGCCAACAACATGATACTATACGTAGAAAATCCTAAAGTTGCTATCAGAATATTATTAGAGCTAACCAGTGAATTTAGTAAAGTTGCAGGATACAAAATCAGTACATAGATATATCACTCACACTCCTATACACTAACAATAAAAAAATCAGAAAGAGAAATTAAAGAATCAATCCCATTCTCTAATGCAACAAAAAGAAGAAAATACCTAGGAATAAACCAACCTAAGGAGATATTAGAGCTGTATACAGAAAAGCATAAGACACTGATGAAAAAAATCAAATATGACACAAACATGTTTTTGGATTGGAACAATCAATATTGTGAAAATGACTATATTAAACAAAGCAATCTACATATTCAGTGCAATCACTATCAAATTACCAATGGCATTTTAACAAAACTAGAACAAAAAATTTCACAACTGCCATGGAAATACAAAAGACCCTGAACTGAAGAGCCAAAACAATCTTGACAAAGATGAGTGGAGCTGGAAGAATCAACCTACGTGACTTCAGATGCACTATAAAGCTACAATCAAGAGAGTATAGCACTGGCACAAAAAAAGACATAAAGGCTAATGGAACAGAATAGAAAACTCTGAGATAAACTCACACATGTATGGGAACCTTATTTTTGACAAAGGAGGCAAGACTATTCAATGGAGAAAATACAGCCTCTTTAATAAGTGGTTTAATAAGTGGTGCTTGGAAAACTAGACAGCTACATGTAAACTAATGAAATAAGAACATTTCCTACCACCATCAGTTCAGGTCAGTCCAGTTGCTTAGTCATGCCCAACTCTTTGCGACCTACCATCATACCAAAGATAAAGTCAAAATGTATTAGAGGCCTAAATGAAAAATCAGAAACTATAAAATTCTTAGAGAAAAACATGGGCAGTACATTCTTAGATTTAAATAATAGAAAGATCATCTATGACCCACCTCCTAGAAAAATGGAAATAAAAACAAAAATAAACAAATGGATCCTAGTTAATCTAAAAACAGCAAGGGAAACTGTAAACAAGATGAAAAGACAGCTCTGAGAATGGGAGAAAAATGCAAATGAAGCAACTGGTAACGGATTAATCTAAAAAATATACAAGCAGCACATGCAGCTCCAATATCAGAAAAACAAACTGCCCAATCAAAAAATGGGCAGAGGACCTAAACAGACATTTCTCCAAAGAAAACATACAGATAGCTAATAAACACATGAAAAAATGCTTAACACTGTTGCTTTTTATTAGAAAAATGCAAATCAAATGAGGTGTCACCTTGCACAGGTCAGAATGGCCATCATCAAAAAAATCTGCAAACAATAAATGCTGGAGAGAAAATGGAGAGAAGGGAAACCTCCTGCACTGTTGGTGAGTATTTAAATTGATACAGCCACTATAGAGAACAGTACAGAGATTCCTTTAAAAAAAAAAAAGAAAAACAGAAACTAGGAATAAAACTACCATATGACCCAGCGATCCCACTACTGGGCATATACTGTCTGAAAACCACAAGTGTAAAAGAAACATGTACTCTGATGTTCATTGTAGCACTATTTACAATAGACAGCACACGGAAGTAATCTAGGTGTCCATAGACAGATGAATGGATAAGGAAGTTCACATATCTATATACAATGGAAAATTGCCCAGTCATAAAAAGGAACATATTTGAGTCAGTTCTAGTGGTGTGGATGAACCTAGAGCCTGTTACACAGAGTGAAGTAAGTCAGAAGGAGAAAAACAAATATCATATATTAACTCATATATATGGAATCTAGAAAAATGGTACTGATCAACCTCTTTGTAGAGCAATAATAGAGACACAGACATAAAGAATAGACTTGTGGACACAACAGAGAAGGAAAGGGTGGGACAAATTGAAAGAGTAGCATTGAAACGTACACAATGCCATGTGTAAAATACACAGCCTGGGGGAATTTGCCATTTGAAGCAGGAAGCTCAACTCAATGCTCTGTGACCTAGAAGGGTTGGATGGGGTGGGAGCTGGGAAGGAGGTATACAAGGGAGGGGGAAAATGTATACCTGTGGCTGATTCATGCTGATGTATGGCAGAAACATTGGAGAGCAACTATCCTCCAATTAAAAAATAAATAAATTACTAAATATATTCTCTAGGTCATGATTCCCTTCTTCTTAGTCAACAACCTAGGCTCCTCAAGTCAAAGTGCAGTATGAGGAATTGTTTTTTCTGATCATAAATACCCTTTCTAAAATGTCAAATAACCTGGTAACTTCATGAATAGAAAGAAGGCCAACTTATGAAATATTGAAATAAATTAGAAGTTTTAAAGTATTATTGACCTATACCTACAGCTGAAACTGGCGGAAAGAATCTGGTGAAGTTTTATTCTCAAGAAATGCTTACTGAATTGAATTAAGACATACATGATATACATATTAGAATAAAATCTATTTTAAAAGATCCTTTGTGGTTGTTTTTTCTTCTAAATTCATTAAATAAGAGTGAAAACAAAGTTTTCTATAGCAAGATGGATTTTTTCCAAATAATAAAGTCAGTAAAGAACTCATAAAATTGTAGAGTATAAATTAGTACTGCTGAAAGCTACCATTGCCTAATATTTTCTTGTAAAGAAGATTTAATTCTATTTACTGAGAATAACTATTTCATGCACAAGAACTTGGAATGTTATTTCCTTTGTATATTCTGAACATCACTTGTTTATAATTATTCCAGTGTGTGAGAAACAAACAAAAAAAACACCACAAATAAGTATAAAGAATATTTAGCATTAATTACATCATAAAATGGAGTTATATTAGAGCAAATATATATATATATATACATATATTTTCTGACTTTCATTTAAAGTTACTTTCAAAATCACCAAAGTGTTTATATGAAAACTGCTTGAATGTACATATTTGTTTATTGTAGTATATTTCTTATTTCACTTTGAAAGTATTTCCCCACTTAACATGTTTACTTCTCAGTGCTGTTCTAACCAACTGCCACAAACTGGGTGACTTAGAACAGCAGGAATTTATTGCCTCACAGTTTTGGAGGCTAGGTGTTGAAGCTTGATGTGTTGGCAGAGCTGGGATTGGTTTCGCATCTTGTCCCTGGCTGATTCATGCTGATGTATGGCAGAAACATTGGAGAGCAACTATCCTCCAATTAAAAAATAAATAAATTACTAAATATATTCTCTAGGTCATGATTCCCTTCTTCTTAGTCAACAACCTAGGCTCCTCAAGTCAAAGTGCAGTATGAGGAATTGTTTTTTCTGATCATAAATACCCTTTCTAAAATGTCAAATAACCTGGTAACTTCATGAATAGAAAGAAGGCCAACTTATGAAATATTGAAATAAATTAGAAGTTTTAAAGTATTATTGACCTATACCTACAGCTGAAACTGGCGGAAAGAATCTGGTGAAGTTTTATTCTCAAGAAATGCTTACTGAATTGAATTAAGACATACATGATATACATATTAGAATAAAATCTATTTTAAAAGATCCTTTGTGGTTGTTTTTTCTTCTAAATTCATTAAATAAGAGTGAAAACAAAGTTTTCTATAGCAAGATGGATTTTTTCCAAATAATAAAGTCAGTAAAGAACTCATAAAATTGTAGAGTATAAATTAGTACTGCTGAAAGCTACCATTGCCTAATATTTTTCTTGTAAAGAAGATTTAATTCTATTTACTGAGAATAACTATTTCATGCACAAGAACTTGGAATGTTATTTCCTTTGTATATTCTGAACATCACTTGTTTATAATTATTCCAGTGTGTGAGAAACAAACAAAAAAAACACCACAAATAAGTATAAAGAATATTTAGCATTAATTACATCATAAAATGGAGTTATATTAGAGCAAATATATATATATATATATACATATATTTTCTGACTTTCATTTAAAGTTACTTTCAAAATCACCAAAGTGTTTATATGAAAACTGCTTGAATGTACATATTTGTTTATTGTAGTATATTTCTTATTTCACTTTGAAAGTATTTCCCCACTTAACATGTTTACTTCTCAGTGCTGTTCTAACCAACTGCCACAAACTGGGTGACTTAGAACAGCAGGAATTTATTGCCTCACAGTTTTGGAGGCTAGGTGTTGAAGCTTGATGTGTTGGCAGAGCTGGGATTGGTTTCGCATCTTGTCCTTGGCTTGTAGATGGCATCATCTCCCCGTGTATCTTTACATTGTTTTCTTTCTAGTATGTCTGTTTCTATGTTCAAATGTCTCCTTTTAGTAGGGATGCTAGTAATATTTGACTATGTCTTATCTCAATGCCCTATTTTTAAACTAATTTTGTCTTAAAAATAATCATTTCAGAAGAGCAAAAATAGATTCCTTAATAATTTCTCAAGATAGTAACAGATTACGTGGTCTTAGGACTTTGTTTTAGTTAAAAATTCCCATAATTAGTTTTGAGTTAGAACATAATCACACTTCAAATAACTGCTGTAGGTCCGATAAAATTACGAATATTCTAGAACTTAACTGTCGGGTATAAGTAAATTGTAAATCTTCTCTCATAAGGGGAAATTTCAACTCCTAGCTCTTCTAATGATAAGAAGGTGAAATACATTAACTTCCTATCACATAGTCAAATGTCTTCTTCTCTTTAAGCCTAAAATGTGAGAATACAATAAAGTTTTAAGGGCTTAATAAAAAGATACCATGCGGTATGTAATTATGCCTTTACTACTGTTTCACTGCAGATTTTGCATAGCTTCCCTGGTGGCTCAGAGATAAAGAATTCACCTGCAGTGCAGGAGATGCAGGAGACAAGTGTTGGATTCCTGGGTCAGCAAGATCCTTTGGAGGAGGGAATGGCAACCTGTGTCAGTATCCTTGTCTGGAAAAGCCCATGGACAGAGGAGCCTGATGAGCTATAGTACTGTGGCTTTTAGAGAATCAGACACAACTGAGCATGCATATATGCATTTTGCAAAGATAAACTTTAACTTGATATCCCCCCAAGAAATAGAGCTATTTGCAAAATAGATGTCCACCTACTCTCATTTGATATCAAACCAAATTAAACTGAAAACAAATCAATAGTATACAGATTACTTTTTTTAATTGCCAATAAAATGAAACTATATTTATAAAGAATTTATAAGCATATATTTACATTTTGAGTTTCAAAAAATCTTATCGAAAAAGTTTATGTCAAACTGAACATCAGTCAACATTTTTAGTTTACAATAGTGTAAATAGCAAAAAATGGCAAATGTACAGTATCAAACATCCATATGATCTTCTAATGTTGCCTAATAATTTTCTGATGCTAATAGAGTTGGTATTATCTCCTTACCCTCTCAAAAGAATTGAGCTTTCTGTGGAGATTAGGCTGGATGGCACCCCATCTCCCGTGTATCTTTACATTGTTTTCTTTCTAGTATGTCTGTTTCTATGTTCAAATGTCTCCTTTTAGTAGGGATGCTAGTAATATTTGACTATGTCTTATCTCAATGCCCTATTTTTAAACTAATTTTGTCTTAAAAATAATCATTTCAGAAGAGCAAAAATAGATTCCTTAATAATTTCTCAAGATAGTAACAGATTACGTGGTCTTAGGACTTTGTTTTAGTTAAAAATTCCCATAATTAGTTTTGAGTTAGAACATAATCACACTTCAAATAACTGCTGTAGGTCCGATAAAATTACGAATATTCTAGAACTTAACTGTCGGGTATAAGTAAATTGTAAATCTTCTCTCATAAGGGGAAATTTCAACTCCTAGCTCTTCTAATGATAAGAAGGTGAAATACATTAACTTCCTATCACATAGTCAAATGTCTTCTTCTCTTTAAGCCTAAAATGTGAGAATACAATAAAGTTTTAAGGGCTTAATAAAAAGATACCATGCGGTATGTAATTATGCCTTTACTACTGTTTCACTGCAGATTTTGCATAGCTTCCCTGGTGGCTCAGAGATAAAGAATTCACCTGCAGTGCAGGAGATGCAGGAGACAAGTGTTGGATTCCTGGGTCAGCAAGATCCTTTGGAGGAGGGAATGGCAACCTGTGTCAGTATCCTTGTCTGGAAAAGCCCATGGACAGAGGAGCCTGATGAGCTATAGTACTGTGGCTTTTAGAGAATCAGACACAACTGAGCATGCATATATGCATTTTGCAAAGATAAACTTTAACTTGATATCCCCCCAAGAAATAGAGCTATTTGCAAAATAGATGTCCACCTACTCTCATTTGATATCAAACCAAATTAAACTGAAAACAAATCAATAGTATACAGATTACTTTTTTTAATTGCCAATAAAATGAAACTATATTTATAAAGAATTTATAAGCATATATTTACATTTTGAGTTTCAAAAAATCTTATCGAAAAAGTTTATGTCAAACTGAACATCAGTCAACATTTTTAGTTTACAATAGTGTAAATAGCAAAAAATGGCAAATGTACAGTATCAAACATCCATATGATCTTCTAATGTTGCCTAATAATTTTCTGATGCTAATAGAGTTGGTATTATCTCCTTACCCTCTCAAAAGAATTGAGCTTTCTGTGGAGATTAATGCAATGTTCACTTCACTGAACATTAATGTGTAAGACATTATTACTTTGAGCTCCAGGAACTCCCAGTGGCCAAGGGCATTAAATCATAATATCCACACACTACCTTCTTAGTTCCTGACATGATAGCCTTACAGTTTCTCTAAATTCAGCAGTGACATTAGATGCAACTTGTGTCTTAGATTCAACTGAAATAGCAGCACATTTGTATTTAAAGAAAAATGTATCATAACCACTAGATCAAAATCATTACAATTTTATTATTTTTAATATTTCATTATAAGATTTCCATGGGAACAGCTGTTTCATTGTAAAAGTCATGAATAAACCCATTGAACTTTACAATTCCTATTTTTCCCTATCCTTAATATCTTTTGATCACTTTTGCTTATCCCTACTCTATTGATTTTTTAAAAACTTATAAATGCTATTATGTTCTTAATCAAAAAGTTTAGTTTTTTATAAGTGAATACAATTTAGGTTTAATTCTTAATAGTTAATCAGGTTAACTTGCATAAAAATGTGTATAATTTATGCAGACCTTTATCTTTTATTCAAAGTAATTCTCAAAGTGATAACTCATAATCTTTGGCTCTACTTGAACTGACAACACTACTTATCAAGCCAAAGAAATATTTTCTCTCCAAAGATCCCAAGTATTTACTCTTCTAAATCTATATGTTGGTTTGTTATCTCTCTTCTTCAATTTTTTATTACATGTCAAGAGCAGAAAACAAGTAATAGGAGTGAAGAACAGAAAAGACTTGGAGAACTTGTCATGCCACAGCGAAAAGCTTTGATTCCTTGTAAGTTCAGAGGTTAGAGAGAACTTGCAAATAGAAAAAAAATTTTAGTTATACATATTTTAGAGTTTCAAAAATCTTATCGAAAAGTTTATGTCAAACTGAACATCAGTCAACATTTTTAGTTTACAATAGTGTAAATAGCAAAAAATGGCAAATGTACAGTATCAAACATCCATATGATCTTCTAATGTTGCCTAATAATTTTCTGATGCTAATAGAGTTGGTATTATCTCCTTACCCTCTCAAAAGAATTGAGCTTTCTGTGGAGATTAATGCAATGTTCACTTCACTGAACATTAATGTGTAAGACATTATTACTTTGAGCTCCAGGAACTCCCAGTGGCCAAGGGCATTAAATCATAATATCCACACACTACCTTCTTAGTTCCTGACATGATAGCCTTACAGTTTCTCTAAATTCAGCAGTGACATTAGATGCAACTTGTGTCTTAGATTCAACTGAAATAGCAGCACATTTGTATTTAAAGAAAAATGTATCATAACCACTAGATCAAAATCATTACAATTTTATTATTTTTAATATTTCATTATAAGATTTCCATGGGAACAGCTGTTTCATTGTAAAAGTCATGAATAAACCCATTGAACTTTACAATTCCTATTTTTCCCTATCCTTAATATCTTTTGATCACTTTTGCTTATCCCTACTCTATTGATTTTTTAAAAACTTATAAATGCTATTATGTTCTTAATCAAAAAGTTTAGTTTTTTATAAGTGAATACAATTTAGGTTTAATTCTTAATAGTTAATCAGGTTAACTTGCATAAAAATGTGTATAATTTATGCAGACCTTTATCTTTTATTCAAAGTAATTCTCAAAGTGATAACTCATAATCTTTGGCTCTACTTGAACTGACAACACTACTTATCAAGCCAAAGAAATATTTTCTCTCCAAAGATCCCAAGTATTTACTCTTCTAAATCTATATGTTGGTTTGTTATCTCTCTTCTTCAATTTTTTATTACATGTCAAGAGCAGAAAACAAGTAATAGGAGTGAAGAACAGAAAAGACTTGGAGAACTTGTCATGCCACAGCGAAAAAGCTTTGATTCCCTTGTAAGTTCAGAGGTTAGAGAGAACTTGCAAATGAAGAACAATTTACAGTCTAATTTCAAGTTTATAATTATTATCACATTTACTGCTGCTGCTGCTCAGTTACTCAGTTGAGTTCCGCTCTTTGCGATCATATGGACTGTAGCCTGCCAGGCTCCTCTGTTGACGGAATTTTCCCAGGAAGAATACTGGAGTGGCTTGTCATATCTTCCTCTGAGGGATCTTCCCAACCCAGGGATCAGACCCGTGTCTCCTGCGTCTCCTATTATTGCAGGTGGATTATTTACCTCTGAGCTAATATGGAAGCCCTATTATCATATTTATGTTTTAGCTTTTTCATTTATAATAAGAAATATCATAATAAGAAACCATAATGGTGATTGGATGGCATCACTGAGCGAATGTGCATGAGCTTGAGCAAGTTCCAGGAGATGGTGAAGGACGAGGAAGCCTGGCATGCCACAGTCCATGCAGTTGTACTAGACAAAGCTGTCTTTAGAAGAAGAAGAAAACGGGAGGAACCGAACTAACTGATTTCAATCTACATTAAAAAGTTATAATAATCAAAACAGTATCGTTTTGCAAGAAACAGACATGAATATCAGTAGAACAGAATAGAAAGCCTAGAAATAAACCCAAGTATGTATTACAGGTCAATTCACAACAAAAGAACCAAGAATAGACAATGGAGGAAAAAATAGTCCTTTCATTAAAACGTGTTGGAAAGATCAGACAGCCACATGTGAAAAAATAAAAATGGATCAGTATCTTACACTATATATTGAGGGGTTACATGCTACTTATAATATAAATTTAGATTTTATCATTTATTATCACTAAAATTTTTATAAACTATCATACATCTGCAAAATGTATAAAGAACATTGTTTCTAAATAAGAAAATCACATACCCCTCCTTCCCAAATATATATAAAGTGTTACAGGCAACACTTGACAGATGTAGACACAGTATTTTCCAGTCAAACCAACCTTTCACCTATAACAGATACACACACACACACACACACACACAAACACTGCTATTCCCCACCCACCCACCCAGGCCCTGGAAACTGTACAGAGAACATAATGGCCTGGATAGTCTTATTGCATGGATAGTATTAATGTACAAAAAATACTAAGAGTGCTGAAATGTGGTAGAGTTTTTCAGTCATTTGCTGATTTTACAAATGTAGACAAAGATATTGATTCCAAAGAGAAAGAAATTTTTTTGCAGTTATGCATTATCTACTTTGAATACATAAATGGAAGTAAACTCATTCATATTCACAGAGATATCTCCATTAACAGGGCTTTACTATTCTACTGCTTTCATCAAATTAACTTACTACTCCTGGAAACTCTTGTTGAAAAAGATAAAACTCCCAGGAATTTTCTGAGTCATTGACTATAGAACACATCAAAGGACAAAAGTCTTTGTTTGAACCCTTCACTCTGAAATCTTCTCCTTTCTGTGTTGACCAATCCTACATTTTTTTATTATGATCTTTATCCAATCCTGTCAAAGTCTACATTGAAAGACTCTCCTTAACCAGACTTTAAAACCTCATAAACATGAGGCTGCCCTCCCCTCTTCCAAACTCCTACTAAGACTGTTAAGGTGATGTTTTCTCTAACTAGGATAAGCTAAGCCCAGCTTTGATTTATGAGCAGGTTGCTTTGGTAATATTTAGGGCAACCAAAATTTAACAACAGGTTTACTCAATTTACCAAAAAGCTTCCAAATCTGTATATCACTTTGTGCTTTTAAGTTATATCTGGAATATACAATCCTTGTGATTAATTTATCTTGGAAAAATCAAAGTAAGATATTCATAAGAAGAGCCCCTCATGGGTAACACAAAGCAATAGCTGCCTTATGAAAGCCACTCTCTAGTGATGAAAGTACAGTGAAATTAAATTAATATCACAGAAATAGAAGCCATTTGACTGTAATCATCTCTTTTGTTTTAGGTAAAATGAATCACAAGTTGTTTGGTAACATATTTCTAAATCTTTAATTTTTAAATGTGCCTTTGATATTTTTTCCTCTGTTGTTTAAGGTAAGGTGAGAACAATTAACACAGACAAGAGCAAGTACTGGGAAAGCCCCTTCTCCAATGGGCTTTAAAGAAGGGGAAGAAATGAAAAAAGAAAAAGGTGGTTATTCCAGAACAGCTGAGAAGATGAAGCAAGGAGTATTAAAGAGTCAGCCGCAGTAGCTGCAAAGAGGCAATTTTTTTAACGTTTGGAATTGCAAGAGTGTTAGAATCAAGAGTCCACTTTCCACTAGCACAGGAGCCTATCAAGCAAAGACAACTAATAAAATATTAGAACTGGACAGTTCTCTGAAGGCGAACCAGGTTAGCAACCGGAGTCAGAGTCCTGTGTTTGCTACTAGCTTTGCCCCCCGTAGATGTGCTCTAAGCTATAACTTTGAGGTTTATTTGTCATTTGAGCTCAGATTTCAATAAATTATATAAACATGGACTTTTTAAAAAAATGTTATAAAAATCATTCACCTGCTATCTGCCATCTCCCAATATTTTCATGTTTATTAGTGGAAAACATAAGGAATGACTATTTTAAGGTTGCTTTGTAATCTTTTCAATTTATATTAAAAATATAGCACTGCTGATTCTATTTTTACTCAATTGGCATTAAAATATGACTCAGAATTCTCTGTTACCCAAATATACAATGTATCTTCCCCATCTTAGTTTTTGCATATTATTTCTTCAAATACCTGTCTTATTATATATAATCAGTTTCACAGTTGATCTCTAATCCATTACCAGTAATTCTTTCCTTTTGAAAAATATGTGACATAATATCTGAAACAAATTTTGAGAAAGAATACTTTTTATATGTGATTCACTACACAGTAAAACTTAAAATAGGTTTTTTGACATATGTGATTTCTGGAGTTTCTTCATTTTAGCTGAAGATGTATGTACTTTCTTTATGATGTATTAGTTCTCAAATATTATTGCACTGCAAAAGTAAAATATGGATATAAATGCCTAGAATAATGCATACTTAGTTTCTGCTAGAGTAAGTGAAATTATTCAGTGATAAAATACCACTATGCACAAAGATAAATTTCTTTTCTGTATAGTCACAATTAAATGTTAAAGCAGTTAGTCTTCTGAATTTAACTGTAAATATGAAAAAAACTATGCACATGTCCACTTAGAGTTTTAAAAACATTTACATACTCTCTTCTCTAACACAACCCTGAAGGGTTTTTATTGATTTCAGTGTTTTGGGCTAATTCAGGAATTTCAACTGTTTTAACATAAATGAAAAAGAAAAAGGTGGTTATTCCAGAACAGCTGAGAAGATGAAGCAAGGAGTATTAAAGAGTCAGCCGCAGTAGCTGCAAAGAGGCAATTTTTTTAACGTTTGGAATTGCAAGAGTGTTAGAATCAAGAGTCCACTTTCCACTAGCACAGGAGCCTATCAAGCAAAGACAACTAATAAAATATTAGAACTGGACAGTTCTCTGAAGGCGAACCAGGTTAGCAACCGGAGTCAGAGTCCTGTGTTTGCTACTAGCTTTGCCCCCCGTAGATGTGCTCTAAGCTATAACTTTGAGGTTTATTTGTCATTTGAGCTCAGATTTCAATAAATTATATAAACATGGACTTTTTAAAAAAATGTTATAAAAATCATTCACCTGCTATCTGCCATCTCCCAATATTTTCATGTTTATTAGTGGAAAACATAAGGAATGACTATTTTAAGGTTGCTTTGTAATCTTTTCAATTTATATTAAAAATATAGCACTGCTGATTCTATTTTTACTCAATTGGCATTAAAATATGACTCAGAATTCTCTGTTACCCAAATATACAATGTATCTTCCCCATCTTAGTTTTTGCATATTATTTCTTCAAATACCTGTCTTATTATATATAATCAGTTTCACAGTTGATCTCTAATCCATTACCAGTAATTCTTTCCTTTTGAAAAATATGTGACATAATATCTGAAACAAATTTTGAGAAAGAATACTTTTTATATGTGATTCACTACACAGTAAAACTTAAAATAGGTTTTTTGACATATGTGATTTCTGGAGTTTCTTCATTTTAGCTGAAGATGTATGTACTTTCTTTATGATGTATTAGTTCTCAAATATTATTGCACTGCAAAAGTAAAATATGGATATAAATGCCTAGAATAATGCATACTTAGTTTCTGCTAGAGTAAGTGAAATTATTCAGTGATAAAATACCACTATGCACAAAGATAAATTTCTTTTCTGTATAGTCACAATTAAATGTTAAAGCAGTTAGTCTTCTGAATTTAACTGTAAATATGAAAAAACTATGCACATGTCCACTTAGAGTTTTAAAAACATTTACATACTCTCTTCTCTAACACAACCCTGAAGGGTTTTTATTGATTTCAGTGTTTTGGGCTAATTCAGGATACGGACTTTCACAGGCCAATGAACACTAAAAATTTAACATTTAAGGCACTTTCAAAATGTGAAAGATAATCCTTTTCTCTGCCAAATCTAATGAATTCTCCTCTTCTCCATGGTGATACCAGGAGAGCCAGAAGCCTGAAAATCATCTTTCAAACTTCTTTTTCTCAAACCATTTCCAACTATTTCATGTGGTCATATAATTTCACCACATTAATACATTTCTAACCTGAATTTCAATAAATTTCCATTGATACTTTGCTAAAGCTAGTCTCTTATTATCTCTTTTATGCAACATTGTATGATTTTGTGAACGACCTTCCTTCATCAAAACTTACTTCCTGTAATCTCTACACCACTCTGTAGCAGGTACTCTTTTTCCTTTTCTTTCAGTGATCATCAGATCATTTTCTTCTCCTAAACCTTCTCAAAGAAGAAAGTTCAATGTCATGTATATGAAATCCCAACTCAGCCAGACCCTGCTTCTCTCTTGCCTGTATCCTTTTACAGATGGAGCTACTGATATCATCACTGTTCTCTGTATATGCCTCTGTGGTGAGGATTAGAAGATTCTATAGCACTTATTAATTCCATGATTGTGGTCTCTCCTAGTGTATGGTACCTTTTTCCATAATACTGGCATAGGGTCTAATAAGAAGTAGTCAATTAAGTGAATGTGTTCTTAATCAAATAGATGGGTTAAAGTATTTTCTTGGACATTTTTCCATTCAATCTGGGAAGCTGTTTCAATTTTGTACTTATTAAATTGGTACAAAACTCATGATCAAGGTAGAAGTGGTGGACTAATCAAGGGCCATAGCTGTGCCTTCAAGCTGCTAGAATTAACATGCTTTTGAACCTCACAGTATCACGATGCTATGGGACTATTTGTTGCAAAATACCACCTATGAATGTGAAATTTCTTGGACATTTGGTTGAATAATTTGCATTAGTTAGTCTTCTGAATTTAACTGTAAATATGAAAAACTATGCACATGTCCACTTAGAGTTTTAAAACATTTACATACTCTCTTCTCTAACACAACCCTGAAGGGTTTTATTGATTTCAGTGTTTTGGGCTAATTCAGGATACGGACTTTCACAGGCCAATGAACACTAAAAATTTAACATTTAAGGCACTTTCAAAATGTGAAAGATAATCCTTTTCTCTGCCAAATCTAATGAATTCTCCTCTTCTCCATGGTGATACCAGGAGAGCCAGAAGCCTGAAAATCATCTTTCAAACTTCTTTTTCTCAAACCATTTCCAACTATTTCATGTGGTCATATAATTTCACCACATTAATACATTTCTAACCTGAATTTCAATAAATTTCCATTGATACTTTGCTAAAGCTAGTCTCTTATTATCTCTTTTATGCAACATTGTATGATTTTGTGAACGACCTTCCTTCATCAAAACTTACTTCCTGTAATCTCTACACCACTCTGTAGCAGGTACTCTTTTTCCTTTTCTTTCAGTGATCATCAGATCATTTTCTTCTCCTAAACCTTCTCAAAGAAGAAAGTTCAATGTCATGTATATGAAATCCCAACTCAGCCAGACCCTGCTTCTCTCTTGCCTGTATCCTTTTACAGATGGAGCTACTGATATCATCACTGTTCTCTGTATATGCCTCTGTGGTGAGGATTAGAAGATTCTATAGCACTTATTAATTCCATGATTGTGGTCTCTCCTAGTGTATGGTACCTTTTTCCATAATACTGGCATAGGGTCTAATAAGAAGTAGTCAATTAAGTGAATGTGTTCTTAATCAAATAGATGGGTTAAAGTATTTTCTTGGACATTTTTCCATTCAATCTGGGAAGCTGTTTCAATTTTGTACTTATTAAATTGGTACAAAACTCATGATCAAGGTAGAAGTGGTGGACTAATCAAGGGCCATAGCTGTGCCTTCAAGCTGCTAGAATTAACATGCTTTTGAACCTCACAGTATCACGATGCTATGGGACTATTTGTTGCAAAATACCACCTATGAATGTGAAATTTCTTGGACATTTGGTTGAATAATTTGCATTAGTTATGCTAGTCTACTAATCATTTTTTTCCACAGAATATAGTATCTTGGGGAAAAAAGATGTTTTAAAATATCTATATATGCTATTAGTGTATGAATTTCTACATAAATGCCATTTCCTTAAGGAAAGATAAGTAGGACAAATGAGTAGATTAGAGATAAAAACAGATAGACAGATAGATACTATTTTTAAAATAGTAATATTTAGGGAAATGAGCACTTCCTTTAAAATAAAAATAGAATATCTTCCTGCCACAGATAGTTAGCATGCATAGCTCTTATAAATTAACATTATGAAGATCAACTTAAGACAAACAACAAACTTAAAACTTAGACATAAAACCCCACCATCACTTCATTTTCAATACAATTCTAATAAAAGCTATTTGCTTAAACTAATTGTTTCTATCTATGGGCATCAAAGTGAGTGCTAAGCTAAATAACGCTATGGGATTCATGGCTGTTTTACTTTTCCAAAGTTAAAAAAATGCCTAACGTTAATATTCTACATCAGAGAGAAGGTCATTGTATTATATTTTTAAATTTATTCATAATGAGTCTGAAAGAGATACCTATATGATAAATCTGTGAAATCATTATTTAGCATCAGCATTTTAGAAGTGAAATAAAACTAATATATAAGTTAATTTTTATACCTTTCATGTATGGGAGAGTGAGGCCCACAGAAATTAAGTGTACTGTTCAAATATCATACCGTTTAGTTAAAATATGGCAGGCAGTGGGCCCACAGTCCCCTACCTTTGGTTCCCAGAACTTAAAACTTTTAATTCTCCCCTCAGATCTCTCATGCATCCAACAGGTATTTTTACTGTGCAATTATTGTGATAAGCATATTTGATATCACACAATTTAGTAAGTTTAAAATGTAGTGGGAGTAGATTAGTCAGATCCAGTTAGAAGACAGATATTATACAATGATTTAAACAAATAAATTTTATAAAGATTAATACATCTTTTGGAGATGGAAATGGCTACCCACTCCAGTATTCTTGCCTGGAAAATTTCACGGACAGAGGAACTTAGAAGGCTACAGTTCATGGGGTTGCAAAGAGTCAGCCACCACTGAGTGACAGAGCACAAATATATCTTTCTATTTATATAAAGATAAATAATATAAAATCTACTAACAGAAGAGTGGAGTAATAAGAAATCAGCTAGTGAGAACTGAAAAAAAACTATGAAGAATACACAAAAATGTCAGAGGCAACCTCTTCCTCTCAAGACGAGGTAGAGCCCAATATGCAGCCCTCACTGAAGATGTCTTGGATCACTGCGCTAGGAAGGACCTGGCTGGTGAGAGCTGCTGGATATCTGCCCTCTAGGGTGCAAGGGAAGCTCATCCCCTAGGAGATGGTGAAGCCCAGAACTCAGGAGGTACTGCAGAGCTGCTGGGAGCTCCTGAGTAGTCTGGCACTGACAGCTTGAGAGGCTGCTTTGTGTAAAGCTCCAGTGTGTGTCTGTGCACAGCTCCAGCCTGGGAAGCCTGGGCAGGCCATCCCTAGGAGGTCAGGAGTGGGGCTTTACAGCCTCACAGGGCTTCTGAGCCCACTCATCTTGGACTGCAGAGAGAAGGGGAGAGGTTTTACTTTTCCAAAGTTAAAAAAATGCCTAACGTTAATATTCTACATCAGAGAGAAGGTCATTGTATTATATTTTTAAATTTATTCATAATGAGTCTGAAAGAGATACCTATATGATAAATCTGTGAAATCATTATTTAGCATCAGCATTTTAGAAGTGAAATAAAACTAATATATAAGTTAATTTTTATACCTTTCATGTATGGGAGAGTGAGGCCCACAGAAATTAAGTGTACTGTTCAAATATCATACCGTTTAGTTAAAATATGGCAGGCAGTGGGCCCACAGTCCCCTACCTTTGGTTCCCAGAACTTAAAACTTTTAATTCTCCCCTCAGATCTCTCATGCATCCAACAGGTATTTTTACTGTGCAATTATTGTGATAAGCATATTTGATATCACACAATTTAGTAAGTTTAAAATGTAGTGGGAGTAGATTAGTCAGATCCAGTTAGAAGACAGATATTATACAATGATTTAAACAAATAAATTTTATAAAGATTAATACATCTTTTGGAGATGGAAATGGCTACCCACTCCAGTATTCTTGCCTGGAAAATTTCACGGACAGAGGAACTTAGAAGGCTACAGTTCATGGGGTTGCAAAGAGTCAGCCACCACTGAGTGACAGAGCACAAATATATCTTTCTATTTATATAAAGATAAATAATATAAAATCTACTAACAGAAGAGTGGAGTAATAAGAAATCAGCTAGTGAGAACTGAAAAAAAACTATGAAGAATACACAAAAATGTCAGAGGCAACCTCTTCCTCTCAAGACGAGGTAGAGCCCAATATGCAGCCCTCACTGAAGATGTCTTGGATCACTGCGCTAGGAAGGACCTGGCTGGTGAGAGCTGCTGGATATCTGCCCTCTAGGGTGCAAGGGAAGCTCATCCCCTAGGAGATGGTGAAGCCCAGAACTCAGGAGGTACTGCAGAGCTGCTGGGAGCTCCTGAGTAGTCTGGCACTGACAGCTTGAGAGGCTGCTTTGTGTAAAACTCCAGTGTGTGTCTGTGCACAGCTCCAGCCTGGGAAGCCTGGGCAGGCCATCCCCTAGGAGGTCAGGAGTGGGGCTTTACAGCCTCACAGGGCTTCTGAGCCCACTCATCTTGGACTGCAGAGAGGAAGCTGGGAGCAGTGGCCTGGGCTGGGGCTTACACACGCACCCTACCTTGGGCTCCCGGCAACACTGGGCTCCCGGCAACATTGTGCTCCCAATAACACTGCAGACGTTGTTGAGTAGAGAGCTGGAGAAGCACCAGGGCTGAGGAGAGAGAGGAACAACATTAGAGAAAGTTGTACCCACAGGGTTAACATGTTCACTAATTTTAAACACTAGGAATTGAATTGATACCAAACACTATCTCATTTTACCCATAATGTATTTACTCCACAAATACACTGATAAAAAAGCAAAAGCAAACAAAGTAACCCCAGTCTACTCACTTGAAAAATTGCTTTTTTATGATTAATAATTATCAAATTACATAGCATTTACTGATGATAAGGATTAAAAATATGAGTACTGTTCAAAATATAAAATTCATGTTTAAAATAAAAATATAGGGCTCTTAATTGTAAGTAAAAAACTATATGCTAATCTGAACGTTAACTGACATTCTGATTCAAGAATACAGATAGGCTTGTGTAGATGCCTATATAATATCTCTGCCATTTGTATACGCTTGAGCAGAAATGTATCTTTTTTATTTGCGTTTAACTATTAAGGTAATAGGGCTCTTCCAAGGAGGCTCTAGTAGTAAAAATCTGCCTGCCATTTAAGGAGACTAAAAGAGATGTGGGCTTGATCCGGAAATATATCTTTCTATTTATATAAAGATAAATAATATAAAATCTACTAACAGAAGAGTGGAGTAATAAGAAATCAGCTAGTGAGAACTGAAAAAAAACTATGAAGAATACACAAAAATGTCAGAGGCAACCTCTTCCTCTCAAGACGAGGTAGAGCCCAATATGCAGCCCTCACTGAAGATGTCTTGGATCACTGCGCTAGGAAGGACCTGGCTGGTGAGAGCTGCTGGATATCTGCCCTCTAGGGTGCAAGGGAAGCTCATCCCCTAGGAGATGGTGAAGCCCAGAACTCAGGAGGTACTGCAGAGCTGCTGGGAGCTCCTGAGTAGTCTGGCACTGACAGCTTGAGAGGCTGCTTTGTGTAAAACTCCAGTGTGTGTCTGTGCACAGCTCCAGCCTGGGAAGCCTGGGCAGGCCATCCCCTAGGAGGTCAGGAGTGGGGCTTTACAGCCTCACAGGGCTTCTGAGCCCACTCATCTTGGACTGCAGAGAGGAAGCTGGGAGCAGTGGCCTGGGCTGGGGCTTACACACGCACCCTACCTTGGGCTCCCGGCAACACTGGGCTCCCGGCAACATTGTGCTCCCAATAACACTGCAGACGTTGTTGAGTAGAGAGCTGGAGAAGCACCAGGGCTGAGGAGAGAGAGGAACAACATTAGAGAAAGTTGTACCCACAGGGTTAACATGTTCACTAATTTTAAACACTAGGAATTGAATTGATACCAAACACTATCTCATTTTACCCATAATGTATTTACTCCACAAATACACTGATAAAAAAGCAAAAGCAAACAAAGTAACCCCAGTCTACTCACTTGAAAAATTGCTTTTTTATGATTAATAATTATCAAATTACATAGCATTTACTGATGATAAGGATTAAAAATATGAGTACTGTTCAAAATATAAAATTCATGTTTAAAATAAAAATATATTGCTCTTAATTGTAAGTAAAAATCTATATGCTAATCTGAACGTTAACTGACATTCTGATTCAAGAATACAGATAGGCTTGTGTAGATGCCTATATAATATCTCTGCCATTTGTATACGCTTGAGCAGAAATGTATCTTTTTTATTTGCGTTTAACTATTAAGGTAATAGGGCTCTTCCAAGGAGGCTCTAGTAGTAAAAAATCTGCCTGCCATTTAAGGAGACTAAAAGAGATGTGGGCTTGATCCTTGGGTTGAGAAGATCCCCAGGGCCATGCGGCCACGGCAACCCACTCCAATATTCATGCCTGGAGAATCTCACGGAGAGAGAGCCTGGCAGGCTACGGTCCATAGGGTGACAGAGTCGGACATGACTGAAGTGACTTAGCACACATGCGTGCTAAGATAATTAGAGAAAATATATGTGAAGCACTTTACAGCACATTTGATAAATGGTGCATGTTTTATTACCTATTTACTATCACTCAAAACACTAGTCTATAACAATTTTAAGTTAGGCAAATTCAGTTATGAAACATTTCCCCTCTATATGTGATTTTAAAATATAACTAATAATTTACCTTTTAATATAACAACATATCACATAATACATATATATAATATATACTACATATAACTATATAATATATAAGAAATAATATACATGATTATTATATATGCTAAATAACATATAACTATCATGTATATATATAACATATAATCATACATAATATAATATATAATTACTATAGATAATATATAATTACTATACATTATAAGTAATATAATAATGTAACAAATAAATATATAACATGCTATTTATATATATACCTTATATACAATATAATATATTAATGTGTATAATACGTATAATAAATAAATATCAACATTTATATTTGCATATTTATAAAATATATTATGTATATAATAAATAAAATCTGTATTATTATTATATATAATATATATCATTATGTAATAATATAACGTATGTAACATTACATATAATATACGTATTTTATAGTCTATATTAATACTTTATATTATATTATTGATATATAATACTTATTAATTACATGCATTATATATTATATAAATATATATTTATATAAATTTTATATAGATAAATGTATATAAAGATTATATATAATAAATATAATAATTTATGAACAAAAGTTGATAATTCCTTTAAACAATTTTATTCAATGTGTATTTGGGTTGGCCTTATTATCTTCATAGAATGTCAAGATGCTTTTATTTTCTTTGAAGATTCATTGATTAATCACAGTTTAAAGAGAAAGAGAAACTTGTGCTGTATTTACCTAATGCTTAGGCAAGCATTTTTTTAAGAATCTAAGTACTCGTAAATTTACTACTGTAATTGATAGAAAACCTGCTATACAAATATACGCCAACTTCCAGAGGCAGTGCTCTCACCACTGGAAAATTATTGGGTTGAAAAATCACTTGAAATATAACACTCAATAGAATTTCCTTCAGGATAAGTGAGTGAATTACATAAATGGCCTGTTGATTCAGAAGCTTTCTAATTTAAAAAACTTTCCTAGTTATAAATTAGGACCCTCTGAAAACTCTGAGAACTAAATTCAGTATGCCACTAAATAGCACTTGAAAGTTCTGCCTAAACTAATTGACTCTTCGACATTCCATTTTCACAAGATTATTAATGCTAAATACTCTTTTTAATTTTTATCCTGTCCAACATTGGGCCATTCTAAGTTAATTCCAAAATAAACTTTGTTGACCTATATAAAACAATCCAAAATTTAGAATAAAGCAATAACAAAATGCCCAAACCAAATCAAACAAAAATATACATATGTATTAATTAAAGGGGAAAAACTCTAAAGTGAATTTTGCTTTATATACTGCAGTATGCACTTTAGAATATAGTAAGATCTGTTAGAACATATTTTGTATGCTTAAATAGTCCTGGATGAAAAAAAATTAATTAAATGTTCACAATGTAAACATATGAAGCAACTGGAAAAAAACAAAAAACAAAGTTGGATTTGAAGGCATTAAAACATAACTGAAAGGGCGTCCCTGGTGGTACAGTGGGTAAGGACATCGCCTTGCAGTGAAAGGGACACCGGTTCAATCCCTGGTGGGGAAAGATCCCACATGCCATGGAATGGCTGGACCTGTGTGTCTAATTACGAGCCAGTGCTCTGGAGCATATGCGCCCAGGGCTACTGCTCTGCAACTAGAGAGGGCACTGCAGTGGGAGGCCCACACAGGCCAAAAAATAAAGAAGGCTTCCCTGGTGGTCCAGTGGGTAAAGATGGATGAAAATAAATGGATGAAGAATCAATAAAAGAGGCCCCCCCCCCAAAAAGTCAAACTTCTAAGTATTTGAAAGAATAATGCAATAAACACTGGTATACCTCAGCTAATGTCACCAATTATAAATAATAATAATAATAATAATAATAATAATAATAACTGAAAAACTTTTTACCAATTTCCTAAACATTTTTGCAATTATATATAAAACTGCATTCCAAATATACTAAATCTGGTTTTCAATGTCATTAGAAAAGAAAGAAATATTTGATAGTATCATTAAAGTAAAGTTCCATTTCAAAAACAAAGTAATTTAGTATTTCATCAGTCAAGAAATAAAATTAACCCTCTAAGATCATTATTTTGCAAGTCTATAATATTGAATTTTTAGAGGTGACACATTTTTCATCTGGTTTGAGAAGATGTATTTTATATAACAGTCTCCTAGGTTAATCATTCAAAAATATTACTAACTTTAAAGCAAATACATATTACTTTTTTCTAACAATGTAATTAGAATCTAACAGGAGATAAATTTTACTCTCACCAAGTATTCCTTATGACATTAAAAAAATACCAAAATAAAACAATGCCCTGTTCACAACAGCAATATTTAAATTTTTTAATTTGCTTTTAAATTTTATAAACTGGTATATGCTTGTGCATACTAAGCTGATTCAGTTCTGTCTGACTCTTTGTGATCCTATGGACTATAGCCCACCAGAATCCTCTGTCCATGTATTAAAATATATTTAAATAGGATTTCAGAAAATTCAGCATTGCTAACTGGTTAACTACTTTAGAATTTCAAACATCTGACCCCAAATTAGAAACTTTCCATGGACAGCTTTTAAAAGAAACTGACTTTATTTTGAAGGATCCTGAGCTAAAATTTTTCATTTCACAGAGTGACAAGCAAGGTTTGTTTTATTTTGCTTTTCTGAAAGGAAAGGACAAAAATAAAATTTAAAAATATTAGATTCAGGGGCTTCCCTAGTGGTCCAGTGGGTAAGGACACCGCCTTGCAGTGCAAGGGGCGCCGGTTCGATCCCTGACCTGGAAAGATCCCACGTGCCGCGGAGCGGCTGGACTGATGTGTCCAATCACTGAGCTGGAGCTCTGGAGCACATGCGCCCAGAGCCGGCGCTCTGCGACAACAGAGGCCACCGCGATGGGAGGCCCACATGGGCCAAAGAACAAAGACGGATGAAAGTGGACAAATGAAAGACCAATGGAAGTGGTCCACCTGCTCCCCTCCCTCCCCACCCCATCCCCACCAAAATAAATAAATAAATCTTTAAAAAAAAAAATAGATTCCTGAATTCTTTATAAAGTTTTAAAATGACAACTGATGTAAAACAGATCTAATATGTTTTTGAAACCCTGTCTGCTTCAAATAGAATGATCTATTTTAAACTTGAAGCTCTTTTGCATCCTTCACTGCAGACCTGTCTATGATTAACAGATTTTCCTGGCTTATTATCTTCATCAGTCACAGACACTGAGAATGAACCACTGGGCTCACTAGAACACACAAACAATGAATATTTTTCAACAAATTACTGAAACTTCAGAAAACTCTCTATCTACAAATTTAAGTGAAATGAAGAGTTATCAGAAGGCATAAAATAAACAGAGCTAAGCCATGGTTTAACAGATGCTGAACTTCTAGGAGCCAGGTGACTATCAAGATGAAAGACAGTAAACTACCAATTTTTCTCCCCATGAAAGTGAAAGTGAAAAGAACTGTGAGACTGACATAAAGAGCAATGTGTGAGCAGAAGAGAATTTAGAAGGTATCTTCAGTGATGTGTGTGTGTGTGAGAGAGAAAGAGGAAACGGAGAGAGAGACAGAAAGACACAGAGAAGACAAAAGTGATGAATAGTGATGAGGTCCCTGACAATCCCTTGAACATTTGTGAAGTAAACTTCCATAAGTGGACATTTGGACGTGTTGTTTAGTCAGTCAGTTGTGTCTGACTCTTGGATACAATGAACTGTCGCCTGCCAGGCTCCTTTTGTCCATGGGATTTCCCAGGCAAGAATACTGCAGTGGGTTGCTATTCCATTCTCCAGGGATCTTCCCAACCCAGGACTCAAATTCACACTCCAAGTGGGTAAGGACACCGCCTTGCAGTGCAAGGCGGTTCGATCCCTGACCTGGAAAGATCCCACGTGCGCGGAGCGCTGGACTGATGTGTCCAATCACTGAGCTGGAGCTCTGGAGCACATGCGCCCAGAGCCGGCGCTCTGCGACAACAGAGGCCACGCGATGGGAGGCCCACATGGGCCAAAGAACAAAGACGGATGAAAGTGGACAAATGAAAGACCAATGGAAGTGGTCCACCTGCTCCCCTCCCTCCCCACCCCATCCCCACCAAAATAAATAAATAAATCTTTAAAAAAAAAAATAGATTCCTGAATTCTTTATAAAGTTTTAAAATGACAACTGATGTAAAACAGATCTAATATGTTTTTGAAACCCTGTCTGCTTCAAATAGAATGATCTATTTTAAACTTGAAGCTCTTTTGCATCCTTCACTGCAGACCTGTCTATGATTAACAGATTTTCCTGGCTTATTATCTTCATCAGTCACAGACACTGAGAATGAACCACTGGGCTCACTAGAACACACAAACAATGAATATTTTTCAACAAATTACTGAAACTTCAGAAAACTCTCTATCTACAAATTTAAGTGAAATGAAGAGTTATCAGAAGGCATAAAATAAACAGAGCTAAGCCATGGTTTAACAGATGCTGAACTTCTAGGAGCCAGGTGACTATCAAGATGAAAGACAGTAAACTACCAATTTTTCTCCCCATGAAAGTGAAAGTGAAAAGAACTGTGAGACTGACATAAAGAGCAATGTGTGAGCAGAAGAGAATTTAGAAGGTATCTTCAGTGATGTGTGTGTGTGTGAGAGAGAAAGAGGAAACGGAGAGAGAGACAGAAAGACACAGAGAAGACAAAAGTGATGAATAGTGATGAGGTCCCTGACAATCCCTTGAACATTTGTGAAGTAAACTTCCATAAGTGGACATTTGGACGTGTTGTTTAGTCAGTCAGTTGTGTCTGACTCTTGGATACAATGAACTGTCGCCTGCCAGGCTCCTTTTGTCCATGGGATTTCCCAGGCAAGAATACTGCAGTGGGTTGCTATTCCATTCTCCAGGGATCTTCCCAACCCAGGACTCAAATTCACATCTCCTTCGTTGAACCCATACCTTCTGCATTGGTTTGGTGTCTCCTGTATTGTAGGTGGATTCTTTACCACTGAGCCACTGGGGAAGCCACATTTGGACTAGTGTGGCAGTCATCTTTTTGATTTTTTTCAATGTCACCACATTTTCTTCCTATATTCCATTCAGAAAACATTTACTTTATTCTTAATAAATGCAAGTGTATTTTTTAATTTATTTTACGGAGGTAGAGTTGATTTAAAATGTTGTGTTAGTTTCTCCTTTACAAGGAGATTCAGTTATGTATGTGTGTGTGTGTGTGTATGTGTGTGTGTATATATATACACACACATATATATATATTATTTTTTAAATTTTTTCCATTTATTTTATTACAGGATGTTGAAGACAGTTTCCTGTGTTATACACTAGGGTATTGTTGTTTATCCATCCTATATATAATAGCTTGCATCTGCTAACCCCAAACTCCCAATCATTCCTTCTCCTTCCCACTTCCCCCTTGGCAACCACAAGTCTATTCTGTATGTCTACGTATCTATTCGTTTCATGGATAAGTTCATTTATGTGTCATATTTTAGATTCCATATATAAGTGATACAGTATTTGCTTTTCCCTTTCTGATTTCCTTTACTAAGCATGATAATATCAGTCAGGGTTTTTTCCAGAAGCCATCCTTTCTTCAAATAAACTACCTTACATCACTCAAAGGAATAGGTCACTTGTCTACCACCAAATCAAAGAGAATTTGGAGCTAACAAGCAGCTTTTCGAAATCTTTAAATATAATACATGATTCCACAATGATTTATTTGATTAAATTTAACCTAAATCCATACATTTCACTGTAAGTTCAGTTTCTTTCTCCAAAAAACTATGTACACAAATCAGCCATTTGTTCGTATTACAGTTTATATTTACTGACTCATAGTGTTCCGTATATGAATATGCCACAATTTACCTAATATTTTCCATTTTGAATGGACATTCAAATATTTACAGATTGAGAATAATATCAACAATAATGCCTAAACTTTCACATACGAATCTTCATATAAATGGAAGTTTTTCTCCTCCTTTTAGATTATTACATATTTTATTTGTCTTTTGTGCTGTAGTGATGTTGTCTGGACTTTCAGAGCCACTAATAAACAGAATTGTAAGAATGTGCATCCTGGCTTTATTTCTTTTCCCTTTAGTCTTACTGTGATAACTTTTAAAAATGTTATTGAGTTATAATTTACTTACCATAGAATTGACTTGCTTTACCTATACAGTTCAATGATTTTTGATACATTCATAGAGCTGTGGAAATATCACCAAAGCCATATTTTTTTTTTCTCTTGGCAGGAAACATGTGATCTTATTTCCCAGGGCTCCTGCATTGGAAACATGGAGACTTAATCACTTGACCACCATAGAAGTCCTCCTCACCTTATTTCTGATTTTTGTGAAAAAGTGGCAATGCTTCAGTACTAAGTATGTCTCAGTGTCTCACCACTAAGTATCTTTAGGCCCTTTGCTAGAATGAAGAAATTCCAGTGAATCTGTATTTTAATGACTTTAAATGAATATCTGTTAAATTTTAGCAAGTGTTACTTGGTTTATTGAGAATATGAGAAATACTCATGTTTTCCCCTTTTCTCTATTGTTTTGATTGGTTATCATGATTTTTTAATGTCAAACAAAACTTACAGCTGTGGAATAATCCAACTTTCCTTTCTAGATATTGCGGGATTCTCTTTGATTTGATATTTCTATCTGTATTCATGGAGGCTTATGCCCTGTAATCTTGCTTTTTGGTAATATTTTTGCCTAATATTGGTATTAGGTTATAATGTTCTCATAAAATAAATAGAGATCTGTAGATTACTGCTCTTTTCTGAAATAATGTAAGCATTATTACTTCTCTACATACTTATACCATTGTATGAGCTGAATTATTTTTGTAGTTTGCATTATGTCCTTACAAAATTGATAAATTGATATCCTAACTTGCAGTACCTCAGTATGTGACCTTATCTGAAAATAGGCACATTGCATATATAATTAGTTGACTCAGGATGAAATCACACTGGAGTACAGTGGGCCTTTATTTCAGTATGACTGTGATCCTTATAAAAGGAGAGATCTGGACATGGACAGACAGATACACATATACACACATACAGAATGGTAATACTATTTGAAAAGGAAAGCAGGGATAGAACTGATGCTTCTAGCCAGAGAACATCAGACACTGCCACCAAATGAGCAGAAGCTAGGTGAGGAATCGGGCAGCTTCTTCCCTCATGGCTCTCAGAAGGGGATGACAACAGAATTGTAAGAATGTGCCTGGCTTTTTTTTTTAGCAGTTCAATGATTTTTTTTGATACATTCATAGAGCTTGTGGAAATATCACCAAAGCCATATTTTTTTTTTCTCTTGGCAGGAAACATGTGATCTTATTTCCCAGGGCTCCTGCATTGGAAACATGGAGACTTAATCACTTGACCACCATAGAAGTCCTCCTCACCTTATTTCTGATTTTTGTGAAAAAGTGGCAATGCTTCAGTACTAAGTATGTCTCAGTGTCTCACCACTAAGTATCTTTAGGCCCTTTGCTAGAATGAAGAAATTCCAGTGAATCTGTATTTTAATGACTTTAAATGAATATCTGTTAAATTTTAGCAAGTGTTACTTGGTTTATTGAGAATATGAGAAATACTCATGTTTTCCCCTTTTCTCTATTGTTTTGATTGGTTATCATGATTTTTTAATGTCAAACAAAACTTACAGCTGTGGAATAATCCAACTTTCCTTTCTAGATATTGCGGGATTCTCTTTGATTTGATATTTCTATCTGTATTCATGGAGGCTTATGCCCTGTAATCTTGCTTTTTGGTAATATTTTTGCCTAATATTGGTATTAGGTTATAATGTTCTCATAAAATAAATAGAGATCTGTAGATTACTGCTCTTTTCTGAAATAATGTAAGCATTATTACTTCTCTACATACTTATACCATTGTATGAGCTGAATTATTTTTGTAGTTTGCATTATGTCCTTACAAAATTGATAAATTGATATCCTAACTTGCAGTACCTCAGTATGTGACCTTATCTGAAAATAGGCACATTGCATATATAATTAGTTGACTCAGGATGAAATCACACTGGAGTACAGTGGGCCTTTATTTCAGTATGACTGTGATCCTTATAAAAGGAGAGATCTGGACATGGACAGACAGATACACATATACACACATACAGAATGGTAATACTATTTGAAAAGGAAAGCAGGGATAGAACTGATGCTTCTAGCCAGAGAACATCAGACACTGCCACCAAATGAGCAGAAGCTAGGTGAGGAATCGGGCAGCTTCTTCCCTCATGGCTCTCAGAAGGGGATGACAACTTGGTCTTGGATCTCTAGAACCATGAGACAATAGATTCTGTTGTCTAAGTCACCAAATTTGGTCCTTTGTTACAACAGCCCTAGAAAATGAAGATAGCATATTATATCTCTTTTTCTTATAGTATCTTCTACATCACTTGCTTTGTTTCAATTTCACTGGCTTCTCTTTTTTCTCAACCAATTTGCTAAACCTCTATGTACATTATTCTTTTCACAGACACATCCATATTAATAGCTCACTGCCTTACCATTCCAACTTCTTATTCAAAACCTCTTTCTGCAAGAAGTCTTAACTGATGACCCAAATGTAACCATCTCTAGATTAAAGATACATTGAGATGTATCCATCTCTAATATCTTTGTCACTAATACATACCAGTTTAACCATCTTGGGCTAAAAGAATTATAGTGTTTAATTCTATTTACATAAATTTCTAGGAAATTCAAACTAATGCATAGAAACAGAAAGGTCAGTGGTTAGAGGAGAGGGAGAAAGCATGGAGGGTTGGGAGAGCTGGTATTATAAACTGTTACAAGGCATGTTTTGAGAGCAATGTGATAGACTCACTATCATGACATTGGTGATGATTTTACCAGTGTATGTAAATGTATACATTTAATCAGATTTTATAGTGTAATCATATCTAGTATATCATAATATATTTAACAATTAACAAGAAATTAAAAAAAGAAAATAATGGGCTCAGCTGATCATTAATATCTTGTGAGACACCATCATTTCTGAAAAATATTTAGATGGCCATCCGAAGGAAAGTAGGAAAGAGAAATTGGAAGATGATATTAAATTTCTCAAATATTGAAAAAAATACTACCACTCCAACTCCAACCTCACCTCATTTTTTAATTCAATCCTTATGATACATTTATATAGGTAAATTTTTAATTTTCTCAGTAATAAGCACAAGAAACTTATTTGTACTTTAGGTTTATACTCCCATACAAAATGTAACATTTTAAATGTAAGAGGGAACAGGATAAATCTAGACTTTTTAATTTTTAAGTTCTGAAATTAAAATCAAAGGTGCTGTGGGACCAAAGGTTTCTGTGCAAGTGTCAAGAATGGAATCTGATACTCTCCATAAATCGTCTTCTTTCACAAATGAACTGAAAAGGACTGGGCTGCAAACTGCTGAGACAAATGTCAAACAAAAGGAAAAAAGTACTACTATATAATATAGTAGCATTTATACACATTAGGATACTTACACCAACATCTCTAACCTTGACTATCTACTCTGAATTATATGTTTTTAAAGAAACTTAGGGCATGTCATTAAATTGTTAAATACTACTAAGCAATATGTTCTTACTGATTATGGCTTCATTTTAAGTTCATATTTTCATTTTCAAGGAGAACTGAGAGTTGAAAAATACATTTGCATTCACTTTTATCATATATATTTTTGAGAGGTTATACTCCATTTCAATTTTCCAAGAGGACCTTCCATATGCATTTTTACTAAGGTAGAGTTATATCTCTTTGGAATTATTGGGTCCTGACAGCTATACATAAAGTTGAAATAATGGGATTTGGCATCAGAGAGCTATTTAATCTTCTTTCATCACTATAGCTATAATAATTGAAAATGTCAAGTTGAAATGATTGCGAGCCACAGACATCTGTCACTTATAATCATAAAATTCAGCTATGATTACTAAATGTATGTATCATTTCCAAGTCTGTTATAGAAAGGATAATTATTTGGAAAGTTTAGAAAAGCATGTATATTATTATAGTGATTATATATAAATAATAAAATATGATGATAATTTACAAGGAGAATTTAAAATACCTCTCAATATAGTTGAAAATACGAGGTACTTATATATTTCTGTTCAGAAATATGTTAACCACTTGAGTAATTTGGGGAACTGGATAATGTCACAATTCTGTGGGATCTAGAAATGGGAATCTTCTCTTTGTTTCTGGTCTCCAGTCACATGAATAAGAAAATAGAACAGGGCTTCCCTAGTGTCCAGTGAGTAAAGAGTCCACCTTGCAGTGCAAGGGGCGCCAGTTTGATTCCTGGCCTGGGGAGATTCCATGCGCTGCGGAACAGCTGGACTGGTGTGTTCAGTTATGAGCCAGCACTCTGGAGCGCATGCGCCCAGAGCCGGTGCTCTGAAACGAGAGAGGCCCACAAAGGCCAAAGAAAGAAGATGGATGAAAATAAATAAATAAAACAAAGAGGTCAACATTTTTAAAAAATTAAAAAAAAAAAAAAAACAGAACAAACCTTTTACTTATAAAATTTCTTGACTTCTAGCGAGACATTTTGATAATATTCAACATAACCATGTTTTTTTTTTTTAGTTACTTTGTTTTCCTGGTAATTTGGTACATAGTACCTCTTCAAAATCTTATGGTCTAATTTTCTATTGCTAGTCTTAAAGTTGTGATTCATTGTTATATATTAGAGTTTTCATATGCAGCAAGTTTTTTAAGTTTTCAGTTTTACCAGTATCTCTATAGATAGCTTTTTGGCTTCAACATACACAACCCTCTTATATGAGAATACTAGTAGTTTTTTTTATTTCTAGTTTTAAAGTTTATATTATTCTCTTCTTTTATGATACTAAACTAGACATTCAGCACTAGCTTAATTTAAAAAAAAAGTGTCAGTGGGCATTCTTATTTTTATTTATTTCCAACATAAAGATATTGCTTCTAATAATTCCCAGATAGCACACTTAATAAATTTTTGGTATCTCATTGTTAGATTAATTATGTCTTTACTCTTAGTTTATTAGGATATTTAACATTATTATTTATAGTGATTATATATAAATAATAAAATATGATGATAATTTACAAGGAGAATTTAAAATACCTCTCAATATAGTTGAAAATACGAGGTACTTATATATTTCTGTTCAGAAATATGTTAACCACTTGAGTAATTTGGGGAACTGGATAATGTCACAATTCTGTGGGATCTAGAAATGGGAATCTTCTCTTTGTTTCTGGTCTCCAGTCACATGAATAAGAAAATAGAACAGGGCTTCCCTAGTGTCCAGTGAGTAAAGAGTCCACCTTGCAGTGCAAGGCGCCAGTTTGATTCCTGGCCTGGGGAGATTCCATGCGCTGCGGAACAGCTGGACTGGTGTGTTCAGTTATGAGCCAGCACTCTGGAGCGCATGCGCCCAGAGCCGGTGCTCTGAAACGAGAGAGGCCCACAAAGGCCAAAGAAAGAAGATGGATGAAAATAAATAAATAAAACAAAGAGGTCAACATTTTTAAAAAATTAAAAAAAAAAAAAAAACAGAACAAACCTTTTACTTATAAAATTTCTTGACTTCTAGCGAGACATTTTGATAATATTCAACATAACCATGTTTTTTTTTTTTAGTTACTTTGTTTTCCTGGTAATTTGGTACATAGTACCTCTTCAAAATCTTATGGTCTAATTTTCTATTGCTAGTCTTAAAGTTGTGATTCATTGTTATATATTAGAGTTTTCATATGCAGCAAGTTTTTTAAGTTTTCAGTTTTACCAGTATCTCTATAGATAGCTTTTTGGCTTCAACATACACAACCCTCTTATATGAGAATACTAGTAGTTTTTTTTATTTCTAGTTTTAAAGTTTATATTATTCTCTTCTTTTATGATACTAAACTAGACATTCAGCACTAGCTTAATTTAAAAAAAAAGTGTCAGTGGGCATTCTTATTTTTATTTATTTCCAACATAAAGATATTGCTTCTAATAATTCCCAGATAGCACACTTAATAAATTTTTGGTATCTCATTGTTAGATTAATTATGTCTTTACTCTTAGTTTATTAGGATATTTAACACTATTATTATTATCAGTATTATTATCATTATGAATAACAAACTGAATTGGCTTTTAAGAATTAGACTGGAGCTCAGTCATAAAGGGGTCTTGTGGCTATAAAAGATAAGAAAGGAGAATTTCTGTGTGTGCTCTGTCCAGCAACACGCAATCTGCGCTTGCTCTGAAGGATACCCAAGATACTTAAAAAACAAATGGATAAAACAATTTAGCTAATCCAGTGAAGACTAGAAAGATAGAACAAGAACAAATGCCTATCACTTAACACCATAAGGTTCATATAAAATTTATTGGAACTAAGAAGAAAAGAAAGTGTAGGAATAAATCAAGAAAGATGGTTTACCCAAGGGAACTGAACAAACTGGGAAAAGTTATAACACTTTTCAGAGTACAAAGTTAGATTCTCCCTATCTATACTCATAGGACTAATGTGTGATTGATTTCATAAACAGTAAAACGAAGACTATTTCTGTACATTCAATTTTAAATTTCAATTTAAATCAGGTATTCTAAAAGTTGATTCATCATTGATAGCATAGACTCTATGCTATCATAGCATATCATATTGCTAATATCATAGCAATATTAATTTTTCTTTATTATTTAATACAACTCAAAAATATTTTTATAAAATTATACTTATTAAGAAACCATCTGTTATTGGTTTATTTTTATTAATACTGTGAAAACTAGCATTAATATTAGTATTATTATGTTTTGTTTTTAATCTTTCAATTCAATCCTCATTCTTATTCTTTGAATTCTCATTCTTATTCATAAGATCTCTTAAAAACAGTTCTATTTAGCAAAATCTCATTTTTTTTCTAGTACAGAAGGAGAAATCCTGGTAATAATTACAACTATTTCACTTTTTAATAATCATTATACCTTTCATAAGGTCCTCATTTGGTCCAAGAACAGTATACTAGCTGTTATCTGATGTTTTTTCCTGAAGTTTATAATTTGTTATTTTCTAAAAATACCACCAAGGCAATAAAGCAATGTTTCCTTCATTAGAGATACATAATATGAGTGTTTTTCAGATTCCAACTATTTCTCTATTAATAAATCCATAAGCAATTTAATATTTAAAATGTATTGCTTGATTTTCATCCAGTTGTCAGACTATAATTTTATAATTATCAGTTATTGCCTTCTCTGCTTTCATTAACTTAGAAAGACAACTCTTTGAACCTTGCTCTTATAATAAAGATGCAGAAAAGTTTCTCTTTTGTGTTAATGATTCGTGGTCTGGTGTCTTTATATGTTTGTTTGAATGCTATCTGTGGTTGAAAGAATACACTTTTACAAGTAGAAAAATACTGCTGCTGTTTCTGTGTCAATTTATATTGCAGATAGTTTTTTAAACATTTATGTCCCCTTATTAAGAGTTTAAGGAAATAAAATGAAAAGGTAATAACATAATTGAGAATTCTTACCTAAATAAGCCTTACTAACATAAGATTTGAGCAGGTTCCCATGACCTTACCTGCACCTTTTTTTTTGCACCCCTTCAATTAGTTTCTTTGCTAGAATTAAGCACTATAATTTGAAGAAATATTTTTTTATCATACTTTTCTGAATAGTTTTACTTCTGCTTTGTATTTACTGTGATTTAAAATGCAATACTGCCTAAATGCAAGAGTTGTTGCAGGCATATTGACACTTCGCTACTTTTTTCCAGCTTTATGTTCTTTAAACATAGGAGGAACACAGAGGTCATATTTTGACTATAAACATGTTGCATAATATGGTTTGCATACTGAAATCATCTGGGGATTATTAGAAATAATATTGATTATGGTGTCTCTCCTTCCCATTCAATCTCTTTTAATTAGTTTGAGGTATAACTTGAAAATTGTATTGTTAAAAGTTCTCGAGGTATTCTAATGTATGTATAAACAAGGTTGAGACCCACTGGCTTTGAGTAAGGCAGTTTTCATATACAGTCTTCCTAACAATAACTGGAGAATTGAAGTAACATCAAGGATATGAAATTTTGTCTAATTTGTATTTTCTGTAATTCTTGGCAGTTTACAATGAGGTTTTATAATTTTCTAATTTTAATGTATACTTTGGTATCAAATACTCACTCTAGTTTTCTTTAGTGTTTTCAAGATGTATCTTTTGCCTTCATTAGAGATACATAATATGAGTGTTTTTCAGATTCCAACTATTTCTCTATTCATAAATCCATAAGCAATTTAATATTTAAAATGTATTGCTTGATTTTCATCCAGTTGTCAGACTATAATTTTATAATTATCAGTTATTGCCTTCTCTGCTTTCATTAACTTAGAAAGACAACTCTTTGAACCTTGCTCTTATAATAAAGATGCAGAAAAGTTTCTCTTTTGTGTTAATGATTCGTGGTCTGGTGTCTTTATATGTTTGTTTGAATGCTATCTGTGGTTGAAAGAATACACTTTTACAAGTAGAAAAATACTGCTGCTGTTTCTGTGTCAATTTATATTGCAGATAGTTTTTTAAACATTTATGTCCCCTTATTAAGAGTTTAAGGAAATAAAATGAAAAGGTAATAACATAATTGAGAATTCTTACCTAAATAAGCCTTACTAACATAAGATTTGAGCAGGTTCCCATGACCTTACCTGCACCTTTTTTTTTGCACCCCTTCAATTAGTTTCTTTGCTAGAATTAAGCACTATAATTTGAAGAAATATTTTTTTATCATACTTTTCTGAATAGTTTTACTTCTGCTTTGTATTTACTGTGATTTAAAATGCAATACTGCCTAAATGCAAGAGTTGTTGCAGGCATATTGACACTTCGCTACTTTTTTCCAGCTTTATGTTCTTTAAACATAGGAGGAACACAGAGGTCATATTTTGACTATAAACATGTTGCATAATATGGTTTGCATACTGAAATCATCTGGGGATTATTAGAAATAATATTGATTATGGTGTCTCTCCTTCCCATTCAATCTCTTTTAATTAGTTTGAGGTATAACTTGAAAATTGTATTGTTAAAAGTTCTCGAGGTATTCTAATGTATGTATAAACAAGGTTGAGACCCACTGGCTTTGAGTAAGGCAGTTTTCATATACAGTCTTCCTAACAATAACTGGAGAATTGAAGTAACATCAAGGATATGAAATTTTGTCTAATTTGTATTTTCTGTAATTCTTGGCAGTTTACAATGAGGTTTTATAATTTTCTAATTTTAATGTATACTTTGGTATCAAATACTCACTCTAGTTTTCTTTAGTGTTTTCAAGATGTATCTTTTTTATGCCTTTCATGTTTCTTTATTCTGTCATTATTTTATTTATCACTAAGCTTATTTCTCAAATTTTTATTGGCCTATAGTTGATTTACAATGCTGTATTAGTTTCTGCTTTACAGCAAAGTCAGTTTTATATATATATAAATTATATATATATATACCCTCTCTATTTCAGATTCTGTTCCTATATAGGCCATAACAGAGTACTGAATAGTTTCCTCTGCTATACAATGGCTTCTTACTAGTAACCTATTTTATATACATTCGTGTGTATAGGTCAATCCCAATCTCTATTTATCTCTCTCCACTCTTCCTCCCTGGTAACCATGTTTGTTTTCTACGTCTGCGAGCCTGTTCCTGTTTTGCAAGTAAGTTCCTTTGTATCTTTTTTATAGATTCCTCAGATACACAATATCATATATTTATCTTGTTCTGTCTGACTTACTTCATTTTTTATGATAATGTCTAAGTCCATCCATTTTGCTACAATGGCATCATGTCATTCTTTACAAAGGCTGCTTAAGATCCCATTGTACATGTGTACCACACTTTCTTTATCCATTCCTCTGTTGATGGACATTTAGGTAGCTTTCAATGTCCTGGCTCTTGCAAACAGTCCTGCAATGAACACTAGGGTGCACGTACCCTTTCATATTATGGTTTTCTCCAGAAATAGGCCCCAAAATGGGATTGTAGAATCATATGCTAGCTCTATTTTTAATTTATTAAGGAATTCCCACAGTGTTCTCCATAGTGGCTGTACTGATTTACATTCCCACCAGCAGTGCAAGGGGATTACCTTTTCAATACACCTTCTCCTGTACTGTTTGTAGACTTTTTGATGATGTCCATTCTGACTGGTGTGAGGTGATGCCTTATTGTAGTTTTGATTTTCACTTCTCTGATAATTGGTGATGTTGAGTATCTTTTCATGTGCTTTTTGGCCATCTGTATGCCTTTTTTTTTTTTTTTTGGCCACTTCTATTGGTCTTTCATTTATTTATCATCCATCTTTGTTCCTTGGCCTGTGTGGACCTACCACTGCAGTGGCCTCTCTCATTGTGGAGCACCAGCTCTGGGCGCATACACTCTAGAGCACTGGCTTGGTAGTTGGACACATTGGCCCAGCGGCTCCGCGGCATGTGGGATCTTCTCAGACCAGGGATCAAACCGGCACCCCTTGCACTGCAAGGTGGTGTCTTTACCCACCGGACCACGAGGGAAGCCCTATATGTCTTCTCTGGAGAAATAACTAGATCTTTTTGTTTCAGTTGTTTTTTTTTTTTTTTTTTGACATGGGGTTGAATAAGCTATTCGTGTAATTCTGGAGATTAATCCCTTGTCAGTTACTTGTCATTATCTTTAAAATGAGCTTCTCATTGACAGTGTTCAGTTGAGTTTTCTCTTCTTATCCAATCTGATAATTTATCTTTTATTGTAGTGTTTTGATTTACAACTAATAGGATAATTGATATATTTAAGTCTACCATATTAATATTTATTATGCATTTTCCTCTTTGTTCTTCTACATTGTTTCTGCTTTATTCTGCACTATTTAAATTTTTTAACAATTCCACTATGTATCCATTGCTCCTCTGAAACTTTGTTACGACTAGAAGTTACTTTTCAGTTTATAGTATATGTCTTTATCTTATTATATTCAGCTTTCAAGTGCTATAACCTTTATAAATATAGTACGAAAGTATGAGAATGATATAATTCTGTTTCTCTTCCTGGTCTTTGTTCTTTGTGTCATCATACATTTTGGTACTGCATATGCTGTAAACTCTACAGTATGCTATCATTTTAATATAAACACATTAAATATTGATTAATAAAAAAGCAACCTATATATTGGTCCATGTTGTTACAATTTCCAATGCTTTTCATGTTTTACATACATTAGCAGTTACTTTCTGCCCTTCTCACTGCCCTGCCCCACAAGGACTTTAACTTTTCTTGTAAATCTATTTATGATTGCTATTTTTAACTTTTGTATTTCAAAAAAGTATTCCTTTCTTTTGAAAGATATATTCATTGACACTAGAACTGTAAGCTGACTTTTTAAAAATAAATTTTTTGGTGGGGGCGGGGTGGGTTGGGGAGGGAGCAGGGCAGGTCGGCCACTTCTATTGGTCTTTCATTTATCTATTTTCATCCATCTTTGTTCTTTGGCCCGTGTGGGCCTCCCATCGCGGTGGCCTCTGTTGTCACAGAGCACCGGCTCTGGGCGCATGAGTCCCAGAGCTCCGGCTCTGTAATTGGACACATCGGTCCAGCTGCTCCATGGCACGTGGGATCTTCCCAGGCCAGGGATCGAACCGGCGCCTCTTGCACTGCAAGGCGGTGTCCTTACCCACTGGACCACCAGGGAAGCCCCGAACAAATTTTAACGATGTTGGTCCATTGTTCCTTCACTTGCATTGTTTCTAATAAGAAATTCATATCATTGCTCCACCATACCTAGTTTTAAATCTAGGTATTTTTAAGATTTTTTTCTTTATAACTAATTTTGTGCAATTAAATTTTGCTTTGCCTTGTAGTTTTCATCATGATTTTTAACCTTGTAAATCACAAGTTTCCTGGATCCTGGACTATATAGTTTGCATCAGATTAGGCCATTATTTGATCATTATATCTTCAAAATTTCTCTCATGCTCAGGAACTCCAACTATACACATGTTAAGTCACTTGAAGCTATCGCATTGCTCAATGATATTCTGTTTATTTTATAAAATGTATTCTTTTTCTCTTTATGTTTTGCCTTGAGTGATTTCTATTGCTGTGTGTTCAAGTTTGCTAACATTTTATTCTGAAATGTCTAATCTGTCATTATTTCCATTCAATATTATTGTCAATGCTACCATCTTATTTTCATTTCCAGAAGTCTGATTTCAGTCGTTTTGAAAATTTCCTTTTCTCCGCTTAACATGCTCAATATTTTCTCTGTCTTTCTGATGACATGAAATATAATTATAGTAATTTTTAAAATGCTCTTGCCTATTAATTGTAGCATTTGTGACATTTTGAGGTTAATTTATGCTACTTTATATTATGCTAATTATCGATCCTATATTTCTGCTTCTTCATATACTGAATCAAATTTGAAAGAATGTCTGATATTGTGAATTTTACCTTTTAGGTTCTGGATATATTTGCATCCTTGTACATATTTTGGGGGGCTTCTCTGGTGGCTCAGGCATTAAATAAGCTGCCTGCAATGCAGGAGACCTAGTTTGACCCCTAGTTTGAGAAGATTCCCTGGAGAAGGGAACGGTTACCACTCCAGTTTTCTTGCCTGGAGAATTCCATGGACATAGTGGGCTTGCAAAGAGACAGACATGGCTGAATGATTAACACCTTCACTTTTTCACACATATTTTTGAGCTTTAATCAAAGAACTGTTTGTCTCTTTTTTGGATCTTGTTTTTAGCCCTTCCTTTGTTAGATAGGAGAGAAGGATTTAATCTAAAGCTTTTTTTCCCCCACTACAAAGGCAAGATCCTTTTGAGTACTCTATTTAATATCTTATGAATTATGAGGTTTGCCTTTCTGACTTGAGTAAATAGGTATTATTCCTGGTTTTAAGTGCGCTCTGGGCACTGTTCCCTCCATTTTTTATAAATGATATCCCTCCTAGACCCTTTGGTGTCACATGGATTTCTCACATGTGTATGTAACCAGCACTCTGAATTACTTGAGCACAGTGGTCTTCAGCTTTCAAGGATTCATCTGTCTAGCTCTTCTCTTGATTGTTCTGTCCTTTAGACTCTAGCTGCCTAGGTCTTCCTGGACAATTCACTCTGGATTCTTAATTGAAAATCCTGTGTTCCAACCTGAATTCTCCTCTCAACACTATGATCCAGAAAAGGCTTGTGAATCATAAAATACACTTATTTCCCATGTCTCAGGGATGACTATCTTTCATTGCTTGGTTTTAAAATTTTAAAAATCACTGTTTTATATATCCCATGGATCAGCAAGCTACCACCAACAGGTCATATTTGTCAGTGCTCATTCATTCATTTTCATATCGTTGATGACTAGTTTTGAGATAAAAGAGCACAGTTGAATAGTTTTAAGAGAAATTCCATGTCTTTACAGGAGCTTAAATCTAGACCCTGTTACTTCACTTTTAAGTTTATTCTTTATCAATACCTCCTTTGGTTTTCTTACTCATAATGCAGATTGATTTTTAATCCTTGCCAGTAGTAATAAGGAAAAAGCAAAATAAATGCGTATTTTCAAGTGTGTGGACACAGCCAATAATAAGTTTTACTTTCTGAACAAATGCTTCATATCCAAAAGAGTAGACAATGCTGTGTTTTTTTTTTTTTTTACTTTTTTGAAGCTGCCTGCAATGCAGGAGACCTAGTTTGACCCTAGTTTGAGAAGATTCCCTGGAGAAGGGAACGGTTACCACTCCAGTTTTCTTGCCTGGAGAATTCCATGGACATAGTGGGCTTGCAAAGAGACAGACATGGCTGAATGATTAACACCTTCACTTTTTCACACATATTTTTGAGCTTTAATCAAAGAACTGTTTGTCTCTTTTTTGGATCTTGTTTTTAGCCCTTCCTTTGTTAGATAGGAGAGAAGGATTTAATCTAAAGCTTTTCCCCCACTACAAAGGCAAGATCCTTTTGAGTACTCTATTTAATATCTTATGAATTATGAGGTTTGCCTTTCTGACTTGAGTAAATAGGTATTATTCCTGGTTTTAAGTGCGCTCTGGGCACTGTTCCCTCCATTTTTTATAAATGATATCCCTCCTAGACCCTTTGGTGTCACATGGATTTCTCACATGTGTATGTAACCAGCACTCTGAATTACTTGAGCACAGTGGTCTTCAGCTTTCAAGGATTCATCTGTCTAGCTCTTCTCTTGATTGTTCTGTCCTTTAGACTCTAGCTGCCTAGGTCTTCCTGGACAATTCACTCTGGATTCTTAATTGAAAATCCTGTGTTCCAACCTGAATTCTCCTCTCAACACTATGATCCAGAAAAGGCTTGTGAATCATAAAATACACTTATTTCCCATGTCTCAGGGATGACTATCTTTCATTGCTTGGTTTTAAAATTTTAAAAATCACTGTTTTATATATCCCATGGATCAGCAAGCTACCACCAACAGGTCATATTTGTCAGTGCTCATTCATTCATTTTCATATCGTTGATGACTAGTTTTGAGATAAAAGAGCACAGTTGAATAGTTTTAAGAGAAATTCCATGTCTTTACAGGAGCTTAAATCTAGACCCTGTTACTTCACTTTTAAGTTTATTCTTTATCAATACCTCCTTTGGTTTTCTTACTCATAATGCAGATTGATTTTTAATCCTTGCCAGTAGTAATAAGGAAAAAGCAAAATAAATGCGTATTTTCAAGTGTGTGGACACAGCCAATAATAAGTTTTACTTTCTGAACAAATGCTTCATATCCAAAAGAGTAGACAATGCTGTGTTATACTTTTTATTATTATTTTTATTTTACTTTTTCCTTTTACATAGTTTTGTTGTTTACAGATAGGTATAATCCCAGATCATTCATACGTGTATCCCGGACCTCTCCCTCCTCCACTCCTTCCCCGGCCCCTTCGTCCCACTCCTCCACATCCTTCAGGGGAGCTGTGCGACTACTGAGCTATGCTATTTTAAAGCAATTAAACGTTTGAATTTTATTCAGTTGAAACTTGATTTCTGCTTTTTTATAATTGAGGCTCTGTGAACTATTAGAGTTTGCTTTTAAAAAGTTTAAATTATAAATTAATAAATAATTTATTAATAAATAACTTAATTATTATGATTGAACAAAATATGCTCAATTTTTCTTAGTATAATGCAACATATCATTAATAGCAACATATTTTGGGTATTTGTAATTTATTAAATTTTTTCTTTAGAATTTTTTATTCATGAATAATTGCAAGCAAATCCAGTAAGATCTCTACCACTATTAAGAAGCCCTTAGGTCTGAAAAACAACACTACCGTGAATTGCTTTTCTGGTCTAGCTGAAGATGAATACCAAATTTCTTACACTTCCCCAGAATGTTTCATAGCACTTTGCTCTAAATGATTAACTGCTGGTATTTTTAATTACCTTTCTTTATCTGCCTCCCTAATATTTATCCTTGCTATAAAATCTTGAAGCAATCCATTTTACTTGTTAATGAAATAAGAATATGCCTTAGGTTTATACTGTCATTAAAATAATCTATTTTATTGGATGCTGATTTTGACTATCAAACAGAGAGAATCCCAAGAATTTTTTTTTCTACTAAACATCGTTCCAAAAATACAATTATAAGGTACTTTGGATTCTAATTATTGCAGTTCTTTTTCAATAACCTGTGCTGTAAGTTAAATTCCATGAAACCATGAGTTGAATGTGTATAGCCATGAATACTTGCTTAAACCAAGAAATACTAGGCTGATTAACTCAAATCAGTCTCCAAGGAGTAAAATCACAAATTAATTTCTGGTTGCACCTGCTGATAAGGCATACTGTCATCTTTGACTTACTTAGACATTTTATTTTTATATAATACTGTAAAAAATATTTTTAAAAACCAATATTCAAAAAATAAAAAACAAAACAGTATTCGACTGCCAGCTTACAAGGTTATTGAAAAGTTGTATAAGCAGTTGCAGTTGGCAGTACTAGGAACAAAAATGGTTTTTACTCTTTGATGGATAAGAACAGGGATACAAAATAATCTGCAACAAATATGAAATTCATCCCTTCTAAAAGAGAAGCAACAATATCCATGTGAGAATCATAGATACAAGTAATGAGTAGCTAATATACCAATATGTTTTCAGATTTCCATGACCACATTAACACACATAAAACACAAAGTTCTGTCTAATTTTATGTATGAAGTAACTGAAAGATGGCAAATTGCCATTAAGCTTCTTTTCCCTTGAGTTTTTTATGGTCATATCTATTAGAGAGCAACACTGATTTCTCATTTCTTTAATTTTTATGCATAGACATATATATTTATTTTTTAAAAAATAGGAGATTGAACCAGTCAATCCTAAAGAAAATAAACCCTGATAGTCTTTGAAAGGACTGATGCTGAAGCTGAAGTTCCAATACTTTGGCCATCTGATGCAAAGAGCCAACATTTTTGAAAGGAGCTGATGCTGGGAAAGATTGAGGGCAGGAGGAGAAGGGGGCAACAGAAAATAAAATAGTTGGATGGCATCACTGACTCAATGGACATCAATCTGAGCAAATTCTGGTAGATAGTGAAAGACAGGGAAGCTTGGTGTGTCACAGTCCATGGGGTCTCAAAGAGTGCATACCACTTACAATTGAACAACAACAAAAACAACATAAATGGCCAGGGAAGGTGTTATTAAGAATGTAACATTTGAAAGACAGAGAAAGGCAATATTGTATGGTTTCACTTATATGGGGAAACTTTAGGGAAAAAAAAAATTAGACTCATCGATACAAGAGAACAAACTAGTGGTTGCCAAAGGAGGGGGTTGGGAAATGGGTTAAACAGGGGTAGGGGATTAAGGGCTACACACTTGCAGTTATAAAATAAATCATGAGGACTATAACATAAGGAATATAAGCAATAATATTGTGATAATTTTATATGGTAACAGATGGTACCTAGACTTATCATGGTGATCATTTCATAGTGTATAAAACATCAAAGTACTATGCTATGCACCTGAAACTAATACTGAAAGCCAATTATACTGCAATAATAAAAAAAAGAAGACTATGACATTTAAAATTTAAAAATGTATGGGAGTAAAATATTTGTATATCTGAAGGAAGGGTTTTCCAGGTAGTAAAAATGTTAGTCGCTCAGACATTTCAGACGCTTTGAGATCCTATGGACTGTAGCCTACCAGACTTCTCTGTCGGTGGAATTCAGCAGGCAAGGATACTGGAGCTGGTAGTTATTCCCTTCTCCAGAGGATCTTCCTGACCCCGGGACTGAATCAAGGTTCCCTTCACTGCAGGCAAATTCTTAACCATCTGAGCCACCAGGAATCACTTTCCATGTAGAAGAAATAACAAATGGAGAAGATCTAAGGCTGGAATCTCAGTGTAAGAGATGGATGGTCATTGTGGCTGGAGTAAAGTGTCCAAAGGGGATAAGAAAAACAAAAATGTCAGAAAGGCAACCTCATTTTCAAGTGAACAAAATGGAAGGGGCCCATGCATACATAATTAACCATAAGAATCTGATGCAAAGAGCCAACTTTTGGACATCAAGATTGAGGGCAGGAGGAGAAGGGGGCAACAGAAAATAAAATAGTTGGATGGCATCACTGACTCAATGGACATCAATCTGAGCAAATTCTGGTAGATAGTGAAAGACAGGGAAGCTTGGTGTGTCACAGTCCATGGGGTCTCAAAGAGTGCATACCACTTACAATTGAACAACAACAAAACAACATAAATGGCCAGGGAAGGTGTTATTAAGAATGTAACATTTGAAAGACAGAGAAAGGCAATATTGTATGGTTTCACTTATATGGGGAAACTTTAGGGAAAAAAAAAATTAGACTCATCGATACAAGAGAACAAACTAGTGGTTGCCAAAGGAGGGGGTTGGGAAATGGGTTAAACAGGGGTAGGGGATTAAGGGCTACACACTTGCAGTTATAAAATAAATCATGAGGACTATAACATAAGGAATATAAGCAATAATATTGTGATAATTTTATATGGTAACAGATGGTACCTAGACTTATCATGGTGATCATTTCATAGTGTATAAAACATCAAAGTACTATGCTATGCACCTGAAACTAATACTGAAAGCCAATTATACTGCAATAATAAAAAAAAGAAGACTATGACATTTAAAATTTAAAAATGTATGGGAGTAAAATATTTGTATATCTGAAGGAAGGGTTTTCCAGGTAGTAAAAATGTTAGTCGCTCAGACATTTCAGACGCTTTGAGATCCTATGGACTGTAGCCTACCAGACTTCTCTGTCGGTGGAATTCAGCAGGCAAGGATACTGGAGCTGGTAGTTATTCCCTTCTCCAGAGGATCTTCCTGACCCCGGGACTGAATCAAGGTTCCCTTCACTGCAGGCAAATTCTTAACCATCTGAGCCACCAGGAATCACTTTCCATGTAGAAGAAATAACAAATGGAGAAGATCTAAGGCTGGAATCTCAGTGTAAGAGATGGATGGTCATTGTGGCTGGAGTAAAGTGTCCAAAGGGGATAAGAAAAACAAAAATGTCAGAAAGGCAACCTCATTTTCAAGTGAACAAAATGGAAGGGGCCCATGCATACATAATTAACCATAAGAATGTTGACTCAGAGACTAATACATAAATAACTGACCAAGTTATTAATGTATTCATTTACATATATGCCCAGACAACATTAATCATGTGTTTCTTATAACTCCCCCTAAAATTTTATGGGAGCAAATGGAATTGAATGGGGACTGTGGTTCAAGTTAAGGCACAACTAACAATGTGACCTTTAGCCTACAGTTTAAAGGAAAAGGAATTTATAGTTTAAAGATAAAGGAATTTCCAGGTGAAAAATCAAGTCAGTGGGTACACCAGGTAATAGGGCAGCACGCTAGCATAGGAAAAGCCCACAGAAAAGAATTGTGAAAAATGTCAGGGGAAAGTACAAACGGAGTGGAAAGGACATTAGGAAGAGTCAGAAGAAAAAATTGTGGGCAGATCTTGAAAGGTCTTTTCTGTCACGCTAACAATTTTGGATTGTATCCTATAAGCTATGGACAGATTGTTAGGAGAGATATGACATGATCAAGTTTGCTCTTTAAAAGATAATGTCACTGGCTGTATAGAGTCAATTTATCTGGTTGGGAACAAATATCAATCAAGCAGGCTTTTTGGCATCATGTAGACACCATAACTGGTTGATTGACTGAGTGCTTCACATTTTCATCTCATTGTTTTGACATGTGTATACATAACCTCAAAATAAATATGGTATTTTTAGTATGCCTGATTTGGTCCATAATTCTTTATGGCAGCTATTTTTAAGAGCTAATTCTGTCAAAAAATTACAAGCACCCACTTTGTATATGAATATATGACATTTTGTTGAAGTGAAGTAGTGTGAAGCACATAAATTAGAAAATAATATTAAGTACAATGGTACAGTAAAACTTTTAGAAAACTTAATCACGGGCTGTGTTAATTAGTGGAAGCTGACAATGGTGAAATCAGAATTTGAGGCTGTATCTCAAGCCTCTTTTTGACTTATGTGATCTTGAACATTATGCCTGGTAGTGAATAGGTAATTCATTATTTTTTATCCATAAAATGTTATCATTTAAAACTGATCCATGTTTTTTGCATTATTTACAACAGGAAATCTAATTTGAGAAGCATATCATGTTGAATATCAGGAATAAGAAAAAGTACTACAAATGGCAGTTAAATCTGACTCGACATAGTTATAAGCTTGATGCTAATTTCTGTTCCTAGTCTAAATGGGAATTATGAGCATAAATAATAGAAGTCAATTTCTCGGTTTCTTATAACTCCCCCTAAAATTTTATGGGAGCAAATGGAATTGAATGGGGACTGTGGTTCAAGTTAAGGCACAACTAACAATGTGACCTTTAGCCTACAGTTTAAAGGAAAAGGAATTTATAGTTTAAAGATAAAGGAATTTCCAGGTGAAAAATCAAGTCAGTGGGTACACCAGGTAATAGGGCAGCACGCTAGCATAGGAAAAGCCCACAGAAAAGAATTGTGAAAAAATGTCAGGGGAAAGTACAAACGGAGTGGAAAGGACATTAGGAAGAGTCAGAAGAAAAAATTGTGGGCAGATCTTGAAAGGTCTTTTCTGTCACGCTAACAATTTTGGATTGTATCCTATAAGCTATGGACAGATTGTTAGGAGAGATATGACATGATCAAGTTTGCTCTTTAAAAGATAATGTCACTGGCTGTATAGAGTCAATTTATCTGGTTGGGAACAAATATCAATCAAGCAGGCTTTTTGGCATCATGTAGACACCATAACTGGTTGATTGACTGAGTGCTTCACATTTTCATCTCATTGTTTTGACATGTGTATACATAACCTCAAAATAAATATGGTATTTTTAGTATGCCTGATTTGGTCCATAATTCTTTATGGCAGCTATTTTTAAGAGCTAATTCTGTCAAAAAATTACAAGCACCCACTTTGTATATGAATATATGACATTTTGTTGAAGTGAAGTAGTGTGAAGCACATAAATTAGAAAATAATATTAAGTACAATGGTACAGTAAAACTTTTAGAAAACTTAATCACGGGCTGTGTTAATTAGTGGAAGCTGACAATGGTGAAATCAGAATTTGAGGCTGTATCTCAAGCCTCTTTTTGACTTATGTGATCTTGAACATTATGCCTGGTAGTGAATAGGTAATTCATTATTTTTTATCCATAAAATGTTATCATTTAAAACTGATCCATGTTTTTTGCATTATTTACAACAGGAAATCTAATTTGAGAAGCATATCATGTTGAATATCAGGAATAAGAAAAAGTACTACAAATGGCAGTTAAATCTGACTCGACATAGTTATAAGCTTGATGCTAATTTCTGTTCCTAGTCTAAATGGGAATTATGAGCATAAATAATAGAAGTCAATTTCTCGGTTTCTTCAATTAAAGAAAAAAAGGAGCATATCTCAGTTTAGACAATAAATTATACATCCAGCTATTAATAATGTATGAAACCTTACCTAACATTTCCTTTTGGCCATCCACTGGCCTTTACCTTAGGGAACTGTGCATTCTCGTGCTTAGAGAGCTAGCTTTGAGATCTTTCACTTTCAGCAACATATGTGATTCAGGTAATTGTTCTCTTCTTATTTTGGTGGAGTGTATTGGTTGGTAAAGAGAGCATACGTAAATTCAAAGTGTATGCTTGGCAGCATCACACCATGAAATACCAGAATCCATCTGTGGACTTTACCGTGCTAATTGACAGATGCTGTAACTCATAACATGTTCACAGTCCATACAAACGATAAGAACACCAGATGGGACCTGTCTAATAAGAAACTCCAAAAGCTTTTCCCTTCTGTTACTCTAGAAGATTACCAAAAATATTTATTGTGAGGTGTTATTTGTTATGATGATAGAAATTAATGTGAACTGGAAAGAAATTGGATAAAAAAAAAAAAAGCTTCTCAGAATCTTTTACCTTTGCATCTGAACTTACAATGTCATATCTTCTACACTTATGATAATAGCAAAGTGAAGTGAAAGTTTCTCAGTCTTACCTGACTTTTTGAGACTCCATGGATGAGCCATGGAATTCTCCAGGCAAGAATACTGGAGTGGGTAGCCTTTCTGTTTTCCAGGGGATCTTCCCAACACAGGGAACAAACCCAGGTCTCTCATATAGCAGGCAGATTCTTTACTGAGCCACCAGAGAAGCCCATGATATTGGCATGTATGTTTTACATTTCTATCATAGTGTATATATATGTATACATATATACATATATATACATACATAAACATATTTCATAGTATATATATCATAGTATATATCAAGTATAACTTTACTATGTTAACATGTTATATATAACTGTAAATACAAATATAAGTGCTTAGAATAAAAACAGCTCTTTTATCACAGCTCTTTTCAGTCTACAATCCAGAATCAATCATATTTAACATTTTATTTCTTAATATCATATACTAATTCTTCAGGGTTAATGTTAATTATCAACTGTCTCTGTCTTATCAGTAGAGAGGATAAAGCTCTCTTATATTAAACTGTATCTGATTATTTTCATTCCCTAATCTTAAAACAGTCAAGTCACTAGTTAGTTAAAGCAGTAAAAGAGGATTTTCAACTTTTTAATTATGCTGATTATAGTTTCAAACTGTATACTGCATTTTTCATAACTCCATATAGCATATAAACTTCATAATTTTAACATCTATCGGTAATGCATGCTTTAAATATCCTCTGTATCCTGCCTATTCATCCCACCTCCTCCCCCACTGGTCCCTGGAGATGACTTAACTTTTCCACTATCTTGATAGGTTTGGCTTTCTCAGAAGGTTATATAATTGGAACGACAATGTATGCAGCCTTTTCAAACTGAGTTGTTACATTTAGTAGCTTGTACTTAAAGTTCTTCAATGTATTTTCATGGCTTGATGTTTCATTTTGTTTTTGCACCAAATAACATTCCATTGCCTGGGTGTACCTGGTTATATGTTCACCTACTGAAGGCCTTTTCTGTTGCTTCTAAGTTTTGGTGATTATAAATGAAGTTGCTATAAATATTCAGGGGCAGGGTTTTCAACTCATTCAGGTAGACATAAATTTTTAACTTATTTAGGAAAATGCCAAACAGTGCAATTGATAGAGCACATGTTTAGTTCTGTAAGAATTTATCAAACTCTCTTCCAAAGTGACTGTACCATTTGCATTTCCACCAGCAATGAAGGACTTCCTGTTCTCTACATCATTATTGCTGTCAATATTTCAGATTTGGGGTATTCTCATAGATGTGTAATGGTATCTCATTGTTTTATTTTGAAATTCCTTAGTGACAGATGACATTGAGCATCTTTTCATATGCTTCTTTGCCAACTGTACATTTTTGATGAGTTGTTAAATTCTGACAGTTGTTGTCTTTTGTTTTATTTAGACAATTAACATTTGAAGTGATTATTGATATAGTTGGATAACATGTGCATGTTTGTAGTTACTGTCTATTATTTGCCTTGTCCTTTGTGTTTCCTTTACTTCCAATTTACCCCATCTTCTCTAATTTTAATTCAGCATTTTATGATCCCATTTCTTTTCTCTCTTTGCATATTAACGTGCTTTCTTGGGGTAATATTTTTGGTTGGCTTACAGTCTGAAATATACACTTTTGACAAGTCTAATTCTACACTCAAATAGAATTATGTCATCTCATGAGTATGCAGAAGTCATATAATAAACCATTCCCAATTCCTCCTTTCTATTTCTCATAAAATTGCTGTTATTAATCTATCTGTATGATTGTACTATATATTGTTAGATCTATTACTTTCAATGTTTACTAACTAGATCAGATAAGAACATGAAAACTAAAAGATTCTATTTTATATCCATTCATTTCCTCCAGGCTTTTCCTTTCTTTACATTATATTATTTTTTCTCTGAAGAAATTTATTTTGCCTTTTCTTTCAGTAATGGTCTGTATCATTTTCTTTCTTACTGGAGTTCCTTTTACTGTTTCTTTCTGGTAAAAAATGCACGTCAAGAGTTTTCTCAATTTAATTTTTTTTTTTTTTTTGGCCTGAGAAAGCACTCCTCTTTGTGTATAATTACTGAAATTGCTTCTAAGTTTTGGTGATTATAAATGAAGTTGCTATAAATATTCAGGGGCAGGGTTTTCAACTCATTCAGGTAGACATAAATTTTTAACTTATTTAGGAAAATGCCAAACAGTGCAATTGATAGAGCACATGTTTAGTTCTGTAAGAATTTATCAAACTCTCTTCCAAAGTGACTGTACCATTTGCATTTCCACCAGCAATGAAGGACTTCCTGTTCTCTACATCATTATTGCTGTCAATATTTCAGATTTGGGGTATTCTCATAGATGTGTAATGGTATCTCATTGTTTTATTTTGAAATTCCTTAGTGACAGATGACATTGAGCATCTTTTCATATGCTTCTTTGCCAACTGTACATTTTTGATGAGTTGTTAAATTCTGACAGTTGTTGTCTTTTGTTTTATTTAGACAATTAACATTTGAAGTGATTATTGATATAGTTGGATAACATGTGCATGTTTGTAGTTACTGTCTATTATTTGCCTTGTCCTTTGTGTTTCCTTTACTTCCAATTTACCCCATCTTCTCTAATTTTAATTCAGCATTTTATGATCCCATTTCTTTTCTCTCTTTGCATATTAACGTGCTTTCTTGGGGTAATATTTTTGGTTGGCTTACAGTCTGAAATATACACTTTTGACAAGTCTAATTCTACACTCAAATAGAATTATGTCATCTCATGAGTATGCAGAAGTCATATAATAAACCATTCCCAATTCCTCCTTTCTATTTCTCATAAAATTGCTGTTATTAATCTATCTGTATGATTGTACTATATATTGTTAGATCTATTACTTTCAATGTTTACTAACTAGATCAGATAAGAACATGAAAACTAAAAGATTCTATTTTATATCCATTCATTTCCTCCAGGCTTTTCCTTTCTTTACATTATATTATTTTTTCTCTGAAGAAATTTATTTTGCCTTTTCTTTCAGTAATGGTCTGTATCATTTTCTTTCTTACTGGAGTTCCTTTTACTGTTTCTTTCTGGTAAAAAATGCACGTCAAGAGTTTTCTCAATTTAATTTTTTTTTTTTTTTTGGCCTGAGAAAGCACTCCTCTTTGTGTAGAATTACATGCACTTCAATTATGTAAACTTAAATGCTGTTGATTTTTTCTTCAATATCTTAAATTTTCGTTCCACTCTTTTCTTGACTGTATGATTTCTGAGAAGTCTGCTTTAATTCCTACACTTTTTCCTTTATAGGGAAGGTGTTTTTTCCTCTTCTGACTTCTGTCAAGATTTCCTGTCTCTGGTTTTTCATAGTTTAACTGTAATAGGCATAATTGTAGACATTTGGTATCTATTCTGTTCGCTGTTCTCTGCACTTCTTGGGTCCCTGTTTAGGTTTCTGTCAATAATTTTTTAAGTCTTCAGCTGTTATCGCTTCATATATTTAAAGTGATATCTGTTATATTTCTTCTTATTTGGTGCTCCAGTTACATGTGAATTACTCTTTTGATATGTCCCACTACTTTTGGATATTCTGATCTTTTTTTTTTTTTTTAAGTAATTCCTTTTCTTTGGAAAAAAAGGGAAATACTTTTTTTTATTTTTTTTTACTTTTTTTGGGGGAGTGTGGGGGGCAGGCCACCTCTATTGATCTTTCATTTATCTATTTTCATCCATCTTTGTTCTTTGGCCCACGTGGGCCTCCAATCACGGTGGCCTCTGTCGTTGCAGAGCACCGGCTCTGGGCGCATATGCTCCAGAGCTCTGACTTGGTAATTGGACACATCGGTCCAGCCACTCTGAGGGATCGTCTCAGGCCAGGGATCGAACCAGTGCGCCTTGCACTGCAAGGTGGTGTCCTTACCCACTGGATCACCAGGAAAGCCCTACTTTTTAATTCTGGAAAATACTGTTAACATATTTTCCAGCTCACCTATTCTTTCCTCAGCTTTGTCCAGTCTCCTGATGAGTCCAAATCAAAGATATTTATCATTTCTGATATTATTTTTTTGATTCCTAGAATTCCCTTTGATTCTTTCTTAAAGTGTCTGTGCTTCTGTTTCCAATACCCATCTTACCTTGTATATTGTCTACTTTGTCCATTGGAAACCTTAACATATTAATAACAGTTACTTTAACTGTCCTGTGTGATAAATACAAAATTGGCATCATATTGGAATCCAGTCTGTATGCTTCCATTGAGTCTTCATTCTCTTCTTGCCTTTTTTACTATGACTTGTAATTTTTTTTTGAAAAGTGCATGTAATATAGCAGGTAACACAAAGTAACATAGGTAGGCCTTTAGTGTGAGGTTTGTGCTAATTCAGTTGAGAACTGGACTGAATGTTTAAAGTTTGCTGCTGTTATAAGGGGTCAAGGGCTTCATTTTTTTTTCCCTTGTAGCCTTTTGTCTCCCTGCTGAATTTTGGTTTTCTTATGGACTCTTTAAATATAGATTGAGACGTGCAGCTCTCTCTGTTGTAATGCATCGTTATTGTCCTCAAGTCTTGTTAATGTCAGGGTAAGAAGTGTGTTGTGAAACAATTCTATAATCCTAGGCTGTCATTTTAGTTTTATTGGTTTGTTACTTTCATAAGAGTTTCTTTTATTTTTTGTATGTTTTCATATCTTAGGAGAAACAGAAAGTCAGAGAAATATGCTTTCCCTGCCATAAGTCTCTGGAAAAGTCTTTTTGCATGGAAAACTGGCGTTTTTTATGAAGAATGCTCTGGATATATTTTAAATGGTTTATTTTCCCCTCCCCTACTAGAGACACAAGATGATTTTTCTCTTAGTTCATTCTGGTGAGAATCTTCCAAGGTTTATGGAGATAGAACCCACAAAGTGAGACCCTCTCTTAGATGAGTGAGATGCCTCCTTGTGGCATCAAGGAGATTGTCACTTTCACTTTGAGTCCAAAGCTTTTGTGACTGTGTTAATGTTACCAGTTAGGTGCTCCTACCAGTTTATGGCTCTAGCAGCTTCTGCTCCAGCTATAGTGACCTCAATTCTTTGTTTTTCAAGATTTCAAGGTGGGTGTTTGTTTGTGACCTCTATTCTCTGACATTTTCAACAAAAGTCATATATTTTTCAGTTTGTACATTTCACTTGTTGCAAGATGGTCACGATGGCTTCATTTTTCTCATTCCCTGCTCTAAGACAGTACTTGGACAAGTTGCACTCTAGGCCCCAGTGTTTGATATGTCTCCAGGTAAGCTATCTCTGAGCACAAATTCCTTTTAATAAATTGATAGACCCTAACCTAGAACAATGAGGTTACTAGTGTCTTCTCCTTGTTTTCCTCAATTACTACTTGTGGGGGTTGTATCTACTGAGAAAGCTGGTGTTCACAGAATGTAAACAGAATCCTGTACTTCCCTACATGCTTATTTTTAAATATTTTATTGACAAATGTGTGCTTCTTTCATAGACTAAATTAACTGTCATTAAATACTGATACATTAACTGATTATTTTAACCTACCATGTTGCTTTTGAAAAGTTTGTTTTCCAGACATATGTCATATATTTCATAATTGTTTAGAGTATACATATATGGATATATTCATATTTTGTGTTTGAAGAAATACACAATATTAACTTACTAATTTAAAAATGAAATCATGAAAATAATCTTTAACTTAATGTACAGCAATTTTTGTCATGGACTTTCATAAGAGTTTCTTTTATTTTTGTATGTTTTCATATCTTAGGAGAAACAGAAAGTCAGAGAAATATGCTTTCCTCGCCATAAGTCTCTGGAAAAGTCTTGTTGCATGGAAAACTGGCGTTTGTTATGAAGAAGGCTCTGGATATATTTTAAATGGTTTATTTTCCCCTCCCCTACTAGAGACACAAGATGATTTTTCTCTTAGTTCATTCTGGTGAGAATCTTCCAAGGTTTATGGAGATAGAACCCACAAAGTGAGACCCTCTCTTAGATGAGTGAGATGCCTCCTTGTGGCATCAAGGAGATTGTCACTTTCACTTTGAGTCCAAAGCTTTTGTGACTGTGTTAATGTTACCAGTTAGGTGCTCCTACCAGTTTATGGCTCTAGCAGCTTCTGCTCCAGCTATAGTGACCTCAATTCTTTGTTTTTCAAGATTTCAAGGTGGGTGTTTGTTTTGTGACCTCTATTCTCTGACATTTTCAACAAAAGTCATATATTTTTCAGTTTGTACATTTCACTTGTTGCAAGATGGTCACGATGGCTTCATTTTTCTCATTCCCTGCTCTAAGACAGTACTTGGACAAGTTGCACTCTAGGCCCCAGTGTTTGATATGTCTCCAGGTAAGCTATCTCTGAGCACAAATTCCTTTTAATAAATTGATAGACCCTAACCTAGAACAATGAGGTTACTAGTGTCTTCTCCTTGTTTTCCTCAATTACTACTTGTGGGGGTTGTATCTACTGAGAAAGCTGGTGTTCACAGAATGTAAACAGAATCCTGTACTTCCCTACATGCTTATTTTTAAATATTTTATTGACAAATGTGTGCTTCTTTCATAGACTAAATTAACTGTCATTAAATACTGATACATTAACTGATTATTTTAACCTACCATGTTGCTTTTGAAAAGTTTGTTTTCCAGACATATGTCATATATTTCATAATTGTTTAGAGTATACATATATGGATATATTCATATTTTGTGTTTGAAGAAATACACAATATTAACTTACTAATTTAAAAATGAAATCATGAAAATAATCTTTAACTTAATGTGATTCTCATTTTGTTCATCCTTTGATTTTGTTATTGAATCTATATTGAAGTCATTTTCTCATGTTTTTGACAACAGAAGCAGTAGCAAATGATTTAATGTCACAAATTTCAACAGAAAAGTAGAAAGTTCTATTACCACAGGAAAACCCTTTGTCCTATACACAAAGACCTCAGTTATTAATCCTGTCAACATTGATATATTCTGTTATCTCAAATAAGTTATTAAAGTTGAATTGACTTCATAAACTATCAAAGAGATGAATACTTATCATACAAAGGAAGTCATATTTTAATAGAAATAGTTTTGAAAATTAATACAGTGAATAGTGTTGCCATGTAAAACTAGGAAAGAGATTTATGCTCATATTTTAGATTTACTAATACATAACCTTTATGTATTTGGAAATAGGTGATATGTCATGGAAATCAATTAACTGCAGTACACTGACCATATAAGTCTTCTAAATTAAAAGTATCCTCAAATAGTCAATCAAGATGCAATTTAAACTTGACTCCACCACAGTTCTAATTATGTTTGTGAGTGAACTTCGTGTCATCAGAAAAAAGAAGAGAAAATGAAAGTATTGTTCATTATTTCTTCTTAACAAAATAAAGTAAACTTTTAGTTTTCATATTCTGACTGACAGAATTTTATGCTTCCTATTTTTTGAATCTGTTACTCAAGGTTACAGATTTTGAAATACATTTGCATACATTCTAGACTTAAATAACTGAATGTATGTACACTTCACTCAGTCAACACTTATTTATCAATTGCCTCCTATGTCTCAAGCAGTCTTCTGGGCAATGAGGAATTAAACGTCAATAAGACAAATTCAGAGAATAGAAGTTTTTCTTAAGTTCTCACTGAACACATTTTAAATTATTATTTAACTAGTACATAAAGTTCAACCTATTTCAGAAATTAGAAATTGCATAAGATATATGCTTACATCACAATGCAATAGTGCTAGATACGAATGCAAATATTTGAATAAATACTACAATTCCTTCACCTCCAACACCAAAACCACTTGGGAAAAACCATAGCATAGTAAATGTCTATTGAGTCAATGAAAAATAAAAACTACCATATCAAGCAACTTATTACATAATTGAATGAAGAAAGCTATGTAAAACAACCTTCAGTCAAAATTACATTCTATACTGAGTAGTAACTCATAAACCTAAACACTTTCCTTAGAAATAATAGAAGAAATAAAGTAAAAACAAATAGCATAAAAGATAAAGAATAAATTCAACTAAATTGTTTGGAAAAAGAATATATAAAAAATAAGAGGCAGTAAGTGAGAAGCAAGATTGCTAAAAGCCTTCCTAGTCAAATTAGAAATTGGAAAAATAATAGTATTGCTGTGACAGAGTTACCTAGCAAACAACAATAAGCTTTAGAAAAAATCTAAATGAAGAAGGAAATAAAGAAAAAATTTAAAATAACTAAAATTGTATGTCAGTACATGTATATTTGTGCATAGTGCATGTCATGACTATTTGAAGGAATCTGCTCTATTTTGGGGGGAATCATATTTGTTTTATTTTTCCTAAAAAAGTTATTTAAAATCTGTCAGAAATATATTTATATTGCTGTCTCTGAATTAGAAATATAATTTTTGAAAGTGTATCACAAAAGTCACAAATTTACTCATTTTTATAGTGTTATGCTATAATTAATATAGCATAAATATATAAACAATGGGCACAATATCCATAAATAGTAAACATTATATTGAAAAGGATATTCAAATGTCAAATTTTATTATAAATAATATACTGAAAATAATTCATTATCATAAATTCCAATATTATATAATAAAAGTAAAAATATATTCAAATAATTTCTTAGCACTGCTTGAAAGGTTATGTTACTAATGAAAATCTACAATTTCTTTTTTTTAATGTCTCAGTCATCTATCTTTGGAACACTTTTTTTTTTTAAACATTTATTTATTTATTTATTTTGGGTGGGGTGGGGTTGGGTGGGGAGGGAGGGGATGAGGGGGCACTTCTATTGGTCTTTCATTTCTCTATTTTCATCCATCTTTGTTCTTTGGCCCATGTGGGCCTCCCATTGCAGTCTTACATCACAATCAAAGCTATCGAATGCAAATATTTGAATAAATACTACAATTCCTTCACCTCCAACACCAAAACCACTTGGGAAAAACCATAGCATAGTAAATGTCTATTGAGTCAATGAAAAATAAAAACTACCATATCAAGCAACTTATTACATAATTGAATGAAGAAAGCTATGTAAAACAACCTTCAGTCAAAATTACATTCTATACTGAGTAGTAACTCATAAACCTAAACACTTTCCTTAGAAATAATAGAAGAAATAAAGTAAAAACAAATAGCATAAAAGATAAAGAATAAATTCAACTAAATTGTTTGGAAAAAGAATATATAAAAAATAAGAGGCAGTAAGTGAGAAGCAAGATTGCTAAAAGCCTTCCTAGTCAAATTAGAAATTGGAAAAATAATAGTATTGCTGTGACAGAGTTACCTAGCAAACAACAATAAGCTTTAGAAAAAATCTAAATGAAGAAGGAAATAAAGAAAAAATTTAAAATAACTAAAATTGTATGTCAGTACATGTATATTTGTGCATAGTGCATGTCATGACTATTTGAAGGAATCTGCTCTATTTTGGGGGGAATCATATTTGTTTTATTTTTCCTAAAAAAGTTATTTAAAATCTGTCAGAAATATATTTATATTGCTGTCTCTGAATTAGAAATATAATTTTTGAAAGTGTATCACAAAAGTCACAAATTTACTCATTTTTATAGTGTTATGCTATAATTAATATAGCATAAATATATAAACAATGGGCACAATATCCATAAATAGTAAACATTATATTGAAAAGGATATTCAAATGTCAAATTTTATTATAAATAATATACTGAAAATAATTCATTATCATAAATTCCAATATTATATAATAAAAGTAAAAATATATTCAAATAATTTCTTAGCACTGCTTGAAAGGTTATGTTACTAATGAAAATCTACAATTTTTTTTTTTTTTTAATGTCTCAGTCATCTATCTTTGGAACACTTTTTTTTTTTAAACATTTATTTATTTATTTATTTTGGGTGGGGTGGGGTTGGGTGGGGAGGGAGGGGATGAGGGGGCACTTCTATTGGTCTTTCATTTATCTATTTTCATCCATCTTTGTTCTTTGGCCCATGTGGGCCTCCCATTGCAGTGGCCTTTGTTGTCACAGAGCACCGGCTCTGGGCGCATGCGCTGCAGAGCTCCGGCTCAGTCATTGGACACATCGGTCCAGCTGCTCCGTGGCACATGGGATCTTCCCAGGCCAGGGATCAAACCAGGGCCCCTTGCACTGCAAAGTGGTGTCCTTACCCACTGGACCACTAGGGAAGCCCTACAACTTTTATTATTATATTTATATCTAAAAGCATAGAATCAAGATTAGGGGATCTAAACTTGCACAGGAAAGAAAATACCCAAACACATTCTATGAGGCCTCCATCATGCTGATACCAAAACCAGGCAAAGATAACACACACACAAAATTATAGACCAATATGACTGATGAATTTAGACACCAAAATCCTCAACAAAATCCTAACAAACAGAATTCAACAACACATCAAAAAACTCATACATCATGACCAAGTCTGGATCATCCCAGGTATGCAAGGATTCTTCAATATCCGCAAATCAATTAATGTGATACACCATATCAACAAATTGAAAGATAAATATCACATGATAATCTCCATAGACACAGAAAAAGCCTTCAACAAAATCCAACACCCATTTATGATAAAACTCTTTAAAAAATGGGCATAGAAGGAACCTACCTTGACAGAGTGAAAGCCATCTATGGGAAACCCACAGCAAACATTATCCTCAATGGTGAAAAATGGAAAGCATTCCCACTTGTCGGTCCAGCCGACAGTCGAACAGGTCCAGAGAGTGAGAGAGTCATGGCTAAGAAAGAAAGATTATAGAAACGATGGGGTCGAGAGGGTCAGCAACACAACAGAGCACTCTGTTAGCCGCTGACAAACTTTATTCTTTTAAGCAAGGAATATATAGTAAAAGCTTCATAAGATAATACATTTCCCAGGGCGCGCATTTTGTTACTATGTTTTGTCCAAGGTTTCATGCTTTTCCCAAGGTTACATTATTATGCTTTGCCCAAGGTTACAGAGCCTGGGAACACAGGTGCTCTTTACGATATTTTGGCTATGTCTCCACAATACGTGGGGTGGCGGGACAGAGAGCCATGCTGTTATCAGCCCCTGTTGCCAGGGCAGCTCCCAGGGCTATGTTTCCTTAAAGGGAAACCCCTTGAAACAGGGCAGCTCCCCGAAGCCTCTAAGATCAGGAACAAGACAGGGGTGTCCACTTTCACCACTATTATTCAACATAGTCCTGGAAATTCTAGCAACAGCAATAAGAGAAGAAAAAGACATAAAAGTAATTCAATTGGAAAAGAAGTAAAACTCTCTCTATTTGCAAACAACATGATATTATACATAGAAAACCCCAAAGACATGGTTACAAAACTAGTAGAGTTAATCAATGAATTCATCAAAGTTGCAGGAAACAAAGTCAATACACAGAAATCACTGGCATTCCTATATACAAACAATGAAAAAATCAGAAAACGAAATCAAAGATGCAATCTCCTTCACCATTGCAACCAAAAGAATAAAATATTAGGAATAATCCTACCCAAAGAAACAAAAGAACTGCACACAGAAAATTACAATACACTAATGAAAGAAAAAATTCAAAAGAAATTTGGCAAAAATCTCCTTCACAGATTCAATGTGATCCCTATCAAACTCCATAGACACAGAAAAAGCCTTCAACAAAATCCAACACCCATTTATGATAAAACTCTTTAAAAAATGGGCATAGAAGGAACCTACCTTGACAGAGTGAAAGCCATCTATGGGAAACCCACAGCAAACATTATCCTCAATGGTGAAAAATGGAAAGCATTCCCACTTGTCGGTCCAGCCGACAGTCGAACAGGTCCAGAGAGTGAGAGAGTCATGGCTAAGAAAGAAAGATTATAGAAACGATGGGGTCGAGAGGGTCAGCAACACAACAGAGCACTCTGTTAGCCGCTGACAAACTTTATTCTTTTAAGCAAGGAATATATAGTAAAAGCTTCATAAGATAATACATTTCCCAGGGCGCGCATTTTGTTACTATGTTTTGTCCAAGGTTTCATGCTTTTCCCAAGGTTACATTATTATGCTTTGCCCAAGGTTACAGAGCCTGGGAACACAGGTGCTCTTTACGATATTTTGGCTATGTCTCCACAATACGTGGGGTGGCGGGACAGAGAGCCATGCTGTTATCAGCCCCTGTTGCCAGGGCAGCTCCCAGGGCTATTTTTCCCTTTAAAAGGGGAAACCCCTTGAAACAGGGCAGCTCCCCGAAGCCTCTAAGATCAGGAACAAGACAGGGGTGTCCACTTTCACCACTATTATTCAACATAGTCCTGGAAATTCTAGCAACAGCAATAAGAGAAGAAAAAGACATAAAAGTAATTCAATTGGAAAAGAAGTAAAACTCTCTCTATTTGCAAACAACATGATATTATACATAGAAAACCCCAAAGACATGGTTACAAAACTAGTAGAGTTAATCAATGAATTCATCAAAGTTGCAGGAAACAAAGTCAATACACAGAAATCACTGGCATTCCTATATACAAACAATGAAAAAATCAGAAAACGAAATCAAAGATGCAATCTCCTTCACCATTGCAACCAAAAGAATAAAATATTAGGAATAATCCTACCCAAAGAAACAAAAGAACTGCACACAGAAAATTACAATACACTAATGAAAGAAATTAAAGGAGACTTAAACAGATGGAGAGATATTCCATATTCCTGGGTAGGAAGAATCAATATTGTGAAAATGACCTACTACCAAATGTCATCTACAGATTCAATGTGATCCCTATCAAACTCCCAATGACATTCTTCACAGAACTAGACCAAAGAATCACACAGTTCATATGGAAACACAAAAGACCCCGAACAGCCAAAGCAATGCTGAGAAAGAAGACTGGAGGTGGAGGGATCAGCCTTCCTAACTTCAGACTCTACTACAAAGCAACAGTCATCAAGACAGTATGGTACTGGCACAAAAACAGAAATATCGACCAATGGAACAAGATCAAGAACCCAGAGATAAGCCCACGCACCTATGGGTACCTTATTTTTAATAAAGGAGGCGAAACTATAAAATGGGACAAAGACAGCCTCTTCAACAAATGGTGCTGGGAAACTTGGACAACTACATGCAAAAAAATGAAGTTGGAACATTCCCTGACACCATACACAAAGAGAAACTCAAAAATGGATTAAAGACCTAAATGTAAGACCAGAAACCATCAAACTCTTAGAGGAGAATACAGGCAAAACCCTCAAGGACATCAATCAAAGCAAGATCTTCTCTGACCCACCTACTAGAATAGCGGAACTAAAAACAAAAATGAACATGTGGAACCTAATGAAACTTAAAAGCTTTTGTACAGCAAAAGAAACTACAAAAAAGGTTGAATAGACAACCCACATAGTGGGAGAAAGTAATAGCTAATGAAACAACAAAGAATTCATCTCCAAAATCTACAAGCAACTCAGACAACTCAACATCGGAAACGTGACCAGTCCAATCAAAAAATGGGAATGGGACCTTAAGAGACATCTCTCCAAAGAAGACATACAGATGGCCAAAAAACACATGAAATGATGCTCATCTCATTTATTATTAGAGAAATGCAAATCAAAACTTCAATGCGATATCACCTCACACTAGTCAGAATGGCCAGCATCCAAAAATCGACAGACAATAAAAGCTGGAGAGAGTGCGGAGAAAAGTGAACACTCTTGCATTGCTTGGTGGGAATGCAAATTGATATAGCTGCTATGGAGTACAGTATGGAGATTCCTTAAAAAAACTAAAAATAGAAGCACCATACCCAGCAATCCAACTATTAGGCTTATACCCTGATGAAATCAAAATTGAAAGAGACACCTGTACCCCAATGTTCATGGCAGCACTCTACACAATAGCTAGAACATGGAAGCAATCTAGATGTCCATTGATGAATGAATGGATAAAAAAGCTCTGGTACATGTATACAATGGAGTACTTCTCATCTGTAAAAAGAAATGCAGAAGAATCCGTCCTAATGAGGTGGATGAATCTAGAACCCATTATACAAAATGAAGTAAGTCGAAAAGAAAAAGACAAGTACAGTATATTTACACATATAAATATGGACTCTAGTAAGATGGTAATGATAACACACACAGAGAAGTGATGGGAAAAATAGACATGGAGAACAGACATATGGACATTGTGGGAAATGGACAGTGAGTGGGAGGCGTGGAAAGAGTAACCTGGAAACCTATACTATCATATGTGAAAGAGATAGCTATTGTCATTGTGCTGTGGGAATAGGGGATCCTGCAGGGGGGCTATCAACAGCTTGAAGGGGTGGGATGAGTGGGGACCAGGGAAGGCGGTGGTGGAGGGAGGGGCCAGGGATATACATATGACGGAGAATACAGGCAAAACCCTCAAGGACATCAATCAAAGCAAGATCTTCTCTGACCCACCTACTAGAATAGCGGAACTAAAAACAAAAATGAACATGTGGAACCTAATGAAACTTAAAAGCTTTTGTACAGCAAAAGAAACTACAAAAAAGGTTGAATAGACAACCCACATAGTGGGAGAAAGTAATAGCTAATGAAACAACAAAGAATTCATCTCCAAAATCTACAAGCAACTCAGACAACTCAACATCGGAAACGTGACCAGTCCAATCAAAAAATGGGAATGGGACCTTAAGAGACATCTCTCCAAAGAAGACATACAGATGGCCAAAAAACACATGAAATGATGCTCATCTCATTTATTATTAGAGAAATGCAAATCAAAACTTCAATGCGATATCACCTCACACTAGTCAGAATGGCCAGCATCCAAAAATCGACAGACAATAAAAGCTGGAGAGAGTGCGGAGAAAAGTGAACACTCTTGCATTGCTTGGTGGGAATGCAAATTGATATAGCTGCTATGGAGTACAGTATGGAGATTCCTTAAAAAAACTAAAAATAGAAGCACCATACCCAGCAATCCAACTATTAGGCTTATACCCTGATGAAATCAAAATTGAAAGAGACACCTGTACCCCAATGTTCATGGCAGCACTCTACACAATAGCTAGAACATGGAAGCAATCTAGATGTCCATTGATGAATGAATGGATAAAAAAGCTCTGGTACATGTATACAATGGAGTACTTCTCATCTGTAAAAAGAAATGCAGAAGAATCCGTCCTAATGAGGTGGATGAATCTAGAACCCATTATACAAAATGAAGTAAGTCGAAAAGAAAAGACAAGTACAGTATATTTACACATATAAATATGGACTCTAGTAAGATGGTAATGATAACACACACAGAGAAGTGATGGGAAAAATAGACATGGAGAACAGACATATGGACATTGTGGGAAATGGACAGTGAGTGGGAGGCGTGGAAAGAGTAACCTGGAAACCTATACTATCATATGTGAAAGAGATAGCTATTGTCATTGTGCTGTGGGAATAGGGGATCCTGCAGGGGGGCTATCAACAGCTTGAAGGGGTGGGATGAGTGGGGACCAGGGAAGGCGGTGGTGGAGGGAGGGGCCAGGGATATACATATGACCAGGGATTATACATATCTGTAAGCAACAAAGCTCTGTAAAAGGAAAAAGTAAAAGATAAATAATGAATTAATTAAGAAAAAAAAGATTATGGAGTCTGCCAGGATTTCTTTTAATTGAAGGATGACTTCTTTACAGAAGGATGACTTCTTTACAGAATTTTGTTGTCTTCTGCCAAATATCAACATGAAACAGCCATAAGTATACATATGTCCCCTCCCTCTTGAATCTCCCTTCCATCTCTCTCCCCATTCCACTTTTCTAGGTTGCTACAGAACCAGTGTTTGAGCTCCCTTAGTCACACAGCAAATTCTCCCTGGCTATTTTACATATGGTAATGTAACGGTGAGGTCAATCGTCTTTTAGTGGAATCTGACACATAGTAGAATCTATTATTCTCTTACAACAAACCTCTGGGTATTTCAGCTAATATATTTACTTAGATTTCAAGTTTATAGCTCAAATTCAGCATGTCAATAAGAGAAATATTCCCATCATTACATAAATATTTGTTTGCAAGAAGTTATATAGAAGTTGGTATATGCTCATATTTTTATGTCCATTATTGAATAAAGGCTTGATATTCTACTACCAAATATATACTTCAATGTTTGAGAGCAAGTTGTTAATAAAAATAAAGTCTAGGTAGTGGTTCATGCCTATAATTTTCCTTTAAGACCTATAATTTCCCTCAGTTTGGCTTTATTAATCAATGTATCAACATCAAATCATATTTAGAGGCATTCAATCCTTTGAAAAATTTGTTATTTTGAGTTGCTCAACCACTCTTTGCCTTAAAAAATCTTCTTGAATAAGTTAATAATAGCATTAATCCTTCATTCATGTCTGACTCTTTGTGACCCCATAGACTATAACCCATCAACCTTCTCTGTCCATTGAATTCTCCAGGCAAGAATGCTGAAGTGGGTAGTCATTCCTTTCTCCTATAATAATGTGATAATAACAATTTAGGACTCAAGTGTGCAGCCCATAGCAGCCAGGAAGGTAGCTAGCTGTGCAAAAGGGGCTATCAACAGCTTGAAGGGTGGGATGAGTGGGGACCAGAAGGCGGTGGTGGAGGGAGGGGCCAGGGATATACATATGACCAGGGATTATACATATCTGTAAGCAACAAAGCTCTGTAAAAGGAAAAAGTAAAAGATAAATAATGAATTAATTAAGAAAAAAAAGATTATGGAGTCTGCCAGGATTTCTTTTAATTGAAGGATGACTTCTTTACAGAAGGATGACTTCTTTACAGAATTTTGTTGTCTTCTGCCAAATATCAACATGAAACAGCCATAAGTATACATATGTCCCCTCCCTCTTGAATCTCCCTTCCATCTCTCTCCCCATTCCACTTTTCTAGGTTGCTACAGAACCAGTGTTTGAGCTCCCTTAGTCACACAGCAAATTCTCCCTGGCTATTTTACATATGGTAATGTAACGGTGAGGTCAATCGTCTTTTAGTGGAATCTGACACATAGTAGAATCTATTATTCTCTTACAACAAACCTCTGGGTATTTCAGCTAATATATTTACTTAGATTTCAAGTTTATAGCTCAAATTCAGCATGTCAATAAGAGAAATATTCCCATCATTACATAAATATTTGTTTGCAAGAAGTTATATAGAAGTTGGTATATGCTCATATTTTTATGTCCATTATTGAATAAAGGCTTGATATTCTACTACCAAATATATACTTCAATGTTTGAGAGCAAGTTGTTAATAAAAATAAAGTCTAGGTAGTGGTTCATGCCTATAATTTTCCTTTAAGACCTATAATTTCCCTCAGTTTGGCTTTATTAATCAATGTATCAACATCAAATCATATTTAGAGGCATTCAATCCTTTGAAAAATTTGTTATTTTGAGTTGCTCAACCACTCTTTGCCTTAAAAAATCTTCTTGAATAAGTTAATAATAGCATTAATCCTTCATTCATGTCTGACTCTTTGTGACCCCATAGACTATAACCCATCAACCTTCTCTGTCCATTGAATTCTCCAGGCAAGAATGCTGAAGTGGGTAGTCATTCCTTTCTCCTATAATAATGTGATAATAACAATTTAGGACTCAAGTGTGCAGCCCATAGCAGCCAGAAAGGTACGGCCGAGGGTCAGGAGGCCCAAACCCCTATAGGTCACCGGGAAGCCAAGGCTCAAACCCCCGTCCTGAACAAGGACAGGGACAAGGCTGGGGTGACCCAGGGAACTGAGGGAGAAAGACGGCAAATACTGTGAGTATATCTACCACTCTGGCAGCCAGAAATGATTCATCAGCATCCTCATCTACAGTCGCTGAAGGTGGAAATTAAGGGCTCAACTATTATTTGACATTGATGCCATTGAGAAGAAGATATCAGCGATGGATATTGGTGGAGAATAACGAAACAAATTGAATACACTACTGATAAATTATTTCAGACTACGGTAAGAATGGGAAAATCAAGTGGGATATAGGAAAACAACTCTACATAAAATAGCAACTGGCGCTGAGCACCCCAGGCCTCAGAAATAATATTGTTAGATAATGTTGCCACAAAAATTTCTTAACAACCCTGCCTTATTTACAAAGGATATAAGATCTATTTAAAGAAATTAATGATAAAATATAATACCTCTCCTACAACTGGTTATATTAGATTTTACAATGGTAACTTGTAACTTGTTGTTACTAATAGTAAAAGCTATTAGATTTCAAATGGGCTTCTAAATAATAGAAAGAAGCCTCTTGTTTATATTAAGAAAACAAAAAAATATTGCTGATGCCTTAAGATTAAGTCAGACATTTCAGTTGCTCATGAGCCAAGCCACTAAACTTAAATATTTTTCCTCTCGCACAATGGGTATTAGTCTGGCAGATAAGTTAAAAATGCAAGTCTCATATAAAGTTAATGTTATTAGAAAATCCCCAGAGCTGGATTCAGAACTTAATCAATTGCTATTAGGAACTTTCCCAAAGGCTATCTATCTAAATACATTTATAAACTTAAAGATGGTCAAGTCATTTTTTCCCAAAGTGTTATTTTGAGTTGCTCAACCACTCTTTGCCTTAAAAAATCTTCTTGAATAAGTTAATAATAGCATTAATCCTTCATTCATGTCTGACTCTTTGTGACCCCATAGACTATAACCCATCAACCTTCTCTGTCCATTGAATTCTCCAGGCAAGAATGCTGAAGTGGGTAGTCATTCCTTTCTCCTATAATAATGTGATAATAACAATTTAGGACTCAAGTGTGCAGCCCATAGCAGCCAGAAAGGTACGGCCGAGGGTCAGGAGGCCCAAACCCCTATAGGTCACCGGGAAGCCAAGGCTCAAACCCCCGTCCTGAACAAGGACAGGGACAAGGCTGGGGTGACCCAGGGAACTGAGGGAGAAAGACGGCAAATACTGTGAGTATATCTACCACTCTGGCAGCCAGAAATGATTCATCAGCATCCTCATCTACAGTCGCTGAAGGTGGAAATTAAGGGCTCAACTATTATTTGACATTGATGCCATTGAGAAGAAGATATCAGCGATGGATATTGGTGGAGAATAACGAAACAAATTGAATACACTACTGATAAATTATTTCAGACTACGGTAAGAATGGGAAAATCAAGTGGGATATAGGAAAACAACTCTACATAAAATAGCAACTGGCGCTGAGCACCCCAGGCCTCAGAAATAATATTGTTAGATAATGTTGCCACAAAAATTTCTTAACAACCCTGCCTTATTTACAAAGGATATAAGATCTATTTAAAGAAATTAATGATAAAATATAATACCTCTCCTACAACTGGTTATATTAGATTTTACAATGGTAACTTGTAACTTGTTGTTACTAATAGTAAAAGCTATTAGATTTCAAATGGGCTTCTAAATAATAGAAAGAAGCCTCTTGTTTATATTAAGAAAACAAAAATATATTGCTGATGCCTTAAGATTAAGTCAGACATTTCAGTTGCTCATGAGCCAAGCCACTAAACTTAAATATTTTTCCTCTCGCACAATGGGTATTAGTCTGGCAGATAAGTTAAAAATGCAAGTCTCATATAAAGTTAATGTTATTAGAAAATCCCCAGAGCTGGATTCAGAACTTAATCAATTGCTATTAGGAACTTTCCCAAAGGCTATCTATCTAAATACATTTATAAACTTAAAGATGGTCAAGTCATTGTTGTGTCGCCACAAATGCAGATCTCACAAAGACGGACAGATAAGCCTTTTAAAAAGTTCCAAATGGACTATATTGGTCCATTACCACCATCAGAAGGATATTGGTTATTGTGGATATAGGAACTGGATGCTGGTGATTATACCCCACCAAGGCCCAAACAGCCAAAGCACCGATCAAGGCTCTAAACACATTAACTGGTACTGTGATTCCTGGGATGCTGCACTCTGGTCAAAGAGTCATCATTTATCTCTTCCACCTTAGCTCCTTGAGCCAAGGACAAGGGATTACAATTGGAGTTCAGTACTCCTTTTCACTTCCCTAAGCGGTGGGAAAGTGGAAAGGAAAAACAGTGAGCGTAAAGAGTTTTTGACCAAACTTTTGGTTGGAAGGCCTATAAAGCGGTATAATTATATTCCAGATATCCAATTTGCTTTAAATAATACCCTCTCCACGCTGACCAAATTTATTCCGCACCAATTCATGTATGGTGTCAATTGCTAATTAAGACACTTTTAATTGGATTCAAGAAGAACAACTGGCCATCCTCAAAGAAATTTGTGAATCTTTAACCTTTGATTCTTCTAGCCCTCCTTCTCCCAGCTAGATTCCAGGAGTTAGCCTGTTGATCCAGGAGAGGGTATATAGACCAACACTTGTAAGATCCCTTTTAGAACAGAAATAAGGAATTACTTTTATCTGGCCTGTGCAACTATTACGAGAGTCCTTTGTTAGAGATTATTGTTCTTCCTTCTGATAACTATAATAATTTCATATTTTAAGCTCCAATAGGAGAATTCTGGTTAAAACCCCCAGTCCTATCATAACTTAAAATGTGGGAATGATTAACCAGACCTTGTTAATATTATTAACGCCTTTAAAAACAAAAGGCATATGCATTTTGCATTTAAGCCTGTAAATATCCAGGTGTATCCACTTCCACGAGGCATGTATTATGAGCACTATCCAAGGCCAATTATGGCCAAGGAGAGGGTACTAGCTGCACCTCTATAATTACCAGCCTTTGTGGAAATGGTCTATTCCCTTTTTTCATAACCCGATCTAAAGTTAGAAGCTTAAAGATTATTATGGAAAGACACGGGTTGACAGTTTCTATACCTTCAAACAAAAGGGAATATAACAATCAAAGCTGAACCGGAGACCCCGGTGCCTATCATCTTCCCGATTACCATAGCAGTGTGGAGGCCAGTAGGAATGATGATCAACCTCGCCCATCTTACCAGCCCAGAACTGACGTCAAAAGAAGACCTGTTCATCTGGACTCGAACTTCAGATCAGACACTTTTGGAGACATCGACTTTTATGTATGGACTGGGTTTAATGAAAGTAAGATTGGGGAGAGAAATGATCTGGATGGAAATTGTACTGGTAATACAGGGAAGGAGTTTAATGATATGTTGGTCCTTGCTTAAGACCAGGCCGCTAACTATTGGTGAAGGTATCTTGACCTTCCTAATTTAAGAATAATTTGGGGGGAACCACCTGCTATTTATGATATGCTATTCTCAAGTGGAAGAGCATTACTTTGTTAAAAGACATATGCACCCCTCAGTGATGAGGCTATTACATACAAATGCCTCCAGTTTATTAAAGATCAACAGCAGAGCACAAATTTCAGTATCAGATAATACCCTATATCAAGATTTATCCCGATGCCATTTCCATCGGTTCTCCAAACATGCAGAACATAGCTTGGGGACCCAAAGGAGAGGGATTTCTTGGGCAGACTCTAGAAATTCTTACGAATATACTGGGTCTTAGGGTATAGAGCAATCCTCAAGCCCCAGATAAGCTCTTGAGACCTAGAATCCATCCTCCAGTGATTAGGAATTTGTAACTCACCGCCAGCCGCTTCAGCAGAGTTCTACACACAGCGAGGCTTGAAAGCTGCTAGTAAATAAGAAAAGCTGCACCTTGTTAATATTATTAACGCCTTTAAAAACAAAAGGCATATGCATTTTGCATTTAAGCCTGTAAATATCCAGGTGTATCCACTTCCACGAGGCATGTATTATGAGCACTATCCAAGGCCAATTATGGCCAAGGAGAGGGTACTAGCTGCACCTCTATAATTACCAGCCTTTGTGGAAATGGTCTATTCCCTTTTTTCATAACCCGATCTAAAGTTAGAAGCTTAAAGATTATTATGGAAAGACACGGGTTGACAGTTTCTATACCTTCAAACAAAAGGGAATATAACAATCAAAGCTGAACCGGAGACCCCGGTGCCTATCATCTTCCCGATTACCATAGCAGTGTGGAGGCCAGTAGGAATGATGATCAACCTCGCCCATCTTACCAGCCCAGAACTGACGTCAAAAGAAGACCTGTTCATCTGGACTCGAACTTCAGATCAGACACTTTTGGAGACATCGACTTTTATGTATGGACTGGGTTTAATGAAAGTAAGATTGGGGAGAGAAATGATCTGGATGGAAATTGTACTGGTAATACAGGGAAGGAGTTTAATGATATGTTGGTCCTTGCTTAAGACCAGGCCGCTAACTATTGGTGAAGGTATCTTGACCTTCCTAATTTAAGAATAATTTGGGGGGAACCACCTGCTATTTATGATATGCTATTCTCAAGTGGAAGAGCATTACTTTGTTAAAAGACATATGCACCCCTCAGTGATGAGGCTATTACATACAAATGCCTCCAGTTTATTAAAGATCAACAGCAGAGCACAAATTTCAGTATCAGATAATACCCTATATCAAGATTTATCCCGATGCCATTTCCATCGGTTCTCCAAACATGCAGAACATAGCTTGGGGACCCAAAGGAGAGGGATTTCTTGGGCAGACTCTAGAAATTCTTACGAATATACTGGGTCTTAGGGTATAGAGCAATCCTCAAGCCCCAGATAAGCTCTTGAGACCTAGAATCCATCCTCCAGTGATTAGGAATTTGTAACTCACCGCCAGCCGCTTCAGCAGAGTTCTACACACAGCGAGGCTTGAAAGCTGCTAGTAAATAAGAAAAGCCCTAATGGCAACATTCCAACCTTATCTGCTTACTTTCCTAAGAACAAGTTAGCTTAATTCTTGACCAGAGTAACCTGCTCTGGTCTAGCTCAAGTTGTAGGCTCACATAGAAGCCAGGAGCAGCATTTTTCCTTTAATTTCTTGGGATTGTAAGTAGAAGCAGAAGTAAAGTATATGCAGCTGTGTCTGAGGTTTTTCCTTTAAAAGGGGGAGAGTAAATTGGGCGGAAGCTCCCTCACAGAACTCAGTTGCATCTGAGGTGAGGTTGAAGCTCCCAGCTGTGGGGTAAGATCTGTCGCTTTGCATTTCGATTGAGTTCTGTTTAGTTCTGTTTAATTCTGTTTAATTCTGATTATTTGTGCTTGCCTAATAAACCCACTCTTGGTTTAACAATACTTGAGACCACAATACTTTATTGTCGAGGTCCGAGGCTCACACCCTGAGGGGACCACGCCGTGTTCCCGAAAAGGTCTCTGAGCTATTCAATATAGTATCTCTTAGTGAGAGCTAGGGAGAATAGTAACCAGAGTAAGCTCCGACACGGGGCCCGCGACAATTTCTCTCAAGATTAACACTTTTAAGGAGTAGACATAAAAATCAGGCCAAGGAAGTCAAAATGTAACATACTTAAATAGAAGCCTAGCTATCTATAGAGGATTGTCATAGAGATCATAAGTCTGAAACTAGGATGGTCCATCATAATTGTTCCAAAACAAAGCAACAATGCTTCATATTGCCATTTTGCAAAATGCCATTAAAGATCAACAGCAGAGCACAAATTTCAGTATCAGATAATACCCTATATCAAGATTTATCCCGATGCCATTTCCATCGGTTCTCCAAACATGCAGAACATAGCTTGGGGACCCAAAGGAGAGGGATTTCTTGGGCAGACTCTAGAAATTCTTACGAATATACTGGGTCTTAGGGTATAGAGCAATCCTCAAGCCCCAGATAAGCTCTTGAGACCTAGAATCCATCCTCCAGTGATTAGGAATTTGTAACTCACCGCCAGCCGCTTCAGCAGAGTTCTACACACAGCGAGGCTTGAAAGCTGCTAGTAAATAAGAAAAGCCCTAATGGCAACATTCCAACCTTATCTGCTTACTTTCCTAAGAACAAGTTAGCTTAATTCTTGACCAGAGTAACCTGCTCTGGTCTAGCTCAAGTTGTAGGCTCACATAGAAGCCAGGAGCAGCATTTTTCCTTTAATTTCTTGGGATTGTAAGTAGAAGCAGAAGTAAAGTATATGCAGCTGTGTCTGAGGTTTTTCCTTTAAAAGGGGGAGAGTAAATTGGGCGGAAGCTCCCTCACAGAACTCAGTTGCATCTGAGGTGAGGTTGAAGCTCCCAGCTGTGGGGTAAGATCTGTCGCTTTGCATTTCGATTGAGTTCTGTTTAGTTCTGTTTAATTCTGTTTAATTCTGATTATTTGTGCTTGCCTAATAAACCCACTCTTGGTTTAACAATACTTGAGACCACAATACTTTATTGTCGAGGTCCGAGGCTCACACCCTGAGGGGACCACGCCGTGTTCCCGAAAAGGTCTCTGAGCTATTCAATATAGTATCTCTTAGTGAGAGCTAGGGAGAATAGTAACCAGAGTAAGCTCCGACACGGGGCCCGCGACAATTTCTCTCAAGATTAACACTTTTAAGGAGTAGACATAAAAATCAGGCCAAGGAAGTCAAAATGTAACATACTTAAATAGAAGCCTAGCTATCTATAGAGGATTGTCATAGAGATCATAAGTCTGAAACTAGGATGGTCCATCATAATTGTTCCAAAACAAAGCAACAATGCTTCATATTGCCATTTTGCAAAATGCCATTTTGCTGAGTCAAAGGATACAGCTGCCCTGAGGGAGAGGCCTAACTCTCAGTAAATCAAGCCCTTTGGCTGAAGATGATTTCTGCAGTGTAGTTCAGTGTTAGTAGGAAGCACGGCTCTTGGTACTAAAGGTATTGTCAACTACAACGAATGGACAACAAGAGCATTTACCAACTGCCTCTGAAGAGATGGAACACTGTGCCTTAGGAGCTGCTGACTTTTCAACACCCCCTGAAGGAAATCAGGGTGGGGCAAGGCACTCTGTGCTCCGGGGAATCCGGTGGAGTAGGTCTTTAGATAGGCAAATGACTTTTAGGAACAGCTTTTATTATCTCAATCCTTGCAACTCCTCACAACTAGAAAAGTGCTAAAATCTTTCATGAAGATATCAAATCCTCCTGTCAGGCACTAGCCATTTGTAAAACAAAAGCCTTTGAAAAAACCCTTTCTTTGATGGTATTTGAATTTCCACCACACTGAAACCCTTATATTGGCTTTCCTCCCCTATCTCTTTGGAGCAGTATCTCAGAGTTACCCGGGGTGCTGCCTCCCGGGCTGCAGTCCTAATTATTCCCCAAATAAAACTTAACCCACAACTCTCAAGTTGTTCATTTTTTTTTTTAGTCGACAGTATGTATGAGCAGCACACCATAGCAGCAGCTTACAGTGTATTTTCAGGAAAATTAGGCCACAGAAAATTTGCAAACACCAACATTATATGCAAATCACTTAACATAAAAATCATGTGGATGGTCCTCTCTCCCACATCCCTAAGTCATCTGAAAAGTATCCACCTCTTACCATCTTCTCCATTAGTACCAGTGTCCAAGTAATGTTTAAAATCATCTGAAATTCAGCAATAGTCTCCTAACTGATCTTTGAATTACTACCCTTTCCCTACTTCATTTGAATCTTATTACAGAAAAGTGAGTGATCTTATTAAAATATAAATTAGTTTTTGTCACCTCCCTATTCAAAACTGCCTATCTCATTCAGACTAAAAGATAAAGTCCTTACATCTTTACAGTCCCCATGCATAATATAGCCTTGCATATCATGGTGCCTCATTACCAGTTATCTGCCTTGCCACTTGATCCTGCCAACCTCACTGTCCAGGAACATTCTAGCTGTTTTCCTCAGATCATTTTCCAATAATATGTCCTCTCTCTGGCATGTCTTCCTCCACATAATAGCACTACTCACTCTCACATCTTCTCAGTCATTTTCTTAGTGAATCCTCCTCTAACAACTCTATTTTAATTTGTTGAACCCTAAAGGAATTTCATACTAAATTTTTTACTTAATTTTCTTATGGCCTGCTTCCTCCAACTAGAATTGTAGCTAGATATCATCCTTAATTATTTTCTTATTTCACAGTAGACACCTGATGCAAAAATTTTAAATTTGCCTCTACCATGAAACTATACCTGAACGTTTTTGACATATCCACTGTTGTCACTCTGATCTAAGCCACCCCGTCATCTTTTGCCTGGAACACTGCAATAGCCTTCTAACTGCTCTTACAGTTTCCATTCCCCATCCCCACCCCCACCATGCACAAAGACTTCTGTGTCTTCTCCACAGGAAGGTAGAGTGATATTGAAACTACAAGACCATATCATGTCTTTGTATAAAAGTTACCATACTTGGAAACAAAACTCAAATTTCTTAATATGTCCTGAAAGGCTCTGTCTACATACCTACTATCATCCTCTATCACTCATTCATTTTACTAGAATATAAAACTTATGAGGAAGATAAGTTATTTTTGTCTCTTTGTTTACTTCGGAATCTCTGGTATTTAAAAGGCAGCTAGAGATTTCACTGGTGGTCCAGAGGTTAAGATCTAAGCCTTCCAAATCAGGGGATGCAAGTTTCATTCCTGATTGGGAAGCTAAGATCCCACATGCCCCCAAAAATAAAATAAAAAATAAAACATAAGCAATATTGTAACAAATTCAGCAATGTCTTTAAAAATGGTTCATATCAAAAAAAAACACAAAAAAACCTTAAAAAACATGGCATCTAGCACATGACACAAGCTTGGTGAATTCAGTTCTCTTTCATTTGTGTGGCACACTGTATTTTCCAGAATTGGCTTCAACAATACTTCTCATTCCACATTGTTTTCTCATAAAGTGACCTGATATTCCTCTTATTAGAAGATAAAATGTATGTTTTCTTGTTGCAGGGAGGAAGACAATTCAGACCTCTTGATAGAATTGTTTAACTTACTTCTCCTTGTTTTTGTTATTATAATCATACAGAATGGTTTGCCTCAGAGAATCCTGACCCTCTGCCTTTGTTCAGAGCCTTTTCACCTGTGGATGGCAGGAAGGAAGAAATGAACACATCCCTTGCCTGAGGCTTGCCATTCTAGGATATGTCTGAAAAATAAATAGCATTTTGCTTTGCTTTCTTACTTCCCTAATCTCTGATCTATAAAAGAACGTGGCTTGTAGCTAGATATCATCCTTAATTATTTTCTTATTTCACAGTAGACACCTGATGCAAAAATTTTAAATTTGCCTCTACCATGAAACTATACCTGAACGTTTTTGACATATCCACTGTTGTCACTCTGATCTAAGCCACCCCGTCATCTTTTGCCTGGAACACTGCAATAGCCTTCTAACTGCTCTTACAGTTTCCATTCCCCATCCCCACCCCCACCATGCACAAAGACTTCTGTGTCTTCTCCACAGGAAGGTAGAGTGATATTGAAACTACAAGACCATATCATGTCTTTGTATAAAAGTTACCATACTTGGAAACAAAACTCAAATTTCTTAATATGTCCTGAAAGGCTCTGTCTACATACCTACTATCATCCTCTATCACTCATTCATTTTACTAGAATATAAAACTTATGAGGAAGATAAGTTATTTTTGTCTCTTTTGTTTACTTCGGAATCTCTGGTATTTAAAAGGCAGCTAGAGATTTCACTGGTGGTCCAGAGGTTAAGATCTAAGCCTTCCAAATCAGGGGATGCAAGTTTCATTCCTGATTGGGAAGCTAAGATCCCACATGCCCCCAAAAATAAAATAAAAAATAAAACATAAGCAATATTGTAACAAATTCAGCAATGTCTTTAAAAATGGTTCATATCAAAAAAAAACACAAAAAAACCTTAAAAAACATGGCATCTAGCACATGACACAAGCTTGGTGAATTCAGTTCTCTTTCATTTGTGTGGCACACTGTATTTTCCAGAATTGGCTTCAACAATACTTCTCATTCCACATTGTTTTCTCATAAAGTGACCTGATATTCCTCTTATTAGAAGATAAAATGTATGTTTTCTTGTTGCAGGGAGGAAGACAATTCAGACCTCTTGATAGAATTGTTTAACTTACTTCTCCTTGTTTTTGTTATTATAATCATACAGAATGGTTTGCCTCAGAGAATCCTGACCCTCTGCCTTTGTTCAGAGCCTTTTCACCTGTGGATGGCAGGAAGGAAGAAATGAACACATCCCTTGCCTGAGGCTTGCCATTCTAGGATATGTCTGAAAAATAAATAGCATTTTTGCTTTGCTTTCTTACTTCCCCTAATCTCTGATCTATAAAAGAACGTGGCATCCAGACCCCTAGTACAATGGTTATTTTGAGGTAAAAGCCTGCCATCTTCTTGGTCAGCTGCTTTCCAAGTAAGGTTGTTTCCCTTGCCTCAACACGTCATCTCTTACATTCTTTGGCCTGTCCTGTGGTAAACAGAGCGAGTTTGGGAGAAGTAACATCCTTTCTTGGGAATCCAGATAGAACTGTGACTATAGCAGAAATGATGCTTGCCGTCAGATCTAAAATTCTAGGTCATTAAAAGAAATACACATTTTTCCAGATATCTGTGAAATGTTCATTCTTAGAACCAAGTGGATACACTGCAAGGAAATTTAATTGGAATATGGGAAAGCACACATGTTGAGGAACAGACATAACAACTCACAATCCCAGGTGACATCCCTGACCATGTGATTATTATTTTGAAAACAAGTACTCCAATCCTAAATTCTCAACCCCTACTAATTCCTCAGGAAGTGAAGCTGAATCACCTTCACCAAATTGCAGATTTGTGGACAAAATAAGCGATTGTTTTTTAGGCCATTAAAAATTGGGGAAGTGCGGTATGTGACATTGGTAACTGAAACATTAGGGTGCATTCTACTTTCAATACTTTCCACCCTCAGGTGGAAAACTACCCTTGTAGTTTCCTCTACTTAGAAGCACACTCAGAATTCACTTGTCCTGTGTTTTCAGGTCTCTGCTCAGATACTAGGTTTTCATTCACTCAGCTATTGTGTCTAACATCGTATACAGAGATGTCCATTTATATGATGGACTGGATAAAAATATTGCTTGATATTTGTTCAACAGTTCAAAGAGATCATGGATGAGCTCTCTTTTTCTATTTTCTTCCACTTACATATAAAGAAATAAGGGAAAGGACAAAATTCCCATGACAACTATTCAATTATTACTCAGAAGCTTCATACAGTGAATTTTATTTTCAGCTCATTGGTTAAAATCTGCTCTAAAGTAATCTCTACTATAATAGAAGACTATGTATATTTTAAAAAGAGGTTAAAATATCATATTAAGAATTTTATATTAAGTATATGCTATATGATATTATTTTGGATATACTGAGCTAAAACTCTCATGTGTTATTAAAATTATCTTCACCTCTTTTAATGTACCCACTTTAAATTACATATACAGTACCATTATATTTATATTATACATTTTTGTTCTAAATGCCTCAACACGTCATCTCTTACATTCTTTGGCCTGTCCTGTGGTAAACAGAGCGAGTTTGGGAGAAGTAACATCCTTTCTTGGGAATCCAGATAGAACTGTGACTATAGCAGAAATGATGCTTGCCGTCAGATCTAAAATTCTAGGTCATTAAAAGAAATACACATTTTCCAGATATCTGTGAAATGTTCATTCTTAGAACCAAGTGGATACACTGCAAGGAAATTTAATTGGAATATGGGAAAGCACACATGTTGAGGAACAGACATAACAACTCACAATCCCAGGTGACATCCCTGACCATGTGATTATTATTTTGAAAACAAGTACTCCAATCCTAAATTCTCAACCCCTACTAATTCCTCAGGAAGTGAAGCTGAATCACCTTCACCAAATTGCAGATTTGTGGACAAAATAAGCGATTGTTTTTTAGGCCATTAAAAATTGGGGAAGTGCGGTATGTGACATTGGTAACTGAAACATTAGGGTGCATTCTACTTTCAATACTTTCCACCCTCAGGTGGAAAACTACCCTTGTAGTTTCCTCTACTTAGAAGCACACTCAGAATTCACTTGTCCTGTGTTTTCAGGTCTCTGCTCAGATACTAGGTTTTCATTCACTCAGCTATTGTGTCTAACATCGTATACAGAGATGTCCATTTATATGATGGACTGGATAAAAATATTGCTTGATATTTGTTCAACAGTTCAAAGAGATCATGGATGAGCTCTCTTTTTCTATTTTCTTCCACTTACATATAAAGAAATAAGGGAAAGGACAAAATTCCCATGACAACTATTCAATTATTACTCAGAAGCTTCATACAGTGAATTTTATTTTCAGCTCATTGGTTAAAATCTGCTCTAAAGTAATCTCTACTATAATAGAAGACTATGTATATTTTAAAAAGAGGTTAAAATATCATATTAAGAATTTTATATTAAGTATATGCTATATGATATTATTTTGGATATACTGAGCTAAAACTCTCATGTGTTATTAAAATTATCTTCACCTCTTTTAATGTACCCACTTTAAATTACATATACAGTACCATTATATTTATATTATACATTTTTGTTCTAAATGAATCAACATGACCATATACAGATCTCATATTGAGGGATAGCACAATATAACAGAAAACCAAGAATTTTGGAATCATACAGACAATAGGCCTTAAGCCTGAATTTGTTAGTTATTAAGAATATAGACGTGGACTCAAATTTTCCCTAAAGTTTAGATTCTATACATGTAAATTAGGAATATCAATATAAGGCCTTTAAAATTATCAAGAATAAACATTTATAAGACAGTCCTAGGACAGAGCTTGGAAAAATAATAGGTGCTCAAAAAATGCTGACAATTATAACTGTTTTTTAATAGCATGTTTTAAACAGCACTAAATTTTATAAGTATCACTGTATATATTTTGTGCAGGGCAGTTATGTTAGCATGAAACATGGTAAAACTGAACAAAACTTGGGGTACAATTGCTTCTTGAAGTAATGGAGAAGATGCATGAAAATAATCTGATATGAAATTAAAAGGCATTATAGCATTTAAAAACCAAGTATTATAGGAAGTAGTATGAAAAATAACAAATTTCACTTGAAGTGCTCAGAAGAAATAATGAAAATGTCTCATGAGATTAGTCTTGAAGAATGATATCAGTGGTTGAAGAGTGAGGGATTATAATATCATTTGTAATTTATCAGTAATTATTTTCATCTTTATTTGCATTATTTCATTTGGTCTTTACAACAAATTATCTTATGATCTCCATAGTAAAAGTAAGTATATGTAAAAAGTGAAAATGATTTGTTTAAAGCCACCAAGGCATAGCATTAATAACTCAGTAGACAGAATTCCAAAAAAGGTATAATATGTGCAGAGTTTGGGACATGTGTAGAAAGAATAAGCACCCAGGACTAACATTATCTTTGACTGAAGGAAAGGATCGAGTAGACTAGGTATACTGTGTGAAATAACCACTTAAATGTAATCTCTACTATAATAGAAGACTATGTATATTTTAAAAAGAGGTTAAAATATCATATTAAGAATTTTATATTAAGTATATGCTATATGATATTATTTTGGATATACTGAGCTAAAACTCTCATGTGTTATTAAAATTATCTTCACCTCTTTTAATGTACCCACTTTAAATTACATATACAGTACCATTATATTTATATTATACATTTTTGTTCTAAATGAATCAACATGACCATATACAGATCTCATATTGAGGGATAGCACAATATAACAGAAAACCAAGAATTTTGGAATCATACAGACAATAGGCCTTAAGCCTGAATTTGTTAGTTATTAAGAATATAGACGTGGACTCAAATTTTCCCTAAAGTTTAGATTCTATACATGTAAATTAGGAATATCAATATAAGGCCTTTAAAATTATCAAGAATAAACATTTATAAGACAGTCCTAGGACAGAGCTTGGAAAAATAATAGGTGCTCAAAAAATGCTGACAATTATAACTGTTTTTTAATAGCATGTTTTAAACAGCACTAAATTTTATAAGTATCACTGTATATATTTTGTGCAGGGCAGTTATGTTAGCATGAAACATGGTAAAACTGAACAAAACTTGGGGTACAATTGCTTCTTGAAGTAATGGAGAAGATGCATGAAAATAATCTGATATGAAATTAAAAGGCATTATAGCATTTAAAAACCAAGTATTATAGGAAGTAGTATGAAAAATAACAAATTTCACTTGAAGTGCTCAGAAGAAATAATGAAAATGTCTCATGAGATTAGTCTTGAAGAATGATATCAGTGGTTGAAGAGTGAGGGATTATAATATCATTTGTAATTTATCAGTAATTATTTTCATCTTTATTTGCATTATTTCATTTGGTCTTTACAACAAATTATCTTATGATCTCCATAGTAAAAGTAAGTATATGTAAAAAGTGAAAATGATTTGTTTAAAGCCACCAAGGCATAGCATTAATAACTCAGTAGACAGAATTCCAAAAAAGGTATAATATGTGCAGAGTTTGGGACATGTGTAGAAAGAATAAGCACCCAGGACTAACATTATCTTTGACTGAAGGAAAGGATCTATTTGATGCTGAGACAAGATAGGTATACTGTGGCTGAAATAACCACTTAAATGTCATGCTCAGAGGTCTGACCTTCATTCATTAACTAACTGGTCACCTTCAGTGGGTGTCAGATAAGTGTTATGAATATTTAAAGTATATTAAGAAAATAACTGGTTTGGGAATTCAATGAAATTTGTAGGAGAAAACAGGTTATTGTATTATAGCAGCAATTTTCAACTAGGGACAATTCTGTCCCTTTTCTCAGAGGCCATGTGGTAATGTCTAGAGACATTTTTTATTTACACAACTGGGGATAGGATAGCATGTAGTGGATAGGTGCCAGAGACATTACAAAATATCCTTCAATACAGGACAGGCCCCACAAAAAGCAATTATATTACTAGCCATGCTATTAGTGCTAAGACTGAAGATGAAATAAAACTATGTGATAAAATTGGTATCCCCTCATTGGTACTCATCTACCACTTAGACTTCTGAATTACACTGAAAACACCATATAATTACTCTTTTGACTTTTCCACAAAAGACTGCACAAGACTAAAGTACAAAGACAGGTTTTTTTGGATTGTTTGTTTTCCCAGTTCCTTACATAGTTGCTACTTCATAGCAAATATTTAATGGATGATGGCTGATGTGAATTGGATTAAATTAATAAGATCCTAAACTAGGACAGGAAAACTGGAAACTAAAAAAAAAAAGAAAGAAAAGCTGTGAAAGGTATTTGCAAAGTTAGAATCAATGTGATTCACCAATTAATAAAAATGATAAAGAAGAGTTTAGCATCAAAAACATCTTGACACAAGTAAGCAAAGAGCTAATACATACAATTCTGAAAATGTTTTGCTTTGATGGAAGAATTACCATACGGCTTTTTTAACAGAGAAAAACAAATACAAATGACAAATGTATAAGAGTTTTTAGAGTGATCAATGCAAATTGCTGCCTCATCTCTAAATATGAAGCTATGGTAAAGTATGAAATTATGGCAAAAAAAAATGGTGTGACAAATCCTAAGAACCTTCATCTAATATATGTGCAGAGTTTGGGACATGTGTAGAAAGAATAAGCACCCAGGACTAACATTATCTTTGACTGAAGGAAAGGATCTATTTGATGCTGAGACAAGATAGGTATACTGTGGCTGAAATAACCACTTAAATGTCATGCTCAGAGGTCTGACCTTCATTCATTAACTAACTGGTCACCTTCAGTGGGTGTCAGATAAGTGTTATGAATATTTAAAGTATATTAAGAAAATAACTGGTTTGGGAATTCAATGAAATTTGTAGGAGAAAACAGGTTATTGTATTATAGCAGCAATTTTCAACTAGGGACAATTCTGTCCCTTTTCTCAGAGGCCATGTGGTAATGTCTAGAGACATTTTTTATTTACACAACTGGGGATAGGATAGCATGTAGTGGATAGGTGCCAGAGACATTACAAAATATCCTTCAATACAGGACAGGCCCCACAAAAAGCAATTATATTACTAGCCATGCTATTAGTGCTAAGACTGAAGATGAAATA